>CM056741.1:155860290-158346210 GCA_029851415.1 Eretmocerus hayati
TAAAAATCAGAAAATTTTTGAAAAATAGTGGCAATCCTGAAAACACACTACCTCGAGAACGAGGTCTCTATATGATTTTATTTTGGAAAAAATGGAAAATACCAGAATTTTTCAATTTCATGGTTTTGACGATTTTTGTCATTTTTTGATGCGTTTTTGATATTTTTCGTGTCAGAAAATTTTTCCGAGCCTGGCAAGTGAGGTCTAAAGCGAGCGGGTTAAAACGCCTCAACTCGACAAGTATTGACTTTTTTTGAGAATCACGTGAAAAATTTTTGGTTGCGACCAAAGAAATACAACGAAGTAGTCAAGATAACTAGAGAAGTATACCATTGAAAAAGATAATACTTATATTATATCCCTTGCTTTCCATTCCTGCTTGACTTTTCATAATTTTCCTCGATTATTTCAGTGTATGTTTTTGATCTCAACAAACAAGTATCCATATATTTTCCAAAAAAGGCAATATTTTCGGAGTTTTAGGTCATTCTAATGATAATATCCAGAATTTTGAGACGAAAGAGTGCGAACTATATCTACACAACATAAGGAATCAGTCTGAAAATGTTTTTGGCATTGCCCTCCATGATTATGAACGAGATTTTATATGGGTTTGATGATTCGTTGAGGGGACTGCAGGATAAAAGAATAAAAGGTCAACAATTTCTTTCCGAAAACTAACTAGACGACTGTTTTCAATGGAACGAAAACACCTAAATATGGTTTTCGAGAACTCACATTATTCAAGGTCAGACTTCAAAATTAGGTCTGCACTTCTTCTTGAGGGGTAATGTTGAATTGTGAACAATGATTTGGAGTGGAGCTCGAAACACAGTAAAGAATTCAGAGGAAAATAAAATTACAAGTACTGTATTTCATCCTTCACAGCGTTCATCAAGCCATATTACCCACAAGGAACATATAAATATGATTCTTGAAGAACAAATTACTTCCCGAGGTTGAAAAATATATTTTAAAAATGAATAGCGATTTTTCGAGCCCTATCAATCAATTTATACACGATTATATGGTGCAACGGACTTCAAAATCGACTACCAGAGTAATTTTCAAATTTAGTTAAAAACTGAATATGGGTAGTTGAAATTGACTAATTGGAAAATTGGTGAAAGTGACTTAAACTATGGAAAGGGTCGAACAAAAATTACAAAAATTGATGAAGCCATTTCTGGGTTCTTTATTTTACCAATGCAAGATCGACAATTCAATACAAGACTTAATTTCAGTTGGAAATTAAAATCGATGAGTACAGAAAGTAGTAAAAAGCAAGCTGTCTGACCAGCTCATCGATGAAACTTATCGATCCATCCATTCATCCATCATGCATTCTTACATCATTCAAAATGTGGTACTGTCTATTTTCACACAGTTGTAAGCAATACTGTAAATTATTACAGTTCCTGAAAAGTGTGGCCTCCGCATAAAATTGCTTTGGCTAATGGTTGAGTGGAATGCGTATACAGTTATAATTTGTGGAATAAAATCTTCTTGTTGCAAAATACTGTAAATTCTTCTTCTTGTAAAATACTGTATAACCCTCTGACGAGATTTAAAATGTCATTTGAATCACTTGGATATTGAATCGATAGATATTAATTCAAAATCTTATATTAATATTGACTGCAATCGAATAGTATCAGAGCCATGCCCTATGACCAGAGCTTGGCAATTGAAAATGTCTCAACTAACACTATTACTTTGATTCAACAAATGCTATTTTTATCGCTAAAATAATACTTCGTCGCACTTGAATGAATATATGTATCCACGATTCCCTTGGTAAAATTGTGCCTCTGTTGAAAGAAGTAAGCTCTCGGAAGAGACTGACTGTTAGAAAATAATGTTGTCATGAGTTGTAATACTACCATTTTCACGCAAATTAGATAATGTGTAGATCCAACGCAAAATATCAAAAGTATGAACGAGTCATATCATGTTCCGGACCTTCATTGAGAATATTCATCATTTAAATTTTATTATAAAAAATGATCATACTTAACTTATGTATGAACTGAAAAAAATATCCATTTCAGCTATATGTATTATCTAGCGGTTATTGCGACAGGCCGCAAACACGCTTTACGAAATTCATACCTATCAATAATCAGACAAAAAACTACACAAATCTTCACTCCAAATTGTCCAAAATCATTCAAGAGCAGTACCATTCTTAGTAACCTTTGATCATTTTGTGCGAAAATTCAGTTGGTCATTCATCATATGCACCTTTTGATCTTGACTTTTTCAAAACTCAAGACAGACCAATCACTGATGAATGTTTCAATACCGTACGAGGAACAATATTACTGAATAAATAAGTAAAAATTCTCAATCCTAGTATCTTAAAATCTATATACACACTAGAGACACACGATGCATACACTTCTCAGAATCACACAACTAAATCATTATGAACTGAGAACCTCACCACTACACAAAAAATCATATAGATTTTGTGGTTTGATTTCAACTTTTAATAAGTTGTTCTGATTGAGAACGTGGTATCAAAATACTTTTATTGAGATGCATTTGAAGAGGAAAAACGAAAAAAATACTACAACAGAAGTTGGCCTTTGATTCTTCTACTTTTTTTTGCTTCAGCTACAATATTCACTATCTCTATCATCAGGGAATTCAACACTCTGAAATTTTTACGGATATTTTTGATCGTTTGATTTCATGAAAAATCCTCCAAAAATCGTGAGTTGACTTTGCCATTTGTCGACGATAACGTTATTGAAGCGAGGGGGTTCAAAAAATATGATACCTTTGATCTTAAAAATTAGAATACCTGTGTGTGTGAGTGGTCTCCAAATGGATCGCAATCACGCCGCAAATATTCCCAATGACTGGACTGAAGGCGAGCACCCAAATTTTTTTTGCCCCAGAAAAAAATGCCACAATCTTATTGGGTTGTTTAGAATTTCGGGCTGTTGACTATTCATCTTATTGAAAACAGATTGAATCACAAAATTATGAAAATTGACACTTTCTTTCCGTCGTTAATTTCATGTCCCGTGACAGACATAGGGAATGGAAAGAAAAACTATCAGTTAGACGAATCATGTCAACTTCATGAGGTTTCCATTCATAAGACTCAGAGAACCATCACAAATAATATACTCTTTCAAATCACTGTCGAGTTAATTTGTGCGAAAAATTGATTCGTGAATCGGTAGCTCGTCGACTTTTTGTTGCTCACAAGTTCAGATCTGGGTCCAATAACAGAGCCATTTCCGATTGAAAAAAGTCAGACTCCATTTTGACACAACTCGAGAAGAGATCGTATCAAAGATTCTGTATTGTATTGCGTACACAATTTGATAATTTACAAATCTACCCAGAGGTTTTTTATTGAAATTTTTGTCACTCGAATCGCCAGTATTCGAGAGAAGGATAATCTCATTTTTTAAATATCATGTACACACTTGTAATGATTACAATTAAAATTACATCCAATTTCAAGGTGTATTGAGGGTGTAGTGCGACAAAACGACCCCCACTAATTATGAAATCGAGGTAACTATCGAACGAACTCGCGGAATCGTCACTCTAGCCGACACGAATCGTGTCGATAGCTGTTGTACAAGTTTAATCACATATTTTCGTCAAAAATATTTAAACCGCAATGTGACGAGTTTGGAGGTGGTAAAAAACACAAAGGCTGCTGAAAAACATTCAGCTTTGGAATGATTGAAACATTTTTTGACAGACAATAAAATTAGTTTTGTATTATCTAATATAACCTTTCAAATTTTACAGGTAACTTTGGATGCCAACGTTTGACATGTCGGTTGATATTGGAAGAATAATTATCTTTCTTGTGGCAATAGGGGCATGCATATCTGCAACGAGCTAAGGATCCGCATTTGTGCCGATATAAATCAGCTATTCTACGAAAACCAGCTCTGCAATGGTTGCAAACGTAACTGGAAAATTCAGATGACGATGATTCGGAAGTCCAGGAATCCATTAACCCATCTGAAAAGAAAAACCAGTATGTGAGTACAGTTCTGAATACCAAAAAGAAAAATGCGTACGTTCAGTGAAAGAAAAAAAATTACATGAAAATCTACTCAAATTGAGAAAATTATTTGAAAATAAATCAAAATTTCATCGATCCCTCTAATCATTCAACTACAAAATTTATCATTGTCCATCTCAAGAATTTTTTCAACTGAGATAGAAATATAGAGAATTGAATAAGCTTGTTTGAATACTGTCAAGATGGAAGTATAAGATAAGAGATAATTAGAAATTTCAAGAGACTCATGATGGAGTCGTTCAAAATACTGTTTGAGATCGATAAACTCAATGATACCAGCATTACAAAAGAACGGTAGAGCCATTCCATAACTTGATAACTACCGGAAAAAGTTTTGGCGAGTAAAGAGACAACGATCAGTTGAAAACGAGACGGTTCCAAAGCTGCATCGCGAAGAGAGCTCAGCATAGGTTACTGGATCTTGGAAAAAAGTCTTGGTACATGCCACTTGAGCTTTGGAGAGATCATGAAGTATTATTTCGCAGCTTCGAGGCAGCTCGGACGAGAACCTTCTCATTTTCGATACCAGTTTCAGACTTGAAGATAATTTGAAAAAAAACCTCGAAAATCTAGAAAACGAAGTGATTGATCGAGAAAAATGAAATCAAGTAGTCAAGCAATCAAGCTTTTCAAGCATGCCTTTGCGATTTTTCATGCGTCGGAGGTTATAAAATTGCGTATGTACCTCGTTGTGTAAATGCGGGTTCATAATTTACAATTAAAAATTCTCTCCGGACTATCTATGTAATAAATAAACGCAAGGCTGTTACCAAGATCCAGTGGGAAGTAGAAAAATTGTATAATATTTGTAGCAACGAGAGTGGGATAAAGATGCTTACAAAAAGTTGAGCTTGACGACTCTTGATATCTTTCAACCACATAAAAGAAGCAATTGATGAACTTACCAATGGAGTGTAATCAAACATAGTAAGAGTAATAATGATAATAGTAATAATAATAATAATAATAATGATAATAATAACAAAAACAACAATAGCGATAATAATGATATTTATTTAAGCCACAGTTATGACACATTCTTCAAATGCGTGTACATTCGTTCTGTATCAATCTATGGATTTATTCCTAAAAAAACTCAAGAAGAGCTTTTGTTCTAAGAAATTTTCCACTCGTGGACAAGTAAATTTTGGAAAGGAAAAATCTTCTCAAGGATTTGCGAAGTCCCTGGGTAAGTAACAAAATGTACTAATCTAAGTTTTCATTCATAATTACGATCTTGATTAGGATGCCATACTCATGTAGGCTCGCCACTCTCACAATCTACTATATGTGTATGTATCATTTGCGAGGGATAATCGATGATATAACAAAGCTGTTGACACTAAATTCAAAATTGTTTCTGAATGAAAATATAGTGAACAGAAAATACTGTTATTTGGCTGTGAGAAATAACATTTTATTCATCTTTTGTGAACTAAAAATCTATACATACAATGTCAAAATCCTTGATCATTAGTACAGCAGTAACTGACTTGCTTCTAAATGAAGTAACTATCTTATCTAATATGATCATCTTTTTTTGATAATTTACATGAAATTTTCGCAATTCATCTTGATGATCTGTCGGCTATGTTATGCTAGGCTTGCAACATTGCCATACATGAAACAAAGTCTGCTGTCTTTAGCATCATCACTTTCGAATGAAATATATCACTGTAAAAAAATTAATGGAGCTTGTCACTATACAATGTTCATCGGATACACTTTGTATCAAACTGAAAAGGACAGTATAAACTCAATAATCAGAAAGGACTAAGCTATGGAGGAGTCGACACAATCGACACATCTCAAACTCAAGTCATACAAGTTAACTCGTAGCTCTTTCTTAATCGAAAAAAACCAGAACGAGAGTCAAAACTTACGGGGGTATGAATTTCAAAAATACAAAAAGAATTTTTTAAATCTAAAGATGATGTTACAATAATATTTACTCGTTTACTATGCAATCAGCAATATTCAAGTCGGTTGATGACATGATTGACTTTGAAATAATGGATGATGTGGAATCTTTTCACTTTGTAGTGAAATAAATCGGTCTGCAAGGATTCAATACATCTCATTGAACCTTTGTCTGACAGTGAGGCGAATCTTCAAAGTTTTTGAAGAGAGTTTCTCCATGGTTTTGCCAGTCTTACAAACGATGAAAATAAAGGTCTTTCAATTGATAAGTCAAAACCTTGTCATACAAGTTACGAAAAATGAATCGTAAGAACCATCCCAAAGACTAAAATCCTTGATGCAGATAGACAAACGTCATTTTGAGTGATTTTTGGTGATTTCATTGCCATTCTCGATTCATTTTCTCTTTCAACTTTCCGATATGATGTGAGAAAGTCTGAGTGATGCTTTATGCGAGGAATCCAGATTTGTCAAATTTTGCTAATTCTGTAAATCACTCTCTCAGAACTTTTCTGGCGACATTGTGTCATGGTCTGTAGATTCATCTCACTGACTGGTCTTTTGTGGAAAGAATCTTGATGTAAATTCGGAATACAATTCGAATATCAATATACAAATGAATAACCATATCTGCATAGCGTTGCAAACAATTTTTTCATCACGTTCTGTGTACAATCAATTCATTTCAACCAAGTTTTTATACGCAGTCCTTCTCTCTCGTGTGTGACTCCAATGATGGCATTCTATCATCACATGTCAAAAAATATCAATGATTTTAAATCGAGTTATCAGCAGCTCCTGGTACGACTCTACTTTTTCTTCGATGTTTTCCTCGTAGATCACCAATAGTTACTTCATTAGTTTCAGAATCTCTGATCTTGGATTTAATTGTTCCGATGACTGTCGATGTTTCCCCTAAAAAAAAGTCAACCTTAATTTCTGTGAATACCGCACATATATCACAAGGTTTATAAGGTATTTACCAAAAGTGTTGAGGAACATAGACTGACAAACTTTTACTCTTTCTCCATTCGAAATCAAAAAATAAGCGACATGTGTTTGTCTTCTTATTGCGTTCGAGTTATGGCTGAATTGTATCAGGTTGAGTAGGTATTTCCATTGCAGATCTCGTCGTTTCAGCTCACGATATTCGGCATTTAATTTTTGACAGTCCGATAAGGAAATTTTATACTGACATCTGAATCGACATTGTGATCCACATCCAAATTCTACTCTTCTATCAAGATTTGGGTATCCACTTTCAATAAATTCAGCCTCTCCGTGACTTCTCGTCTCTTCTGATATATTGCTCGACCAGTCTACTGAATCCCCAATCCAAATCCTATTGAAACCTTCTGAAAAATTGAAACAGTCAATGTTATGAATAGAGTTAGTCCAGGCCATTACGATCGTCTACTTATGCTTATACTATGAGATGATTACTGACAATAAAAAAAAAAATAGTTTACTACATTTTGTGAATCAACACAGGTGTTTTTCACCTCTATTGAACTCGGTACTTTTTGTACTGAGGTTTTGAGATCCATCAGATTTTATGGGATCTCATCTTACAACGGTTGCTGTTAATAGATTTTAGACAATCCAATAGTGATCAATAAAAAACAAAATAGCCATTTGGCATCGCTAGCGTTGAGATGTGTCTTCCATGGCTTTCGGCGCCATGCATGTTGACGAAACGTGAATTACTTGGACTCTTTCAGACTCGAAAAATATGATATGAAGACCCAAAGCATGCATTTCACGAAGTATTGTCCCGTTATTTCGATATAGAAACTGTTGGGAATCGCGGGAAACTACGGGACATGTTTCCCCTTATTTAGAGGAGTGCGTTCGATGATGACCTTGGTTTTGGCTCAGGAGGTGATTTACAAGGTCATTTAGAAGTCAACTCGATTTTTCTGAATGGAAACACATGGCTCCGACCTTGGTTGGTAAAAGAACGTGAAAAATGATCAAACTCTGGTCTGGAATGTTTTTCGATCAAAGTTGACCTTGGCGAAATAAATGGAAGTCAATACCGGTGGATGATGACCTTCATAACTCCAAGAGTAAGCAGCGTGTCGAAAAATGTTTGAAATGAAAGTTGTTCATGACCAAAGCGAGGATGAGCTAGTGAACCTGGTTTTTACCTTGAAGGTCATTCTCAAGGTCATTCGGAGATCAACTTAATCTTTAAGAACAAATTCAGTCTCTTTGACTTCCTAGTAACCTTATAGAAATGGCTTTCAAGGTTGAAACCGAGGTTACTAGCTCATTGCCACTTGAATCAGGGACAGTTTTAATCCCAAATTTCTTTCGACATGAGACTCATCCGTGGAACTACGTAAGTTATCTTCCACCGGTATTGAACTTCATTTATCTCACCAAAGTACTTTCGAATCGAAAAAGTTTTCCGGCAAAAATGTCTCATTCAGAATCCGAGGTTGAAAATAGATGTTGCCACGGAAAAATGGACTAGACTTCTGAATGACCTTGAAAATTATCTTGAAGGTTAAAGTCAAGGTCACTACCTCATCCTCGCTTCAATCATTGACAATCCTGATGATTTTTGATAACTGGATACTCTTGAATCGACGGAGTCACTATGCACCGGTATTGACGTCCATTTATCTCACCAAGGTCACGACGGATACGGATCAAAGATTGTCCAAGACAAAGGTATCATAATTTTTCACGTTCTTCCAAAATTCGAGATCGAAAGTAGATGTTTCCATTTGAAGAAGATCGAGCCGTCTTCCAAATGACCTTGAAGATGACCTCCCAAGTCAAAACCGAGGTTACCATCGGACGTCTTTCCCAAAGTGAGGAAATACGTGTTCTGGAGTTTTCCGCGATCCCAACTATCCCTAAAAGGGGGGGGGTGTACTTACTTTCTCAACACCTTGTATAAAAATCTGGTATATACAGTTGGTAGAGGAACCCAAAGAATTCGAGAACTCATTTGACAATCCAAAGTCAAATATCACTCATATTATTATTGTGGTGAAATATTTTACAAAAATTTTCGAAAGTAAGTAGGTTGTACATCTCATAATCTCTTTATTGTGATAAGGTCTTATACACTCTCAAGTGAGTCAAAACTCAACAGGTCTGGAATTAGACTAAAATATAGTGAGGAATTTCAGATTCATCAGCCTTGATTTTTGACCTGGAGCACATTTGATCGGATTAGCTTGATTTTAGCCACTCGTTGCCGTGGAAAAGTGAAGAAGTAAGTGTTTTCACACCGATTACTTTGAAAGAAGTTTCAAAAGAGGATATTGGTCGGTACTGGAGTTCGATAGCAATATATCTCAATAATTTGTTAAGAAACGCGAATACAAGTAAAATCTGAGTACATCAAATGGCTTTGGTTGATTTTGACTTGATCATTCGTAATCAACTTTTTTACATTAATTACCAAAATTCGCTGTCTAAATAAGACTCAGAGCGTTGTATTCTTACACATCCATCAATCATTTTGGAGCTTCACTTAAAGGAATTGATAGAATCCATGAGACAGGCAAAATTTTGATTACTCAGGGCCTTAGTCATATGACTCGATCCTCTGTGTGGAAGAAAACTACTAATAGCAGTCGTACCTCAGTGACCCAAGACTCGATCGAGTATAAACTTATGCATAGCGACAGAAAACTTTTTAAATCTTACATAGCCTGACAATTATCGTTATGTATTTGTCGGACTGACTCGCCAGAAAGTTATACTGCACCCTCTGGAAATTATATAAAAGGACTGGACTTACATAGTAGCTCTTATAATTCTATTTTGATTTCAAAAAGAACTAAGAAATCGCGTCAATAGAGTTTGTTGAGTCTGACAGCTTGACCACTGTGCAGCTTTCTCACGTGTTTGTAGATTGAGTGAGACCACTTGCTTCGTAGTCCACAGTAACAACATTCGTATCGTGGTTGAGCATCACAGCATTCAAATCTATAATGTCGATACATGGAATAACTTTGTGAGAAGGCCCGCATACACTTAGGACACCTGTACATTGGTTTGCCTGTGGAAAATATTAATCATATTACTCATAAATACTTTAAATTGGAATGATTTGCCTGTATTACCAACAATTAGCTTGACGACTTACTTTACGCAAATATTACTTTTTACACTACTGTTCGATATGCTATAAGTGCTCTTTTCTAAAGATTGTCCGTCTAACGTGATATCCCAAGTGCGAGCAGAATTTTCTATTCATGCAAATTTACCATATTATACATTTTTATGAATGAAAAGCCATCATCCCGATCGGGTATTATTAGAACCATTACGTAATTGACGGTTGTGAGTACTTTTGTCAATTAATCACTAGATAATTAATAATTAATATTATAATCAGATTGGGCACAATTTTCACGAGGGGTTCAGATTCCTGAATATGTGCAAAGTTTTTAGATTGCATCAGAGTGACAGAAATTTTCTAAATAAAGGCCTCGACAGAAAGTGCGCATTTGCTCTTTTTCTCCCCCCCCCCCTTCCCGCCGACCGATACGTTCACAAAGCGCCAATCCATGCGCAATATGTGCGCAGTAGACAGAGAGTGGATCTCGTTGCGAGAACAAATCTATTGCGCAGACCATGGTGCGCATGCATTGGCGCTTTCAGGACGTATTGGACGGTTGGGAAAAAAGAGCAAATGCGCACTTTTTGTCTACGCCCTAACTGTTGATTTCTTTACCAGAGAAAATTATTTGCAGGAAGGATTGCCTGGTATTCGTTCGGAAAGTGAATGTATTTGAGCTACTTTCAGTATTGTTTTCGATTATTACTCGATGTTAGACCAACTTTCTCATCACAATCGATATTTGTAAGATTGAATTTCCAATGTGAGTTTTTTGTTCTTGAATTTGTTAATGACAATATCAGCAAAACGTTGGCCGGGAGCCAAAAGTAAAACCGTGGCTTCATAGTGCGCAATTATTATGCAGGATTTTTTCATCGCGCGTTGTGCATCGATTGATTCGGCTGAGAAAAACAACAAGTGTGAAATTGGCCGCCAAAAAGATGCCCGTAGTAGATGGCGATAATGCGAAATACAAACCTTAGAATGAATTTCAAATTACCACGTTCTCATAGAGGGATAAAACCTTCGGCAATGTTCTTCGCAATCTTATGATATAGTTTTTTACTGAGGCTGAAAACACACGACTGTTACATAATGAAATTGTGGTTTATTTATCAAATACAATAGAAAAAAAATCAAGCATAGTTTTCACGACCATCTCTCAATTTTGTAAAATAATTGAGCATTCTTCACCTAATGATGTAGTATATTTCTACTTATATTTCGCCTTATGAGAGACGGTTTGGAATGACTAACATCATCAATTTTGGTAAATCGTCAATTTGGACAGTCCAATTGGACTATCATTTGTAACCTACATTTTTGAACACATACTGCTACAGCACGTATAGAGCTAATAAAATACAGACTCGATGAGTTAGAAAAATAATTTTTAATCACAACTCAAGTTTAAAATGCCCTAACAATTCAAAGACATAGTGAAATGAGCTCTTTTTTATTTATCCATTAAAGACTCACACCGAAAATAGTTCACAATATTTCAACAGAATCAGACGAATAACTCAACGAGTACGTGTTTCCTATAAAAGTAATCGAGCTCATACGTGGCTGGGGACGAAAAAATTAAAAAATAATACAAGTTGAACATTATTTTGTCTTGATAGACTCGTTACAGTGAAAACAATACACAATTCAGACATCAATCAATCATTTTAGTTTCAAAATCAGTTACGACAACGTTTATATCTTTTTTCTAAATCAGCATAGATCGAATCGAGTTCTTCTTCTTCTTTTGCAAATTTATCAATTTCTTTTCCACAGTCATCAGGTACTTCATTTTGATCCTGGTTTTCCTTAGTGTCCATAGCTAACGGATCCATCTCAACAGGTTGACTATCATCCAATTTCATTTTCTTATTCACTGGTTCTTCTAATTCGGATGTAATTTCAGACGAATCTGATGAAGAGTTAACAGAGGGTTTTCGTTCTTGCCTAAAATACTTTTCTATACTTCCACAGAAACGTGTATCGCCTCGAGGTCTACCAGGTTTTTTCTTGATTGGAGCATTTGTTTTAACTCGAGTACGACCACGTGACTTCTTTTCAGATGCAACCCCTTGAAATTTTGAGCTATCTATGGAGATACTTCGTGATTTACACAATGACTGCAGTAACTTATCTGGAAGCTTGATTAAATTGACTCGAACATCTCTTACATCATGAAATCTACTATCTGATCGGTTATATCTTGTTCGATCCATGTTTTGAGATTCAGATTTTGACCTTCTGGTGTTGTTCAAGCTACCATATTTTGGGCTTTTATTCGTGACGGCAACGCTGGACAATTTTCTCGATAATGTTTTCGGATCTTTCGATGCTACTCTCCATTTAACCTTATCATTATTTGCTTGATTTTCAAAGTTGACGTTCTCTTTATCCTCGTCTGATGGATCTTGAAATGGCTCAATAGAACTCCACTTCTCTTCGAATTCGTGCCACGACTTCGCGTCAAAAACTAAAGGTTTTGGAACTCTTTTCTTCGTTTTTTTAGCCCCTGCTAGTGGATTCTGCACAGTGTTTGAATCACGTTTATTTTGATATTTTTTATTGGAGAGAACTTTTGTCATTCTTTGGAGGGATTTAACGCGCTTCGTGGACTGGGAGCCCCTAGCCGAAGGAAAATTCACCATCTGGAATTCTTGTTTTACCCTGATGACCGGCCGAGGAGATAAACCTGAAAAATTTACATGTATAGAATTAATCGATATGTTCTTGGTTTCTTAAATATTTCGACAAGACAACCATATCAAACAGGTCGACCCTCATCCTTTGGGACAATACAGACGGCACGTGAAATTAATGAAGGACTCCACATATATTCCAGAGGAAATAGAGAAGAGCTCTTCGAGATTTTCGAAAGATATAGTTTCATGAAGAGGTGAGAGAGAGCGTGATCCATTGCCAGCAAACTTTTGCATCTATGAAAAATTGATATTGCGATTGAATGAGTGACGGTAAAATAAGTCATGTGACTGCTCTTGAATTCAAAACAATACAAGGTCCTGTAAAAGCAACTTGGATAAATTATCCTATACCGATACTTACAAGAGTGATACTTTTTGGTTCTGGAATAAATTGATTAGCGCTAAACAAAGATGAGCGTACAATATTTACTGATCTCTTTCCGTATCGTTACCTTCTCATGAAAGTAAATTTTTGGAATTATTTTGCTAAAAAAAGTTTGGTTGGGTAATAATAATTCAAGCGACTCAAAAGTGTTTCAGTGTTTGAGTTGCTCTCTAGCTTAAATGAAATATGTCTGCACAATTCGAGTTGTTAATGTTAAGTGATGAGCTATGGATTCAACTCTGACTGTCGACAAGATCTCTTCAACAGTAATATACCCAACAATTTTTATACATAGTTTTTGAATAAAACACTCCAGAAAATTTTTAATCGTAAGAAAGCAGTAGCTTGCCATTAAATTTATTGATGATAAGGAAAGGTCATGACCTGTAAGTCGTGGATTCGACTGCAACCCTGGGAATCATCAACTTCTGGCAACAAAAGATGATATCCAAAACCATTACTTAAATGCTCGAGCATTTTGGAGCTACGGACTATGATATTAGCATTATTCGTATAAGCTCATGTTATACGTTCGCTGCGACGGATCCCACCGGTGGGACCCGCGATTTTTCGTTTGTCAATCTTTGTCGACTCTGACTTGCTCGGAAAATTCTCCCAAAAAATCTACCGTGAAGGTTTCCTCCATTGAAGGGGTGACCAATGAGCCAAAAAAGACTCAAGCTTCATATGGGCGTTTCTATCGAGTTGCAATAATCCAATTCAGGGCCGAAATAAAGTTACGAAAGAACAACGTCGCAGCGAACGTATTAAAAAGTGAAACGTATTGGTATATAAACTGGCAATGCCAACATCATAGGCTGCAGCTTCGAAACACTTTAGCATTAAAAAAAATGATTCTGGATATCATTTTTTAGTGCCAGAAGTAGATGATTTCCAGAATTTCAGCCGAATCCCACGACTTACAGATCATGGCGTCTCCTTGTAAATACTCTTCGGTAATTGTCGCACGAGCAAAGTTCTTATAATTTCGAATAGTTAGTCAGCATTCACAGTTCTGGAATCAGAAATATTCAATCTTTTGGTGATAGCTTGAACATGGTTCTTCTGTTAATACTCCTAATTATAAGAATGCAAAGGTTTTGAGGAAAATTGATGGAAAGATGACATGTATGAGCATCGATAGAAAAATAACTTTTCGAGTATAAACCATTTTTTAATATTTTTAAAACTACAATTCTAAATATACAACTCTCTAGGAGTCAACAATTCAAACACAAGACACATCATTAATTATCAATCATTACATTATTTTATCGTTATACAAAATAACCAACGTCGCTTACCGCGGAAAACTTGGATCGTTGTTCTTCGGAGATTTTGATGATGAAAACTCAAATGGACGAATATTTCAAATCCATCCACGGTAAGTAAAGGATGGAAAAAAGTTACCACAAAACCCCAAATATAGATTCGATCCAAGTTGGTCACAAACTTTGGTTAGCCTCGACGGTACAATCTTTGATCAGAATTATGGAAAATTGATAAATGACCACATCAACAAATTCTGTTCTTATATTGATAGCATTCATTTTTTGGAAATATGGTCGAGTTCTTTTCAGCTTTCATCTCTCAGAAAAAAATCCAGCGTTCACGATTAAAAATCAAAACTTCCACTTGAAGAAATACAGTATTTTCCGGTTATAACGAGCAATTTTTTCTGATCCCTTGAAGCTAGTCATAACTGAAAATAACTATACATATAAATATCTACAAGCAAAGATCTTACTTCTGCAATGCTTGTCTTCTATTCAATATTTTTCTTTGAACTCGTGTCAAAATTCAAATAATCTCTCCCTGAGTTGAAAAAATTTTGGGCAGAATTCATATTATTGGTGGGAAGATGACGATCGTCTCTATAAATGTCGCTAATCGCGGGAGTCGCAATTACATAGAAAAGTGCGCCTATCTTTGTGCGAGATTGAATAAATCACCATTGCTCCAATTGTTCAAAAATTCTATCAATCCAATCAAATTCTTATTCTCTAATCAAAGTTTATCTGTGTGATGCAAGATTCGTATACTAACATAGCGTACAAGAGTCATCGGGGCAAGGCCATATTCATGTTAAATACCATCAAAATCCATGCCGTTACTCCAATGCAAAGAGAATCTGAATGAACTGATTTACCAACAAAAGTATCCGCGCTCACTGAAAAACGATGGAACTGCGTAAAAAAGCATATGATTGACGCCGTCATTTAGATAAAATCGTCGAAACAAAAAAACATTGTCACTCGTCCACACTGTACATTCTGTGAGAAAAATGATCTCGGCGTGCCATCATCAATTTCGTCAATAATCTTAGATCACCAGTAAGTTGAACTTGATTTCGGATCATGACGCGTGCTATTTGTGATTATTATGTGTAAACTATTGGGTCTCGTGTGAGAAAGAAGTTTGTGAAAAGACAATGCGCATCAAAATAAGCATGTAGATAAAAATGTCATTGATATGTGACGTCTGTAAAAATTTGTGGGAAATTGATGATCAGCTGAACCAAGGATCGGATCGCGATCTTGTCAGGACTAATATTGTTTCCCTAAAAATCTTTCCATATTATCATGATTCAGTTTCACAATTTTCAGAAGACAGCGGGTCTAAATCAGATCCGTTACAAGTATTATTGATATTTCCATCACGTGAGTTAATGATATCGGACTCAGAGCCAACGTTCTCAATTTTGCACATCGGTTTTTCGGGCAACTGTTTTGAAATAATTTCTTCCATCATATTCGTGCATGCTTCTTCTTGTTTCAATTCATCAACAAAGTTTGTATTCTCGTCTGCCGAAATTTTTTCTTCTGATTGTGCAGCTGTCGAATCCACGCTTCCGGTAGACAAGTCATTCGTGGTGTGATTGAGTAATTCATTTTCATGACTTGTCACAGAGGTTGCAGTTGTTTCTAGATCTTCAGTGGCATTTATATTTTCTACGCTAGTTGAATTTGATACGATATTGGAATTTTCTAGAACGACCTGCGAATCACTTGTAAATCCGAGTAAATTTGGTTCCATATTCAAGCTGATTGATCTCGTTTTTGAGGGCTCAGTAAGGTTGTGATTAGATTCGGTATCAGCGAGTGTTTGATCAGGTATACTTTCTTCTAATTTTGGCTTGATTTGGAGTCTAATAACACTCACAAAAGGTTCCGAGAGTATTTCGATTGCAGGCCTACGAGGTTTACGTTTCGCAGGTAGTTTAGCAATATTTGAAGGCTTCCTGCCACGGCGTCGTTTTGTAACAGGTTCCACATTCAAATTCGAAGGAAGTCTACCTCGTCGACGTTTCACAACGGCATCGGTTGATATCTTCGTTGGTGGCCTTCCTGGACGTCGTTTTACTTTGGGGTCAAGATGAGATTCACCAGATGGAGATTCACCTGGTTCATGCTCCGCGGTAACGACAGTAGTTGGCCGAATCGATGGAGTTTGTGGGCTCTCCTTCACAAACGAATCCGGAGATGGTTTGGTCGGAGGT
This sequence comes from Eretmocerus hayati, assembly GCA_029851415.1. Taxonomy (NCBI): domain Eukaryota; kingdom Metazoa; phylum Arthropoda; class Insecta; order Hymenoptera; family Aphelinidae; genus Eretmocerus; species Eretmocerus hayati. Next base: position 155,876,950 of record CM056741.1, read on the forward strand.
CTACCTGGACGTCGTTCAATTACTTGATCAACAGTGGGTTTGGTTGGAGGTCTACCTGGTCGACGTTTCACTTCCAAATTGTTGGTTAACTGGGATGGCTGTCTGCCTGGAAGTCTTTTTACATGAGGCTCGATTGATGGCTTCACGACAGGCTTTTTCGGTCGACGTTTAACAGCGAGAGTTGGTGATAACTTGGTTGGAGGCCTACCTGGACGGCGTTTTGCCGTAGGGCTCATATTGGGATTTGTGGAAGGTCGACCCGAACCCGTGGAATTTGGAAGTAATTCTACCGATGGCCTGGCTGAATGATGTTCTGTATCAAAACAGATATTTGGATTAATAAAATGTCGACCTGCTTGCTCTATGACAAAATTATTTTCTAGCCCTGTAGGAGGCTTGAAGAGTCGGTATGTCGTGGCAAGGTATTGGTACAGATCAAATGGTGATATAGCTGCTGAGTAATTCGCAGATTCATTGTTCATCAAGCTATGAGATGCGTTGCTTGAAGAAGGATTCACTATTCGATCATTTGAGTGTTTTGTAGGAGGTCTTCCACGGCGACGTTTGACATTGGAATCAATAAGAGATTGAGATAGTGGTCTAACTGGAATACGTTTCACAGTTTGATCCTCAGATGGTTTCTTGCTAGGCGGACGACCACGCCTTTTTTGAATCGGTGGATTTGGTGTTGAACCGTTTGAGTTTTCTTGGCTGACTTGTTGAACAGAATTTTCCACGATGTGATTCAAAATGTTATTTGAGGGGAGGTTTCTTATTACCTTCCCTCCTCTGCGCTTCAATATGGTATAAACAAGTTTCTTGCGTCTTCTTCTCTTTTTTCCTGATTTTGTCAGATGTTTCCCTTTTTTGTCGTTTGTTCCTGTCGATAATAGAGTTTCACCATTCGAAGCACTTGCCGAGTGAGTCTCATTTCCGTTGTCGGGATTTTGATTAAGTTGAGACACTTGTTTTGGTGGTCTACCTCGCCGCTTGGGTGTTTTCACGGTAGATGCATGTGTCAGATCTGTTGATAGAAAGATAAAGATAGAAATTGAGTTGAATTCTGATCACAATATAATGTAACGAGTGTCGCCCCTGATATATATACCGGCAATCTCTGGCCGCAATCACGTATCAACAACCTTGTCGGTTATTCTCAAATTATGAGTGGAAACAAGATGTGTGCAAAAAGTATAAACATAGAGGTCACGATCGATAGAAATTTGTCAAATTTTGTATTTTGAGTAGCAATGCGAGTTCCGTCTCCATTAAATTAATGAATTAATAACTGAATGAATGAGAATTTGGAAATGAAACTATTTCATTTCGAACATAGTTCTTACGTAGTAAAAATTTTTAAGTCATTATTCTCGATATTCATCTTGATGATCGTTTCATACTGCACAATTATATTCTTCATAAGAATCATTTTTAACTCTCATACTAGATTTGCATTTCGACACAAAAGCGAGAAGTTTGACGATTTTTTCTCTATTTTGTTCACAGAAAAGTCAACAGCATTCATTGTGCACGCTATATTCAAGCACACGTTACGTTGTTTCTAATAGTTTTCGGTGAGAATGTAAAGAGCCGCTAGTACGTATAAAATAAAACTGGGATTGCCAAGTTCTCCTCGTACATCGATATTGTATTTTCATTTTATGAAAAAAATGACGCTTACCTGTCACCCTCTCTATCGGTACAATCAATGCGGGTTCGAGCCGTGGTAAATTTTCCGCAAAAATGTTCCTACAGACTTGAGGTGGTTCTGTAAGAATAAGCTACTGTTATGATTTTCTAAAAGCAATCGATGAAATTCCAAATTTGTATAGATATTTTCAAAAATAAATGAGAAGTTGTAAAGGTTGGGTAAGTTGGGAACCGAATGAACCCTGTTTCGAAAAAAATTCAGGAATGATCTTGAAGGGATTGACTGTTTTGCATATTTGCTGCAATTAGATTCAATCGAAAAACAAATATTGAGAATATAGCGTAAGATCCACTTATGCATTTGTTGGTATAGTTCTCGCTTCAGTTTGTAGAAAGCTTTTGGGATTAACATTTCATGTTGAAAATTGTTCGAAATAAGATTCATATTATTTCGAGGCAAGAGTATTAGGCATGATCAATGGGGGTGATAATAGTTGTGGTTCATGATAGAGAATACACTGCAGGCAAATGGTCAAAGAGATACTGAAATGATAGTACATCACACAAAAACAATGAGATAATAAAATTCAAGGATAGGAATCAAGCAAGGTTGTGACCCCCGGTGTGACCTGAATGACATTGATACATCCCATATTTTATCCAAGAATTGCAAGAATATTAATACTCTGGCGATTTTCAATCATTATAACATGAGAGTTCAGAGAATTAAGAAAAAGTATTTGATGCATGACAAACTCAGCTACAATCCATGATCCGAGTAGTTTTTAGTTAGGCAATACATCTTCATATACCTAAAACATAAATGTATAAGTCAATGTCAAGTATACGCTTGGATGGATGCGATATAAGGGTATAAACAAAGATTCATCATAGATTCATCATAAATCTTATGAACACAAAAAGTAAATTTTATTTATGTACAAGAAACAGTAACATGACATCAGGAGCACACACATAACTTTCTTCTAATATTCTACTAAACCATACAAAGGATATCTCCTTCTATATCTCCTACTAAGAATGAGATTTTTGTGATTGATCTTTGATTGTGAATACTGAACACTGAAGACAAACACTCAGTATTCACATGAATAATGATATTCTGTGATGTTAAAATCGTTCGCTTGAGTGATTTCACCATCAAGGCACACAAAATAGGAAATAATGTCTGCCCTAAGTTTATTTCCTGAACGCAGTTTTATACATTTCAAGTGACATGAAATCAGTCAACTTTGATGTAACATATAAGGTAAATGTTTTACTCTCAGTCATTCGAAAAAGAGATCAGATTGAGTGGAATCGTATTATGAAGTGAGTGTAAACAATTCATTATCAATTAAATTTCAAGTGTCGCTTGGAGATAAAATGGGAAAAATAATGAAGGTTTCCTGGGATATTTTCACAATCAAAAATAAAGATATGCTATGTCAAGTTACCTGTGAACTTCCCACAGCCAAATGTATATGTAGTATTACATGTGAATGAATGAGACCAAAAAAAGTGTATCAAAGATATACTCATTGAGAGCAATGTATGAGTTTTCCAACAATTATTACAGATGCCCAAATCAAACTGTGAGATTTATTTCAACAGGTTCAGGAATAATGCAATTGTTTTCCATTTTTCAGATTCTCAAGGATTGCTGGATATAAATCAAAGAATTCAGATTTCTTAGGATTATCTAATCAGGACATATAGTGTTCTCATTGTTAGTTGAGATAAATAACATTCATCAAGAGTTCCATTCTCGAAACCTTTCATGATTTTTTGTACCAACTTCAAATCTAACAAGAATAGACACTCCACAAGTCCAACTGTATGCTCATCTTATACAGTTTCTATACTATAGCACTTGGACCATCGAATATACACAAAAAAGGGCTTTAGGTATTCTGAATTATTAAAAAGTATTTTATAATTCTGAGTAAGTTGCTTACGCAATTACAATGATGAAATTATTTACACTTCAATGAGTCACACATTGTACAACCCTTGATTCCGCAGTACTTAATTCCTGAAGCAATTCAGAATATTCAATCACAGATTTTAGATCTTTCATTAGAGCAGTCATAGCTGATTGATTTTTAAAATAGTTCCTTCCCCCAACAATTACTAGAAAGTGATTGGTGCCTTTCATCTTCAAGATATGACGATTATTCCAATCATAAGAAAGTTCTTCTTTTGAATTCCAAGACTTTCAACAATGGTGTGGAGTCTTGATTGGTATCATTTCAACAATTCATTTACATCAAAAAATGCTCATGACATCAAGATTCCTACGGTTTGAGTAATGTAACAAAAAATATATTATCTGTCAGTTCAACAAAACAGATTTAATGAACTATGATCAATCAAGTATTTTAGAATGGGACAAAACTGCTCGAGTTCTACTGATTTGAGCCTTGACATTTACTTACTGAAGAATAAGTGTAACCAGACGGGATGAAGCACATGTGATAAAACTTGTATTATAGTGATGCACTATAACTGTAAGGGTCAGTAATATCCTTGCACAATACCTTGATATTTGGTTTCACTTCCAAACTTTAACACTTGGAAACTCAATTGAGTTCATCATGATGAATGATGATGGAATGGAGCACGTCTATGTGATGGAGGTTATTGACAATCTAGAAGATAGTAACAACGACGATGGCCGGTCGACTTGTTTGGACTGGTGGTGATGAGCGCTTACAAATGTAAACAAATACAATACTTTGTTGAAAGCCTCACATTGTTGGTTGAACCTTGAACCTTTAGTTAGATCACATGATAGTTGAAAAGTCACAGTCAGTCACAGTAAAGTTAGAATATCAGCTACTATTTCTCAATCGTGCGCGTCACCGTCTGCGCGATGAGCAACGATCGTTATCAATCGTTATAATCAACATAACCTCATTCAATCATTCAATCCACATTCAATCCATTCAATTCTACTCTAAATCTAAGCCAGCATCCGCAGTATCTTTGACCTATTGCATTTTTTCGACCACCTCAAAGAAAGGTTTGGCAAAATCGAGCAAATTGAGATAAGCATTGTGCAATTGGAAAAAAAATTCCAAACAATTTTAATCATTTCGCGCAATTTTTTTGAAAATGATACGATTTGTCCCGTGTGACGTCACAGGGATAAAGTCGTTGATTGCTGCTAACGTATCCGTATGGCACCTTGCATTTTCCTCGGCGTGCCGAAGAAAAGATTTGGCAAATTCGAGCAAATCGAGATACGTATTGTGCAAATGGTCTGAAAGTCGAATGACTTGCACCGTGTGACGTTACAGGGATACAGTCGTCGTTTTTCACACAATTTGCACAAGATGGAAAAAAATTTTTGGGAATTTTTTTTCCAATTGTACAATACTTATCGCGGTTTGCTCTATTTTGCCAAACCTTTTTTTGATGGGGTCAAAAAAAATGCAAGTGGCCAAAGTTGAATAATTGAATAATTCCAATTCGCCATCTTCGGGCAACTTTTCTACAGATTAGAAAAGCAAATGCATCGAAAGAGACAAAATTTGATTCGTGCCGTCGCAGGAATATTGCTTTTTACGTTCATGTTCATAGTCATTGGAAAACATTACTTGAGTACTAGTGAGCTTGAAATGAGAACAATGTTCCACTCTTTTTCGGTCAACTTTTCTTATGATGAGTAGAATAATTCTCCACAAATAGCGATCTTGGGCCTTCCATTTGATTGATTTGTAAATATTTTTCTTCCTATAATCTTTAAATATAGTTCATAAATATAACTCATCGATCATAGGAAACGTAGCAGAGCAGATCGCTTTCCATGGGCAATTCCTATGCGAGCTAGAAAAAAAAGCCCTTTGAATGAAATGCAGAATGAAGCTCAGGAACTTTAAGAACATTTTTTGCTTTTCATAGTAATTTATGTACCCCGCAACGAAGTTCATAAGGTATTTTATTGCTGGAAATGGATGAGGAAATGCTTTTTCGAGCCGTTCTCGTGCAGCAAAGAAGGCTCGAAAAAGCATTTCGACTTACTCTTGGCGCTCACAAAATCTCTGCCGAAATAAAGTTGCAAGAAAATCTGATCTAGATCTTCCCAGGTGGCCACAGATGGTGTCGAAAATATCTGGGGACACTGAAAGTACCTTTATGTGGGTGCAGTTCTTCCTGCCTCAGATGAATTCTTTTTGTTTATTTTTTCAGAACGATTGAGGCTGATCTTGAGCACCGGATGCGCATTGACAGATAACAAGCTTTTATTTCTCACTCAACAACTCTGTAGGCAAATACACTCTCGTTTTTGTGCAGGCGCTTGATATGATCTTTCATATTTTCCTTGCGTTTGCATCTTTTAGGGCAGTTCAAACAATAGTACCGTGGTGCTTCAACACCACACTCGTACCTGCAAAATTAAAATAGAGTTTTAAAAATTTATGTTGGCAGGTCGCTAAATATAAAATGAATAATTCATGTGTAGAATACGGCTGAAGCGTATACTTTTTGGTGAATTCTTGATACTTACCAGGGGAGTCCGGCGGATCCGGGTCACCAAACCTCACCAAACTTCTTTCACAGTCTCATACCACCTGCAACAATGGAGAATCCATAGTTACTCCGCCAAATAGGCTCCCTGTTCAGAGCTACAAGCTAAAACGTTATAGCATTGCCAGTACACACACATACACGCACGCACACGCAACTTTTTAACCTGGGCCTATATATGGGCAATGCTAAATTCATAGGCTGTATAGCTTTGAGCAGCAGGCCTCTTTGACGGAGTTACTCTGGATTCTTCCTCTTCTAGGTGGTACCAAACTGTGAAAAAAGCTCGGAAAAAAGTTTGGTGAGATTTGTCGACCCGGACCCTCCGGACTCCCCTTGTTAGTCAGGGCAGCTTGATGGTTTTTGCAAGATCAATCGCTTGAAAGTCGCAAATCATGCGATCAACTCGAAACCATTTTCTTCCAATCAATTTTCATTTTGTCTTGAAAAAAGACTCACGTCATTTGATTCTGACCAGCTCAAGGAATGTAATTGGATGATGCTTCAAGGAATAAATGTACATGTTTTGGAGATGATGCGAAGCTCATTAAAATGTATGCAGGGGCTTTGTTTTGACAAAGACAAATACAATTGTAACAGGTGACCTTATCTTTAAAAGATAGCGAAGATTTCATTATAATCAGGCAAAACAGGATGAAGTTCAAATGTGGAGAAAATTAGTAACAGATAGATTGATCTATCGATAAGATAAAATTATCTGATTTTACTGAGGCTGTCGAGTGAAACTCTGTATGCATGAACCCGATAATTCCTGAAACAAGCATTTCTAGAGCGATTTTTACATGGGCTATGGGTGAGATTGCGATCAAGAATAAACGCTTGACGCCCGGTTTCAATGATTAACAGCGAAGAAAAAAGTCCGTCTACTTGTGAGCTGTAGGTACTGAAAGTACCCTTTTTTTGCGAGCTTTTTTGCATCTTTAAGTGCACGCCCCGGTGGCGCACCTTGAATAAATTCAATATTGAATTCTTATGAAAGGCAGACAATAAATCACTCATAAATGATTCTCTCCGAATAACGATAAATACGAATAATTTGAAAGTTTACTGTACCTTTTATGCCGAGATAAATTTCCTTGGCAATTATACATTCTACCACAACGTGAACAAATGTGCTTTGAAGTGTTCTGTATCTGGCCAGCACTTTCTATCCAAATTGGTTGGTAACCATGCACCATAGGCTGATTTGGTTGATCAATGCCTGATTCGTTCATTGCAACGAAATCAAAGTCATGCGTTGTATTCGGAATATAATCTGAAAAAACACACCAAATAGAATTTTTATAAAAATTTTTCAATATTGTCGAGTGAAATTTGGAGGATCTATCTGATTGGTAGAACAACATGGTACCAAGAATAAAGTTTCTTCAACACCATAATGAATTTATTTGAAGAATGTTATAATAGGGGCGGAAATTCTTTAGTTCGTCAGAACGCCTCTCGTTGAGCAATACAGACTTAATCTTATGATCAGAATAGCAGAGTGAAATCATTTCCAGGAATTTTTTAATAGAGAGGAAAATAGTTCATTGCGATTATCTTGGGAATCAGATTCATTTTGATCGATTTCACATTGATAGGAATAAACAACCATATAGCATCAAGAAGAATGCAATGGTATCCGATCAAATTCCACAAGCCCAAAAGATATTTCAATTTGCTCAATCATCAATTTTTGGTTTAGCATGTCATTGAGTTCATAAGTACAAGGTCAAATCTTTCGCGCATCTAATTTTTTTCCATTTTCGAATTCATTCAACTTTATGGATCATCAGTTCTGTTTTCTGTATACGCAAAACTCAAAAGTTCCTTGTGTCACTCAGTCATGAAAAATCTCCTGTTCATAAGTCTACTTGTTCCTCCAGAATAATGTTTGCCCTTTTAGCAGACAGCTTCGGACGCTGTCAGAGCTCATTGATTCAATTTTACGCACAAAAACATGGTAATTTTGGCTCGATTTAATAAAATGAGTATTATCGTCATCAACTTAGCGCTGCAAGGAATTTTGCTTATTATTAACTTAATTTTAATCAGTGTTTCACATCCACACTACCACGTTTCATACAATTTTTTTCAATGTACATTGTATTATTTTTACACATTTACAATACATATTCAAAGATACTTGAAACAGGCACAGTGTTACATAAGTTTCCAATTGTACATTGTTTAACATTACTTGCAAGATGTGAGAGGAATGGTATTACAACATTAGATTAGGAAAAAGTCGGGAAAAGTAAGATAAATTGTTTTGACAAGTTCGAAAAATCGCAAGATATCAAACGAGGAAAGTTGAAGGGGATTACCTTCGTGGTAACAATCAATAGAGGAGCGAAGAAGTTGTGTTATGGCACTACTCTCCAACTTTCGCCAATAGATCCAATTTTCTATGTAATCTGCTACGCTAGTTCATTTAGATTCTGATTACTTATTTTTGTTTTCTCGTCTTATGTCAGAGTCATCGATACAATAAAATCGTCGCTATTACTAACATAAATTCGAATAGACAACGATTGCCTCCGCCAAAATCTCTGGCTATCAAAAACCCGGCGAAAAAATTTAATCATTTTTCTACTTCTTAATTGACTTAGGAAACCAATACCAGACATGGACAAGTTTATCCGATAGATTCTATTGCAAAAGTATAGTTATTTGCTTGAATCAGGGAACCGTCTCTCGATATCTTTCATCAACAGAATTCAAAGTTTATTTCACAAAATTTGAAGCTGCCTTTCACTCAATCAACCAATTCGCTTGGAAGAGCTATTCACATAAACTTAATCAAATATACTAAAATCATGGAAGATGATTGACAATTTCAGCTGAAAAATGATACATATGACCATTTAAGCAAATAACTTTCAGAGCATGTTTTGCATTACTTTCATAAGTGCAGTAGTCATGATTTATTATTCATTACACTAAGATCCTTTGTGGATATTTCATGAATTTCATTTTCCCATTCTAGTGACAATTTCCAAAATGACTCTTCATTTGTAATTTTTATCGAGCTCAAACTCCTCTGTGTACGGATATTCCATGAATTTCATTTTTCCATCTTTGTGCCAAATCCTAATATGTCTTTTCATATGTACTTTTTGCCGTGCTCGATAAGGACATTCGCAGCATTGAAATCTAGGTGGTACTCCACACTCAAAATAAAGATGACGTATCAAAGTTTTTTTATGAGTATAAGCTTTGTTACAACGATAACAAACGTGTTCCATCGAAAATTTTTCCCCGTCACTGCCACCTTTTCTTCTGCGTGCCTGAGGATATCCTATGCGTTGACTGAATCCCCCTTTCAAGTCCAAAGGGTCAGCCGTCTTGTAATTGATGTCGTCGTCGTCGACCAAGATGGGGTCATCGTCATAGACATCGAGCGGAGCCATGATGGAACCTGAAATTTTATTAGATTTTGATGAATTACACGAAAAAATTATTATTGTAACAAACTACAATCGACCAGAGTCAAATATCTGGGAAAATAGACCCACCCTCCCATCCTTTCTACAGCATAGATCATGTTTATTATTAGTAGGTTCAAATATTATTAACATTCTACAACAGAACAAAGCAAAACAATGAAACAAAAAATTTAGTATAATCACGTTCACGGAAAAAAATTTCCTTACGAAATTATAAACTATGAACGGTTTTCATATGATGCAGTTCTTTTTTTCAAGTAATCAAGCCATACGAAAGATTTTTAACACATCACAAAATTATGCAAAGTTGTTTTTCCATGCAAGATTACGCCTCTCTATCTTTGCTCAAAACTGCAGCGTTATCAATTTTCAAGTCTCCAGAAAAAATGACATCGGTGGTCGTTTCCAGATGCAGATGGAGTAATTTTTTATGAATGCTCAAAATACTGCTCTCAACGAGAACAAATTCGTTTGATACTTTGAATGGTATTCAACTATTGAATGTTTTTCTTACACACGCAGACCTGTAATGAACGTGGAAAGTTAGCTTAACTTTACTCCTATCTTCTGTCATGGACAATCTCTCGTTTCATAAATTTGAGAGATACGGCAAGGGGCGAGTAAATAGTTCAGAGCTATTTTTATTTATTAATAAAATCCCCAAATCTGAACTATGGAGATTCGAGCTAGTCAATAACTGCTAAAAATAAGGAAATGATGATTCTTATTAGTATTTATTCGAACGATCTACTTTACAACAACGGAAGAATTTGAGTATTGCTATACAGTTCGAGAATAAAGAGGTCAAATTCTTATTTTTACGATTATTCGGCTCAGGATAATTCCAATACATTCTGTGGCGTACGTCACGAGTAACTTTTTTTTCCCCCGAGAAATGCATTATGTATCGTCATCAACGATCAAAGTTCATCAATAAAGTACGAGAAATGGATTGACAAAAAAGTTCAAGTTCATGGTATTTAGATCCTAAAAATGATGAGTTTGTCAGATCAGCGAGGGCTGTTCCAAGCCTGTCATCACGAGCACACTGAAACAGGTGACGAGTTACCATCATAAATGTTTTTCATACAGTGTGCACGTAAAAGTATACTTTGCGCACAGATTATCCACTTTTTTTTTCTTCTTAAATTATCCAGTTCCACTTACAGTTTTTTAAAAAGATAATTCGGTACACGAGAGTAATAGTATATTACGTGTCGATTGCCGAAAAACTTTGTTCTTCGGGGAAACTTTGCTGAACGTCGGCGAAGCCGGCGTTTAGCAAGGTTTTTCTAAAGAACAAAGTTTTCGGCACGAGACGCGTATACTATTTAAAATTTGTTTTTCGCATACTCGTGATGATTCTGACCCTCACTTGCGGCCGGAGCCAAAAGTTCATCACTCCGTAATGAAAAAAAGTTTTTACGCCCTTGTATATAGAAACGTATTATTTTGTCACACTGTGCGCAAAAATTCTTTTCGCATGGGTTTTTCACATTCACTAAAACTCTGTTGAGGAACAGCTCACAAAACGTGGTTGCATAACTTGGCTTATGGATTGTTGTGATAATTTCGAAAAAGTTACATGGGCCGCAAAATTCAATTTTTACGCCCATGTGTCAAGTGCTATTATTTTGAGATTCCTCGTTGTATGAGTTTAGGGGGAAAAAGACATAATTTTCATAAGTACTATGTACATTGCTACAGGAGTTCAAATTGAAATATATGTTTACAAACAAGTTTTTAAGGAGTTCTTATTTCCTGTCTCATTCTTTTTCGGGGTTGTACAAATATTCAAACATTTTTCCATTTTCGTGCCATCTACTCAGATGTCTCTTCATGTGAGCTTTACGCCGTGCTCGATAGGGACATTCGCCACACTGAAAACGTGGTGGTACCCCGCAATGATATAACTGATGTCGGATCAGAGTATTCTTCCAAGAGTAAACTCTGTTGCAACGAAAACATTTGTATCCCGGTTGCCACTCTTCACCATCGTGGCCAGATTTTTTCTTGTCGCCACTTGAGGATTCTGCATCCTGTTGAATATTCTCCCTTGTAGCCAAAGGATCACAAACGATGGTATTGTGATCTTCAAAATCGACGAGTCCAAGGTCGTCTTCTGAGATATCGGCCAGAATGAATGCTGAAATTTCACCCAACTTTATTTTTAATAAATATAACGGGGATTCCGTATCGGGATCAAGATCACAAAAATAGGTCTGGCCACTTCACAGGGAGCCGCAGTCGACTTTTGCCAATATGGCCGCCTTGAGGGAGGCGATCTGATTGGCTGAAAAAAACAGCAGCTGGCGATTTTTAGACTTCAATATTCACAACAGTACAGCGATGTATTGTGAATCTCCAACAGCCGGACAACCGTTAACCTGGAGCAAATGTCTGTTCCAGTTTGTTGTTTTTTTCAGCCAATCAGATTGCCTCTCTCGAAGCGGCCATATTGGCAAAAGCCGACTGCGGTGGCATCACCCGAACAACGCGTGCGCCCTATATGGAGTGGCCAGACCTGTCTTAATGATCGTGATCGGGGTTACGAGACGTGGTGAATTTCTACATAATTCAGCCCAGTGAAAAGGAACAGATATCCTCAAAGGAGCTCATTTTCATATGGAGTGTAAAACATTTTATTGTGATCAGACTCGGAGGTCTACAATTTTCTCGGGTATAATGACACCATCGAGAATTTTACAATTTTTTGTCAATGAATTTTTTTCATGAAATCATTCATTCACTTCCTGTTTGAAGATATTCAAATTCTGAATCAGAAAATATTACGCGAAGTAGAGCAACGGATTAATAGAAAGGAGATAAATAGAAAAGACAGGTGGCCTTTTTATTTCTTGATAAACATTATATCAATCAATATAAGTATTCAATATATACAGTACATCATGATTCTTACAAAGTAATAGTATAGAAATTATTAAATGACTTCATCTTCTAATTATCCTGAAAATTTATTGAAAGAAGAATGATTCTCGTCAAAGGATAATGATACGATAATAACTCTATTGACATTTGGATGCACGAAAAATTTAAAAATACAGTACTTTCTCGGTAATCCGAAGCCACTCCAAATGAATTTCTTATCATTGCAAACTCATTATAGATCACGGAAAAATTATTTTGACTCTTGTGAAGCTCCATTGAATTAGACTCATTCGGTGATCAAGATATCAAAGTAATCAAGTGAACTGATAAATTCATGAGCTTGCAGAATTTAGTATTTCGTGGTGTGGAAAATGGAGGCTCATCCAGTTATTCCTGCTCGATTAGAAGTGAAATTGCGGTCATTCTGGGTCGGAGTAACAAGGAAACATTGATGTACATTCTATAATAGGCCCATACGGTTGTTGGTTCTGAGCAGCTATTTTTTGGACCATGCCTCAAAAAATATTACACAGCTGTGCGAAATACGACTCGCCCATCATTTAAGACATTTCCATCTTTGAGCACGATCCGACTCTCGAATCCGACTCTAAAATCTTGAATGACGTTGAGAAATTTCATCAAAATTACTTGTCAAACCATGAAATAGCCAGTTACGTCCTTTCGTGTTACAATAAAACGCACTCGAAGCCGCGGCAAGAAGGACGTCACTACCCGGAAAATACCGCAATCCTCGAGACAATTCTACCATTTTATGGTAGAATTGCCTCGAAAATTAAGAGTCATAGTCATGAAATGGGAGTCTAAGCATTGGGGAACTTAAAGGGGTGATTTTTACAATGGATTCAGCTAGAAAAAATGGGTCGAATACGAGTGTATTTAAAATATTTATTGAAAATAAACATTAATACCCCGTTACTATGAAAAATGTATGGGTAACCAGGGATGTAGCAAAGAATTACGGCTTTCTTGCTTACCAAAAGTTAGTGAGTTGGAAAGTCGTAACTCTTTGAATTGATATTCTAGACGAAAAATTTGACTTTACCCCAATCTGAGCAAACCAGATTATAGAGGAGCTGCAGTACTATCATTTATACCAAATAACTGAAAATCGCCCACTTTTGTAGTTACTGATTCTTTTCATTCCGACGGCAGAATATATTTGTAACTATAACAATTTTCCCCAGTAAGTAATTAAGTTTATAATGTGAATGATAAAAAGATAGATGTAAAGTGATATCGACTACAATAATTAAAATTAGTACCACGCAGAAGATCAGACAGAAACAGTATTCAAAGCAAAAAGTTACAAGTATGTTCGGTTCACTCTGAGAAGTGACAACGTACCACTAGTGGAATTATATTCAGTAATTCAGCATTCAAATAACTAATTGTCTATACCGAAGTAATATACAGACTCTACTGAAGAACATTCGGTAAGACATGTCTTTTTACGATCATGGAATTTCACAAAAAAGAAAAAGAAACAGGAAAAAAGTATTGATAGACAAGAGTTATGGAGAACTCTTGTTCGTGAATACAAAGGTAATATAAAAAAACGTGCACATCTTTACAAACAGATTTCTCGAAACATGTAGTACTTGACAGTATTCTCAAAGACGAATATCTTTGAAACCTGTCAAAGAAAAGCTGAAACGTGCAATTTTTATTTTCCATATTTCATCATTTCAACAACCTCTTATTCATCACTATTTTTGAAGTGGATAAGAATATTCCAAGAATCTCATCCTTCCAACATTTTTATGTATAGAATTTAGATGCCTTGTCATATGTACTTTTTGACGAGCTCGATAGGGACATTCACAACATTGAAAACGAGGTGGTACTCCACATTCAAATGAAAGATGTCGCGAAAGAATATCTTTACGAGTATACAGCCTGTTGCAACGGAAACATCTGTATCCATTTTGTGACCTTTGTCTCTCTGGATATTTTTTTTTCTTATTACGACTTCGTAAAGGTCTACTACTGCCAGATCTAGTTGTATCTTTTATAGCCAGAGGATCGGGAGCTGTGACGTCGTCGTCATCTCCAAGATCGATGATATCGTGCTCACTCACATCGAGTGGATCCCTTGGGTCGTTCATTCCGAGTGGATCACCGACCAGTCCATGAGCTGAAAAAATTATATTGAATCAGTTAGTCAATCCAAAAATAAGCTATGTTTATTATAATAACTTGAGATGTAGAGAAATGAGTTGATGCGCATGGATTCACCTCGTTGAAAAAATTTTCTTTATGATAATTCAAGGAACAACGTGATGTTTTAATATACAGTGATATTCTACGTTAAAGTAAGGTCATAGATCAAATTTTCCTATTTTTTTTTCTTGAATTGTAAAGAAGTCGACAGACTTGTATAGGTCGATAGAGCACAAATATGCATAGGTGAAAGTATTATCGCAAAATATAAATCTCCAGACATGGATATTATTGAATTATGCTACATAAACTGTAGTGAGCTTGGAGCCACAAACGTATGGAGTATTGTACTCGTTTTGACTTTTACAGAGTGATATTTGGCTATAAGTCTCACGTGCATTAGATAATCATACGACCTTTTACCATACCCAAAGAGTGTATTCACACAAATAATTTGAACTTGATTGTTGAATCATTCATTTATTCGAAAAATAGAATGAAAAAATGTTACATTAAATGAGGTTAAGGGTCATAATCATAAAACCATCTCGCAATGTAGCAATCTTATTGTATAAAGAGTCAACGACCAGATAGGGTCAATTTGAATTCATAGAAATGTAGGGTGTATAACTAAACGTAGTAAATGATCCATCAAACTCCCCAATCTAGCTAACAATCAATAATTTTATAATAAGTTCGATTATCCACTCAATGGATTTGTGAGAATGCCCATCTCTTCTCTAAGTCGTTCTAAACTTCATTCACAATCTATATGCTACATCCGGTGTTTAACGATTTGCTCGGTATCTTGGGATGCAATCCCTAAATAAATATCCAAAATCGCTCATTATTATCTCATCCTGACTTGAAGAGTGGAACATGAGTTTTTCATCAAGACATTCTGTAACGAGCAGTATTCATAGTACTTACATTTAGATGTACATACAATTTTGGGGCTCATTTTGGGCTGCAATTCCTTCACAGAACTTTCATTTAATTCTGACCGGGAATCAGTATTTTTGCTAAACAATTTCTCCATTTAGGAATTCTAATGCATTCTAAAAACCATTCAAAAATTCGGCGGCTCACCTTAGTTTGTTAATATGAGAGAATGCTATACCGACCCCTTTCATGAGCCAAAGAGAACATTCCAATCTGACGATTTGTTTGACAACTCTTTCAAGTCTTGTGCAGAGTTTCGACACAATTATTTCCTTCGAATAAGCCGTCGCGACTATAAGTAGAATGTTGAACAAATTTTCAAATGTAAGAAGATGTCTTTATGAAAATATACGAGGGAACCAAGGTGAATTCTTTCGGCCCAGTCCCTCTTTACACCTAAGCTAGGCCAAAGTAGCCAATCTTTGTTTTACTATCAAAGCAATCGATAAGAAATCCTTCATATCAAACAGATTAATATGAGCGACTATAATTTTCTAAAATCCCTAAGAGCTTAACGCCTTGTTGGGTCAAAGTGTAAACCAGCTTCCATTGGTTCATGTTTCAAGATCTAAATGAGGCGGAATACATTTCATCAATTCCACTCTCGAATTTCAGTTCATTAACTTTTGCCTCAGAAGAACACGAGGAATCTCTCTTGTAGCTTCTGCGCGAATTAATCATTAGTTTCAAATCTCAGTATCTGCTACAGGTCCCTCAAGAATTGTAATGAGGTACTGTTATCGTCAGTAGTTCAACATTTAGAGACACTATTCGATGGGCTTGATCCTCGCCCGACGCATGCTCAAAAAATTCCACACGAGAGGATTTGTCAGAGATGTAAAGAAGTCTTGAAAAAATTCGTCGATTTACGACTTCAACAATTACTTACAATGGCCTACAATTTGACAAACACGTCTTTTCCTAGAACAGAAAAATCCTTAGATTGATTTATAACTGTACGCCGATTCTGTAAATGCCATCGGTTTTCGCTCGCACATACCAAAACGTTCGAGATATTATTTCAAAAGTTTCTTCTCTAGGAAAAACTAGATTTTTTATCTCAAAATCAAGGAAAGGAGATGATTCGACGTTCGAATCGAAAATGTATTCTGCAGTAATTCTATTTTCGACTCACGCGAGGCACACGGGAATCATCCAGTTGATGCCATAACATGAGTGGTCGTGTGACACTGCCGTGTTCGGGTACTCGAGGTGACATTCGCGATCGTGATTCAGTCCTTGAGGTGATACTCGTGATCCAGTTCTAAAAGTCACACTTTTATTACAGTACTCAAGGTGATACGTTATTCAGTATTCGAGGTTACATTCATGATCCAGTACTCCATTTGATGTTTGTTGTCGAGTATTCGAAGTGATACTCGTGATCCAGTACTCGTGGTGACACTCGAGGTCCAGTACTCAATCCGATATTTATGATCCACTACTCACGCCGAAAGTCGTAATCTAGTGCTTTTTTTCACCTTGAGTTCTGGACCTCGAGTGTCACTTCGAGTACTGGATCGCGAGTATCACTTCGAATACTCGACCACCAACATCAAATCGAGTACTGTATCACGAGTATAATCTCTAACATTTGCTTTGTCACAAGCATGAGCTCGAGTGCTGGATAACAATTATCACCTTGAATACGTGGTCGCGACATATAGTTTGTGTACTAGATCACAAGTGTCAGATCGATCACTGAATCAAAAGTACCACCTTGAGTACTGGGTCACGGGTGTCTCCTTGAGCTCTTGATCACGAATGTCACGACGAGCACTGGATCACGAATGTCAGCTCGAGTACTTTTCTACGAGCATCACCTCGAGTACTGGATCACAAATTTCACCTTGAGTAGTGGATAACGAGTATCGTCTCGAATACTTGATCACGAAGTACAGTTCGGATACTAGATCACGAGTATCTGATTAAGTACTGTATCACGAATATCTCCTTGACAACTGGATCATAAATGCTACCTCGAGTACTGTATCACGAGTACCACCTTGAGATCTGGATCCCGAGTACTGCCTCGAATACTTAGTCACGAGCATCACCTCGAGTACTGAGTCACGGATGTCACCTTGAGTACTGGATCACGAATGTTACCTTGAGTGCTCGAACACGACAGTGTAACTCAACAGCTCATGTTATGGCGATAGTTGCGTAACAGCGGTGTGCCTCACGTGGATTACCGCAAATCGACTTCCTTCAGAAAGTATATTCGAATGTAAAATCATCTGTTCTTCCTGATTCTGAGGCTCACAATACAGCATTCCCCAAAAAATTTTTCTGATGGAATATAGCGACACTCTAGGGAGCGCTTACATTTGCACAACTGATCAAAATTACAATTTTGAACTTAATTTCTAGCAGTCAAAGTTATTTTCTTGACCATTCTGATATTTATAAAATTTTCAGGGTAAAAGACCTTCAATGTCGAACTCATGGTTCTCGTGAGCAAGACAAAAATGAGTTATTGATAGCATTAATCTAGATCAAGGCGAACATATTAGTCATTCAAACTTCTCTCACATTTCATGCCATTTGAGTTCGAAAGGAAGTCTCTAAATAATTCTAAAAAAGGCTGTTTCGCTACATCAACTCTTGATACGCTTAAAATTACATTTAATCCTCCTAAATTCATGATCCAGGAATAAAAATCTATCAGAACAGGGTTTGTTACAAGATTCATTTTAGGTTATTTTGAATTTCATTGATACGCTGTTTTCACTCGAATCTATATCAGAAAGCTCCAGATCTGCTTCTTTGTTCATAATCATTACGATTATAATAATGAAAGAATATCTATGTGGACTCGAAGAATCATTGGAACTGGACAAAATTCGATGAAATAGGAAATAGCTTTCGTTACAAATTAGACTCCTCAAACAATAGTTTAATAAGTATCAGAAAAAATCAAAGCATGAGCTTTGCGAAGCGATGCATAGCAATTCTATTACTGTCCACAGAGAAGCAACAGAAGACGTTTGATACAAGACTGTAACTATAGATGTGTTGTAGGATGACAATCACAAAGACAAACATTTATACTGGACTCAAACATGAACAATGTTTTGAAACAATTAACCTGCTGCAGTGTAGGTATCATTACTGCTAAAAGTATTTATAAATCTTTGTGAGAGGCATCATTCTATAAACCTGTATTCTGTGATTGACTTATCCCTATGTTTACATCTTATGTGTAACTCAATACTCTCTTTTCGAGTGCATCGTTGAGGACAAAAGTTACAGGAAAAACGCGGACCTCCAACAAAAGCAACACATTCGAAACGTTGATGACGATTGAGATTGCTGTGTCTCTTGTAAGATTTTCCACAGTGCGAACATGTCGATAATTTTCCTTTGCCATTCGTTTTCTTTCCCTGACCATCTTCGATTTGAACAGTTCCTGTGAGATCTATGCTGGAGAAATCAGATTCAAAATCTCCGACATCCTCGGTATCAAAATTCTCTTCTTCGATCCAAACAACTGCTGAAAAAAATCATATCAATGGATCAGTTTGCATACAATGATGAATAATAATATGAAATCTGTAATTATATGTTTCACAGATCTGAAAGATGATGGAAAGATCGAAGGACGAGAACAGATTTCTCATTTGTGATTCGGAATTGAGTTGAAGATTAATTAAAAGCGATAAAATTACTTTTGGGAAAGAGATATTCTCAGATGAGGGAAATGAAATATGTGAAAAATTGTACATTTGATCTCTGATTGATGATGGTGTAAGGGTAGATGAGGAATGTAGAAAGGACTAAAGCACCCCAGTGAACCGATGGTCAAAGGACAGAATAGTGTGTGGATAAGTAGGAAAAGAATGCTATGCAAAGTATAGACTCTGCAATAAAGGCAAATAGTGAACTTGTGCTGACTGACTCAAGAAGAAATTGCAAGTGGAAAGAATAAAAACTTATGAGGTGCGCGGAGTAGATGCAGGACCACCGGCATGATCGATCAGAGTAACGAAAATATGAATTTCGAAGAAGGTAAACGAATGAAAGTACTACAAGCTCAGGGAACTCGTAATTCAGGATAGTGTGAAATTGAAATAAATAATGGAAAAATTTAATAGAAGAAACGAGTGGCAGAGTTAGGAGGTATCTCCAAAGCTATAGAATTTATTATGTTTTGTTAAAAATACAAATTCAGCTCCATAACAACCATCAGTTGAATGGTCCATTTTTGGACCAGGGTCATGGAATGCGGAAAACTTGATAATTTTTGACCACTCCACGACCACGAGCAAGAAATTGACCATTATCGGGCGAGATTCTGGTATGTACATCAGGAAAATTTTTCAATAAAATTCGGACAGGTTCATTTATTCAAGATTTCTGTCAAGTACTTCAACCAAATAACATAATTAGCTGATCACTTCTTGAGATTAATTTGTTGCGAATCAATCCTAGAGTAAAAGGGAAGACATAGTATGCTAATCATTCATATTATATAACGTATATATGACGGAGTGAAAATAAATTCAATCCGTAATAGAAATTCGGTAATAAATTTGAAAAGATGCTTCAGTACGCGTAAATACAAAATCTAAGCCAATGTGTATTGTTATTTTTTTACAACAATGACATCACAAATAAAACATGACAAAGTAAACTAGTTCAAAGTTTCATGAAATTCTAATATTATCTTCATTCAACTAAGGTAGAAAAAGTACCCCTTGTGATAATTTTTATACAATAAATTCCTCCTCGAATTCCGCGTTTTTAATATTCGTTACTCTTCTGTCCAATAACGCGTATTCTTAATCTTGGAGGATTGAAAGATCACCCGCAGATTATGATGATCTTTTATACAATTTTTATTACTAGCAAAATAGAATATTTTCCGAAGAAAAAATGGGAGCGGATCGTCACAACTCACTTCAAACCAAAAGTAACGAGACACTTTATTCATCATCATCTTGTAACAATTGTGTCATAATATCGTCAGAACTAGAATCTTCACGCTTGAATGAAGCTGTGCGAGCTATGTGTACAAATTTCATGTAAAAGTACTGTCTCAGATCCAAATTGTTGATAGAGAACATCATTGGGAAGGTACAGGATCAATCAAATTCCATTGAGAAATTATACAAGTCAGTATTTGGAGGGTAAAGTCTTGTCAAATGAATGAAAATGAGACGTTTTTGCTCCAATCAGTTTATTAGCTCATTATTAAAATAATACAGGTTTCAAACGATGATCAATAATTTATAATACGACCATTTGCAGCATAGAGTTGGAACACGGAGTAGATTCAGACCATGACTCGAATAAACTCATTGATATCGCGCTTGGAACAAACTAATCAAATAATCCACGTAATAATTCTCAAATAGAGAAGTGTCAAATGGGAATGTGAACTATACATATTATACAATCCCTATGATACATATTTATTACATGGTATCTTAATTACATCAAACTTTGAACTTGGAATCCTAAAAAAGCTGCTTCCAGAAGATCAAACTGTCCTGATTCGTAAGTTTTGACAAAAGTTTAGAGAAAAACTACGCACGATGCGTAGTTTTCCTCTAAATTAGTGCAATTTAACACTATTTCCAAAGATCAAATCTCGTCGCGATTGATAATCCTGTGAGCCCGTTATTGAAAAATACAAGCATGACCCATATTTTTACATGTTTATCAAATGGATTACTTTTGATCACTTTGACTTTCCAGACAACGATGTGTTGCAACATGTTTATGGTTCAAAAATATCTCAACATTTTTCAATGTACTTCACTTCATTTTAAAGTTCATTTCAAAATATTCAAAATGAATTGAAATATGTACAACATCCACTTTGAACCATAACCAATCTTGTACTGAAGTTATACCCGAAATTTTCTCTTTTATCGATTTGAGGCATTTCGAAATTCCAGCTCCCGCATCGACTCAGCTCTGGTTTGTTGAGATTAGGCATACTTCAACTCATTCTAAACTTTCGTCTTGAAGATTGAAATTCTTTATAAGTGCTCTCCTTGATAATAAGGGTCTTGCTCGCATTTCTAAGAGAGGGTTGGCAGAATTCCAAGTCCTGTCAGTAATTAAGCATGCCTTGAAATTTCAGAAGACGGACTTCAAGAAGGAGAAAAAATTTTGTCTCCATGTTTCATCTCCATGTGTTTCTTCACAGACCTTCTATGCTTGAATACATGATCACAATAATGGCAGTTTAAATTTGTACCCACTCCACAAACGTAACGTTGATGATTTTTCAAATATCTGTCAAGGGTGAAGTATTTACCGCAACCTGAACATTCGAATCCCGATTTTTTTTTCTTGTCCGTCATTGCACATTCAGGTTGACTTCTGTGGACGTTTGTTTTCTGTAAATCTTGGTTCACCAATATGACTTTCGATGGAGTCTCGTGTACTATATAAAATGTGTGAGTTTCTTCTTGCATAATTGTATCCCCAGGAATGTAAACTGAAAAGTATTGAAATACAAAATGTTAGAAAAATTTGTATGACAAATTTATAGAAAGAATAGGATAAATTGTTCGTGAATTTCAACAAACCCAATTCTAATTATGAGCTACAAGTTGAGGTCCGATAGGGAGGGTATAAATTACTTGAGTTTTTTTGACAATTAAAAACTTATATCTTTTTATAATATAACAATTGTGCAGGATATTTTATTACGAATTCGTACAATTATTCCCATCACGCTTATTATTTGTGAATACTGTATCTATTGAATGATTTGGTCGTGAAAACCACGCCAGGAAAAACATTTACGATCTAGATAGAAATTATATAAATATATACATATCTAGGAATTCTAATATCTTCAACACATTAATGGGTGAAGTGGACTATTACCGTAGACAATGTGTAACATTATTTAGAAAAACTCCCGTCTATTTCCGAAATTAACCTATAGAAATAATCAAGTGTCAAGTACAAATTTAAGTGTATCTTCGTGTGTCCAAACTTGAGTGGTACTTTGCAGCTATTGGTCAAAATTATAATCACTTGAAAGGATTATATTTTGACACGAGTCAAACAGGTAAAGTTTTCCTGGTAAACTTGATCAACATTTTCACGCAAAGAAAACGAACAATGTTATGAGTAAAAAAGCAGTAGAAAGATTAGAACATACCTTACTAATAAGAATGTTGGACTCAGATAATGATCCTTTGACATTGAATTTTCTCTTTATGCAATTAATCACAAGAAAAATACAAGAAAGTCATTTTGAACACTGAATAATCAAAATACGTCGCTAAGGATACCTATCACAGTCAATTATTGATCAGATTTTTTAGCTTCATGTTACACAAAGTGATTGTTAGTCTATTGCTAGTCGAATAATGTACTCAATAGCTATGATAGTTCACGATATTGTAAGGTAACTGTGCCTAATTTGACCCATTCCCTAATTTGTCCCCACTCGAATTCTCAAATGTACGCACCCGCAGACCTTGCCGCGCATTTTCGTTATGTTTGTTACGTTAGAATATGACAAAATAAGCGTTTTGGAACGATCCCCAATGACACGCGCATTTCTCACATCAAAATGAGTGATTTTCGGTACTTTCGACTTCTTTTTTGTTGGCCACTAAAAGCTATGCCAAACAAAATTGATGTGATCAATTCCAACGTACTTTAGCTTATTTTCTTTGTCTTCGTCCCAACTTCAAAATGCTTCTTGAAGAATTGCAAAATTCAATTTCTAGCCGATTCTACGCCCATATAACTAAAACAAGTGCAGTGTTCCTAATTTGCCCCCATAGACTTTTGCTCAACTCGTTCTTCACTCCATTCAAATTTATCGATCAAACACAAAAAGTTGAAAAGGGATGAAAAAAGTTACAAAATGAGCTAAAGTACATTTGGAGGTCTGGGAGCCGAAATATTCCGATTATACGAGAAACCTGTATAGTCTCCTGAAAATAGGCCTCTTTTCCACGTGGAGGCAAATTAGGAACACACTTTGAAAAACTCGCAAAAAATCTTCTTGTGCAAAAATCAAAATGGCTCGGCTCTCTTTTTGTTGAAACCAAACGTATCTTACAAGGAAAATCCAAGGGGTTCGGGAGCTGGATCTGGCTGAAACTCTGGGAATCATCTCCTTTATGCACCAAAAAATGATACCCAAAACCGCAGAGTCTAACTCTCAAGCGTTTCCGAGCTACTGGCCACAACTCATGCATTACAGTATATCTATATATACCATTTCCCCACATATATAGATATACTGTAATGCATGGGTTGTAGCCTGTAGCTCGGAAACGCTTGAGCTTTAGACTCTCCTGCGGCTTTGGATATCATCTTTTGGTGCCAGAAGGACATTATTCCCAGAGTTTCAGCCAGATTCAGCTCCCGAACCCCTTCGACTTCCCTTGTTAGCTCATTTTAGAGCTCCTAAAACAAGCTTTGAAATGAGCCAAAGTACGTTGAAAAATATTGAGATGAGTTGGAATGGCGAGCAAAACAAAAGTAATGGGGATAAATTAGGCACACTTACCTTATTATATAATACGATTAAATCGAATCCAAAAAGCTGAAGTGATGAAACAGTAATGAGTTCAAACAACGAAAAAAATAGAAAATTATCCGATCAAACAGTTTTTCTTATCTATTGCTTGAACTAAGACACCGTCTGAAGTTACAGCTTTTGCGGGTCTTGAAAACCCTACGTTAACAATGAGCTAAGTTTCAGAAGAAATCTCAAAATTCAATTTTTGCCAGAGATTTCCATGAGAAAACCAGTCTCTGAATTTATTGTTTCAGTTCAACAAATTTTATTTTGTAATTTTCCATCTAAAATTTTCAGGTACGTCATGAGGCATCCCAAGAGTCAGAGTCTACGTAATATCTCACTTCTGAATTTTTATGCCGCATGATCACATGCATTTCCATGTGGCTTTTACGTTTGCTTCGATGCGGACAGTAAAAACAACCGAATTTTGGCCTGACGATGGCACATTCATAACGCTGGTGTCGTCTGAGATTACCCCACTGGCGATATGATTTTCCACAATTGACGCAAACGTTTTGAGCTGAAGGTGCAGGATTCGTGTTAGGTGGAGCCTGCATGCATCTAGGGCCACCATAATCTGTAATTGAAAATGAAGATTAGTAAGTATGAGTCAGAAAACCATTATAGAACTGTATGGAGGTGATTCCATCTTAATATGAAGAAATGGCAAAAAATGATCTCGATTTTGAAAGGTGTAGTGGACGGGAAAAATATTTCTCAGTAGACTTCCCACAAGATTTTTGAAATCTGGAAATTGTTTAGAAATACAAAATTTTAGCCAAGTACAGTTCTCAAAATTCACCATGCATATTGGTTTCTATGACAAGAACGATTATGAGTACACGGCATTGACGTGTATCTTACGCTTCGTTTTGGAATCCGTACTGTTCGAATGACATACTTTTTTGACTAACAGAAGCTTCAACTGAATGAAATGTCGATTGAATAAGATTTCCCAGATTTAAAAGTCCGCTGGAAATTCTGTTAGCGAAATGCATGTATCTCTCCGCCGTCCTTTGCAATTGTTTAAAAGAACTTTTTTTGTTGCCAGAGGAAGAATATTTGGTTTCATTCCTCAGCTGGAAATGGATCTTTACAATCATTTGGATAATCATATCAAATGGAGGAGAAACGGTCAGATTTATTCTTCTCGCGCATACTGTACACGTGAAGAAGTAAGTTTCATTTCATATTCGATATCCTAAACTTAACAAGAATACACGTATGTAATCAAAATCAAATACAATATTTAGAACCAGATACCAAAATGTGCTTGTGCAATTGTTACGTTCATCAGTTGGATGATTTAGATTATCCACTAGAATAATAGTTTACCAAGGTAGTTTACGAAATAAACTGATGGACACACATCAACCTCGTCATAACATCATGCACCCATATGCATCATCTACTCCATCAGCTCGTGAGATTTTACACCATGGTTTTACAACTGAGGTATCTTGGAGATGGTTTTGATGCTATTGTACTACCGCATGCTCACTCAAGTAGTTCATCAGGAGAGGAAGGGACGAAGCTATTGAAAAAGGCACTCTACCAAAAAAGGAATAAAAATAGAAGGCTTTATGGATTTGGATTAATAAAAAAATGTATTTATTGTCTATCAACCAGTCTCTGGATGAATTTTCCACAAACTTTGATAAATTCAACAGTATCTACAATATTACAATGATTCATCTTGGATTTTCAATCTTAACCCTTAGTTAGCATAGTTCCGCCGAATGACATAGCCGGCAGACCTGGGTGGATCCCACCCAGGGCGGAAAATGGACGATGTAGCTTCTGTAATCAATCTTTCGGCTCCAAAATTTATATGTAGCATCTTTAATATGTTTTCAATGAAGCAATGTACCCAGATAATAAGGTTGGACGAAAACATTCAAAAAATATAAATGTCCAAAAATGCAAAAATGCCTTCATCCACTGTAAAAATTGTTGAGAACACAATGTTCGTTGAGATTAGCAGAAAGTGTGGATACAAGAGAAAAATAGTGCGGGAGTGAATCTTAAGGTATTTATTGTGACATATTCTCCATATGAATCGAGAATTTTTGTTCTCACTTCATATGTCAAAATGAACGCCTTTCTTGCATCATAGACTACTGTACCATTTTTTTTTCGTATCTAGTTGATTTTGACATGACTTCATATAATTTTCAGCTCCTTGCGATGAAAATTGCATCTTCTAGAATTGTTCTAGTAGAAGGTCCCATTATCTACATATTTGTGGCAATAACATGTTAGTAGAAAAACTTATTTCTTGTACTTTGTTGCACTTCTCTCGCTCGGCTGTCAAGTATATGATACTTGGTTATGCGAAATGAGAGAAGAAAACAACGTATGTGATCGTAAATTATACATAAGTTATTTTGACAAAGGAAACAAACTCGAGTCCAAAATACACAACGCGCTCGTAGCTTACTTTTTGGGGGTGTTCAACACCCATCGGCCATTTTGCTTGGCTGTTAGGCAAAGATGCGCGCGCCCAAGTCGGGAACAGGCGTCGCTATTAGCCCGGGAAGCTATAAATTACGAGCGTGGTGATCTCATGAGAGAGGGTGGTTTGGGTGGAATCCACCCCAGTTGTCCAGCCGAGGGTTAGCATAGTTGATTCTTATACAATCATAGCTACAATTAAGTATTTCTTTCAACGTCCGGTAAAATATCCGAAAAATTAGTAAAGTAACAGTCAATATCTAAGATAACACTATTCGATGTTAGGATTTATCATATGCACGCGCAGCATATGTTGCGTTACCATATTTCTTCTTTTAGAACGATAATCGCACACTTTACATTTGTAACGTGGAGGTACTCCACATTCTAGTCTCAGATGCCTTTGTAAATTACGTTGGCAATTATAACCTGTACCACACCGTAAGCATGGATAAGCTTTACTCGTTTTGTTCACTACTGCTGCTGCTGCTGCTGTAACTGATCCCAACGGATCGAATTGAACCGAATCCAAATTGTAGCGTGTTTCTTCGATTTCGAAATACTCTACCGACTGGGACAGGTGAGCTGAAACAAAGAATGTTACAATACTCAAGAGTTGTAAGTAATGAAATATTTTGCGATAATTCTGTTCTTCAGAATTAGTCATAGTAGTAGGGTAAGTATTGGGGTAAGTGGAAAAATCTTTGTAAGTAATGGAGATATGATAGTGGGTGAAAAAACTATGAACATCTCAGATGATATTCATACCCTGAGGGATTATACAAAATAAGTTCTATTCGAGGTATTTAAAAATTCATATCTTTATTGAATAACAATATCATGTCCTAAAAATTTTGATCGCTAGTAAATATGACACAGAATTTGTTTCATTCGTAAACCCTTTGAAGTTTATCTATGCTTTTTCAGTTAAAAATTACTGATGTCTCGTTCTCTGGTATATGTGGTGAATAATGAAACGGTACTTTGAATTGTAAACACAAGGAATAGGAGGAGGATGAGACTTGGACTTATAGAGGAATGCTCGAGGCTATTGGTCTCTCCTGCGAAACAATTTCAAAGTTTGCCATTTCTGTATTAATCGTAATGATGGTGAGAAAACTATGACTGGAATCGATCAACTCGTCTATTAGTCACCAATCAACTCAAGATTATCATATTATGCTATCTATTTAATACTGATGGAGTTCTACAACTTGATTGAGGCTAATTGGTATTTTTAGAACGGATAAAGATAGTGTCCTGAAAGTAAAGGACCCCCCCCCCAGCGACTGTTTTTCTCACAAACTGCTTAGAATCGCGAAGAACTGCAGAATACGTGTCCCCTTATCTTGAGGGAGACGCCCGATGTTGACCTTGGTTTTGGCCTTGGAGGTTATTTTTACGGTTATTAAGGAGCCTACTCGATATTTTCGAATGGAAACACCTACTTTTGACCTCGGGTGAGAACGTAAGAAATTACGAAACTTTTGTCTGAAATATTTGTTGATTCGGGATGAATGTGTTCCATGATCAAATCAAAAATGAGCCGATGACCTTGATTTTGACACCGAAGGTCATATTGAAAGTCGATAAGATTGAATTTGTTTGAGAAACTCGAAGTGACCTCTTAGTGACCTTAAAAACGACCTCTGTGGTCAAAACCACGGTCAACAGCTCATATTTGTTTTGATCGCGAATGAATTCCAAGTATCTTAAACATTTTTCGACAAAACATGAGTGTTATGGCTCCAGGGGCATACCATCCGGTGTCGACCTCCTTCCATCTCGCTCAAGTCATGTTAGATCAAAAAATGTCTCAGACAAAAGAGTCATCTCACGTTCTTCCAGGATCCGTGGTCAATAATGGGTTTTCGCTCGAAAGATCGAGATGTTCTCCAAATGACATTAAAAATGACTTCTAAGGTCAAAGCCAAGGTTACGAGATTATTGTTTCGTCGACCATAGATAACTATCATCCCAAATATTTTTCGATATACTGCTTACTCTTGGGGCTATAGAGGTTGCCGTCCACCGGTATTGACCTTCATCTATCTCGCCAAGGTCACGCCGCCGGATCGAAAAATGCTTGAAACAAGATATCATAATTTCTCACGCTTCAGAATGTAAGGTCAAAAGTATGTGTTTTCATTTCAAAAATCGAATTGACTTCCAAATGACCTTGAAAATGACCTCCAAGGTCACCATAGGATGTCTCCCTGGAAATAAGGGGTCACGTGTACCGAGGTTTTTCGCGATTCCCAACCTTCTCTGAAAAACAAGGAGGAGGGGGTACTCAGGTGTTAGACAGTCCGTGGAATAAAAGAAGGATTAATCAGGGGGCAAATCATCAGTAAAAGTATAAAAATACAACAGGGCTTCTTACACTAAAGGAGTTCAAGTATAAATAATAATACATCACATCATGATTAGACAAAACAAACATTTGAAGTTCCACAATCAAAACTTCCCAGTCCAAATCGTAACAGTAAATAATAGCCAATCAAAATTGTTTGTAAGTTGGAAGAATGCATATTTTAATGTGACCATCTCTGTAATTGATTAGATATTTCCTCAGGCGAATGTGGCAAGTGGCAGAATATCCACTAGCGTCGGTTGTTGGAATGAATCGCACTAGTGGATACAGCAAAAATCAATTGAATATTATACTATACAGGATCAACGTGAAATTCCAATTTCATGCCTTTGTGTCGAATACCTATGTGCTTCTGCATGTTAGCTTTTTGGTGGCAACGATAAGCGCAGTAGATACATCGAAATCGTGGAGGCTTCAGGCATTCGTACTTCTTATGCCTACCAAGATTACTTGCGTACTCATATACTTTTCCACATTGATCGCAGTAGTGAACATTACTCGGATCTTGCAATCCAGATGAAAAATGTCGTTGCGGTCGTATTTGCTGATGAAGATGCCATTGTTCAACGTATGGATTATCTGAAACGTGAACGTTTGTTTGATTATTGCTTTTTAAAGTATCTGGTGTTAGCGTTTCATATCTCGAAAAGACTGAGGATTTGGAAATTTTTTGAGCTGGAACGAGTTCTAATTAGGAGTATGGATCCTCTTCGGTTCATGCATTTAAATGCAAAGAAGATGGGATGAAAATACATCACTTGAGTCGATACTCTGAACATAAATTTGAGATGAGCTTGGCATGGTGATCTCACTAGAAGTTTGAGATGGATTTTTCTATGAAATAGAAAGATTATGCCGTATTCTATGGGAATAATTTTGCCGAATGGAGTAAAATTGGATATTCTATCAGCCCAAGCACAAAATTTTGTACAAACAAAAAATTCTCATCGACCAAATTCTAAGACGTTGGAACTTGTCAGAATATAAGATAAGTTATGTGTAAACGAGAATCTGATTCTCATGCCCTCAGTACTTGAAAGTACTTCAATACCCTTCATGACCTCTGAAAAATGTTGAAAACAAAAAATTTATATATAAGTTGATTCATAATAAAAAGTACTTTAGGACTCGTCATTGCTATAGATTCAAGATACCTGAAATGAAGAAATGGATCATAAAAATTGAATTAAAGTAGGCTGGAACAGGATGAAAAGTTCATCCAATAATCATATTGGCAGGGTTTTACCCCGGGATATTATTTTGGGTCACTAAAAGTGACAAAAAAATACTTCCATTGGCAGAGAGATCGATGAGTACCATTCATTTCAACTAACAATCGGTTATGAAGATCTCATACAATTTCAAGAATACAGGTTTGTAATAGTAAAAGATCGTAACTTAATAAAAGGCATGAAAAGATTTCTTAATTAGATACTTTACTCTTCTTAAATCAACGAAAGTAAAATTGAATGATGAAGAATACCAGAAAAATAATGTGATTGTCTCTGAGATTGTGATGATAGGTAATTTATTCCGTTCTATAGATGAATCTTAATTACAATATATACAAGATATGTTTCGATTTTGGATTATAGTCATGGAACTTCCTTCTCATGTTTCAAACTGAATCAGATGTTCTACTAATATGGCATGAATTTGTTTCTTGATCAAATTCTCCTCATGAACTGGCTTTGATCTTGTTCTAACATAATGAATAACTACCATCAGTAAGATGATAATACGTGCAATGCTTTCCTACACACATACCTAAAATTATGCTCAGAGGTGTGGTTTTTTTCAAGCTTAGAGAACTGAAAATCCATTTTCATGCCTCATACATAGTGGTCGATTGAAAACAATAGAAGACGATTGCGGATTTCATCAATTAAGGCTTTATACAAATGCCATTCATGAATTTTGTCTCTGTTGATCTCATATGAGTGGACATCAACGCCGGAAGTTTGATACACACAGTCTACGTTCATACCTTAATATCGGGTTCTTATCATGGACTTTGATTGCACGTACATTCTTGCCCTTGAAGACTAGATTTTCTCTAAATTGTTGTAGGAACCAAGGTAAGCATGCGCGCATTGGGCATCGCTAATATATTTTTTCGTACGTAAATTGAGTAATCATCGTATCTCAAAGATATCGAAGGAAAAATAGGAGCAATCGTCCATCAACAGCTAATTTTCTATAGAAGAGCTCGTAAAAAAGAATTTCTCGACAGCGATTGATTCAAATTTATTTGGGACGAATCGTGAACGAGGAAATTTCAAGCTTGCATTTCAAGGTTTAGGAATTCCGCATCCACGAGTCAACATGAGTGATGACTCAATTGAATCAGCTCTTTCCCTGCAAGAAATTTTTGACATTCACGAAATCAACCATGTATCGGCTATTCATCCGTGTTTGCGACATTTTGGAATATTTGTCGAAATTCAACATTTCTTCATTCTGAACATGAACTTTCACACATCTCAGATTATACATTTGGGAGTTATTATGACATATTTTGATGAAATTTCTAAGATGACAGAGATTATCAATTTTACAATTCTTGGAATGAGTGCAAATCCCTTTGATAAATAATTTATGTGAGGAGAAGTGAGCTTTAGTTTTGCTAAAACTTGCTCTAGTTGTACCACAGGAATGTGAGTAACTGTAGATTTTGAAACAGCATACTATGCTGATAAAGTACTATCGAAACTTTGCAACGTGGATTCCTATCTCAAACAATGAATCAAGTAACATTCTTAATTCCAAAAAATGCAACAAAGTTGATATAGAGACGATTAAAAAATTTTCATCGTGAATTTTACCAGTTATTCGAGCAAAGTGTCTAATTATGATTAATGCAAAAATGATTTCGATCACATGTTCGAATAATTTCAGCGTAAATTGTTGAAATATTGATGTCGCAAGTGAACATCATATTATAATTTGTGTTTTATAACATCATATTATAATTTGTGTATTATAACATCATATTATAAGTGTGCATAATGATCTCGATGAGATTGAATTTGCCTAAATTAAAAAAAAAAATATTATAATTTCTTGTAAAATATTTTTGCACATTATTATAAATTATTGACTACAGGTCGGATTCGAGTCCGTAGTATTGGTCTCATCGTAATTGAGTTCAATGCAATACACATCCTCGTTTTTGTGAATCTGTCTCACATGATGATAAGCGTTGTACCTATATTTGGTTCTGTAATCACAGTAAGGACATTTAAATTTTGGTTGAAGATTACATGTACTACAAGCATATCGAAGATGTTGCTGCAGACCACGTAAGTATGAAAAACTGCTTGGACAATTTGGACACTTGTACTGCATGTCTCTTTCGTCTCTTGCATGCAATGCCGGTCTGCCTCGGCGACGACGACGTTGCTGCCATAGGCCATCCTCAGATAACATCTCTGTCATAATTTCTTGTCGATTGATACCTATTTGAGAAATTCAATTTTAAAGGTATTTACATCTAATTTCTTGTGTCTCAGTATTTAGTTATTTTTTTCTACGATAATTACGATAATTTCGAATAGTTCGAATATAGCGAATTTAGAATGCGAAATAATTTTAAAAATTAGGGTTTTCTATAATTTCATGAAAAATCCGTCGGGGATAACAATCGCGAATGATAACAAAATTCTTAGTAATTAGAGATGTATTTTCTACATGTTGTTGAATTTACATGTTGACAGACTAGCTATATCGATATTCTCGATGGAGTACTGGCTCATGGTGGCATCAAAATTTACTTACGGTGATATCAAATGACACAAAATTATGAGAAAACATTATTTAACATGTAATGCGTTACTACAATTACACAGTGATCTAATGAGATAGTGTCATTCACGGACTGAGAGGGGGAGGGATTCCAGTTTTTAAAAATTTTCCTCCAGGGTAGTAGAACTTCTCTCAATCGGCATGAATTTTGGAACAATCGGCAATTGAAATTGGAATTCAGTATTCTGCATTCATGAAGCCTGATAACAAATGATTTTGAGTAAGATTGCGTGTCTCGTGCGTCTTGAGTGGAGAAAAAGTCAAGGGGTGGCTTACTAGGGAGTAGCCGTGGCCAATGCCGGCTAATACGGCTAGTTTGGCGGCAAATGCGCGCTACTGCGAGACCCACCAAAGGTGCAAGTAGACAGAAGTAGACGAGAGTGGCCTCACTGAGATTTGAAAGAGTATCTTTGGGGGGCCATGTTCTACTCCAAACTACTTCACCGCCGCTGGAAGCTACTTCTGGCTACTGTAGAGCTTGCATTGCGGACCACAAGCGAGCAACAGTAGTCAAATAGTAGCACGAAGTAGCCACGAGTGGTCCGTACAGGGTGAGAGTAGTTGAAAGTAGCCGTAATTAGCTGGCATTGGAACCCAGCTCAGGACAGCGCTACTCCCTCACCCTTTACGGACCACTCGTGGCTACTTCGTGCAACTATTTGACTACTGTTGTTCGCTTGTTGGGTCCGCAATACAAGCTCTCCAGTAGCCAGAAGTAGCTTTCAGTGGCGGTAAATTAGTTTGGAGTAGAACATGGCCCCTCGAATGCTACTCTTTCAAATTTCAGCGAGACCACTCTTGGTTACTTCTGTCTACTTGCACCTGTGGTGGGTCTCTCACAGTAGCGCGCATTTGCCGTGAAACTAGCCGTATCAGCCGGCATTGACCACGGCTACTCCCTAGTAAGCCAACCCCTGGAAAAAGTTAGTGAAGTCATTAAATTTTTGGGATAAATATCATTTAGTGACTCCAAGATATAATCTTTCCAATTTTAACCTGCTCGAGAATATTTCAATCGAGGTGAGTAATGAAGACGTAATAGCTGGCTTCATTTTTAAATAGCTCATCATAAAAATTGCAATTACATCCTCTGAGTTTTGATGCCTAGACTCAAGAGCTAAGATACCCAAATTTAGAAATTTAGCATATTCAGTCATCTGATTTGTAATTACTTTTACGCAATTCAGGAGTGAATAGACCAGGGAGTGAACATCTTACTGTGAGTGCTTTGGAAAGAAATTTGAATTATGTAGATGTATTTGAATAAGCGGTAGCCAAAAATACACTGTCTGAATGTAAGGTAAAAACTAAAGAATCGGACAATCACATCTCTTACCTTCATAGACGATCAAAAGTTTTATTAGTTTCACGAGTAAATATATAATGTATAATTCTACATATTTTCCCGAATACCACTTCGTAACTCTTATATCACAGAAAGCATCGTATGATGAACTCAATTATCAATTATCATAAATATTTACAGTTATTGCTATGGTTCAATCAAACTCGAGCAAAGACTATAACTAGTAATTGAATTAATCTTTGAATAAGTCGTATGATATAATACGTATTTGACTCATAAAAGTCACTCGTAAAACGTGACATTTTTTTAAATAAAAGATATCTGCTTCATTCAGTAGGGTATAAGTTGATGAAAAAATATAAGAACTATACAAAAACAATATTATGAAGAGAGCATGAGTCTTAATCTTGTACTTGGATTAATTCTGTTACCCACGAACGAATTTATCAAAGATAAAATACGTTGCACTGATTTCTGTAATCATCTCAAAAATTGAGCCGTGACTCGTCCAAATTTTCAAGGATAGAATAATTGACATATATAGAATTAATGTCAAAATCGCCGTAAAATAAAGACTTGTTTCATTAAAAAAATTGCTTGAAAATAGGTTGTTAAGACTTCAATGACGATGACGATAGGCAAGATCTTCAAGATATATTTCTGCCAAGCATCACATCAACAACAAAGATAGCTCTATCTGGATGCAGTCGTCTCACATGCGTTCTGACGTTCGGCGAGTGTTTTGTGATGTAATCACAGTGAGGACATTTCCACCTAGAACATTATATCTTAATTAGCACCTACTGGACTCCATCTCGACTCCATATCTACGTTCGAATGATTTCCCTCAATATCTTACGGCAAAAATGACAGATAAATATGCTTTCAATTTCACTGCACTCATTCGGAGTCTATGATGGAATATTTCTTTCGTTTGAGCAAAAATGTCATTTTATTGATTTCACAAAGTTTTCAAAACTAGGAAATCTCGTGGTGTGATCATATCCACATCCTGTGTCAAGAATTGAACATCACGGATAAAAAATTTACAGAAATGTAAGGTATTCAAATCATCATATGATTTTAGAAGGTATAATACTGGTCGGGTAATTTTTCATCATCATTCAATTGCGATGAAAAATCAATGACTATAGTTTTGAGCATTGAGGGAAATCAATCTCACGACTCATGAAAAATTCTTATTTATTTTACCTCGGTAGTTTTCCACACTGGTGTTTCAGATGATAGCGTAAATTGTCTTTGCGAGTAAAAGAGGTAGAGCATCTTGGGCATATGAATCGTCCTTTTTCGCACATAGTCAGGGGGATATCCAAATGCGACGATAAAGGATCTTGATCGAAATATTCTGTAACAGATAGTATGGAAGGAAACGTTAGTAAGATGATTATTCGACGCTGCTCAATTTTGCAGGGAATCTTTTATTAGTGCTTGAAGTAAAAATATTGAGATTTGAAAAGCTCATGAATGTTTGAGATATAGGTATATTTGAGCATTATATAAAACTGTACAAGGTTTTATCAATGGTTAGCGATCGATCTATTCTCCAATGGCCGTTAGAAATGATGATAATATTGTATTTTTCCCGGGTATATAAGGTAACATTTTTGTACACAAAATTCCTTGGAGTTGGGAAAGAGTCTTAACCCGTTCATTACTTTGTCTCCTCCAGGGGACATCACCGTTTCCAATGATTCATTATAGTTTTCTTGTAATGCATTGAAAAAAATCTGTAAATAATTCTAAAAGATCTTTATGATTACAAGAAACAAAATGGAACACCAGTGAGGTCTCAATATAGAATTATGCGAGAGAAAAAAATTAAAAACGAGAATTTTTCAGAGCTCCCATTACACAATTTTTCACCGTATTCCTACCATGGAAATACATTCTGATGAGAAAAATAGCATTTTCAATACCAGTGACAATTTCGTAGTGAACGGGTTACGAAATAATTAAATCACTCAATCTCAACAAATGCTATTTACAAAGTCCCATGTCTATGGTCATTTTGAAATCTAAGTACATACTCCCACATTCTTTATCAACGGGTTGGAGACATAATATGGTAGTATTTTCTTTACTCGCCCGTGTAAAAAAAATTACGTTTGGGTAAAGTTTGGGAGAAGTTTTCTTTGGGTCAAGTTTGGGCCAAACTTCACCCATGAGACTCAGCCAAACTTGTGCCATCAGCCTCCAAAAAGGTTTTCATGTTTGGAAGAAGTTTTGCATGAAGTTGAGCCAAACTTAGCACAACTTTGGGCGAAGTTTCGGAAAACTATGGGGTTTGATCGGGAAATTTGGGAAGCTTGTGGCTCAAGTTTGGGACAAGTTTGGGAGGCCTCTATTCAAACCTTGCCTTAGGTTTGGGAGAACAAAATGCCAAGCTTTTCCCAAACAAACGCCTCGCAGCATATACTCCACGCGCGGGTTTTCGACATCCCTTGAAAACAGCTCTCACGATGTGACGCAATTCGTGCCTGCAAAAATCGGGTAGAAAATAGGGGAAGCCTGGGTCCAACGACGTGCAACTTATCACCACGGCTGCTCATCGACGCGAGCTTCATTCATGCAGAGTCGAGCCGAAGATACTCTCTGCTTTTTGCCTGCAACAAACAAAATTCACCACAAAGTATCGCGTCGAGGGCGAATGAGGAGAGGTATCTCTAAGAAACAGAAACAGACTCGAAAATTTCAATACGAGGAAACGATTTAGGTTAAGAGGACACTGCGGTGTATATTTGCACGATATTTCTGGATGAAAAAACCTGGGGTACTCATCTGAACAAGAGCAGCTGTAGTCATGCCATCACCAAACTTTTGTTCGCGCAGGGGTTGCTCTGATTACCTGAAAATTCATTGAAATTTTGCCACGAGTTTCTGGTGAGAAAAACTTGCACGAGTCGGCATCAGCCACTGTTGAAGAGGTTACGCCGATAATATTGTCGGGTGGCAACGACCGTTGATATCGATATTTCTGTTGGTTACCAACAACGTTGTCAAGGTGTAACCTGTGACATTAGTCAACAGTGGCTGATGCCGTCGTCTCGTGCAAGTTTTTCGCACCAGAAATCCATGACAAAATTTCAATGAATTTTCAGGTAAAGAGAGCAACCCCGGCGCGGACAAAAGTTCGGTGATGGCATGACTACAGCTGCTCCTGTTCAGATGAGTACCCCAGGTTTTTTCATTCACAAATATCTCAAAAATATACACCGCAGTGTCCTCTTAACCTAAACCGGTTCCTCGTATTGAAATCTTAGAGTCTGTTTGTGTTTCTCAAAGTTACGTCTCCTCATTCACCCTCGACGCGATACTTTGTGGTGAATTTTGTTTGTTGCAGGCAAAAAGCAGAAAGTATCTTCGGCTCAACTCTGCATGAATGAAGCTCGCGTCGATGAGCAGCCGTGGTGATAAGTTGCACGTCGTTAGAGCCAGGCTTTCCCCTATTTTCGACCCGATTTTTGCAGGCACGAATTGCGTCACATCGTGAGAGCTGTTTTTAAGGGTTGTCGAAAACCCGCGCGTGGAGTATATGCTGCGAGGCGTTTGTTTGGGAGAAGCTTGGCATTTCTCCTCCGAACCCTAAGACAAAGTTTGGATAGAGGTCTCCCAAACTTGTCCCAAACTTGAGCCACAAGCTTCCCAAATTTCCTAATCAGACCCCACAGTTTTCCGAAACTTCGCCCAAAGCTGTGCTAAGTTTGGCTAAACTTCATGCCAAACTTCTCCCAAACATGAAAACCTCTTTGGGGGCTGATGGCACAAGTTTGGCTCAGTCTCATGGGTTAAGTTTGGCCCAAACTTGACCCAAAGAAAACTTCTCCCAAACTTTACCCAAACGTAATTTTTTTTACACGGGCGAGCATTACGGAAAAGTACGAAACTTCTCATAAAAAATTCAAATGTTTTACAAGGTATTTTTGAATAAATTACAACATCTATGAGAATAGCTAGGAATGGTTCAAGTAATTTTGAAACGAGATGAATATATTTACAAGGAGATTCTAGTCCAAGATTTGTGTTGCGCTCTGATAAGCTTGCACATGGATGAATTTTCATTGTCAAGTTGATCTGAGTTCACGCAAAAGCTTTGCAATGTAGGGATCAAAGATAAGATGACACCTTGGATGAATCATATTATGAAGTGAATCAATACAAATTTCAATTCGTACATACTTTGATTAAGAGGAGACAGAAAATTTCTTGCAACAACCTCTCGGTGGCCAAAATAGTTTCAGATTTTTCGCCAACTCTACACAGTCTTCAACTCAGAAAATTCACGAGAATACATTTGAGTTTCGCTCTAAAAAGATGAGTAGTTCCAGAGAATCCGAGTCTCTCTCAGTCTTGTATTGATACTACGATGCACACATGATTAGACTATCGTGAGTTCGTATAAAACTTTACAAAATTATTGAAATTCAGAGATACTGTCTCATAAGGTATTTCGATGACAGCTCATATCACATGATGATGAATCCTCTCATGTTCGCGCAAATGATGCCTGTGCTTGAAACGCTTCGCACACGAGCTGCATGCAAACATTGGGACCTTTCCGCATTCGAATTTTTGATGCCTCAGTAAGGTATATTTGTGAGCATAGTGGCGGCCGCAAAGATCACAAATGAATGGCAGCGGAGGAGGACCACCAATTCCAATAAGAGGATTCGCAATCTGCTGGACGCACCAATCTGTAACAAAGATGCTGCTTGTTAAATCGAAAGATGAAGTCTTTTTTTATAATATAAATTTATGAAATAGATAAAAATCCGCAAGATGTTGAAGTTTTCACAAAAAGGTGCGATCATAGTTGTCGGCTGATGATTCCTCGATTCCACTGCCAGAAACTGAATCAAAAATCGTATTCAGTTTCATTGTAGAACAAGAATTGGAATACGAAAAGGAGTGCCAATCCCAAACATACCAGATTTGGTGTGAGGAATTTTTGTCAATTCGAAATTTATGAGGTAAGGCGTATGGCTTGGTCACGAATTCTAGATTTCGTATTGTCATTTATTGAAGAGTAGCGGTATTGCCTACCTCGCTACCACTCGTTCGGTTTGTAAATATTTTTGGATGGTTAGAGCCTCTGAAATGCTTTTGCACTTCAAAATAGTATATTATGACACTGCACGTAGATGGGTAGTTTTGTACGAAGGACGAGCGTAGCGAGTGATATAAGTCCTTCGTAACAAAACTACCCATCTGCACGCAGTTTCATATGATATTTTATAGCACGAGAATCCAAAAATCATGTTCAAAGTTGCGATTTTTAGGTTAGAGTGCTATAAATGATATTTGTAAAATGATTGATAATGATCAATTGATGATATTAAAACAAAGTTTCTGACCAAGTTCAGGAAGATGACATATTGTCAATTAGCGGATTGATCAGTCAAGCTCACCCATAACCCTCACGGTTACGTAATGTATTCTAGCCAGACCGGACAAAATTAGACCCAACTAGACTGAATGAGGCTGAATTGGACCGAACTAGATTGAATTAGACCGAAATAGATTGAATTGTATCGAATCAGATCGAGTTAGACCAAACAAGACCGAACTAGCCTAGACTAAAACGCCCGAGACCGTGGTAATACGGTATTAAGGCACTCCTCGTAGTACGGTACGTGATGTTGATGGTAGAATGGTACGAGTATGGTACCGGAAGGTTAATTATAGCACCATACTAGTGTGGCAATTCTAGTACGGTACTAGTACGGCTAAAGTATGGTTCTAGTGCGATAATAGTACCGAACTATACCGAATCAGCCCTAACTAAAGCGAACTGGACCGTATAAGTGCAGTACTAGTAAGGTTCTCATAGTGCGGTACTTGATGTGAATTGAGGAACGATACTAGCGCAATAATTCTATTGCGGTACCTGTGCAGTAATTCTATCACGGTACTACTACGTCTAGAGTATGGTTCTAATGCGATACTAGTGTCAAACTAGACCGCATTAGTACGGTACTACTACAGTACTCCTAGTGGAGTGCTTGATGTTAATTGTAGAACAGTACGAGTACGGTACAAGGGCGTTTATTGTAGCACGGTACTAGTGCGGTAATTCTAGTACGGTACTAGTACAGCTAAACTATGGTTCTAGTACGATAGTAGTACAGAACCAAATCGAATCAGCCCGAACTAAACTGTATTAGTGCGGTACTAATACAGTACTCCTAGTACGGTACTTGATGTTAAATTCGGAACGATACTAGCGCAATAACTCTATTGCGGTACTGCGCAGTAATTCTATCACGGTACTAGTACGTCTAGAGTATGGTTCTAGTGCGATACTAGTACCGAGCTAGACCGAATCAGCCCAAACTAAGCCGAACTAGACCGTATTAGTACAGTACTAGAACAGTACTCCTAGTACGATACTTGGTGTTAATTTAGGAAGGGTACTAGCGCGTTAACTCTATTGCGGTACTTGTGCGGTAATTCTAGTACGGTACTAGTACGGCTAGAGTATGGTTCTAGTGCGATACTAGTACCGAACTAGACCGAATCAGACCGAAGTAAAGGAAACTAGACCGTATTAGTATGGTACTAAAGCAGTACTCCTAGTACGGTACTTGATGTTAGATTAGTAACGATACTAGCAGATCGAATCAGACAGAACTAAACCGCACTAGACCGTATCAGTACTACATTAGTATAGTACTGTATGCATGAAGTACTTGGTGTTAATTGTAGAACGGTACGAGTACGGGATTAGTGCGTTAATTGCAGTGCGGTACTTAATGCGGTAATTCTTATGCGGCACGAGTACGCTGGAGTATGGTTCTAGTACGATACTAGTACCGAACTAGACCGAATCATTCCAAACTAAACCGCACTAGAAAGTATTTTACGGTATTAGTACAGTACTCCTAGTACGGTGCTCAATGTTAATTTTGGAACGGTACTAGTGCGGTAGTTCTAGTACGGCACTAGTACGCTATGGTGTGATTTTAGTACGATACCAGTACTGAACTAGCCCGTACCAGCCCGATCTAAACCACACTACACTTCATTTAACGGAATTAGTGTAGTATAGCACCTGATGTTAATTTCGGAACGGCACCAGTGCGGTAATTTTTGTACGACACTAGTACGCTAAAATTAAGTTTTAGTATGATACTAGTACCGAACCAGACCGAACGATACCAGGCCATCTATCCATCCACTCATCCACCCAACCAACTACCTAACCACCCATCAACCCATCACCCATCGACCCATGACCCATATGACCACCCATTGAGCTTTACTATTTTTACGCGAGCAACCGGAGCAACCCAACGAATGGAATCCGGAAGGGCAAATTTTGGACTGGCGATTAATTACCAAGATTCTCTTCAAATATTATCTCGAGATTCATGAATTGGATGACTTTTGAAGTTTCCTACCAGGTGTAATTCATAGGCAAGCAAACAAATGACTTGGATTTCAATTATTATGGCCAAAGCTATAAACGATTGTGCATGATCTATTTTCGGCATTCAAGCTGGTCAATGGGCTGT
Organism: Eretmocerus hayati; assembly: GCA_029851415.1. Lineage (NCBI taxonomy): Eukaryota > Metazoa > Arthropoda > Insecta > Hymenoptera > Aphelinidae > Eretmocerus > Eretmocerus hayati. The sequence continues at coordinate 155,918,576 of CM056741.1, forward strand.
GTAACGGATACATTTGCAGAATTATCGTCATAATAACGCACTGCCGAAGTAGAACTAACATTCAAAATCAGGTGATACACTACGATTTGAGACATTTAGACGTACAAATCATTTTCATAACCGTCGAACGACGGTAAAAATTGCCGACGGTAAAAATGAGATGCAAACGATCTCTGAAAGCTGTCACATCCATAATTGAACGGAAGAGCAATTTTATTATACATCTAATGGAATGAAACATTGCTAGATAGAGGTCAATATTTCAATTCTATTTTTGCAGCTTACATGAAATGTTGCTGGAATAAATCTTCTTGTAATGAGTGAATAATTCTCTCCTGTTTCATGTTCATATATTTTTCTGCCGACTATGGTCAGTGTTGAGTACAGTAGATCAATTTGAAGTAGCGAATTGGTAACGCTGATCGATTGAATATTTTTATCTGCAAATGAACATAATCTGCAAATAAACATCGTTATATTGTACATGCCGTGAGCCGCAGGCATACATGGTTTTCTAGCTTTTCAAATCTTTCTCAAATTCACACCAGATATAGCATATGCCTCATAAAGTAGGGAGGGTCTCTCTACCCTCCCTATCATAGAGTGTACTACTCTATTGTGGAGCTCGCACCGCCGCACATGTATTTTTCAGCCCTAAACTCGGCTCATAGAGTATGTCTCATATGTATGTCGAAGATTTTCGAATATTCTCGAACACACGTATTCACCCTCACATGGATACTTTCCACCTCCAACGGAAAGCCGTTCTGGATGAACGGCATTAGAGACCCTAGGGTCTCTAAACGGCATGTGACGACATCGAAACAGTACGCACCCAGCTACCAAACCAAACGCTTGTATCTTTTTTACCCGAAATAAAGCAGCAGCCGTATATAGCTAATTCTTTGTGTCATCGAATTATTTCGCTTACCGTGCATCGGGTGCAAATTCAATAACGACATAATCAATCACATCGACTTAAAACTCGGTGTGATGCACTGAAATCGAATCAGTGCAAGAAACAGTCAGTAATCATAACTTTGACAAGTATGCCTGTGAACAACAAGTATAATGAAAAATTAATGAATTCAAGTGTACAAGAAATGACGCTGATTCCTACAGCAACAATATTTTTCAATCAATAGAAATTATTATGTTGCATCAAATGTTGATAACACTGTATTTATTAACGGCAGAACCAATGCAAAAGATTAACCCCTGCATAAGACATTCAACGCGAGACGAAGAGTAACGTATTACCATTCATCCTAATACTTTATAAAGTATAAGATTTCGGCTTGAGTTCAAGAAATTCACTGTGTGTCATTTACAAGTATACCCTATTGATAAGATTTTATGATAAATTAATGAAGAATTAATGGGAGAAAGACAGAACTCATCATGATGATTTGTTGTATTCCTATGACATGCGTTTAGAGATATCATTGCACTCATAAACAATACGCATGGCGTTCTTCATGCTATCTTATTATAAGACATGGCATCAATAGGGCTACGAAAAATACAAATTAATCTCGTGGAATAGCCTAAATAACAAATAGTCTAGCATAATTATTATGGAGATAGAATTTTCATGGTCATTTGTTGATTTGAAATCAATCTTTACATCAGTATAATCAAAATTTGATATTGAATATTCTTGAAAAACATTATTTAGACAAAATTTATACATCTTATTTGAGTCATGTTTTGACTAGAAACAGCAACAAATTCTGAAAACATCCCATAACAAAAATGAAGACAAGATTCCTAAACCATTAAAGATAATCAAGTCTTACAAAGTTCATATTTCTAGGTCCAATATTCAACACTAATCCTACAGAAGTCAATGTCTTTTAATTCAAAAACCCAAAGATATTGAAAATGTTCGATTCAAAGTCGCGCAGTGTGACCAATGCGGAACTACTGCGAAAAACTAGGGATTCATGGGCCTTCTTTATTTTAAACTCGATTCCTAGTGCTTGAAGAGCTCCTATGCTTATTCATGATGTGATTGGTAAGCTCATAACGTCGATAAAAGCTCCGATGGCAAGGATGACAATGGTATTTTGGCTTTTTACCTGCAAAAATTGAAACATCGTTAATCTTTAGTATAATATGATTCAGAACAATGACTTGACATGCTTCGAAAAGAAAAATACTAACCACACTCGAGTCTTTGATGTCTCATTAAATTCTCGATTCGAGTGTACCCTTTGTCGCATTGGCCACAGAGAAAATTCTTGGGTTTTGAAGAGTATGTTGTGTGAGTATCCCTCGCCGGTCTTGGTTGGCGATAATTCTCAACATCCAGAGGATCGCCGTCAGCACCAACAAAGTAGAAGTCTGTAAAATAAAAAATACAAGAATGAGTTGGAATTTGAGGTGAAGCTGCACTAAGTCACGATCTTTACCCAAAAATATAGCCTCTACAGTGGTGGTAGACTATAATTCTAGTAGAAGAGGTAAGGATCAAATTGGCATCTGTATCTGGGGAAATTATATCTTTATATGATCCCTTCCACAATTATGGTACTTTCCAAGTGATGACAAACTTGATTATTTGAACAAATTTTTACTTCAAAACTGTATCAAAGTGTAATCGTCATTAGTAACTATGTTTGTAGTCGTCGCTGGAAGATTTGAAAAGTACTCAAAAATGTACAATCCCAAAATTCAACTAACTTACGTGCATTGGTCTGAAAAATGCTTTTTTGCAGGCTGGGAACTTTCCGCCCTCTTTAACTTTCTTATTATTACATAATCAATATAGGTCAAGCTTATTCTAACCTCTTATCCTCTAGGAATTTTTTGAACATGTATGCACAAAGAATGATATAATACAATGATGATTCTAAATGGATATCGCACGAATCTCAATATCTCAGAGATAATTGTGAGCTGAGATCTGATGCTTCCGAAGATGATGCTTGTATCTGAAAGGCCGACCGCATATGATACATTTAAATCTAGGTTCTTTCCCGCAAACATTCCTCCGATGCAAGTTGAGTGAGTCTCGCCATTTATAAGACTTCCCGCATCTTGGACATACATGGATTGTGGGCTTTGGTCCTGTCTCAATTCGGAGATGATCTACGAACAAAAAAAATTACCTTGACATATACATCATGCATGATTTCGTTTCAGAACAGATACGCTACCTAGGTAGCTAAATTGCAGTTGCAACCGCGATAAGTACAAAATTTAAATACAGTCTCGTGAATTATGAAAGATTCCGAGAACTTTGAAAGAGCTAGTTGGAGTATAGAAGATAAGACGAGATAAGATCATATTGATATCATCTTAAACTATTAATCAATGTAACCATCTCAACTTTTCATTCAGGTGCAACTCATCTGCACCATCATGATATGGGAATTGGCACTCTCAACAGCTATGAAAAATAATCCGAAAACTGGATTAGCGGATGAGACATGCAGAGAGTCTGAAAAGTAAGCGCTACCCTCTTTTTTGGAAACGATTGGGTTTCGCGAAAAAGCCGGGAACTTTAGTGTCATCTTATTTAGAGGGGCACGCCTTGTGGTGACCTTGGACCTGACTCCAGAGGTCATTTTCAAAATTATTCACAGGTCAACATTTACAGGTCTACTCGATTTCTCAAGATGGAAACACCCAGTTTTGACCCTGAATCCCGAAAGAATGCGAAAAGTCATGAGATTTCTGGATGAAACATATCTTGATCTGAATCAACTCTAACGAAAAAAGAGAGGACAATTGCACTGTAAAGAGTCCTTCTTCTTCTGTGGCATCCATTAAAAGGGGAAGAGTGAAGCCTCCCTTCTTTTTTGTACGGTCATCAACGGGCTTGTATAAGAAATTCTGGTCGAATTCACCTCGCTACCAGGGGTTTATTATTTGAGTCGGTAGGTAAGTGATATCACATCGTCCAGCGAGGTTAAGATACTGTGCTGAGCGAGGTTTGTGAATTGTCGGGGTGGCGCTTTTTCCATCAGGACTTTTTACAGTGTATGGTGGATGGTAATCCCCACATACAATGGCTCCAAAAGTAAGCGTCATGAAGGAAAAGTTTGGGATGAAAGTAATGATCAAAGCATAAATAAGCTGGTGACCTCGGATCTGACCATAGAGATAATTTTCAAACCCGTTTGAAAGTCAACTCTATTTTATCAAATGGGAGTACATGCTTTCGACCTCGGGTCCTGGGAGAATAAGAAAATGTTTGGGATAAAATTGCTCTTTACTATGGCGCGAATGAACACGTGACTTTTTTTACCATGGAGGTCATATTCAAGGTTATTTGAAAGCCAACTTAATTATTCTCGAATGGAAACATATATTCTCGAGTTGGAGTCTTGAGGAGGAAACTATTAGAACGATTGACATTTTCCGACATAACATTCATTTTTGGAGATAATTTTGGAGCTACAGAAGTTTCACCAGGATCAAGTCGAATCAAAAAATGTTCAGACAAGGATCTATCATTTTCCTAGTTCATCAAAAATCAGAGGCCGAAAATAGATGTTTCCTTTCTTAAAAAATCGACTTGACCTCTAAATTACCTTGAAGATGACCTCCAGGATCAAAACTAATATTACCACCGGACACCCTTCTCACACTAAGAAGGAACGTATTTCACAGGTTCTCGTAATTCTCAAGCAAATCTGAAACAACTTGAATTTAGAGGACGGGTATTTTTCCTTACAAAATGATCTCCGATTTTCATGGAAATATTCGTGTATGATGACCAGTGAATTACATGAAGTGTAACTCAAAATGTGAGCATTTGTTCAGTTTACTATTGAGAAGAATGCAAACGCCGCGACAAAACTTTAGTTTAAGCAAATGAAAATTTTGGGCAGTAACAAAATCATCCTAATGATAGTCCATACCTTTATTGGTACAAAGTTTATCAGTACAAATTGTAGATTAAGATGACAATCATTCAGTGAAAATTTTTCGCTTCATCCTTCATAAAATTTTCGATTGTCAATTTCAACATAACTGATTGAAGCAATAATAAAATCCACCCAGAAGACAATCATTCCCATGGAATCTCTTAATACAACATTCATTTCACGACTAGAGTGCAAAAGAAGGTCACAGCCTGAGTAAAAAGTAAGGCCGGAACTGCAATTAGAATGAATACATACATTTTTATGGGATCTTGTGACGTAAACACGTGGGTATATAAGTTGTAATATTGATTAGATGCACTGTAAAAAATTGGTTGAATTCTCAACCAACATTTCAACCAGCTGGTTGGTTGAATTTTCAACCACACTGTTTGAATATTCAACTAACTGGTTGAATTTTCAATCAAGCGATTCTATTCCATGATAGATGGATCGATGGATGGATGAATGTGTTGATGGGCGGATGGATGGATAGACAGAGAGATGGTTGGATGGGTGATGGGTGGATGGATAGGTGAAAAGACGGATGGATGGATCCATAACCATCCATTGACCATCCATTGACCATCCATCCATCATGCATCCGTTCATTATTCACCCATACCCATCAATCCATCAATACATCCATCCATCCACTCACCATTCATTCCTCGATCCATTCATCGACCTCATCCATCATCCATCCATCCATCCATCCATCCATCCATCCTTATCCACCAATAATGACCATCCACCATATTTTATCCCTCACACGTGGGCAACCTGATATGCAGGAACCGCACGGACAGAATGTGATAATCCTCATTGGTTGACTATTCAACCAAACTGGTTGAAGTTTTTCGAAAAAATTTTTTACAGTGTGGTTATTCATTTTACACACTTTCAAATCTACTCATTACAAGTGTATTTGCGATTACCCATTTTCGAAGTGACAATGAAGTGATCGAACTCGATTTTCATTCAACCGCGAGTCATTTGTACGTCTCAAACATCAATTCTCATATTTTTTATAAGTACGTACAATATGGAAGATCTGGTTCACCTTGATTGCAATCATTTTTGTATATTTGACAATATGAAGTCAACTAAGCCTAGGTAATACGTGCCGAATGAATCTGCGACAGTTTAATTTAATTTAGTTTGATTATTTTCTATAAGAATGAAGTCTCTTCAAATGTTGTTGTAGATGATGCTTATGTTTGAAATATCTTCCACACTCCATGCAAGAGTATCTACGAACGGCTCCTACACACTCCCAGCGTTGATGCCGGATCAAAGTTCCTTTATTTTTGTAAGTTTTGTGACACCTGTCACAAATGTATGTTGGGCTGAGATAACCTAGAATAGAAAAGATTTGAGATCAGTATGAGAATAAATACACGAGTCTCACTTTGACATTCTTACACTGAGAAAAATTAAGTGATAAAAATTACATCTGTAATTGTTCATATGAGCAAGGGGCAAGGGAAGAGACCAGTGTGAAATTATGAGTGAAATCGATCCTGTATTCATTGAAAGGATTCTCATTCTTGTAAAGTCAAATGTCTGATTTACTCATATAGAATATTTGCGAAAATAATATTTTTGCAGCAACTCAAATAAGATAAGTCCAGCGTGATAGACTTTAGTGATTATACTATTATTTAGTTATTTAATGAGGATGTATTCTGTTGAAAATATTTTTATGGTCCATATATCCCTGACGACCATATCTTTGTATCTTCACAAAAAAATTTAACCCAGATACACATAAAAAAGGTTCTACAGCTCAGCCTTGATCGAGCTCGGATGCACTTTACATACTTTTTGAATGAAAATGCAACAAGATAATCTCTACTTCAAGTGGATACTGGTTTAATGAAATGACTCAAACGAGGGAATTCCAGATGAATAAAACTCACAAATTTATGGACAACTAATACAGAAGTGTCATTTTCTTAAAAAACAAATAATTATTCTCCCGCAACACCGTAAAAAATAATATTTTAATCGGGTAGATTATTATCGATAACCTAGTTACATTGGTTGTTAGCTTTTTACAAATATTCAGATATCGACGCCTCTTACGAAGATAAACACATCCGCTAACGCCCACGAAGAAAAACACGGTGGCCGAAGATTAGCATTTGCTTTGTTACGGCCACGAAGATTAACACTTACTGTTTACGCCACGAAGAACAACACTTACGCCTCAGCGCCACGAAGATCATCTCTTACTGCTTAAGACCACGAAGAGTAACACTTACTCCTCAAACTGCACGAAGATTAACACATTCGCGCATTTTTTTTCTTGACGGGACGAAGACTATAAGTATTCCGTCTTAAGGCCACGAAAAGTAACATATTCTTCTTAGCGGAACGAAGGCTAACACAATCACTTACCGTTCATCCTCACGTCAAAGAGAATGTGTTGTTTTTCATTCCATCGAGATGAATGTGTTAGTCTTCTAGTCCGGGAGCTAGATAGGCTCCCGTATGCACTGGGAGCGCCGATCATGAACCAAACGTTTTCTAACGGGATTTTTCTCGTAGAATCCGAACCCGTCGGTATTTTTACGATAGAAGGCGGAGATCACCTTTGAAAATGCAACTTTTAACCTCAAACCTGCTTTTCCGCGCGTGCAAGGGGACCAATCTTCCAAACTACTTGGATGACCTCCGGAACATGGAAGTGTAAGTAAAAACACGCCCTAACATCACATTCAGATATTTCGCATTATACAGGGTGTCGAAGCCCCTGCGGGGTTTTTCAGTGTAATCGATGGGCCGAGAACGGATGAATTGCTAATTAATTTAGCTATTGTCTGGTAGAAATTCATCCTCATGTAACACATTATTAGCCATAAAATGGCCATTTTCAGCAAAAATTGGCCAAAAATAGCCATTTTATGTCCATGAATGTGTTACATCGAAGTAAATTTCTACCAGGGTGGGTATTTATATAATCAGGTCATTGATGCCACTTACTTTTCCCACCTCTGGGCCCTACGGACCCAATGTACAGGGTATCGAAGAGTTGCAATGCCCATCTCGATCGTATTTAAATGTTGAATAATAAAAAAAATCGTATTTAAATTACTTCAACTCACGTAATAGAGTACTGGGCAGTGAAATTGATAACTCTCAATCCAATTTGATCCTCTGACTAGACATTCAGAGATACTCTCTCGATTTGTAGCAAGGAAATTTCATAGAAGTCATCATTTTCCATAACAAAATGAATAAATTTACAACGCGATCAGGTCGGAAAACCGAAATGTACAATCTGCATGTGATATGTCATCTCTAGTTGATGATGTATCAGATTGCGCCTGTACTTCGGTAGCTCTGAAAGAAAATTGTATAGGTAGTTTATGAACGTTATTGATGCGCCTTCGAACCAGGAATTCCTCATATCATCTAGCCGTAACCATTGGATCGTTAGAACTCACACCGTCTCAAAATGCATAAACACATATGTCAGAATAAATTTGACTCCTGATAGCCGCCGATTTTTTAGGTAACACGCTATGCCCCAAGGAAAATTGCAGTGCAAATTGATTTTGAGTCTTTCTGAGGAACTGAACGCGAATACTTCGATCTATAGATCGGGGTTTAGAAGTTTTGTCTTTGTTTTTGAATTTGAAAGTCTTGGATGGCTTATTTCTCAACGGTCATATTACTATGGATTATCTTAGTTAAAAAGCAAATTGGGCTCAAATGAACGAGACTCAGAGTAGGAGTGCAACTGGGATCACAGTCAGCCATATTGTTGTGAATGATGGTAAATGCATTCGTCTGACGTTTCCATCGATATCATACCTACAGCTGTATCATTTTATCCTCGAAATTTTTTGGAGATATCGTGAAACAGATTCATACAACGATATTCTTCAGGAAAGGATGTGGATAGTGCATTTATAATGCACATTCAGTTTTTTGAGCTTTGGAAATACAAGCAACTGAATGTTATTCCGTATTCTGAATAGTGATAAACCAGAGACCACGCCCTTTTGTAAATTCACATTTTGTTATGAAAACTCTTAGTGAGTTCTATGGAATTTCCATGCTCCAAATCGAGAGAGGATCTCTGAATGTCTAGTCAGAAGATCAAATTGAATTGAGAGTTATCAATTCCACTGCCCAATACTCTATTACGTGAGTTGGAGTAATTTGAATACGATTTTTTTCTTCATTATTCAACATCTAAATACGATCGAGATGGGCATTGCAACTCTTCGACACCCTGTCCACTGGGTCCGTAGGGCCCAGAGGTGGGAAAAGTAAGTGGCATCGATCACCTGATTATATAAATACCCAATAGCTAAATTATTCAGCGATTTATCCGTTTTCGGCCCATCGATTACACCGAACAACCCCGCAGGGGCTTCGACACCCTGTGTATCGGATGCGAAATATCTGAATACGATGTTAGGGCGTATTTTTACTTACACTCCCATGTTCCTGAGGTTATCCAAGCAGTTTGGAAGATTGGTCCCCTTGCACGCGTGAAAAAGTGATTTTGAGGTTAAAAGTTGCATTTTTAAAGGTGATCTCCACCTCCTATCGTAAAAATACCGACGTATTCGGATTTTACGAGAGAAATCACGTTAAAAAACGTTTGGTTCATGATCTGCGCTCTCAGTGCATACGGGAACCTATCCAGCTCCCGGACTATTCGTGGCGTAGAGAAAAATGTGTTACTTTTCGTGGACTTAAGACGAAATACTTATTGTCTCCGTCCCTCTATGAATGAAGTCTTAATTTTTGTGCCGCTAATGAGAATGTGTTTTTTTTCGTGGCCCTAAGACGAAATACTTGGTCTCCGTCCCTGTGGACGAGGACGTGTGCAAGTGTGTTATAGTCTTCATACCGTTCAAGAGTGAGTGCTAGTTTCATGGGCCGTTGAGCAGTAAGTGTTAGTCTTCGTGGCCCTAAGGAGTAAGTGTTAGTCTTCGTGGCCTTAAGGAGTAAGTGTTAGTCTTCGTGGACTTAACGAGAATGCGTTAATCTTCGTGTCCCTAAGGAGTAAGTGTTAGTTTTCGTGGACCTAAGAAGAATCCGTTAATATTCGTGTTCACAACGAATAAACGTTAATCTTCGTCAGTCACAAGAAAATAGGTGTTTATCTTCGTAAGAGGCGTCGATATGATGTACAATATTACATGGGCCATCAACCGCCAATTACGAGATTCCTAGGAAATCATCTCTCTCAAATTGCACCTGTTATACAAACTACACGTTGAAATTCAACAATATTTCATTTTACAATTAAAATGTCGATGTGCACAAATGGTAACTCCTACTTTCTGTTTACACAATTACATGACTAAACTTTACATTGCAGTAAGGTAAACTCGTATTTCCTATTTTATAAAGAGTGTCAGAACAAAAGATCAATCAGATCTTGAATTCAATAAACTAGTTAACAACGAATTCAAAAAATCGTGCGTTGATCTGTAAAAAAACATTTCTATTGTTCAAAAATGTGTAATATATCTCAATTGACGTCGCCCGTGATTTAGGTTACGACTGCCTCGGAATCACAATTCATTTCTCCGTCTCCCATCACATCAGATCTATTCACTAGTTATAAATTTTATAAACAATTCATGAAAATTTTTCTTATTTACATAGAAATTATCTGACATATTCAGTTTGAGAGAGGTTTACAACATATTAATTCTATGTTTTCCAGCAATATGCAATCGAAGTCTATCTCTTCTTTTGGCTTTGTAATCACATAAAGGGCATGGAAAAGCCGGAGTTTTTCCAGCAGCGGCACACTCAAGCCTGATATGTCGAGATAACGAGGAACGGGCTCCGTATCTTTTGCAGCAAACAGCACAAACGTACGTATTTTTTGCTGAGTCGACCCACTGCCCTAAAGAAGTAAAATATACATTAGTAAAATGTTATATGATTGATCGATTCAACAATCTGATTTATTGAAACCAATCGTGAGACACAGTGTTTAAGATAAAACAAACTAAAACCGTAATCCTTGAGTATTTGTTATGATAATGAGTTGTAATTATGTTTAAAATGTCCAATGAGATTTTTTTATTATGGGTTTGCTTTCCAAAAGTTACGATTATTTGGAAAAGTTCATAAAAATTGATATTCATGTCAGAATTAATTTTGGTAACTGATTACACTAATTTAAACATACGGGCGTCTGTTGCAAAAATGTAACTAATAGAAAAAACAAACTCCAAGTGCGGTGCTACTCGTGTACGGACGGATATGGATAAGGTAACGACCAATTATACAACATAATTGAATTCATCCGTATTTATTCATATCATTGTTGCCGGAGCAATGCGTTTTTTTTTTTTATAAAAACCGTAGATCATTACAATCTCAGTCTGCATCCTGGTACAAATGTGAAATTATTGCTTTTTTTCAATAAGAAGAAAAGTTATTGCCTTTGGTTTCATCTTTTATGGGATATTTTGCAAACACGTTGTGTACAAAGTTTGAAACAGACTGAGGGTAAAACTTTTCCAACGAGAATTGAAAGTTTTGGAAAAACGTACCACTAAATTGTACTCTGTACAAGTTTTAAAAAATTCGGATAATTTTCGTAGACAGACAAGGTTTTGGATGGAGAGAATATTTCGGAGCAAATGAGTATTTCACTCCCTAGCAGCTTGATGTTTAGCGATTTCATTTCATTTTCAGCATCAACGAGTAAAATGATTTCTAAATTATCATTGATGATTTCTGAATCAATTTGAAAATCGAGGTATGATGTTAAAGAATACGAAGACAAAAGACTTTGCGCACAATCACATTTGAGTCAATGTGATGCATGAATTTGGAAGCAATTTTAGATGAATAAAAATGAAGATGATAACTTTTTCAAGATCTCCCTCTTCCTATGAGCCGCTTGAAATTAGAGAATCTTGTATACTTGCGTGGATTTCTTTCTCTGTCTCACTTTGATTATTGATATTTTGTAGTACGACAAAAGTATGGTGTCATTTTGGTACAAACTAGTAATTCCAATATTGTTGTCGAATGCATTTTTATGGTAAATAATGCACGTGACGTGAAAGCGGAATATGATGCCTACACCTATCTGCACGTTCTGCAGTCGTGCAGACCAGCTGTGAGACATTCTATCCCTCAAAAAGATAGATTATACCCAATCTCAAAACGATTCGAACAAACGTTGAATTCTCACCAGTTCAGTGAATAACTATTCATTTAGACGAAAGAATAATTATAAATGTACAATGTCATCTCTGATAGCGGAACTACATGACCGAAAGAAAGTTCGGTTGAGACCGGAAAAATCTCCGAAAAAACCGTAGTTGGCTACTTTGGCCGTGGGATCACATTTTTTGTCGACTCACGTCGGGCTATAAACTTCAAATCTACATTTGATGGGTTTATCATAGCAAAAGATCTTTATACGATACAACAACTATGCTGAGCTATTGTTGCTGCCATCTGAGCAAATTTTACGTCATCGGCAGTTTCGAGGTTTCACAATCCAGGAAGGTTATCGAATAACTCGCTTAGCCGCGCTAATCGTATTCTTTCTACTCATCTTCGTACGACCCGCATCGCTCACTTTCATTGATATTGATTATGTGAAAAATTCGATAAGTTTTGTTAATGATATTGGAAATCTTGCAATTCAAGCCATTATGGGATTTATTCCGTCCAGGTAGATTGGAATAGTTCGTTCCTGCGATGACATTTTTACTCTATTGGTCGGTTTTTTCGGCCAAATCACTGTACCGCCCCGGCTAAAATTCCCCGGTGCATGTAATTCTACCCTGTAGCAACAGATCAAAAGTGTGAAAATTTAAGAATGCCTCCATTTTGATCTAAAAGATTTTTGACCAACGGTTTCACTTAAAGAAAATCATTATTTTTGATAAATTATTCACTACAACGTTTACAGTCATGGAACCCCTTGACGGATTTATCCGGATGCAAAGAAAATCGTTTGCTTTCCTCCTTAAAATGAACGCATAATACAGAGAAAATGAGCGTTTCAGCCGATCACAAAGAATTATTACATGAAAAAAAAATTTAATTAAAATATTAAATCTATGTACCAAAGCATAAAAATAGAGAGATTTTTTATGTAGTTCTACATATTTTACAAAATCGCCAGAAATCTATGTGATGAATATCAAATGAATTCAAACCTCAAATTTGAGAATGGAAGTTTGTGAATCTTTTTTTCCATTTCAGTTGAATAAAAAATGCTTTCACAGCCACTACTTATGGTGAATACGTGTTAATAGTACATTTCGATACAAGAGCGTAAAACGTTTTATTCGCGTCCGAGTGATGGGTTTCCAGCCCAATCGCAAGCGAGGGTCGGAACCATCACGAGGATGCGAATAATAAATTTTACGCCCGTGTATCTAGTTATACTTTTCGATAAACTGTGAGTAAAAGTCGACAAACTGTGCGCAAAGTGCACTTTTACGCACAGTGTATCGAAAAGAGTTCGGAAAAGAGTATGAGGATGTTTTGAATAAAAATATTCAAAAATATGAATCGCGAACACTAAAAAAACTTAGAAATAATACAATACAACTAATATTTATAGCTGTCCATGCATGTGAATGATAGTTGGATGTTGTGCTATTTGATCATCAACGATTGGATATTCAAATGTCAATCTCAATCGACTAATCGTACCTCTTACAATTAGCGCGAGAATACGTCGGAAGAACGAATAATTATCGCAATATATACAATTCGAGACTTAATATCTAAAAGTAAGTGTGAAAATTGACCTCAAAAATAAGATCAATGCCGTTTCTTTTTATGATTATCCATAGACCATTTATGAGGTGTATGATAATCGCACAGATCACAACTTAACCTAGGCTTAGCATTGACACATTCGAATTTTCTATGACGCCATAAAGATCTCTGTGCTAGATAAACTTTTCCACAGTCAGGACACATGTGAGCCTGGTTGTTGGGCTGTTGTCTAAGTGCTGCAGCTTGTACTTGCCAGTCGTTAGCTGGTGAAAGTGGATCCACAGGGTTCTCCCAGAAAGTTTCGTCTGTAACAAAATTCAAATAATTTATATCAATTGAATTGTCGTTACTAGAAAAGATCCTGCATTCTTAAGCATGCAAGGTAAAGAAATAGTTTAGACAATATATTACCCAGATAGAAGTTTGATCATTGATAAGATGATAGGAACTGCGGATCTTGATTGCGTGGTCAATAATTGGCTTACCAACTATCAGTGTTATATACACTCTAAATTCTACTCTGAGCAGATATCATATCGTGACTTGGTAAATTCAGAGAGTATTGCTCACGATCCGAGATGTACTGCGTTCACTCCAGAAGCCACGATGTTTCGAAAACTAGATTAAGGAAGGATGCAGCGTGGATCCAAATTTGGAATAAGAGTTAAAGAAGCTTTGAAATATAGGCGTGATCGGGTTACAAGAACTACTTCAGTGGATTAGAAATGAGACACTGGACGAGTTCAAACGTCTTCCGACTCATTCTGCCAAGTGTCTAGAAGAAGGATCAAACGAGGAATGGGTCATGTACCTACGATCAGAATTTGACGCTGATAATTCTGTTGGTAAGAAATATCATATTTCGGACCAATCATGAGCGTATTCAAGCAAGATTTTACTTAAAGATCAAGTTCTTAATATCCGATATGGTACTCTCTCCGCATGTATTAATAAAAAACTGATCCCAATCAGAGGATTGCACTGATTTTTAGTAAAATTTTACTCATTTTCAGTGAAGTTTCACTATAATTTAGAGAAAATGCACTGAATGGGATCAATATTTACTGATTCGTGCGGAGAGAGTACATGAAAATGACACAATATTCGTTTGAGTGGGTATCGTCAGTTGATACAAACAGCAGATTTTCCATAAACTCATGAAGATTTTCGATCTTACAAAAAATTTACAAAGAAAATGATGGTTTATCCGTATGATTTAATGAACATGCACGTCAACAGATTCAATTGAATCAGACAATCACAGATCTATTAGCCCAACTGTTTTGACACTCTTGAATAGACATTCACTTCAACGATATAATTGATCATCTGGATAGGGACCATGATTCCACCATTTATATGAATGTGCGACTCGCAATAACGGTCACTTAATCTGGCCATCAGTACGGCTTACTTGGGGAGGCTGAATTTGTAGAAAAATAGAATAGCAGCAAGTTTCTCCCGAAACTCGTCTACAATGTAAAAAGATCGTGTGTGAATGTTTCTAATATTTTGCATGAACATTATTGACGCAGAAAAATTAGGACCATCTAAAAACGCATAAATATCACCTATGACAAGTCAATTCACTTCTATGGACGATACGGTTAGCGCAATGCGCGTGAAGTCTTATGAAATATTCGGAAACATTACTTCCTCTGACTGGCCATGCAGAGCTTCATGCTAAAATTTCTCACAATTTTGAATATTTATAAATATTTTAGCAATGTATTTTTGGTTGACGGAGTCATTCATATCCGAGTTCATTTCACTAAGAAACACCCACGAACTCGAACCTCATTCGCATCTTATAAAACGTAGGATCGGGTTTGTACAGAGACAAGCCATTTTTAATCATTTGATAGCTCGACTGCATGACGTTTTGAAAGTGGCCTGGAAACTCATTAATGGTTAGACTACCTCAATTACCACACGAAATAGTGAGGCAGGACTCAAAAGAAGGTGTTAGATCCCTCAAAAGCATGAAATATTGACATAGACGTATGAAATTCAACATACTGTTAATGGGTTCATGGAGTCATTGTGAAATTTTTTTCAAAGTCATGTGTATGAAAAAAACTTAGTATTTTAACCCCCTTGCGCAGAGTTTTTATAGGGATCCCATGTTATTAGGACGAGTATACTCGGCTTTGTGCGCAGGAGGGTTAAAAGGGTCTCAGTAACTCTATTGTAGTAAGAAGAATTAGTTTCGCTAGAAAATTCAGAGTATGTCACGAGAAAGTGTCACGAGTAAGAGAGTAAAACTTCGAATTCGGATGACCAGTATCTCTTGGACCACAAATTCTGGAAATGTAAAAATCCATTCCGAGTTGCTCAGATCCCAATCTAGCTAATTCCAAAATTTCATCGACTTCGAGGATGTCATCAAGAACTTCCTTATCCACACCAGCTGGACCTTCTTGAGACTGATCTTGATATAGTTACGGCTTCGTATGATGAATCACCTAGATGATACAAAATGCGACATATTTTCAAATGACGATCGGAGCCATATTCATCACTGAAAGTCCAATAAGATGATAACAAGATTCTAAATGGAAACTCCTATCATATTATGTCAAATATACGAAAACTGACATGGTTCTCACGTATTTTCATTTTATTGAACAAAAATATATACATTTACTTGATGCTGAGCAAGGGAAAGGCATATTCACAATTCTTGGTAAGAACGTTTATTGTTTTTCACTTAGCAACAATCAGAATTTTCAATTCTCCAATCACCCTCCTTAGGCCTTGATTGGGTCAGCAATAATTCGACTGCTAGAAGAAAATTATTCATCATACTCTACGCATATCCACGCCACGCCTTGTGTAAATCTCGACCTTACAGTAATTTCTTACATAAAATATTGAGAAAAAACGAAGACTAGTAATTAACAATCTATATATCGTATAATAGAAAATAATTAATGAAATATACAACATTTTGGAAGGATGCATTGATTAGATTTTGGGCGCTAGTTAGAAGATAAAATCCAAATTATCGAGCGACGAATGGGATTTGGAAATTGCGTGAGCGAACCATCACATATAATCGGAATTCCTAATATTTTGCATGCGGTGTTTGCCATGGAGATGAGTTGTGAGACTTGACCGGCGTTTTGTCTTGTAGGGGCAAAAAGGACACATAATCCGAGCCTCTACGCCACATTCGTACCTCAAATGCCGCTGCAAACTCGAGTTGTTACGATAAGATTTACCACAATTGTGACATGTGAAGGCCAATTGTTGGATGTACAAGGTTGTTTCGCCAGACATTTCTCCTGAAACATAAAATCATCATTCAGTTAGTGAAGAGATTCATTGCCAGCGAGTAGTCCTGATGTTTGCTTTCTTTACATTTGCATCTCAGAAGTTGTACGAATTGCAAGTCAGTCTCTAGCTGTTGGCGACTTTTTTAACTGCACGGTTAGGAGGGTTGCCTCTCATCACTGGAATAATATTATTAGTACCGGCAACTGAAAAGCGAGTTCAACTCTTTTTTTGCGATGCGCCCTGATCCGTATTTTCTTTCTTTCGTATTGAAAATCATGGAACGAAACACGGAAGTCAAGAAGATGACAACCACCTGAGTTTCATCAAAAGTCGATAGGCGAAGGTTTGTTCTCTTCTATTTACTCCCAAGTTGCCTGATGACCATAAAAATGTACGACGATGGGCAAATTTGGTGTCTACTGTTTGGCTGGGAAATCTAAGCTGGAACTTCCATCTCGAAATCTGACGATTTCATGATATCCACTATTGAATTTACAATAACCACTGGTACGATAGTTCAAAATTATTTCATTGGGTCACCCAAGTTGAGAGTCCAATCCTGAATGCGTGAAATCATTCAGCAATCAGTATCTGAAATTTTCGGATCTCTATTGAACTATTACTTCAAGAAAAGATTGAGTCGCGTTGCCTAGACACACTCGAAATCTGTTTGACGATATTGTGACACCGACTGAAAAAGTAAGAAGGAAGGTAATGTTATCGAATGGATAAAAACCAATGATTCCATGTGTAACCTGTTCACCACAGTAAAACCCCTAGCTTGACAAATGTTGTACCTTTTACCAAAATATATTTCTGGGATGAAAAAGGGAGAATAATGGCAAAATTACAATATTAATTATTTTTGATCCTTTTTCATTTTCTTCCCCATGTGATTCTTTGTCTAGGCCCTATTTGTACTCCACTATATTCCTTATATTAACAGGGTTCTTTCAAAATTTTTCACATTTTTTCGATGCATTTCAAGATAGTTTTCTCAGCTGTTGTGAATCGTTGACATCGGAGTTCACGGGTTGAATCCAACGCATAGACGAATTCGCAAGTTTGTATGAACTTGTTGGGACGGGGAAAGGTTTTGCTTGTTTGAAAACATTGGCCGATGGTGAAATCACAAACTAGATGTATTCATTTATTGCTAATGAAGTTTTCTTCACGATGCTCGTGATTTACAGGATTGAAGTTTTCGCAACGTAATACGATGACTATTTGAAAAAATATTTACAATATTTACAGAGTCGAAGTCATACACCACAGATACAGTCAAGACAAAATTGTGTGCACACAAATCATAGTATCTACTGGATAGGTCAAATATAACACGAAAATCATCGGGGCTAATAATTCTGCAAGCTTCGTTGCTTGAGTTTCTAGATTATATATTGACGACTTGGTTCGCAACTTGCAATTAATGCTGTTTCTTTCTTCTCATACCTTCGATTCGAAAAGGTAAATTGAACTCCGATGCATTAATGCTCAAGTTACCGATCTGGCCCTATAATTTGAAATCAATGGAGATTCAGCGTCTTAGGCGCTGAATAACTTATATTCTCAAGACAAAGCTCAACAGTCGATTTATCCGAAAAGGTACGAGACTGAATTATATTTCGTGATTGATTAAAGATATTATTTACTGTTGTAGTACAGCAATTCATTCAGTTGCCGTCACGTTTCTGAGCCACTATAGGGAAGAATGAAGCCGGTTAGCGATCGATGACGTTAAGAACATTTGAAGCTCGCATTCTCTATCGGTACCTCTCGGAACTACTTTTTTCGTCATATCCTTAAACGAGCAAGATAACTTTCCACATTCATGCTACATTGTGTTCAGTCTCTTTGACTTTGCGTGAGGTCAATAATATCTAATTCCTAAATTATTGCAAATCAGATAACTGTGCCTAATTTGCCCCCATTGCTTAATTTGCCTCTACTCAAGTTCTCAAATGTACGCACCCGTAGACCTTGCCACGCATTTTTTTCATGTTTGTTACGTTAAAATGAGGAACTAAACATTTTGGACCGATCCTAAATGACCCGAGCATTTCTTAGAACAACAGAACTGGTTTCCGGTACTTCCGACTTCTTTTTGCTAAGTCACCGGACGCCAAAAAAAATAGGCGCCACCAATCGTAACGTACTTCAACTCATTTTTTTTGTTTTTGTTTGAACTTCAGAACCTGTCTTGCAGAATCGCAAAATTCAAATTCTAACTAATACTACACGCATATTAACTAATACTACACGCTAAAAGAAGTGCAGTGTTCCTAATTTGGCCCCATAGTCTTTTTTCAAACTCATTCTTCACTCCATTAGGATACATCAATTCAAGTCAAAAAGTTCTAAAGGGGGTAAAAAAAGCTACAAAATGAGCTAAGCTACGTCTCTCTTTGAGTTTTGGGATCCAAAACATCCTGATTTCACGAAAAATCCGTATAATCTCATACTAATAGCCCTCTTTTGAACGTGGGGGCAAATTAGGAGCACACTGTCGAAAACTCGCAAAAATCTTCTTTTGCAAGAATTAAGATTTCTCGGCTTCAATTAGTTAAAATTAAACGTTCTTTAGCTCATTCTGTAGGCCTTGGAACAAACTTTGAAATGAGTTGAAGTGCGTTGAAAAATATAGAGATAAGTTGGAATGCCGAGCAAAACAAAAGTGGCGGGGGCAAATTAGGCACTCTCATCCTACTTGTTACTACTCGAAGCATGGCTCACGTATGCCGTACAATACCTATTCGGAAGACTACGGCCACAAGCCCGAACACACGAATTTCTTTTCAACGCGATAGTTCATGAACACAACCCAAGGAAGCGGTGGATCACAGCCAGCAGGAAGATGAAATATTTCTTCTATTTGACTAACTTATTATACCCCGTCACAACAGTAATATCGATACCATCGATATTGTCAGCAACTGTTGTGTTAATCTACTGTGCAAGGGCGATAGAGAGAGTGGTGCCCCTGGTGAAGATCGGGTGAAATCGCAAACTGCAATCTGGCTACTACATATATGACAAACTTCAACAAGGATGAAAGGGATAAGTTCGATTCACAAACTCTCAACGGTGTCACATTAATTTTGAAGTGGAGTTGATATGTAAAAAGCAGGAACGCTCACAAGTAATAGACAATGCTGCCAGTTCACTCAGATTTGCCAAGACAGGTGGTTTGTTTTAACTCCCTGATACAAAAAAGCTGGGAAAAGATTATCTTTGAATGAATATAAGTTCGTCATTCATTATACATTCCAGGACTACAATCTACCCAGAATACTTCATCAACGGTAAAATCAGCTCCGCTAACAAGACTTATCGTGACAATGGACGTTGATTTTCCAAAAATGTGTGCTCTCCACCCAAAAGTTGACGCGTGCGTCACTTTCTCTCGCGGAGAGACGCCCCACATCAATTTCGATTCTGTAGAATCATCGCGAATTAATTTTATACAGTAAGTAGGAGAATTTTTAATCGTGGAATTTCCAGCATGGATGGCGTAATCATAAGAAATTCAACTGATAAAATACACTCGTAGATTATCTGATCATGAAACTTTTCTGTACAAATAGCGATGTAAATCGAGGAAATTGTGAGCCCTCCAGGACCACATAAAGGTGCTCAGCGTTGTGTGCCAGGTCGCGGCGCGTGAGCCCGAAATGCAGCACGTGCCAGAAAATCGTCACGCTACTCTAATTGCAGCACGTACCGGACATCCGAACTTGGACGTGAATACAGCACGTGCTGCAATTAGCATCACTGATTTAGCAGTAGGATAGTATATGAGGTGAAACCGCAAACATACCGGGGACTGTCACGGGGCGAGTCTCGCCGACGGCGACGCTATCGCCGACTCCTTCACCACCAAGCCTTCCACCGGGTGCCGCGGAGCCATTAGATAAACGTATGGCTCGGATGCCATGAAGAGGCCCAGTCCCTCTCGATTCACCAAGTCTAATATTAGTATCGTTAAAGCCTCGGATGTATCTAAACTAAGTGTATGCGTGTATGCGGTCGCGTGTGCGGGCCTGACTCTCACCATCAAAATGACTCATCGCCTCCTAATTCTTTCTCCACCTATGTTACCTCCCGGTCCCTTCTCGAAGAGCTCGCTAATCCGAGCCCGATAAAGTAGCCACCATCAGTGTGAGCCACACTTTATCAAACTATTAAAAACAAGTGCGTTTTAGATCAACGCTGAGGGTATTTCATATCTGAGACAAAATTCTGAAAGCCCTTCAAATACAGGAGTAGTTGAAAACTCTGGGTTATCAAATGCAATCAACTAGTCAAGAGGGTGGCGATAATCTACCGAGGGCGGCGATATACCTAATGACTCAGTTAAGAGACGTGAAAAACAGCGTCCGGATACCCGCTCGGCTTGAAGATTCGCAAAGGGTCAACAGGGAAAAGTCGGACAGGCTTGAGAGAAGCATGGAGGAGCTAGAAGAATTGGGCAACGAAGCCCCCGAGAGAGAGCCCACATTATCATCTATGAGAAAATATATTGTGTTTCTGTGTTTCAGATCTCCCTTCCCGTCAAGCAGCTTGTAGTAATAAATAGTCGCAAAAGCTTAGTTGGCACATGAAGTGCGATTCATTGCAAAAGAACCACTTGTCGATCCCATTCCTCGCAACGAGAATGGGACAAAGACAAACATAATCTCGATCCCTTTCCATGCAACAGGATTGGGACGATGAATTCTCTCTTGCGGCGCATACGATTTTCCGATCTATGAGACGAAAAATCGAAAATGTCATTTCACTGTGGATACTTATATTTTCCGACGTTTTGCGCACGTCGAGAAGGCTCAGAGGCAGTTGCGCGACAACCAACCTGGAGTGCCTGGACACAATTACAGTGCAGAGGGCCGGAATCGGAGCCACTCGCACCTACGAAGGGATCAACAGGCCGGACGCCCATCGACTCATGGAGCGCGAGGTGAATCACGCCTTATCGCCCAATTTCAAAAAGCTCTCGACGACCCACGGAATCGAGACGCCTCACCAGCACATTCTTCGCAATCATTGATCTCGACTGACGCGGACGATCGTTTTGAATACGACTAGTGCAGCAATAACGACTACCAAACACCCCCGACTGAGATGCCAGATGAATCATCAGAGGACGGACTCGATCGTTTTTTGAAAAACTCGTATCAAGATACGGAGCTGCTCGAACTGAGTTACAATATTGCGAAGCGCGTTAGTGCCTGGCTTGAAGCGGGCATCCAGAAAAAAAGAAAATCGCCAAGAGTTACTCGAATCCATCCTGCGCACTGGAGCGGTACACTTAGGAACGCCCTTGCCCAATACCGAGTTTGCGGCGATCCTGAGGCTCAAAGAAGTCTCCAGAAATATTACCTCCCAGTTCTACCAGAATATTACGAGATTAACCATCTTCTTAGCTGTGACTGTAATCAAACCGATGGTTGGATTGTCCTCGTTGGAGAAGAACAACTGCGAACCTAAGGGTGACATGTTGCCGTCTTTGCCAGACGTGATTCAGATCAACTCAGTCCTGTTCCAAATGCTTTGTGTAACGAAAAAGCAGTTCATTATTGGAGGCTACGACAGCAGATCGCAAAAACTACTAACTAAAGTCAAGTCTGACAAATTCCCATTTGGCGAAGACCTCAGGGCTATTGTGGACGTGGCCAGCAAGCCGCAATTTTTCTTTTTTCAATCTTCATCAGCCCGTGATGATTCGAAAAACATCCTCAATAAGAATTTTTTGAGGTGATTCACTCTGCCGAAGGCGTGAAAAACTAGCCAAGAAAGGGTTTGCTCCCTCACAAACATATTTGCAAGAGAGTACGGGAGTCCAGCTGTTGACTGGGATGAAATTACGAAGAATCGTCCCCATAGTTAGTGCACAAACATAATCCCGTAGATCCACTCAGGGACTACTTGATACCTCGCCAGGATAGTAAAGGTTTGATATCCTATGAGGCTGCACAGATTCCGAAAGTTGCAAGTGAGTTGTGACAGTCGCCACCTGCAATCATCGTAACAATTCTTGACCTTCCATGAATCTCAATACCAATGATGATCTTGGTTGATGCTCCAGAATTCGCCAAGACCTGCAAATTTCCAAGGTGGAACCCTTGAATCCCAGAAGACGAAACATGGGGAGAGGATATCATTCAGAAATCTACAACGAACTTATGGGAAGAGATGGACCTATTGGTGATGAAGATGATGAACTGGTGAACAGGAATGCTGATGGTAACGTCTAGTCTGAAGAAACCGATAACACAGTGAGAATCATATTGAAGATGATGAATTAGTGGACAGGGATGCTGATAAAGAGGCCCAGCCTCAAAATCTCGATGGTAGTGAGAATCACGTTGGAGACGTAATATGATTACTCACATAGATGAGAACTATCATCTGAGAATCTTAGGTAAGAAGGAACCTAGGGAGATAATTAAAAATTTCAGAGCAGAGAGAAAGAGTAGGATAACATCCATCGCTACGATGGTGAGAACGAGCTCTTCAATATGAGAATGAAGGAGGGCGAACGAGTGCATAAGAACGACCGCAAACCCATGGGTGACATGTTGCCGTCATTGCCAGACGTGATTCAGATGAACTCAGTCCTGTTCCAAATGCTTTGTGTAACGAAAAAGCAGTTCATTATTGGAGGCTACGACAGCAGATCGCAGAAACTACTAACTAAAGTCAAGTCTGACGAATTCCCATTTGGCGAAGATCTCAAGGCTATTATAGACGTGGCCAGCCAGCCGCAATTTTTCTTTTTTCAATCTCCATCAGCCCGGGATGATTCGAAAAACATCCTCAATAATAATCTTTTGAGGTGATTCACTCTGCTGAAGGCGTGGAAAACAAACCAAAAAAGAGTTTGCTCCCTTACAAACATATTTGCAAGAGAGTACGGGAGTCCAGCTGTTGACTGGGATGAAATTACGAAGAATCGTCCCCATAGTTAGTGCACAAACATAATCCCGTAGATCCACTCAGGGACTACTTGATACCTCGCCAGGATAGTAAAGGTTTGATATCCTATGAGGCTGCACAGATTCCGAAAGTTGCAAGTGAGTTGTGACAGTCGCCACCTGCAATGATCGTAACAATTCTTGACCTTCCATGAATCTCAATACCAATGATGATCTTGGTTGATGCTCCAGAATTCGCCAAGACCTGCAAATTTCCAAGGTGGAACCCTTGAATCCCAGAAGACGAAACATGGGGAGAGGATATCATTCAGAAATCTACAACGAACTTATGGAAAGGGATGGACCTATTGGTGATGAAGATGATGAACAGGTGAACAGGAATGCTGATGGTAACGTCTAGTCTGAAGAAACCGATAACACAGTGAGAATCATATTGAAGATGATGAATTAGTGGACAGGGATGCTGATAAAGAGGCCCAGCCTCAAAATCTCGATGGTAGTGAGAATCACGTTGGAGACGTAATATGATTACTCACATAGATGAGAACTATCATCTGAGAATCTTAGGTAAGAAGGAACCTAGGGAGATAATTAAATATTTCAGAGCAGAGAGAAAGAGTAGGATAACATCCATCGCTACGATGGTGAGAACAAGCTCTTCAATATGAGAATAAAGGAGGGCGAACGAGTGCATAAGAACGACCGCAAACCCATGGGTGACATGTTACCGTCATTGCCAGACGTGATTCAGATGAACTCAGTCCTGTTCCAAATGCTTTGTGTAACGAAAAAGCAGTTCATTATTGGAGGCTACGACAGCAGATCGCAGAAACTACTAACTAAAGTCAAGTCTGACGAATTCCCATTTGGCGAAGACCTCAAGGCTATTATAGACGTGGCCAGCCAGCCGCAATTTTTCTTTTTTCAATCTCCATCAGCCCGGGATGATTCGAAAAACATCCTCAATAATAATCTTTTGAGGTGATTCACTCTGCTGAAGGCGTGGAAAACAAGCCAAAAAAGAGTTTGCTCCCTTACAAACATATTTGCAAGAGAGTACGGGAGTCCAGCTGTTGACTGGGATGAAATTACGAAGAATCGTCCCCATAGTTAGTGCACAAACATAATCCCGTAGATCCACTCAGGGACTACTTGATACCTCGCCAGGATAGTAAAGGTTTGATATCCTATGAGGCTGCACAGATTCCGAAAGTTGCAAGTGAGTTGTGACAGTCGCCACCTGCAATGATCGTAACAATTCTTGACCTTCCATGAATCTCAATACCAATGATGATCTTGGTTGATGCTCCAGAATTCGCCAAGACCTGCAAATTTCCAAGGTGGAACCCTTGAATCCCAGAAGACGAAACATGGGGAGAGGATATCATTCAGAAATCTACAACGAACTTATGGAAAGAGATGGACCTATTGGTGATGAAGATGATGAACAGGTGAACAGGAATGCTGATGGTAACGTCTAGTCTGAAGAAACCGATAACACAGTGAGAATCATATTGAAGATGATGAATTAGTGGACAGGGATGCTGATAAAGAGGCCCAGCCTCAAAATCTCGATGGTAGTGAGAATCAGGTTGGAGACGTAATATGATTACTCACATAGATGAGAACTATCATCTGAGAATCTTAGGTAAGAAGGAACCTAGGGAGATAATTAAAAATTTCAGAGCAGAGAGAAAGAGTAGGATAACATACATCGCTACGATGGTGAGAACAAGCTCTTCAATATGAGAATGAAGGAGGGCGAACGAGTGCATAAGAACGACCGCAAACCCATGGGTGACATGTTGCCGTCATTGCCAGACGTGATTCAGATGAACTCAGTCCTGTTCCAAATGCTTTGTGTAACGAAAAAGCAGTTCATTATTGGAGGCTACGACAGCAGATCGCAGAAACTACTAACTAAAGTCAAGTCTGACGAATTCCCATTCGGCGAAGACCTCAAGGCTATTATAGACGTGGCCAGCCAGCCGCAATTTTTCTTTTTTCAATCTCCATCAGCCCGGGATGATTCGAAAAACATCCTCAATAATAATCTTTTGAGGTGATTCACTCTGCCGAAGGCGTGAAAAACAAGCCAAAAAAGAGTTTGCTCCCTTACAAACATATTTGCAAGAGAGTACGGGAGTCCAGCTGTTGACTGGGATGAAATTACGAAGAATCGTCCCCATAGTTAGTGCACAAACATAATCCCGTAGATCCACTCAGGGACTACTTGATACCTCGCCAGGATAGTAAAGGTTTGATATCCTATGGGGCTGCACAGATTCCGAAAGATGCAAGTGAGTTGTGACAGTTGCCACCTGCAATCATCGTAACAATTCTTGACCTTCCATGAATCTCAATACCAATGATGATCTTGGTTGATGCTCCAGAATTCGCCAAGACCTGCAAATTTCCAAGGTGGAACCCTTGAATCCCAGAAGACGAAACATGGGGAGAGGATATCATTCAGAAATCTACGACGAACTTATGGAAAGAGATGGACCTATTGGTGATGAAGATGATGAACTGGTGAACAGGAATGCTGATGGTAACGTCTAGTCTGAAGAAACCGATAACAAAGTGAGAATCATATTGAAGATGATGAATTAGTGGACAGGGATGCTGATAAAGAGGCCCAGCCTCAAAATCTCGATGGTAGTGAGAATCACGTTGGAGACGTAATATGATTACTCACATAGATGAGAACTATCATCTGAGAATCTTAGGTAAGAAGGAACCTAGGGAGATAATTAAAAATTTCAGAGCAGAGAGAAAGAGTAGGATAACATACATCGCTACGATGGTGAGAACAAGCTCTTCAATATGAGAATGAAGGAGGGCGAACGAGTGCATAAGAACGACCGCAAACCCATGGGTGACATGTTGCCGTCATTGCCAGACGTGATTCAGATGAACTCAGTCCTGTTCCAAATGCTTTGTGTAACGAAAAAGCAGTTCATTATTGGAGGCTACGACAGCAGATCGCAGAAACTACTAACTAAAGTCAAGTCTGACGAATTCCCATTTGGCGAAGACCTCAAGGCTATTATAGACGTGGCCAGCCAGCCGCAATTTTTCTTTTTTCAATCTCCATCAGCCCGGGATGATTCGAAAAACATCCTCAATAATAATCTTTTGAGGTGATTCACTCTGCCGAAGGCGTGAAAAACAAGCCAAAAAAGAGTTTGCTCCCTTACAAACATATTTGCAAGAGAGTACGGGAGTCCAGCTGTTGACTGGGATGAAATTACGAAGAATCGTCCCCATAGTTAGTGCACAAACATAATCCCGTAGATCCACTCAGGGACTACTTGATACCTCGCCAGGATAGTAAAGGTTTGATATCCTATGAGGCTGCACAGATTCCGAAAGATGCAAGTGAGTTGTGACAGTTGCCACCTGCAATCATCGTAACAATTCTTGACCTTCCATGAATCTCAATACCAATGATGATCTTGGTTGATGCTCCAGAATTCGCCAAGACCTGCAAATTTCCAAGGTGGAACCCTTGAATCCCAGAAGACGAAACATGGGGAGAGGATATCATTCAGAAATCTACAACGAACTTATGGAAAGAGATGGACCTATTGGTGATGAAGATGATGAACTGGTGAACAGGAATGCTGATGGTAACGTCTAGTCTGAAGAAACCGATAACACAGTGAGAATCATATTGAAGATGATGAATTAGTGGACAGGGATGCTGATAAAGAGGCCCAGCCTCAAAATCTCGATGGTAGTGAGAATCACGTTGGAGACGTTATATGATTACTCACATAGAAGAGAACTATCATCTGAGAATCTTAGGTAAGAAGGAACCTAGGGAGATAATTAAAAATTTCAGAGCAGAGAGAAAGGGTGGGATAACATCCATCGCTACGATTGTGAGAACAAGCTCTTCAATATGAGAATGAAGGAGGGCGAACGAGTGCATAAGAAGGACCGCAAACCCATGGGTGACATGTTGCCGTCATTGCCAGACGTGATTCAGATGAACTCAGTCCTGTTCCAAATGCTTTGTGTAACGAAAAAGCAGTTCATTATTGGAGGCTACGACAGCAGATCGCAGAAACTACTAACTAAAGTCAAGTCTGACGAATTCCCATTTGGCGAAGACCTCAAGGCTATTATAGACGTGGCCAGCCAGCCGCAATTTTTCTTTTTTCAATCTCCATCAGCCCGGGATGATTCGAAAAACATCCTCAATAATAATCTTTTGAGGTGATTCACTCTGCCGAAGGCGTGAAAAACAAGCCAAAAAAGAGTTCGCTCTCTTTCAAACATATTTGCAAGAGAGTACGGGAGTCCAGCTGTTGACTGAGATGAAATTACGAAGAATCGTCCCCATAGTTAGTGCACAAATGTAATCCCGTAGATCCACTCAGGGACCACTTGATACTTCGCCAGGATGGTAGAGGTTTGACATCCTATGAGGCTGCACAGATTCTGAAAGTTGCAAGTAAGTTGTGACAGTCGCCCCCTGCAATAATCGTAACAATTCATGACCTTCCATGAATCTCAATACCAATGATGATCTTGGTTGATGTTCCAGAATTCGCCAAGACCTGCAATTTTCCAAGGTGGAACCCTTGAATCCCAGAAGACGAAACATGGGGAGAGGATATCATTCAGATATCTACAACGAACGCATGAAAAGAGATGGACCTATAGGTGATGAAGATGATGAACTGGTGAACAGTAATGCTGATGGTAACGTCTAATCTGAAGAAGCCGATTACACAGTGAGAATCATGTTGAAGATGATGAATTAGTGAACAGGATGCTGATAAAGGGGTCCAGCCTCAAAATCTCGATGGTAGTGAAAATCACGTTGAAGACGTAATATGATTCCTCACATAGATGAGAACTATCATCTGAGGATCTTAGGTAAGGAGGAACCTAGGGAGATAATAAAAATTTCAGAGCAGAGAAAGGGTGGGATAACATCTATCGCTACGATGGTGAGAACAAGCTCTTCAATATGAGAATGAAGGAGGGCGAACGAGTGCACGTATTCTGTAATCGTTTCGATCAAGTGGTTCTAGAGCATCAACTCAGCAATTACTCCCGTCCTTTGGAGGACGGTGGAATCAGATCATTTTCCTATTTTGGAGCAATCATCGGAGCGATGCCGAGGCTTGCGGAACTTGACTCTTCTGTGGATCTATTATCTGGTGGTGGGATGGCCATGAATAAATTGAGACTGGCTAAGAGACGCGCTAAGAATGATGCTAGCTTGATCAATGGCGACGCAGGAACAACTACTGCGAGAGCAAAACCACAGGAGGCTAGCGCCTATGATAAAGATATGTGCCACCGGTGTATAAGACCTGGACATTGGAAAAATGATTCCCCTTCGAAGTGCAGAAACATGGGGTACTGTCGCAATTGCGTATGCGAGACGGACCACATTCCGGATGATTGTTATGAGTCCAAGTATTCTCAGCTCAACACAAGAAAGGGACAACCACCTGAAAATCGAGATTCCGATTATCGAAGGAGCAGGCCGTAGTAGGATGAATGAATATCCCCGCTAATAGAAACAAAATGTTAACTCTGACAACAAGAGAGGCGATTCTTTTCGAAGAAAGGAACCTCTAGGTACCTCCCGAGACCCATCTCAAGGAAAAGTCAGAAGCGCTCCCCGAGGATCCAATAATGGCAACAAAAGAAGCCGAAACGATGATGGTAGGCCGAAAAACCGCCCTACAGCGAGGAGAGCTACATATGGGGACGAGCAATATGTTATGTTCCAAAGATAAGTAGAATGAGGATGAGGAAGAGTATGGGATGCATGGATAACGTCAAGTTCATAGGTGACTATAGAGCTATTGAACACATTGTGGATGAAATTTTAATTCTGACTGATTTCAAGATATCTGAAAGTGGAGTCATCAAGATGAGCCAATAAGAATAGTTTTGTTGATATTGTAATCGATGGTATAGGTGGTGTTGTGTTTAAAAATGATTCGGTTCATGGAAATCATAATAAACTGACAAATGAGTAGCCCCACGAAGAAACGATACGTAGTCAAACGTGGGGTCTCAGATTTCTTTTTGAGTGAACTTTTCGGATTCTATGAGTTGAAATAAGCTCATCTGTAGCCAAAAAAATTGAAGATTTTTGCGAACCCGGGTGGCAAATCAAAAATATGTTTTCAACTTACTTCTGCATAATTTTCGTAACTTCTCCAACTCAAATCGTTAAAGCTCCAAAATGACGTTTTACAAGGTTTGGCGCATCTGAAAGGCGAGCAGAAAACTCATCAAAAATCACTTTGAAATTCCGGTTTTCATATTACCCCGATCAGATATGGATGATACCGTGGAAATCATCTATTATTTTTTTTCTCGAGTAGCTATTTTTTTGGAATATTTCAAAGTACACTCTTTCATGTGAAAAGTTGTATTCTCCACGAATAAAATGATTTTACTCCGCATTTATGGGTTTTAGCCATTCTTGGGCGTTTTTTGAATTCCAATGATAGAAATCCTCCATTTTCTCTGCATGTGCAAGTTTTAGGATTTCAAATCCGACTCTTTCAAAAAGTGGAGGAAATTTCCTTTAAAATGACCACTTTTTGAGCTTGAATCCATTGATATCAACCAAAGTTCCAGTGATTTTTGGCAGACAATACAAGAAGCAGCTCGATGCTAGGCCCTATATTCATTCCGGTCATTGCCTGGAAGCCTTCGTCTTTCATCAAACCATTCTTCATCATTTGGGCACCGCAACTCCGGTTCTAGTTGATGGAATTGAACTCTACAATCGATCATTTTGAAGGAAATTTTTTCAGCTTCCCAAAAAAATTGGTTTTGGAATCTCAAAATCCCGCGCATGGACAGGAAATTGAAGTTTTCTATCATTGGAATCCAGAAAACGCCCAGAAATCAACTTGAAACCCAAAAATGCAGAGTGAAAATGTGTTATCCGTGGAGAACACAAGGCTTTACATGAAAGAATGTACTTTTAAATATTCCATGAAAATAGCTTCTTGAGAAAAAAAGATAAAAGATGATTTTCACGGGATCATCCATATCTAATCGGGGTAATATGAAAACCAGAATTCCAAAGTAATATTTGGAGAGAGGTCGAACATTATTGATTCAGAATGAGTCTTCAAGAAAAATACTGAGAGTGATGGATCTATCAAGTACAAAGGTCGGTTAGTAATCCGAGATTTCAAAGATAGACATGTATACAGTCTGAAAGACACGTATGCACCTGTATCGAGATTATCACTCATCAGAGCTGCATTGTGTATAGTTAATAAGGAGGACTTGCACGTGAGTCAGATGGATGTCAAGACAGCATTTCTCAAAGGAGAAATTCAGGCAGAAGTCTTGATGGAAATTCCTGATGGATAAGAACACCCAGGGAGTGAGAAGGCATCGAGGTCTGTAGACTAAAGGAGTCTCTGTACTGGCTGAAACCGAATCCAGGAAATTGGAACAAGCGATTCTCACAGGAAGCTCGTTAACTAGGCCTGGAAAATGACCTCCATGACCCATGTCTATTCACTTGGAGAAAACGATGGAAACTTGCTGTGGTTGTGCTGCATACAGATGACATGCTTATCATCAGCAATAACTCACAAAAGCTCAATGACATAAAACGCCAACTGGATAAAGTTTCTCCGGTAAAAGATTTTGGAGAGCCCCAAGTATTCCTCTGCATGACCATCCAGAAAGTTCGGATTGAGAAAAGCTTGATAACACGCCAAATTGATCACACAGCGAGGGTGCTTGAGGAATTTAACATGAAAGAGTGCAAACCCGTGGCTACACCAATGATCCCACGTCCACTCGACCATAGGAGCACAAGGTCGAAAATAGATCACGAGCCGCTGAAGAAATCTCACTCAGCGCAAAAAGTTACATTCATAGAGGCAAATGGAAGTTTCATGTAGTTGGCCAATGTTACAGGCCAGATATAACCTTCGCTGTAAGTTCCTTAGCGAGAAAACGGTTAAGTCCCACGGAGGATGATTGGAGAGATGTGAAAAGGATTTTCAGATATCTGAGATGTACAACCAATCTGGGAATCAAAAACACTTCAACTTCATGTGTTCGAAGCTATTACTGATGCAAGCTACAGAGACCTCAAAGCTTTAAAGTCCACTGGCGATTACATTATCACACTGTTCGGAGACGGCATTGCTTGGAGAAGTCACAGGCAGTCTTACGCCACTCTGTCCACCTGCCAAGCTGAATTTGGCCATGGGCGATGCATGTCAAGGACTGATTTCGTTGGACAAATCAATCAGATACATCTTTGGGCAAACCATGTTTCCAATGGTAGTATGGTGTGATAATAAGTCATCAAAGAACTCCACCGAGATGGATGGGCGTCACAAGCCGTAGACGCTCGACTCTAGAGTGAGAGACATCTATGCAGAGCTGGAAGCCAGAGAAAATACTGGACGAAGGAAGCACATGGCTGACATACGTGGGAAATTATTCAGCAAAGCGTTGATGAGAAAAAGGTCCAAGTAAAGTGGATATCGACAGAGGAAAATTTGGCCGATATATTTTCTAACCATTACCACGAAGCACTCATATGAATTTACGAGGCCAAATAATCAAAATGAGAACTGATGACTGAGGTCACATGTAGATGAGGTCCGTTATTATAGCTTTTAGTCTACTGTTATCATTATATCGTATGCTTCAGGACTACAATAACTTGTCATTCGTCAGCGAGAAGAAAGAACTGATCTTTGTTCACGCCAATCAATATCCATTTTCTTATAGTCAATACTATGTATACAAAACTTCTCTCCCCATTCAAACACTAGCTCAGTGGCACTGATAGAGTACAACATTTCCTAACGCTCAAAGTTCCTATTGTTATAATCGACCAAGGGAAGGAGTGTCAGTAAAGTAGCTTTGTCGACCATACAATATCAGCGCCCTGAGCGCTCACTCCCTTCCCATATGTATGATACTATATCTATCTATATAATATACTTCGGTGTCGCGCACGAGCAGGGGCGAGCGCACATCACTTCGATTAACGCAGCCGAAGCGAGCACTTTGGCTATCCTTGTACTATGACAGTTTCTATATTGAGTGCACGAGTTGAAATAAAGAGTCAGCTTGAGTGAATACCAGCGCAGCATTAATTAATAATTATAGAGCACCCTAAACCTTACGTTTACTCCTACAGAAATAGGTACTATTTTGAGATGGGAACCCATGTTATTTGCATTTACTTCATTGCACTATGGATGGAAATGGATTCTGAAAACCAGAAATGAAAAATCACAAGGCACAATGGTGTTCCCATTTTGGTTGAGCCAGTTTTAGTTCTCAGATTAGGGGTCTTCTTCGAAATCCAGATGACCTTCTACTTCAACCTAGTAGGGAAATAATACATCGATCAGTTTGGGATCTTATCATGGCAACTGCAATTTGCTGTACTACAACAGTGACTAATAAATTCAAACCAATTCTCATCTGATTTGGATAGAACCATGGACGAGTTTCCATAACAATTCATTCGTGTTGTACGAATCACAGAAAAGTATTCTGCTCTTCATTCAAGAGGAGCGTTTACTTCATTGTTGTTTCGGTGAAAGATATGATCATCTTTTTGGACTCGATCACATTCGAGAATAGGAATGAAGAGCCGATTCGCATATTCACAAAACTACATTAGTGTGATTCAATCGAGCACTCTTCAGGTCGTTGTAACATGTCTAGGGAAATTAGAAAATGGTCTAGAAATGTATGAATTCGCCCAAGAACAGAGGCAAGAAGTTATTGAGAGAAGTATACATCGGTCGCAACTCCGATCAAATACACCAAGCGATCTTCTGGATTTTAGAACATTGAAATGTAAATAGCTATTTTGCAAGTCTGGATCGGATATTTGGCGCAAAGGCACTTTTACATCATAACTGATTTTGCGCTCTTGTGGAGAGCTTGTAATATAATCTTGGCTCACGACCAACACATGAAAAAATATTTGTCTTGAATTATATACAAATATCGAATTTCTACCATTACTATATACATAATTTTACACGACACTGAAGAATAAAACTGAAATAAGAGCAAGCAACTGACATTAGCTCACACTGACCTCCACGCATATCAGCCCCATAAAGGGGTCTTCGATTAATTAACTCAACAGAAACAGTTCGAGAGTAATCTGCTTTCCCTTGAAACAGATCTGAGACTTGATTTTTCCATACATTTATGGAGAACAATATATGATTATTCTTGACTTAAGGTGAATTCCTATGTA
This sequence comes from Eretmocerus hayati, assembly GCA_029851415.1. NCBI lineage: Eukaryota > Metazoa > Arthropoda > Insecta > Hymenoptera > Aphelinidae > Eretmocerus > Eretmocerus hayati. The sequence goes on from CM056741.1 coordinate 155,952,655, forward strand.
TTTAGGCGAGATTCAACTAATATTGTGGATTGTACGATGAAAAACTTGGCTTCATAAAAATGTAGATCGTTAACGCGAATTTAGACGAAATTAACAAAGATAAAAGACCTCGAACTGCTATCATGTTGTTCAATTCAAAGCATGTACATACATGGAGGCTCAAGTTCCAAGCCGTAAATTCTATGACTGTGCTTCGGAGATAGAGAGTTTCTTTTCATGGAATGATTTGAAGTGGCGATCTAGGCAGGATTTGTACTTGGTTCGGAAATCACACGAATCACACTTGAAGCGGGGATCACTGTCACTGTGAACATTGCGTTTATGGCGATCGAGGTTGGTCTTGAATCTGCTTCTGTAACTGCACAAGTTGCACCTGTGTTTGCTCTCAAGGTAAATCTGAATGCTCGAGCCTAATTCCATGTCCGCTATCATTCTATCAGTGCTTGAGTTTGTTGTATCGGCCAGAGGATCAACCAAATCATATTCTGCCTCTGAAACAAAAAACAAATTTTTTAGTTATGGTTTCTTGATTGGATAACAGGCTATGGTGATACCGCGACCTATGATAGAGATTCTTACTTTTGGTTTAGCGTGTCTGAATGTAAAGACCAGAATCTTAGAGTATCGGAAAATTTGAAGCGGTGATCGTACGATCATACTTGATTAATTTCTCATGGCTTCGTTCTCCATTATTTTGAAGCTGGAAGATTCAATACACACTTTTTTAAAGTTGAATCATCAAGTCAATCAATTGGAGTTGTCATGCATAAGAGTAGTAGAATTTATTGTCAGATCCAAAACTTGGATGGTTCTCCACAAGATTCTAGTCAGAAATCCTGTCGTAACTCACAAGAGGAGACCACGGATTTCGGGTTGCCAATCTTGTTAAAAATTTCCTCACAGTATGGTACTACCTTAATTAGGAGGATGTGGAGTGAAGCGTCTACTCCTAGATACTTACTCACGGAATCATAGTATCAGCCATTGTTGCCTTACTGGAGGTCACAGTGACCTTAGTAGTCATACACGCGAAGACCGTGTGGTCATTGTGAGGTCATTATGGTGTCTGGTGTGTGTGTGTGTGTGTGTGTGTGTGTGTGTGTGTGTGTGTGTATGAACAATCGCTATAGTATAGTAATGGAGGTGAGAGTGCGTACGTAAGTAGAGACAATGGTCGCTGAATTCACGTAAACGGTGACCATAACCATGGTGGAAGCCAAACCTACCGTAGTGAACACGAAAGCAGTGGTCGCAATTAAAGTGTAGGTCAGATTGCCTTTAGTATTCAGTGAAGCGGTGACCGTGGTCGCAGTCGAGGTCAGAGTGACCGTAATCGTTTTCAAAGTCCAACTGACCTTAGTAGTTATAGATATCGACCAAGGTTATGGTTATTGTATTGGTGAAAGTTACAATCAGTTGATACGATGATGATAATCACTTCTACGGTCTCAACGGTCACTTTAATCTCCGTTACAACAGCAGATTGGTTCTATTACTACTACGGGCGTCTTGGCATTTCATCAATATAGTTATTGATTCTGTTTCTACTAAAAGCACTCTGATCAGCACTAAGAGCACGTTTAGTTCGTCTATGACAACAAGCGTCACTGTGAACTGTGTACCAACGGCCGGTACGGAAAGTCTGATTCTTACTAAAACTAGTGTGACTGATTCTATAGCTACCTCGGACGACTTCTACGATTACCACGAGCACTATTTCTTCGACTAATACAGGAATTCTGATTCCCTGTGCGACCACGTACTCTATGTATTCGTACTATTTTATGGTAGCGAATTAACGCATAATGCTTCTATGACTGTTACGGTCACTACGTCTATGACCAATAGTATCGATGTGACCTCTACCCGGGCAAGGTGAGTGCTTCTATGACTTTTCCTAGCTTTTTTGCGTTCACGATTATTGCTTTTATGACCTTCGCGAAGGATGTGAAGGTCGGTACAACCAACTTCATAGACCTAACAGGCTTTCCGCTTATTGTTATCTTTAATATGGTGACGATCATTCATTAGTCGTTTCGTTGACCAGTATGGCCACTTCGACCGGTACTCGAATTCAACGTAGGACTGCCACCTCCACGACCTCAATGTTGAGGAAACAGTGCTGATAACCATTTTGCACCATGATTTGGATTTTCGACTGCGGATCCCAAAAGAGCAACCGAATTTCCTTCCGAACACGGGTTTTGAAAGAAAATAGAAAAAAAAATAAAGGACATGTGAAGTTCTAAGAGAGCTCTTGGTTAGCTTCACGAATTCCAGCTAAGTATTCTAAGGATGATAAAAGGCAAAAATGATCAGAACCACTGGAGATAGACACAGCAATCAGGAATCATAGCCATCAATTCAAGAGGTAGCCTAAGAAAGAGTTCCTCCGATGCAGTTCTTTGCGATTTGAGAAACTCATGACCTGTAGAAAAAACACGGGTCGCAGATACAGATTGCACGTCGAAAAATACATCAGTGCAATCATGAACTTTTCGTGACAATCTATATATTTGTTAGAAAATCATCTTCTTCAGTAGGATAGGTTTTCCGGGCCCCCTAATCATTAAGTGCTGGATCATCTCCTACTCCTTTGAATGAGATTTTCAGATATCATCAGGTCTATTCAAGACAACCGTTGGCTTAAGTCTCTATAATAATAGGTAGGATAGATAGATACCAATTTCAACAAACTTGAACCCAATTGATGATCGAAACGATCCTTATTCCTGAAAATTAAAGCCAAGATCGTATGCAAAATTTGAATCAAAACGCTCATCCTTAATTTGTTTCATACGTCAACCATACAAGAATTGCCAAAGTTAATGCGTATATGAACTTTATTCAACAAAAATATAAGTATTTATATTTAGTTTAGATTTATCTTGATTCTCCGCAGAAAACGAATACTTACAATTCTCAACATAAAAGTTCGCTCTTTTTTTAAATATCAATGAGAATTTTGAATATTTCAACCATTTTGTTGAATTTTTAACAAACTATGTTTTTAGGCTCCTGAAGCCACACGCTTGAAGTAACAGTGATAAATTCCATGGAGGGTCACATGGAAATTACAACTGATGTATGTGCTTATTCTGCATGGTATTCGTTCTTACGGTAATTTCTTAATGGCTCTACTGCGCAGACAAGAATCAGGACTAGTCATCAACATCGCAGGTACCAATCTATAATCTAATAGAAAAATTTGGATACCATCCACAACATTTTGGTAAGATGTCTTAGCTTTAAGGGAAAAGGTACGAGGGTAATTCAATAATTGTTTGACGGGACCGTCGAATCGTCAAAATTTTTCATCTTCTGTGTATGGTGTTTGCCAACGAGATGAGTTGTGAGACTTGACCGATGTTTCGTCTTGTACGGGCAAAAAGGACACATAATCCTAGCCTCCATGCCACATTCATACCTCAAATGTCGCTGCAAGCTCGAGTTGTAGCGATAAAATTTACCACAGTTATGGCATGGGAAGGTCAATTGTTGAGTGTCCAAAGATGTTTTGCCCGACTGATCACCTGAAACAGAAAATCATCGCTTAGTTGAGTAATGCGATCTCATTTCCTGAAAGTAGTCCTAGTATGCGGCTTCCATTGATATTTTAGGGATTGTATGTATCGTCCAGCAGTTATTGATTCTTGGCGACTTGTCCAAGTCGCACGTATATGCAAGGATTTCTTTTATCATTGGGATAATATTCGATTATGAAGATGCATAATGTTGAACAAAATCAGTGTCTCATGTTTGGGTAAAAAATCTGAGCTGAAATTTTGATGTTGAAATATGATGATTTAGTGATGTTAAGCGTATGGACTATTTGAAATGCATCTATTAAAGGCAAAACGAATGTTGGGAGAGAGCAATTTATGAAGGTTCGTACAATGGAGTCAAAGACTCGTGGTATCAGAAAACATAGTTTCTTGTTCTGAAACGTGGAGGTACAGGAAAAGAAACAAACAAAAGTTGAGAATTTGTCAATTGTTACATACGAAATATCGAATATGGAATCCAAAGCAATAGAGAGTACACAAAAATCTGCATGGACTTGTTAGGATAGGGAAATACCTTGGTTAGAAAGAAAGTTGATTGAACATAGTATCACAATTTAGATATATTTTACTTATTGCTGGAAGAGGTTTTTTTCATTAAATTCATTGATCAACTCGAGCGATATCGTCATAACTTGGAAAGATTGCTCCCCATATGCACAATATGTACAGAGTAAAACTCATCTACTATGGGTGAATTCAAGACTAAATTGTCAAATCGTGGGCGCCTCCACGCATTGAGACAAACAAACCACATTGACCACTATTTGGTCGCACTAATTTCACAAGCTACATTTTTCAAGTTGTTCAACTGAATTGACGACTTGAGTCATACAGTTTTTCTTGTACTATCGAACCGAGAAAGGCATATCTATTTCATGTGTACAACACCCCAAGTCGCCTATCTCTAGTCCATAGGTTCGAATTCAACAAAAGCTTAGCAGCTAAAGCATTAAATGAGTCATTTTCTCACATTAACGAGCAAAAATTGTACCAATCAGACAAAATATCGCACGTATTATTCAAACAAACATTTTCTCGTGCAAATATGATTTGATTCATTATCAAACGAAAAGTTCTTTTTGGATTCGTGATAAGTAAATTGTTCCTCAAGGTCTATTACAGTGAAGAAGAGTAGTATCTGGCGTGTTATAATATTTTTAGAAGTATTTTGTCGCGTACACCATGAGAGTTCGATAAAATTCTTTTGATTTTGATACGTTGAAAAAACATAAATATTCGCATACGGATAGAGCTTCTACGAGCTCAAGTTTAACTAACGAAAAATAAAACCAGTAATTTTTCAAGTTTTCGGATTTGTAGGATTGTCCGTAATTGTTTTTCTAGTCTGCACTATTCTGAAGTCAGGAAGATTCCTTGAAAATTCGAAGGAGCATTTTCGAATGCAGAAGTATTCACAAATTTTCTGTGACGTTACATTGGCGCTCACTAGGTGATCGAATTTTCAAAATAGAATGATTCATTCACATTTGGAGATAAGTTTTAGGAAATCTTCATGAGAATTGATCATTGGCTCGGGGTCTACTTACTGACCCGGATAGTCTCACGACTATGATAGCCTTATTTAATTGACTACCTATCTATTTTTTGTCATGAAGACAACTATGTGATGATTGAAATCTAACAATTTAGAAATATGTCTGTTTTCTCAACAAACAGATGCAAAAGGCCTTCGAACTCTAGGACACAGGCAACCGATTTTCAGATCACGTTAATTCCTTCAAATTTCTCATCAGTCAACATCCAGACAACAAACTATTGAAAATACAGTAAGAATACCATCATGATCCGTGCGTGTTGATTATTCATCTGAAATAATTTTGTGTTTTCGTAACATCTGATGCATTTGACTCGTTGACTGGTTGTTTGAAACTTCGAAACCAAACAAATGTTAAAAAAATGTGATAATGATTGTCAGCATAGAGATATTATTTGTGAGCCGACATGACTGATGATCAGTATAAGAAATATTGCCCTCCAAGTTGCCTCCAATATTTTCCGTTGCTGTGGCTTCTGAAGTCCATTTACTACAAAATATGATACAAAATGGTCATTCATAGACGCCTAATTCGCACACAAAATGACCATGCAAGCACAAGACAGTTACAATTTTTCAACGTAAGAACCATGAAACCGCCTTGGAACGTAGCAGGTTCGGTTACAAATGGCCAAGAACTTGATCTGTTCAAATTTATACATTTCGATTCAATTTTTCTAGGTTTTATATAATATATCATAGTGGTTATATAATCTCCATAGTTTCATTCAACTCAGGATGGAAAGCAGAAAAAATACGTCTGATGAAAAACTCATTCCATCACATAGCATTTACAATAATACATATGGTACAACTGTACAAATCGCTCAATAAAATACCATACTGAAATTTTCGTTGCTTATCCTAATGGGTTGGGATTAAGAAATTGATACTGGGTCTTGAAGCGATGAAGTGTAGTTTTTGCAACTCCGAAGGTTTCTGCAGCTTTTCTCATTGACATGCCCATGTTGACAGCTTCAAGAGCTGCTAAGAGTATTTCATCTGGTGGCCTCGGCTGTCTGATGCGGCGACGAGGGAAGCTGATGAACTCAGTTTCAAAGTCTGAAAATTGAGGAGTTGAATTTGTTAATCGTGAGTTGAGCAACGTACATATTTACGAATTTGTCAAATCAAGAATACTCATAATTTTTCACCAAACAGTAACCACTCTTGAAGTTTTCTCTACACAATTTGTACCTCAGATAGTTCATTTTGATAGATTCAGATATTACTTCATTGTGCAGAGATAGTGCAGGGATAATTCGAAATAGGCGGGTTATACTTTGAAAATGATCTTGAAACTTTTGGTGCGGTGAAAAGAAAATACTCCATAAATCCAAGGTAGTGATGGTGGGCTTCTATTGGGAACTAACTCAGATAGTAACTTACGAGGAGCCACAGGATCGAGCTACGGAGTAAGCATGAGGATATTACCTGTAAGATTTGGCAAAAAGTTTTTGAATTTTTTTTTCGTAAGGTAGATTGGAGTACTACGTGCCCAGTGTTGTAAGGAATATTTTCATTATTCTAGTTCAATCAATTGCCTTTGGAATCACAAAAATCTTTCATCTTATTGAAAATTTTTGTGAGATGGTAAAGGGTGTAACATTACAAAACTTTGCACTTCCAACAATTTCCATTCTTTATTTCCTGTTGCAAAGTAATTCAGTATAGGGGCACCATTTGTGGCTCAATAAAAATTTTGCATTGAGATAAATTTTTCTGCACTTTTTTCAGATTTCATACGACGCACAGTGGGGCCAGGGCATCTTTCTAGGGCTCAGCGCCACGCAAATCCTCAACCCATCGCCGTGCCCGGGATCGGACGGTATTCTGATAACTGAGAGCAACATTCCTCGTTCCCGGACATGGCAATAAGTTGAGAATTTGTGTGGCGCTGAGCCCTAGAAAGATGCGCGGGCCCCACTGTGCGACGTATCCCAATATAATAATCGTAAATTATTGGGGATCCACAGTGTCTTCTGTCTTGAATTTCTAGTGAACAGGTGGATATTTACAGAAAATTTCAACCAAATGTAGTTTACTACTCAGCATTCACAATCTACAATGCTTTCCAGTTAACTCTCCGAGATTTGATATTTTGATGCGTATGAGTGTTCAAATTCCGTTGTGCGTCAAAATAGTCAAAATATACGAAAAAGCTTCTTCTGCTAAATTATTGCTCTGAGTGAACTGCCTTTTGACCCTCTATCATAACCCCCAATGGTATTTCATGTAAAATGACGAGGTGGACATACCCTCAGTACATTTCTGAGGAAATCGTGGAACAGTAATCATTTATTGTTCCTTATACAGAGTGTCCAACAAGTACCCCCGACTTTTTTTCAGGGACGGTTGAGAATCGCGAAGAACCCAGGAACATGTGTCCACTTATGTTGAGTAGGAAATCTGATTGTGACCTTGGAGCTCATTTTCAAGGTCATTCTGAGGTCAACTCCATTTTTCAAATGGAAACACTTACTCTTGATCTCGGGTTCTGAAAGAGCGCGAAAAATGATGGAACTTTAGTCTCGGACATTTTTTCATCCGGCTAGACCTTGGCGAGGTAAACGGAGGTCAATACGAGTAGTTGATAACCTTTGTAGCTTCAAGTATGACAGTTATATCGGAAAATGTTCGAAATCAAAGTTGTTAATGATCACAACGAAAATGACCAAGTGACCTCACTTTTTACATCAGCGGCCATTTTCAAGGTCATTCAAACCGTGCCAAGGTCAAGTTGGATCTAAAAATGTCTCGGACAAAATGTCAATAGCTTCAGAATTAGAGGACAAAAAATGTTTCTGTCTGAGAAAAAATCAAGTTGACCGCCAAATGACCTCGACAATGATCTTCGAGGTCATTTTTGCTGTGATCATGAACATTTTTCACCCGAGACATTTTCCGATAAAACGCTTACTCTAAAAGCTACTGCTGGTCCATCTACCCTTAACGACCTTCATTTCTCTCGCGAAGGTCAAGTCGGTTAAAAAAATATTTCGGACGATAGTTCCATCATTTTCCACGTTCTTTCAAATCCACCGGTAAAAGTAGGTATTTTTATTTGGAACAATCGGGTTGATCTCCAAATGACCCCAAAAATGACCTCCGAGGTCTTAACCGAAAGTCACCATCGGATAACCCACTCAAAATAAAGGGCCTCATGTTTCAGGAGTTTTTGCGATTCCCAGCCGTTTCTGAAAAAAAGTGGAAGGGCGTACTTACTTTCCGGACACTGTATTCCGGAGATAATAATCATCATCCCACTATATTTCTGAGAAAATAATCATTCATTTAGGAAGGTGTAAATGACTCAAATCGCAACTTGCAAGCAGGCCATTCGAGTCAGATCTACAATTTATTTGGGAAACTTGAAAATTTAGTATGGTACTTTGGAATTTATATCAATGACTCCACCAATTCCGGCACAAATCAGATCGCACTGCTCAGAAAAATTGCTGAGTCTAGCTATATGACTTCAAAATAATTTCTCAGAAAATGAATAATTACCTCTCTATGCAGTATACGGGATTGTTATAGAAGCCCAATCGATAAATTTATGTCTCGAGGAAAGAAATTGCAAAGTAAAAGAGCCTTTGAATCTTACAAAGTTTTCACATGATTGCGATTAAAACTCGTACGTGAATACTCGTTTACAATGTTGTGGTACGTCTTATATTAGAAATATTGAGACCAAATTACTTAGATGGATCAATAAAGATGAAGCAGAAAGTTCTACAAGTAACGTGTTTTATAATCTCATTGTAGCTCTCCATTCACATATACGAACAGAGTGCATTGTACAATCATGTTGAATAAAACAGTCTTGATATTTTGAGTGATTCTTTTAATACCTCGCCCAATCCAAAAATTCGAAAGACTTTTCTAATAATTTTGACTTAATACAGAATATTTACCAACATTTTAGTAGATCAAATTCTGTTGCACATGGAAGACCTTATAAAACTACTTACTCGTTCTCATAGAAAGAAAGCTGACGAACTCAGCATTGTTCTGCACCTTAGAGGATATTATCTCTCAAATGCAAACTTAAATGTGATCTGTATTAATAGTAACAATACGACATCAATGCTATAAGATAGCCTTATCGAGCAATTATCTGAGTGTTTGGAATTATAATCAAATTTACACTCAATTCGAACACTTAGTTGAAAATGTGCATACATGTGACAAAGTGACAAAAATGTTTGAGGAGGTTAAATTCAAATCAACATCAGGAATACTGTGGAATATGACTTGAAAGACTGATATCACGATGAATGAAAATTATCTATTCATCAAAGAGAACCTAGCTACAATTTAGTTCAGTAATAATTATTTCTTTCAATATCTTAACGTAACTTTTAAATTGTAGCTGCCTATTTAACTTATTATATTATATATTCTTTATAAAATGCAATATTCTGTGTCCCACGAATCAACGTAAATATTCAATAGTATCGAGCTCAATGCATCTCTACACAAAAGATATCTCCGTTAATCGTTAGAAGCAAAATCTTGTGCGCACCATCTTCAATTTTTTTACATTCCATGGGAAATTAATACTCACTGAGTTAAGTCAGTTTAAGTATTGCGTTAGTCCTGTGGTAATTTATGAGGCAGTCGATTCTCTTGACTACGACGGTTTTTAGGTTCTTTCCTAAGTTTTGCGTGAACACGTTCTATATGAGATTTAACGTTCCACTTTCTGTTACTAAAATAATCACATAATGGGCAAGAATAATTTTTACTCAAATCACATCGGCTCGAATGACTAATTAGAGCGTACTGAGATAAAAATGTTTTGTTACACTTTTCGCACGTAAAATCAGAATTCCTGATGCCAATATCGTGACCCTCCAAATCTGTCACCATGATGTCAAAGTCTTCCGGGAATTTTCCTGAAAAAAATTAAGAATGCAATAGTTAGATTTGTTCAACATGATTTGGAATCCAATTTGATGTCAATGTCATTTTTGAGCATGCCGAATATATATAGATTTTTTTGTCATCATCGGATTTTTTTTATCTGCCTATTCTTGTAGCCAAGACCACTTTTTCACGGTCAAGTAAAGTGTTAATTAGAGCGGAAGGATGGATTATTTCTCGAAAATCTAACTTAGTCGAGTATGACAGTATCATGATCCAGGATTTGGATAGCATCATATCGAATGAGAAAGAAGGTCAGTTTCATGAGAAAGAAGATCTTATATGTACACAGCTTAGGCATATATTTAGGTGATCAAGATACGAAGGGAAATTTTTTTAATGTGTCACAATAGTTTTCACTACATGTTGGCCTCCATCCTGTTCTATTCATCGATATGGTAAAATTATAATAAGTTTACTGTACCCAACATGCCTCCCTTAAGTCCTTCTGCCAATAGTTGTCACCCACTCCAATATTTTTCAACGTACTTTATCGCTTTTCGAAGCTTGTTCCAAGACTTTTGTTATGAGCAGAAAGTACGACTAGAGTCGAGCTATGACAATCTTCTGTAATAAGGAGTTTTTGCGAGTTTGCGAAAGGATGTACACAACATGCCCGTATGAGCTCGCATTTCTCAATAGCTCTTATGGTTTACCTAGACATTTTTCAATGTACTTCACCTTATTTCAAAGCTTGTTTCAAAACCTTCAAAATGGGTTAGAGTATAACGTCTAATTTTGATCAACTGGAGTTGAGCCGTCTTAATTTTCAAATGATGCAAATCGGCGCCAAAGTGCTTAAAATTGCTTTTATCGCCGTGCAATCACATTTGGACCTTTTCGCTGGTCCAAAACTCTATTTCCAACCCATTCTAAAGTAATAAACTCGTACTGATCAGTTAAAAAATGTTGGCACTAGACTCCCTTTCGAGATAACTACATGGAGGGCATGTTGGGTATACACCAATTTTGACTTCCATTTTTGCGAACGATCTCTGTATTTTACTCAGAGAGTCGCTCCGAATCCAAGTTTTGCAACACCAAAAAACGGATTCTGAAAAAATGAATCGAATGCGCTTAAGTGCGTTGAGATTGATTTAAACAAAAATTGTTCGCACCGGTTTTACTAAAGGCAATTTCGTCGGCGATTTCTTCATAGTGCGTGCAAACACGAAAAATGCAAAAACTCTCATCATACTTTCTGGAAGACGCAGAAATCATTCGGAGTCGGTCCAATTTATCAATCTTCTCATATTTAAACACAGTAAATGTTGGAAAAATTTTGATCGGCATATAGGGGTGGGGGGGGGGCAAGTTGGGTACAGAGAGGGATGTTGGACACACTTACCTTATGTCATCTCCAAATTTCTAAGAATTTAGAGATCATACAAATTTACTAGAGTGAATAACGACCTGAATCTTCGATAACAAAGCAACGGATGATATTATATTGTGATGTCTTAACTAGTGTATGACTTTTGAAGGCTGCTATGATAGTCTCCTTGTATTCATGAATAACTGTACAAATAAATTGAATGAAACAAATTTTTGCACTCGTTATTCCTCCAGTGATGATGTCAAAAATGGAGAAAAAATATACACTAAATGAAAGATTATGTCTTGTTTAACTAAAATAGAAATACATGTAAGTCGGCCACGGATAGTTTTTTTCTTCTGGATCATGAACGAGAGTGGTTGCATTCAAATTATTGAAATTATTCATCGTGATTGTAGAGTATCAAGTTCAAGGATATAAGTTTTATTAGGCATGAAAGGATAAAAGAATGAAGATCCAAAATATCTTGAGGATTTGATAAATATTCTACAGAACATTGATAAATCTACAAATCTCTTCATTCTTTTGAAAGTGAAAACAAGCCTTACATTCTCTTTCATCAGCCGTAAGAGTTGAGGCAGAATGTAGGTGGGTTTAGAAGCATAACTCCGAAAAAAAACCCATGGGATTTGAAGAAAAGCTCTTCAAACACTAGCCACAGATGTTGTTGGATAATCTTTCTAATAAACAACGTTTCGTGTACCATACCATATTATTATTAGTTCTCATCTTTTAATAGCAAATCATTAAATGAAAAAAACACTCGCATTGGTTCCTATTATCTATTAAAACAATATTCATGAAATACGATTAGTGAGAATGTTATGTTGAACTTGATAATACATAAATAAATGACTTTTCATGAAGTAAGCTGACTAAAGTGACTGTGTTAATCAACAAATTTATCAGTTATTGAGGAACTGATACATAATGAAATTTTTTTGTGTCCTTCCTATACGAATAGATTTTCTACCGTAAAAGTGATGAGTCTTGGGATTTTTTACATAATTTAAAATAGATTGAACTTTAGCATGAATTCTGACGAAAAATCTCGAAGTGAATTATTCGATAGAACAATCCTTGTGATAGTTCTAAGTGGGTCATAAAGCTGAGTTAGAGATGATTAACAGTGGTCATTGATAATAATGATAAAAATGAAGGATATCAAAATATTTCAGTTAAGTCGTACTTTACATAAAATCCAAGTTCCCAACATCAACAGAATATTATACAATTAAATCACAGTATCTATTTTACAACAATCAACACAAATAGTATCTGTGAATATTGATCCAAAAACATAGTAGAAAAACTCAGGCAAAAAAAAAGTGAGCCTGGAGAGTCGCAAGATCTTACAGTCAGGCACTTCGACTTTGATCATAATCTACATATTTTCAGTCCAAATGTTGAGTTTTGATCGGAATGTTGTTCACAAATTCATTATATAACCTACAAATTCTTTTTGAAATTACATAATTTGTTGTAAGTAATACTTTTTTCAAGCGCTAGTTGTCTTATTTCGAAACAAAATTATTATGAAATCAATACAGATCATTCCCAAAATAATTTTTCTGGTAATGTGTAATGATTATTGCTTTGAAAACTAGTCAAACCAAGACTCTGTGAATTCTTCTTATATGTGATCGCATGCTATTTCTGTGCTTAGTACGCCTTGGACAATAAGGACAAATTACTGTTGCTTCTTTTCCGCATTCAAGTCGCAAATGAGTCGTTAGATTTCTATACCAACGATAAACCTTGCCACATTTTTGACAGGGAAATCGACCAGGCATCGAATTAATATTTCGCGAGGCTGAATCTTGAAGAGAATATGACGAGCTTGCCAGGTCGACTCTTTCCTTCAGTGTATGGATCCCGCGAAAACCTGCAATACAAAAAAAAGAAATGTTAGTGCTACAATGATTAGAGATAGATCAAAATAACCTTTCAAATGAATAGAAAATCTTGTTCTAATACTAGCCAAAGAGGTTGGGAAAAATTTTTTTCCAGGGTGATTCCTTCAACCCCTCATTCCAAAGCAACGAAAATCTTGTAGCAAGTCTATTTCAATAATGTGCTGTTAAAAAATTACAAGTGTAGGCATGTAAATTTTTTTCGAAATACTCCGTACGAACCCTTTTGACTGACTTTTCCGTTCCTGAAAACTTCCTCTCAGACAAACGTACACTCGTCGTAACTAACGACATTGACTCGTAAATCAGTCATTAATTCAATTGGAATTACAAATTTCAGCGAAGATTTAATCATGAATGGTCTACAGAGGTTAGTATTCTTTTGGTCTCAGGTAACAAATTCCATTTCTCAAAGCAAGAGATTTTATTACTCATAAGAAATTTCTCGAACGAAAAATGAAAAATTTCTCAAAATTACACGCATCACTTAGAATGAAGGGAAAAGTTTCTCATCTTGAGAAATCCTTTTTGCTGTATTGACACGCTCGGCTTTTTAGGGAAAATTATATCTACGGGAAATCAAGAGTTACTTATAACTGGAAATTAAAATTTTTATTGATTACTCCGAGCCTCTACTGGAACTCGTATCACTTACATTGGGGTAGTGGTTCATGTATATTTTTTTTACAATCCAATTTGGTTTGCATTTGCAGAGAAAATGAGTGAGTTCGTTCCAAATTGTCCAAGAAATGCGAGAATACACTCACAGGGGGACACCAACTCTGCAGGTTCTGTTCGATGGGCCCTCTATTCTGAGCTAAACACCCAGCACTATATCCATTGCACAAAACCCTCTAGGGTATCTTCATTTCTAACCGAAACAATGTGATACTCAGAACTTGATCGAAATTTAGAACCCGCAAAGTTGATGTTCAGTCAAGCTCTAATAACTAAATTTCAAAAGTTTCATTTCAATAAATACCATGGCCTCGACATGATCGGAAAATAAAAATGGAACCATCTCCTCATCTCCAAATGAATATAATACATGATTCTTAGAAAAGACTCTTTCGGGCTATTTTCTATACATAATATGTTGATCTAAGAAAAACAATCGGGAGTTCCTCTATGTCATAATTTTTTTCAATAATGAATGACTAATGATAACTAATCTTGTTATTTTAATCAAGAACTCATTTCTCCAAAACATAAGTCAGGGAACTTAATCGGATTAATAAGAAACGACTAATATCTAAGCATTACTCTCTCCTCGACTGAAAATTGCACAATTTTTTGCTCATGAAAATTACATCAACATCTAAAAGGGCAGCATTGATCGTACATACCGGTAAATAAAATAAGAATAGAGAAAAATATCAACAGGTATTTCCTATTCATCATTATGTCTAAAAACTAGTAAATTTACACCTTGTGCCTACATAATATAAGTCAAGATGAGTACATACACATGGCACTGTTAAAATTTTATAATTTGAGAACTAAATCAATCATACAGGCAATTCGAGATCAATGCCATGATATGTATTTGAGATTCAATGATTGATGACTCGGTATTACGAGATGTCTTCCATATTACTTAATTAAAAGTATGAATGAAGAATATTACTGTAAGAAGAAATTCCTAAGATAAGACTAATCGTTTAAGAATCAACATTACAAAGTTAGGGGTTTTGTTTTGCGTGATTCTGCATGACTTTTTCCTGACTTTGAGAATTTCCTTTTACAGTGATAATAGAACATGTCCATTGGAGTCTGTGGCTGAAAACAAGCATCCATGTTCACCAAAAAGTAGTCCATTACTTCCACATATTGATAATTAGGATTCCAAGCAAAATTCTCAGCTCGAGCACAAATAAATACCTAGTATACAAAATCAACGGTTACACTGTGGAAGCTGTTTGATCGGATTGGCTGATTCAGTTAAATTTCAACTTAGCAAAATTTCGTATCGAATACTCTTTCATCGTTGATGCACGATTCCAAACCAATAACGAATCACTAATAATTTGATCGGACAAGCAATTCACAAGAGACAATACTTTGTGGTAGCATATCATAACTTTTACTATCAAGAAACAAAATCACGCTCCACGTGTTCATAGTAGAACGAATTTTTTAATCCCAGTAATAAAAATACTCTGCTCGGCACATCCAAACAAGATTAGCGACATTATGATCTAAACTAGAACAGTCTGATAATTCGAACATCCTCTTCCGGATGCCATCTCCTCACATGACGATACATGTTAGACGATTGATTTCCTTTCATTTGACAGTAAGGACATCCAAATTTTGGCGGGGTTCCACCACATCTATGTTTGTACAAATCTGCAATTCGTCGAAAACCTGATTTGCATATGTTGCACAAGTAGCTTGTCACGTCTCCCGATTGCAATGCTGTCCATTTACCTGTAAGAAAATCGTATTTTACGTCAGAAAAACACGATTGATCATGATCGAAACCGTGAGATAAGATTTCAAGGGTGTGAGATAGACAGGATCTAATTTACTTTGATCAAAATTGAGAACGGCCGACGTCTTCTTGGTTTATGTCATTCAAAGGATTTGGACTTTGCATGCTATTTTTTAATCATATCAGACAGGTATTGTACAAATACTCATTTCATTATCTTTCTCCCCTTGGAGAGTTTTGGTTCATAGAATCATTTTAGGATAAGTGAGGGTATGCTTCACTTTCCAAGAAGTGATCAAAGCGCCATCTTGGGGTCATATTGTAAGAAGATGTTTATGTACATAAACAGTTTTTGACAAGAAGCTTGACAATTCGTTACACGCGTAGATTTTATCTAAAAATTTGAAGAAATATCCTCAATTACCATGATGTGAAAGCGTATTTATAATGTTGCAGAAAATATTCGATTACTTTTGCAACCCAAAGGAAAATTTTTCAGCAAATTTAAAAATCGAATTTTGCGTTTCCCGTCTTAAATTTCTCTCACAAAATTGTGAGAAAAAGTTTCCGGCCGTAACAGTATGTATTAGATTCTTTTGCTGAACAGTTATTTACGCTACACCAATGTAATAATCAGATGGCGCAAATTCGTTACTGGAAAACACTTTTTGAATTCTCCAAGAGTTTTAGGATACAACGTTTTCAAATCAAGTCCGTTGGGTAGCTGAGAGAATGTTTTATTAAATTCTGACTTACTCACTAATTTTAATAATACATTTGAGGCACTTAATTCATACCCACGAGAAAGTAATTGATTCTAAATCTAGTTACAGTACAACGCAGATCATACAATTGTTCATGACTTGGAATACGCACGTACAAACTCATGAAAAGATCGGAAGTTTTTTATTTCGAGTAGACCTTGAGGTTGCAATATACCTAGCCACGAGTCTTTTAGTAGTAAAATAGGATGATTAGAACCTCTCCAACGATATACTTGATAGAAATCACGCGAGAGATGGTTTCATATTGATACGAGAGAGTGTTGAACAAAATATGTTCTACATCGGCTCTCTTCGGAACTATTGATTTCATGCCACACTCATAACAATGCGTTACTGATGGGAAAGATCTTGAAAAATTATGTGTTGATACTTTGGCAACATCTTGACTGATGAAAGGTTGAAAGACGGCTTTTTGAATTGAAATTTGGACTTATTGATTGATCAGTCTACCATGAATCACGAGTGAGACTTAATTTGTCGTTTTGATCATCATGATTCAATAATTCACCATTACTTTAAGGTCATGATCATAGTCATTAAGTAGCAACTAAATTAATCTAATGATTTCAATGAGATCTTTATCGATGCAATGAGTCAGAGAAGTCAAAGTTTTCAAAGAAAAGTCCCAGAGAAAATTCAACAAACTTTTCCCCCTTACCGTATGGGACAACAAATGAGAAATGACTATGATAATAACAATCACATTGGTGCAATGAAGGGAGTAATCTCATACAGATATGATATTATTAATTGAGTAAAAATATCAAGTCTGATGTCCGAGAAGAGGAGACTCGACTTTGAGCCTCCTATGCATCCTGCGGACATGTTTGTGCAAATTAGAAGTGTATTTGGTCTCGTAATCGCAGTAATTGCAGAAATAGCGAACATTCTCGCCGTCAATCTTCCGAGTGAAGTCGTGTGATCGCATGTGCCTGGCGAGGGTCGTCACAGAGTCGAACAATCTCATGCACATCGTACAAGTCAGCCAATGAGATTGCCCAAGAGGATCCATTAGCCATTTACCTGCAAAACAAACCAGATCGGCGAATGATTCCGGATCAATAATTTGTTTGTCCTAATATTTGTTTGCAAAGCCACTTTGATCATGCCCGCTAATTTTAGAAATTTTGAAACCATGCAATGCATTGCTCGCCTGTATTGTGGAATATGCGTGCCCATTCAATCTCTATTCATAATGCGGTTCCAGTTTACATAAGTTGATCTGGTTCACACTTTCAGGAATCAGCTGAGTCCTCGAGT
Source organism: Eretmocerus hayati (assembly GCA_029851415.1). Lineage (NCBI taxonomy): Eukaryota > Metazoa > Arthropoda > Insecta > Hymenoptera > Aphelinidae > Eretmocerus > Eretmocerus hayati. The sequence continues at coordinate 155,970,433 of CM056741.1, forward strand.
GTTTGTCATACAATTTGTGAGCCTACTCTTTCTCCTGGAAATTGTAGAACAGATCGATACTCTATCAAAAAAGGATAAGATTTCATTTTTGGGTTCCGAAACGAGGTGATCCTTGCATGAGTCCTTTGACAGGCTCACGTCTAAAAAAAAATGAGACTGTTCCAAAGAACTGACCTATGGCTTTGAGTTCAATCGTGCGCTGAATTCAAATTTGATCGTGGATGGATTCCCCAGTTCACATTCCCGAAAGAACAAGATGAAAAACATACTTCCAGGATATTTTGGAAATTGAATTCGGATTTCGAAAGAGTATCATCAGATTTCTCGTTCAGAGACGAGGTATTGAAAATATTTTGTTTGGCTAGTAAGCCGTAGTAGGACCTCTGATCAAGCCTTGGGGTCTCAGAAGATGGAAAACAAACAGAAGATGACCCAAACTCCTCGAAATACCCACATGAACCAGGAATCATAGCTATTGATACATTCGAGACTTGATCGACAAGGCTCATCAGTTGGTTAGTGATCCTAATCGTACTGAAAGGTCAAAGTGCCGGTTATAATCATAGAAGCAATGGTTGGCATGGATTATTAGAGGTCAGCGTGTATGCAGTCGTCCCATAAGCAGTGACCGTAGATGTAATGGAGGTCAAAGTGGCTATAATATCATAATGGTCATTGCTGCAGATGTTGAAGTGCTGTAAGTAATTATAAATACGGTGAACCCAAGGGGATCTACACTGCAACTACTTGTACGACAATTTATAGCAACCATAAATGTTATAGGAGTAGTGAGAGTGGTTGTAGTGCAGGTCAGAGAGCTCATGGTAATTGTAGAAACGGTGATGGTAGCCGTGAGAGATATCAAATAGCCCAAAGTGGTTGAAAAAGTGGTAACCGTAGTCATGAGGGAGGTCACAAGTACGCGTAGTGGTCACAGAAACCGTGATCTCAGCCGTAGTGATGGTCAAAGCGTTCGTAATAGACATAGAAGGAGTGACCGTGGTCATAGTCAAATTCGGAGAGCCCGAAATAGTTATCGAAGCAATGATCGTGGTCGTATTACCGGTCAGGGTGTCGTCACGGTCACAACGACTATTAGTAGGGAAGATGAAATTTTTTGCGTAGTCACAGACACACCAATCTTCATTACCAATCTTCATTACCAATGGATCTACTTCTTATTGTAGTGTATATTACAGCGACCGCCCGCAGAATTTATAGGATCAGTGAGCGTCGCAGTGAAGGACAGAGTGTTCGTAATAGTCATAGACCTCGTCATAGACGGGGGTACCGTAGTCGCAATATATAGGTTAGAGAGCCCTTAGTAGTCGGAGAAGGAGTTGACTACGAGCAGTTTACTATAGTCTCCATGACTGCGAGGTTCGAGAGACGTGATACACCGAAATCCCAGATGTGTGGAGTTGACTGGGATGACTCCTAGACGCGCATTTCGAGTGCAATGACACAAGGGAAGAGCGCATCGCACTTGAGGAGTCACTGAGATGCAGACTCAGGCCAGAAAACCTGGTAGATTGAAGGCTCGAGAACGAAGTGACATAGGACGAGATCACGTGATATGTCAAGCTCGTGATCATTTGGAAGGAAGAGAAGGAGAGAATTCTAAAGTAGCAGGTATCACCCGAGTGCATGACACCGTACTAATAACGGCGCCAAGGAACGAAGAAGGAAGAAGAAGTGGAGGTCGGAGGCTGAAGAAGAAGCAAAAAACGACAGACGGGACAAAATGTAACAAGATGGTCAACAGAGATAGCAAGGCGCACGCGGGCACATAACCCCCCCCCCCCCCGCTAAGTTGGAAGTGATTCTAACGTAGTCCCCGGCTGAGTGGAAAACTTATGGAGGATAATTTTTAGTCACAAAAAAATGGACCGGCCATTTCGATGGATATAGAATCGTTTCTTCCTTCACAGAAAAAGAAAGCAGAGAACGTGATCATAGAGAACGTCAGAGTGCCCCTATGAGTCATCGAAACAGTGTTTTTATAACGACCACTATAAATGCTTTCATGACTATTACGGCAGTCCGTCTATAGCCACTGGTTGAATGACTATCACGATTATTTTGACCGGCATTACGACTACGGCCACTGTTTCTGTGCCAACCATGGTCACTCCGAGCTCCACAAGCCAGAAGGGCCTCATTGAGAAGTTTCCGTCCCTGTCCGCAGTCGGTTGTGGCCGCGACGAAATACTCGAAAACAATGAGAAGAGTGGGGGGGGGCAAGACGTTCGTACTCCAGAGTCACTATCAGTCGTCCGCGACTGTCCGCGACTGTCCGCAGCCTACTGCGCACTTCACTACCATTGCTTCCCATGTACACTCGGGAGGAAGGTGAACTGCAGTAGGGTGACGGTCAGCGGCCATTCGAGATCTCTCATCTCACTTGCACCTAATGGGTTATCCCATGAGTGTGAGGGAGACGACAGATCTCGAACGGTCACTGACCGTCATCCCATTGCAGTTCACCTTGTTCCGGAGCGTATATCGTCTCGGCCACCGCGGACTGCGGACAGGCGCGAAAACTTCTTGTCGAAGACCTTACGGCTAAGATCGCTGCTTTTATTACATCTTAACCTTCACCGCAACTACTATTCAATTCGAGGTGTCCTGCGATTCCTGGCGCCACAATTGGATCATTCTTTAACTAATTACTATCCCAACAGCTGATCTACTCGAAGTGTCCCGGACAGCAAACTAATATGTCAAAAATTTCGCCGCATTAGATAACACACAATAAACGGAGCATACTCTTTGGGAATGAGATCGACGACGAATTGATTCAAGATTAATGAAAACAAAGATAACCGCACAGCAAAAATCGCCGTCCTGAGGGCATAAACTGTCTCGAAAAATTTTGTATGGTGGTCAAACAATTTTCTGGAATTAAAAGAACGGTCTATATAAAATTATGAGGCGATTAGGAACTCTAGACTTCGATATCAGTCATGTGAGGTGTCACTTTCCTAATCGCCTCGTTCTATTCATCATGCATCAATTCGTCATTAGACTCATTCCTAATGAATATACGCCGTTTATTGTGCGTTATTTAGGTATGCTGCTAGATTTTTGATATATCCGTTTGCTGTCCCGGGCATTTCGAGTCAATCAGCTGTTGGCATAATGAATTGTTGAAGAAAGATCCATTGGTAGCGTCAGGGGTCGCAGGACACCTTGAATTGACCTTTTTAGGTTACTCTAACCTTAAACTGGCAGTAGCTATGATCCCTGGTTTTTGTAGTAACTCCCAAGGCGGTCCTCTTCGGATTGTAATCTGTTTTCCTTGAAATTGTTGGGACACCAACACCTGAGTTCAGTAAACCTCCTGAGACTTTCTAAGGCCTACAATTTTTCCTTTTACGAATCTGTTTGATCACTCATATTTATGTTGACGGAAAATTGAATTTTCCTCGATTGTTTTTAATGAGGCAATGGATTGATGTTCCAAATTCAGCACAAATTTTTTCTTCAGATAACTCGTGTCTGGATGGAAGATTCCATGTTCTTTCAGAACCCGAAGCCAAAAGTTGAATCCCCTGTGAGATTTTTCTACTCTGTTTTTCCAGAAATAAGGCTTGAAAGGGTGGGTGGAAGAGGGTAGAAGAGGGGATCGGAGATTGGGTTTAAAATCAGCACACCATTTCACTGGGGATTACATAGTTCAGTCTCTTGGAGCAATACGTTTTTCTCTTCAGTTGATGGACTCTGAGTTATAAAGAAGCTAATGATCAATTAATACCATCAAGCAAATTTTGATCCGGAGTAACAGAGAGATGCGTTCGAGACTCTCAAAGGATTATAATGATTTGGATTCAGCTGTATTTTAATGAAGAAACCCGTTACGGCTAATCGAGTCAAATTTGAAACTGTGACTCATGAGTTTTCATCCTCATCCTGATCTCTCGGAATCAACTTACAATGTGTGCAGAACATTGAATATAGCCATCTGAGCAAGCAATTCTGAGTGGATTTCATGGCAAAGAAAGAGACTTGAACTGCAGGAATATTGTCGATACTATCATTTTATTTCAATGATCGAAATAGTTGGGAAACAAATCACCAAAAAGAAGAATCGGAGTCACAAAATAGTCGGTTCATTTTCACTTTATTAGATGAACAATATTATTTATTACTCATGCACGTATCTGAACTGACAAATTCTTAAATTATTCTTAATAAATTTAAAAATGATCTTCTGACGTGCTTAGACTTTTACATTATAGGTTGCAAAACGTCAGAATAAAAATATTCATGTTATAAAGAGCGTGAGAGATAGAAAACTCTTATCATACAAAGCTGCCTCGATGATGAATCAGACAAGGAAGACTACAGTTACTAATGAAGCAGAAAATGACCAATCGGAGGAGCAATCATTTTTCACATCACCAATTCAGGCCTTTTTTCTTAGCCCTGGTAAATCAACTACATAAGGTAGTAAAATAATGGTCTAACAGGTTCCCGCTTATAATATCATGACTGGATTGTTCGCAATACAAAATTTTTAGTATTTAATAAACTAACGTATACTGTAAGGACTATTGTCATGTTTGTTAAATACATGGCCGTATAAATTTTCCATTGACTTTCTCACTCATCAGTCGCAGCAGAATTAGAGTTATTTTTGCCAACAGGTCGTTTGATAACTCTACCCCTGAGAACATCCAAACAACACTGCTCACGTCCGGTATGCATTCTTCTCACGTGTTGGTAGACACTGGTGGTATGTTTGGTGACGTATGGGCAGTAACAGCAACCAAACCTGGTGGGAATGATAAAGTTGTTAGTCAACAATCAAATGTAAGGAAAATTTTCAGGGAATACCTTGGAGGACGATTGCATTCGTAACGAGTGTGACGGTAGAGACTGTTGTATACGCTGAAGGACTTTGAACATTGATTGCAGCGAAAATTTTTGTTCGCCGAGAGAGACCAGACACGTTGTAGAATTTCATCTGATACTGCAAAAGATCAAGAGTGAGGGTAGAGAATTAGTTACAATGTCATCTTGTTCCAAAACTTGAGCTACTTTTTTCATAGTACTTCGCACTCTCAAGTTTATTATGTCCGTGCACTAAGAACTTTTTGCTAAACTACTCGAGATCAAGACCGAGATTTGCCAATGGATGGGATTCGAAATTCGGGGGTTTCAACAGTTTAAATCATGCACGCTCTACAGGACACATTACATTTGTCATCATGAGATTGATTTCCCTCCAGTTGATTTCAAAATATTTCATGGCAACTATTGCATCCAACGGATCCAAGTAGAAATTGCATCGTATTCCGAGCCGCAAAAAATTTCAACTTGACTCTTGAAATTGTTGTTACAGAAAATGAGATTCCCGTATCTGTTGATATTGATTTTTCGATTGATACCCATTGACCCTGTGCACGATAGTTAATGATTGTTTTAGAACGTCCGAAAATGCAAGAGCCAAAAGAGAGGATATCTTGGTATTGTGTTTAGAGTTTTTGTTGCTGAATACTGGTGGTTTGATTTTTAATGATGATTGCGTGGCGGCTCCTTAATCAATGTCTCCCTCTCTCACCGGAACCTGTGAAAGAAGATATTGTATTTTATTAATTGGAGGATACTGTGAAAATACTGTAAATATCACCATAGCATTATTCTGTGATTTTACATGGTTATATTATGACAATCGGAATTTTGAAAATTTAATAAAAACGTATGAAAATTCGACATTGTTGATATTTGATACTCTCTTTAATAAACTCCGATGCCGTCATGATTCGACAACCTTAGTAACTGTATTGGACTGTATACAGGGTGTCCGCAAAAAAAGTATCTTCTCTTTTTCGGAAACGGTTCAGAATCACAAAGAACCCTGGAACACGTGCCCTCCCTTGTTTTTTATTAACGCATTTTCAACCTCTTTTCGAGGTTATTCTGCGGGACCTAAAGTTTAAGGTGGGTTCCGAACCACCGAAAAGCACTTATGTAAATTCACATTGGTGCCGGCCGAAATTCGAACCCCAGCCTTCTGCGTTGAAGGCAAGGACCTTATCCTCGAGGCCGCGGTGGCTTCGTGGATAAGGTCCTTGCCTGTGTCCTCTTATTTTGAGGCGGATGTCCGATGTTGACCTTGGTTTTGACCTTTGAGTTCATTTTCCAGGTCATTTGGAGGTCAACTCGATTTTTCTAAAATAAACCACCCACGTTTGACCTCAGATTCTGAAAGAGCGTGGAAAATGATGGAACACTTATCTGAAATATTTTTTTATGCCACTTTACCGTAGTGAGGTGAATGAAGGTCAATACGGGTGGGCGGCAACCACTGCACGACGAGAAATCAGAACAAAGTTTTGGTCGCAGCTATATCTAAAAGCGTAGGCGCTATGCCAAGAATTCGCCTCGCATGATCACAGCGAAAACGAGCCAGTGACTCCGCTCTTGACCTAAAAAGTCATTCTCTACGTTACCTGTAGGCCAATTTGATTTTTTATAAACAGAAACACCTAACTTTGACTTCGGATTCTGAGAGAGTGTGAAGAATGATAGAAACCTGCCTGGAACAATTTTTGATTCTAATTGACCTACAGAAGGTCCAAGTGGCCTCCGTTTACTTCGCTAAGGTCAAGCCGGATCGAAAAATGTCCCAAACAAGATTTTCATCAATTTCCGCGCTCTTTCAGAATACGAGGTCGAGAGTAGTTGTTCCTTTAAAAAAAATCGAATCGACTTACAGGTAACCTTGAGAATGGTCTCTGAAGTCAAGACTGAGGCCCTAACCTATCCTCGCAAGGACCATGAACAACTTCTAACCCAAACAATTTCCGATAAAACGCTTACTTCTCGAGCTGCGGTGATTACTATTCACACGTATTGACCTCCATTTCCCTCGTGAAGGTCAAGTCTGATAAAAAAATGTTTCAGACGTAAGATTCTTACTTTACCACGCCAATTTCAGGATCCGAAGTCAGAATGAGGTGTATTTATTGAAAAAAAAAAAAAAAAAAAATCGAGTTGACCTCGGTACGACCTTGAAAATGATTCCCAAGGTCAAAACCGAGGTCACCATCGATTGTGCCCCTCAAAATAGGGGGACGCGTGTTCCGGGATTATTCGCGATTCCCAACCATTTCCGAATAAACAACGGGAATACTTATTTTGCGGACACCCTGTATACTATGACTCATTAGTAATTCGTAAGAAAAGAAACTAATCGCAATAACGTGGATGATTGATTCACAAGTGTTTCGATTTCATAATAACTTTTTTGTTGAAATTCAATTCTCAAACTGCGTCACTGCGTAGCACATTCAACATTGTTACATGAGGGTTTTCGCCATTCATTTCTGAAGTTTCTAAAAGTTTCTGTATCTAACAGTTCCAGCTGAAGTGATTGAGTTTGGCAACGAATCGTTGTGTGAGAAATTTCCGCAAATTCTCAGAGGGATTCTTTTTGAAAACCACTCATCATTGCGCATGTGCAGAAGGTATAGAAATAGAGGATTTTGAATTGAAGATTCAAAAATGCAAAAAGCGGCTCCAAATTCAAAAACACGTTCTTGAAATATCTTTATATTGAAGAACACACAAATTCTGACATGGAAAAGTGTATACTAGGAAAAATTTAATACATGCTTTTCTGAAAATAAGATTGGGACGCAACTGTCATCGAATCACCCAGATACATACTTGGTCAACGGTGGTTATGGAGTTCTCTTAATCAGCTCGGATAGGTTTTGGCTCATTTTTCAAATGCGCTCGACCGCATCTCGTTATGACAATGGTTTTTAATTATAACGATTTCCGTTAGAGAAATCATAAAAATTTCATTTAAAAAGTTCAAAACAAAAGGTTTATTGGCTAGCCATAGTCCGAAGAAATTTTTAGAAGTTATTCAAAGACGTGAATGTTAATATTTTGACCTATGGAATTGAAAAAGATGAATCGACATCGAGGACCAACCTATATTTGACATATAGTTTTCTTGTGGAGCCACTCATTTGTCACGGTGGAAAAATCAGCAGCGTAGTAAGGAACAGTGAAAGTTAACGAGTAATATTTTTAGGGTTTCTTTCAATAGATTATAGTTTGTTTGATGCAATGCACGGTCTTGCTTTTCAATAATTCTCATGGTGTATTCATCGCATGGTTAGAGATTACATTTCTGTAGCATTACATCAAAATGTTCAGTCGAACGAACTTCGTCAAGAATTGAGATAGTCAGAATTTTCTAGGTGACCTATTTGCACAACGCTTTTATTGCTCCAACAATAGTCATATACATTGTTATACAGTTCAATTATCGGCGGAGAACATCTGTATTCCACTGAATCTAGGATCTCTGAAAAGTGAAACGAGACATGAAAATAAAAGCTAATAAAAAACCAGCAGATCAGACTGTTATACACACCAATTTTTTTTTTTCTTTCTTTTATTCAATTAGGAATCAAGAGAGTAAAAATGACTTTCGAACCGGAAATCCCGATGATGCAGCGTTGGCACAAAAGTAAGAATCTGTTTCATTTTTTAAAGGTCCCGATCCTCATTATTATTCTAAAACTTGACGAAATAAGATTTCTTAGTGATCAAATTATTATCAACTTTCTACACTCGAAATTGCGGACAAAAGACTAGATCGAGAAAACACTTATATCACATCGGGGGACCAGCGTAGATTGCAAGTCAATCTAATTGTAGTCATTGTCAACATCATTAATCCTTCATAATATAGACATTGTTATAATCATTACATATTGTATAATATTTATCTAAAATGACACCCATTAGCAGTAGGTAGTACGAATAGTACCTCAGTACATGATCGATAAGTTGACGTAGGTAGATAGTAACTTACATTAGAGTTAGGAGATAATTCCATCAGAATGCAACGACACATTCTGATATAGGAGTAGTTTTTCAACTATTCTCATTTCTCGTAATTTCTCATGTGATAGCACAGGATATAAATATTGAGATATCACTCAAATGCACCGGTTAGCCCCTCAGAGTTCAATAACTACCCCCTCAATTTGAGAATAACATGCATAAATCCATGGATAGAGGCAAAATATGAATAAAAACAAACTCACGATTATATAGATTACAAGTACCCTCTTCAACATAACGCGCTATGATGAATAAGTATGTTATATCGATATCATTAGAAATACCAAGTTTTCTCTTATACCTGATGCTTAATATGTCATAGTTCACTATTTACATGAGATTTTCTCTTAGCAGTGCTATTCATCCAATCTAGATCATAGGTGACCTAGAAAACGTAGCTATTGCATTCAAAATTGAAAATCCGTATACTGGCGGGAATCACTTTTTTTCATTCCTTGCTCTATTGGCTATCGGTTAATTCATCAAGCTGAGAAGTATCCGTATCCGAATTACGATTCAAATGCCTCTCAGCTAAAGCTCGGCCAACATCAAAAATCAGCAAGTCACGAATTCGTAATCATTCAACAGCTTCATTTCGTAAAATATCATTGCAGTACACTCTAAAACCTGGATGGTGCTTTCGAACGTGTTTGTACAGGCTGAACGGCCATTTGCTGCGTGTATCACAGTCTGCAAACAAAAATTAGATAATTGTTATCAAAATCTATTTTTTTTTTTTTTCATCAAGAATTTATTTAGAGAAAATTTGAACGTACAGGGACATGAAAATCTCATCGGCCTGTTGCAATCGTACTTCATATGCTGAGTAACGCTACTTTTAGCGGAGAATCTCTTCGGACAATTTGGACACTGGAATTTTTTGGCAACCCCACGATAAGAAGGCATAGCTTCCTGTCGACAGCGTTGACGCTCTGGAAGATCATCACCAGTTGAGACTTCAATTACATCGGATATGAGCTCCAATCTTTCGGATGCAGCGATGAAGCTTCTACGTCGTCTTCGGCAGATTGGCGCTGGTAATGATGGCTTTCTGTCTTTCTCCAACTCGGGCATACGATACCAGACTGCGTGGGAGATGAAAAAAAAAAAGAAAGAAAATAATTAGTTTAGTTCTTTTTAAGGGTTGACGATGTGATTAAACGATTGCTAGTGAGCAAAAAGAATCGCAAGTGTGGTGGCGAACTCAAGCAGATTGATGATGAGGAAATAGTTTGGGTGTGAGGCATTGATTTGAGATGGGTCCTGAATTTAGAATTTTATTACTTTGTGAGAGATGTCTTTGAATGTTTGTACCATTGTAAAATCAGTGCCCATCTCAAATGTATCATCTAATACTCACAAAATTGGATCACGTACAGGATGCAATCTTGAAAATTTGCAACATTTTTGGACACATTTCCCCTCACATTCTAATAAGTCTTAACTTTTCTAAATTAATTTTGTTAATGAATTTCAAATTGAACCGTGTTCAAACATCATCGACACGTTTCCTTACTGGAGGTTAGTGGCGAGTTATGGTGGCTAGCTATTCATTATTTTTATTTATGCTCATTTTTATAATCCCCAAAATCTCTACAGTCTTAACTACACTCGATATTATTCTGTTAGTTATTGCTCTAACTAGCAAGAGTGGAAGGTCAGCTGATTCGACCCAGAGACCGAGATTGGGATATTTATAGCAAGAAGTGTATAAAACAAGCCTGGTTTTTGGATAGCTGATTCTATATATAACATTTTTTCCGATGATGGGGAACATCATTTTCATCCAAGTTAGAATTTTCTAAACAATTACATTGGCTTATAGTATGATCCGTATAATGAAACGAACTATTACCAAATTCCTGGGCGTTTAACTTCGAATCCATAAAAATGATTTTTAAGCAGAGTTGGGTGGTATTCTTCTTATATTTGTTAGACTCTCTGCTTTGAGTGACAAATTTGATCTTGACTTCTTACACTGGCGCCCGAAGCCTTGAAATGAAGGGCTTCTATCAAGCTGGTGGCAATAGTGTTCATAAATTCGATTTTGATTTATTAGAGTTAATAACTAGTACCTAAAAATTCAGTTCAATTAGTGAATTCACTGATCAGGGAACTATTTTGTACATAGAGGCCAGGGTTGTTGATGAAAGAGTAATTTATTCGTCAGATCATCGAAAAAATTCAGAATTTGTCTAACAAACTTAATACAGATTATTCAACTCTTAATCTTTCACATCAGAGTGCAGAACAAGTTTCAGTGAAGGGATGAGAGTTCTTAACATTCTTATAATATCTTACTTAATCAATTTCAAAGTACGCATAGTCAATAAATCATTGTAAGCCATTCACCAGTCGTAAAGCCTTATACAAACACCTGAAAATCGGATTTTTTTCGCAAAATCGTCTGAATATTGAAAAAATTTAGTGCAAAAGAGCGATATATTGGTACAACTGATCATTATCAAACATTGATAATTTCAACAATAAACATACACAAAAGGAAATACTGATACAGTAATATCAATCAATTAACTGGTGACTTAAAACACAATTCATGAGAAAAATGAGGATCAAAATGAATCAGACTCTCGCAATCACAAATGTAGAACAAGGAGCTCATTAAAGCAATTTTTAGATGAAATTTTGTTTAAAAAAATGATTAGCTTTTGAAACCATAAAACTATGTCGTTGGATGTAACTGTGATACTCTCATACATGTAACCACGGATCAAAATTTTGAGACAGGTTTACATCCTTGAAAGTTCAGCATCATCGCGATGTGTGAAAATAACTCTATGCAACACAATTTATATAAAAGCTTCCGTATCTCACTTCATGATTACCCAATTCATGGAATCAAATAGATGGATGAGAGTCTAATAAGGATAAAAAAAATCACAATAATGATCATCAAAAAATTTGACTTCAATATAAGATCCAAATCATGATTTTTCTTCAAAATAAAATCTACAAACCCAATGCATGCTAGTAAGTACAATACTAAGACATTAAAAATAATCATTTCAGCAAAACAAACAGAAAAGATCCTGATCACAATAGCAGAGTCACATTTATCGTTTTTTGGGGTTGATGAGCACCCTTGCAAGGAAAAACATTGAATTTTTAGACACGAATGATGATTTGGTGCGTCGAAAATCATGATACACAGGTTTATTTAATTATTTCGCTCACAGCGTTTGGATTTCTTGCTCTTTTTTATACATACTCAAGATACAAGGTTGGAAAGAGAGGTTCGAGTGATTTCAACGCTCTCATCGTTTAAATCGAAAAAACCTCATGCTTATACCTCATATGTTTGATCATATAAGGTTTAATGAAACATTTGTAAGCACAGAGATCGCATTGAAATTCAACTGTCGGATTACATGCATGCTTCATATGAGCTGTTAAATGCTTTCTATGCTTGTAAGATTTATCGCATCTCGGACACTTGTAATAATCACTTCTGTCAACATGTTTCTGTACGTGCTTTCGTATCTTTCGCTTATAAAGTGTATTGAACTGACAATGATGACATTCGAATAGTCTATAAGATGTGCCACAGTAACGAGCATGATTCCTGTACCACGATTTAATCGTGAATTGAACTGAACATTTTGAACATTTTAGCGCAGATTTTGATGCAGCTGAAAATTTCCCGCTCTTTACTTTGAATCTTGCCTTCTTTGAGGCCTTTGCGGGAGCCTTAGCAGAACTGAAAGGGACTAATGAGCTCCCAGAACTTTGTGAAATGACAGATTGATTGATGATTTTTAATGGTGGAATAGGTGGTAATGTATCCTCGGAATCGATTGATTCACGTTCTGGTTTAATATCTGCTTGCTCATCATCTTTTTTGTTAGAATCTGTTGGGCTCAAAAGTGGATCTTGAGGATTTATAGGTACGATATTGGGTTTACCAGCTGGTTTGAAGAGATTAGATAGCATTGAATCTTGACGAACGATCGAAACCGACAAAATTTTCGGACCGAATAATCTTTGAGTCTTTGACGGCGACTGAGTCTCAACATTTTTTGTGGGACTTAATGCAAGAGGATCATCGGGAAGGATTGCATTTGACAAATCTTCGTTCTTGAATTTTGATTGACTCATGTCTGATTGAGGTTCTTCGTTTGTTTCAGCAGGAATTAATTGAAGTGGATCACTCGATGGAAAGAAAAGATGCTTCAGCTTCTGATGCTTTTCTAACTTTTCAGGATCTTTTGTTTTGTAAGGGCAGTTTGGATATGTACAAGATAAATCTCCACGAGACCTTCCGCAAGCGTATTTGACGTGATAAGAAGCACCGCTTCGGGCGAAGTAATGCTTGCCACAGGAGTTGCATCGATAAGCCAGTCGTACTTTACAGGATGGACAAGATTCGGTACTCTTATAGTGGACCTGGTTCCATCTTTTATGACAGTCTGTGCAGTACGAGTGAAAACTTAATTTCCATCCTGAAACTATGGAATAAATCATTAGTAATATAATACTATGCATAAATTTACCGTTTTTCGAATTCTGATGTCAAGTTCTACCTTGAATAGTCTTCGTCATGGCAACAGATAATTTTTTCTTAATAGGACGTTTGATCGGGCGTTTCTTCACGCTCGTGACTTGAGATTTTCTCTTTACAACCTGAACATCTCTGTTACCCGTCATCGGCTCGGCGTCTACAATTTCAACATAGAATATTAATTATTTCCCTTAAGATGAGTAATATTTGAGTCCCAATACCACTCACCAGAATAGGCCATTCGCAAATAGGCATAATCGTCAGATCCAAAATTTATTTCTTCTTTGACTATGGTTCGTTTTTCAATACTGAGAGGATCTTGCTCTGAAATTGAAGTTTATTACATGGTTCAATCATGGTTGATGGAGGAGCTTTCTTTACAGCGCGTATTAAGATATTGGAAATTTTAAGAAATTCATATGAAGTGCAGTCATTACCTGACGCGAGTGCTTCCGATTCATTTTGACTGTTGAATTCCCCTGTGATACTCAGAGGATCTTTTTCTGGAAAAGATAAAATATTTTTCAGCATGAGAATCATCAACCATTCTGATAGAGGATATTGACAACTCAGCACTAACAGTCACTGGCAATTCAGTTAGGAACGTGATATCCGCTCGAATTTTGGAAGGGAAGTCATTAGACAGAAGAATGACCTAACAGACCCTGAGTAAAATTATTTACTGAATCCAAAGATGCCATCCATTTAGCTCAATCACATCACAGTTCGAATACGAGAAATTTTCTTGTCAGAGATCCTGGATTTTTGTTTGGATAATATCAACGAATTTTTCGTACAAATACTTGGTGATTTTTCGAATTTTTTCTCTCGGGCTCTTCGTGGAAGCCTACAAGAACCCTTGACTCTCCAAAGTAAGCCGGATACTCGAAAAGAAACTAGTGAACCAGTACTCGGGGTAACACTCCCGATCGAGTGCTCGAAGAAACATTCGTGATCCAGTACACAAAGTGATACTCGTGACCAAGTACTCGAGTTGACATTCGTGATCCAGTATTGAAGTTGACATTCGTGACTCGGTAGTCCTCAATATAGCACTCGTGATCCAGCCCTCGACGTGATACTCGTGATTCAGAAATCGAGGCAATAGTACTATCACCACACAGCACTCAAGATAGTACTGATACACGATTATCACTTTGAGTACAGGATCACCTCGAGTGCTCGATCGCGGATGTCGCTTCGAGTTCTAAATAATGAGTGTCATGTCGAATAATGGATCAGGAGTATCGCCTCGAGAACTGGGATACGAGTGTTACTTTGAGCACTGGATCACAAGTGATGTTTTGAGTACTGAACCACAAATCTTACCTCGAAAACTAAATCATAAGTTCACCTGATATACGGAAGCACGATAACCACCTTAGGTACCGGATTACGAATGTCACATCGAGTACTGGATCACGAGTATCACCACGAGTACTTGATCACCAATGACACCTTGAGAACCGAATCACGAGTATCACCACGAGTACTGGGATTCCAGTGTCACATCGACCGTTGAATCACGAGTGACATTCCGAGTACCGGACCAAGAATGTTACTCTGAGTACTAGATCACGGGGATCACTTTGAGTACTGAATCACGAATACCACCTCGTGTACTGGATCACCAGTATCACCTCGAATACTTGATTACGAGTATCACTTCGAAAACTTGGTCACAAGTATCATCTTGAGTATTGGATCACGAGTATCACCACGAGTACTGGGAACCCAGTGTCACATCGACTGCCAAATCACGAGTGCCACCTCGAATATCGGGACACGAATGTTACTCTAAGTAATGGATCACGAGGATCACTTTGAGTACTGAATCACGAATATCACCTCGTGTATTGGATCACCAGTATCACCTCGAATACTTGATTGAGTATCACTTCGAGCACTTGATCACGAGCGCCACATTGAGTTCACGAGTATCACGTCGAGTACTGAATCACAGATGTTACCTTGAGCACTTCATCACGAATGTCACCTTGACAACTGGGTCATGTTATCACATTGAGTACTTGATCACGGAGTACCATTATATGTATCGACTGGGATCTAGCAGTTCACGGGCTTTGGGAGGTTTCAATAAAGAACCTAGGAAAAAAAATCTCCAATAATCACTATTTGTAAGTGAAATTTATCGGAGATATTTGGGTCAACAACCCAGAATCCCTTGAAAAAATTCCACTCGTTAATATCTCAAATTTGTGATGTGATTTAGCTAGATGAGTGGCATGTCCAGATTTCACCGAGCGATTTCATCCATGGTCTACTGATTCAGTCTTCCGATAAATGAATATTTGAAAAATTTGGGTCGGTGCTATCAAACAAGAGCGATGGTAGAGTTTATATCTTGTTAGAAACAAAATTTGTTACATAGAGAGTGTAATAAATAGACGTATTGAATTTTGAAAACCACACCTGGATAAATTTCAAATAAGTATGTCACAAGTAGCTTCTTTGGCTACGGCATGTAATTTATGACGTTGACAAATTTCCGTGCAATGGGCGTGTGTAAGCAGTTTGGTCGAACCGAAAAGATGAATAAGTCGATAATTTATTTTCATTGTTCACTCGAGTGACTTGTTGAAGCAGTTGATGAAACCATTTACAAAACAGTGACAGTAAGGCATCAATTTCAAAATAATTAAGTGCATTTTTTTGGTTGATGAAGCTATGCATCTGTTAGCATTCGTTGAGGAAGAGATAGTAATAAATAGCTACTTTCAAGCATCAACATCGTATGTAATAAATATCTTGTGTAACTCCATTGTAAGATCATCATTAGCAAATGGGCATCAATTTTTCTAACATGAAACCGATGATGGGCTTGCTTCTGATATCTGAACTGTCATATTCTCGAAAAATATACTAGAGGGTGTACAAAATAGCAAGATCGTATAGATGTAGGGTCGACCAAGATCGCACATTTCAAAAACACATGAATTACAATAAGGTCAATCCATTTTTCCCGTACATCAAGGAACGAAGTTTGATTTTTTGTTAGAAATCTGAAATGCTCAGAAAATAAAAGATTATTCAACAATTTTGAGTTTGTGCATTCGTCATTCTTCGACTGAATTTTGAATTTTGAAGAGATATTCTATAGGAACCCTGCAAACTTAACGCGATGAGTTTTTATGGATGGTTTTGAATAAATATCTCATATTGAAAATATATAAAAGTTCTTCTGGAATTTGAGAAAGTATCAATCCTATGTACCTCACTTCTATGAAATGATTTAAAAACCCAAAATATGAATGTTGAGATCGAAAGTGTTAGATTGAAGAAAACAAGTACGTTTCAAGATTAAGATTATCCTCTATAATTTCTCCTGGTCTAAATGGGCTTGTGTGGTTGACGCACTAAAAAAATCATCTTACCGTAGAATTTTCCTTGGTTTCCAGATTGCAAATTATGTTTTTTAACGATAGCGAAACTACTTCCATCTGCAGTAAAAAAAGAATCTGAATTAGTGGTGATAGTTACAGCAATCGCAATAACTGCCTCTTCCAAAGGGACTAGAGCAGTCCAATATGAATTTGGATGACCACATTCTGTTATTGATATAATTTGAACTCACCGTGAGAAACAATTTTGGTGCCAATCGGTCTCGATCTCTCCATTTTTCCTGTAGAAAAAAAACTGTTATTATTGCAGTTTTGAGCATGCTAAAACTTACACTATGTTTTCCGAAGACTTTAGCAGGTGAAAAAGCAATAGTTGAAAAAGTATGTGAAAAAAAAATTATTCCTCGTGAAACTGTTACAGGGAAGTTCCTTTTTTTTCCTCGAAAAATATCAGTGCAAGATCATTGATTATGTGGCTTGGTTCTTGTCCTCAGATGTAACAAATAATAAAAGCTGCGATGTAAATGATAAAACGATACAATGACGATGGCAGTGAAGAATCCAATGGAGATGAAACTTGATTCTTGGGAATTTAAAGAATGAAACATCGTTGACAAACATTTGAAATGATGAAAAAAAATTGAAAACTGCATCGATGACTGAGTTATCGGTAATATAAAGATACAATATTGAACGCCAATGAATCAGGTATTCCATCATGGGCTGAAATAATTCTGAACCGACCCATATTCAATAGATTTAGTGATTAGATTCGATGAAAAGCACGAGCGAAAAAACAACCGATCTGAGAGAGTATGCGTCATTCAAGCCATGTAATAAGATTACTCAGAGACAGTTTGCTACCATAAATTACACTTAACATACTCTTAAATTGCATCCCCCCCCCCCATAATCATTTATGGTCCAATATGGCTAATTATGTGTTCGAAAATATTTTGATTCATTTACGAACTAAGATTTGTACAAATTCTATTTTTCGATATAAACACCTCATTTTCATTTAATTTTTTCCAATTTATTAATATTCCAAAGAACTTGATCGATCTTGCATCGGAAAATCTTGTGGTATCAAACACTCTTCAGAAATTAATCATCAATTAGCCCTCATCAATCAAGTCTATTCGGTAGTGAACCAGAGAAATATTTCTCAATCTCCAGGATAACTGATTCATGAACAGTTTTTGATCTCTAGCCATTCTGCAAATATCTGAAATGAAATAACAATAAGTTAATATAATCATATCGAAAGGTAGTCTCATGTCCACTCGAAGTATTCCTAATATCAATTCACAAGGGGAGTCCGGAGTCTTCGGGTCCTGAAAACTCACCAAAATTTTTTCACATGTACCACCTAGAATATGAAGAATCTAAAGCATTTCTGTCAAATGGGCCTTCTGTTCTGAGCTACAGCCAGAAACGTCAACATTGCTAATATATATATATATCACTTTTTAACATGGGCCAATATGGGCAATGCTAATGTTATAGAATGTAGCTCTGAACGGGAAGCCCATTTGACAAAGTTGCTTTGGGTTCTTCATATTCTAGGTGGTACGAAACTATAGAAAAATTTTGGTGAGATTTCAGGACCCGGAGACTCCGGACTCCCCTTGTCAGTATTG
This sequence comes from Eretmocerus hayati, assembly GCA_029851415.1. Classification (NCBI taxonomy): domain Eukaryota; kingdom Metazoa; phylum Arthropoda; class Insecta; order Hymenoptera; family Aphelinidae; genus Eretmocerus; species Eretmocerus hayati. The sequence goes on from CM056741.1 coordinate 155,988,831, forward strand.
TTTCTTCTTGGAGACTCATCAAAGATATTTGGATCAACGACGTTACTTAAAAACGACTACAATAGTCAGTATTACATAAAGTTTTTTTCAAGTACCATATCTTACGTTGATCCTTTACGGCTCGTGCCCATGGAATCATCGGCAATTGGTTTCATACATAGGGATATTTTACGAAGGTAATTTAAACAAGTATGATGAAAAAAACGACAGAAAGCTCTGATTTTTCTTTTTTATTTCCACAAATCGTTCAGCAATACATCGAAGTCTGTATACCTAACATGTTCCAGCAAATCTCACGTAATGATAGTACGACTGAAGCATTAATCAAAGGACGGTGAGAAGTCAATAACTGATTCAAAATCATAACTTCAACGAGGAAGAAGGAATGATAGTAGTGTTGACAGATTTCAATTGTTTCCAAATAATTCACCTGCGGGTGATCATGGTTGTACCTGAAGTTCATCAACTACCGTTTGATGACAGTTCGTGGATTGTAATCTTTGAAACGTTTGAAAGGGAAAAAATGATCTTGTAAACGATTGAATCTTCTGATATAAATTGAGGTAAATTATAAAGTGGCAATCGATAATCGATCTAACTTCTGAAAATACATACAATTCATTGATCGATTCTCATTAAATCTGATGAAAATACTCTTGAGGACCACTCCAAAGTCTGCAAGAACCTGTCATTAAGGGGGTTTCTCTTTCGGGGAACGCGTATGACGTTATTTTCCCGGCAGATTTTGTGTAGTACAAAAAAAGACATACCCTACTTTTTTCTAGCCATCGAAACAAAATGGCGCGCATCTTTCATTATTTTGCAATGAATTCACGAAACCAAAACCTGTTTTTTGAAGGCATGGTTCTCTACACCTAACAAAGTTAATTGACGCCTCAAATTTTAAAATATTAATGATAGGACAATTTTACCCAATTTTTCTAAATAATATTATGGTAATCCGTATAAAAACTCATCGACAGAATCGAAAGTGAATCTAATCCTAAGAACAAACGTATCAAATAACAGGTAGTCCTGGTCAATTTTGATTCCATTAATTTTGGATCTTAGAAACTCACAGATTCGTTCTGCAAAAATGATTAAAGATCTTAATGGTTGACTTCTCATCGACCAATTCTTCGAACTCACGACTTTTGATCAAATATCTTTTTAATTTTTTCCGGGGGTTCTGGACTAAGACACCGATGGAATTCTTTGGAAGTTCTTAAACTAGCCGAATCACCACGGAAAGGCAGAATTTTCTCCCCCTTTCTAAATTTGACTGATTTTGGGACACGAAACCGAATGGATCACCCTCAAGTCATCATATATCTATTGTCACCAACTCAGAAATTGATAAAATGAATAATATGGTGAAAATTAAAAGATACAACCGCGAACTCTGGATGGTACGAACAGTTGTTGTTCATGTATTGGTTGAATAGAACAAATCGAAGCTATAAATTATTTGTGGTATTCTTAACAGATTGGTAGGCAAGAAGAAGTCTTTTTTGGAACTCATGTGGATAGTGATGAACAGATGGGGGAAATAAGGGTATTATGAGCTCTGTAAGAGACAGCTATGAAGATTCTTTCCTGAACATGAACATGACCTGCGATCAAAGCTTCTAGAGACCCATCAGTCTGGAAGTATTGAAAGATCCGAATCTTCATATCCGTATTACTAGATCTCCCAAATAACTGACCCCTATAACTAGAATAACTTGGTTTCAAGAAGATATTTTTCCATTTTTCGAGACTAAGTAATCTGTTCACCACAAAGACAAATTGGAAATAAATCAAGACTTTGAGTTTCATCATACAGGTTACGGTGGATAAATTAATCATCTTCTAATGTTTCACTCCGGACTGGCAACATGTTGCTGCAAACTTGTACTCGTAACTTGAGATATTTATCAAACAATTTTTTTACCCCCAAGTCATCAGTTCAACGCAGCTCAAACAAGAAAATTTCTGAACACATTAGGAGGCTCAAAAGAGCTCGATAAACGAGTTTCGTAACATTGTAGGGGTCAAATATTAGATTCAGCACTCCCAAGCAAAGTGGATAACATGGTTTTAGATTGAAGATCTTGTGTACATCGTCATAAGTTTTCCTTAGTAGAGTTATGCATACCGCACAAATAGACTCGGATGACAACCCAACATATGAGTAACCAAAAGACTTTTCATGGCACATTTATAATTACAATGAGCACAATGTAATTTTGGTATCTTTTGCCTTTGGTAACCAGATTTGTGCCGATGCATAGCTCTTTTATAATGAACCGATCTTTCATGTGCTTTTAAATGATCAAGAGTTTTGGCAGTAACGTCACAGTACGAACATTTTATAAGCGGTGCTGGATCACAAATTTGCATGTGAATTTTCAAATAATTTTGTTTGAAACTTCGATTACACTGAGGACAAGTCAACTCATGCTCCTGCCTCGCGTGAATGCTCAACTCTCGGCGATCCATAGTTTTGAAATCACAATCTTCACAAGAGAACAAAGCACATCCAGAAGTTTGCATAGTTTTTGCAAACGAAGTAGAGTCATTCGTGATTTGATTATGATTGGGAAGACATCTATTTTTCTGAAGGTGAGTGTTTTCGCGGTTATCTGCATCTTTGCGATCTTCAAGTTTTGATGGTGCATTATTTACGTTACAACATAAATTGTCCTGGTGTTGCTCACAGAGATTCAAAGAGATGAAAATCTCACTGCATTTTGAGCATTGATATTGTAATGGATTTGAACAATTGGGACACATCTTCAATTTTGTAGGATTCAATCCTTGAATTGTAAAGAAACAAGTTGAGCAGTAGAGCTCAATGGGACGGCGGCCATCTGAAATTGATTTTTAAAAAATCAGAATATTTTTACCTGTGGATGTATTTTGAATCTTCTGATAGCAAAATTTTTTCGATAACTCACTTGGAGCGTTAACTGTTTTCTCATTCACGAGATTCATTTCACTTGATAACTTATTGGGCCAATCGTCATTGAAAGGACTCGACGGTGACTCTGGTAACTCTTTCTTTATGAGAGGTTGAATTTTCTCAGTATCGAAAATTTCTTCAATATCTGAAAAGAAAAATTTCCATTAATTATTACTGAAATTAATTTTCACAGCGTGATATTGTAGTAGCCATACCAGAACAATCCGAAATGACAATATAATAAAGTTCATCAGCTGAAAGATCCACCTCTTCTTTGACTCTTACTGAACTGAAAATATTATCCGCACCAGTCTCTGTAACATAGTAAGTAAAAATTCTAGTCAGCAATAACGAATCAGGAATGACTTCCCAATCCAACGTAATACTATAGGCAAGAATGAGTAATAATAATCAGAAAGAATTTTCATGGTCGTCCGTGAGAATTGCTCGTATAGATTTTGATGAAGTAAAGGTATGATGAGCTATGAATTAAAATGTTGAAAAAGTAGAGAGGAATAGTCTTGTTCTGCGCATTTCCTCCACAAGAAATGAGTATTCGATAACTTGATATTTCAAACCGAACACAAGACTGTACAGTAGATAATTTTGACCTTTATTTTTCAAACAAACCATAAATTCGCAAGTAAAGGACCTGATTTAGTACTAAGATTTTTTATCAAGTTCAACTTGAAGGGGATACATTTCTGCAACAGTTCTGGAGTATGAAAAATATACTGGTTCATCCTCTAATTAGAGATTGCACAATTTCCGTCCCACAGGTTCCTGATAATTTCAATTCAAGATGCTCATTATTGGTCCGTGACACCCTAGAAAGAATTAAATGCACTTTATATCACTGAATACAGCACTATTAAACTTATGTTGTGAGGAGGTCATGAACTTTTCAAGTCACTTGCAACATGTCCACCTGCTGACTTGAAAGGCAAAAATTCTCGCTTCTATTGTGCTTTCCAAATCGTAAATGTTGCATGGAGGTTCTATCATTGATACAAAACCAAACAAACCTGAAAAAAGTAAATAGAGTGAGTTATTGAAGAATCACTGGTTGATAGTGAGGTGAGATGATTATCTATTTCGATCATTCGGCGTGCTTGAGACAGCCGAAAAAATGTTTGTTTTCTAAACAAAAAGAAGTTATAAATTGTAAGCTATTCGTTTTGATCCATCGTTTGTGAATCATAAAATATTAATATTGCTGTGAGTTTAGTCAAATTTTAAATTCGAGTCCAGCTGAAAAACTTGATTGGAAACTTTCAGTTTATTGATACTGTGCATCGCAAACGTTTTGCACCTGTACGTGAAATTATTGAGTGCCTTCTGAAGTTATTACAATTAAAGGTGTATTCGGGGTGAAAACATTCAAACTAAGCCAAATAATGGGATATTCTTTTTACATTTTTATTGGTAAAAGATGAATCAACAACTATGCAATTAGGTGGATAATTTTAATACCAGATTGTCTAAGATTTTTCCAAGGAGTGAAAAAAATCATACTCATCTAGGGTAACATATTAATTCTGCGTGATAATATCCCCTTGAAAACTACAGAATTAGCATGGTTTTGGCATATTTTACAATTTCTTAACAAAATAATTAGAATTTCAATCCATGAGTGAGCAATTTCACTGCAACTCAAGTGCCTGGAGACGAAGAGTTATTCATCCTCATTATAATCCTAACGTAAAATTAAAATGACTGAAGCCACAGAGCACAAATTTTTTCATTATTCTACGAAAGTTAGCCACTAAATTTTTCAAAACATATTCGAATAATCCACACGTCGCCTTTGACATCAGTGATACCGATATTGACACAATTTTTTGAATATTTATCGAGGCTCTAACATTTATTTTCAACCTCAACAGTCTTTGTAAGATATTCCGTGAAAATTTCACGTGGGCTGAAACCTACCTTTGATCGAATGTTTGCGTGTGTGGAATTTTTGGTCTAGACGGGAAATAATTGTAATATAAAAAAATTGGAATCAGTTTCATGGTAATTGAAAAATGATGAGGATATGGCACAATTCTTTTATATGAATAATGCAACTGTTTTTCTCATCAAAATATAATGTAATTAGTGTATCGGGAGTATCTACTAAATCAAACACAAGGAACACCAAAACTAATCACGACAATTCAAGAACTGCTAGATAAATATCAAACTCTCTTACACTAAAATATCCCCCGTTTCATGAGTACCGATAATTCAATATCCCAAAATGATCAAGTTTTTTCAAGGTATACGGGTTTTGAAAATAGTTTTCACAATGTTATTCATACATGGGTACATAGTTTTCTACTATAATCATCTCCAAGAGCCAAACTACGGCATTAGTTTTTCTAAGTGACAATTATCAAATAGTTCTATCAATTTTGGTTCAATCATCGTAGTAGTTTAATTTACTGCACAAATCCAATGCGAGGTGGTTATTTACTTATATTACAAAACATTCATCAATGGCTGATTATTTCAAGCTCATACGAAGTTTCATCAGTTGAATTCAATTTGATAATAGACTAGAGCAGTAAAGGCATTCGTTCTCAATAATTAATGTGTGATTCAGATATCAACTATTACTGAAGAGTGATCCCTGCTAGAAATGAGTGACCATTTTTTGGTCAAAAACTGGCCAAGTCTAATCAATTCACATTGCTACTATATCTATAAATAGCATCTTAGGTGGTTAGAAAAAATGGTCACATTTCTACCACGGGAGTGTAGCATAGAAAGGAACTTCAGATGTTCCCAGCATGAGTTGTTCTTGTTGATGATGTTATGGTTGTTGCTGTCGTTGCTGCTCTTGTTCTTGATGCTGATGATGTTCTTGAGGCTGCTGCATTTGGTATTGTGAATTCTCATCGGTCAATGGTATGGCACGACATTGTTCAATATGGCTTTTCAAACTCATGAGATACTTGTATTTTTTGAAGCATTTGGGGCATGAATAAGTCATAGAACTACATTGTCGAACATCAAATTCAGGATGACGATGTTGCATATGCTGTCTCAAATGATCATTTCGTTTAGTCCTGTAACAGCAGAATCTGCAACGGATATGAGGTTTCTTTCCACAGCTTTTTTCGTGTCGCAGCAAATGTTTACGCCTTTTATATTTATTTCCACATCGTAAGCAAGTATGACCATCGCCCAAATCGACTTCTTGATGTAGATTTTTCATGTGCATACTCAAATTTGATTTGATGGTTGTTCTATAGTTACAGTGAGAACATTCCAGGTAGCCCGAATCGTTGCATGAATAACGAACGTGTGATCTGGCGCTTTCGAAAAGACGATAAAGTCTATTGCATCTCATACACTGGAATTGCAGGGGGCCAGAACACACAGTACAAGTCTGATCTCGTCGAGTATAGTCTGCAGGCTTAGCAAATGTGCGTTTGCAATATTGGCAGTAAACGCTCACGAGATCACTTGCAGATGGACCTAGTTAGAGGGAAACGGGCCATTTCAACAATTTATGTCATTTTTCATCTTATTTTGGAGAATCATGCAGAAATTTTAAGCTTAGCCTTATTAATATCTAAAGAATTATGAATCCTGCGCAAAAAACATGTCAAAAAGACGAACGATAATTGAGGTTTTGGCTCAGAATTTTGATTTCTGGATACATTTTTGAAAGAAGTTTTACTATAATAAAATCAAGAAAGGATTACAAAAATGGTCGTTTCAACTGTTTGAAGCTGAAGAGTCTTGAGGAATTTTGGTGTGAGACAAGTGGCGAAACGAAAGGAAAAGTGCGATGTACGAGCAGCAGCATTGAGTGAAAGGCATGACAGGGTACCCCCACTTCGAAATCTTCGAATTTGCTGTTGAGAGTGGGGGAACCTTGAAGATTCGCAGAGCTCAAATCAACTGCACCAATAGATTCAAATACAAGATTTATCCAAAAGTACTCTATGCTGTATGACAATTCTTTCGTGATTCCACTACAAGACATCGATTAAACAAAGTGATTACCTGAGATACTTGGCATATCTATGAGTATTTCTCCATAAGCATTTTCATCCTTTATGTTACTTTTCAAGGTTGAGATCTCAGCAAATTGTTGATCGCTCGCTTCCATGTCTACGGATAAAATCCAGTGAGAAATTGCATGCAGTACAAACATATGATAAAAATGATTTTCAATATTTACCGAAATTGTTGGATATTGCATCAAATACAACAGAATCCTCAGAGTCTGATATGACTTCCTCTTTGAAGAATTTGGATTCAGAAAACATTGATACAAATTCTGAGGGAAGGAGAATTTCAAATTATTACAATTATCATTGGTCGACTGTAAGAGATTCAAAATCAAACATACCCTCTGAGCTTTGTACGAGCTTAGGTTTTACATGGGCATTCAACGTATTGACTGTCTGTAAGCGAATACCTGCAACATCAGAATATGGAGAAAAGTAGGAGAATATTAGCCATGATTTTCGCTCTGAAAGTATACACAACTACTAAGAATACAAGAAATCAGAAACAAACTATCATTAACAACATCAAAATTCTCGAACGAGGGGAAGACAACAAAACTTGTGGATTTAGAAGGGGGTTATTTAATGAAATTAAACATGCACGAAAGTTGAGACTGTTTTGCAAAATATTAAATACCATATTGCTACAACTATTCATTGACTTTCACACGTTTTTCAACTTCTTCTTCTGAATTGTGCAGGAATATGAATGGACACTTAATAACTATAAAAATTGGAACTAAACTGCCTTTCCAGACAACTCAAAAATCAACACCAGTAATAATTTCAGTATTGTTGATATATATCTATGAATAATATTTGATATATTACAGGTTTTGGATTCAATTGAACCCTCTCTTCATAAATCTATAATTGGTACATGTTCAACGATTTACATGAATACAAACAATTCAACTCCATTCATTTGATTTTAGGTAACATTAATATAAGATTGATGAATTATCGATGAATTCAACAAAGTAGTAAATACATTCGCTTAATACAAATATTTAAAATGTATTCTGCCACCTACTAGATACCTTTATATACTAAATTTGTATTGTGATGTTTTGTAACATAAAATTTAGAATCTGTATAAAATTACATAGTCAAAGATAAAATTTAAAATTTAGAGAATTTAGTGCCAAACGAAGTGGTGAAGTTCATACTCTATGACAGATAAAGTCATTTGCACTTATTTGTACAACATACAACGTGTTTTTTTATCAGCTTTTTAGAGAGTTTTTGACAAATTTTTCATCCAGTTCGTTGACATTTCCTTTCAAAGTAAAAAATTAGCTTCAACGTAGAACACGCGCGAGGTACGTTAAATTTTTGTCGATGTATCGATCTCAAATTCGTCAACCTCATAGTGTGAGACTGAATATTACAAAAACTAACAATACCATGCTCCAAGATAACACGGTAATGTAACAGCCATAATCAAGAGGTTGACTCATATTTATTGACCAAAAAATTCGTATTGCACTTCTGGAGATGAGTTTGGAAGCGCAGTTCAGTTTTGAACTTGCGATTACAATTTGGACATGTTTTATTAGATTTCTTTTCTCTCTTCGACTGTGCTATATTGTTGATAATATTCTGAGCAGCGTCGCGCACGGAAGTTGAAGGTGCTCCAGCATGCCTGCGTTCGATGTGTTTGACAAGCCTGTAACGTCTGGAAGTCTCGTAATTACAAAATTGGCAGCACAAGGTACGTGGATTCACGCATTCGCCCATCACGTGACGTTGAGCGGATGTAAGAGCTGCGTAAACCTTATTGGGACATCGGACACATTGGAAAACCATTGGTGCGCTGCACTGAGGACATTCTTTACCTTTAGAGATTGAATCAGGTGGCCTTGACTCGTTACATTGCTTACAAACAGCGACTATTGAGTCCATTTTGTCTTCTGAAATTATGAAATAGGGATTTTTCTCTGCAAAATCAACTTCTAGTCAATAGTGTATGAACAGATTCAAGGAATGTGGTTCTTTACAACTCGGCTAAATACAAAGTATTCATGTTCAAAAGCCTTCGAACCTCACAAACACAGATATTATTCTATATAAATCTTTGAAATTTCATAATTTCATTATAATTTGAACCTAATTCATGTACCACTGAAATAATGCCAAAACTTAGTTTCCAGCTTAGGATCTTCACGTGTTTTGATCATTTTCATCAACTATGGAGACTTATGTAGTTCAACTTTCACGAGCTAGAATCTTGATAGGAGTTTCAAAAGGTTTCCTCAACTACACAGGATACCGGAAAAGTATGTGCCTCCTCCCCCCGTCCCAAAACTCCGGAACAATCGTCTCTTTGTTTTGCGGGGACGACCGATGGTGACCTTGGATTTGACCTTGGAGTATGTTACCATGGTCATGTGAAGGTCAAATCGATTTTTTCGAATAGAAATACCTACTTTCGACCTCGGATCTCGAGGTGAAACCGAGGTCTAAAATACTTTTTGAACCAACGTGACCTTGGCGAGAGGAATGGAGGTCAATACCAAACGACGGTAACCTCTATGGCTCCAAGAGTAATATTTACGTTGAAAAATGTTTGAGATGAAAGTCGTTCATGATCAAAGCAAAGACGAGCTAATGACCTTGGAGGTCATCTTCATGGTCTTTGAGGGGTCACCTTGACTTTCTCAAACTAGTTGAATCTTATTGACTTTCATGTGACCTTGAAAATGACTTCTAAGGTCAGTCATGGACAACTTTCATCCCGAAGAATATTGATATAACCCTCATTTTTGGAGCTGCGGAGGTTACCGCCCATCACTGTTGGCCTCTATTCACCATTCATCTTGCCAAAGTCACTTCGGATCGAAAGATGTTTGGGACGAAAGTTCCATGATTCTTCACGCCGTTTCAGGATCCCAGATCAAAATGAGTTTTTCTATTTGAAAAAATCGAGCTAACCTTCGAATCGCCTTGAAAATGATAACCAAGGTCACCATCGGATATCCCCCTCAGATTACGGGAACACGTGTTCCGGGGTTTTTCGCGATTCTCGATCGTTTTTTCGAAAACATAGGTGGACTTACTTTCCAGGCACCCTGTATATTACTAATATAATATTGGCGAACGGAAAAAGGCTGCATATAGCGTGCGAACAGTTTGAAGAATTCTGATTGTTACATTCACTTAACTGATCAATTGGTTAGTACACAAAAACTTTCAGTATATTTACCAAACCCATCTGACTCATCCTCATCTGGCCTTTCTCTCAAATCAATGCCTTGCCGATAATCATATGGATCGTCTACAAGCAAATCATGAATAGGGGAATTTTTACTCTTGTACACGATTGATCATTTAAAAAACGGACAAAGATTAACTCACTAGCAAAGTTGAGCCCAAAAGGATTCATAAGAGCTTGGTATGGATTCGCTTGATCTTCTTCTTCGTCTTCCTCGTCAGATTCATAATAATTCAGATAGCTTGATTTTTCCCTCTTGCCACCATGAGAATCTCTCTTTTCTGTGATCAAAAGAAATGAGTTAGAGTATCTGTAACGCAGATTTTACGAAAAATTTACAGAATACACTTACCCGATGAGTATCGACAATTTTCTCTCAGCGATTTCAAAGATCTGATCTTGCTTATTTTCAGTGAAGGAAGACGTCCGTACTCATTATCTGTAAGAAAATTACACTGTAGAATACTCCACAACAGAGTTATATTGACTCGCTTGCGTTTGTGGTGAGTATGTTCTTGGCACGAACTTGAAGCCTACAGTTATCCTATGTTAGTTGTTTAATTCACGCAGAGATGCTTTTTAATCTTGATGACCAAATGCACATGGAAAAGATGAACCAATCCAAGAGAGTATTGCTAGAATGATTAATGTATTTGAATGGATGAAGTTCGTAACTCAGTTTTTTATTTATTTATTGATTTCAGTTTTGTCATTGATTATAAATTGAGATAGGGTTCAGACTATGGATAAAGAATGAGTTTTGATAGGTTTTTATTGAATTCTGAGATTCATCTAAGGCAATATCATCACTCATAATTTTTTGTGAGCTCTTGTCTGATCTGATCGCATTTCCTTTGATGAGCGGGAAATTCTGTATGCAGGATGAACCTGATGGGGTTGAATATAATCGTTGAAAATTTTTCTTGATGTATCGGCAACTGTCAGCACCTGAGACGTAATATGATGTGTTATTTCAGAAATCTTTGATTTGATTGTTTTTTATCATCAACGCCTTTTGAACTCCTTTTTGGAGTTATTTTGCGAAACTTAAAGAGGATGTCGGATGCCGATATTGTCGAGTTTTCGGATTTCTCGATGAATTTTCGAGATATCGGAATTCTACTAAGTAACGCCGATTCTGTATGGCTCATAAAATCGGCGTTACTTGGTAGATTTTTGATATGTCAAAAATTCATCGAGAAATCCGGAAACTCAACCATGTCGGTATCTGTACAATATTGATAGGACTCCAACATCCCCTTTATAAGGCGATGCGGTCACCGTGCACGCTGAAAGTTATTCGCACTTTTATCCAATTCTCTTGCAATTTGGACTAAACAAGGAGAAGACGAATACTCACTATCATCCAACTTGAATTCGTCTTCTCGTCGTTTGGCTCAAATCGCATGAGAACTGGAGAAAAGTGCGAATTACAAAGTGCCTATATTATAGGTTAGCGGTTCTGAGCTACCGAAGCCACTCGAAAAAACGCTTATAAAAATTCACATTGGTGTCAACCCACCGCGTTTCAATTCATATTTCAAAATTACCATTGATCATTGTTGACTTGAATAGATAGAGAATCCAGAAAATTAATATGAGAAGGGAGATATAATATGTAATATTCGAATAGGAAAATCGTTCGCGAACTTCAACGCTCATCTCAATTAAAACCAATTGGAATGTTGAAACTTACACGAACTTGCGATTGACACTTGGAAAATAAATAAGAAATTGGAAATTCATTAAACACACAGTCTCAAAAGGAATCTCCGTCATTCAGACAGCATTCGACAGTATTATTGCAACTACCATCAGAATGATTCTGGTAATGATCTTCGATAACATCGGAAGAAACAGATATTCTCATTCAAGCTCCTCCATGAACTACTCACAATACCGGGGAGAAACTTGTATCATTTTTCAATTGCAGTAGAATCAAAATTCGACGCATGAGATTTTTACCTTGAATTGTAATTTAGGATCCCCTAAAAGGGTAGTAAAGAGTAGTACCGGCAGGGTGTACTTAATACTAAAAAAAGTGTCAGACACTGTGGAAGTTTTAAGCCAATTTTAAAGCTTCAACATTTGGAGGAAAGTGGAGAGGTCGTAATACGAATTTCAGTTTTTGGAAAAAAATGACTACCCATCAAACCCTTGTTCAGATTCTATATATTGATACTCGATATATTTATCTATCTTGAGATTATAGATACATCATGAGTTTCTGATACAGTAATATTACTTAGAGTGGAGTCCAAGGCAACACAACATCCTTTAGGCTCATTCAAATGCATTATGCATCCAGTAATAAAGTCATAGAAATAAACTAGATCTGAGGCAAACGGTATGTTAAAACAGTAATGAAGTTTTAACAATACGTCAAAAGCATCTATTGCGTTATTCCCTACTGGAATCAGATGCCCTTCAGTTTTAATAAAGAAATTTCCTCTCCTCTCATTGTTCGTCATGCAGCAAATCAAGAATGGTGACTTTCTATCACTGTAAATCTCGTTCAGGAGAAATTCGTCATTTACCTGTAATTTTTTATATTTATTATGATCATAAATGATTGAAAGTGGAAATATTTCGAATCTCAAATTCCAACTTACATTTACAAAGTGTAGTAGGTTATCATTTGGCAGAGTTTTCGGTGGTTTGAATTTTGATGGAATTTTTGGCTCCTGGAAAAGTTCAAGTCATCGTCATCTTTATAATTCGATGCCAGATCCTAAGTGTATAAAATATTTACCGTGGGTTTATTTTCTTTCTTCTTTGTATAATTAGGACTTGGAAGTAATTCTGGCAGTAAAATGAGAGCTTTTAAATTATCTGCAAGTTAGATCGTACTCATGAGATGTAGCTACGATGAATGAAAAGACTGAGATTAGCGATACTCACCATCCATAATATCCTGAATCAATTGGATAAAATGAGGCTTAGTGGTTCTACAGTACTGCAAAATTCGAGGAGAGTAGTGCATTGTAAATGCTTCCACAAAAGTATCATTGTTGCTGTAGTCCATGGAAAATTCATTCTTTATCTACGAATAAAGTTCAGTCTGCTAAAACGAAAGTCCTACTAGCAATGAGTTGAAGAGTTGGATAATTTCCTTACCACTTCACCATTAAAATCCTTAAATCGAGGATACGTATGTAATACTGTGGCTATTGACACTTGATCCCCAGCAGCTTTTATCAATTTTTGGCGATTGACTTTTGTTTCAGCTGTGAGTTTTAGAATTTCCATTTTATTTTCTTCCGTGGCTTCCATTTTAAATAGCTGGGCGACCTACGAAAATAAATCATGATTCACACGTAACGAAGGCTAATAGATTTTTAGATCAACAATCTTTTACCTTTGATTCAAATTCTTTTGCATCCAGCAGATCCTCGTTAACTTCAATTACCAAGGGTACCTTACTCGCCTTCTTTTCTTTCAGATGAACTCCAGAAGCTCGTTTCTTCTCAGATGGATTCAATTTCAATCGAATGGTTTTTAGCCTAAATTCGATGAATCCTCGATTCCATTTTGGATCATAGAAATGTTCCTAAGTCACGAACAGACTATTTGAGTACGAATTATCTTTGAAATGAATATTTTTTGAAAATTTCACTGCAAAAAATTAAACTCACATAGCCACCGCTTGCGGACCGTAATTTTGGGAACGCTGACACGATATCTTTTGCTAATTGAGTTTTGAGCTGACACGTTGGGTACCTGCAATATATAATTCATCAAAGGTTAAATACACGATTTGAATTCATATTTACTGTGATTGTGATATCTGCTAAAATGAAGCAAAGGGGGCTTGCACTTAAGACGTCCGCACGATTATAAAGGATTTTGGACCCCTCCCTCCCCCCTCGTCAAACCTTGTCACACTCGAGCAAAGTCCCTCCTTGAAAAGATGTCACACGCGTCATGACCCCCCCCCCCCTTTTGTTGACCAAAATTTTATCCGAATCATTTCTGGGTTGTGAGATGAGCGTAAAGTGACAGGCCTACCAAAAACATGATATAAATGATGAAATTCACATTTTATGTCCATTGTTATTCAACCAACGATGTTATTGAAACTTGATCAAGAACGTCAAGAACTGACAAGAGTTCAGAAGTTGGCAGCCCTCTAAAATTGAAATACATGCATTGATACTCACATGTTGCCACCGTTGAAATCTACCATCCCAGAGACTGCTATTCTGACCAACTCTCGTCGATCATTGGGCTCGACTACGCCGGAGTCGAGGATATTTACAAGCGGCGATGCTCTTGCCTTTTTTCGATCATACATTTCAACCCAGCTTCTTACATCCATGAGATTCCAGTCCTTGCAATAAACATAACTCTCATCAAGTTCATGATTAAGATCATTGATTAATATACAGTCTTTGAGTATTGTGATCGATATTGGGGGGAAAAATATTCTGAACAGCGACGAACGGGGAAGACTGGAGAAAAATGAGTCCCCAGCAAAGACTGCACATTGAGAATATTTTTCGGTATTCCAAGAAAAAGTAGCAAAATCGTAAATGAAAATGTCGTTGAGATTTTGGTGATTAAACCATTCTTTTCAACTCTGAGACTTGAATAACTCAAATCAATTGGATCAACTCAATTCTGAGGTAAAGAAAGTTTCTCACCTCATCGTGAATACTTGGACCAGAAGACTCAAGGTTGTCTTGGGCATCTGGTGAATGGGTCATAATCATCTCGTGGATGATTTCAGGTCTGTTATCCTGATTAAGGCGAGAAGAGCTCTGAATAGAAGTGGTACATAGTCCTAAATTTTCGGTATCGATGTTCTGTAAATTATCGACAATGATGTATTCCTAATAACGAAGAGGAAACGACAAAAAAATAGTAACATAATCAAGAAGACTCATATCATTAATTACAATTTAGATAAATTATCAATCTAACGTACGAATATTCCAGCAATATTTGCAGGTTGAGCCGTCTTCTTTTGAGAATTTCCCTGGGTAATCTTTTTGAGCTCAGCTTCGGAAATGGAAGTAAAGGTGAAGCCCTCAGATCCTTTCTCTGAAATAAACGAAAGGGAAGTCTGAACTTTGAATCTTTGTAGTCAATTTCTTCAATGAATTTACTGCCAACAACCAATTTGTTCGATTTTTTGTGGGTATGGATTGATTTTGTGAATAGCAGGCAAGAATTTCTCGTTCTAGTTTTTTAACATTGACAGAGTGCTTGGGTATAACTACTTTTTTGGGTAGCATTTACGATAAAAAGGAAAAACTGTCGTGGTAAAATTCAAAAAATTTGAAATCGAGTGTACATATTGTAGTTAGATGTGCGATTCACCATTGTTGACGCGCTAAACGTGAATCAGCATCGAAATTTGTATCCTCGCATTCAAGTTGTTGATGATCATTTATAAATAGAAACACCAAGAAAAAGAAGTGAATGGTATAGAATGTTTCTATGAGGGTGCGAGGCAAATGCTGAAGATTATAGTGTGAAAAAATCATTGAAACATTTTGCAATAACTTCCAAAATTCATTTGATATGTTATGGAGCCGCGGTGATTGAAGTTAGCGAAATAAAAGGTTAATGTTGATGAAATCTCTTGGTTTCCAAAATTAGTTTGGTTTTATCCATACGGTTACTCGCGAGTATGGGCCATCATTATTATGTATGTACAAAATATAAGTATTTTATAAGTGTGATCCTATAAAATTGCGTATGTGGTTAATTCGGTGCAACCTTTTTTCCTAAACTATTACTGATTTTAAGAGTGAACAAAAAGGCAATGATTGAGAACGTTATTCCAGATTACTCATATCTAAATATTTCTTCAAATTTTCTTCTCATCGCAGCTATTGGAGGAGTACATAGAGAAAGGGAAACCAGATTTGACCACACTGTTGTGTTTTTATGCTAAACAAAAAGATGACCTTTGAATTCATAATTTCCTAGATATATCGTTGATGTAAGGAATACCGCCTCATTAATTAGGGGAGAATAATACTCACGGCACTCAAAAAATTTCTCATCAACTTCATTTTTATTATTTGATGGAGTTTTGATTCCATCACAAAGCTTAATTATTGATTTCAAGTGACATAAAACAAATAATTGTTTATTCAATCTCATCCATTCGCCCATATTATAAGGACTGGAATGGAAATAGTTTCTCACAGAAAACACATTGTAAATGTATATACATATATGGATACTTCCGTTTCACAAAAGAATTATGAAAATGTCTTTACCCCTAATCATGATTTGGTTTCAAGATCAATATATTTTGAGACTCACTTGATACATAACAAACGCGCCTAAAGTGGGCCTTATGATCATATTTCATAGTAAAATTTTTATCCTTACAGGACTACGAGTAATAATAATGGGAAAAATCACACATTGAGGCTCACGCAACAGCTGAAAACAAACTCGACAGTGAAGATGTACAGGACTTGACTTCTTCTGATATCGAAGAAAATGATGAAAAACAATGACATAACAAGGTTCATTCTTATTACAAATGAATTCTACAATGAAAAAAAAACGCATGGCGTCGTTACATATCAATCTGACAATAAACATCAATTTCTGCCCAACACTCAAGAAAATATAACACAATATATCTCTGGTAACCCAATAATGCTCTCTTGCGATTATGGAACGCTCTTACAAGTTGCAAGACTAATCGAGAGAATTAAATTATTCAATGTCTGCAGTTTTAGAAGACGATGCTGTATTATCCAACGGATCCGCCAGCGTCACATCTGGCAAACTCAAAAAAGCTACATTGCGCATGCGCCCAGTTCGAAGCTCCTGTTGTGTCTGATAAAATTGATGGATCCTTTCAGTAGTCGATGTGGCACCCTTCTGATCATTCAGGTTTATTGGCTTGCATTGTTGACTCATTGGAATAGATCTAAACTTCCAACCAGGCACCGTTTCATGATGTTGAAATTTGATGTGTTCAATAAGCAACTGTTTATTGATAGCCGAATAATCACAGAAAGCACAATGTACAATAATACCACAGCCACGTTTATAATGTTTGGTCAGGGTAGTTGAATGAGCGTAATATTTGCCACAACTAGTGCATTCGTATCGAGGCAATGGATCAGAATGATAATCTTGTACGTGTTTTGAAAGCCAAGCTGGATTAACTGTAGAGTAGCGACAGCCTGGCTCAGCACATGAAAATTTTTCTGTGCTTTGACAGTAAGCTTGGTGACGCAGCATGTGATGCCGATGTTTGTAAAGTTTGTCACACTTGCTACATTTGTGAATCTTAGTTTGACTTTCAACGCTTGTGTGAATACTTCTGACGTGTAATAGTAAGCTAGCCTTGCGATTGGTGCTGTATGGGCAAAGTTCACAGAAAAATTGTGGCGCCACTGGTGAGTGGCGACGTATATGACTGCGTAGGCTCTTCAGACGTTTGTACGTCTTGTCTGGACCACAACGTATGCATAAAAATCTCAGAGCAATTTGACATTGCTCGCAATGGAGCTCCTTGTTGGTACTGTAAAGTGGGGGCTTTTCCTGTTTGTGACATCTGGTGCAGTATGTCATTTGGAGATGTTGAACTGGAAATTGAAGCAAAAAATTACTTATTCGCTCTTCCTAATACGATACTTTGGCAAGAGACAATAATCATTGAGATACTGGTTTTCTGGTAAGCATGTGTATTGCTTGAATTTTATGCCGTTCGGTGGCGAGCAAATTTCTATGATATATCGAGGACAAAAGTCAGTTTGATAATTTTTAATCCAAGTCACAAATACTCTAGATAAAACATAGCCAGTATGAGACACAACTTTACATGGTTACTCAATATTAAAGATTTCGACGAAGTTGTTAATGTCATTGGTTCAATACATTGTCATTCTACTTTATTCACGTGAAACTTGCTCTTGCAACTCCTCATTTTGTTGAGAGGGATTCTCCCGCTTATCAAACAAGACAATGTGCTTACTCGTAAGAGAAAATTATTTGTCTATATGGAGTGTTGGGTCCAAGACTTTCTCCCGGTTCAATCAATTTGTCGATACTTCATGATTTTTCCTAAGTTTCCAATGTCTCATGCATCCAAACAGTATTACAGAGAAAAAATGGAGAGAAAAAGGGAGTTGCGCAGGGAGATGCGTGGTAAGATGCGCGGTGAGATGCGCGGTAAGAAGCGCAATGAGATGCGCCGTGAGCCGAAGAGGAGGGACTGAAAGAGCAAACGAACAATTTCTGCCGAGGCTTTTTACAGAGCGAGAATGTGCCATTAACATGGAACATGATTCAATTGTCAATTACATAAAAGGACGAGGTATATCTGAATGGTCCACTCTGTGTTCATTCCGATGATTTTATGGGGCGCTGGAAAATGTATATATCTCGATATACGCTAACACGATCATAAAGACAGGTCTGGTCACTCCATAGGGTGCACGCGTTACTCGGGTGATGCCGCCGCAGTCGATTTTTGCCAATATGGCCACCTTGAGGGAGGCAATCTGATTGGCTGGAAAAAACAACAATCTGGAGCAAACATTCGCTCTAAGTTGACGGTTGTCCGGCTGTTGAAGATTCATAACACATCGCTGTACTGTTGTAGATATTGAAGTTTCAAAATCGCCAGCTGCTGTTTTTTTCAGACAATCAGATTGCCTCCCCCGAGGCGGCTATATTGCCAAAAGCCGACTGCGGTGGCATCACCTGAGCAACGCGTGCGTCCTACGTAGTAACCAGACCTTTCTTCATGATCGTGTACGCTAATCTCGTCTCAACCATCACTGTCCAATCGTATTTTTACAAATTGAACAAATCAAGTGGCCTTGGATATTTTTCATGTCCCGGTTAACACATTGCCTATTATGCTAAAAATATCTCGGAGTGAACATATTGACGGAAGCACTTGTACACTTACAATTAAGTGATTTTATGATCCTGCAAAGAGTGAGGCAGGGAATAGTCAATAGAAGCCTTACCGAACGCTTCGGGAACGTCGAATGAATAGAAAGACTTCTCCGGTTCATCCACGGGTTGTAATGAGCCGTCATCTACGTTGACGTAGTGTGACTCGCAAGGTGGCACGAAATCATCATCTGAGATCATTTTTCAAAGTTAAATTTGACCTTGCAGTTTGGAATTACCAAATTTGAAAAATACCATCATCACTTACCTATGATAATAAGTTTTGATTTTTCCTCGCTCTCGCTTCTTGCTGAAGTATTTCTCCCAAAATTTTTAGTGACTGATCTTTGATATCCTCCGACTGAAAAAGAAAGTTTTCTCTGAAAATATATTTGATGAAAACAAAACCATTAGTACTGCAAATTTTATCTTTAGCATTTTTTGTAAAAAACATTCTGGGAATATTCAGTGATAGCAGGTCAATGAAGTCACTGCAAAGTAGCAATTGCAGTTTTCATGGAATAGGGAGATAAATCCGACAAAGATGACTCGAGAAACACAAACAAAGAGAGCTCTATAGGTCTACGGGACACAGATCGTGATAAAACTCTAGAAATCATCTTAAAAAATGAAAGTATGTCCAAGGATTTGGTCGAATGAGCCTCTTTTCCTAAGATGCTGCTTTGAAAATCAGAATTTCCTATACAGGCACATGTTGAAAAATCGTATATACTATACAATGTGACCACCGATATTTTGGACAATGTTTGGAGGTTATTACCATATGCCCTGCATCTGCGCATTTATGTTTTATCCGAAATATCGTGCTCACGTCGTGTGCTGACATTAATCTCCAAAGTTGTATCTTGGGACAAGAGGCTATTGGACTAAACCCTTCGAGATAATTCCATTTTCCACCGAAACAAGATGATTCCCACAGTTTTATCGAAATCCGAGTTCCGCAGACCTGGTGATTTTTTTGTATAAGTGACACATGTGTATGGCTTCGTATCTATTAGAGTATGTTCAACTATACAAATAATTATAGAGATAGGGTGCCTTTTCACGACGTAAAATTTTTCCCCCACAGCCCATCTCTCGCTATTGGGGCGAGAGAGACAATCCCCTGCTTTAGGGTCTCTAGACCAATAGTCTCTCTCTTTTGCTCCAATGGCGAGAGATGGGCTGTGGGGAGAAATTTTGCCGTCGTGAAAAGGCACCCATATTCTCATCAGCTACGCGTGTAGTGGCTAAAATCAACAAACCTAGGTTTCTGTCCATTTTATATTCAAGTATTAAGTGTCTCTGCAGGTTTTGGAATGGCACGACATGGATTACGAGAAATTTATTGATGGATGGATGACTCTAGGCACTTATGTATTTGTGTTCTCAAATTGTTGTCTATTCCTGAGCTATGGTAATGCATCCTTGCCTCGATGAAACGCGTTTCGATTTAAATTCTTGTTACATGTATTGTAGAGTGAAATACTAATGTTTGCAATTTTCCCTTCATGGACATGAATTCCGAGGAGCATCATGAGGCATGGGGAAGTATTGCGAGACTTTAGAGAGTTTAGAGACTTGAGAATACAGTTTTTTTTTTTTTTTTTTTTCATGAGACTAGTTGATTGCCATTGTCTAATTTTCTACTACTGTAGACGATAACCGTCCATATTTCGAAAAAATTTGCTCGGGTTCGAAATCCATTCTAGACGTTTCAAAGCTTCGCAAGAATCCACTCAGCTTCAATTACCTCTAACCATTATGACGCCCTAAGCAATATTCTTTCTGTAGCTGAATGAAATCAAAGAGATGATGGGAAATTATTGTCCATGGTCACATGTTGAGGAGGAATTATGTGTAACATTATTTTGAATCAATTTGAAAGAAACTTTAATGAAACAGAAATTTCTTGTCCAATGAATACATCAAATGAATTCATCCATATGATGGAAATCGTAATATCTATCCTGTGCATAATCTGCACTTTCAACAAGTAATACAAGGTAACCACTGCATCTGATTCAATAAATGACCGATATTTTTCCGATTCAAGAACTATTTTTAAACCGATGATTTGCAGAATTTTTATTTACAATCCATTCGCCCATCACTCTAGTCTCACAAAACTTCGAAGATTTACAGCATTTTGGAATCAAAACGTAGAGCCACCCTCACAACGACAGCAGGCTCTCGATCGATGTTCATTGCACATTGGTCGCTTGCATTTGAAACATAACATTTTAGTTTTTCGATCTCTGTGTCGACGATCACAAAATACGCAGCGCACTCTCTTTTCAAGTATTACTGCCTCATGAATACCATCTTGACATTTTATTTTCTTCGTCTCCTTGTCATCTGGCTCATCATCTTTTAATTCAGAATCTGGAAGGAAATTTTAAATCATTGCTGTTACAACCGAAGCAGATAATCAGCTCCCTGCATGGTGGTTTGAAAACTCCAAAATATTTACCTGGCCGAACGAAAAGTTTCTGATAAAATGCATGTTCTGCTAATGTTGAAGAATTGTGCTCGTCGTCAAATTTCGCTCCGCCATGCAATTCTGTAACATATATTTTGAATGGATCTCAAATATAGTTGGGTAGAAAGTATGTGTGCACAAGATTGCTTGTCGAGTTTGCATATCAGATATCGAAAATAATTCAACAGTACAATGAATAGTTATCTCATCATCGTAGTTGATCTGACCGATTTAAAGTTTGATAGAAATTGATCAAGTGCCAGTTTTTACATTCAGGAACCGTACAGATGCCAAGGTATGAGATCCCTCTGTTCTAAGCAATCGTAAGCAATAGTTGAGACACTATTGAATCATGAACCAAGAATCTGGTTGAATTTGATATATTGAGAGGAAATGCTGAATTCCTCGCACCAATCAAGAAAATAGAATGTAAGCATCAAATTAGATGTTCTTCTCATCAACAAGATTCGTATGGATGTCCATCATGATTGAGAATCAGGATACATGAAAAATTGCATCAACAATCATCTATTTCTGCGTGCACCATATGCAAAAGGCATAATCTGATACAAAAAGCTCCTAGCAGCACCTGAAAGTAATAATGAAGAATTTTAGAAATATTGAAGATAAGTATCAGGGCATTTTTCGCCGACTTAAAAATTGGTTTGCAGGGGTAAAGGATTCTATATCGACGCCTCTTACGAAGATAAACACCTATTTTCTTGTGACTGACGAAGATTAACGTTTATTCGTTGTGAACACGAATATTAACGGATTCTTCTTAGGTCCACGAAGACTAACACTTACTCCTTAGGGACACGAAGATTAACGCATTCTCGTTAAGTCCACGAAGACTAACACTTACTCCTTAGGGGCGCGAAGACTAACACTTACTCCTTAGGGCCACGAAGACTAACACTTACTGCTCAACGGCCCATGAAACTAGCACTTACTCCTGGACGGTATGAAGACTATAACACACTTGCACACGTTCTCGTTCAAAGGGACGGAGACATAGTATTTCTTCTTAGGACCACGAAGAAAAACACATTCCTTTTAGCGGCACAAAAATTAACGCATCGGTAGACTTCATTCATAGAGGGACGGAGACAATTGTCACGAAATACTTATTAATAAGTATTTCGTCTTAAGTCCACGAAAAGTAACACATTTTTCTCTACGCCACGAAGACTAACACATTCTTCTCGATGGAATGAAAAACAACACATTCTCTTTGACGTGACGATGAACGGTAAGTGATTGTGTTAGCCTTCGTTCCGCTAAGAAGAATATGTTACTTTTCGTGGGCTTAAGACGAAGTACTTATAATCTCCGTCCCTTCAAGAATGGAGTCTACGAATGTGTTAGTCTTCGTGGCGTAAAGGAAAATGTCTTACTTTTCGTGGCCTTAAGACGGAATACTTATAGTCTTCGTCCCGTCAAGAAAAAAAATGCGCGAATGTGTTAATCTTCGTGCAGTTTGAGGAGTAAGTGTTGATCTTCGTGGTCTTAAGCAGTAAGAGATGATCTTCGTGGCGCTGAGGCGTAAGTGTTGATCTTCGTGGCGTAAACAGTAAGTGTTAATCTTCGTGGCCGTAACAAAGCAGATGCTAATCTTCGGCCACCGTGTTTTTCTTCGTGGGCGTTAGCGGATGTGTTTATCTTCGTAAGAGGCGTCGATATGGCCGGTATTAGTGATGTAGATGAGTCTTTTGATTTAATAATTGAAAGGCCAGAAGTTTTCTCAAAATACTTTCAGATTTAATGTTCTTCAAGTATATTTTGATACATTCAGAAAATTCATCCGCTATGCCCCGTGTAATAGAGTGTAGAGATTTGGACGTATTTTGAAATATTTTCTCTATGTCGTATAATCTTGGTCCCGTAGAAATAGAGTAGCTTTTACACAAATTAATGTAAATTGTATCTTTTTACTTAATTCCTGTCATCCAGACCACAACATTTAATCTCTTAGACACCTCAAACCATCCTTAGGGGTAGAAATAGACGGCGATCTTACTACAATTAATTATAACAATGTTTCCTACAAAGTATTGGAAAAAGTACGACCTACAATACTTTTGAGCAGGAATGGTTGATTTGTTTCGAAATTCAAACATGATGATCATGATGAAATAATACAGATATAACACAAAATACAAATACAATCGTACCTAAAAGAAACTCTTTCGAAATTAAAAACAGAAGATTTGAGGGCAAGCACAAATGGAATGGAACTGATTGAGATAATATCTTCGTCTTTCTCTTTCTTTTCCTCCCTGCACAAGGCTGGAAGCATAATCACTTTCCAAATTTTCCAAAATGTATTTTCATCACAATAACGGTTGAGCAACTAAGTCGACAAATATTGTCGTATTACGCTTATTACAAGCAATTTTTATTCAAAAAATCGTACTTGCCAACCAGCAAAACATCTAGCGAGTAATCTAAAAAACTAATAAAATTGTAAAGGATTATGTACATTACATACTACAAATTAGTATTATCCATATTTGAAAAGTGTTCACGCATGCAAATCTGAAATTCGTCGTTGCAACGACGGAGAATCACGGTCCTGAACCCGCTCATTTCCGCTGTTTTCTTTGATGAAGTTAATACGTATAAGTACGATGAGTATTATAAAAGTCCAACATCCCCATTAATTCTATTTTTTACAATTGTGCTACTATACTTAAAATTCATCGTCATCTTCAGGTATAAGATTATGAATATTGGTCATTGATAACAATCTATACAATAAAAAATCTTTCGATGTACATGATCTCAATGGTAAAATCACTCTTCACAAGGCGCAACGTTCACAGAAATATCCTGAATCCAAAAATATATACAATATTTTATTATAAGATACAAAATATCACCAATCGCTGGTGTTGTTTCTATGTTGAGAACGTTATCACAATCTCATGCTCATTCGAAAAGGCACACTTTTGATGAAACAATTTGAACATCGGAGTTTGGTGATTCAGAGGCAAAAAGTTGAAACCGCACAATCAAAATGACGATGGAGAACATTCAGGTATTCCTCAAATTTGATTGAACTATCCGTCAGAAGTCAGAATTTTACACTGACATCTCTCAAGAGCCTTACCGCTTCATTAATTATCATTACAAGACATGACCGATATCCACGATTATCACATTCAGTCAGTCTGACCAGTGGGTTGAGTTCAAGCCATTTGGATCATATGCATATTATTTTCATACTTCAGTTGATCACCAACCCATACGAATGATTCCGCGCGATAGCGAGCTACGAATCTCGGCCATGTTTCGAATTTTTAAAAGAACCATTGTCGATTTTTCTCAATAATTTTTACCCTAGCTTCCAATCCCCTGTGGAGCTATCAAAATACAAGATATACATCGTTGCAGAAACATGTATTTTCCTCAATTCGGGACATAGAATACTATTTTATCCCAACTGGAGATCAGTGTTACATAATACATTCCTTCAGTTTACGTTCAAATGTGTTTTCAAGATAGTTCAAGTGATTTCTAAGAAGTTCCATAATGAGATCAATTAGCGTTTGCCGAATAAATGACCATCCCAACACGCTGGCCGGACAGAAAATCTATCAAAATGGTGACTTGATAACCTTCCGGATGACCTCCTGACCCACCGAGCTACTGAGCCGCCATATGGCCCGCCAATCTGCTGACCTATGGCAAATGACTTGCAAACCCGCTCACCTGAACTGCGACCTGACAACCCTCCGACCCATCCATCTGCCTCATTATTTCGCCAACCCATTGACGTGGTGACATTCCGGATGACCTACAGATCTACCGACCTATAGGCTTACTAAATGACTCGACGGCGCCCTGTCGATCTGCTGAAATGCCATATGACGACCCAGCGGCCCATCGACCTGCTGTCCTGCTCTATGACCTATTCGATCTGTTGGCCTGATAGATGACCTACCAATCCCCTGACCTGATAGCATGTCATCCGGAAGGTCAGCAGAAATATGGGCCGGCGGGTGTAATACTGAGCGGGGTCGATTGTTTTGTAGGCTAATCGGAAAGTCACCAAGTGGACGGATTGATTGAATGTGTGGCATATCAGTAAGTCAGGGATTCGGTAGGTCATATATTAGGTCAGTATGTCATACGGTGGATCATCAGGTAGGTGGATCAGTTGATCACATGTCAGATTAGCGTGTCGATAACTGCTCCGTCAGGTCGGCGGTTTGGCAGACTACGTGTCGGGTCAGTGGGTCGTTGCATCAATAGGTCATCAGGAAGGTACAAGATGAACAGGTTGATGGGGCATATTGGGAGATTAGTGGTTCAATCGGTCAGAATGATATATATATATATATATGGCCAGTAAGGCACCAGGAAGGTTACACAGTCGACAGTTTGATATGTCGTCTGTCAGGCTAGCGTATTGGGATGGTCTTCGGGTTTCCTAATGCTCATAAATTGGTCTCATAGGGAACTTCCTAGAAATCTGCTGGGAAGCTTTGAAATCACCCACTTGGGTATTCAAGTTCGAGCTCTTCCTGAATTCGGTTTGAGAAGATTAAATTATTGTCATTCACAGTCAATATCTCAGTCTCGCGTGACAATAGGCCAAATATGGTATCAGATTCGGATTCAGCGATCCAAAAAACCACAGTAAATGAGTTTTCATGGCTTTTACGATGTTTTGACTTATTTTGACCCCAAATATCTCAAAAAATGATGATATACCCGCAAACTGACCTTGGATTCGGAAACAGCAAGCTAAAAAAACGTAGATATCATAATGAGAGCGCTGGCTTAGACTACATTTTTCCTTTTGGGGGCAAGGTAATCTATTTGAAGATCGTACAGAAATATTTTAAGACGCGATATCTTCCACAAAAAACCTTGAAGGCGTATATCACGAGTACAGCAAATTCGTCAGAAGAATATTAATGTACGATTCCCTGATGATATATGACTTATCAAAGTTTCGTCACGTACATCTCCTATGTAACTTGTCTCTGTTATCATACGCCTCGTATGCAACATGAACAGGGCGTGTTTCGAGTACCGAACGATGGTGATGTTACTTACCATTTGTTGTCGATCGAAGCACTACATGGCTCCTGAGTCAGAGTCAAACATAAATGGCCAGCATAACTGAATGGGTAACAAGTAGAATATTGATCTTCAACATCTTAACAACGAATTACATGAATTGGATTCTGCGTTGGAATTCCCTATACAAATTATGTTGTCATAACATTTGAGAATGGATAAAAACCTATCCAACTTACAGATAAATATACCTTAGCAATAAAAACACCTCCAATATGGATAGAGTGAGTAAATAAATGCTAACGAGTATTTTTAGAACTTTACAAACACAAAATTGGTAAACATACAAAATCGTTGTCGATATTGATGAGTATTACGTTTAGAAAGTGTAACGCTTGTTGCACCTTCGGTAAAAATAGTATTTTTTGGAATGTATGAGTTAACGAAATCAGTACTTCTCCGGCTCATTCCATTTGATGATGCCGTTTGTAATGTACGGTGAGGTTGCCTCTCTGCCTAGCTTTGTAAGGGCACTCGGGACACTGAAAAAAGAATTAGTTTTAGTGCTTATTCGATGAAAGAATTTCTGGAAAATTGAGTAACTCGTAAAAATATTTCTGATCTCGAGGTATCTCGAAATTATTACAAATCTTTGAATTACCTGAAACGACGGCTCTTTATCCCCACATTCCAAGGATTCATGCCGTCTCATAGTGCTTTTCCATCTGTAACCTTTGCCACAGAATCTACATCGAAATTCACGCTGTTGACTTGGCTCCTGGCTTTGATTCGATAACTCTTTCAGTTGTCTCAATTGCTCTTGCCTCTGTTGATGTTGTTCAAGTTCCTGACGCGAGACAAGGCCCAAAGATGCAGGAAATACAAGGCTGTCCTGCGACGATGAAGCTTCGTCTTCGTCTATACGCTCAATTTCCAGCTCCGAGCGCCCTTCCAGATGTAATTTTTCACGATGTCGATCCTGTTGGTCAGCTCGACTACGAGTCAATGGTCGAGTCTTCTTTGCAAATTGTTTAAAATTACGACGAAGGAGTGATATCATGCTCAGATGGCTCGTTTTTCCTGAGGACAAACAAGCATTTGGATTTTTTCCATTCATTAGTTAAGTAGCCTAAAGCGAGAAAATGCAATATTTTTTTCCAAGACCCATTGGTGAGCACTTCTTCCCATTGTTATATGCTGGCCAGGAAATTGCAGGTTATTCAACATCATTCCTTGAGATATCTACACCAACCACTGTAGAGATGTTTCCCATGGTAAATGCGATTGCGCCTATACATTCTTGCCACAATCAACCAAATTTTAATCTGCAAGCTACCCCACGCACCTTTACCAATCAATCAGCATTACATTTTTTTTTTTTTTTTTTTTTCATCAAATAGCTGCTAGAGGAAAATTTTCATACTCCAAATGTCGTGTATTATTACATATTCAAGAGAGCAAAGGTCATTTACAATGCATAAATGTTGATGGTAGGAGACACTCTGACTGAGTTTTTGTTGTAATAGTCTAGTATCGTGAGTGAGATAATGAGAATGAGGTAGAAACTGAAAATGAAACATCTGTCACCAAAGATAAGTGTGTGCCATGGCTGTAAGAAAACCAGAATTGAGACGTGCACAATTCAGAATTATGACGAACCATCACCACCGAAAGAATCGATAATTACAAGAGACCCACAGTGGTCCAATATAATGAATTCTAATGTGAAAATAAATGAGCCCTGGAAAATATCATCCAGGTAGGCTTAAACTCATAATTTATTTGAATGAAACATTTCAAATTCATCTTGACAAATCATAAAATTATTTTGAAGACAGCAGTCTTATCACATGTCACAGTTAATGGGCTGGAGTTGGCATCATCTCGTTTTCTCTGCAATCTATGTTCTTTGAATGGGTATAGACCGTCTCCGAAGAAATCGTATAGAAATGACCTCTCATGACTGCTTGCTGTCTTGGTTAAGGAGATCCAATGCTATTTTCCTATCGACCAGTTTTGCGGAGTCTACATTGTATTTTAGTATCCAATCGTACATTGACCCAAGATACTTCACAACTTGAATCAAGCAAATGCACAATCAATGCAGTGAAAGTGTGGATACCATGCCTGAAATACGTATAATGATTCGAAGACTTGTCCATGTGGACTTTTTATCATAAACAGTGCATTCGGCCATGAAACCGACAAGTATTTATTCATTCCTTCCGGAGCAAATCATCACATTGGACCTGTAGAGAATAAAAATAGAATTATTTATCGTCCCACAGACTATGAAAATTTGTTGTTTTCAATTAATTGACTGCGTTTGAATCATTCCACAAGATGGATTATGATAAATTTGATTCATAATAAACAAGGACCTGCAAGTAAGAAAAATTAATTTATTGCGTGATCTGATCACGAGTTAGAAGGCTTCATTGTGGAACTGAGACGCTATCTTTGCAATATGTGCTAAATCCATTCCGAGTGTTGGGACGATTTTGTTTCTTGAGTGGAGCGAGGGAAAAGTGTTCTGGTAATGACAATTTTCCACCCCAAAAGCCCCAAAGAGCGGTTAGGAGCAGGATTTTGGATTAAAATGGATCAAATTTTCTCAATCAGGGCAGAAAATTGTCTCTGAACACGAGATAAAGATAAAAATTATATTTGTATTGAGGTTGTAAGAAAATTGTTCTAAATCTATAAAAATACCATATCCGATGCATGAAGGGTAGTTTTTCAATATATCACACGTACCTAGCGAAAATGGTTCATAAGTAGAGAACTGAATAATGAATCAAAACGACTATAAGAAAAAAGTTTATTGTATAAAAATGAACAAATTATTCATCTGAGGTATGCGTCGAATTTCATGACATAGATTTATGCACACATGATTTTTTGTACATCTGAAAGTATTCAAATAATGGAACATATTATTATATGTACACATGAACATTTTCAAAGATACGTCCATTCCCACAGAATGAGGAATATTTCTTGGAGCGAAATTTTATCGGATTCTCAATTTCCAAGCATCGATCAATGAAGAATGGGTCGGTGATCAAAAAATTAGTGCGTATTCACTATCGATACTTGGAAATTCAGTCCACTAGATCTATGCAGATCCATAGCATTCATGGTTTCTAGTCGCTTCTAAGATTGAGGCATTGACGACCAACTAGACCATCATCACAGTGGCTATTATTATTCAATCTTTTGAAATTCATGCGATGGATAGGCAAAACCATGGGCCCACATTTGAACCCATCAAACGTTTATTGTACTAGCTATCGACATTGGTTCAAATAATCATAATAGAATATCCATTTAGAAATTTCACAAATGTTCAAAATAGGGGTTCGGAAAAATACATATCATATGAGTAAAAACAAAGATAGACTTGGAAAACGGCCACCGACTACGAATATCTCAGCTATTAACAGTATAAAAATGTGACACCAAAAAATACGTGAACTAAAGAATTGATTATGGAAGCAAGATTAATGCAAGATAAAAGTGCAATCTTCGCCGAGAAAATCATCCATTTCAGCCGCAATCTTGCCCTCTGAAGTTTTATTTCGTCATTTTTCTTGAATCATTTGGAAACTTTGATGATGGGATAGAAGAACGACAAAAGATTCAATGCTCTGAATCCCAATGAACGATAACATAGTGGGAGCAGTCAACTCTATTAGAATGCAGCTCGTTCGGAATAAAATCTGACACTAGTTGACAGGTTCTGTCTTAATATAATAACACTAACTATCAGGATTCATTGATGAAATTCTTGTCAAGTAATTACGCACGGAAAAGGAAAACATAGATAACCCGTATGTGAAAGATGTATGATTTGTTTTGATTTGGGAATTGTTGGGTATCGTGGCTAGTCATGAACATGGCGCCTCGCTAGACTTTGAATCGCATGTGCTGTTCTATCATGATTGGAGCATTCACTTCCACCTTGACGCCATGTTGGCTTGGGTTCCTGACCAGATGCGTATTCAGAAAAAAGACCACAGGGACAGCGGGTTGGCAATTACATGAAAACTTTTTCGAGGCGCACGCCTTCCTTATTTTTTCAGTGCAACTTTGTTGGCTCACCGCCCTCTTGGCCTACTCTTGATCAAGAAGAGGCCGCAGTCAGCCGCCATGTTAAATGTAGAATCGAATTTGTTCGAAGAATATGTCGACTTTTACTCATCAAAATTACTTGAAATGTCATGTGTATCCACAGAATACATGTCTGAAGGGTGCCACGAAGCCAAATGAATCAATTAAAAAAAAAGTATCCAGAAGAGGTGAACTCAAACGTCGTCTGCTCATGAGCGCCAACATACAAAGTCTCGAGTACACCTCGTCTGAATAATTTTTCCTAGAAACTTGGCCCATTTGGCTTCGTAGCACCATTTAGGCATACATTCTATAGAGTCAAGTCGGAATTAATAAGGTAGGAGGCGTAGGAATCGAAGTAAGTTATGACCGTTGATAAGAAACATTTCGTTATCGAAACAGGGCATCATTGTACACGCAGCTTTTTTCGTGTTTTCGAAGGTCCGCTGTACAGGTGCGCCTATTACCGCAGAAACGGCAATCGAATTCTCGTTCAGGGTATATTTGCCTGTGCTCACGCTGAATATGATTAAACAAGGCAACTTTTTTATTGCATTTAAATTTACAATGGTCGCAGCTGAGCGCCGATCGGTCACATTCCGTCTGAGCGTGACGAGCGACCTCTAGGAGCGTATCAAAATAACGACCACATGCCAAACAGACATGTCGCTTGTGTCTGTGTTCGGTTACCAGATGGCGCTGCAGCGTTGATTTGTTATCAGCTACGTAGGCGCACTTGTGGCACGGATGTTGGAGTTTTTGAGATTGCTGACTATTACTGGAATTCTCAGATTGAGCAACCCAA
Organism: Eretmocerus hayati; assembly: GCA_029851415.1. NCBI lineage: Eukaryota > Metazoa > Arthropoda > Insecta > Hymenoptera > Aphelinidae > Eretmocerus > Eretmocerus hayati. The sequence continues at coordinate 156,020,310 of CM056741.1, forward strand.
GGTCGACAGGAAGAGGCTCGATGGCTGCGAGCGCTGTTAAAAGTGCGAAACCAGTGGTGGCAGCGTTTGCACTTATATGTCAGTGGATTTACACACTCACGGCAGAAATTCATGGGTGTATCCAGATTACATTCGTATTTGCGGTTACACTTGACACAGGATGCAGTCAACTGATACGTCTCATCAGGCACTGAAAGAATATTGACACTGATAAATGATGTATGATCGTCTAACTAGTCGTTACAGTTTAGAAAATCGTGAGAATTCCAAGGAGCCAATCAATGACTTCAACTGAGATAGGACAATTAAATAAGAATGATATGTTTCTCTTGAAACTTGTAATCCATTACCACCGAGGACAAAAAGCCAAAGATTGAAATCGTACAATATATTAATCCTTTGGAAAATGTGCAAAAAATGATCAATGTCTCGATTTGGACTCAGAAAAATTCGATCAGGCACTTGATGTAACCAAAGATGAAAAAGTGAAAAGTGAGTTATGCTAACTAGTGAGACCTTCAAAGTTTAAATATGGTGCATAAAATTCTGTATAACATGAATAAAATGAGTATGTCGGAAATAGTTATGGATGATGCCATTTTTATTGAACTTGAAAAGGAAACTATCGTCAAGAAATCGTGAAGGGATCATTAAATGAACAAAAAATACTACCTTCAATAATTTCGATGTCTGTCTCAACTGGTTGTATGTCACATTTAGACGATCGGACTGAACTACACTTGATGACAGTCGTCGTACCCTCACTTTCTCCAGCTGATTCTGAATTTCGAAGATAAATCGTTTCATTAAAAACAATGACTTTGAAAAAAAATCAAAATACTACCTACTGTAATTACCTGAAAAAACATCCGGAGCAGACATTGTGGAATCTGATAAATCCAAAGTTTCTTCTTTCCATATTTCAAAATTGCCTAGACGTATGACATAATCTGTAACATTTATAGTTCTCATTATCGACGAATTCTATATGGAAGATTGCAAAAGCAAGTCCATTTGATAGAGAAGAAATCGATAGTAATTCAACTAAATATCGCAATACATTATTCGATATCAAAGAATAAAAGGAAATAATTCGACTGCGAATCGCACATTGTTTTCTTAAATACTCTAATTTTTCGAAACTAAATGAAGTACCAAGAAACGAGAGATGCATAATCATACTCATACAAAAATTGTTGAAGATGAGTTTCATGAGCGAACATATACATATATATGTTACAATCATATGTATGAGACGTATATACAAAGCACGAAAGAATTTTTAGCTCAAAGAAGGTGGAAAGAAATTTAAGAAAAGTATCTTGATGATCAATTTATTATTAGCATTTACATTTTAACACTATTGAGAATAGCAGTCTATTCTCAGGAATTACTGGCTAATCCCAAAAAAACTTCAACTCCATCAGATGAAATTTCTCATCGAAATCTAAAAAAAACCTCAATAATTGGGAGCTGTCCGTTATCTCACGAATAAGAACCATATTAGTCATCATCTCATATTTCGCAGATGGAGATAGACCCAAACAGTAGATTACGATTCATAGGCGCAGAAGTTGGATTTGGTTCCCAATGATATTTTCCGGCCCGAGTCAATAAAGGCGAGGATCAAAATCGTCGGGATGATGCGAAATCCAGGTTTTGCGACCATGCATCACATGCTTTTTGGAGGAAAATATACTAGACATCAATCAAAACTTGCAAGGTTTCCTTCAGTTTTATTGAGAAAGGCAGCTAAAATTTTCTATTCTGTCAAGCCAAGAATTGGCGTTAATCCAGAACTAATAGTTACAAAGTTTTCCTCGATTTTCAAAGTTCAAATCCGAACACTTGTATTTGATACAAGTTTGAGCTTTATGCCTTTCAAGGGACCATTCACGACGAAACTGACTACCACATTCTTTACATTGGTAAGGGAATTGATACTCTGACGGAAACTTTTCATTTTCTTTGAGTTGTGTAGAAGGAGATTCTGAACTACTTCGATGATTGCTGATTGAAGCTCGGTGCTCCAAAATTGGATGCCTCCAACCAACAGTACCGACGCCTTTATATCTGGATACATCTCCACGCAAACAGTTGGCGAGTAAAATTTTGTTCTGGGCAGCAAATATGGCTGAAAATATAAAAATTAAAACATTATCAAAAAATTTGGTGGTAACGATGAATTGTCAACCTGATTATACGCACCAATAGAATCATCGAGACTTCTGAGTAGGCATTCTGGTGTATTATTTTTGAAATAATCTGGAATATAAGGAAAGTATACTCCATTTGACAGGAAGTTGGGATATTTCATGTTCCATAATGATTACAGAGAATTTTATGCCAACATCGGTACATGCTCACAATAATACAACATTATAACAAAGAGAACAATCATGCTAGACAAAAACATCCTGAATTGAGTGTTTCTCACATATATCGCACGCAGAAATTCCACTGATCATTCCATTGCAGTAAGACAATTTTATGCAAAAATTTATTTGTGGAGGATGACAAATGCAAATATTTTAGCTGAGTCTGAACGTCACTTTGGGAGGGCAATAAATTATCCGCCTTTTGAAATTTTTCCTATTACCGAAGTCATTTTATACTCTGACTCAATTCATAATTACGTGTGGTTTTACCTCCAGACTACATTTTGAAGCCCGGGTTTCTTCTGTATATATACCTGTAATATTGAAGGATTTCTTTCTCACATCGGCACTGGGGAAATTTTCTTAGAAACTATTTCGATACTCCACATACCCAGTTATTATCATTCGAAATGATGACCTGGAAGAATCGAGCTTGAGGTTTGCTATTAACGAAAGACGACGAAAGCGCCAATTTGACTCTATTCTACTGTACAAAGAAGTTCCGAGAGTCAGGATCAGGAAAAACCGGCCTGAATCACGACAAGCCCCCAAGCCCCCTAACCTTGCAATGTTAATTTTCAGACGATGCAACTGGTTTTGAGAATTTCTTCTTCCAGTGTCATACCTGATTGGTGAAAATTTGATGACGAATGGACATTGTATAATTGTTGTTGAATTGTTCAATGTTGTAGTAGATTTATGAGATAAGGTTCGGCCTTGTAAGTAAGTTGATGGGGTTTACAGTCTGTTTTACAGCCAACTTACACTTACCGTGTTATTCTTCTGGAGGATGATTGCTGGAATTTTTGACTGCCATAAGAATAACAAGGTAACTGTAAGTTGACTGTAAAACAGACTGTAAACCCCTTCAACTTTCCTCCAGAAGGATCGCCAATCACACCCAAAATTTTTGTACAGTTTGGTACTTTCTAGGATATGAAGAATCTAGAGCAGATCTGGCGATATAGGCCTCGTATTCGGAGATACAGTCAAAAAATTTAACCACGTATGTACGAAAACCTATAAATATACTATTTTGACTTCAATATACACGAGCATTTCAATAATATTACTGTATAAATTATTCTTTCTGTGCGTGCCAAGAAAAATGATTCGCGAAAGAAATCAATCATTTAAACGGGGTATATGAATGGGGGGAAATCTCTTACAATAGATGTTTTGGAGTATTTTTTCATGTTTATTATCTTTGTTACACATTACACATTTTAAAAGATGCACTTTAGTGTAAATGATTTAGTTGAACTGTCACACGGTGCATAGGTAATTAGATCAATTTGGACCAAAAACGTGTTAAGTCATTGTCAGATTCTTGAAAAATTGATTTGGTACATCGGTAACTTATTCTCATTTATGACAGTCTTCTAAAAAAATTCCTTGAGGTATTTTACAAATGGATTGCCATTTGAAATACTGTTAAGGCAATTTTTTTTGAGGATAATCACAGATGGAAACAGTCTTCAAAATGCCAGCTCAAGTTGGAGAAAATCTGAAATCACATTAACGTTTTCGCAATGAGCTGTCCAACTCTCGGGACAACTGTTTCTTTGACATTTTATAACAGATCTTTATAACTCATATTACCATCAAACACTATAAAATTGAGAGTGTAAACATAGATCTCCTTCAAGAGAAGTTCGTATCTACGAAATGAGTTACTTCAGACAAAATATTTTTAATTCATCAGACTTTGAACATATCTGTATTGCACTTACGTGTTACCTATCACTAATAAATTCTCAACATAGTGTAAAAATCTGACAGATAAAATATACAAATCACTCATCTCGATTAATATGATGATTTTTAACTTGCACTTCAACAAGTTATGTAACTCCATGACATAAGAAAATCGTGGAGTTTGATATTCAGGAAGACAATTCGTAGATAGTAGCAAGAAATAGATATTTGAGTTCACTCGAACCTTGACATTGCACTTGATAGTAATAATAAAACAATTATTAACAATTGAACAATTCATTAGATTCTAAATCCTAGCAGATTATTTTGGCCATGTCGTTCATTCGGCCTTTGTAGATTTTTGTTTGTTCTTCCTAATCATAAAAATTGCACAAATACGACAAAATCATACCTATGGGTATACCCTAGCTTCGTGTGGAACTTTCAGTCTCAAAATCAACCTTTTGTAGTTTACAATTCTCATTTTCAATTCGAATAACACGTAAATGATGCTCATTCACGATTCATACTTTATAAACTTCATTAACAAGAATATATTTCAATTCAAATGTTAACCAACAAGTGTGGAATACACATTTTGATACTTGAGTGGCTCGAGGCTCGAGTAGTTTTGATTCCAAGACAAAACCTTTTTTTAACTCAAGTGATAAATGAGATGCGCTGCGTCATAGAAGAGCAGATCAGATAGTATCCACAATATGGGCTTGTATTCTGATTGCATCCATCATTTCAATGCTTTGTGATGAGATTATAGTTAAGTTCTTTCCCCAATATAATGGCCAGGATAAATATATCTCTGGCATTCACAAGATCAAGATCATTATTGAAGTGATTATTTAAGTTTTTCCATCTACAAGGCACTACTCATATTATAAAGGCACGAACTCTTTCTGGAAAACAGCTTCAAGATCTAAAAAAACCTTGACGCGAGGTGAATTTCTCACGCATGACATTTTTAGCAAGCGATGAAAGGTTTAAAAAGTTGCCTGGATTCAGATGTCTGATGTGCGTCATGACCATAAAAACCGTGTGATCATTCGTAAACACGGTATTTAGGGAATCCTAAGGTTGCCCAAAACTTGACGATTCATTGAAAACTACAATCTCAGATTTGAAAACTAAAAATCCCTACTGAATCAATTTGACGTAGAATGCTTGTTCAACATGTGAGAAGTCAAACAAGATTTACGTTTAGTTTTGTAATTACACAAATTGCACAGTTCAAGTTTCTCACGGCCACATTCCACGTCCAGATGTCTCTTTAGTGTGCATTCGTTCTTATAGGATCTTTTACATTTTGGGCAAGGAAAATTGGTCTTCTCGGATCCATGAAGTCGAGCTAGATGTCGAATGAGATTTACTTTTTGTAATGTACGGTAAGTGCAATGCTGAAATATTAAAATGAGGATTGAAATTTCTGAGATATTTCACTAGTAGTTAATGATTAATATGTGGTGTAGAAAATATTTACGGCGCATTTGTATTTTGGTTCTTTGCCACATTCATTCAATTTATGGCGTTTTAAGCTGGAACCGTCTCGATATTTTCTGTTGCATACCTAAATAAAATCATTGAATCAGCCAATGCGAAAACCTGTGTTTCGGGAGTGTGTAGACTGTGGAGAAAAATTTGGTATGGGAGGCCATGGATTTCCAAGAATCAAATCATTTTGTAAACGACAACATGAATGAATTAATGGAAAATTGTGAGACTTTACTATTCTTGGAGGCGGCATACACGAAAAATGCTGTACTTTACGCGAAACTTTCAAATGCATGAAGGGTTCGGAATGATCAATAATGATCCAACGTTCGACAATAGAAGCTAATAAAATTGTTCACTTGGTAATGATCAAAAAAGGTCTTACATTACAAATGAAGTGATAGATTAGAGCTCCTCCGCAGTTCTTCTTCTTTAGATGAGACGCGAGTCCTCGATCATTGACAAAAGTTTGTCTACAAGTGCCGCAAGATACTTTATTTGAGACTCCTGAATGGAGGAAGAACTGATGACGTTCCAAACTGTATTTTGATGTGAAGGAACGCTTACAATCCTCACAAAAATATTTTTTCCATTTCTTATTTTTCCTTGATTTCATCATTTGGCATTCATAATACATGTGACGATTTGCATGGTGCTTATTCTTGTATGTTTTGCCACAATGTTTACAAGCAAATCGTTTCTCAGTCCCTTCAAGAGTACTATCATCTAAAAGAAGAGAATTTAAATTAGCAGAGCAGGGAATGAATTCACTGAAGTAGCTGATGAATTGGAAGCTTACGCTCGGATGAAACGACTGTACTGGAAGATTGTCGTTTTTCTTGATCTTCAACAACACTAAGTATCGAATCTTCAACAATTTCTTCTATTTTCACGTCAACCTCGTCGTCGTCGTCGTCACAGATTACTTCTATCTTTACATCGTCATCTTTTGGATTATTTTCGTCATCTGAAAAGTCATATCACTAGTAAAAAACTATTTCAATTTACCGAACTTTGAGGAAAAATTTAGATCTACATACTCTCAGTCTTTGCAGAGATAATTTCGTGAGTGATATCTATTGCACTCTCAGATTTAACAACACTGTACACGGAATTTTCTACTTCTGCACCTAAAACACAATATTCGCATCAACCAGCCCAAGAAGAATAGATGCAACGCTTTATATCAAATGGGATTTTGACCTGTTGCACGGCTATCGGTATTTTTTTCTGTTTCTTCTGTATGATTTTCTTCTTTGACGAAAATAACACTCTCGCTCTTGCCATCTGGAACTACGTGAATGATTGATGAGAAAATCTTACACCAGGAATCCATAGAAGTTGAGGATAGAAACGGTCTACACTTGATTTCATAAGATTTAGTGATCATCAAAAATCGGTGCGTTGAGAACCCGTGTGATGCTCATTCAAAATTGATGTTATGTATGTACACTCCCCGCACATATCTCAAACAAACCTCAAACTCTGCACAAATCTCAAAAAGTGGTTTGTCCACATTTGTCTTCAAAATCACTTCGGACAAATGTAGGGTCACTCGGGCGGAACCATCTCGTGTTCCTGTTAGGATCGAGATCAGACCTCAATAACAATTCAAGGACAGACATTGTTTCCAAGATTTGTGCGGAATTTATTTGCGGTGAAAGCACATTTTCGGTTTTGTTCTCTTTTTCCAGGCTGAGCTAATGAAGAAAGATGATCACCGACACTCGCGAGAAGATTATATTTTGACCATTGGAAAAAATTTCCAATCAATTACCAAAATTATCTCCTTATTTTTGTATACGTTCTAATAAGACCTGCGTACGACACTATTTTTACATAAAAATTAGCACTCTAAAAAAACTACTTTCGATTGGAATCATTATTGATCACAAAAAAATGTTCCCTTTCAACGAGCTGCACTAATGTTAGAACTTACATATTCATCCTTCCATCTTAAGGAATTCAATTCTTTTTCAATTATTCAGCCGTATTGTGTCCAAATTAATCGTTTGCGTTTTGAGGATGGCATAACTTCAAGACAAACAATGATGCTCAAACATTACAAACTATCAAAAGACAGAGCTCCTCTTGTTGATGAAAATATCTTTGAGACACGATGTGGTCTACTGAAAAATTTGGAGTAACAAGTAATACAGACTACCCAATATCTTACCTGCAAATTTCATCACGGGATCATTTTCTGACGAGTTTTCAAAATTTTCTTTGGCATCAGCATTTTTTTCTTTTCCATTTTCTGGAATGTATGAAAATTTGAAAATGTACCAATCAGAAAAATGCGGGGAAGGGCACGCAATGACACTTTACGGAAGGATAGGTTACACATTGAAAAAATTCAGGAATCAATAGTTTTTTTTCCACGGGAATCAATAGTGATACGTTCGAAATGAAACAACTGAAATGATTGATAAGCAGACAGCGAATAGCGGTTGAATGAGCTGATCATTTCTGTCCTTTAAGAGCTGATACTCATCTCTCCATCAAGCATACAACATTTTGAAAGAAGTCTCGTTAAGTGGGGAAAGATACAACATTTTGACTGATCTTTGTGTCAATTTTCATGATTTTCCGGGGAAAATCAGTAACTGATGAGGAGACTTTGGATATAAGGCAGCTCAAAATACCTCTAAAGGTACTCTTTCAATAATCTCGATTTTCTATGTAGGTGCTAAGATAGTATACGGAAGCTTCCTTCCTCAAATCCAAAAAATTTTATCTTCACGCTCGCTTCCAGATGATTGAAGAATATTAAAAGATATGTATGTAAGTCGATGTAACATATTTGTTTTATAGCACTTTAATCAATAAATCGCAATTTTGATGGATAAGATTTTTGGATCCTCGTGATATAAAATATCGCATAGAATATGTACAGATGGGTAGTTTTGTTACAAAAGACCTATAGCACTTGCTTTGCTACTAGTACCATAAACAGTCCTCCTTCGTACAAAACCATCCATCTACTTGCAGTGTCACGACGTACTATTTTCTACCCGACAAGATATTTTCAAATGCTTTGTGATGACAATTAATGTACATTTTCGTACCTCAGTGAATTACAATTTGTTATGAATCGAAGAATGACGAAAATTCCGTGTATTTTATCAACTATTGAGTCATTGTGGAAAAATTACTATCAAGACAGCCCAGGAGGAAATGAGCCCGGGAAGCAGGCTTTTCGCCAGTAAGGGCCTCCCTTCGTCCAATAATGGTAAAATATTGATAATTTCAATCAATTTTCCACTGTTTTCGTCGTAGGCGCATAAAAAGGCACTTTTAGCAGAAAACCCTGGCTTCCCGGGCTCAATTCTTCCCGGGCTATCTTGATTGTAATTGTGGAAAAAGGGAAGGAATCATAACACGCTGGAGGAGGAAAGATCAGCTCACCACCCACCAAGACTACGGGTATGTATTCGAATGCACTTTGAAAGGAGTTCGATATTGAATGAATTTAGTTCGAACATACTACGAAAATAATGATCTTACCAGCCTCGATCGGGCGACCGAAATCAATTTGTTGCTTGCGCTCGGCGACCTGTCCTTCAACATTAACTTGAAGAGGATCAATTTGCGCTCCGGACGTATTTGACATAATGGCACGGGCTTCCGAATCATTGCTATCAAAATTCTCGAACCGTCGACTGATCACTTCGTGATTAGGACAATTGTCACCTGTATTTGGCTGCATCTCAACGATGCACTCTGAAGGAGTAAGGCCACGAGCCCAATTGTAACGCAGAATCGTCTGAATTTCATCATTCTTCCAATCTTCCATTTTTAATGATTTTAGTTTCTTGATTGGATGAGTAACAGTGTATCTCCAACAAATCTGCAGATCTGATAGATAGACGATCCTGTTTTCCGACAAGATGTCAATTAGATCAGTTCCAGAATCATGGATAGGATTAATTCGTACCTTTTTTTCTAGTTCTACAGAATTTTCAAGTTATTTGGGCACCAACGGAAAGAATGAGACGATGATTGGATTTCATCTCTGGAGAGATGTATCAATACTTATCATCGAATTGGAGTGTGTTAGCAAACCCAGTAGATTACATTTTTCGCAATTTCTAAGCCTTCGCACTCGAACGTCTCGTTGAGTGCTTTTTGCTTTCTCTAAAGAGAAAGCTTTGTTTTCGACACAGCGAATTTTTGATCAATTTTTCCATTCAACCCAACATTTTATTCAACATAATTCATCTTATCAAAAAAGTGCTTTAACCATCTTATTCCTCTCGCCAAAATCTAACGATTGTAAGTAACACTTTTCCCCTTAGAATCCTCAAAAACCCCCCAGTGACTCATCTCTCCGGCCCTTTGTCTGTGTCTGTGTGTGTGTGTATGTGTGTTGTTTTTTTTTTTGCGCCACGCTTTCTCTTCTACACTCCACTCTATCGATTTTTGCTTTTCTACAAGTTCTAGAGAATGTCTCAGAGATGAGACCAGTGATTTTCCTGGTCTCCTCTCCAAATCGAATTTAATTTAAACGATTTTTTAGGCAAAATCGCTGAAATTGTGTACTTTCATACTAAAATATCTCTTTCTAACTTTACCTTACCCCAATTTTGATTACCTAGACTACGGTTTTTTTGGCTCAATCTATCTTTTGGTTAATACCGAAATTCCATTCAAACTCCATCAACGTGAATTTTCATAAAAAAACCAAAATTTCCAACAAAAACAGCAATTTGAGCATGTTTAGACCTATTCTATCAAAATTCTGTTTTAACCAAATCACTCGTTTTGCTAAAAAAACCTCACTTTAGGTAGCCCAAATCCCCATAACTATTTTCCTCAAAAAAATAACTCAAAATATACAAAAATATTTTTTTCAATATTCATACTTTCCTCATATCTCTCCTCTAAATTACTTTATTCAAATTTTACTCAACTAAGTTGATACTTTTTCATCGTTCTGAATCGATTGGTTGATACCGAATTTTCTCAAAATCCGTTTTAATACATTGAAAATCCCATTTATTCCCGAAAAATCCAAATTTTTTCAAAATACTCCCATTCAACCCAATATTTTCTTCAACATAATTCATCTTATCAAAAGAGTGCTTTAACCATCTTATTCCTCTCGCCAAAATCTAACGATTGTAAGTAACACTTTTCCCCTTATAATCCTCAAAAACCCCCCAGTGACTCATCTCTCCGGCCCTTTGTCTGTGTCTGTGTGTGAGTGTGTGTATGTGTGTTGTTTTTTTTTTTTGCGCCACGCTTTCTCTTCTACACTCCACTTTATCGATTTTTGCTTCTCTACAAGTTGTAGAGAATCACTCAGAGATGAGACCAGTGATTTGTCTAGTCTCCTCTCCAAATCGAATCTGATTTGAACGTTTTTTGAGGTAAAATCGCTGAAATTGTGTACTTTCATACTAAAATATCTCTTTCTAACTTCACCTTACCCCAATTTTGATTACCTAGGCTATGATTTTTTTGGCTCAATCTATCTTTTGGTTAATACCGAAATTCCATTCAAACTCCATCAACGTAAATTTTTATAGAAAAACCAAAATTTTCAACAAAAACAGCAATTTCAGCATGTTTAGACCTATTCTATCGAAATTTTGTTTTAACCAAATTACACGTTTTGCTAAAAAAACCTCACTTTAGGTAGCCCAAATCCCGATAACTATTTTCCTCAAAAAAATAACTCAAAATATACAAAAATATTTTTTTCAATATTCATACTTTCCTCATATCTCTCCTCTAAATTACTTTATTCAAATTTTACTCAACTAAGTTGATACTTTTTCATCGTTCTAAATCGATTGGTTGATACCGAATTTTCTCAAAATCCGTTTTAATACATTCAAAATCCCATTTATTCCCGAAAAATCCAAATTTTTCCAAAATACTCCATTTTTATAATCCTTACACCAACAATATTAAAATTTGCCCTCAACCATACTACATATATTCCATGGAAAACCCTAGTTTATAGGTCATCTGAATTCCCCTAAAAGGCAATCTCCTTATAATAACTCAAAATATTAGAAGGAAATCGCATCTAAAATTCATTTTCCGCTATTACCCAGCCCCTAAACTAATATATACAAATTTTACTCAAATAAGTTTATACTTTTTCATCGTTCTAAATCGATGAGTTGATACCGAATTGTTCAAAATCCTTTTAAATACATTCAAAATCCAATTTATTCCCGAAAAATCCAAAATTTTTTTTAAAAACTCCATTTTTATGATCTTCTCACCAACTATATCAAAATTTTCCCTCAACCAGACTACATACCTTCCATGAAAAACCCCAGTTTAGGTCATCTTAATTCCCCTAAAAGTGAATCTCGTAATAATAACCCAAAATATTAGAAGAAAATTGCAGCTAAAATTCATTTTATCCTCATATCTCCCTCTACAACTCATCTATCCACCTTTTAATGGACTAGAGAGATACTTTTCCCTCATTCCACATCGATTGGTTGGATCCAACCATTGGATTGTGAGTGTGATATGAAATGCAATTAAATTAGATTAAAAAATATAACTATTTTGTAGGAATCCCAATCATCATTTTGGAATTTGATCAGTTTCGCAAATTTCTCATTAGTTTCAGTGAATCTCTTAAACTATTTCGCTAAGAGAAAGTATTCTGCTAATCTCATTTAGCAGCGTATTTAATTCCATCCTCGTATTCTGTAAGCGACCAATATGAGGTGACGTTATTTTTATCATCTCAAAATTAAAACGTTCGCATCTCCTCACAAGGCCTTTTGCTTTCTCTAAAGAGAAAGCTTTGTTTTCGACACAGCAAATTTTTGATCAATTTTTCCATTCAACTCAATATTTTCTTCAACATAATTCATCTTATCACAAAAGTGCTTTAACCATCTTATTCCTCTCGCCAAAATCTAACGATTGTAAGTAACACTTTTCTCCTTATAATCCTCAAAAACCCCCCAGTGACTCATCTCTCCGGCCCTTTGTCTGTGTCTGTGTGTGTGTGTATGTGTGTTGTTTTTTTTGCGCCACGCTTTCTCTTCTACACTCCACTTTATCGATTTTTGCTTTTCTACAAGTTGTATAGAATCACTCAGAGATGAGACCAGTGATTTGCCTGGTCTCCTCTCCAAATCGAATTGAATTCAAACGTTTTTAGAGGTAAAATCGCTGAAATTGTGTACTTTCATACTAAAATATCTCTTTCTAACTTCACCTTACCCCGATTTTGATTACCTAGGCTATGGTTTTTTTGGCTCAATCTATCTTCTGGTTAATACCGAAATTCCATTCAAACTCCATCAACGTAAATTTTTATTAAAAAACCAAAATTTCCAACAAAAACAGCAATTTGAGCATGTTTAGACCTATTCTATCGAAATTCTGTTTTAACCAAATTACACGTTTTGCTAAAAAAAGCTCACTTTAGGTAGCCCAAATCCCGATAACTATTTTCCTCAAAAAAATATCTCAAAATATACAAAAATATTTTTTTCAAATTTCATACTTTCCTCATATCTCTCCTCTAAATTATTTTATTCGAATTTTACTCAACTAAGTTGATACTTTTTCATCGTTCTAAATCGATTGGTTGATACCGAATTTTCTCAAAATCCGTTTTAATACATTCAAAATCCGATTTATCCCCGAAAAATCCAAATTTTTTCAAAATACTCCATTTTTATAATCCTTACACCAACTATATTAGAATTTGCCCTCAACCATACTACATATATTCCATGGAAAACCCTAGTTTAGGTCATCTGAATTCCCCTAAAAGGCAATCTCCTTATAATAACTAAAAATATTAGAAGGAAATCGCATCTAAAATTCATTTTCCGCTATTACCCACCCCCTAAACTAATATATACAAATTTTACTCAACTAAGTTTATACTTTTTCATCGTTCTAAATCGATTAGTTGATACCGAATTTTTCAAAATCCTTTTAAATACATTCAAAATCCAATTTATTCCCGAAAAATCCAAATTTTTCTTTAAAAACTCCATTTTTATGATCTTCTCACCAACTGTATCAAAATTTTCTCTCAACCAGACTACATATCTTCCATTAAAAACCCCAGTTTAGGTCATCTTAATTCCCCTAAAAGTGAATCTCGTAATAATAACCCAAAATATTAGTAGAAAATTGCAGCTCAAATTCATTTTATCCTCATATCTCCCTCTACAACCAATCTATCCACCTTTTAATGGACTAGAGAGATACTTTTCCCTCATTCTACATCGATTGGTTGGATCCAATCATTGGATTGTGAGTGTGATATGAAATGCAATTAAATTAGATTAAAAAATATAACTATTTTGTAGGAATCCCAATCATCATTTTGGAATTTGATCAGTTTTGCAAATTTCTCATTAGTTTCAGTGAACCTCTTAAACTATTTCGCTAAGAGAAAGCATTCTGCTAATCTCATTTAGCAGCGTATTGTTGCATTCAATCGGAAATTCCCCACCGCCCCTACCTCCCACCACCTGGGGAGCTGGAGAGTGAGGCCACGTGGTTTGCCCACACACCTGTAGAATCTTGTCTCAGGGCGAAATTACATGACCGGAAAAATTTGGCCGGAACGGTAAAGTGATTCGGCCGGAAGAAATCCGACCAATCAGAGCGAAGCCGTCGCCGGAGAAACAGACGATTCCAATTTACATGGACGGAAAAAATACCAGAACGGCCGGAATCGTGAATTTTGCAATGCGAATTATAAAATGTATGAAGCTTTTGACGTGGCTTGAGACTGTCAATATCGATTATTGGTCGATTATTAATCGGTTTTAATAATTAGTACAAGAGATCTATACTGCTTTCCCGAATAATGATTAGATCCGGACGGCAAAATTCGACTTTTTTCCGTCCATGTAAATTGTAGAACCCCATATTTGCCGGCGACGGAAAGTTTGTTCGAACGTCAACAACATTAGCACATCAAAGTTGATATTTCATATGAACACCTTATATTATGATAAAGCTATCTACTGGTGTAAATTATGAAGTTTATAGATTATTGCGAGTCATTAGAATGTAGAACTGTGAATAGAAATCATCGAAATATCATTCGATGGCAGACTTAACCTCCACAAGTAGCAGACTATATTTTTTTCCGGCGGTTTTTTTTCCGTTCCGGCCGAATTTTTTCCGGTCATGTAATTTCGCCCTCACGCGTCTCACCCATCAAAGATAGTTTGAGCTGACTTGAACGCAAAAGAGAGATTTGATCTAAAAAATGTTGTATGGCTGAAAAGATAAAACTGGAAATGAAGTGAATGAGAACTGGAGACTCTTCAAAAGTCTGAATCGGAGTTACGACTGAAGCATTACACCCTTATTTTCAAGAATTCTTGTGTCATTTCAAGATTTTCTTAAAACGAAGTTGGAAAGGAATTCGGAGGATGAATTTGAAAGAAAAATTTCAAAGATCAAAGGCTACGCTTCAATCCAAATGTTACCAAAACCGTTTGATCTGCCAAAAATCCGGTGATAATAAATTTCCACGAATAAATGTTCAACTGGTAGTCACAACTCACATTCAGATTGGAGGATTTCCAAAGTTCCTGGTCTACAATAGGTTAAAACCTGTACTTGGAATTGTACAGTGTGTCAAAACAAATGAAGGAGCAAGTTGTCATCGTGAGCTCAGAAAGGAATAAGGGAGCCCTCATTTAGCTATCTCATTCAAATCCCCAGGTGAAAATGACATAAACACGCATCATCATTTTCCGACAAAGGACCCAAATCACCGGTGCGTTTATGGTAAAATAATTTGGGCACGGAAAATTCAACATGCCTTGGGTGCCGAATCAGTGGTGGCAATTTCAAATCTGTTGAACAATACGAGTAAGGGTCACAAAATTGAGAGTCTCGTGGAATTATAACAAAAAGTTACAAATCTTGAAGGCTGTTGATCATCTCCAAAATTTTACCTCAATCTATGGTATTAAGCTAGTCTTTGCAAAGCTACCTGTCAGCAGTAATTCCACATATCTAATCGGAGAGCTTGTATAAGAATCATCATATAAGACAATATTATGAAATTGTGATGGGCAAAGATTTTGGTAAAATCAGAATCACAAACTGTGAACAGTTTGATTTCACAAGCATCAACATACTATGTGGTGGACACCTATTATCTGAATATGTATTCCACCCAATTTTCTCTCATTTCATAAATGTACTTAATGCATCCGAGGTGAATCAGAGGAAACTGTGGTGGAATAGTTTGATTACTTTTTCATCACTTCAGATATACTATACAGTGGGATTGGTGTAGTGAATTTTGCATAGTAGGTATCATGCTCAAAAAATGTAGATACTTCACGGAATGAATCATTCTTGGATATAAGAACAACATGCAGACAGCAAAAACTGGTTTCTGGCATTAAGAAAAACTTGGCTTTTGTACTGAATTAAATTATGTGCCTAAAAAGGGTATAACCAATGTACTTGTTCAATCTTGTTAGCTAAATGAGAAACTCTTAGCTTGCAGTCAATTCAAGGTACCCGGATGATTCCATTCACGCCAAAGTCACTTGAGTCGATTCTGGATCAAAAAATGTTATCATTTAAGACAATAAAGCTTTAGATTTGAGTTGGGAAGATATTGTTAGCAATAATGGTCTGAGAAAATTATGAAGACATTTTGACAAAACAATGGGTCTGAATGTTATACCGGCATTATGCACTTAGTAACAGATGAAAACAAACAAGAGTTTTACTCAATGATAAAATCTGAGTGACATAGTATTTTGGGAAGAAGAAAAAATTGTTCTCAGGAAAATTCTTACAGTATCCAAAGTTTCTACAGCATGGACAATGAAGTGAAGCAGTCAGTTGGTAATGGTATAAACGATCAACTCGTAGGTATCAACTTGTTTTAAAGATGATTTCGTTAGTAGCTGGGAATTACTGCTTGATGTAGTGGAAAGATCAAGCGTAATCGGAGATTGAGATTTGACTGATTGGCTGATCAAGTCAACCTTTTAATAGCACAGAGGATGAGCACAGTTTTCAACAACATATTTCAAAATAAAAAAAAAAAAGTTTCTTGTCACTGACACATAAATGTAATCCAGAAGAATAATGCTCATAAGTACCTCTGAACTCTAGATTTCCAACGATGGCATCTCTCTAGTAATCAGACAAAATTTGTTGGTGCATCACAGGGATCTTCTGCATAAAACAACCACATGGCACGCTAAGCTCACCAACTGAACACAGCATGAAAATATAACAGGATACACAACAGATTTGTTGACCGAACAATGGGATTACCACAGAAGCACATGTCACAATAATTGGTTAATTTTCACTTCACAAACCTTAGCACAATTTCACTCATAAAACATAAGCCTGATAATTACAGGCTGATCTTGAATGACATGTTACACATGTAAACAAACGAGCGCTTGGCGCCAGGTTTAGTCCTAACCTTTTTTCTTGCACGTCGTGGTTATCTTTCGATCCTGTTATCACTACCGAAACATATTGTCGATGTGAGAGCACTCGCGACTCGTAAAAAATCGAGGATCATTTTATTTTGGGCTGAATAACGAGCACGCGGTACAATTCCACGAGGTGAGAAATTCAACATACACGACAAGCAATGGGGCAACAGCTGACGGCTGCAAACTACACGCGTTGCGCGCACACAACAGCAGAGAGATAAGTACACGAATGCAACACGAAGGAAAGTGGTGGAGGCGATCGTGCACAAGCTGCCGCGACTGCATCCAGCATATATGTATAACGGTTTCTATTCTGAAGTTTACTATGTAGCAAATTATGCTGAGCATCGGTGGATTATCTACAGCTGCACTTGCTTCAAAGGTTTCAGCCTTTTTTAGAGTTTTATCGTGGGTATGTATACTTATGATCTTTTTGAATTCGTGGAACTAGCAAAGATTATTGCGAGAATTATTGAATGCATGAATGGACGCTCTGTGTCACGATCACCCGACGCACCAATAACTTTTTTTGTAGCCTCTGATGGCGTTTTGAGTTAGTAGGTACCTAACTGATGAAAAAATGATAAATAGTGACATATACTTATAATTCGATTTGCGCGTTATACTTTCCAGTTGAGGACTTTTTTCGAATTTTCAGCGCGTTATTCAGATTGTTCAATGATGATACTTTCCATCAACACCAGTTGCTTTGCTTCGATCCAAGATCAATCAGCTTCTTGTGGATCGGTGGCATCGTCTGTGTCAAATTGTTTGATCTTATGCGAAATTTGCACTGTAATAGGCAGCAGCAGGCCCTGAAGCATCTTGAAGAACCTAAAAATTGAATTTCATGTTAGTGATGAGCTCATCAGACTAAAGTACATACTTTTTTTTTTTTTAAATACTTGCAGGACATATTTTAATTTTCAAGATCAACTTTAATCAGCTGGAGGAATGTATGATGTTGGTGGTATGAATCCCAAATTCAGGCTTCTTCTAGAGTGTTTTGCACGATATAGTTGTGGAATCGTAGCAGAAGATTCGACAAACTATAATCGAAAATTCTCGCGAAAATTGTTGCCGTGATTGGCTATAAAATCTTGAAAATCGGAACGAGAGATCGAATCAAAAGAATTTTCAATTTTTATTCTGTGCACTATAAAGAAAATTAATCGAATTTTCAACAGACAGATTGAATTTTACCTTCAATCACCTGGTTGGAAGAGAATTTCGCTGGAAAGATCGAATTTTTCGAGAATTTTTTACAGCGCAGTAGTCAGCAAAGATTTTTTGTTGATTCCATCAACCGGCTAACACTTATCAATTGTTTGAGTCTCTCGTGCTATTGAGATATGTTTGATTGAGACATAGGATGACTAAATGTTCTTATGATGCGCAAGTATATGCGTTAAAAAAATTTATTACTATTTGGTCCTCAATATATTCTACATGGATAATTTTCTCAATTGATTCGACAACTTGTATCCAACTTTTATGATTTACGAAATAAACTTCAACTCATCCTCATAACTTACACATAACACATGGAGAAAATAAAAAAACAGCTTATCTACGTACAAAAATACTGAAAACTGTCGCAAGTCATTTGAACACATTTTATATTATCGCGTCAGAGAAACGACGCTCTTATTCAAATTTGAGCTAACAAACATTTATTGGAGATCAAAGCTAAAAAATACAAAAGTCTCGTTGCAAGAGTTACATTATAAGGCACCAGACCTCGTGTTTTTTTTGTATGTCTAAGTGCAAGAGAATAATGGGAGCAAATGAGAAGGGTCTCAACATTTCAACAACAATATAAAATGTTACTCGCAAAAATGAAGAAATCGGTTACACGAAAGAAATACGAACATATAATAGAGGATCGAAAAATCACGTCTCAACACAAAAATTGTAGGAGAGTATCGACTTAAGGGTATTCCTTGAATTCTGAGTGGGCGCGACACATTTACAATTCTGTCTAGAGAAAAAATTTACTAGAAGATCTTGACATTATCAAAAAAGAAGATGTAAATCATTCACAAAACAAAGTGCGTATCATTTAAACTATCTAACAAGGTTGAATATATATTGGCGAAAATATATATTTTTCCGAAGCAGTATTCTGCTCGATCAATATTATAACAATGTATTTGATGAGTTTTAATTCCTTATAACAAAACGTCAAAAAAATTACAAATTACAGTCTTCAAACTCGACATGCGGCTCATGCGACTGCCAAGTTTTGTTTGGATTCTTGCAGATAGATCTAAAAGTATGTACACTACCGGTCAAAAGTCTCAATACACCTGGGAAATCAAACTGATGATCTCCAGAGCTGGATATCTCAGAACCTATTGGTCTTAGAGAGCTCTGCGTGGTCGCATTTTGTAGCTAATGTCAAGCACTTTCAAATGTATTTTCTGTATTTCCCGTCCCGTGTATTACACCAGAAATACACAAGTCAGAAAATATTACTTTTGTAGCAATTTACCAGCCAAGGTACGAACGCCTGCAAATTTTGGAGAGGTTGTTGGATTGCTATGAGACCAATGACATCTTCAAGCCCATGGGAAACCTTGAAAATTCGTTTTTGGACGTCTCTCAAAATGGTTCTAGTCCCGAGATCCAACAGTGAGGGAGTTTTTCTCTTAAAAAATCCCTCGATAATCCAAAAATGATGAGAAACAGTCCACTTTGGAGCAGCTGACCCTGATTTCTGCAAGAGTTTGACTCAATATTCGGATAGCCATCGAAAATGGAGACTACCGACCTTGAACTGGGCTGTTTCTCATCACTTTGGGATTATCGAGGGATTTTTTGAGATAAAAACTTCCTCACTAAATCACTCAGATCTCGGGACTAGAACCACTTTGAGAGACGTTCAAAAACGGATTTTCAAGGTCTTTTTATGGCTTGAAGGTGTCATTGGTATCATAACGATCTACTAATTTCTCCAGAATCGGTAGGCGTTCGTACCTTGTTTGAAAAATTGCGAAAAAAGTCATTTTTCTGACTCGTGTGTCTCTGGTATAATACGCGGGACGGAAAATACTGAAAATAGACTTGAAAGTGCTAGATATCAGCTACTCTCTCCGCCGAAATCAGTGAAATCGCTCCCAACTCACGGATTCGCAGTGAATTTCACTGCGAATCAGTGCATATGCACTGAAAATCAGGGGTTGGGAGCGATTTTCACTGATTCCGGCGGAGAGAGTACAAAATGCGACCACGCAGAGCTCTCTACGACCAATAGGTTCTGAGATATCCAGCTCTGGAGATCATCAATTCGATTCCCAGGTGTATTGAGATTTTTGACCGGTAGTGTACTTATCCAACAAAACGATAGAATTCAATAGATCTACAAGAGTTACTTGAGTACAAAAAATTTAATGCTTTTTCCTTGGTGACGCCGGACAATGTGTCGCTGCATGTCGATCTTGTGATTGCTTCGATGTGGACAATAAGAGCAGCAAAATCTGGAAAAAGGTAATCCTTCGTTGTATCAAACATGGCATTATTTTTCATCAATGATAAAATTATTAACGATTAATATCACACAAGTATACGAGATTATCAATGAAAAATCGTGACATGATCTGTAAATCTCGAGATTTTGAGATCAGAACAAAAAAAATATATATGTATCTACCTTCGGGGATTGCCGCATTCCCAAAATAGATGACGTTTTAAATGCCTTGAATGTATGTAACTCTTAAAACAACGAGGGCATGCGTTGACTGCTGCACTTTCCTCGGCAGTACTCGTTGTCCTTTTCATTACATTTGAAATCCGAGGCTCGTACCATATTCTTGCAAATTCGTTGTAGTCTAAAAAAATTCCAAAAAACATGATGACATCATTAGAAATTAAACGGTAAATCAAACCCGGTCAAGAAATAAGAGTAAAAATTATTATGCTTGTTGGAAAATTTCCGATCTGACTGAAAAACGCGTGGGAGTTTTTTTTATGGATTAAATGGTTGATATAGAGTCAGGAATAGAGTTTTTACGATTTTTCTCAATGTTTGAAAGAATTAGATGGGTATTGGATAATGAAGTGGTTTATGTCTTCGCGGACGCTGAAAAAAAGGTTGAGTTACATTTCCAAATGGTCCTAATAGAATGATATTATACAACGGTGAAATTTTGGATCAGATGGATCGAGTATAGATTTTCGAAATTTCTTTCAATTGATCTGAATAATACAGCTAGAACTGAGGTCAAATCAGCAATTTCATACTCCAACCTTGGGAGTCGACTGAACTTGTCTTCATTTATTAATTATAATATTCATCTAAAAACGAGATTCCCCAATCAAGAAGTCAAGTGAATGAGTTGAAAATATCAAAACCTGAAAAGAAGAATCGAGTGTATAAATTCGGTTACGAATTTATAAAATATATCATCAACTTTACACGATTTTTATCATTTTGTGAACCTTTGACGATGGGTTATAGAAGGTATAAGGAGTAGAATAATTATTTCTTTGTCATTGGGATCTTTATTCGTGACTTGACAATTAATTATTGAACCTAGAATCGAGGTAACAATTATTGTTCTTTTAACAAAAGATTCGTAATTGGTTATGAATTAACAAAAATAGGAAAGGGGAAAAACATTCTAAGAACATCACGATGTGATGAAGGTTAGATTCCATGATTACTTCCCAAAAAAGAGATGATACACATAAACTTTGTATACTTTGTAGTTGTACGAATAAGACCGCATAAAAAACCTAGTAATCTCATTTAATAACATCGTAACTCCGAATAAACTATTTACCCACAGAAACGTGTACTCCATACGATCTATTTATAAATTTACAGTCTCAAATAACAATAGAATTAAAATGATCAGAATCAGATTTAATCCAGCTCAAATTCATAAGGATATACAACAAATTTTAAAGCCTTATCACGATGCATTCGTTTAATGTGTCCCTCAATTTGAGCTTTATATCTCGATCGATGTTCGCAATAATTACACTTGAAACGAGGTGCAATGCCACATTCATATTTTCGATGTCTTGTCAAATTATCTGGTCGATTGTATGATCTACCACAACGAGCGCATGCGTATTCTTTCCTTGGTATTAAAACACCTTCATTAAATAATAGCTGATCTCTTTGATGCTGGGTGAGCTCGTAATCCGCTTCGAGAAAATTTTGAAAATCAGCTGGCAAATCTTTGTAATCTGAAACAAGCCATTGTAATTATTAGTTCAATTTAATTATTAAAAGTTAGATTGTGAGAGCTGCAGTCATCCAAATGGCAGCGCTCTTTTTTTTTTATTGACGGATTCTCACAAGGAATAAGGAGGGTTAACGATTGGGAATAGTGTGTTGTAGATATTGTGAAATCCAAGCTATTGCATATGATGTGAAATAAGTAATAGATCCAATTCTTGAATAGCATTGCCGAGAAAATATTCTCATGCGCCGTGATATAAAATCATTATGTGCTCGATTACATGTGATCCTGTATCTTTCAATGGTTCAATTTGATGAATCACTGCGCTCTCTGACAGAAAATTCATACATTATTATTTAAAAATCACTGATTTTTATATTCTGTGGATAAAAATTCAAACTCAAGCTGAAATTTGTCCAATTCATTGCAATTCCACAGTCATGATTCGCGATCATTTGATGAAGACGCTCAAAGCGCTCGGTTGACGATCCTTGAACTCATTAATTGAATATCTATTCAAACGTTGTAATGACATTTTTCCAAAGAAAAATACTGAGATAAGTCCAATCATCGTGATCTAAAAAACATCAATCCTATTTAAAATTATTAATTGGTCGGGTCAAATTTTCTTCAATATAGACTTTCCCAGGAAAAAGTATTATATCCAAGGCGTTAATTATAGAATTTACATATACTGCATTAGGCAGATAGATAAAGTATTCAATAGGCCAGGCATACATTAGAATTGATGTAATATAAATATCTGTTGAGATATGGCTCGTGTGTGCGGTTACTTAGTTTAGATGTAAAACCAACAATTGTACTCAACCAGATCAAGAAAACAAATTATTGTTAAATAATCAATATGCTGCATCTACCTATCCATTGATTGAAATGCAGTCAAGTTATTCTTTGCAAAATTGACGAAATACTGCAACAATGGCTCAAAATTTTGAGATGATTTGATAATATCTCAATTAAATGAAATTATAGGTTTGCTGAGGGTAGTAACGGACCAAATGTAATTTTACCATCATTCTATTATTGTTACATTGAATAATGTGCATTCTTGTTGAGTATTTCTACAAAATATTTACAGAAAAGGAATGTATTTGCTTCAATTACGTATTCACTTCCAACATCTTTCAGAATTTCCAGATATACACTATAGTATTTTACAATTCAGATATCTCACAACTCGAAAAAAAATTCTATTTTTACTTTAAGACAGCTCATTTTAATGCCACAATAAATTATCCTACATGTAATATCATTTTATCACACCAACTTGCACAAAATAGTATTCTGTGATATACACTACGTACAATGAGAAAAATACATCATTTCCACACTGTGTAACAATTATCTATTGAATGCTTCTCTAAATCGTTAGTTTACCGAAACTGCCTCTGATAACTAAAACACCACTATTTTATAAGATCTCAACCACTCTGAAACGAAAGATCAACATTGTCTGTTTAAAAAATCATTCTGAGGTTTAACCTATGACGTTTGCAAAATGAGTTGAAATACTCATCATATTCTCCAAAATATTGTAAGTCTACAAAACTTTGAATTTTTAGTCAATATTGTCAAATTAGGTTTACCCACATTACTAACACAGCACTACAAGAAATTCTTGGACTTGACAAGTAACAAGGATTTGGATGAATCATTGCGTGAGATTTTTCGAATCAATATTGATCAACAATTGTCCGTAAAATAAATCACTCACTCTCACAACTCATTGTTTCAAATTTGATTCAGAATTAAAAAATGTACAAAAATTAATTGATGATAATCCTGCATTCGGGATGCATTTTGAGACCCGAGCAATTTCGATTTTCCAATGATTTTTTGCCCTCATTAACTCTAAACCATTCGCACACATGATGATAAAAAATTCGCCAGTATACAATAAATTAATCGGTATGAATAAAATAGGCATGAAACATGTGTTCAAAATCATATAAATAAATTCATGATAGACTAGAGAGGTACATTAGGAATGTCATACTTTTTTGCATATCTAAATCATTATTAACTCGATGATGAATCATCTGGACCGCAGTTGAAGCTTTTTTTTGGATTAGTCGTATCATGAAATCGAACTCTCATATTTTTATGCATGCAAACAACATGACTTTCCATATGACTTTTACGTTTGCTTCGATGTGGACAATAGTAACATCGAAATCTCGGTTCGATTCCTATGCATTCAAATTTAATATGCCTACTTAGATGGCCCAAATGTTTATACGATTTACCACAACGTTGACACGGATGTTTATTAAGACTCATATTTGGATTGATAGATGGATCAGGCATTCCATGTGTTTCTCCAATCCAGACCACATTCTGCTGTTGATCTATTTTGTGAGGATAGTGATAAACTGCATAATTTTGCGCTGGAACCATGGCGAATTCTGCAAGAGACAAACATTTTCCAAGTATTATTTTCTAATTTACATTCATGCACAGCGCTATTTGATCAGCAATTTTTGCCAAAAATATTTTACTCAATGATTACGATGCACACAGGAAAGGTGAATGAATCAAGGTGTACTTCTGGAAAAGTCTCAAGACTACGAATAATTAATGGTATCAAAATTCAACACACCCACTGAAACTTTTTTATATTTTTGATTCGATCTCATAATGATTGATAAATATCTCACTCTCGACTCCGAGTACTTCAATTAAATATAGCAATCGAGATATGTTCTCAACCGTACAATGCTAAATTCAACTCGGTAAATCTGTTCCAATCAATGCCCTTCATGAATGGAATTTTTGTTTTGGCAATCATCCATTCAATAGTCAATTACAGAAGAAAATTTGATATTAGTATCAAACTATCGATGCTGTATATAATTTTATTGTTTTAGTCGAGTCTTTCTAAAACCGAAAATTACTTGACTCGCTCGAGTGAGTTTTGGTGTTACACTTATCAGATATATAGTTCTCAACACGAATACGCGATGATTTAAGTGTAGTTTGTTGGACTAAATCATCCACGAATTAACAAGAATATTTTTCGACACATTGCGCGCGAAGATATTTCTTTCACACGGATTTTTCATTTTCTGTAAAAACTTTGTCAAAAAAAAGCATACGATACGCGGCCGCAAAACCTAGATTTCTCATCCTCGTAACAATTCCGGCCTGAGCAGTGAAAATGTCACTCAGAAAGAATGCGAAATCTAACTTTTGCACACGTGTATATTAATATACTATTTCCGCAGAACGTTTACACAAAAATAAAATAAAAATCTTGACGAATGAACTGCGTGTTCCTCCACATTTATGCGATAAGCCTTTGATACAGCCATACCAATCATTTTATGAAAATGATCATCGATCTGTGATACCTTCAAAAGTTTTTTTCTTATTTGAAGTATTGAGCCTGCGAAAGCCTATACAGCTTACCTTTCCATTATCACTTTACTATGGGTGTTCGCATCTGACGGTAAATTTGCACATTTTTATCCCACATGTTTAGAATTTATCTCTCGAGCACATGCAACTTTATCAGTTCAACAGAAACTTCCAACATTCAATAGGCTCAACAATCATTTTGCCGAATTTCCTATTCATTTTTCGATATAGAATATATGATTTCTAAAAAGACTGCTCAGAGCGACCTCTTTCAATGCAAATTAGAAATCACAACAAAGGATCTAAATAATAAATCAGTCGACTGTACGCAGAAAATCTTTGTCTTATTTACAAATGCATGAAATATATCACATATTCATATTTACAATTTTTTACTAAGAGTAATGCATGTACAGATCGGATACATTCATTCAGTACTGTGAACTACATACATATAATCTAGACGCTTTTCTTTTCAATGTCACAATTTTCATCGTGTTTTATCAATCTTTGAGATTGACAAAAACTCGTATGTTACATATAATTTCTAATAGTGCGATCCAAATACCTTCACGTGCAAACATTCGCCATGGATAAGTTGTATCTTATTCCCGTAATGAGAATCCATGTAACAGTACCACTATTGCCCTGAGCGCGTATACGGTATACGCTCAGTTCCGGCATAAGGGCAGTTTAATTTTCGAGCGAAACGAGGGAAATAAGTCCCCCGGGCCCGAAAAAAGCCTACGAGCACAGACCAGTTATGATTTTCCATCATGAGAACCCTATAACCGCGTTCGAAAGCGGCATTTTTGTGTTAGAATGATAAAAAAAGCTCCTTTTATTCATTCAGACTGTATCACCATTGTCCATCAAATACTGAATTTTGAATTCAGGGTGCTGTGTCACAGTATGTTTCTTGAGTGTTTCCTTACGTTTTGTCTTGAACGGGCAGTAGAAGCAACTAAACCTTTTTGGTTTGTTATTACATTCAAAATATCTATGCCGATTCAGAGTACTCACGGTCTTGTAAGTTCTACCACATTCACAAACATGCTTATTATGTGTATCGATGAGCAGAGGATCTGATATTGGTGGTGGTACCAACTGGTAAAAATCTGAAAACAAACGTAAAAAAATTCATTAAATGTAAGAAATTTCGATGATCGAATGGGCCAAACAATTGAAATGTAGAGTATCAGACGAAATTTTTCGGTTTGAATGATTTGACTGCTAGTTGAATGAAAGTCCGTGGATTTGAGAATACATGAAAATCAATGAGATCTGAGATATAATTGTATTTGAATGAATTATGTGATTCAACTCATGATGACCGGGACTATCTGAAAGAGGATAATGAATAGTCCTTTTATGGAGTTTGTTAACTTCTGTGGACGTTATGGTGAGTCACAATGCATGTAAAATCTCGCGAAATATCTGGAAAAGTCATATTTTTGGTCAAAGAAAACTCATATTACTTCATTAATAAACAGCCGTTGTCTCAAAGTTGATCAATATCTCAGAAATTATAAAATGTGGTGCGTACAATGACGAGTCATTTTTGATAATAGAATGTTTTGGAAGTAGTCTTGGAACTCAAACGCAGCTAGTGTACCTGAATTTTTATACAAAGTAGTTAGACACGACTCAGAGCAAAATCGTATCGACCCTTACAGGGCATGAAATATTGTCATAGATGTACAAAATTCGACATATTTTCAATGAGTTCTGCAAGAACCACCAAGCTATCATAATTCAACAGAAAAGCCTTCATGAAAAGGGCAAAGAAAAACTGTGGCCCAGAGTTTATTAATACAAGGATAAATAAATACACAATTCTTTAGTATTTTACGCACATTTTTGTATCTATAATTACAATAGTACAAAACTTGGCATGATGATGAACAAGGTGTGCCCTGCCCTCGGCCCTGCCTTGACTGAACCTCGAATAGTACAATTTGGAATAGAGAAATTGATATCAGATACAATCAAAATCAATAAAAAAAATCCCTCAACACTAGGATTGATCGGTTGAATCAACTTTCCTTCAGTACTGATTTCCTTTTGGAGAATAAAAATGTTTCGAATTTCTATGAGTCCCACTGTTCATGATGCTCTATTCTCGATTTGTGAAGTTGGGAGGCTACATTTGAAAGCTGAAGATGAGGAAGAATTAAATCTCTTGACAATCGTCTTTTGAAGAATTAATAATTCCATTTGCAGTTAGATCTCTTGATCACAATCAAGACCGTAAATGTAGGTAATGTATAACATTTCGAAGATTACACAACATGAAAAAGTAGAGAGTTGAGAAGAAAACATGACAGGGATTTTTTTGTTATAAAATCGGTTTATTCAAAGTATCTATTCAACCTATTCTCAATAGCGAATGATACAATCGGCAATGCAAATTATGTCCAAGTACTTAATAAGTTAGTGACTTTTTCTAAAAATAATAATATGAACTAGAAACAGATTTCTACATAATCAGACTCACAAGTAGCGAGAAAGATTATCGATAAGTATAAAACATTAATGCTTGATATGCAGGCAATGACACACAGAAACATTCATGAAATTGATGTTTGCAAACTATAGCCAAATGTAAGTTCAATGACGTGTTTCGAAAACTGAGTTCAAGCTTTATGGGCTCATCGAATAACCGTCAATGGAAAACATTCTTAATCCATTGAATAATACACACCATTCATATCTATGGGAGTAAAGAATATTTCGAGTGAATTTATCTCACTAGGGGAGGTCATCACATCCAGGTCACGGATTAGGCTGAAACTTTGGAAATAGTTCTCTTTTAGTGCCAAAAGATGAAAACCAAAATTATAGACCCTAACGCTTAAACGTTTCCGAGCTACAGTGAAGGACATTAGCACTATAGATTATTTCTGTTTCTCTGATGTGTCGAAAGTTGCTCTCTTTGAACAATATTGTCGTCCAGAAATCTCTGAACATGATGTTCTTGTGTTTGAACTACTGTTTGAGACAACGAAGCATCACTGTTCGCTCTTTCCGTAATTTCAATATGGACAGCTTTCAAACTGATCTTGCTGCAATTGACTGGAGTCCAATACTCCACTTCACTGATGTCGACGCGAAAGTCGAATTCTTTACTAGAAGTATCACTGAGTTATATGACAAACACGCTCCGTATGTCACATTTGTACCAAAGAAAAATCGTTTCCCGTGGATAAACTCAGAAATTAAACAATTGATCAAAGCTCGCAATCGCGCAAGAGCCGAGCGAAAAAATATGACAGACCGATTGATCATATGAACTTCAATAAACTCAGAAATGCAGTAATACTCGCGAATCGGAATGCCAAATCAGCTTATTTCAGGAGTAAAATCAATCGCGCTAAGAACTCAACGGAACTATGGAAATGTATTAATGAGGTGGTCGTAGGTGTGAAGCCAAGCATTGTTGTTGACCTGCCGCCAGATCTAGACGGTCTTAATGAGTTTTTTGTCGGTAATTCCCATCAACAGTATTTGCATAACTTACGCCC
This sequence comes from Eretmocerus hayati, assembly GCA_029851415.1. NCBI lineage: Eukaryota > Metazoa > Arthropoda > Insecta > Hymenoptera > Aphelinidae > Eretmocerus > Eretmocerus hayati. The sequence goes on from CM056741.1 coordinate 156,049,424, forward strand.
AACAGCAAGAATCTCACCTGATGATCGCTTTTACTTCAAGCATGTTGAGCCTAACCAGGTTTTTTCGGCGATTTGCAAAACTCGAACAAACGCAAGAGGAACAGATGACATCCCGATTAAATTCATTGAAGAGTGTTTACCCGCAATTTTACCGGTATTGTTGAACATATTCGACTGCTCACTACAGACAGGAGTATTCCCGTCCCTGTGGAAAAGTGCACTTGTACATCCCATCCCTAAGTGCAGCACACCCAAGGAATTTAATCATTTCCGCCCGATAAGCATAACATGCTCTGTATCGAAACTGTTAGAAGATGTTGCACTTGAACAAATTTTGGAGTTCACGACCTCTCGAGAGCTACTTGATCCGCTACAATCTGGATTTAAGAAAAAACTCACACGGCTCTTCTAAAGATAACGGATGACATTCGGCAAGCCATTGGTCGGGGAGAGGTCACCCTCATGAGGGATATCGATTTCTCAAATGCGTTTGAACTAGTTAATATATGTCTGCTTGTTGATAAATTCAGAGCTCTTGGCTTCTCGGATGCCGCCTGCGATTGGATCAGATCGTATTCTACTGACCGCACTCAAAAGGTAGTGTCTCCTACAGGAAAGTCATCCTCGGTAGCTACGAGAAACTCAGGAGTGCCTCAAGGGACGAAAGCTGGATCACCTTTCTTCTCGATTAGCATCACTGATCTGCCTTCTAACTTGTTTCACTGCTCATATCACTTTTATGCTGATGATTGCACGATATACACTATTCTGGCCCATTCTCGAAAGTCAACGATGTAATTGAGAAAGTAGAGTCTGATGTGAACAATATTTCTGGCTGGGTTGGAATGAATGGGTTGGAAATTAATAAAAGTAAAACGAAAGCCACGTGGTTTGGTTCCAGAGAATTCACGAAACGACTTATATCATCCCCAACTCCTCGGCCCACCGTTGATGATCAAGAGATCGATTATTGTGAAGCAGTCAAAGTACTGCATGGGGGTCAACTAGATGGGCAGCTCTTAATGCAAGACCAATGTAACAAATGTGCAAGAAATACTTTCTTGGCTCTCTCAAGGTTACGAAAATGCGGTGAGTGCATTCCAAAAAATGTCAAACGTATGTTAGTGAAATCTCTTGTATTCCCATATCTAGACTATTGTGCCGGGATTTTCCTGGCATATCAAACGAACTGTATACAAAGCTACTACGTTGTAAGAATGCGGCCCTACGTTTTGCGACGGGCCAAGAAAAGTTTGACCATATAATTCCGATCTACAAAGAACCGAGCATCTTACCATATACTTTGAAACGAGATTACCCAAGTATTTGCCTATTGACATCAATTTTAGGCTCCAAAGTACCAAGCTATTTAGCAAATGAATTCAAGTTCAGACCGGAAGACCAGCCTGGATCTAAGAGATGTTCATCTCTTGATCTGATCATTCCCTGGGCAAGAACCGAAACATACAAAAATTCTTTCCGGATCAAAGCATCGCGTCTATGGAATGGAATCCCACGTGATACTAGAAAATTGCTCGATAAAACATGCTTCAAGATAATACTAGAGAGATACTTCTTAGATTTTAAGTTATAATCGTGATGGAATTCTAGTTGACGATGCAAATTGTTTGTTATCTCCCCAAAACCGTTTGACTGTCTAAATATTAATGTGATACGACCGGTGTCAATAAGCAAAGCAGCTAAATGTCTTTTGATTTATACTCAGCGTGAGATCTCTTTCAAACTCTGAGTGAGTGAGCCTATCTTTATTCATCTGTTTACTCCATTTTCTCTTCTCCTTTTCCTATCTTTCTCCCTCTTTCTATCTCTATTGCTAGGTTAATTGAGTTAAGTTCATGTGATTGCTCACCAGCACCAATCAATGTTATTGCGTGTCATTTGTCGAAGGAAATATGTCGAATTTATAATGTAGCGATGAATATGTAGGGCCCAGAGTCCTTAGTCTTTGAAATAAAGAATCAATCAATCAATCAATCAATCATTGCAGGTATACCTAATATGTATAATTTTTAACATGGGTCCATATGAACAATGCTATTGCCTGAAGATGTATAAGCTCGGAAACGTTTGAGCGTTATTGGCTATGGTCACGAATGTGCTATATAAAAAAAAGTAGACTGTAGCGCCCGCTGGTGGCAGAAAATAACCTCAAACTGTGGTGGTCCCGGTGATGTTGCGTGGTCGCTGCGGGGGGAGAGCGGAGAGACCGAGATCACACGGACATGCGGACCGTCCGCAGCGGACGTTGCTTGGCTGCGTGAGGACCACCACGGCGTAAAGGCGCGAGCTAGCCGCTAGATGTCCCGCGCAAGCAATTTGACCATAGCGAATAGGGTCTATAATTCTGGGTTTCATCTTTTGGCACTGAAAGAAGACTGTTTCCAAAGTTTCAGCCAAATCCGTAATCTGGATGTGATGACCTCTCCTGGTCAGCATAATCAACGAGTTCATGAACAATAAGAAAAAATTTCAGAAGACAAAATGAATATACTTCTTAATGGGTTGCAAGTGTTCATACTTTTATTGTCCCTATGATGGGGTAAGATTGATGAACCGAATGTATGATTTTTCTTCACCTAACGAGGAGAGGTCTTACCTTGCAGGTCCTGGATTTGTCCAAAACTCTGGGAATCATCTTGTTTTGGTGAAAAATTACATTGATTTGAACATTTATCTCAAACATTCACATGTAAACGTCGTGAATTATAGATTCTACAGAGTCCAGACAGTTGCCTCGCGCATAAAATTTTTGTTCCGATTATCAATATAAAGAATAACAGCATCGCTGAAGCCCTTCAGAATCCAAAAATTTCTATTGAAGAACAACGCACTTGAAGTCTTTATTCCTGTGTTTACCCATAATGTGCCTTCGTAAATCAGCTTTACGTTTGCTTTGATGGCTGCACCAACCACATTTAAATTTTCGCGCGAATCCGCAGTCGTACTTTGTATGTTGGGTTAAGTGACCCGAAGTTTTATACGCTTTGTTACACTTTAAGCACACATACGGTCGATATTTACGAATTGCCGATACAGCAACATCACTGATTACTATATTAGCTCGTGGTAACAAGACTACAGAATTTGCCGTTGAAACATCCAGGTTTGGCAACTCGTTCGATTCATCTTCCAAGTCGATAATTGTAGGCTCTTCGAGGCTGAAGATTTGATCATCGATTTGCAGCGGGTCAACCAGAGGCGTTAGTTCTGAGAACATGACACATACATGAATTTTTTTATTTTTCAACTGTAAAGGCTGTGAGATTATGAGCTTGGATATTTATATTCAAGTCAGCTAAAAATACAACACACGATTGAAACTATGGGTGCAAGAGGTAATGGGTATTATAACTTTATTATGAACATCGGTGAAGCAATGCGAATCATAAAGTATAACTGACAGGTTTTGAATTTGGATGAGATAATTCTTCAACTGTAGCGTCTGATACCAAATTGGACGATGATTTTTCTTTAATTTAGGCATTTTAAACTTTTCTTTGCAGGGGGAATGATGTAGGTAATGGGGAGTACTGATAATAGATTAACGAGGAGAGCATCAGCTTTGCGGAACACGAATCTTGATGAAACTTTGGGAACCATCTTATTTTGATGAAAAATGGAGGTATCTCCAAGGGTTAAGTCCAATGGGCCTCCAATCTCGAGAAGAGATTAGCATTGTCCATATAGGCCCGTGTTAAAGAGACACATATGTACACAGATATACTAATAATGCTAATCTCCATAGCTGTGCCTCAGGATAGGAGGCCCATTAGACTCAACCCCCGGAGATACCTTCAGTTTTCACCAAAACCATCTTGTTTCATCTTATTTCCAGAGTGTCATCAAGGTCCACGTTCCGCACTTGATGCTCTCCTTGTCAGTATTACACAAAGTTCAGCTTGGGGCAAATATTCGTAACTTTATTTCTACTGATTTTACTCAAAATTATTGTACCAATAGAACATATGGTGATAAAATGGAAGACATGTGAGAAAATGAATGGTTCTTTTTAATGAAATACTAGAGATCACTGGGATAAAGCATTCTTTTTTATTTTCAAAACTCATGTTACAGCCACTTTCTTTAGAGAAGGAAATATTTTGGAATTCACAAGTTGACTCATATCGTTCTTGTTGTCAACAATTTCCAAAAATATTGTTGGTGAATGAAATCGGGCAACAAAAATTGGATTTCTAATTTTATAATGATGCAGATTTCAAAGTGATGTGTCCGCTACATATTTCCAATACCATGTGACAAAACAATTTTTCAAGTGATATAAGAATGAAGACACCATGTTTGTTGTATTAAAGAGAAGAAAAAAAGCGTTCTAAAAATATACCTTTGGTGATTTGTGCTCGTTCAAAATTTTTTTGCCTCATTGAATTTGAACTACTCAGGGTCAACATTAATCTTAACAGGCCAACCCTTATGCAGTTGTAAGATATGTTGTTGCACGTTTGCCTTGTATTTGCTACGGTGTGGGCAATAATCGCAGCAAAATCTCGCCGGTTGACCTGAAGAAAATTGAAATATTGATGTGAGCTGTGTGCATAGAAGGTAATCATGTTAAGAAATATCTTACCGCATTCATATTTCATATGACGTCTCAGCGTGAAGTCGTGAACGTATGTTTTACCACACTTCAAGCACAAATGTGCTCTAATAGGAGAAACTTGAGTCTTCTTTGTGACATCTAGAGCTCTCGTCAGACCTGAGAAGACAAAAAAGACAAAATAAAGTTAGTTTTAGACCATTGTGTGGGTAGTCAAGTGAGCAAAAGTCAGAAAGTTTCACTAGATCAACAAAAAATGGGAATTTTTTCCCAAGGAGATATTCTATCGATAATATCGTTCATTTTCTTGTCCGGTGGTACAAACAATGTAAAAATGAATTCTGAATGAATTAGAAGCAGTGGATTAGATTGCGGCACATTAGAAGATTTAGACATATAAGGCTCAAGTTCTTTTTCTAATACTTACACATGGAGACTGATTTGATGACTTTGCATTCAGTTACCATCTAGCATCGTTAATTGAAATCAGTGTAATTGGTTCATCAACAATATCTCAATATCAATATTTGAATGCAACTCATGTTCAAGTAAGTGTTACAGATCTGAGTTGACATTTTAGTAGATCTGGCAAAAAATTATTTTGCATTATGTCTTATGTCCATGAGGTACGAGCCAGATACAATGAGAACTTGAGCTACCCGGACCTTTTTGATTTATGCATCAGTAGAAAAGTCCAAAAATCTCTACCACCGTTATCTTTTTCAATTAAGGATGTGAAATTACCATGTGCTTGCCCCCAGACAGACTATTCACATTATCTTTGTCGGGTAACATCATCAGAAACAAAATTTAAAAGGGACCATTCACGCTGTTGACCGAATTTCACTGATTTTTTAGACCTTGTCGATCCTGATTCAGGTAAACTAAATAGCTGGCAACACAAAGATGAACATCAGATGTCTGAAGTACAGGGCTTGATCGAATTTAGATCAACATCTTTTTAGATAAAAATCGAGCTATCAAAGAGGATTAGATCTGATATACCTCTCCGGCATGTCGGACACTCACTCTCTGTGAAAGAAATAATTTTCAAAATTTAGTCAGGATAGACATTCCCGTCAATGTCAATTTTGCGAGAATTAGTAACTTCGGATTCCAAATTGATTCAGAGAGTGTTCGAGACAATTGATAATACTTCCTTATAAACAATAGCGTGATTCTGGAGCAAGATGAAGAAAAAAGTTACCAGAGACATCTGGAAAAAAATCAGAAAAATTCTCTAAGTTAGTACTATGTTGAATTGATGCAGAATTTTTTTTTCAGACTTTTAAATGGACTGAACGAGTCATTCTAGTCCATATTTGGTCTATTTTCGAAGAGTTATAGCTTCTACTGGATCCAATTTTTCTTGACGCACTTGGGCGCATTTTTTCGCTGGTAAGTACTTCCCAAAAAAGACCAGAACCGATCGTTGACGTCTAGAAAATGAGGCTTCGAATCCTCGAAATTTGCTCTAAGTAAATGGCTCTCAGGAGTCACCTGACACAATGATCGGTTTTGGACGATTTTTCTTGGGAAGTACTTACATCAGCAACAAAATATGCACCCAAGTACTGTGATTATTTCCTCTGTAGTCCTTAGGGCCCGTTTACGAGCCCTAGGGGCCACAAGGGGGTCCAAAAACAACGAGAATTTTTTTTTTTTTTTACTAATTCAACATTTTATCAACTGGGAAATTTTCTTTTCATTTTTTCCAGACCCCAGGTGACGGTTTTATCCAGGTTGCTCCAGAATCACTCATATTGTATATATGACAGATTCGAATGTTGTTTTGCGATCATTCTAAAGCAGAAAGCGATAAACCAAATTTGGAATATTTTACGGTAAAATTTTATCGATACCCCACTCCAAGTGAAAACGCGTGACTCTGAATGAGACCTGAAAAAAAGTAAGATTTTAATGATTCGGTCACGATTAGGATGACTAAATAGTATTTAGTAAATACACACAATTTATCCGTGCAAATCAAATGGCACAATCACAGAATTTCAATATTTTCTCTAGACCATTTTTATTCGTAGTAATATTTCCGATGACAATCTTTTTGAACACTCGTTTTCACTTTTGTTCATTATCAAGAGTGACTTTTAGAATGTCATATGGTAAAAACTATCGAGAGAATATAGTTCAATCAAAACCAAGGTACTACCAGTTCTCAATGAAGCAGGTAATATTTACCGTAACTAATATTGAATGTTTTCGTTGAAAATAATGCACCAAACTCACTCTTAGCTTGCTTACATACAATATAAAAATGATTGTAGGTTAGACAAGATCTCAAAATATATTAACCACACAAATATAAAATCTATTATTGGATCGTATATATTTACAGTTTAAACATGTCGTCTGAGTATTACAGATCTTTAATGACTACGTGATTACAATTTTTATTGACTCATCAACACTCAACATGATTATTTGTAATATCTCCGATTGGAAAAGGCTGACGTTTTGCCGGTTTTGGGGTAACAATCAAACTGACCATTATAACACACTTCATCATATATCGCTCTTACTATGAATGAACCTGAATTTCATGTTAATTCTATTCTAGCAACTAGTACGACACAGACCACCATCCAAATGGGGTCCTTGGTAATCATTACCCACCGAGAAATCGGGTGACTTTGCCACACTTTTCGTTTCATATCTTGTATACTGTTGAAGTTTGGTCAAACTGTGATGAAAGTTAGCTTGTGTCTGAAAATCCCAACCAGAGCGTAAAATATCGAAGTCGTTGATTAATATACTATTGTATTTCAACTTAAAATTTTCAAGATACTACTATCGTAACCGCACTTGCACATGGGTCACTCGTCTTTCACTGATATGAGTATTTTATCGCGGAAACTTACAAGGAACGTGTAATGTCTTCCCATTTCGCCTAGTGAGCTCCAAACCACTCCATTGAAATTTTCCTACACGTATTCCATTGAAATACACTTGATATCGAAGTTTCAGGTCGTTTCATCAAGTCATTTTTTTTTTATTTTCAAAGATCAAGGGTCGAAATGTCAGTTCCATGTACTGTAATAATCGGAGTTCCAAGCACACTCTCCGTGCTAGCGTAAAGGTAACCAATACATATAGTGGGTTCGCCCAAATTTTTCTCTCAAAGTACAAAATTGAATCAACTATTTTTCATAGGTATTATATCGAGAATGGTTAGTTCAGTCCCCGAGCCATGTACTTCTTTCTTGTAATGGGATTTTTATCAAAAATGAGACATCTTTTTAGAGTAACATCAGCGCATTCCAAATTCATTCTGAACGGCTTTGGCATAGACAAAATTTCAAGGAAACATGTCAAATCAAATTGCAAGAAAAGGCCCAGAATTGAAATTCTGAGTGCTGCATAAGCATTTATAGCCGAAAATTATCCACCTAATTGACTTTTTCATGATTCTGTCAGTTCCTTCTGTACCCTATACCAAAAGTCAATTTATCTGACCGAGAACAATTTTTTACACTAAAGTATGATGAGATTTGATGAAACCCAAACGGAAGAGTTTCTATGTTAACTCGTCTATTTTTGCGAGCGATTTTAAGGTCGGAATGTCAGGTCCATGTAATTCCTTGGAGCACTCAGTAGCACGAAAAAGACGGAGAAATAAAATTATCTGCTCCGAAGCATGTATTTTCGATTCTAATAAACCATCTAAACACAAATTCCGGGGTCATGTGGTCCCATCGCGTCAGGATTTCTCGCTAGACAATAAAACGTCAAAAACCGCAAATGTCAGTTCGATGTACTAATTTTCCTGTGTCTTGTGAAAATCACATACAACGTTCTAACTCGATCAAAAACCCTTTTTCCTTGAGTTTTATGATAAAATATCATTCTTTATGCAAAAATGAATGAAAGAAATCGGCAAAGATATGCGAGGCATCAATTTTCAACTTCTGGATTTACAGGACCGAAGCGCGTAAGTTTTCGCGATAATACTCATATACCAAATGGAATATTTGGGTGAAACGACTTTTAAGTAGAAATTTTGAGTTAAAAATTTCCTCAAAAATGATACCCTTGCAGGAAAATCTGAGACAAATAAATTATGCGCAGATATGTATCACGAGAAAAAATTAGTCCGGAACAGATGACAACGACAAAAGGATGCTTGCACGTTCTGATTGTCAAAGTTAGCACTTCTTGTCACTAGTAAACGTAGCACTCTAACATTCCCAGGAGGTACCCTATTATAAGAATTTTTTGTAAATTCAACGGTATGCATCAGTAGCAGCTCATTACAAGGGCGTAAAATTTGGATTTTACATCCCGACAGGCTCTCATCGTCCCAATCTAAAAGCAAGGGTCAGGATGGTCACAAAGCTTACAATGAACGCGTACTGTATAATGGCCCTAGACAAACTTTGGGTGGTGAAGGGAACCCCGTGCGTAAGGGACGTGTCAATGCAAAGTATTATGTCATCTACGCCACTTCATAAATTTCGTCAGAGAAGTGCTTTCGTCACTTTAGTTGTTCTGACCAAACATTTTCGAATTCAAAACGATTCTCTTGAAGAAGCTCCTCATAGTTAATTGCAAGGATTGTTCAAGGGCTCTGAACAAGCAGAAAACGCCTTTCGAGCAGAAATTTGATGGAGAAAGTTATTATGAGAATCAAAGAATAATTGTTATGATCAGGAGCAGGGTTGCGAACCTTTTTTTTTATTGAAAGTGTGGCAAAGTTACACATACTGTGACGTAGTATTGTACCATTGTACAGTAATAATTTTTACTTTCTAACTCTCTAGAAGGCCATTGGGCCAATTTCGTTTTAGTTGATTCAGAACATAGATAAATTGACAATTATTTTAAAGTTTGTTCAAGGCTCTCCAACTCGCTCCAAGCCATGAGTTGTCGCAATCATTTCTTCTATCCTGAGACTGTAGGGTGCCATAACCTTATAGGTTGGGTTATAGAACAAAAATGGAAAAATAGCCTAAATTTGCGATTTTTCAGATTAATCACTGGCTTCAAAAATTCATAACGACAAAAGAAGTTCGAAATGTTTTTATTTGACGTCCTGTCAAGTAAGACGATCATATCAAAATTTTAGTTGGTATTCTTGAGCTGAAACAGCTCAACGGATTTCCTAAGACGAGTGTAGCCAGATCAGTCATGGATGCTCTGGAATCAAATATGGCTTTCAGACATGAATTTGATAAGAAATTTCCCTAAATGATTTTGAAACAAGTGAGATATTCAAAAACTCTCTTCCGCGAAACGATTTCGTATAAATCATCTATTTAGAAGTAGGTTTGCAACCTCGAATGATATAAATTATCATGTTTCATTCAACCGTTAGCGAATGCTCCGCACTCATTCTAGCAGGTAGTAACTGTACTGATACTGTAAAATATCCTTTAAAATCGATGCCTCAAGAGAACCTGACAATCGTTCTTTCGATATCTAACTGCATCTACCAAGTGCAATACGTTAACGGATTTGGTATGACTGATATCGTTGTTAATCTCCACATGATCATAAATTAATCACGATGGAGGGCTACCCACAGATTGTTGTCTCACTCTTTGCCTATAAGAAACATAGGTTGACCTCCTTTTCTGACAATTGATCATGTGATAACGAAGGTTATCCTTTCGTTTCGACTGATATGGACAATACATGCAATTAAATGTTTTAGGTAGTCCACATTCAAATCTGAGATGACGCTTCAGTGTATTGGGTCTCAAATAGGTCTTGCCGCACTGATGACATTTATTTTCAAACTGCATCTGAAGGTCACCGCTCATCTTGTCCATTGAAATTCCGGCTCCTAATATGGGGTTGAAACAGTCGGCAAACTCGAATCCTAAAATTGAGAAGTCGAAAAAGATTAATCAGAATCAGTATGATACTATTTGACGAGTGTAACAAATTATATCAAACTGGAGATTACAAAAAGTACTAAAAACTCACATATCTAAAAAATGTTACAATGATGCACGTTTCTTACTGCAGATGGCAATCATTTCATGCCGAAGTCAAGTACCGCTACTTATGATACTTTGAATCAGATACGAACGATTTTTTTAGATGATCTTTGGAATGCGTTGAAAAATGTTATTGATTTCGATAGTAATAAAAGGATTAGTTGATTCGGTTGTTAGAACTTGAATTGAGATGAAACATGCAAAAACATAAACTGTTCGATAAGCATCCGTTCAACTGAGTATCTCGATTTTGGGCAAAGGTTTTATTGACGAATCAATTTTGAATTAGATATAGGAAGATTCTTCTATTTTAGGCAATAATTGTTCCGAAAACAGGATGAAAAACTTTCAAAAAGCAATGGTTATGATCGCAAAAATGATTCAAATGATAATAGAAGATTATACGTTTATCAATAATTCAAAACTCATTACACATTCAACTTAGTGTCAATTTCTTCCAAAAATTTCAAATATTTGTAATGTCAAGGTTACTCTAGATAATACTCTATCTCATCATAATTACGTTTTCAGGTTAGCTATCTACGAAACGAAACGACTCGAAAAATTCAGTGAAAAAGTTATTTATTGTACAACAAAAGTACAAGACATATTAATATACAGGGGGTAATTATTTAATTTTATGTGGCTACATAAACACACTGGCATGGGAAGTAAGAAAGGCAGTAAAATGATGAGAATTTATCAATTTTGCCATTTTGAGGCTTAAGTAGGGCACACAAATCAAATTATTACACTGTTATCCTATTTTGGATATTTTTGCATTGGAATAATTCCACAAAAAATCATATTTCGACCTATAGGGCCGTGAAAGACGGCTTACAAGAAAATTTGACGTCTAATATTGGAAGAGATCGCCATTTTTTATTGCACTTAACATGGTATAAGTTGTCAACAGAAGTCGTTTATATTGATCCACATCGAATTATAAAAAATATCAAAAAATTCGCAGCAATCAAGATGAAGCTTACCAGAGGTAAATAGTACATCGACTCTACGTGTTTTGATTTTAATTGAAGAACAACCAACCTCCAGAGCAGACAAAAAATGATGGATTATATCCACATTAGGACTCTATTATCAACAGTTATAACGCTCTGAGTTGGGAAAATTTATTTCAATGAAAAGTTTATTGATTTATATATCGAATTGGTCTTCAATAAGCAAAGATGTATGTGAATGCGTATTCCATAAAAAAAATGATGAGTTTAACCCTGAATCGTCTCTTCGTCGCTCATTGATAAAAAAAAACTAATTGCGCGCTTGCTCATGACTGATCCCTCATTCATGTTCATATTCGCCATTGAAGCGAACATTAAAATAAAAATCTATCACGACTGAACTTGACATTATGTTCGGATTATAGTACAGTTCATTAAAAACATTATAATACTGAATTTTAAACCTAAAGCTACCATTTATAAACTGTAGCTGAAGACTGTTGAGCTCCGTCAGACCACCCAAAAATGCCCATAAGTACACGGATCACGCGGACATTCAAACTGCATTTTTCGACAAATTAATTCTCACAACTTTGTAAATTATCATTGTAATATTCTAAAAAAGTTTCAAGGTAAGGTAGATAACTGGTTGAGCTCATGGTAATTTTTTTCATGATTTTCAGTAGAAATCAAGTCAAGCTATAGAACATCAAAGTTATACCACACGGTCAAAAAACGAAGTCAAATTTAGACAGTGATTCTTCATTGCACGAGTCGTCAGTAAACTCAGATCATTGAGTTCATACTCATTGCAACGAGTATATTTTCCTTCTGTCTTTACCAGGAATTTATCATTTTCTACTGCAACTTTCGGATACATTTAGCATGAACGAGCCTAGCTTGATGGTTTGAGTTACTCAAATTCAAGGTATTACAATGAAAAGTGCAATGGTATGATGAATTACTGCATCCAAATGTCTTATGGGGTTTTCTTCTGCTAACTCAAATCAAAATACAGATATTTAATTTCAATTGATTTGATTTGAATCCCGAAAACCACTTTGAATATTCATACAGTTCAAAGTCTTTCTCAATTAAAAAGAGGATTTGGACTACATCCTCACTATCGTGCACATTCATGCATATTGAGATAGATTACACCTCAAGCAATGCGTGTAATCATCATCGAGGTCCATCACCAGTACTTCAGTTAATTTGAACTGTAAGAAGAATATCATTTGTGAAAATAAGGTTTCGCAAGAAAAACCACTCAACACCATATTATATGGCCTCCAGCAAACGTTATACAGACACACAAAAACAATCCGGATCTGTTAGCCTGACGTTATTTGGAGGTTTTTATGAGATCGCTGAACCCGAATCCGGCGTCGGATTTGTCTCAGCACGTCAGGATTTTGACGTAACCTAAAAAACAAAGATTATCCGAGAATGCTTGGGATTGATAAACAAACCATACTTTGTCTTGCATTTACTCCACGTATTCAAGGTCACTGAATCCGAATCCGAGGTTGATGCGCCTCAATACGCAATTTGGCTGGATCACCAGCTCAAACAGATCGCGAAAAATCATGTTTTGAGATTACGTCAGAACCTCGACAAGCTTGGACCAAGTCAACCTCGGATTCGGATTCAGCGCCCTCGAAAAATGGAGTAGGTGCAAGACCAAAGTATGGTTTGATCACCAGCCCCCAAGTATTCTCAAATAATCATGTACTTTTTAGGTTATGGCAAAATCCTGACGAGCTCCGACCCCAGATTCGGATTTAGCGACCACGGAAGCCTTCAATAACTGGGCAGAGTTGAATTTAGTATAGTTTGATCATGATCTCTGAGCAATTCTGTAAAATCATGGTTTTTTGAGGTTATGTCAAAATCCTGACGTGCTTATACAAAACCGACCTCGGATTCGGATTCAGCAACCCCAATAAAACTAAGTATAACATGATTATACTATACAAGGTCCAATAACTTCTTTCGTGTGGCTGTGTATCAATTATATATGAGTACTTGAAAAATCTTGTATCAGAGGCAGAAATACATTTCCGTAGTTCTGAAAACGTCATCAATTTGCTAATCACAAAGTATTTAGTACATGATTGTGATTGTAATCGTTGATCATCTTAGCAGGATATGGACTTGAATTCAATTAATCTGCGGGATGGGGTGCAAAATGAAAATGTGAATCCTCTGTGTCCTCACAACCACATACGCTTGAAAATTCTTTACATCAATACTCAAATTATTGATCTTGTCATTGTAATATATGGTACCAAATGAATGCATTAGTTACAAGTCTACTGGATAGCGTGCCGATTTTACAAGTTGGCTACTTTCATTTCCTGATCAAGATTTCTTCATGATATAATCTACAATCAAATCAAAATGTAAATATTAAGCAAATTTTTCAAAAATTTGCTAATTTTCCTTTATGCTTGTGAGCCATGTGAGTAAGTAAATGAGTTCTGTATTTTGCCATATAAGAACAAAATGAGCAAGGATAGGTCGGTGGTCTATTACATTCATACTTTTTATGCCTCACTAGTGAGCAATGACGCTTGTAAACTTTTCCACAGACATCGCAAACATGATCCGCTATAAAATTATCAGAAACCGCAACGAAGTTGGGCTCCAAATGATCATTGTTGGCCATTGTAGGAAGCTGGAATTGTATCTCGACATTCTTGCTTGGACCAGAGTGCCCCGAGTAGCCAAAAACATCTGTAAAATTAAAAATAAGATATGGTCAGATCAATGTGTCACAATTTCATACCACTCTATCGTAACGAATTTATTAGTGTTGAAAGATGATAGATATACAGCCATGATAATATATACGATCACCAGAGCCTTCAATATAAAATTCATACTCACTTAGGGTAGCAAAGTCCTCTACGTGGTCACAAGTAACTAGTTTATTCATTATCAACAATGCAGAATGATAGCTTTGGAAATTATAGTATTTATTCTTGGAGCAAATTCGAAAATTCTTGTTAGATTTCTTAGTACCCAAGTAACAGTACGCCTTTCGTCCATTGATGAAAGAAAAAATTAAAAAGTTGAGTCTCAAAACAATTTTTTACCTTGAAAATTTCTTCTAAATGTACATTTTGTATATTCTTTTAGTTCTTGAAGCCCGTCCGGCATTTGTAAAAGTCATAAGAATGTACTTGGAGTAGGTAACGATGAACTTTCCATCAAAACTGTTTTGATATCAAGCAATGCTTGCAAATTTTTCCAACTTATTTGAGCAAAATATTATTATTCAATTTGATCAATCCATGTGAATGTAATGTTGAGATTAGTTTACCTTTTTCAAGATCTTGTGAAAGATTTCTATCACGAAAATGTTTAACGAGGAGCCCCAATGTGGAAGGAATATGCTGGAGATTCATTTCATCATTTTACATCCAGCCTCGGCGATTCGAAGGGCTTCTCAAGAACAATGAAGATTAGAAACAAGGCCTAAAGGTGGAAACAAGACCCAGTACAAATTGACATTTTGGCCAATTACAATTTATTTTACTGTGTAAAACCATACAATTCTATCAAACATATCATTACAATTTCTCCCGATCATAAGATATTTACTAATTCAATTCAATATAGTCTTTTTTCGGCACAGAACTAGGCATGTACATCATCGCAGTATATTTTTACATAATCAAAGTAAATTTCCTGATCAGCCAATAAGTCATTGGGTGGTGCTCGAACAAAGGGGCTCTCATCGATTCAGCAATATCAATCATTTTTGTTTTTGAGATAGAAGTGGATCAATTCAAACCAGACAAAAAATTTTTTGGGGAGTAGGGAAAAGATAGGGAGTAAGGATAAGAAGGAGGGAGCTCATTCAGACATTTCATTCTTCAAATGAGATAATATGCTTATTTATCAGCTAATTAAATGAAATTTTGCAAAAATACCAAATTTTGTGAGATTCATTTGAAAAATTAATACTGCACAGTGCTTCACACAAAACAAATCTCAAAGTGTTCCCAGAACTTTTTGATTGAGAACTCATAGAACTGAACCATGATTTACTTTGATGAAATTTAGGTAACAGATATAAAGCTGTGAAAAAATCATGATAGATACTCCAGATGAACTATTGTGTGATATCGCAAATTATCGTATCATTATGTTACAGCTTGTGAGAATGAATAGGTTAGTCATTCTTCAAGTCTTGCCACAAAATACAGCATCTGTAGCCTCTTTCCAAATCGAGTGATGATGATTATGACACAGAAGGTGTTGATACATTTTGCTGTGAAAAATTAGAGCCTGTGAATTCGAGCTAAGAGTACGCTTTTCCGGCAACAATTTGAGGCGTGTTGCAATCTACAGGTACCGAAAGAAAATATCCCCCCCTCCTCCCACCCCATCGTTTTTGGGCGGACAATGGTGAAAACTCCTGAAACACGTGCCACCCAATTTGAAGAGGAGGGGATTTGGAGGTCAGCTCAATTTAATCGAATAGGAACACCAACTTTTGGATCGAAGAGCAATGATACACATGATTAATTCTTATGCTCGTCCTCGATTTTGAACAGTTTGAGTCGGAGATATATGTCGATCAATGGGGACAGGTGTATATCAGCAAAATAATGATTTTATTTTGCGACCAACTTTTGGCCTTGGATTCTGAAATAGCGTGGAAAATTGCTGAAAAACTTTTCGATTCGGCATGACCCAAGTGAGATCAACAATGGTCATGCACTACCGATCGGTGGTAACCTGTGTATTCCCAAGAGTAAGCGTTATGTCGAAAAATATTGGGGATGAAATTTGTTCACGATTAAAGCGTTAAATAGCTAGTGACCTTGGTGGTCATTTCCAAGGTCACTCAGAGGTCTATTTGCTTGAAGCCGTTTGAAAAGATATTGAGTTTACCTCAAACCGACCTTGAGAATTACCTCCAAGGTTACTAGCTGTTTTTCGCTTTAATCATGAACAAATTTCATCCCAAACATTTTTCGAATAACTCACTCTTAGAGTCACGGGAGTTGCCGTCTCGACTTGTATTAGTCTTCATTCATCTCGCCAGATTCGAGTCGGATCGAAAAATTGTTCAGCTCAAAGTTTCATAATCTTTCGCAATCTTTCACAATTCGAAGTCAAAAGTAAAAAGAAATCGAGTTGAGCTCCAAATAACTATAAAAATGTTCTCCAAGGTGAGGAGACACTTGTTTCGGAGTTTTTCGAGATTCCCAATCGTTTTCGAAAAAAACAAGGAGGGGGTGGAGATACTTACTTCCCGGACAACCTGTATGTGAATTATATTTTTCTCGTTAGGAATATAGAAATATTGAGCTTTTCATAAAAGTGATATATTCAACACTTTACAAACTTATGTAATAAGAAAGAATGAGATGGAATTTTGACCTGCTACTTTACAAATGCCGAAATCTGAGTTATTCGGGAATGTCATTGATCAGGAGATTTCCTCATAAAAGATTGAACTGTCCCTGGTAGAAATCTGAGCATTTTTTTTTTGGCCACCTGACCAATTTTTGGCCAGTTTTCTTAGGTTAAAAATGGTCTCATGTAAACGGCCAAAAAATGGCCGGGCTATCGCACATGAAATTTTTGAACTTTTACGATTTGAGCTCTAAATACTTGCCAATCTCACATGCAAGCATCCCAGTGACAGAGAATAATCTCCATACGTTCCTATTGGTTTCCCGGCTCAATGGAGATCTGAAACTGGCTGAAACCTCTATGCCCATAAATACAATAACCGACAATGTTAAATTTCCCAGGTTTGTGCCAGTTTCAGACCTCCATTTAACAGAAAAACCAATAGATTTATTAGACTGAAATTTGAAGCGACTCTTGCAATAGAGTCAAATATACAGAAATGTTTGATATTTATTCATGGCACGAGATGATTATATAGTCATTACTTCTTTATTCACCTGGAGGAAGTCAGGAGAAAAATGATCAAAACGTTCGATAGTTTAAGTGACTCTAAAGGATACACAGTAATGCAAGAGTCTTTAATTCATGAACTATTTGTAAATTTTCATATCATGGTCAATTTTTTGTTCTAAACGCCACTTTTGATATGTTTATTTCACACTATGAACCCAATTACACATGTCTGGTAGAGGAGAGGTTGACTTAACAAAAAATGAATAAGTACATACTAAATAGGATGGATTATAATTCTTCAGGAGGAGAGATCCTCTTATTCCTTGAGAACTTCATATTTTCTAAATACTATCAAAAAATGCGATGCGAAGAATTACTTCATACGTTTGTGATAAATACATAAATTATATTCAATTATTCGGCGATGGACTCTGGAAGCGGCCAGCACAATATCGTTTATGGATGGCTAATCCGCAAGCTCGAGAATACGTCTTACAGCACTTGTCACATTTCAATGATACTTTATTGCGTTCAAGTACGTGCTTTTTGAAACTATTCCTATTCATTTCGAAATGCATCATGTACAATTCTCTTGTAGTTGATAGAGGCTCTTTTCCTGCAACAAATAAAACAAATTTGTTATTCAAAGATAGCTCACAAAGATCTTAATTATATGAAATGGAAACGTAACTCTTCCAAGACCCACAAAGCAAATAATGATTAATCAAACATCCCACATGATGAGAAAATAGTCAAATTTTCTATACAGTAGCTAAGAAATCGTAATCAATTGAAATTCACAGGTACAGGCTTAATCTCACCTCAACATTTGAGCAAAAGAAAACATCTGAAAGATGATTGCTACTCATCCCTTGGAACTGCTTCAGAACTTCAATTTATACACTAGAATTCTAAAATCAATGAAATTTTCACAGTCAATTGTTATTGGACGTCCCCCTGACTGAAATAATGATATTATTTTGTTCAGGGGAACAAAATAGTTCTCTGGAAGAACTACATCTCAAAACTAGAAGAAGTACGATATTCTCAATGGAATTCAATGTTTGGGGGACCAAAAGTGGATATCCCAATGAACTTAGGCCAAAGATATGAAACAGAATGGATGAACTCAAGTGTAGAAGAATTTGATCCTCATTCTTTGACGGAGCTCTGACTTTCAGATGTAGAATTGGAAAAGTCCAAGACTACGCTTCTTAGAGGATGGAAATTTTCATGGTACTCGAGCTTCTGCAAATATTTGAGGTATCACCCCCGACTACAGCCCTAGATGTAGACGGAAAAACTCATGATGGAAGCAGACAAACATTGAACTGTTGGGGACCTTATGCTATCCCAAATACATTGTCTGCTAGGGTACGCTTGCCACCTTCGATTCTATGAATTTTCTTGGATGAGATACTGATTTTCACAACTGTGAGGGTGTGAACAATAATCAAGTTCCTCAAAATTGTGTTTTTTGGCCTTGATGGTGAATAGGATGATGGCGAATATTATCGAAGAATTGGTCCCAAATAAATCAGGTTTTGAAAAAACTCAAAATCAATGCAGGGATTTGATCTGGTTTTTCGATCTTATGTGGAAGGATAACGTGCCTCGGCAACTTCATGGGCTAATTTTTCAATCCTCTCACTTTACCTGAGATTTGAAATCAAACTTGGAACTCATGCAATACCCGCTTATTATCTGCTCCTCATACTCCTATCTGCAAACTGTCTTTTTGGCTTAATTATCAGAATACTTTTGGTGTATATTTTATTCAGAAGATCTGTATGACGAATTCAATACTTAAGAAAATAGCAGTTGTTCACTCTCTTCCAGTCGGGCATCTATATGATTATTTCTTGTCGAATTCGACTTTCATCTTGGAAACAAACGAAATAGTACAAGTTCTGAACTGTAGTATGCAAAACTGATTTTCCCATAAAACACATACTTACACTAATTTGTGGATGTCACACACATATCAAGTAGTGAATTTCAATCAAGCGGAAATAAATTCGAAAAAATATGAATCAGGTATGGCAGCATTTATTTTATCGGAAATGTACAGAGGGCTCGAGGCCGGTATTACCAATTTAATTCTAATGGTTGTGATACACTTCCGTAGAAACTAGTGTTACTAAACAAATATGTAATGAGACGATAATTTTCTATCGAGCTCTATGAAATTTTGCTTTACAACAGCTCAAACAGAACCAAATTTATTGAAAATTCGTATCTCATAAAAACTTCAAAGATGAAATAAATAAATTCTGAAACTAATTATTACAAATGACTTCATCATTACGCTAACTGTTTTCATAAAATTAATCTCAAATTGGGTTGGATGAATCGTTTGCTTTCTAGAAAATTGGAAAACTGTATCTCAATCTTTGTTACACTATATACAAACAAGGTAAATTCCTCAAAATTCAAACTATTACAATGATTGGGCTACAAGAGTAATTCACCATTCATGAAACTTGAGAATTCAAAATTTGGTTCGACAAAAAAACGCTCCTACGCGCACACTGCTTACAGACACAAAAATTAAGTCACAAGCGTGGTGAAAATATTCATATAATCAGCACTCATTCGAAAAATCTTATTACATTTCTCCATGAAATTCCCTCAATCGGGGTGAAAATAAAACATGATTTAGAAAAATAGCTATCTAAAACCAGCAAGACAAATCATATATATCAATGAATCATCAAAAAAATCTAGTATCAAATTCAATGTTTCGAGTTTTTAAAAATAATCAAGAACCCTAAGCTCACGGTTTATATCTGAAATACACAAGGTCCGAGCATCTTAAAAAATATCAATTGGTTAAGTTCACACAAGTAAGGCATCATCGATAAGATCACTTGAAAAACATATGCTCACTAAATTATTATTATATCTTACCATACAAATCATTATCTTTTTTATCCAAGTTATCAATAATTCACAATTTTCTAATCCGATTAATCATGATTTACAAAATGAAAGATACAAAACAAGATATGTGATAATCGGTAAAACTTTGAATGCTCAGTGAAAGCTCATTCCGATAAGGCTCCGATTCTCTCCCGAATACCAGCGGGGAAACAATCGTTAACAATAATAGAGCCAAAAAAAATGAATATTGGAATGTAATACAGTCAACATTTTCAGTCTTTCTGCAATTAAATGAGATCGATTATTATTCATCATAGAAATAATCGTGTCTCGAACCTTTGTGAACTCTAACGACGTGTTTAATGGTATCGCTTTTATGTTTACTGCGATAACAACAGTAGACACCTGTAAATGAAAATATTCAATTAGAAACTGAAAAGCAAAAATTGAGATATTAAAAGAAGAATTATCGTCTTACATGCATATTTTGGTGGCTTGGAACATTCTATCTTGATATGACGATCCAAATTACGAGCGTGTCTATAGGCTTTACCGCAAACTTGGCAAATATAATCCTTGGATTTCATTGAGTCAAGACAAGTTTTTGGGATCTCGGTGATAGTCAAATATGGCCGCATGAATATATCTGTAACTGAATCAATAACAATTGAAGAAGTTCCAATCGTAGGTTCACAATTTGTCTGACAAAAATATGAGATTGACAATTCAATCTAGTCAAAAATATTGGAACGATTCGTATTTATTATAATGATGTGATGTGTGGATTCGATTGGTCAGGAAACACTTACAAAAGATTGAAGACGATTATCACTGAACTCGTGAAATCGGTAGAGTAAGAAAAGGAAAATTCACAACTACAAAGTAATACACTACGCAACTAGGAAGTAAACTAGGACTAAAGTATCTCTATTAAACAAAATTATTTGAGATTTGATAGTCCTATTATCTCCTTAGCTGCAAGTCTCACTTATTACCACAAAGAACAAAAACACGTGTCATTTTCGCAGGGCACGAGTAAAGCACGTATTTTAGTTCTTGTTGGTAAGAAAATCTAATATTCCCTAAGATGAACCATAAACCATTTTTTCAACATTCTACAACATGATGTAATCAAACCCCATTTTTTTTAATGAGCTATAATTTGATGCTCGAATCCTCATCCACCAATTTCATGCATAGACTGTACGATGAGATAAATGATTGTATACATTTAATGAAACAAACTACTTATAACTTATAAAATAACTAACTCTCAAATATTTCAAACTGAATGTCTGAACATACAGTAGCAATTTCAACATGGTCGAGGATTTCAATCGATTTATTAATTACAATCAGGAAAATTTAACGCAATTTTAGAATGAATTGATGTATTCCAGTGATTCGAGACCTGAAAAATGATATCCATATCATAAATGAATCATATGATACAATAAAACACTGTCCTTGATCAGACTATAAGAATTTCAATCCCTAATACACCATTTAGTTGACTAATGTTGAGATTTTCGAATCTTTGATAAAAAAAATTGTAAGACATCAATTCATCTGTGTTACAGTTATTCCACGTCAGAAAAACCGCTGGATGAAAATTATTTTTTTAGTAACACTAGTAAGAAACTTAACAAATCGAAAAAGTCAGTATTTTATTCATTATTTTGACTTCGTGCGAAACGTCGTCTAGATATTCTACTACGAGTATTTTGAAAAGGATGCAAAAATTGGTTTCAAGTTTTTCAAAACCTTTGGGTCTTGTACTGTTTTTATTAGAAATTCTTTCCACAATACGTCTCATCTACGAATTACAGATCATACTCCAAGGTCACTTAAAGAAACAATCATGACATTAAATTCATTACCTTGACCACCGGATTCACAATACCAATGATCAATTCTGTACTATAACAAGAAACATATCTTATGTCCTATTACTAGTTTCTATTCTTCCGTGCTTATATACGGCACGAGCGTCTCGTCGAAAAATAAAGCTTGCTCAGCAGACATCTGAGAAAAATATAAACTTCATTTCAATCATGATTCCCTGCATTGACATAGAAATTCAATAATTGACTAGAAAATTGGAATTTCGCTCTGCTTATCATCTTTGAGAATTCCTGAATTCTGATTCCAGAGAATTACATATTTCCTCCAAACTGCAAATCATACGCATGCAAACCCCACATAAATATAACGAAATGAAATCAAAAATCATCAAAAATAACATTCAAAAAAATGGCGATATAAATGGGTCAAACACAATAATTCTTGGCGGTACAATGAAATCAAGATGGAAGCACAAACTAATATTTCAGCGCTTTAAAAAATCTATAAATTTGCCTACAAATGCTCCTTTATGCATTCGCCGTTGATGTGCGTAAATATTGGATCGACGCTTAGCACGATGATTACAAAGGTTACATCCAAAACGTGGTGGCTTGTTACATTCATACGTTAAATGTCTTCTCAAACTAGGGATAGAATTATAAACTTTGCCACATGTTGAACAAATACTTCTTCTTTTTCTTTTTTTCCTGGAGACGGGTCCCCTCGTAATCACATCCAACGGATCCGATTGATTAGTCCACTCATCAATATCATCTGAAAAACATAATTAAAAGATGAAAATACGACTCGAAACTCACTTCGATTGGCTAACAAAATTTTATTTGAATGAAGGTTTGAAATTTGGTGAGATAGATATTGTGTGAGTCCAGTTTGCTCTGAAACAATTGATCGAGAATTTATTTCAGTATTCGAAGTCAAAGTAGAATTAATCAAAATTCATTCTCAATTCAAGATCGATCCACTGAAATATGAGATTCATTACAAAGTTGAAGGAATTTCCATTAGCAGGTTCAATAGACGATTCACTATTTGCGAAATATCTTCATCTTCACGAACAATATTTTTACATTCAAAGCAACGATATAAAATTGAATAAGCACTAAAATCTCCTCATTAAAATCAGTCTCATTATAGAATGAATACTTAGCATTTCATAATATATTCCTTTAGTATAAAAGAATGTCGTGTATAATTCAAACCAATAAATCTAGACGAAACGTCATGAGTCAATTAATGGCAAGCTGGCTACTATTTACAACAAAAATCACATAAAATATAATTTTGATTTCTCTTCAACATCACGAGACACTTGTACATGAACAACCTGTGTCTCGAATGTCACTGTATTTATTCTAGAAATAATTTGTAATAAGATATTCAATCGGGTTTTACATTCAATTTTTTGCTTGAACACATGCACACATGCTTCGAAAAAATCAGACTTATCTCTCATTTTTCTGAGTTTGAGCAAGATTCAGTATCAGAATTGATTGATAAAAGAAGTTGTCGAAGTATTGACTGATCTTCGTTCGTTGATAGATGATCCTCTTGCGACTCCAAGTTATTAATTGGTTCTTCTTTTATTTCTAATGGCGCATCGATGTAAACACATTCTGGTGAGAGTCGACTTGTATAGTCAAATCTAATTTGGTCATCCTGTGCGCATGTTCTGTGCCCTGAAAAAAATATCTTTTATCAGTATGGAGTATAGGCGTATAGATACTATAATAAAAATACACGGGTGCATTAATTCATGATCATATACTTGGGAAATAATATTGCAGTTGATGAAAGATACAAAAAAGTGTAGAATCTTTGCAGCATGAAAATTTCCTAAAATATTCATTCTATGCTCGTTTTATACTTAGAAATGGAAAGATAGTATTTTTGGTGACACGTTAATTAAATCATCTTCATGTATTCCAATCTGTCGTGGTAGCACAATTCTAAGATTACTCTATTTGAGGGTGTAACTTTTATTTTATTGAGATGAATGAGATACAATCAAAACGACAATTAATGATTTTTAAGGGTAATTTATTGTACATAAGTCATACATAGGTCGGTAACATGGTTCAGGTTACATCAGAAATTCATTTACTAAAAATATCTATCATCCGAGACGAACGGAAAAAAATTAAAGGGAATAATCAATCAACGCACGTGAGTTTTTAGGTCACTTGAGGCAAGGATGATAACTACTCCATAGTAATATGTATACAGTATGCTCAAGAGGTACCGACCCCCCCCCCCCCCCCCATCTCCGAAGAATGGCGACTGGTGAGAGTGTTGAATACAAAAGTTATTGAATGTCAACCTGAGGGTTCGGATAAACCTCCCAGAATCCCACCCCAATTCGCCCCATTGAAGCCAGCTTTGAATTTTCAAATGGGAACCCCCATTTTTACCTAAGATTCTGAAAGAGTAGAGAATTCTAGGTACAGATAGATTTTTATGACATTGGTCACGGTGAACTCAGACTTCCCCCCCCCCCGCCCCAGATCTCCCAACGGTGACGTCTAATAAAAAGTATCGAATACAAAAGTTGTTGGATATCAGGCGTAGACTCAGATAAACCCCCCGCCCCCCATTTGCCCCATTGAGGCCTACTTTTAATATTTTCATGGAAACTCCCTTGTTTCGCCTCAGACATGGAATTTTCCGCCCACTCAGAATCTGTAGTGAGAAATTGGCCTAAATGGGGCAAATCAGAGGTGGGGGGTATCCGTACCCTCGCCTGGTGGGGGTTCTCTACTTGCCTCATATCCAACAGTTGTTGTATCCATCCCTGTTTTATTAGACGTTATCCTTGGGAGTTATTGGGGTAGGAGGCCCCCGTCATTCGTGGGCTCTTGAAGCCCCCCCCCCCCCTCACACCACATTGACCCTTGGAGGTCACTTTGACCAATGTCATGGAAACCTATCTGAACGAAGAATTTCCCGCTTTCCAGAATCTAAGGTAAAAATAGGGGTTTCCTTTGGTGATTGAAAATTTGTTTCAATGGGGTGAAGGGGGGGAGGGGGTACGTTGTCTGAGCCCTCACTAGATATTCAACGTTTTTTCACTGAACGTCATCCTTGAGAGATGGTGCGGGGGGGGGGGGTCCAGTACTTCTGGACATACTGTTTATATTGAAGTTACAACTGATGACCTGATGGAAGCGTCTGATGTGCACTCATCTCGTCATTTAAATCAACTTTTGAGATGAAAGGAAGCTTTTGTACGGAAGAAAATGGAGAGGTCAATGAGTTGAGGGGAAGATTATCGATTAGGATGACTAGTTGTCCTAGGATACTCGTGAGATAATTCCCTAATTCACTAAAAAATAATACTCCAATGATGTTGATATTTACATCATATGATGCGTCAAATGCAATCATTGGGTTTAATTGGATGAAACTTGTATAATTCTAAATTCGTAAACTTATATCTTCCAACTGTGTTATTGCAACTCGAACATCCTCGTAATTGTCACTTTTACATCTGTTTTAGTGACATCATATGCTGAAGTAGTTTCAATCCAATATCTCTCACTAATGTACAATATAAATACAACGTCATTTCACCATACAACCCTGCTCCTAGTGAACACATTACTAATATTACAAGATGGGATAAGAAATCATAAGTATATCATAAATCTTTATATTTCAAAACAATTAACTGCTATGAACACTCAATACGTATACTTGGAGAATACTTTTTTTTTTCAAATTCGACGAAAAAATTATTTCACTTGTTCTCAAAACATAGTCTTCAATGGGGACTTAAAGTAATCAACGAGTTTCAGGAATAAAATTATTCATCAATACTTTAATTTTGTTCGTTCGAAATTACATTGACTCATCGCAGAAGGATAGTTCAACATTCTTCTGCACTTCACCAGAACCGAATTCAGTCTTATTCGTATACTTCTCTTTTGTTATAGAGCAGATACGGATGATTTTACATCTTTTCCGAGATCTGAAATTTTCAACACTAATCATACATATTATGCACAACAACGTGTGTTTTGTGAGAGTCAAATTTTGAAACTCACGATATCTTGACTATTGTACCAAGATAAATTAGTACATGATCATGATTTACACATATGATTATTGCAACGTCCCATCGAACTTTTCTTCAATTCACGACGCATGAGATGTAGACTTCTCATTGAATGTCTTTTTTATGCATTCATGATGCGAATTTTCAAAAAGATCAGTTCTTGAGTACGAATCAACATTTTCTTTGATCCTATCATTCTAAGGTTTTGGAGGTTGTTTACTTTCATTCACATATATTGGTGAACATTGAATATTGCCAATAAACCGAATGTCTTCAATTTTATCAGACATTCAAACTCTTGATTTTCTCATTTAAAGCTAAACATCCGAAACTATCCTCGTGACAATGGTGATACTTAATCTTTCATCGCTCTATAGATTTATGAATCAGTAAATAGATTTTCATTTTGCTCACGCAGGAAAATATTCCTTTTTGGCGAACGGGCCACTTGGTGAGTGAGTTTTTAACTTATTCTGAAGCTTGAAAATCGTTTTTGCATACGCGAATTCACTCACGTCGACAATTTGTAGAGTGAAAGTATTCAGTAAGAATGAAAATATCTTCTAGCTTGATTGATATGGTTTTTTTAACAAAATTGTAGGCCATTTCGGTTGACTGAAAATAATGGGTACATGAGCAGAGCTCTTGCAAGACAGGCAAGCTTCTAATTTAGCAAGATGTGCATAAGTATACTCTAGTGATAACTTAATCTTTAAATGAAATCGAGAAAATCTCACTCATTAAAACTAAAAAAAAATTTTCGCGTGGTAACTAATCATGATTGGATGTTTGCGAAATTCCTGTCGGCAATTGCGCTCGAGACATGAAATGTAGTCCAGCCTCGATAATTGTTCATCAGTTGATGTTGGTTGGCGTTAACATACTTCGCCTGCCGGCCATGCAAGCTTCATCGGCGCGCACGTCAACGCAGTAGACTCGTTGACCCTCGTGTTTGTTACGCACGTGATTGTAGATGCTTGACGTCCATTTTGTTCTGTAGTTGCAGTAAGGACACTGCACAAGATATCGAAAAAAATGTTACTAATTACAAAATATATCATTTTTTCCGGAATGTCTCATTTCGAGTTTATGCTTTTTACTGAGCCTAATACGAGGGTTTTGGAGACTATTCAGAAATTTTCAGAAAAATATTAATCATTGATATCATATCAGCCATCAGTGTAAAGCACTCTGATAGTGATGAATGAAATTTCAAGACTTTTAACAAAGCTCGAAGTAAATCAGATTTTTCTCATCTTTTGTCACAGGGTATCTCATTAACGATGTAAAAAATAACTATGGTTTCTATCTTTCCCTCATCATACAGTATATCAAAATCAAACTGTCCAACTTTGAATTATGATGGAGATAAGGGTTATAGCAATGGTAACGATGATTGACAAGGATAATAACGATAATGGTGATGTAAAATCTGCGAATGAAATCACAATAGAATGTCCCAATCACCTTAAATCGTGGCTCCTGCTGGCACTCATATCTCAAATGGCGAGTGAGAGATCCTTTCTCCGAGAATCCTGTGGGACATTTGGGACACGGGAAATTCTTCTCCTTTGAGTTAAAGCCTCGACCTGAAGCACCCTCGCTGCTGCCACAGCTTCGCGGATCCAACATGTGAAAAGTCAACGGCAATTTTGTCAGCATTGCCAGCCAGTCTGCAAGCACAAGCAAATTATATGTAGTTAGGCTGAATATTTTACACACCCATATTTTTGCCTATCATTGCGCCAGTCTGTGCTATAGAAACATCCCGATCGCTTCGCTAAAATGCGATATTTCAAGCAGTCGGGATGGTGAGCTCTATCTAATTCTTTACTGTGAGGACTATGATCTATGGCTTATAGGATTTTGGATTCCTAATTTTGTCAGTTTTTCGGTATACCGTATTGGTGGTGTTATTCACTGGGTTTTCTACACTAACATCATGCACTGATTTCAGATTGAACACCCGTTCTTAATCGCGAAGTATCAAAAAATTGTTGCTGATGCAAAGAGGATAAATCGATGCCCTTATTGTTTAAAAGTGTGGTGGACTATGCTAAACTTTCAGATACTTCTCAAAATTTATTGGGATGACACTGACTGTTTATTAAAACTTGGGTTGGAGCATTTTCACCACATGATATCCGACAACTGATTCCGGTGTGTGAATTGTGTTCATCTTGGATAATGAGTTGTGACGCACACTTTTGGTATCCCGCAGATCCATTGTATGATGTTCCAGAGCAGCGTCACGTTAGAAGTGGTTCTTGCATATCCAGGAACGAAGATAACGCAAATCACTTTTTTATTTTTGTGATCATGGGCATATGGAATACTTACGTTTGCACAAATCGCCACCAAACAACCCTTCATGGTATAGGAAAGAAAATTAAAAAAAAAGTAGATATTCACTCCTCAACACTTCCTAACTTCGAAGAGATCAATCGTAGATTGTTTACAAAGATTGGAAGTATGATTCCCTACGGTGGTTTCACTAATGGCTTGCGCATAGTTTTGCATGGCAAAAGTATGTGCCACGTTGTTCTCTAGAAAATAATCTTTATCTCATTCTAATAATTTCAGTAGTTTTGGCGGGCTATTAGTCTTCTTCGGATCCGTAAGGAATTATCAAAACCAATAAGTTTGGTTGAAAATGAAGGTTCAAATCAATTCGAACATAGTCAACCATCGAAAGTGAAAAGTGGAACGAAATGTCAAAGAACTTCCTTCTTTCATGAAAACAATTATTAATAGATTTCTGCCTCCTGTACTTACGCCTCATTTTCATAGTAACCATGACATCACATACTATTCCAACAAAATATATTTCCTCTGATATTGTAGTTGTAAACCGATGGTACAATAATCTATAATGAGACGATAACATATCATTTTTTTGCAACGACACAAGGCTTAAAAACAAAGTATACAGTACAGTGTGTGTATTGAACAAGAATTCTTCAAGAGTTCGGCTGAATCAGATGCACAGTGAGATTTCTATATTAAATCAATATTCATTCTTTCGTTAGCATAAAACGGAATAGTCTCCAGGTAGTCATCAACGGTCCATTTTTTACAACGGATCTGTAATAAACAGCTTTTTTCCTGCGTCCGAATTACCCATTTCCATACCGTAAGGTCTCCAAATGACAGGATATAAATCTTGTTGAAAAATGATCCTGAATTTTATTAGAGTGTACTTGCATCCAAACGGCTGATAATGCAAGGAATAGGACGATTTCAAGTGATGTAATAATGCACAAGAACAAGAATGTGCCATCAGATCTGCTAACATTTTGATCTGAGAACGCAGTAAAAATGAATTAAAATCAAGTCATCGTAATGAGTAAGTCCAAACATGTATGCCAGTTTTTTTTATGACATTGACGAAAATGAGAATTTGAGTTGAAGCAAATCAAGAAGGTGCTCGAATAACTCGCTTAGCCGCGCCAATCGTATTCCTCCTACTCATCTTCGTAGTACCCGCACCGCTTACTTTCACAGACTCTTCTCTACCCTCCCTATTCACTGCCATATTTCGAGCAGGTATCGGTCACCGAAAGTGAACGGCACTGGTCCTACGAAGATGAGTAGGAGGAATACGATTGGCGCGACTAAGCGAGTTATTCGAGCACCTTCCTCATTTTTTAACTGCGATGAATGACAAATATGAATTAATCGAACAATCATAAATATTGCAAGTTCATTGAGATTCATAAAATTTCATAATACTGAATTAAATAGCATAATAGAAATCTATTCACAGAGTTTCAAAAATTTTGCAGTAACTAATATACGATGTACGACTATCTTGAATCTGAGATGGATTGTATGCATCGTCGAAGTTCCAAGAGGAGACAGAAAAATCGAAATATTATGATTCTAACGCTGATGCAAGTGTAAATAGGATAGTAATACATAAATCGTCGAGTCCTACTTAATTCAACATAAGCGAGTATTCCGACTCTGATCAGCATAATTTTTTATTTAATTCAAAATTTTCGCTCTAGCTGTTAACTTTTGCTTTCTAATTCGCCACTGAAGCGAATCAACATCTTTCAGGCACTTAGTTGATTGGCGAATAATTGTGTTTCGTCCGCTCTCGTGGTCTGAGAAAATAGTACAAATAATAGCTTTGTCTCCACCACGATAGACAAATTCAATCATTAACAAAATTTCATGTACATTTTGTAAACACTAATCTAATAGCAACAAAGCTACTCCAACGCACAGCGAAGATTGTATGATATGTACATACACTATTTACACAATTGAGATTCGAATTTGGTTCACAACCCATCAAATGATGGTAGATTGATCAATTATGGCTCAAGCTGAAGACACGATAAAGAATGTAAAATGTATAATTTGACAATACTGTTAAGAATCTTGTGAACATCTCTTGAAAACTTTTCGAACTGGGCAAAACTTGAGAATATGGAAATGAACCTCGTGGACATTCCAAACTAGATTGTAGGATAATTTCGTTCAACCCGTTCACTATTTGTCTCCTACATGATACAGTATTGATTTCCAATGATTTGCGACAATTTCTTTGTATTGCATTGACAAAATTTGAAAAAATTCTGAAAAGTACATGCCACTACAAGAAACATAACGGAATACCAATGATGTCTCAGAATGGAATGTGGAAGCGAGAAAGATAAAAAACGGAAAGTTTATAAAATTATCATTTTGGAGATTTTCCCCATTTTTCCACCCCAGCAACATGTTCTGATAAGAGAAACAGCATTTCTGTTACCAGAGGCAATCTTGTAGTGAACGGGTTGGCAAAGGATGTGAGGGCTCTAAATCTCAGTGAGTCAACCCTTTTTCGGCAAAAGTGGTCTCATACGAGTTTTTGGTTCAGAAGGTTGTGTAATATTTTGACCTCCGCCGTAAGATGTTACAACAAAAAGTGGTCCAGGCGAGCTTGCTGTAAATGAAGATTGCTGACTACTTGCTATCTGAGAGCTTACAGTGAGACTCGGAGCCAACGAAAATGTAGATGGGCTAGTCATACCAGTTACTGAACGATTAGCTGCTTTTAACGAACTTTGTTTTGAACCATGTTTCACTGGTGTAACACGTGGAGATTTACTCTGCGCTGTAATTAAATTTGGAGTCAAAGATTTTGGAAATATTTTCAAACTAGTTGGATCACTTTTGTCGATAACAAAACTAGCTTGACTCAGAGAAAGAGTATTTTGAGCCATTGTTAATCCAGTTGATTTGTCGCCAAAACTAGGAAAATTTGATGCACAAGAAATTGGAGAATTGAGCTTGGGAATTGATTTCTTTTTCAAATTGAATTGTTTTGTTTGAAAATTTGTTGATTTTGGTGCTGAAACACTGGGCTTTGGCAATATGAAAATTGGCTTTTGTGAAAAATCTTGAGTTGAAGTTGGAGTAGGGGTATTTGAAGAGGATTTTGGCGCCTGTATTAAAAGCCGCTTTGGTGTACTTCCAATCACCAAAGGATCAGATACACAACTCATTCGTTGTATATCCATGGATGGCGATGGTGTATCTGGCCAATCTTGGGGTTCTTGTTTTATCGAATGCTCAAGTTCGGCGATATTTTCTGTAGATTCTTGAGATTCGACAATTTTCGTTCCCTCGTACATGTAGACGCCAGACATGAGTGTCCTTGAGACGTTATGATATTCATAATCTGAAAAAAGAAAATGGACCAGTTAGTAAGATTTTCCATCATATGGCACGAACTCGACTAATCTTTTGCACTAATCTTTTGCATTAAGATATTCTCATTGAAAAAAATAAACCGAGACTCAATAATTTTTTGACTATCTGAATGAGTTTACTTGTCAATGGAATCTTTATAAAATTTGAACTCATGATGAAAAATGAAAATGAAGATCTATAGATTTACTTCACCAACATTTTGGGTTTAAATATCTCGTAGAATGAGAAACGCGTTCGGCAAAATCATATTTCAATACCTAATAGAAGACTTGGATCGGAAGTGAAAAAATGAAACGTAATAGTTCTTATTTACAGTTTCTATATTTCTATACTTATTGTGACAGTTAATGAGAAATACGAACTAGGTCGAGAGTATGCAAAAACCGACGAAATTGATGAGCATAATACTGATTTGATTACATCCTTAACTAATAATCGAAATGATATCGGCTGCCAGAACTTTTTAACATGGAATGATTAACTCAGACGACCTCGACATTTAATCGAATCATCAACAGTTTGCTGTAAATACATAATTCAACGCAAGGACTTGAATGGTAGTTGAACCGAATTGAGAATGATACATTCGTAGTCAATGTACACCATAACATTATAGTTCTCAGGTCAGATAGAATCCTCATACAGTACTTTCCGCTTAATGTGGTCACATCGGGACAAGACATTTTGATTCTAATAAGCGGATGATTCTAATACCCGGTCAAGATATATTATCATCAATTCACGTTAGTTATGTACGTATAGCTGAGAAACGTGGAATTTCCATCATCTCTTGACTTATTTCATTAGTAAAGGGTGAAATATTGGCATTCTGTACAATCGTCAACAAAGCACGAAAAATCATCTGCGCTATCTTATTTGGAAAAAAAATTTATTTCTCTTTTCCACATCTTTTCCTCTTCCGATTTTGATTGACATTATTCAATGCATCACTCTCGATTTCTTTTCTCGACTTCAACAGCTTAATGAGCGGAGATTGGGGAATTGCAAGCTGTAACGCAGCATCCCACTGACTCGTGCCTTCTGGTGAAATATCATATTCTGCGAACAGTTGCAATTTTTCACTGACACTGAGATCGGCTCGCTTGCTCGTTTTGGCGAGTGTTTAGAACAGAGTCGCGATCGGACAAAGACTGAGACGGTAATACTAGTGTAGATAGCGTGAATATATCGTTAATAGAACGCTTTTCTTGCTTTGTAAATATTCCAACTAACTCGCGAAGTGGACTTGGTGTGATCCCAATAACCGAAGTTTTGAGCACAGTACCCGATAAATTTTACATTGGTCAATATACAAGCGGGTCGGGACTAGCAGTTCTCATCACAATGAACGAATGATTCTATTTTCCGTGATCACATTAAGCGGAAAGTACTGTAGAACTGATCAGATGAGACTCTTGGAGTGGAAATAAGTACACGAAAAGACATACTTGAGGAATGATTTTGCAAGGATATGAGTTTTGTGCATGGATTCAATTGATTCGGATTAAGATTAGCATAGGAAAATTATTAAAATTTCTTGGGCAACAAATTTTTGAGAATGGAACAATCGAGCGGTACTTTTATGCACCGTAACATTCACCCTTCTCTTGTGGTATTGATGAATTTTTCACTCGCACTCATCATGATTCTTGAACAAATTAATGATACAATAATAGTATAACAAGTACAGTACAAAAATCATGGTCGACTTATTCTAAGGATTTTTTGAATGTGTATTTTATACCTGAATATCTATTTTAGGCTCATCGATGTCGAATTTTAGTAAAAATTCGTTCACACTCCAACGAAATTTTCAAAATAGGAACAAACATTAATTTATCATCCAAGTTTTTCATGCATGCAGACGAGTGATACATTCGTTAATTCATACTCAACTCATCATTTTCAATGATTTGATATAGTCTCACAATAATCATTCAGCATTTCTTTAAAAAAACCTCGACAAGAAGATACTTCCTCCGTGGAACATTATTAATTTGAAGAAATTTCGAATGCTGGGCTAAGCTGCTACGATACAACTATGATTTTCCTAAAAATTGAACTCGTCTTCATTGCTCAACCATAAACAGACACAGATAGTCTTTATCACAAAAAGGCTTTTACACAAAGACAAAGTCGACAATATTATCCAGTTGTAGATTAAAAACGATCCATTCGTCATTGAAGAGGATCAATTGGGGAAGGATGAAATTTATCATAATGAGATGTTCGCTCGTGATTAATTACATGATGACGGTGTTTGAAGCGTTTTTCACAATATGGGCACTGATACTGCGGTTTGACACCGCATTCTAATCGTTTATGTCGAAGTAGGTTGTTCTTGTGGGTGTAACTTCGACCACAGTCGCAGACGCAACGCTTTGTTGGATCATTTTCAGTCCATACACGAATGATTGAGTTTTTCCAAACTGTAACAAAAATTAAATATAATGTAGTCAATGAGATATCCAAGATTTAAACGAGACTGACTTATGAGTCTTCATGCTAAATAAAAATTTGTATTTTACTATTTTATGACAGATGAATAGGCTTGTTCTGCTATTATCTATTCCAATTATCCAAAAGAAAATTTTTGCTCCCGGAATATATTTACAAAATTAGTAGTACACCAGATGACAGAAAATTGAAAAGAAGCCAGGTTGATATTTTTTCCAGCGTATTTCCAATGCAAAGAAAGACAGATATTTTGGGATTCTCAATCGAGCATAAGCTAAAGCATAATTCTCATTTATTGAAGGAGAAAGGTTTACAATCTATTTTGGATAGGCCAACTTACGATTCAAATTGAGGAAATCGATTGGGATGAAAGGATTGATATTGTCATCAAAATGCAAGAAAAAGATCTAGATCGAGAAGTTTTATATCAAATTTCGATTACAAACTGAGCCAGGTTGGAATCTTGACGGCTTAGTAGATTCAACACTTCAATTTATAACTTTCGCTAACGAATGGAAGGATGAAGATTTTTTAATGTAACAACTAGTATTTTCATCTACTTGGAGAAAATCCTCTGATCAGAACAAACACTTGCCATAAGCAAAATAATCTGCTGCTCATCAAATTTCTGGATTTCTTAACTCTTTCACGTAAAAGTAGAATAAAATAGATTAGAAACCCACCAATACCAACAAATAAGTGATATATTGATGAAAATAACAAGTTACAAAGATCAAACAATATCACAGAAGATACACCTTCTTGTGAATTGAAAAAAAATATATATAACAATCAAGATTTCTGATGAGTTCTCATATGTAACATAAGATTATGCTTGTGTTTTGATTTTTTATGGCACACAGAACACGTAAAACGGGCCTCAACTCCACATTCAAATTTAATATGTCTCTTGAGCGAATGAGGCCTGCTGTAAGTATTGCCACATCGTACACAAGAGTAATTTGGCGAATCTTCTTTACGGCTCTTAGAAAACACTTTGCGTTCTCGATGACGCTTGACAATTGGTTTATTTGTTATAGGCATTTGTTCCGCTTGGAAGCCATTTCCATTTTCAGCTAGGAGACGAAGATATAATGTTTGGTATTGATAATAATTATCGATCGCTGCAGTCATATGTTCTGTAACAAAAGAGAAAAAAATACGTTTCTTGAGGACGATTGTGTTGGACTTGCATTATTTTTGTTTGTTGAACCCTTTGGATCAAAGCAGTACATTTTTGATGATCGGCGATTGACATAACTTGCACAGACTTTCACAAAATTTGACTCTTGGTAGACGAACAAGCTTGACCCAAAAAGCATTGCACTTGATGACGAACAGCCAGAAAATTGATGAGGATGATTGATTTTGCGTATGGACGCAAAATAATGATGTAAAAAAGCCCATTGATATTCGACACCACCATAAAACTCTCTCACCTGAAATTGTTGACTATTTTACTTTTTCTTCTGCAAGACCCTATTCTTGGTGCATCTGACTTAATTTTAACGACAATAGATTTTTTGATCAATCGCTGATAAATTTTAACGATACATATAAGTACTGCCGTATCGTTATATCTGAATTGTGAGCATGAAAAAATAAAAAATAACTTTACAATCGATCAACGAAGACTGAGTGAGTACGAGAAAAACAAGATTTTTTCAATTGATCGTGATAAAAAAATCAAAAATATTTGGTGGGATAGAAGATAATGATAAACACGTGTAGTAACTCTAAAACATTCGATTTTTTTAGGCTATCAGGGGTATTTTTGTAGTACAGAGGAATATAATAGGAATCCAAACATCGATCTTAATGCGAGAAAATTTCTCATATTCATAATATCTTACATTCATACATTTTTTTAAAGATGTTAAAATTAGTGATATTTCACTCACTTTTTTTCAAATAAATGAAGCGCCAATTTCTGAATGCAGTGTAATATCTCATGGTATATTTTCGCAACCGATCGCATGCATGAGAAAATTGCAAAGCATCCAACATCAGATTCTCCTCGAGAGCAATTTTCGATTCTCAGGCAATCGTCTTAAAAATACTGAAAATACGCATAAAAAACAATCGTGAAATACAAAGTACGTCTGAACAACAATTAATTCCTTCAATCTGAATAAATTTGACTGTATCGTTTTACATCGTGTAAGAGAACGATTGTCAACTCAATTGAAGGTTAGGATTATTTTACAGAGTACCCTCTCATACACTGCTCCCTCAACATTATCGTTCTCAAACACTCGAGAACTCGACTTTTTTTTAATCAACGAGACTCGTTAGTGGTCACAGTTCCAGAAGTATAATTGATATCTTTCACATATTTCAGAGATTCGCTTAACTATGAGCCAAGATAATCTAATTTTCCTATCGGTGCTTTAGTCCGAGAAGAAAAGTTACTAAAAAAATCTAACACTGGTTTTGAACTGATCCAAAAGACTTCTGCAAATGAGAAAAAGTTGAAAAACTCAGCTTTTTAAATAATCGTCCAGAGTTTTAGGTATGCGCCACTTCATACACTGTGTCCCTTGCTGAATTCAAAAGTTGTCGATGATATTTTTTTAAACGAATAAAAACTATCATCTTCAAAATAAAATAAAAAAACAAGACTATCATATTCTATCACAATAACACATTTGAATCATTTTGCGGTATAGTTCCAAAACCATGAAAATTTTTAAGCTGAGCACCGTTTGCACATTCCTTCTCAATTCAAACAAACTTCCAACACATTAGAATCAACAAAAATCGAACACGATGAGGCAAAGAGCAAATATAAAAATATCTTAACAGACAAAGAAACGTGTCAACGAACGTCAAAACCAAAACTTATCTCAAAACACACCTTCTCACTCTAGTGACTTTCGCAACGCACTAAAAGATTCAAAGGTGAATCGGGAGAAGGTACCGTATGCTATTTTTTTGCTCTTTTATCTCGAAAATGTTCCTCACGGTGAATCATCATGAAAGCATGATTAGAAAATTCAAGATCACATATACCACAAATAGCAGCTCGAGTACCAGGACAATTTGCTCTACGATGCCTATTGAGGCTCGATTTGCTTACATACACTCTATTGCAATTGTGACAAGGAAATTGCCCATGTTCAAGACTTGATGTCTCAGGTCTGTTAACACTTTCAGGTCTGCTAACGGCTCCAGAAAGTCTTGTAGATGATAGACATTGTGCCAAATGTTTGTTGAGTAAACCTAATTGATTGTAAACAGCACCACAGCCAGCGCACAAATAACGCTGAATTGAATCTTTTTCTACCAGATAGCCAAGATTTGACAAAGGCATGAAACCTTGAGTATCGAGTGGATCACGTTCGATAGATGTTGTTGCAGTTGGTAACCCTGCTGATGAGCTGCTCTCCTTTGAACCTGGAACAGAAGAAAATTTTTATCAGATTTAAAGAATTTGCGATCATGGTTTTGAATGTTTGACGATTCAAGAACTTTTGAGTTGTATAGAATACAAATAGTGTTTGAAAAAAAAAGTGTACGTGATGCATTGTTTATCCTTTTATACCTTTTGATTGGAGTTTCTCATTTCTGGAGGAATTTTTTGATGGAGATTATTTTTGTGTAATCAAAATCTTCACGAAGACGATGAACCTTGTGGAGAAAAGTTCATTAATATGGTTTTGAATTTTGAACCAATACTGATGTACCATTAAAACTCGAAATTAACATCATAGGTGTTATGTTTCGTCCAAGCTGGAAATTAAATCATCAAAATTCGATCAAAATCATAATCTAAACAAGTAAACTCAAAGATATTTAACATGACAGATTTTTGACATTTGGTACATGCATCCATGACATAACATCAATTTTGTGGAACCTTTTAAATTCATTTGTAAATCTTTAAAAAAGGAATAAATATTTGACCTCGTCATTCTAATATAGATTAATTTATTTGCGACATACAAATTAGTTTTCGGAGCAATCTTCTGAGGTATTCGTGCAATATTCTAACACTAAAATCATCTCGAGACAATGTATACTCAATTATTGAACATTGACTGCTTTAGGCATATGAAAAAAAAGGCTATAACGGCCATTGCCGTTCACAATTGGTGATGCAGATATATACCTACAAAAATAGTTTTCATCATTGATCAAAGCAAAGTTTAGAACAATCTAACAGCGATAAGTATCATTGAATGTTCACCACAGAAAGATTTTTCACCATTTTGGGTGGCTACAGATCCATGGACTTTTTTATGATGATAAAATAAGACGATGCAAACCATCATCAATCTCCGCTGCTTTTTGCATGAATCCCAAAAATGTATGGATAAGACACTCGGTTAGATCACTCTAGTATAAATCAAGGGCGTAACTTTGAGCAACGACCATTTTACGTCATAATGTCACTAATGTACTGTAAGTGCACGCCAAGAATATCAATATTAATATTCAACAGATAAAAAATTTAACGATCCCAGTGACTTATCGTTATGTGTACATGAGATCTGCCAAGGTTTGGATCGGCAAGAAAGAGCGGTTCGAATTAAATTTTTCAAAATTTAATGAGATGCCGCATTATATGTAGATTCTTCATCACATCAGACTGAAATGTTAATCGGATACAGAGTAAAATTACATTTTCAAGCGATCAAAAACTAAAAAATTCTTCAAAAATGTTCTTTATATGTTGGACGAGCATTTGATGTTGGACCAACAAAATTCACCGCACAATTTTCCATATTAATGACTTACTTGAATCGTTCTAATCTTCAATTTAATGAGTCGATTTGAGAGCTCAACATAACAAAATCTACCAGCGCTTGAAATTGTGAAAACATCTCTTCATCTGGTATCATAACCAGGTCAGAGAATATCTCTATACACGATGAAGCTGAACCTGTCTGAGAAAATAAATATCTAAGGTCAAAAACAGAATCCTAGCTCAGAAATTACTCATCACAGTCCTTGGCAAGATTGTCACTTCGGATTATCAAGCACAAGGAATGTATTGTGAAATACTCATCAAATTCAACGCCCGGAGAACTATTTAAAATATTCTCCTCTGTAAAATATACTGACTTTGCTTCTAAATTGATACTTTCTTTTTTTCATCCGATCCAACACCAGGAATTTTATAACAATATTATAGTACAATGAATGTCCAACAAGCTCGTCGTAGATGCGCAATGTCTCATAATGACCCAGATTTCGGATCAATAGGCTCGACTGTAACTTTTTTCTCAAAAGGATTTGTATGTTGAGAAAATTCTTTTTGAGGTTGGGTTGGCTTTCCAGCGGGGCAATACGTCTTTCGATGACGTGAAAGACTGTCGATTCGAGAAAACATTTTTTTACACACATTACAAGTCAATTTACTGCGTTGAGCGGCCGTAATAGGCCGAGGTATTCGTTTTGGTCTAACGGTCACTAATCTCGGCTTTTTTGAAATTACATCAAAGCTATTAGTTGGATCGATGGAAGAACTGAGCAAATCTTGTGTCCAAAGTTCGCTACTTTCAGGTGATGTAGGTGTGTAGAATTGAGAAATGTCCACCTCAATGAACGGTTCTGGTATCTTGATTTCATGCGATGGAATTTGTTTTTGTTGCTGATGTGCAGGATGAATTGACTTGTGAGAATTTCCACCAACGTCCTCGGTTAACCAGACACTGGATAACATGGTAATATCTGAAACATTTGAAAATAGACAAGAGTTAGAGTAAAAGAGTTTTCCATATGATTATTTCAACACTTTTCAACAGTTTTTTTGAAGTCTGATGGTTTGTTGATGAATTTCCCTTACGCGCGTTGTTTTTGTCATCTTGTGTCCGTGGACTGCTGAATATGTTCTTCAATGCTTAGGATTCTTGAAAAACATGAATTATGATGATTCTGGACTGTTACGTGGATGATTTTTTGCACATTTATTAATTTAAACTTTATGATGATGAAAATATTTGCTACCGTGAGTAGAACTTTCGGTGCTTGATATAATAATCAAAACAACTGATTTTGAGGTGCTATGAGTATTATAAATCAGAGAACGACACTCGTAAGATGTGAAAGAATCCTTTTTACCAATCGGATTCCGGTGAAGATTCTGAACAAATTTTATTGCTCGACTAATTAATGCAATGATATTATGAAAAATACATTACCAGGAAAAATTACTTCGAGAAGAATTCCATCAAGTTATCCCAAATTTATTTTTCTTCGGTTAATTGTTTACAGTCGATTACAACTTTCCTGAATGTATGACATACACCAGAGAAAAAGAACAAAATCAGTATTCATTTCAAAATCTATTAGACTGATTTGATATTATCTCCATGGTGAGTTATTTACATTTTCATAACTTACTGATCTGACAAAATACATATTCTGATCTTGATGGTTGAGAGTCTTAAAAATAAAATAATGATAATAATCCACGTGGTCTCAAGAAACTCGAGTTTTATTGAAGGGAAAAAGATATCCTCAGGATTCCACAACTGCTAATCTAAACTGATGACTGCATGGTAGAATCTAGCATGAATGGAACTAGATGAGAATTCTCCAGTCGCTGGTGAAAATGAGATATTGCAAACACATGAATAATTCCATTGAAAAGTAGGCTTTCACCCAATATTGCTAAATTATAGGAAACGATCCTGGAAGGCAAGATTCTTTTATAGAACTTATTTAATAAATCCACGCTTCAATACCTCATAGATTATTTATACATCAAACAGTCTTAGTTCTAATGAATTTTAGAAAATTTTCAACCAGTGTACATTGCTATCACAGACTGGCACTAACTTTCCGGGATGAGAAAAATGAACCATGAGCGCCTGACACGCGCTCTTTCAAAATTTACAAGAGCTTTTGCATAAAGTGCACGTTCTTCGAAGCTTCATTGCCAGAGACAAACATAATAATGTACCCGTTTAAATCAATGCGTATCATAAAGGTTACTTTCATCTAATTGTTACACACAACTGAGGAAGAAATATCAAAAACATACCCATTGAAACTATCGCGTAGTATAGGGCCATTATGGGCACATTGAACTTACAAGTACGGTCAATTTTGTTATGTACTTCGATACAAGAGTCACAAATCTTTCCTACTATTTGAGATAAAGATTTACAGGCCTCGTCGATGGAAGATTTACCAATTCCACCGATGAATGATTAGGAATAGCATTTCAATGCTCTTGAGCTCAGTCGTATGGTCATTGTCACCGGTAATTGA
Source organism: Eretmocerus hayati (assembly GCA_029851415.1). Lineage (NCBI taxonomy): Eukaryota > Metazoa > Arthropoda > Insecta > Hymenoptera > Aphelinidae > Eretmocerus > Eretmocerus hayati. The sequence continues at coordinate 156,090,992 of CM056741.1, forward strand.
CGATTTCATCTATATAAGGTATCCATAAAGTAAGAATTTCGTTCTCTCAGAAACAATTGGGATTCACAAAATATCCTGGTAACACAATTCCAGTCATTTTGACGAGTTTGTCTTATGGTGATATGGATTTTGTCTTTCGAAGTCACTTTCTATGTCATTTGCAGGTCAACGAAGTTTTTGGCAAGATGAAGAGCGATCTATGTGCCTCTAATATGAAGCGCCCTGTCAGAAAATTTTGGGAATAAGTGTTGATTGTAATCGATGGAATAATGAGGTAATGACCTTTTCTCTATCCTTGGAGGTCATATCCAAGGTAATTGAAAGGTCTCAATGGAAACACACATGGTTACTCTTGTGATCTCGAATTCCGAATTTGACCTTCGAATGACATAGAGAATGGTCTCCATAGTTGATGATAAGGTCACGATCACATCTATTTTTCATTACGATTAATTTGTATCCCAAAAATTTTCCAATGTAACGTTTACACCTTTGTAGCTTCATAGGTCCAACAGTTAATGATCTCTTTTCATCTTGCCAAGGACAAGTTAGAGCAAGACATGTTTCGTGTAAAAGTTTTGTGGTTTCTATGTTCTTTTAAAATTCCAGGTACAAAGAAGACGTTTCAGTTCATGAATATCGATATGACCTTCAATCTACCTTGAAAAGTATCTTCAGAATAAAAAAAAAGACAATCGAACGCCCATTTCGCGATGAAGAGGCACGAGTTTATGGATTTGACGTGATTTTAAACTGTTTCAGAAATAGCAGGAAGGGAGTGAGGGGGGCTCACTTTATGAAAATCCTGCATGTTCAAGATAACAGGTTCAACATTCGATAGCACACAGAAGTTAAATGATGTCCAAAATAAAGTTCCTTAACCGGTTATTCTTGGCGCACTATCAAATATAAGATTTTCCATGTCATCGAATTATGAATTTTAATTCATAACTCTAAATCTAAATGCTACCGCTCGGCCTTTACAAGCAACTTTTTTTTAACCAGTATACAATTGTTTATTGGTAATCCAGCATATTTGCTAGTCTATATTACGGATTGGTATCAATTTCTCCATCTCAATTTGTGCACCTTTGAGCTCCGTTTGAAGACGAAGATGCATTGAAGGGTTATATAATGATGGCGAATGAAATGAGATGAAGATATTGGAAAATTCGAAGTTTCTAATGGAAAACTTGAATTTCCCGAGAGCGTTTATAACTAATTCAAAATCATTACATTATGCTTTAAACTCAAGTGATGAGTAAGCTCGTATCGTCTATAAAATGATTTGTTGCAATGATGACACTGATGCTTTGGTTTTTTATCGCCACAATCGAGTCTTTGATGGCGCCTCAAATTTTCCATCCATTTGTATCCCTTGCCGCATTCGCACATAAAATTTTGTTGATGAGCAGGTGTTCGATTGCCCGGTCCAACGTATTGTCCCATAGTTGAACCTATTGGATTCCATTCATGAATTGTATAACTGTTGGGCTCGTACAGAAAACCATCTGAAAGAGAAAAATATGTAATGTATATCTTGTTCCCTCTAGTTATCTATGAACCTGTATTCAGGTTCAATAAATAATCTCTTACGAGATCTTGTTACCAACCATTTGACAAAAAAAAAAAATTTTCAGCTTCACCTAATGTAACACTCTGACATCTACAATCAATCTAAGTGATGGTCAGCTAGTTCTAATTATTGAATAAACAAAACAATTTTTTACTTTTTTGTTTCTTTCTTTAATATACAATTTATTTCTCTCGTAGTAAACTCTAACACAAAGAAGGAAGACCTTTGCCCAACAACTGAGCAAATAAGAGATTCAAGTACATCACATTTTGGTAATTGCGATCATAACAGTTATCAATAACATGGATTTTAGCTGGAACGAAATTTTCCTGCAAATTTGGGATCAATCGTGACCACGCATACAAAAAACCAAGGTTAACTAGTAGGAAACATATACGGTATTTAAATTCAATATCCAGTTGACATTGGAAACTTAAATTTTTCAAGGTTTGAATGAATAAACTCATCGAATTTTCAATAAGTTGTTGAAAGTTCAGTGAGCATATGCCCGCGAGAATCTGAGATAAAAACTGATTTGTATCAATTCTTTTGAAATTACTTGACACCGGGATTACATGCACGTATTTGTAAACTACACAAATCCATAGAAAAAAACTGATAATGGTAACAGTGAGAACTGGGTATAATGAAATTTCTGGATTGTTTCTCCACCGGACTCATTACATCTGACTATCGTTTCTCTTAAAAGTACTAAAACGATCGAAAACTAAAAAACCTGAAGAGGGTTAAGACGAAAATTTGGGTATCAATCACATCCAATTTGCCTTCGTTTCACCGATCAAGTTTTCTTACACAAGATTTGATATGAGCACTAAGCACAAATCTATGTTTAAATCTACGTCCGCAAATTTTACAAACTTCAGAGCCAACGGCGACACCACATTCTAGCCGTTTGTGTCTGCTCAGTGATGTCGCGGCCATGTAAGATTTCCCACAACCATCACAAACATGTAACATTGCAAAATTTCTTTGCTGTTGCTGTTGATTCTGCTGCTGCTGATGCTGATTTTTTTGATCCACATAAAAGTTGCTACTACGTAGATGCGATGAAACACTGGGATGACTGGCTCGATTCTCGTCTGATGAAAATGGAATCGATGATTTTGGTCCTGCGGTCATCGCCAAAAAGAGAAAATTCAGTTATGAAAGGTGAAAACAGATGAGAAGTATAAACATTTTCACACGATTTTTCTCAGAGAACCAGAGGAACCGAAAAGTGCGACAAGAATTTTTTTCCATATTGTTGGCTTCCAGTCTGGTCTGAAATATCCGTGAGAGGGATGACAATTATGAAATTAGTTTGTGGAATAGGATTGCTTATTCACAAATTGAACAAAAAACATAGTCAAAGTCACGACGTAGTTTAGCATGGAAATATTCTGAGGTTTGATGAAAATTCCGAATCAAAAGAGTTGGATTGTAAGATATTTCGACCCGAACACCGAAGATGAGATGCAAAGGCACATCGATTGAACACTGTTTACGAGACCGATGCCTGTGAAGAAAACAAGAGCTCAAAATTTTATGAAAAAAAGAGTCAGTGGCACAACCGATGTGCTACAGATCAAAATAAGAAATAATATGGAGGCCGATTAAATTTCCATAAGTGGAATGTTTGTAGGCATTTTGGTGAGCTATGTCATATTTAGAGACAAGGCAACAAGTGTCGGTTATACTCTGTAATGTACTGACAATTTTACCTGATTCTTTCGATATTTACATAATTTTTCACGCATGAATTATGAAATTTTCGTATTGAGGTAACAGGTTCACAGTCTATACTTTTAATATTTTGAGTCTTTGAATATGAATGAAGAAGATTACTCATAGTTAATCAAAAGATATATCTTGATACAAGGGAGTAAGAAACTATTTTTCGAATCCATTGTAATGAGTTCCACCCTCGCCTGCGGCTCGGGCCTCAAACTTATCAGCGGTATGCGAAAATATTATACATATTAAGATACAAGGGCGCAAACGATGGTTTTCGCACTTCGAGTGACTATTTTAGGCCCGAGCCGCAGGCGAGACGAGAAAGCGAAAACCGTTGTGCCCGAGTATCATACCATGTTTTTTGATCTTCTGTTTCGGAATAAATATTATGTCCGGTATCTTTTTGATGAGTCATTTTTGAGTGAAATGACCAGAGACACTAAAACATTGGAGGAAGCTTATAGCGTTCACTCGTACTGGAAACTGTCAAAGACAATCGAGCTTATTGAAGATTTAGCTACTATCATCAATATTTGTCCTGCGCAAAAAGTAATTGAATACACAACAATTAAAGTAAGAATAATATCAAACAACTTTATTGACACTCTTGTGATTAATCATCAAAAATTCATAATGATATTCAATCTGTACATCTCATTTATTTTTACACAAATATTTTGATAGACTTGGAATAACATGATCCGTAACGATATCATACAAATATTTTTCTAGTAAAAGATGAAATAGTCCCACGTCGTCAAAATGATATCACATGTGATGAACTTGAACTCGGCATGTAGAAAGCATGTGACGGTTCAGGTGATACTTTCTTTTGAACCGACTATTGCAAATCGGGCACATATGAGGCCTCTCATAATCATACACATTGTATCTTGAGTGATGTTTCGACTGTCTTTGTAGATTACGAGGTAATCTGAAGAGTGATACATCTGAAAAATAAGTAAAATACAATTTCCTTTTAGTGAGGCGATTCTGGATAATTTTTTATTAGGGATTAGCTTGTGCATGATGGTAAATGAGAATGAGAGAGGGCAAAATAAGTAGTGACATGATTTAGATGTTTCTTTCAGTGGAAAGAGAGAGAGATAATAAATTATTCAGAAGAACAATATTTTCAATTCAAGCCCATTTTTTTCAGTGAAAGCATGAAAGACATAAAATATGGCACTTAATCATAGCTTTTTGCTTGTTAATTTAGCGCACCAAGGTAATTCCTAGTGAGAAGAACTGAGTGATTACGGGATTTCACACGTGGAATTTTTGGATGAAACAGTTTTGGGTATCTGAATATTTATTATCATTTTAGAGAGTAATATTTCACTTAACCATCCTGCTATCAACTATGCACGGGAAATTCTTCATAAATTATAAAAATTAAATTAGCAGAAAATCCATGGCTAATAGATGCCGTACAATACAAGACTTTTTAGATACTAATGAACTTGGAATGTTTTAGCAACAAGCAAACACAACTCAACATCCAGATCGGTGAAATGGATTACTTATATTATTTCGAATCCAATATTTGCAACAACCTCAATAACGATGCGTACGACACACCGCTTTTATCTTATAAGATCACATAAGAAGAAGAATATAAGAATCACATATATGTGACAGTCACATTACTCTTATGACAACTGCGTCTCACTCATTTTGCAATGTACAAAATATTATAAAAATGCCATTAATATTATCGCATCAAAGTATCATCACACAAATAATCTATATTTTCTGATACAATTAAAATTATTTATGGTACGGTATATAACTTGAAATGAATACAAAATAAACATAGAATTCTGAAAGAAGAGCTGGTGATGAAGAATTCGAAGCATGAAGTAATTTGGAAACTTCAATACAAGTAATTCCACGAAAGGATTTCTACACCACAAAAATTTGACTCCAAGTGTGTGATCTTTCGTCAACTTCTATGAGTACATAAATCAAAATATGAGCATCTACCGAAACGAAATGGGAACTTTACTCCGGGCCCTTGTATGTCAGCAGATGAACAATAAATATTGAATTTTTTTGCTAATTTCGTGACTTTTCATCACTATGATCGATCCAGCTCGAAAAAAAGCTCAAACGTGGTGAATTCCGTAAAAACAGATGGTTAATTCTTACTGAAGAATGCACCTGTTTCTTCTCAAGGAGAAAGTACAATTTGAAATCAAGGTGACACAAATAATTTTCTCGTTTGCCAGAGGTAGTCTAAAAATTACTGTTTCGCTACATATATTTCAGTTAAAAAGTCTGGAGAAGTATGCGAAACACTTCTGTATTCCAACCAAATATTTCATGCAAGATTACTCAAATGCTTCATTCGATGAAATGGAATCTGAACATCGGGCTCGAATTCTCAATTAAAAAAATAAATAAATAAAATCGTGTCCAGAATCTTTCCCTCGTATCACATGTACACTGGACACACGCGTGGCATTTCTGTTACATGAGAACAGAGATCCAACTATCTTTATGCTTAGTAATAAGAACCACCAGGAAATTCGTCGTAAGGTTCTACATTTCCATCAGATTTAATCCACACTTTCTCAACACTACCGGTCTGTGGAAATTCTTCACGATGCATACGCGTTTCCTCCATGTGTCTTTTCAAGTGATATTTACGCAAGAACTTTTTTCCACACATCGAACAAGTGAAACTTGGTTTTTTTCCACATTCTAAACGTTGATGTAGACCCAGGTGCTGCCTCCGTTTATACGTTTTTCCACATCGACAGATGAATACTTGTGGTAACTCTGCGGCTGATGAAGTTCTTGGCCATGTGGAATGTCCTGAAATGAAAATATTGTGAATTAAATTCGAATAGTCGAAAAAATTATGGCTTCTAATCATAGAATACTCGATCAATTCGATAAGGAACATCAAATGCAATTCAGTGATGAAAATTCTGCACTTAAAACAGACGCAAGAAAGAAAATTGACGAAACAAGTGAAATTGGCCCGAATATTTGAGTCGATTCAACCTCGAGTTCTGTTTTGATGCAGATGCACATTCTTTGTATACTTCCAGAGCTCTCTATCTTTCCATGATTCTTATTCTTTGAATCTTACCAATTACAAAACTATTTAGAGTTTGTTAGGCCCCAGCAATTATCAGTTCGATCAATTATATCAAAGATGGTTATTAGAGCCAACTACTGATATCCGGCCATGCAAAGGGAAAACTATATTTCCGTTCGGGTTCTTGGTTGGACGCAAAACAAACTGGAACACCACAAATGAAATATATTAGCAATTTACATCCTCTCCAGCTTTATCAAGAATAAACCATGAAACCACATCATCAGCGTGAAATCTTGAATTTCAAGCTAATAAACGATTTTCAGGAGCTATTCCGCTTTATCCACACTTTGCATTATATTTTTCAATATAATGGCAAAACAATTGAAAATTAGGTTCCTCGTGTAAAAGCTCTTGAGATTGTTCTAAACCAGAATAGTGATAAGGTCGAGGACTAATTCACATCAAGATACGACAACTAAGCATAACAAAAGACATCTGATTTATTTGTAACATATTACAACATTTTTTTGTTATGTACATGTGATTTCCATAAGGTTACTTAGTAACCTTGTGGAAATCACATGTACAAATTACAGTTGTATCAAAAAGTCAATGAAAGCCATTAAAAATCATCCAACGAACGTCAGATGAAATGAGTTGGCTCAGAATGCAGTATTTTACACCGCAAAGTAAATGATGAAGGCGTGCAATGTATATGTCTGTACAGTTTTGGCTTGAGGAGCTGCAGGATTCTGAATCCGAATAGTTGCATTTAATTTGCTGTAGAAAAATACATGGACATGAAAAAAATTTTCAGAAAAAAAGACCTCATTCCAAAGCTCCTCATAAATTTGTAATACCCAAAAGCTGTTCTTGCTTCATATTGGGTAGTGATCACACAGCGGATTTAGTAAAGATAAACTCACGATCATTTCTTCACGGTACAAGCAGTTGGTATTTTTTCCCAAGAAGTTAAACTTCATTCTAGCAACTACTATCACAATAATAATCATCATATTGTATAAATACAGACGGGATTTAGATTTAGCACTCACGATTCAGTTTATGATTCGTTTCTCAATTGACCAGCCACCTAGTGTCAAAATCTATTTTTTTCCTCTTGACATGGGCAAAAGCATGATGGACAAGCAAGCCAGCATACTTTCAAAATTCGTTCGAGTGAATTGCACTCGCTGACAGTCGAATTTCCCCGACTTGGAGTCAATCTTGACACCAAGTCATTCATGATGGAGAATGTGTTGCTAGGCAAAAACAAAAATGTTGCGATGATAGAAGCACAGAATATCTAATCTCAGTATGAGACTATGCTTCGTTGACCTTGAGCGTACATTCATGTCACATCTTTATGAGGATAATTATCCATAATTAACGACCTTCGTAGGCGAAGTACACGTTTGCGGCGAGACCAAAATGATAATTTTTGCATTGATTTGACAAGGAAGTCAATGTCAGAAGCAATACCACCTTACCATATGCAGGATGTCCGTAAAGTAAGCCCCCCCCCCATCTTATTTCAAAAATAGTTTGGGATCACGAAAAATCCTGAGACGCGTGTTCCAGTATACATACTCAGGAAGACTTTCGGCTGTTACACTGATTTTAAGCTTGGATGTCTTTTTCGAGGTTATTTGGAGTTCAACTCGATTTTTCAAAAGGACTTCCTTTTCTATCTGGAATTCCGCGAAAAATTACGGGACTTTTTTGTGCAATAGTTTTTATTTGGCTCAGATCTGGAGAGATCTGGGAAGAAGTTCACACTGTGCATGAACAATAGCTTCTGTGGCGTTAGGAGGAAGCGTTCTGTCGAAGAATTTGTGATTTTGAATTAGACCTTATGGTGGTCATTTTCAAGGTCAATGATAATGCGGAAGTACGGGGAAAACATGCGTGAATCATCTTTCGTTTCGACTGAACCCTGGGTACATAATGGAGGATCGATGTCGATAAACAGTTGACCTTCAGATGACCTCTCAAGTCGATACCAGGGTCATGGCCATTATTACTTTGATTAGTCATTTTTCGTCTCGAATATCATCTGACACGACGTTTCTTCTTCGAGCTATGGAGAGGTTATAGTCCACCGGTATAAGACTGACCTTCATCTCACCAGGATGTTACCAGGTCAAGATGAGTTTCATAGAGAAGTTTCATGATTTTCCACTTTTAACTAGAAACTGAGGTCAAATGTAGTGTTTCAATTCGAATAAATTGTGTTGATTCACAATTAACCTTGAAAATACGATCCAAGGTTAAATGCAAGGTCGTCACGTCATTTTCACTCTAATCTGAAACAATCTCCAACAAGATGCTTCCTTCTTGAAGCTACGAAGGTTATCGACCATCGTTATAGACATCGCTTCATTTCGGCAGAGTCAAATAAGATTAAGAAGAGTTAAATAGAAAAGTTTCTTGGTTGCCTACATTCTCCCACAATATGATGTCACGAATCACGATTTCGAGATCTTGGAATTAACCTCCAAGGTCGAAACCAAGGTCACCATGAGACGTACTTTTCAATTTGAGGGAGATATGTGTTTCGAGGTTCTTTGTGATTCCCGGCTATCTCTGGAATATCCATGCAAGGGGGAGGCTTTACTCTGTACACTCATACATATAGTAGGTGGCAACATTAACAAGAAAATTGGAGAAAAGCTCCTATCGTAAGTCAGGAGACGAAAAACGAGAAGAACGGAAGCGCCAAACGACAATTATAATGTGTTTCAATTCAATATTATTATCCAAATATACAATGGAAACAACAACTAAAAATTTGTGCCACGGCAACTTCACATTTGTGAAGCATCGATGAATCTGATCAAAATCCAAGGTCGAAACCAACTTTACAAAATACTAAGAATAAAACAAGATATTTTACGAGATATTTTATCTAAAATATTAAAATGTATTGACTCTTCATGGAAGAGACAACTTTAGGAATTCCAGATAATACCTTGATTGATCAAGCTATGAAGAAAGTGTAAAGGATGCACTCCAACAGAGTACTAGTGAAAAACTGACAACGTTTGGTAAGGCGGGTAGAGAAGAGGAAAAAATAACTTGTCAATTGCTTCAAATTTAGAATTGGAAGACTCTCAATCTTGACCCACTGATCTTCACTGAAAAGCAAATGGATTCCATTCAGAATATATCAATTCAAAAGCATTCAAAACACATGTAATCATGATTAACATTATTTCACGTAGAAATTCTTTGCCATTGATGAATCCTGATCATGTGTTGTTGTAAATGATGTTTGTGCTTGAACCTTTTCCCACATATTTCGCAACAGAATCTTCTTTCTACGAAACATTCGTGCCGTTGATGGTGAATAAGAGATCCTCTTGATTTGTATGATTTTAAGCAACGCTCACACTTGTGCAGGCAATTTTCACATTTACCTAAAACACAAATGAAAAGATTTCCGTGTGAATATGTGGAGTTTTTGACATAATTATCTCATTTCATGCTAGCCGTCTGAAATAAAAGTGGAGAAAAAGTACGCTTTTGACACTATTTGATTTATTAATCCAGTAGACTGCTAAGTCATAATCAATTTATTAAACGAATGAATCGTGATAAGTTGAAGACTGCTTGGCGAAGTGTGATGAATTACCTCAATCTTTATAAGCTCCAAGGTTGCAATGATACTTATTCGATCTACTGTGGAGATTGAATCACTTCAACCTTGCTGAGCGAAGATTTTTCAGCCTGATGGAAAAACTATATTCTCATCTATTGTACTCATTAGAAGATTTGTATAATTCACTGTTCATTCATCGCGATGAATTTGTATCAGATTATGTATACGAAAAATGACATATTTTTTTAAACTATTAACTGTGATTTAGTGAGGATGAATTGGGATAGTAACTCTGTTTATCGAAATAAATACAAATCGTCGCCTTTGACGAGAGAAACACGTCCCCAATTGGAAGAGAAAGGAAAGTGTTTTTCTCCATCGGAGGGACGAAATGGAGAAATAGCACGCGCACGGTTCAAGTGTTAAATTCATCTGAGCGAATGTGACTCAAACGAATATTCAGGGTGTCTTAGAAGCAAGTACCAGCCCCCCACCTTTTTCAAAAATGGTTGGGAATCCCGAAAAACTCCGGAATACGTCTCCCCATATTTTCAGGGGACATCCGATGGTGACCTTGGTGGCCGTTTTCAAGGTCACTTGGAGGTCAACTCAATATTTCCAAACGGGAATACCTAGTTTTGACCTCGGAACCTGAAAGAGCGTGAAAAATTATGAAAATTTTGTCTGAAACATTTTTTCATTGACTTCAACTTGGCGAGATGAAAGGAGGTCACTACGGGTGGGCGGTGTCCACCGCGATACGGGAAATCATAACAAATCCTTGGTATTTAGGAGCTACTTCAACGACCGGTGCTAATTACCCAAAATTCGCCTCGATTTCCCTCTGTGGCGCCGTACCTCCAAAAGTATAAGAGTTGAGTCGGAAAATGGTCAGAATAACGATTGTTCATGATCACAGCGAGAATGAGCTAGTGACCTTGGTTTTGACCTTCGAAGACATTTTCGAGGTCATTTGGAGATCAACTTAATATTTTCAAATGGAAAGACCTAATATTGACCTCGAATTCTGAGAGAGCGTAAAAAACTATTGAAGTTTTATCCGAGAAATTTTTCAACCCGACTTGACCTTGGCGAGGTTCAAGTGACCTTGAGAATATCCGCCAAGGTAAAAGACAGGTCACTAGGTCATACTCACTGGGATCATGAACAACTTTCATCCGAAATATTTTCCGATGAAAAGATTACTCTTGGGGAGACGGAGTCACCATCCACTGGTATTGACCTCCATTTAGCTCGCCAAGGTCAATGCGGATCTAAAAATGTTCAAGACAAGTATTTCACAATTTCCTACGATCTTTTAGTATTCAAACTCGAAAGTAGATGTTTCAATTCGTAAAAGTTGAGTTGACCTCCAAATGACCTTCAGACTGAGCTCCCAAGTCGAAAACAAGGTAACCATCAGATGTTCCCCTCAATATGAGAGGAACACGTATTCCGGGGTTTTTCGGGATTCCCGACCGTTTCTGAAGATGAGGGGGGAGGGGCGGTGGCTCAATTTTCGTACACCCTTTATTCAAGTATTAATAAATTGATAGAATGACTGGTTTGAGGAACAAACAGCCGTCAAGTTTGATGTCGAGAATTTTTATTGACGAATCTCTATCATAGCTGAAACCATAAGTTTGGGTAAGTAAACCGTGAGGAACCATCAAGGTTCAGCATCTTTCCTCTACAATCTGGACTCCCGAATTCTTCATCCACATTAAACCCAATTAATTATTCCTCCATTTACCAAGATGATGGATGTTAGTTTTGCAGAGATGCCGTTTCTATTATTGGGGAAGTAATAACTGCATGATGAAACTGTGCCTATGTAGAGCAGCAGTGCTTGTCTTTGCCCCATTAGAATCTCTAGCAACTGATTTCAGCTAGTAGCCATATTTCTCATGGAAGCTGACTTCCACACAAATCTTTTGGAGTAACAGTAGAAAATGTATATTTATCGCTTGTATCTGTATAGCGGATGCTTGCGCAAAAGCAGACCCTGCAACAATGGTCAGAGTTATCATTAGAACCAAAACGTATGGATGATCGAGAGGAAAAACGCTTTGTAATTTTACGAGTCACAAAAAAGGTTATGGTGGAATTTGACGATCAAGATTCCGAAAATTTAGACTAATCCGAGGAATTAGTCTGGAGAATGTTCGAATTTTTGTGTTTATCGTGACCATGATCGGGCTCATCACAGGCATAGCAAAATATTCGTTACTGTCAAATTTGACATGCAAATTACAAAAATTGAAATATATATCATATTCTGCGTTGCAGATAACTTCTCTTGTTCATGCACAACTGACACACGGAAACAACGTTTATACGTCAGTCTTCACGCGCGAGGACAGACGGAAAAACGCTATTTCAGTTTGTCGGTCGAAAAAATATGTTATACACCTGGTAACCAAAAGAGTCTTAATTGAGCAATTCCAAGATCTGAGATTCACTTCAGGATCATATAGATAGGAATCAAGATTGATCTAATATATCTCGTGAAAACAAAAGGAAAAAAAATAACCATTCTTCACAACTGGTGCATTATTTTATACAGTTTCCTAAGGAGGATTAGGCAATCAAGATAGATTTATCATTACTCTTCAATTTATTGAGTACAAAATACTTGTTTTACGACTACTTCTTCTGCTAAAGCAGTAAAAATTCGTTCTCAGACCAAGAGAGCTCTTGTGCGCCTTTCAACGAATAAACTTAGACATTTTGCTCTCGGAACACTAGTCTAAGTTTGAGCAACGCATTGTCAGAAGTACGGTAACATGTTAACATAATTGTAAGAGCTCAACGACTGCAACTCTCTATAAAAAATATATTCATATTCTACGATATAAGCTTCGTACAAAATTACATTCTAAAATGATATTGAGACAACACAAATGCATGGATACAATGACTTACTATGGAGCTGAAGTGCCCAAAGTAGGAGTTTGAAATGCATGATTGGTGGTTCACCGAAACAAAGACTTTTGGCCAGTAGTGATTTCAAGTTCAAAAGAACGAGGACATTCTGTATTCCAAAAAAATCTCATACAATACAGATAATATGATCGAAAATCACATACAAGTAACTCTACCGAAAATTCCTCTTTCGGATTCACAATATTCACAAGACTCTGACCATCCATGAGTTTTTTGCATTGAATTGAATTCGAATAATTCAAGTGGAACAATTGTCAAAAATCGTCACAAAATACAGAGAAATTATTTGTATAAGCACATTAAATATCAGATGATAGGAAAACATTTGTTCGCAAAACTTAGAAATACTTTAAAAATATTAATATCTGATAATTGGTCAAGATTTGGACATAATTAAGAAACATATTTTATTCAATGTTCTTTGAAGATTATGACCTCATTAATTATCGGATGGTTTCGAGATTCTCGGAAGAAGGAGAATCCACGCAAACCCTCATTATTTTTCCAACTAATGTCAACACGGGAAAATTCTCGTGGGCTGCCTTTGAAGTATAAAATACAGTGATAATGCCCAGAAAATCTAAAACAAAATATTTCCAACAACTACAATACTTACAATAAGTATTCAAAATCCTTCTCGAGTCGCAAGCGCATGTTGCCAAATTGATCAAAATGAATCAAGAGTGAGCCATACGCAATCAAATCGATTCTCAATAATCCAAAAGGATTATATGAATTTGAAATCAGGTGTAAAAACTTATCTTGATCGAAATCAATCGGCAACTTTTCAACCACAAATCAGGTCGTACTAAAACTGCTCTGGTAAATATTATAGAGAGCACATAGATTTGTTACAATTTTGTTTCGTCAATTATTATTTACAGAGAGAAAACACGAGTCATTTCATGAGTATTGCCATAGATGCAATTAAAAAATTCCTGTTCAAGAGAAAAAGAACAAAATTTCGAACAGTGAGACACCTGTCGGATCAGCAGGACATTTTTCATAATAAGAATATTTTTCACAAAGGAGGAAATCTTGAAAATGACAGAAAGTAAAATTAAGAGCGGTGGAAAATTCACACTCTTGAATGCTTCAAAAACTTTTCAAGTGATGGATGAGGTGGAGAGTATTTCTTCGGATCTAGCTTTTAGAAACTGAAGATGACAAGGTACGAAATTCAGTGACGCCGGCGGCGCTCAGAGTTCAATCCGACGATGACAACATGGTGTACGTCGGCCAGGTGCTTCTTGAGCTTCCACTTGTGTCGAATGCTTTTTCCACAGAAATTGCAGCAGTGCTGTGGTGCTTTACCTTTGGATCAAATTGAGTTTGTCATGAAATTCGATGTATTTAATAAGGTGATTTGTACATGATACTTGAGGAAAACAATCTAGAACTCTATCACTGCAGCGCTTTTTTCGACAGTTTTCCAAGTGATTTTAGATATCTCCAAAAAATCAGGATAAATGAAAGGACCTTCCATGAACTCCTAGTCCAACGGAGAATCTCCCGTTTTCTGATTCGCCGCGGCACTTGTGTGAAATTGGTGTTATTGCATTTACTGAAAACTTTCCTCTCTAAAAACCTGTTCTTTAGGTAACACCGGTTCGAGTAATAAACACACACGAGTCTTGAATTGGATTCTCATCCAAAAAATCAAGAAAATGTTGTTTAGCTGTTTCTTCGTCATTGTTTCATCACAAAAATTGGTCATATCTTAGTCACAAGAAGTACCTCCAGCAATGGAGAAAAAGACTGAATCATTATGGATAGAATGAATTTCTGTCCAGGAAGACCGAAGAATTTTGGCAAATAATTTCAAAGTGGGGGAATTATGGACCATTTTTTATCCTAGCTCGTTCAGCCAACGTTTCACCGATTTCATACAGATGATGGTGGGTTTTAAGTAACTATTATGATTTAATTGTTCCTGGCTCAGTTGTAACACCCGAATTTTGAACACAACTTTGAAAACACTGATACTGAAGCCATAACAAATGGTCCAGAATACCCACACATTGAAATTATTCGCCAAAAGACCGAAAAATGTGAAGTCAAACGTTATGTATTGAGCATAGGCTTCATCGGCAATAATCAAATCATCAAATCGTCTCCACATTCGTTGCGCTTGAAAAGTTTTCCGTGAGTCCGCTACGACATGGCTACGACCGTAGTTCGCTGTTATTCGTAATAATGGAAGTGATGCTAATTTGTTGCTTCCGAAGTCAATTTTTAGCCCTCTATCATCAGCTAGTTGGAGATTATCTAAGCAATCAAATAGCGAAGTTCCTAATATTTGACGTGAGAGGTTCTTACCACATTCTTCTTTGAGATGTCTCATCAGTGATTGCAGCCAGCGATATTCCTTGCCACAATTCATGCACTTGTGCTTGCCCACTCGTTTGTAGTAGTCAGAGTTAACGTTATTACTCGGAAAATCTGCAACAAGAAAAGTAGGGGCCTGTAACAACTGATCTACTCTTTATTACTCCAGCAGATGAGACTATACTCAACATACTAATCATAAGTCCCATTATAATTCACAATTGTATTCTTGATACAACAGACTATGGAGAAATTTCGAAGATCACAAAGAACAGTGCCGCAATCTTCACCCATTCAAATCCAAGAGTTTAGTTCGTACAACATTTTGTCACGTGATCGTGCTTGCACGTAATAAAATTGATAATGACCTTCGACGATGATTCCTCGATCTGAGTCCTGATGGTGTATTGCATCGTTGTATTCATTGGTAATGGTACAGACCAGAAAGAATTGTGCCACTTGAAATTGGAGACAAACTAATTTTTGCTTAGACATTTTTTTCACTAGATACTACAAATGACCAGGGTCATGTAAACGAAGGCATCGGAAGCAAGCTACTTGGTTTCAATAGGATGTTATTGGATGGCATGCAAGGAATACAGAATTTGTTCAATCTTCTGAAACATTCTTTCATACTTCTCTTGGATAGGCCTGCTCTTGGATCAGACCTGCAATTTCAACTGTGAGATTAGTTGATACTATCAGGGAGTATATGGTGTACTAAAATCAAAAAAAGTAAAGAGGCTCTCAAAATGATTGATGAAATCCTACGACGCTCAGCTAATTACATTGCCGTCAACCGGGGTTACTTTGAACAGGCGAAGTAACTTCAAACACTCGGTTGGATTCTTGAAATCAATAAAGTAGGGATGCGCAAGGGTTCTTAAAAGTAGAACTAATTTGCTCGATGGTACTTGGAGAAAAGTTTGCACCCGCACAGGAGTCAGATCCTATCAAGTGAGTGAGGTTAGAGAGCATGACTTTAGAACAAAAAAACACTTTCTTGAGTATTTTTGCTCAAAAAATATGCTTTCCAGCCACACACAGCTGATAGGCGCTACTTTACCGGTGAAAAATGTCCTCCACGCATGCAACTATCAAGCAAACTAGTACTAGAACCCCAGCGCATCTCTATTTTGCTGATTTCGAGAAATCAAACGAGTGTTCAAGGTTACCCCCTCTCTTCGAAGTAACCCCAGTTGACGATGTATCATTTTCAACAAGACATTCAGGCAGTTCACGAAAGGTGTTGATCTTTTCAAACAAGATCTCGGAAATAGCTGGAACCAAGTAGGGCATTCGATGTTGATCTTGGATTTGACCTCAAAGGTTACTTTCAGTAAGATTCAACTCGATTACTTCAATGAGAGATCTTTCTTTTTATATCAAGAGTATATACAAGAACTTGTAACATCGTGAAAATTCTATCTGAAGGTATTCGATTCGATGGAAATTCGTGGGATTGATAAGATTGACAAAGAGTATAACTTTGAAGGAAGTAATACCATGCTACAATACGATCAAATATAGGAAGTTATGATCACATTTATCTAATACTACATTTACATCTCTCTCGCTCTCTCTTTTCAAATATCCTTTATCGATGAAAGACCCCGGATGTTTTCAGTGGATCCACACCAACTTGGGAAGAGTAGTTACATTCTTCCTAGCCTTTTTTACCTTATTTGGACTTCCATAACTCATAAAAGTAGGAGTGTGTGATATCATTCAAACCAAAACAATTGGGAAATTAGAAAGTTGAACACATTTGACCTGTGTTCCATACTTTTTTCGACCAGAGCACTTCCTCTTCTAGTTACGATAGGTATTTACCCCTTGATCATCCCCCTCCCTCTCCCGAGTAGTCGAAAAAGACGCTGTGGGATCGGCAAGTTTTCAAAAAAAAATTCCAAGGCTTCCCGTCGAGAAGAATTGAGTTGACCGTCCAATGACTTTGGCATTGACCTTGGAGACCTAATATAGTGTGCACGACTCGATGCGCACTGAGAATTTGATGATACGACTGGTAAATGAAATTATGGTGAGTAGTTTTTCCTGGAGTCCTAGCGCGTTCACATGCGATAACACTCCAAGGATACGTGCGTCTCTTGAAACACAACCTTTAAGGCAATAGTTGCCATACATACCTGAATTTGCAATTTTTCCAGACTCTGCTTTATACATGACGATTCAAGAGATAAAAGCTGGAATACTTCCCGAGGACCATGAGCCCTAAGTTCTGATACTAAAACCTACTTAAAGAGTGAAATCTCAATGATCTGACGTGCATTATTTTCAGCTCGAGTCATAAAATACTCATCATTTCAGATACATATACATAAACTGTGTTCAAAAAGTACCGACCCCCCCCCCCCCGGTCATATCTCCCCAGGGTGACGTCTCTTGATGCATAAGATCATACACTTGGGAGAACCTGCTGGCTACTTAGCGGCGATGTGGTCAGTGCAAAGGATGGCAGGTGAGTGCGAACTTTCGAGCGGATTTTATCAGAGAGTTGCTACGAGAATTCAAGCATTACGGTGGCGTTTTTCGAGTATGATCTGCATTGTATGCAGGCCCATACTCACCGCCTTGATCAGACTTTACAAGTATCAGTGGTTCCATCAATTCTATGCCAGACATTCGGTCCCTCCGCTCGAACTTCTGGACTGGCAACGACAGTCATAGCGAAGTTCAACGCTCGACACGGCTGTGGGAGGATACCAAAAACCCTCATCGAAGCTCAATCGTTCTTTCGAATTTTTGGCCGAGCGCTCAGCACTCGAAGCAATTCATTATTCTTTTGCCAGGATGCAAGGATTCGCATTCCCAGTTGAGTTATTCGAAAAAAAATCCCGAGTGACCCGACCGGGATTCGAACTCACGCTCCCTCGACTGCATTTGTCATTGTTTCTTGTTTCAGCCCACTCAAGGCAAAAGGCCTCTACCGACTGAGCCAATGGACGCTCTGCTTATGTTATTTGTATTCTACATCATTATTTTTCATTCAATTCATATTCAGAATTATGTGGCATATGTGTAAATATTTGGGTTTATCTTTTGTCTTGTGGAGAATAAAAATACAAAAATTGTTTTATATGAAGTGATGGTCCAGATGAGCCCCTCAAGTCCCCCCCCCCCTCCCCATTAGCCCCATTGAGAGCAACTTTGAATTTCTCAATGAGAACCCAAATTTCTGACTTCAGGTCCAAAAAGAGCGGAAAATTCTACGTCCACATAAATCTTTATGGCATGGGTCAAGGTGGCCTCCAAACTTTAATGGGGGTTCTTGATAACCTACAAAGGACGGACCCCCCTCCCCCCTCTAAAGCACCCAAGGGTGACGTCTGATAAACACGAGTTGGATACAAAACTGGTTGGATACCAAATCGGAGCTCAAGACAATTCCACCCCCTTCCCGCGAAGCCCTCCTCCTCCCTCATATGCCACCAAGGTTACATCTAGCGAAAAAATGTTGAAAAGAAAAGTTGTTGGATTCCAAATGAGGGTTCAGATAATCACCTCCCCAAAATCCATTCCGATTCCCCCAATTGGCCCCACGTAGAACTTTTATTCGAAAATTCAAAGTTGGCCTCAAAGGGGCAAATTAGAGGAGTTGGGGTAGAGGGGCAATGCGAAGGGTTCATCCGAACCCTCATTTGATATCTAACACCACTTTTATTCAATATTTTTTCACTAGACATAACCCTTGGGTGATATAATGTGGGGTAGGGTGGTGGAATTGTCCTGCGCTCCAATAATTGTTCATTAGATGTCACCCTTGGGCGGTATTGAGGGGAGGTCCCGTACTTTGTAGATTATTGTGACCCTCCATTGACCCCTGAAGGTCACTTTGACCAATGTAATAGCAACCCATCAGCACGTAGAATTTTCCGCTCTTTCAGAATCTGAGGTCAAGAATGGGGGTTTCCATTTGAAAATTCGAAGATAACCTCAATGGGGTGAATTGGGAGAATCTCATTTAAACCTTCAACCAATATGCAGCAACTTTTGAATCCAATATTTTTTCGCTAGACGTAAACTTGGGGAAATTTAGAGGGGGGGGGGGTCGGAACTTGGAGAATATACTGTAAAAGTATTCAGTACTGAGTACTGAGTGCGAAGATGGTTTTTGAGTCAATACAACAATTAGAAGAACTTCACACAAGGTTCTAGGACTTCATTCTATGCTTTTCGAAATAGTGGCAAAAGTTTGGTTTTCACAGATTATGCTATTTTACAGCTCATGCCTGACGCAAAGGATGAGAATTTACACTGACATACAAATTTTTTCAAATTCTCAAGACCTCCTTGCGGAAGTTTGACTATATGGATCTGACATCGATGCCGGGTTGTGGAAGGATAGCTAAAACTCAATATCACAAACATTGATGTCAGATCCCTAGAACCACATCTGAGCTGAAACGCGTATCGAGTGACTGTCATTTCTTGATGTAACAACCGTTTATCAACGTCTTTGGTAAGCTGTCACTGAAAAATGAAAAGATTTTCTCAAATAAAGTGCCAGAGAAATAGATTTTATGGTTCTCGTGATGAAAAATACATTCGCATTTCGCTTGCAAACTCATTTCAGAAACTGGAGAATTAATCCGTCCTGGTGACTGAAATGGCCTAACACGCTCAGTGCGGAAATATATTATTACTAGAAGTAGTATTATTTGGATGTATTTGGCTCGTAATCTAAACTTGTCATTCTTCATCGCAGCATAGATCAAGATTCTCAATCGAGCCAAGATTAGAAATTTTCCATGTGTTGCGTTGAACGTGGTCTTTATCTTGTTCATAATCTACAATGAGAAACTAGAAACATGGTAATTCTTTTTTAAAAAGACGTTAGATATTTATTCTCCGAATTCACATGATCATTTAGATGATTCGTAATATACAATGATACCGGACATTTCGAACAAAACTGGGTCAAATATACATATGTTCTTCAATCTGATGCCCCGTAGGATACGAATATTTCATTTTCTGGCGTAAGATCAGGAACAATTGTTTATATCAAGGTGGTCAAGTCCATAAAAAATATCACAACAATTTTTTAATCATTTTTATAAAACTTATTGGACGTAAAAAATGCCATGAACGTTGAATTCGTGGTGTTGTAGAACTATTCGACGCCTAAATGACCTATGGCAGATGCCACATGTGAATTTGCGGACCACGGGTCCACAACTTTCACGCATGTGTCTATTCAGGGAATCTATCCATGTGTATTGCTTGCCACATCTGTGGCAAGTGAAGGGAGACTCGTAGTTTGTCCTTTTAGGATCTCGCCTCGTGTCTGGAACCAAGAAGGAAAAGAAAGTTAGTAAAATGTCAATAGAAGAGTATAGCTCATTGAACTGAGGAAATGTATCATTTTTTGCATGGTAAGATAGTTTTAAAGCAAGATTCTTCTATTTGGAAAGAGAGCTTATGATCAATCAAGGTTTATCAGTAATACTCTACAAAGTGGAGGATGGAAAAGTGACGAGGTATAAAAATATAGGTTTAAAGTGTAAATACACTTTTTTGCGTTTATTATGAGGTATATCTCGAAAAATATCACTTGATATGGAGGAGAAACCTTGATCCTCAGAGAGGAATCGTTGTTTCAGTATCATCGACGACTTCTCAGCGAACATCAGGGTTGAATGCTCTAGTAGGTACTCAGAAATTTCAATTGAGTTATTCACTTCGTGACAAGTTCTTCACCGGTTGATGCAAAGGTTCATCGTTTGTCTCATTATAACCATGGTAAAATCTGTTGATTAATCATTCCTCATTCTTTCATAACAGTTAACACAACATCTATCCTGAAATCATATAATTCCGTGTTAAAATGATGGCAGGAGTAATAAGGATAATTGCTAGCAAAGAATCAAGATTCAAAATTTTTTGAACATTACTTTCGAGTATTTTCAATCAAATATGAACAAGATGAATCTTGATCCGGAGAAATCCTTGGCAAATTTTGGGAAATGGGATTATCATTTGATGGGAGGGTCTGAAATAATCAATAAAACAGGAGATTAACTTAATAATCCATTTATTCAAACTTAGAATCTTGTCTACACCACTTGTACACCTTGAAATGTAATTTTCCGATAAATCATATAATTCCAATTAATTTATCAATGTAAGAAGTTATTCTAAATTAGCATTTGAAATTTCAATAAGTAAAATCAAAATTAACATAGATTTAGCACCTGGGCCAATTATAAAATATCAATCTAGAAATTCGAATTGGAATTAGCTAAGTGAATCAATAATCAAGATTGATCAAAATTAGTCGAACAGTATGTAACCACTTAGTAAATTGGTTATTTCCGACATCGTGTAAATGAACATGATGCATTGAGCAAAAAAGCCTCATAAACTGATATTTGTATACTTCTTTCCATTTTGAAATAGCTCTCGAAATTGTTTTGCAAAAGTCGAAGTAATCAGACATCAACCAAAGAAAATCCAATGAATTCTAAGTCCCGAATTCATGTACCTTAATTATAAATGGGTTATGATAATCATTCGAGTATTAGCGTTGGGCAAAACCCACTGGAAAGCAACATAACAACTATGTTCAGATCGAAAAATTGCATGTAAAAATCCGGTCTAAATGTAGCTGTTGTGTTGCTTTCCAGTGGGTTTTGACCAACGCTGTCGAGTATTGCAAGTGGGCAGCTATTACTTTTCACAAAATGTATAATTAACGCTCACAGACTCACACGAAAGAAGTAATCATCTATTTCAGGAACTCTGTAGATACCATTCTAAAGAATCACAAAAGAAATACTATTATATGTGATAGTTGAAGGTAAAAAGTTGCGAGATTTCTCAATACTAAGATGTAAAAATTCAGTCACATTTGAAACAGATCCATCAATTTTATTTCATCGTGAAATGTTGAGCCTTCTGCACGCCCAAATTTCTTTTTCGTTTCATACGAGAAAGTAAGAGAAGTTCAATCAATCAGCTCGTGGCTTGGACAAACACTCATACAATGAATATTGAATGTCAATAACTTTGCAAATCATCATAGTCGAATGGCATACTATCATCGACGATTGGACAAATCTGACTTTATACGTATATCAATTGAATATGTTCCATCATACCCCATGAATCACAGTCGATATTTTAGGAAACTATGGATTTTCATCTTAATACAAGTCAGATGTACTTGATTTCCGAATCTTCCCAAATCAAGTTGTTGATAAAATTTCAACTCAAGCCCAAATTCCATCCAAATGAATATTTTTAACGACTTTTTCAACAATTCTTGTTTTTGACTGACAATGTTATATCAAGGGTTTCCAATTCGAATCGACCTAATTGATATATTCCACCACCAAGAATGATAAAAGTAATTTCAAGTTATTTAGAATTAGAGAGACCTTCAAAAATTGGAGACACCTCATGGAATTTGCAAAACTCTGAATAAATGATCTTGAAAAATTGCTACATACGGGGCATCAACCATCATCTATGACAAATTGCTTCCGTAGGGAGTCGGACTAGAAATATGGATCAGGTTATGGTAACATGTTATAGGCGAACACTTCGATATTACACTCGTAAGCGTAAAAGTCGTCAACAAGATTTAAAAAACAATACTGTATGGATGGTGACAAAATACGACTATTTATATACGGTGTTAAAAATCAAGTATCAAAAGATTTTATCGATGAACTTGTGATTATGTCAGAGGGAAGACTGAGACTGTCACAAAAATGGCCAAGCATTTATAAGATGATATTGAGTCTCAATGATGATTCAAAGTGGATATTATTAAAAAATTGAGCAATCTCATAGGTTTGTCTGGAACGACTGGCATCTAAAAACTATTTGGCCTCGTGGAAAAACTATTCTTGAAAATATATGCTAATATTCTTATAATCTCGGTTAGTGAGTAGATGTGACTGTATTTCACTACTATATCATGCGTAAAAAGTTGTGATATAGCATTGATTACAACTGATCAATATTAAATTTATTCTTACATGTAGTACGATTAGTTAACGTTCTTTTAAAAAATTATTCAAACGATAAACGATAAAAGTGATTTGAATGAAACATTCATAATATATTAACCAAGTAGAAATCCACAAAATCCACTGAAATTGTTTTAATCGTCAGAGGAACCTATCATAGCTATATTATTTCAATTGAGGTATGAATAAATAATGGAATATTGCAAAATTAGACGATTTGCATGACTGACTGATTGAAATGTTGAGGAAACTGAGTTTGTTCATAACAAAAATCCTCCTGTATGGTAACCCTTTCCTAAAATTCATGATAAATTCTGTAATTGTTCAAATTTTGAGCTCAATTGGAGTAAGTTTGGAAAGAAGTTACTCGCTCAAAAAAATTGAAGAAGTTGTTTCGACTCCAATTAACTCATTCAAATTAAGGTGCATGTAAGAAATTACATGAAGTTTTCAAGGACATTGTTTTCAACAAATAAAATGATTTTGTGCCAGGAACGATTATGTAATTCCTCTGAACTGAAATGACAATCAATTTGTGTCAAATCCTTGAAAAATTTGAATATCAATGAGGAATGCACAGTTCCATGGTTTGATGTTTGATTCGAGGGTGAAAAATTCACATTCGAGCTCGTAACTCTGTCGAATTTCTGTTTAAAAATAATGAGCTGTGATAGCTCATCAAAATACTAAAAATCCATTTGAGACTCACAAAATATGAAGTTGTACCGATAGATTACATATTGTAAGTTGTGTACACGCCGCACTACCTACTTAAATTTCCGTGAATAGTTCGCAAGTGTCTCAAATAATTACTCCGTTGTTTGAAGGCTTTTTTACAAGAGAAGCATTCGTATTGACCTAATTTACCACACTCTAAACGTATATGTCGGTTTAGATTATTCTTGCTCAGGTAAGTCTTGCCGCAGTCACGGCAAAGGTAGCGTCTCACATAATTCATTGTAATCGAATTCTGTGAGTAACGGTGATAACCTGCGAACAGACGAAACAAAGATTTTTTTTAGTATCATGCAAGCGAAATATGCGTAAGATAAAATCTGTGTTAGTAATTCAATTTAACCATTACTATCGTTAAAAATCGTAGACAGAACAATATCGAAAAGAGAAACTTTGAAGCTACGTAATAACCCGAATCAGATTCTAAGAAATCAAATTATGTGGTATTGGTAGATTTTGCACTCTGGTACTGACAAAAAGTATTCGATGTAATGATCTTAAAATACGACATTCAAACTTCTACCTACTTTACAAGATAATTAGTATGACACAGCTACAATAAGGATCAAATCACTGACAAAAATGAGCTTCTAAATCTTGGATCATAGATTTTTCTAAAATTTTGGAAGCTGTGAATTTGGATGACATTGGGCCATCTAATGGGGTCAATTTTTGGGCTAGTCGTGAGATTAAGGTAGTTGTACACTCAAATGCAAAATATACCAGAATGTCATCAAAGTTGGAGAGGATTTAGTTCAAGTGTTAATGAACACCTGTGCGAAATTTCAAAATGATTTACCGTTTTGTATCAGAGTGGTAGTCATCAAAATTCGTCACTTTTAGCATGGCGCTCTTGCGGGATCGCCGACTCCCATATAAACGCAATGTTAAAAGTGGCGGGTTTTTGATGGCTACCACTCCGAAACAAAACGGTCAATCATTCTGAAATTTCGCACAGGTGTTCATTAACACTTGAACTAAATCCTCCCTAACTTTAGTGATTTTCTGGTATACAGTGGAATCTCCCTTGACGGATACCTCCTATTAGCGGACACCTCTCAATAACGGACGATTTTTTGCGAGCAGCAGAAGTATAATTACAGAAATGAACCTCTGATTAGCGGACACCTCCCGATAGCGGACAGTTTTGATGTGACCAGAGGTGTCCGTGCGACCGGAGATTTCACTGTATTTTCAGCTTTAGTGTACTGGCGATTTTTATTGGATAATTGACTGATACTGATAAAGATACCATCTTGTTCCTCAGCCACCAAGAAAGGTTGTTGTAGGATGGGCCAATTACTCACAGTAGAAATGATTTGTTCAAGAGAAAAAATCGTAGCTTTGAAAATTGATACTACTGACAAGAGTGACATCAAGATAGTGATCTAGAAGCTACGGAAAGGAGCACAATATTTTTTTCGACACTGACGATCTCGCAATTCTTACAAACAGTTCCCTACGAGGTAACATAATCTCTTCCGAATGTGTGAAATCAATTTTAAATGTATGTAGTGCATCTTAAATCATACAAATAAACTAGATCTTCCTTGATAACTGGTAAATAACAGGAACACTGAAGATTTATCGAGGATATTGTATTTTGGTCTAGACTATTTCGGTTCAGTCATACTCATTTATAGTTTTAGAAGCCATTAGAGACGTGACAGTTGTAAATTTACTTTCATGAGATTATTGAATTTCAAACCGTTTCATTACTAAGGACTAAATTCAAGACAAAATGAAATTTGATGGATCAAAATCTAGTCAAGTCGGTTTGTTACTCAATTTCACAATCTAAAAAATAGGCGTGACATCTATAATTCGATTGCCTGGCGAGAGCAAAAATTTATCTTCTAATCCACACGTATAAATATTGGAATATCTTTTTGAGTATCTTATTTTGATCGAGATCAAAATTTCAGAAGTACTCAGTAACTCTCAAAATGACTCTTACAAGAAATACTATGAGTATTTGAAAAATTTGCTTGGAAAATCAATAATTTCTATAGATCTGGAAAACTAGTATGAATGGGATTTTTTATAGCACGTACCATTTTTAGCAGCTCGAACCACTTACCAATCTTCAGGGTTGAAAAATCTTCCGTGTTGAGATTCTTGATAACGATGATAGATTTATGAGTTTCGTAACGTTATATCAAAATATTTGAGAATGTAACAGTTGAATGGAAATATTTCTCGAATTTCAATATGATAACAATTTTTTTTATTCATCTAAGAATCTATACATGAATGATTGCTTACGAGTTTGATGGGGGGAGGGGCATGAAATGCTTAGTTCAGTCTTAATACGTAAAACAATGGACGTGTAAATTATCACTACGGCGTGACAAAAACTCACAGAATCCTGCACAATGCACGTCATACATCTTAAAACCATAGAAAATCCAATTCTAATTGGAGATTCTACTATTTAATTGAATCGAACATTATAAAAGAAGGCACATCATAACGAATAATGATGAAAAATTATTGTACAATTCTAATATAATAATTTACAATATGATAAAATATTCGACTTAGTAATATCATAAACATACTAATACGGATGTTGGAATAGCCGCTGCTTTAATTTGATGATTCTGGTTGTAAGATTGGAAGATTACAACAATGAATACTCGAGCTGTGTTATACAAAGTATTGATTGAAAAATAATGTTTTTCAATCGATAATGAGATTCTATGATTAGAAAATCATTCGCTGCAACAAACGCTGAATTTCACTATCTCGTTGCCAGAGAATCCATTCCAATTGTCAAAACAGCAATAGAGACTGATAGAATCTGATGTAAAATTCACAAAATACATCCAATCAACGAGATAATTTCCATGAAATCTCAGCTTATATTATCGCATCGATAAAGATTTTCTAATATAAGACAAGTTACAATTTTTTTTCGTAACACTCTCGAAAACTACTTATTTATGAACATTCAATGAGCAACAAAATTCGAATGAGTAAAACTCAAAACGAATAACAACCTTTACACGATTACTAGGCTTTCGCTACTTATTGTATTATAAGAATCGCTGTTTGGCGCTTTCGGAATACATTCGAAGAACGATCAAATTTTGAATATTTCATTATTTGAGTAGGTCATGGAATTTTTGTCTTCTCACTACTTCAAATTTTTATACGATGTTAGAGATTCCTTTATTTCGGAATCCTAGCACGAGTATATACTATACAATGAGAAGGTACGTATTAACGAATTTTTCCACTTCTAATATTCGCTTGTTTTTTTGTAAGTATTGTTAGCATTGATGCGTTTGACTCATTACACAATCCTGAAATAAATATTTTCGATAACCTAATTACGGTACAGTCCTTAAAAAAAAATGAAAGCCAATCATGGAATGAAAATGATCCAACTGACTAATGACATTTTTGCGTGATGAATAGAAAATCTCACATGAAATATCTTAGTTTATGACTCGTTGATATCAGAGTTACACTGATACTGACAGAGTCTCCCAACATTGACTGTCGATGAAAAGTTTACTTTTAGGTACTACAATTCCTCACCTAATAATTGATATCAACGAGTCATATTTATTTGCTGATACTGTATTAATCAAGAGCTATCAGCCATTTTAGACTTGTACTCGTCATACTTACAATCAGTGATTCATCTCTAAATTACAATAAACCAAGTGTTTTTTCACTTGTAATACTTGATAACCATCAAGTTCTTAAGAATTTCAAATAATTCATAAGAGCTACATCAATCGAATAATCGATGACCAATAGATAATTCTATCTATCACAATTCAATACACCCAATGTGCAAACCTAGTCAGCACAAAGGGATTATAAGCACTATATTAGCAACAATCCAACATCCTCATGTATTGTAATAATTTTTAATACATATCTATGTTATACGAAAGGGAAGACAGGGCAACATAGAGAGACGAATATCCATCAAACAACGGGTTTAATTTATAACGCTACGTCGATTATCTTCAGATGTAGATGTCAGATATCGTGTTGAATTCTCTTCAAGATAATGGTGGTGGTTCAAAAAATGGATTTGTTGGGCCTTTATCTTTAAGAATGACCTCAACATTCGGCATATCAATCTTCCGTGAAGGAGCGAATTTTTCAGAATGTCGAGTCAACATGTGACGTTTCAAATTACTATTCTGCCAAGTCTTGTAGTCGCAAAAAGCTGAAAAACATCATTTCAACAACATTGAGTATTGAATTAATTCGTAAAAAACAACTGAAGTTATAATTTGGAATATTTACAGCAAAACGCATTCGGAGGCTTTCCGCATTCGACGTCCAAGTGGCGCTTAAGACTGCCTTTGTTACGGTATTGTTTTTGACAGACGAAGCAGGACCATGGTTTTTCCTTAATGATGCCTACGGGACAAAGTAAGCAAAAATGGATATTAGTGAATTTTTTTCAAACAAATTTTAAACGCTGCATTTTTGCTGCATCAGGGGTATAACGATTTTACGATTTTTCCCACAGCGGAATAACTTCACGTACATTAGCTTGCACTTAGATGATCATTTGAAAAGATTTGTCATTTTCAAAATCGTGGATACACGGTTTACGAAAATTTTTTGAAAGTAACGGTAACCATCAAACATCGGTTACTAAGATGCAAGTTTCAAACATTAACAATACTTTCTGACAAAAAAAAAAACATTGCAACGACACTGTACAATCCGTGTAAACTACTAGAATGAGAGACCAAAATTAAGATGAAATTTGAAAGAGCCATTAACTCGTCCAGATTATTCAAATTATTGCAAACAATTTTAAAAGTAACGAACATCATGATCGGATCAAAGAGAAATTTGACATGGATGTGAAGAGGAGAACCGAATTTGCTAAATCAGTTACTATTTATTACCACACGTTCCCTTTCAAAAACTACTTCAACTCACCTAAAAATAATGTAACCAAGATCTTCTGTGAAGGCAGAACCAAGAAAATTATGATTTATTGAAGCATCTCACGACAGAATCGATCAAGATTGCGATTGAAGCGATCTTCCCAGATTCTATCTGTTAGTGGAATAATATATTAATTGTAGAGTGTTTCAAGGAAATTTTCAATTTTGAGCCAGAGGAGCCTGATTAGGTCAAAGATTGCTTATTCGTATTGCATATTCTAATAGTTGAGCCTTCTCTCCAGTTAGTTGTAATCAGGTTAATATTAGTCCCTTGGATTTTCTTTTGCTGTACAGGTTTTATATTAGATGGTTGATGATGAATGAATGAATGAATGTGCATATGTGCAGAAGCGCAAGTTAAATTGTTAGGAGTTATTTACATCAAGCGAACCTTGAGATGGCTTCTCTCGATATCCTATAATGTAAGTGGAGGGCATAGTAAACGTCAATCATTTCTGTTGTTTATTCAACCCATCAATTTTCTTACTTGAGTGCAGTCATTCAAATCAATTAAGTTCAGAGAATCAGATTTCTAGAAATGCAAATACTCCAAAGAGTTGAATAAGAGAATGAATTAGTTGCTGATTCAACTTAAAAAGAAATCTCAAATATGCTATACTTATGAATTTGAGATTGTTTGCATATGTGATAATTATCACTATAAAATACTCTCACTTAGGTGATTTTTGAATGTTTAATCTAAAAACTAGAGTAATACCACATCTTGAGATTCAAGCGCTGAAACTCATAAATAGTTATCAAACTAACATTAAAAGATCCAAATCTTAACTTGCTTACAAATCTACATATTGCACAAATATGGAAGAATTTGCTTATGGAATAGATCTTTCTTATGCACTATCAGCTTCTTGGTCAAGAGTGTGATTGGATAATTATATCATAAAATGACTATTTCAGAAATTGCAAGACAGTTGAGTAGTGACTTATTCTTTGCAAGAAACTCTTAAATACTGATATTGTGCGGAGGAAATTCTGATAAACTTTATGTACAAATATTCATGTAGAATGACCAGAAGGAGTGTGAAGAAGTCACTAGAACCAATTGAACTAAAGCATAACTTATTGGAATAACTGGATAATAGCTTGGATATTTGATGGAATGTGAGAAACGTTGATAACTGCGAATGTGATCATGAGTTGTGTCATATTCACTCAAAGAGAAGAAACATATTCTTATCACTTGTATCCCTTTTTTGGGCACGATTATCTTATTTCTATCCACTTTTGGAAAGTTTGGTCAGTACTAACCATGATCTGCTTCATGGAACATCATATTTAACCTGAGGAATAAGTGAGCAAAGTGAATCATGATTAATGATGAGTTTGACATGAAAAATGATGAGTTTGATATCCTTCGCAATCAAGTAGAGATTGAGAAATATTGATGTTACTAGTTCCCACTGGCTGTAATTCAATTTCTGGATCATCTCAAAATGTACTATATGATCAAAATCGATGGAAATTATGGTATGTAAAACATTACCAGCTAAAAGAATGGATTTGAGACTTTAACTTTCAATCAGGTCTTTTTGACCAATAATCTTGCAAACAGCCACACAGTCTTGGTTTAAATCTCTTTTTTAGCATACATGACTTGATTCAAACAGCCTCTGAATGAATTAGTTGGTAATAATAATGGTCCATCTTTTGTTACTGAATCATTTTTTTATCTGATGAGCATGCAGGAAAGCTGAATTAGAAAAGATAATGGTTTAGACGACTAAAATGTTCTATTTGGGACATGTTATCATGAATTCAATCAGTTTCAACTGTGATGCCTTGCTATTTTGAGACTCCACTGGAAGATTCTATGATGAAATTGCAAGAAAATTTCCTTCACCTAACATCAACTCTCAAAAACTCCTTGATAAACATGAACGGTTCAACATTTTTGCTTGAATATTAAAACACCCATCTATTTAGTATGAAACAAGCTCATGTTGAGCTCACACCATGTAGTCCGGGGGCTGGGTAGGCTCCCGTATGCACTTTGAGGTGCGACCATGAAACAAACGTATTTTAACGTATTTTTTTGTGTAGAATCCGAATCCGTCATTATTTTATACATAAGTGGTGCAGAAGACCTTCAAAAATGCATTTTTCTAACCTAAAACCGGTGTTCTCGTGAGCTTATTAACAGCAATTGCGATTCATGTTTTAAAACCTCTCCAATAGTCGAAATATATCGTTTGAGGTACCCGAGCACCAGATTCAAGCTCCTGCAAAGCAATATACAGGGTACTTTCCGCTGTAACCAGCGTTGAGCATATAAAAAGTGGCCTGCTCCGTGAGATACGAGGTTCAAAATGTCTCTCTCGCATCGACATCATTATGCCACGAAAGAGCATCAGCTCTGACCACCCCCCCCCCTCCTGCCCCACCCACGACCCAATGTACGGGGTGAATTGCTGAAAATTGCGGCCAACATGGATAAAACTGATTTGAAATGATCCTAGATTTATTGATGATTTCGTTTGTCATCTCTGAATCGGATAATTGGCAATCGTCAGAGCAGTTATTGGGGAACTGGACGAATTTGTGCCCAATTGCGTTTGTGTTAAATGTTCTCGAAGTTCGTGTATTTGTGTCAGTGCTGGAATTACATGTTGTTCATACTGCCATTATCAGAAAGAGGGTACTCGTAAGAATAAATATCAGCTTGCTTAAATGGCATTCTTTATTACCGATTGATAATGAGAGAGTAGAAACGAATCCCGATGCAACATTTCTACTCAAAATCCATGGAATACAGTACTCCCTCGTTAATACGAAGTTGAAGGGACCAAGTTTTTGGTTCGTTATAACGAGGGATTTCGTGATAACGAGGGAAATACATGAGCTCAACGATGGAGGGACCGAGAGATGGCTTCGTATTAACGAGGAATTTGTATTAACCGAGTTCGTGATAACGAGGGAGTACTGTATATGATTATCGAATGATTAGGAATGATTGATCCATCTTCTTCAAGGGAATCATAATGTAGAGAACTACCTCCTTTGAATTTCCTGTGTGTAAATTAGTGCCAATTATTTGATTCAGAGATGACAAACGAAATTATCAATAAATCTAGGATCATTTCAAATCAGTTTCATCCATAATGGCCGCATTTTTCGAATATGCACCCCGTACATTGGGTAGTGGGTGGGGCAGGAGGGGGGGAGCGTCAGAACTGATGCTCTTTCGTGGCATAAAGATATCGATGCGAGAGAGACATTTTGAACCTCGTATCTCGCGGAGCAGGCCACTTTTTATATGCTCAACGCTGGTTACAGCGGAAAGTACCCTGTATATTGCTTTGCAGGAGCTTGAATCTGGTGCTCGGGTACCTCAAACGATATATTTCGACTATTGGAGAGGTTTTAAAGCATGAATCGCAATTGCTGTTAATAAGCTCACGAAAAGACCAGTTTTAGGTTAGAAAAATGCATTTTTGAAGGTGTTCTGCACCACTTATGTGAAAAATAATGACGGATTCGGATTCTACACAAAAAAATACGTTAAAATACGTTTGTTTCATGGTCGCACCTCAAAGTGCATACGGGAGCCTACCCAGCCCCCGGACTAATGGTTCTTGCAGTATCAGACACACATGAAACAACTTGCAATTGGCATATGGGTTATATTACTGTGAGTTTCTATGGACAATATTGTAGAGAAATTTTCTGGACTTTCATCAAGAACCATGCTTACAGCATCTTCTCATCGTTTAATTGAATTTTTGCAGCTCTTCTCCTCAGCAACGACACACGAAACTTGACGCCTATTATTTTAGATGATCTTCAAGGTTACCATAATATCCTTCGAAGGATATTAGTCGCCCTTGCGTTGAGGGTGGCTTCTTTGATCAGTTCTAGAAATATATGGAACTTCGACCTTTCTCTTGACTCATTATTGTGCAAGATAAAAAATTGACTCAAGTTCCATGTTTACAGGATGCAAGCAATATGTTGATTGA
The DNA here is from genome assembly GCA_029851415.1 of Eretmocerus hayati. Classification (NCBI taxonomy): domain Eukaryota; kingdom Metazoa; phylum Arthropoda; class Insecta; order Hymenoptera; family Aphelinidae; genus Eretmocerus; species Eretmocerus hayati. Next base: position 156,123,869 of record CM056741.1, read on the forward strand.
TCTGGTTAATTAGTCTTACACATTTGTATCTTTTTAGGCGCACATAAGCAGATATACACATTCTTGAAACAATTTTCAGTACACTTGCATCGAAAGCCTGTGGTTTCCGCCCCGATGCCGAGGCAGAAAATCTCGCATTGCCGCCCAGGGTCGGGTTTCAGCGTTTGCGAATTTACGGATTTACAGATTTAGCGAGGCGCATGCCCAGTGCGTTGCATATTCAACAAGCTTCAATCACACCATTGGGCCCGTCGGATTGGGTCGCTGATTTGTAAACGAATTCAGAAAAACTAATTTGGTCCAATATTTCCTAGTTTGGAATGTTGGAGTGAAGCAACAAATCAAAAATGTATGAGCACAAGAAAAATTAGTCCAAAATTTGTCTAAATTCGTATACAAGTCAGTGGCCCGATCCGGTGGGCCCAATCGTGTGAATGAAGCTTGCTGACTGCAACGCACTGGGCATGCGCTCTGCTAAATCTGTAAATTCGTAAATCTGTAAATTCGTAAATTCGTAAACGCTGAAACCCGACCCAGGGCAGAAAACGACTGAGCATGCGCATCAGACTCCGGGCTGCGCCGTCTGCTACAATGCATACTCCGACGTTTTCTAACCTGTGCGGCGAAGCGGGATTTTGCCCCGAAATCGTGCCGGAAACCATAGAATTTCGATGCAAGTGTACCGAAAAGAACTATACGCACTCCGGGACGAAAGCAACCCATTGCGGCCACGGGTATGCCGCCCTCGCCCGGCGGCTCGTGCGGCAACTCACCCAGGGGTCTGATTGTGGAATCTTGCGCGCGCCCGCTGCGTTGCGTAGGATAGCGTAGGATAGTGTAGGATATCTTTCCTCTCTTTTGATTGGCTCTTTCTCCCGGCTCCAACCAATCAGAATAGAGGAAAGATATCCTACTCTATCCTACGCAACGCAGCGGGCGCGCGCAAGATTCCACAATCAGACCCCAGGCTGCAATGTGTCACTTTCGGCCCCTCGCGGACGCAGGTGCGTAATATACTATTGGGTGGCGTTTTTGGATGAGAAAATCTTGAGAGACATCATCAAGTCTTATAGAAGATACCTATAGCTTTCGTCAATTATGAGATCTCTCGTTCTCGATACTGTTCATAAGAGAATGATTTCTTCGCTTGTATAAGGACTACTTATATCGACTAACTTGATTGGCCATTTGATTGATTATGACCATCATTTTCGGCTCCTACTTGCAGCTCAAAAGTGAATTCTCCTTGAATTTGCCATGTCTTCAATTTTAGACAGTTGAAATGTATTGAAAAAATTCTTAAGAAAGTTCTTCAAATTTAGAAATAGTACAGAAATACATCAATTCACAACACAATGTGATAATGTGACGATAAAGTGATTTGGTAATAGAGAAGAAAGATTTCCAAAACTAAATTTTTGTACTTGTCGAATTTTTTCGGAAGTTTGATCGATTCTGTCGAGAGTTTTACGGGTCGACCATCAATTACCAATTCAGAAAGATGATTAAGACTACAAAGAAATATGTCATGCTTCGAGTGAGTATACATCCAGATAGACGAGCATTATCTTCAGTTGTAGTGACTACAGCTACAGGAATAGTGATTGTATAATTTGTGAAATCTTCGGTGTAAATCTTCGAATGATGAGGGCTGATAATTCTGTGCCGCATAGTGCAGAATTGAAGCCAGGTGGTATTAGTAAGAGTGTGAGAATCAGGGTGAGATACTTTTTTGAGGCATTCTAACCGTTATTCTCACACAGAACCATAGAAATATTAGTTTTCATACAATTTTTATTAATCCATACAAAAATCCATAGAGCATATAAATTCTTCGACATGATCTTCAGTGATGAAAAAGAATCTTCAGCGTTCAAACACAGATGCACTGTTTGAAATATATGTCTTCCTGTTGATGAGTCTTTTCTTTAGAATCTTGCGAGAAGTTCTCTCATGACGATTTCGCACGCAAGTTGAGTAATTCTTGCAATCTCTAAAAATAAAATTTTAACAAGTTAGTTGCTTGTAATCATCTATTTTGGCTTAATTCAACTTCAAGGTACAAGTTGGTTTAGATATTCTTGTCCAACAATCATCATTGGCCAATTTGATTATTCTTACCCACTCCAAAGTCTTTTGGAGTTCCTCTATGGAGTCTCGAAAATTATTATTTTTCAAACTGGTCGATATAAAACTTTTTTGAGTACTTAATCATTCCTGAGTGAACTAGCCGCAGTGAATTTGAATGATACTGAACAATTTGATGGCTTCTACCATTTTTGAAACAAATCTAGAGAGCGAAGTTTTAAGACATATCAGAGTTAAATTACCGTCTCAAAAAACGCTGCCTCTTTCACTTATTGGAGGTTTGACCTAGTAAAATTTTAATTATTGTCTTTTACGAACAAGAAACAAAGATGAAATGTCTATCTTGTAAGATCGACAATTTTCTTGAAATTATAATCACCAATTCAATAAGACTTTAGATTGTTCACGAAGAAAAATTTACAACGACTGAATTTGAAGTTTTTGAATAGCCGACAAATAAATTATGCATGGTATTGAGTACAAAATGTAGAGGTTGAGGGTTCAAATTAGAAATAGATATTGTATCTTCGATAAATGGGACAATTTCTACGACGGATATTAATTCTCGTAATCAGCTTGAATTATCTTCAGTGATGCTCTTCCTCAGTTGCAATCTTCAGGATGATTAGAGGCTGAAAATCTTCAGAGATGAGATATCTTCCAAAGTTGAATAAGGTCAGAATGAACAAAAAAATATACAAAGATATCTTTATTAAAAATAATTAGCTAATATTCATAACATATTAAATATCACTCAGAGAATGTGGATGATCCAACCCTCTAAATAGATCATAAACATAATTGTCATATCATTACAAACTTGCTTCATTCGAAGTTAAGTAATCCAACAATGCCACAGAAGAGTTTCGATCTTGAAGGTTTGATTTCTATACCCGAAGCCTGAAACTACAATCGCACAGTTTGTGTTTTCTAATCAAAATCAATGCGTTTCGTGATCTTCGGTGTGTTATCTTCACTGTAAATTCATCTATTGATGTGATAGTTGACTTTGTTATTGTTATACTATTGACAAATTTCGGATAGAACTAAATACCGTCTAAAATTTTAATTGAAGCATGTGTCACCCAATGACTTCTTTGTCGGGTACATTTTAGAAAATATTCCAAATTACAATACCCCAACAATCTTAAGAAATTTAGAAATATGTACAGTATTTTTATAAAAACGAATTGATCACTTTCTTCATGGTAAAAAATATCACAATTTCGACGAAACCCTTAATCTCTCAGCTGGGGTACGTTTGATACACTCTAAATTCATTCATCAACAACATCATTGACGACGCAAAAGATTTTCTCAAATTAAAAACTAAACGACATTCTCGTTGAAGTACTGAATACAAGCTTTGTTACAAATGAATGCAAAGGTTTTCCCGCATTCACATGAAACACCAACAAATTCAACATCCTATATACTTTCATTCTCATTCTTTGATTAAATTTATGATAAATTCATAAGAATGCGCTAAAATTATTCTAATGATTACTACAATAAAATTGCTTCATCAGAACACCTGCATGCAATTTACAATCATACTCATGAATTTTTTTATATGTTACTGAATGATGAGCAAAAGATATCGTGTGTATACCGTTTCAGTTAATGAGCAATACAGCAATATCTCATTTAATAAATTTTTTTCAAAACTGTGATTTCGGGTGGATTTCCAAAACGGCAAAAAGTATGTTAACAGTATGTGATAATCACTACCTTCATTAATTTAGAAAATCAATGAGAACTTTGCTCACTCAAATGTTCTTATTTTTCAAGTACAATGAAAATTATGAATTCGACAGATATCTGTGGTTCTGCAACATGATTCGTTATTATACTAGCTAAAACAAAAGATCATGATACGCAAACTTCCATCTCCAAATGTTGATCCAAGCGAAGCGTAAAAGATTTCTGATCGGTAAATAAAACATACCGAGGATACATGAACGATTATAATATTACAACAAATAGGACGAAAAACAGTAAACAATTCAAAATATTCTTTGACAAGAATCAAGCAAGAATGAAAAAGCAGTACTTAGTCGTGCTTGAAATCCCATAAAAATTAGTCCCAACCCAGTGATCAACTGTTCAAAAGAAGGCATATTAAAAAAATTCGTGATAAGATGAGGATATGTTGAAACCATCGACATCTTGAGGAGGTTCATCAATAAGGCTGGAATTCATAGTCGTTAATCCGAAATCAGGATCGGCGAGTTTAGGGCGCTGCGATCGCCATGGCGAGGCATTTTACAACTGGGCACAGCGATCACAGCGCTCCCAATCCACCAATCCTGATCTCGGATTAACGACTATGAATCCAAGCCTGAAGGTCATCCTATTTCAATCACCCCAGTCCTTGAATCCCAGCAAACCGAGATCAATAAGCATGGTATGGCTAATCTGGCATGAATTAAATTGCTAGCGTGATTTGTGTTGAATATTTTGCGTGTGTTACGGCCCAACACTCATATACTCATTCACTCATGAAAGCTTCGATCCAATGCCACATTATCAAACATTGAATAAGAAACTTGGCAAAAAATCTGTGATACAGTTTTTTGCGTGCAGACATTCTAGAAGCTAAAATATTCGATCCCTGTAAATTCATATTTGATTTCATATTTTCTATCACTGTAACAGAAACAATTGAAACAAAGAAGCACAAGCATCTAGTCTAACCGATAAACTCAAGTTTACAATCAATCTTATTCCAGAGCTGGAATCTACAAATATCAATTCGGATTGAAATGGCTATACGCCACTATTTTGTCCAACTATACATCAGACAAATAATGGAACGATTAAGTTTGACTTCCACAAATCGATAGGTTACCACGTATCCTTCGATTACTAAAAAATTCTCATTCAAAAGGCACGCGATTGTGATAAAATGAGGTTTTGTAGATGTAATAAACATCCCAAATTCATGACGAAAGAGAGCTGTGCACTCATCAAAATTAATGATGAAAAAAAAATGATAAAATCCCAAATAAGAGCCAATCTATATAGATCTCCTAAATGGGCATCGTTTCAACACCATAACTCACTTGAGCTCCGAGATGGATTTATGCTCCGAGAAGGATTTGAGCTCCGAAATGGCGGTTTCCAATTGAAGTTGGGTATGCGATGAGGTCTGGAAAGTGCCGCGTTTCAAATTTTTGGTACCACCGCTTGACTGCTGTACTACAGATGTAGTCTGAGGTGACTGTATTGTTGATACATGCTGTTGATGAACCCAAGCACTGTGAGCATCCACTTTTGTTGTTGTTGCTGGCAGAGTTACGGTGGTAGATAAATTGGTTGTGGGTATGGTAGTTGAGGATAGGTTTGTTACGGATAGATTGGTTGCGGACAAATTCGTTGCAGATGGATTGGTTGCAATTGGATTGGGATTCGCAGCAGGCACAACAGCATCACTCACTGGACCTTCGGCACGGATTTCTTGCCGCACAGCGGCTTCAACCAGTGGTAAGAGTCCTGAGCGTTCAATGGCAGCTGCTCGAACTTCACTCCTTCAAGATTCAAAAAAAAAAAGAACGGTTTTTGTTGTTTTGAAACTATACTCATTTCTAAATTCGGTAGGGATATATCAGTATTAGGAAATTTCAATCAGGCGAAGGCACAATTCGCACAATTTTTACAATTTTTCCACCGACGGAAATAGCTTGTCACAAAATAGAGAATTTCAAAGGAGTTTGGAAAAATACTTGTAACGGGAATATATTTTAGTCGACTCATAGATTTTCTGTATTTTTGACGAGAGAGAAACTTTTGAAAAGATAACTCTCAAGGGCTCAAAGGAATCGTCATTACTGCGCTAACTCGCGCGCCAAGCAGAAGTCACATTGATTTCGAAAAAATGGGGTTTTCATCATCATTGATTACACTGAGGGACAGAATATGGGGTCGGAATGTCTCATTGGCTCGCCTACGATCTTCATGTGGACTTTTCAACGTAGAAAACCAAATACGTGGCCCGTTTTGCGCCTGCACGTCAGGATCTTTTGCTAGACGCAAAAATCTCGTTTTTTAAGAGATTTTCTTGACTTGGACGAAAATCCTCATGTGGTAGCTCAAAACGGAGCACGGGATCGTGTTTAGACGGTCTTCTTTTCGCGTCGGTAAAGTTAAGTACCCCGTACAAGCAAGAATTCTCTGTCTCGTAATTTTTCAGCAGTGTGGATTTTTGCAAAAATAGGAGTGTTCGCATGTTTTTGACTCTTATAAGATGAAAAACATCCGTTTCTGCAAGAATCCTTGATGCTCAAGAATGATGAGGAAGAGAATTATTCTCGCATTCGCAGGATATTCATGTATACCTTTCCGACGCGAAAAGACCGTCTAAACACAATCCCGTGCTCCGTTTTGAGCTACTTTGGAAGGATTCTTGTCCCGGTCAGAAATACCTCCTAAAAACCTAATTTTTTCTTGCGTCTAGCAAAAAATCCCGACGTGCAGGGGCATCAACAGTGGGCTGCTGATTCGGTTTAATCGTCCGGTCAGTGAGCCATTTCGACCCCAAAATTTTGTTCGTCGTATGATCATAGGTAAGATAAAGAACATTAGTAAGGAACGTAGTTAGTTTTCCACTCACTTGGGATCCGGATATCGCCGACCACTGCGATACACCCGTTCGTCCTGATGATGTTGGGTTAACATGTGGCGTTGAAAGCTACATCGTTGCTTGAAACGTTTGTTACATTGCGTACAATGATGCTGCGGAGTTTTACCTGTAGGATAGAATGCAAATATTTTCGAGAATTGACATTGGTGGACTTTTCATCTCAATGTTTTACAAAATAAGATAAGAAAAAGACTTCATTTTCTTACAAAATTGAAAGATATTTGCTCGGATATTTGAAAACTGAGCCCTTTCACGAATTGAACTTTCACGCTGCTATTTACTTTATGCGTATGAGATTTTTCTTCAAGACACCAATAGCTTAGAAACGTAATAATAAAATGTTGACAAGTAATGACAAAGTTCCAAAATTAGATTGAACTTGGTCACAACCCGGATTTTTGTCAAAATGTATACGAATGACATGAGAATACAATTTTAAAAAATTAAAATCCATCGGAGCAACAAAGCCTTGAATCGACCAACTCTCTTCTGGACAGTTGATTTTTAAAAAATCACAAAATTCTTACCACACTCCTCTCGTAGATGCCTCGTGACCGATACCTTCCACTTATACTTTTTCTTGCATAAAGGGCATTCAAATGGATGCGTCGACGACGATGATGCAGGACTCAAGCCTTAAAAATGTAAAAATATGATTTCGGGCGGATTAGATTAAGATATTCCTTCTTCAAAATCCCTAATCCTGTGAATGCGACGCCATTTTTTCATTTTTGTGCGTGCGAAATTACAGAACTTTTGTTGAATAGACGAACATTAGATAGACTCTATCGTCAAATTTTTTTCGCCTGGATCGATAGATCTATGCTTAATTTCAGAAGAGAAAGCTGAAGGAAGATCAGACGGTAGGAGTGGTGCCAACATTTCATATATCGAAACTTGCATCACTGCAATGATTACTCTATAAATTATCAATTGTCAGTACTTGAGAGCTTTTGAGACTTCTCGCAAAGTCAAAAACTCTGAAAAGTTACTCCAACCAAATCATGATTTGCAAATTTTTGGAGTCTGAGGATGAGACTGATGACATTGAAAAAGCAAATCTGCATTCATGTATGCTGAACCAAAATTGACATATTGACACCTAATGTAACAATATGAGTCAAGATACGGTGATTTGAATGGAACGAGGCGATCATTTTATAATGCAGCTGTGAGGGTTTTGCTATGCACGAGTATTGGCAAAAAAACAAGGGAAAGGTCTGCCTTGTGCCAGCAAAATTGATTGATGTAACTATTCTGAATATCTTCACGAATTGCTAATCATAAGATGATTTCATAGTTGTAGAGACACAATATATGTGACCTCGAAGTAACTCGTAGGATTTGCAACACAAAATTTAACCATGAGTATTATTACCTATCCTATTTTTAGACCATCCGAGAAATGGATTTCCTTTCAACTGAGGCAAATGTAAAAAGTGAATGATATTTCTGGAGAGCCAAATGATACAAGTTCCGATATTGAAGGAGTAATCAACTATGAAGCGTGTCTACTGCAATATGCCTCTTTCCATGAGAAATAATAGGAAATACAAATGTGATGCTATAATTATTAGTGTGAAACGACAATAAAGAGTAAAACATGTTTTTCATGATCAATGGTGGCTCGGACAAAAATACATCGAGATACTCTTCGGACACTGTCAAAATATTTCAGGTGCCGGAGATTTCACTCATTGAAAAATCTATTCACCCAACTATCGACTACCTTTCACTATCTTTCACTCAAATAACCACATTTACCTCACGCCATCTGATCGGCGTATGTTTTACACATCATTTTTTGGCAACATATAGATTTGAAGATTTCCACCGCCACAGTAATCAAAAATAATTTCAGTTGAACCATCACCACGTAAATTGGTACTGCTTCGGGGAAATGAAGATTTTATAAGAATTATCTACTCAAGACCAATTGAAATCTCATCATATTTTATTAGTATCACAGATTTTATCTAATCAACTTTCCATTCACTAGCTTTCCATACTTTTTTAGAGAAAACACAACATATGTAAAGAGAGAAATGAATTTTAAAAGTCACAAAGCGGTGTCTGATGGTTGACCATAATATTCAAAAAATGTTTTCCAAATGAGCAACGAATCAAAATGACGACTCTTTTTAAAAATGGGAGTTGCAAAATATTCCGAGTCAATCAGTGGGAATTCACTCAACTTCAGTCTATTTTGCATCAACTTTGACTGATGAATCTATTGTATAATACACTGGAATTACAGTGTATGAACACTCAAGTCATCGGCGGGAGAGCTGAAACTTCAGTGACCTTGTGGGTCGGACGGTCTTCGTCACTGAAGTTTCAGTGAGCGCCAGAGATGAATCAGTGAGACGGTTTACTGAAATTTCACTATTTCCAGGGGCTGGCAAATCATATTCACTGAAATCCCAATGAGCAACTCTGTCAATCGGCGGTGCCTACTGATTCGTCTAAGAGACACGTCGAAATTTCAGTAAACATGATCCACCGGAACCCTTGAAGTACTGACATTTTGTTGAATCTTCTTAGTGATTCATCAGTGAAGCTTAACTGGAACTTCTATGATAACGACCCACGGACCCACAAAATCATTGAAGTTTCAGCCGTCCTACTGATGTCTTCAGTGTATATACATTGAAGTCGTCAGTCAATTTTCATCCGAAATACATTGAAGTTCAGTGACTTCTCACTGATAGACACGGAGATAAGTATCCTTGAGAGATGAGGAATTCAAATATAACAATTTTCGATCTATTTGTCGATAAAATAATTACAAGTGACACAAGAGAAGAGGTTATTTTCACAATACGAGGTGTGCAACATTCCCTATGCTACTGGTAATCCCTAACTATTGTTGCAGATGTACTGTGCTGCTTCTCGCGGTTTTTCTATCTGGTAGTCTGGTACATGTAGATAACTCTGATAAGACTTGCATCAATAAGGGTTAAGAGTAAGCGAGCACTAATTATGTCAAACTTTGATTCAAGTCAAATCATATAAAAAACCGACTCAAATGCATAACTTGGAGGATTTTTTAGCCTTTCTTGGACCGGGAATAATTCAATCATTCATCAATTATTGATCCTTGATACGATAATGAATTTCGAGCAAGAATGTTCACGTGAAAGAAATGGAAAGATAAACCAAATATGGATTAGAGCTGGACTTCACGTCTCATAAATTATGAATCATCTCAGTGGATTAATCAGTCATTCAGGTTACAGTCGTTCTCATCTAGATGAACTGCTGCACATTACAAAGTCTCAGATGCAAGCTTTCAGATCAATATTTCAATCGATTGAAACTTTCGACGGATGCAATATACATACATTCTTTATTTTTATGATCACAAATTGATAAAAATCTGGTTACATCATTGTTTTCGTAATACGTATTTTTCTTTTTTTTTGCATAAAAATCAGCTTGTGTTCCAAGAATATGATGATAGAAGAATCTCCATTCGGAAGCAAGCTATGTTGGCAAATATCAGCTGAATATATCGGTGATGAAAGATTTTAGCAGAAGAGCCGTAAGTGAACCCTTCCGAAGTAAATCTGAAAAGAAAAATGGAAGGATTAGTTATGCTTGCCATTTTATGCGACTGAGTAATTAAATGCATCGGGAGATTCCAATATCTGGATTGACGCGAGTCAGCAGGAAAAGTGAAATAGGTATTTGTTCGGGAATTATCATTCTATGAGACAAGAAAAACAGAGAGGAAAGTAATCATGCTTCTGCACGGTATATTTCCAAAATTTGCAGGTGAAAAATATGAGACTTCTGTCGGGAAAGTTAACTTTCAGTCAAAAAAGTGAAACCACCGTCAGGCTAGCAAAATGACTAATAAGTAGTAAAATTTGTGAGTTGAATATCGCTTGCTTCTGATAAGATGTACCATAAATGTTGTATGTGCTGTTATCCGATAAAATCATTTTCACTTGCCTAGTTCATCCAGGTCTTGAATAAGTGATGTCATCGCTTTTCCAATCACTTGTTTTGAGATGCTCATGTCAACAAAGTCCGGGTATTTCTATATTTTTAAATGGTTCCATTAGGTTTTTCTTTTCTTTTCTTAAACAAAGAGTTGCAAGGCCCGGATACATTAGCGCATCGGAAAATGTCATGGACTAGAAGTTGAAATAATGGCTTGAAGTAATTATAAAAGAGAACTGAAAAAAGATCCACAAAATTATCAGATGAGATAATTTTTCTGTTAGCGATCTAGTTGCTCTGAAATGAGAGAAGAACAATAAAAGTGCGTTGTAAAATCTGCTGCTTTCCAACTGCGTAAAGTCCGCTGGACCATTTGCGAAAGATTTCTTTGTACATCTTCTTTAGTTTCATGATATATGGTTTATACTCCATCGTGCTATTACGAATTCGTATCCCTCCGAAAGAACTTCTACAGAGTCGATGCACTTTTATATGACGACATGTTCTGTCAGATATCCAAGTATAGGAACGACTCACAGAAGAAGTTGATTGTTATACCTGAAACCAAAATCCTAGTCAATAATGTTCTTAATGATTTATGTTCAACTGCTCATACAGGGTAAGTCAACAGTTTATTGCATTGGCTGCAAAATTTCTTTTCGACTCACCAAAAATTTGCTAATTACAAGTGATTTTCGAAGACTTGAGTGCTAAGGACGGAGTTTACGACCACATCAAGCGTTTGCTATAGTATTTGAATTAAAATTAATGTACTTTTTAGATTTTGGTCGAAGTATTGCAATAGCACGAAAAATATATCATCCCTATTTTTTCAAATCGAGAAATCAACGTGCCAAGCAGATCTGAAAATATTCGAACCTGCGACATTTTCTACTAATTGACTTTTTGAACTGCTGATCGCGACACCTGTGAGAGATTTTCTTTGAATTATCACTACAAATCCAAAATATAGAAGCAAAATGGTAACATGTAATTACAAAGTTTGAAATAGAATTGAATTTAATTGTTTGCAACTAGCACCTGATTCCAAAATATATATGAAAGACAGTGACTCAACTATGAAAAAAAAAAATAATAATAATAATAATAATAATCCGTCAAAGCGGCGAAGCCTCAGGAATATAACAATAGTTTGATTATTCAATATCAAAAATATCAAAAGATTCTCACCACACTCCTCCCGTAGATACCTCGTGGCCGATACCTTCCACTTACACTTTTTCTGGCAAACAGGGGAAATTCAAAGAAATGCATTACAAAGGACGATGCAGGACTCGAGCCTTGAAAATGTAAAAATATAACTTCAGATGGATTAGTCTGAGATACTCCTCCCTTGAAATTCCTCATTCAGTTTATACAAAGCCATTAATCTACACTTTATTCTCAAACCTTTGAATTCTGTGTAGCAGAACTAATATTACCATTTCGACATTGTATATTTATAGTTTGGCAGTTGATGGTTAAAGATTTCCAGGAGAGTAGACCAAGTTACCTGTTGCCCTCGTGGCATTACGTATTTGATTTTGAGTCATAACGTTTTTTCAAGATGAAAAAAATTCTCCATGAAACAATAAGTTGAGACTGTAAAAAATTTCAGTTGACGGAGAATCATTCAAATCAATCGGAAGACAGAGTTCTCGTAAAAAACGAAGCATGGCTGCCCAAAAAATTATAACGATACATTAGTAAAATAGTTATGGAATGAAATATAACATTTCAGAATACAAATCATACGTGAAATATAGAATTTTCATTTCACGTATGATTCGTAGGTAATTAACTCCGGCTCGAATGAGTTTGCAATCATCAGTCGAAAAAAAAATATCAATGATGGTGACTGAATATGATGGTAATTATGACAGCTCATGGCAAGGGTTTATCAAAAGAATCGTCAAAACTCTTTTCAATAATATAATTTATTCTAGCATCTATTAATTATATAAACTATTAATAATAACCAACAATTTTATATGATGCAAAATTCCTGCAGTAAATTATACGTCAGTGTATTCAAAACCAGAGGTTCTGAAAGTATTCAAGGTGTAATAGTGAATACTCAAGAAATCTGGTGAGAAAACCCGTTTAAGTTCAAAGGTACACTACCGCTCATAAATTCGTGAACGGTGAACGCACGTTCCGCCCCATTTCGAGAAGCGATATCTCGGACTCTATGCATTGTGGGACAATTCTGAAAAAAAGCATCTTAAAGAAGAGAAAAAATGCTAACTTTCCAGTGGTTTCGATGATCTCTATCGTTTTTCTCGAAGGTCCTAGATGCTGGCCAAAAATTCGAAATCTACGAAAATTTCTACTTTCATTGATACACCTGTAGTTTTGCTGCAAATGAAGATACGGCAATTCTGCAAACGGCATCTTGTAGAGCAGAAAAAATGCTATGTGGAACCATTTTTTGATAATTTTTCCCGTTCCGCATGTGAGAACATACCAGCTGTCGAAACACCCGAAATGATAGTTTTTCACCGGAATTGGCATGAAAAACGGCAAAAACTATCATTTCGGGTGTTTCGACAGCTGGTATGTTCTCACATGCGGAACGGAATAAATAATCAAAAAATGGTTACACATAGCATTTTTTCTGCTCTACAAGATGCCGTTTGCAGAATTGCCGTATCTTTACTTGCAGCAAAACTGCAGGTGTATCAATGAAAGTGATAATTTCCGTAGATTTTTACTTTTTTTGCCAGCATCTAGTACCTTCGAGAAGAACGAGAGAGATCATTGAAACCACTGAAAAGTTAGCATTTTTTCTGTTCTTTAAGATGCTTTTTTCAGAATTGTCCTACGATGCATAGAGTCTGAGATATCGCTTCTCGAAATGAGGCAGAACGAGCGTTCACCGTTCACGAATTCATGAGCGGTAGTGTAATCACACGGCAACGGCGCGGCAGTGTCCCAAATGTATTGATTCTCGATAGTAATCGCTGGATGTACAAGTCTCTTACATTCGACTTAATATAAATGAAGACTAGATTTAGCTCAAATATTCATATTATACAAAATATTTCCCCACCCAAGCCCAATAGGTCTACAAATTTTCCAACCAATATTCTTAATTCCTAGGGACCAATTTCAAGAATATACGGCCAATTAAATGCAAGCACTGACTCCGAATTTCAAGGTCATTTACAAATAACTTAAGAAATTTTCGAAAACTCAAAATGATGACAAAAAACCCATGCATTATCCCCTGGAACTGTGGGATAGATCAACATTCTTTGGCGTGGGGGTCAGTATGATAGGTGATTAGTTTCTTTCCTGTGGTGTGACAGCATGTATCAATAGAAGAAAGAAGCGGGATTGAACAAAAGGAAGACTATCGGGTACTAAGGATCTTCAATTAATATTCCGAACCCTGGGGTTGACGCTTTTCACATCGTAATCATCCTTGGTTGCGTTCGCGTTCAGACACCGTTATCGACCTTTATAAAAGGTCACTATTCAAGTCCAAGCACCTAAAATACTCAGGAAAGAGATAGAACTGGATGAAATTGGGATGATCGAAGAACAAAAATAGGATGGTATTTCTTGAAATGCTGGGGGTTCTGCCATCGTTTGAAGCTCCCCCCCCCCCCCCCCCCCAATGAAGATCAGGGAGTACCTAATTAGTTATGTTGATTATTCGAATATTCTATATGATTATTTTGGAACGGGGATTTTCGTTTCAATATCTCAGAGTCGTACAGTCAAGACTGAAGAGGCTAAAACATCGGCGAAACCACGACAGCCACCTCTTCTTACGATATGAGTCGCCGAGCATTTTCAGGGAGTCACAGTTAGTGCCGCACACATATTTTGAGTGCCAGATGATACTTTAATCAAAGAATCGTCAGAAATTACCCCGGAATTCACGCACATAGAGCCTTGGACAAAACGTTTGATTTTTAATTCAAACGTTTGTCCAATTCAAAGCAGTGACCTCTTAAAAACTCGTGTTGGATGCCAGCTTCTAGGGTCCCCGATTTACCCAGGGGTGGGAGAACCGTGTCGAGACCCCCTTCTAGTGACCCTACCAGCTTCCACCTTCCACGCATCCTCGCAGACGACGCGACAAAATGTACGAAATGGCGCTTTCTACGCTTCTACAAGCTAAATAAGTAGACCATTCGAGACCAGACTTCTCGAAAAAAAGGACCTAATGGCTGAGTTTTCTACGATGGATATCCTCTGTAAGGAGAGAATTTTGCCAGATATTGATCTTATAGGAGTTTGGCTCAGAGACAATCATATCTCCATGGCATGAATTCAAGGGTATTTATATTTCAAATTTTATGAACAAGATGTGACTTCATCTTGAAATCCTAATTTAAAGCATGAACTTATGCTACCATCCCTCACATCATGTAACTGTTTATTGGCACAAATCGCACAATTAGGCATCTGAATGGGACCAAAAATTCGAATTTTAATTTAGCTGAATTCATAAGAAACACTCACTAAGATCTGCTGTGCACATATATAGAGCAAAACAAAGACCACCAAAGACAGCTGATCACTCTTAATCACATTCTGAACCCAAAAAGTGTTATCGAAGGAAGGACAAAACCTTGACTGGTTTCAATGCTCATTTTTCTCAGATAATTTTGGATTTCCTCACAGTATGTAAGATTTGCTGAAAATAATGTTGAATTTTGCAAAGAGCGCTTGAAACACTTGAAATAATTTCATCCACATGGACTCTTATGTTGTGTCACATCAAGCTTCTCCACGGTAAATATCAAGTTGTACTGAAGGTAATTTTGGAGTGTCATCAACATATTGATGACGGAGTCATCTTTTGAATAAACCATGGGGATGAAAAGAGTCGTTATCAACCAATTATCAAGTTCAAGAGAATTATCATTGATCTGTTAACAGAGCGCTGTCTATAAAAATTGAGATTTTCAGACACATTTCCGCCACTTCAAATATGTGATTAGCCTCCTGCTCAACTCAAACACGCTTCAATGAATGTTATGGAGTTATTCCATTATCTACTCCTATGATTTGGAGTTAGAAGTACACCAGGACTCATCTGAAGGATAAAAGTTCAAAAGCACTGCTTCAATCAACTATGTAAACTATATTTTCATAAATCTTTATTCTATGCCCATCTTTATCTCATTTCAAGAAAGCCTGGATCCTCACTGGGATCTTGAGATCACAATTGATGAAGTTTCCAAATGCATATTCTAATATGACGCACTCAAAAGGACATATATCAAATGGACACAAGGTTATGTGTTTGCGTATGCATTTGCTCCAATAACACTTTGCTATTTAGTGAGGCTTACTTTCTGCCATCTGTCAATTGAAGCAAAACTGAACACTCGTGTAACAGGGACTGGAAATTTGTGAATTTTGTATTTTCATAAGATGTCAGATAATTGACGGCCCAAAAAGTTCCAGCTTTACAGATGTTATGTCAGCTTGTTAGATGTGCCTGCCTCAAAACATGAGGTAAGTGTACCCAACTTGTGCCCATTAAGCAATTTTCTCAACAACTCTGCTTTACTTTACTAATCTGGCCCATCTCCGTATTCTCCAAAGAATTTTAGCTCATTTTTAAGCTTGTTTCTTACACTACAAAATGTGCTTAGGTATGTTGGAAAGTATTTAGACTGACTAGGGTAGTGAAGTTAACCAGAGTTATTAAGAAAATGGTTCAATGGGAACAAGTTGGGAACGCTTACCTAGACGACAAACTATGTTTAATCAAAGGAGACCTTGATCAAGGTAATTCATATTCTAAATTTCAACTAATCAAGACAATATTTGACCTTGAAATTCTATTGTCACAGCTAGGAGAATTCGACATTGAGATATCTCATACTAGATCAAATTCAATTGTGTATTATGGATTCTCATGATACCTCTCAATATCTCACATCTATTGATAGCAAATTGAACAAATTGTTTGAGAATCAGACTATGTGTGGTGTTTGTTTAAAATTGTGGTCACTACCCCCATCTCCTTCTCCAAACAAGTTTGCACATGAATACCACACAAATTCTTCTTCTTACCGAGCTTCATGAGTGAACCCAGAACTACATGTACATCTTACGAATAATATAAAGTATCTTTCTCTTTCTATAGCATTCAAATTTAGTTATAATATTCAGAATTGAACCAGCTTATCACCTAATTATTATCTTGATCATCAAGGCTAAAGTAGTCGCTTTTACATCTCGTGTGATATTTATTCGTTGCAATACTTGAAGAATCTTTTAATTCAATTGGTATCGCTCAAGTCATGGATAACATCGAACAATCTTAGACGATTACGGTGATGAAGTTAATTTATGTGTTTGAAAGACTTTTAATCCATGATCATTTGGTTCTTTCAAGACTTCATCTAGACAGTTTAAATTACTGTTGCAATGTCAAGAAAATAATGAAAATTGGATGTAGAAAACGAATTGACTGAGGGTATCAACGAATTGCCAATGCTGGAGTCAGTAATGTCAAGTTCGTTAGAAACAAGTACTTTGAGGAAATGTTCACTTGCAAGGTATAAAACGTGGTGAGTCATTAATTTCTTTCTTAGCATTCCAGTTTTGTAGCTGCATTTTCTTTCAATTCTGTCGAAAGGACTCTCTTAAATTTTAATCCATAGATCACATTGTTATTGTTCTTCGTTTTTCTATCTCGGCACAACCTTTGGCGGGTATTTTTGTCACTATCATTTTTCAAAGATCCTAATGATCCAACAGATCTCATGACACATTTTAACATCGATTTTTCTCAGGGATCGGAAGACTATCAGTACATACATTATATCTCAGACTCTCGACTCGAGATTGCGTAGGTTTTTTTGCGATTTCAAGATCGTTGATCTCAACAGAGCGATGGAATCACCTTATCCAGCCCTTCCAATGCAAGTATTTGAAAAAGTAAACAAGATATGAATTGGCACAAGGAGTGACTCGAAGACCTGAGAAATGTGATTACTTTTCAAAAAAATCACGTGGTTTACGACTAGATGGAATTGATAGGCAGCATTCAGCAAGGGAAGTCCGGATATTCTCATGACTAGATTCTACAGAAGACATTAACTAATTCGATGATTTAAATCCCAATCAATAACCCTAGAGTACGTAGATTCTGACGTGAAATATTACAGTCAGTCATCGGGAGTATGAATCATCTCCCACTTATGTGTAAATTGAATCAAACTATATGGTAGAATGAGTACTGCCATAATTAATTTAAGTAATAATATTTTCACTGGTCTCGGGTTACAAATCTACAAAAAGTAAGCATTGGTGAAATACAATTACAGAGCAATTTACTTTTGTAAGGAGTGAAGAACTCTTTCAAATAAATCGTTGAAAGTCGAAACTTGTGCAAGAAGCAGTGCTAGATATTTTCATCCTCGCATTTGGCTGAATGTATTTTCTCTATGCATCCCACGCTGTTTTTGAAATTTTAGAAGTATGTAGCTCTATACTTGAGATACAATGAGATGGTAGAAGAAGGAAAACTGCATTTGGCACAATATAGTGAGTTAAAGTAGATAGTTCGGCAGACTTTCCCATTAATTAGGTTTCTACGTGCGAATAGTTTTTCATTCAAATCAGGAGATGTGAGCACAGCTATTCAAGTACGCAACACTTCCCAATTACATGCGATTTTGGAAACTTTCTCGCTTCTATCAAGCTAGGACACCTTGAAAATTCTAAACTAATGAGAGAAAATTATTGTTTGGCAGATTTTGATCGTTAAGCACAATCGATATAAAAATTTCATCTGAAATCGGAGTTTTTGATCAAAGAAGTGACGTCTACCCTCGATTGAATTTGATTTTTGATACAACTCACACAGAAGTTATTTCTTACAACCTATTAGGCGCAAATATGAATTCAGGAAAGCAGTAAATGCGACATCCCGATACACATTGACGTAAAACTACAATATAGACCAGAGACAACGTCGACTGGCGCTGCGATGCTCCAAAATCGCGTGGCACAGCAGACGACGCTGTCAAATCAAGGGGCGCGCTGATCATTTGGAGCAACTTTGATGCTCCGAAGTAAAACGAGAAGTAATGATGGCGTCATGTAAACGGTTGTTACTTTCTATTTTGATCAAGGAGCAAGAAATTCATGGTCATTGTACCACTATGTAGACTCCCTTCAATAATTGAATGTCGAGTACAGAATGTAAAAGATTTTGGAACAACATTCGGGAGCAGAATGTTTAAAATGATACAAGATTTGTGATCGTACGGATTTGATTCAGTCTTTCATGTAGTTTGTACTCACTCAGTCGCTGAGCCGAAAGAGACATGATAAATTGGCACCTGCTCCGGATTGTTCAACAATCGCTCTCGGTCATCATTTCACCGCCCTAGTGCAGCTTCAAACTTTCAAAATTTCATCTCGAACGCGATGGTCAGCAATGGTGGCTGCATAAATCCATCAAATGACCACTCCATGCAGCTCGAAAACAAGCTCGAATCACGAATATACGCCACTTGTTATCACATGAGGCATTGGCACAAAAAATCAAATGCAACTACTCTGAGCCACACGATTTCGAATGAGAACAGCACTAAACCATCACTCCGAGTCGATATTCTACCAAGATTCACATCGAGCTGCTTCGCACACACAATATTTCACACTTCTAATTTGGCACAAACTACATTTTTCGGAGCCAAAATCTACTCGATATGAGATTTATAGTGATCAGTGTCACATGCGCGCGCGGCTAACGAAGTCTGTCTCGGATCACCGTGACGGTGGTTGATGTGAGCTCGCAAATTTCTTTCGTACTTTGATGTAAAACTGCAATGATTACACTTGAAAGCCGGTGCCATATTACTACATTCCCATAGCATGTGTCTCTTTAAAATATAAGAATTTTTATAACTCTTTCCACAACGCGAACAGCAGTAACGTCGATCGGAGCCCGCTCCAGAAGCGGTAACTTGATTATGTGACGATTGATGCGCGCGCACACTAATGCTACTGTTGCTGCTACTGTTGCGGCCAGTTTGATGTCGCGTCGGATACTGAAGACGTGCACGACGCTGAGGTGCAAGTGGAGCAGGAACTTCTTGCTGATGCACCTGCTGATGATGATGCTGCTGCATTGCGCGGGAAGATCGGCGTGATGATCCGTGATGCTGATGCTGATGCTGTATCTCATGCCAATCCAAATTTACGGTATAGCCTGTGAAGAGGTAAGCAGAGAGCGTCGCAAGCGACAGGATTATTAGTTTGAAGAAGATTATTGGCACAAAGGCTGTATACCTTGATCAGTCACTTGCGAGCGGAGCAAGCGAGGTGCACACGAACCTTTGATTATGTTACGCATACAAAGGCTGGATCAAGGGAAATTCATCATCATTGTTTGGCCTTCGATTAAAAGCTTGATTCACTTTAGGGATCTGGTTTAAAAAAACTCAGGAAAAATTGAAGTTGTTTGAAGAAATTGAAAGGGCTTCCTTCATACTACAAAGAGCAGAAGCTACAAAAGTATTCTGAATTCACGCATGACCATTCAAATCTTACACAGAATAATCTATACATATTTCATTCACAATTCAGGGTATATCTGTAGACGCCACGTTTTGTCATCGATTGAATCCTGATCGAGATCCTGATGAAATGATTGTAAGTACCAAGATGTATCAGATTTCAAACTGTTTTCGTGACATCCATCTACGATTTTTCCCAAAACTCGTAACTCTTTTGATGAAGCAATGCTAAAATGTGATTTATGACTTTCTGTGCGTGCCAGAGGGAGCTAGATGATGCAACTTCATTAAAAATTTCCGAACTTGGCATCAATCGATAGTCTGTCATAGATTTGCGTGAGTAAGATACATATTTGTCGGATTAGTTCTCTATACTCGTGTAAGACCTATGAGGGTGGCTGGACAAAAAATTTCTCAAAATCATGAAAGATACTTTCACGTAAAGTACGAGTAGAAATGAGAATATTAAATGAGAAAATTTATATTAATGCAAAAATCTTTGCAATAATCTTTTTGATGAATCTCCCTCATTTCAGCTCTAGCTCGTTACGGTAAGAAACATACAGTTACCTCTAGTTTACTATGTCACATCACGGCCCATGCTGGAGACATTTATTTTTCAAGCTAGCAGCAATGAAAAGATATTAAGTAATGCAACTCGACTAGATCAATTTGGATACGGTCATCAACGGATAAGTCAATAATTCTGGCATACTTATGTGCCATTGAATTCGATGACATAGATATATTTTCAAAAGTATAGAATAACATCAAAATTATATTAGTTTTACGATCAAGGATTAGGCATTACATTATTAACAATGGGAATCAATCCTACAGTTCAGTTTACATCTAAACACTACTTCAACCAAGCAACTCAACGTCATAAACCATCCAATATCACATGAATTTCGTATCTTATAGCTTCTCCCCCCCCCCTCTTTTTATTGTGGAAATAAGTCGTAAAATCAACATCACAGGATCAATCGCGAATGCTTTATTTCCTTCTCGGTAACACAATGATTCGAGTATGAAGATGACATTCAACAGTAAATAGATCATGGATCACTCAAGTTTTGTGAGCTTAAAACCCATTCCAGTTCCAACTTTCCATGACTTCGGTTTTTGTTTTACAACAGGCTTTGACTGATTTTTTTCCTCAATCGAAGGCTCGAACATCTGCAAAATTGAAATAAAAGTTATTAAAATGCCTAACAATGAGAGGAGGATAGAGTCTAACGTATAGAATTTTGGAGGGAAAAATGAATTAGGGTGAATTATGTTAATTAGATTTTATTTTGCCACAAAATGAATACAAAAAGCAATTTACATCATAGAATAGAAGAATTAATTAGGTGAGAATGTGATCGAAACCAGCATTATGGAATGTTCTTTGAAAATGCAAGTTAAATTTTTATTACATTAAAAATGACTACAATAACTGCGTCATAGATTTTGCACCTGTAATACAACTTTTTGGGAAACTATGAAAAATTGAGGTGTAAACTTGGAAATTTTTGGATTACACGCCATGATTCAGTTAAAATATTATTGATGAATACCACTGTGAAAGTTATGCTTGTATAACTTTTCTCATTCACGATATGTCGACCAAAATTCATGATCATCTCTTCGATACGACCACTTCTTTCAACAGTTCAATTAGGTATATTTCTTTTATAACTGTTTAACATTCACAAACATCATTCAACTGCACACAAAATATTAAAAAATTGAAGTTTGGCTGGGATAAAATTCTCTGAAAAAAAAATTGTGAACGTGACAAAATATTACAAAGCTTTTTTGATGTAAATATTTGAGGCGCTGAGTGATAGCTGACAATCACTGGATATATTCTACAATAAGTGAAATTACATCATACTCTTGATAGAAAGAACAGTGGGATCTTTTTTTGGTTGACTATCTATTGAGTGATACAGAGAAAAACTGATGGTTCGCATCAGAAATGATATCTTCTCAAGAAATCTACGTTGATGATCAAACTATACTCTGGCAAGCTATCTTGTTTGGATTTTTCAAATAATCCAAGCTGTATTTTATCATGATATAGAATACATTAGTTGGGCTGTTGGTGAAATTTTTGTATTCCAAGGACGGAATATCTTCATCAGCAAATTTCATCGATTTGATGATGTTAATTTCGTATATCGTCAGAATTACACATAAGAATTTCTTATAAATTGTGTTCTTAAAATTGATAACTCATTTTCAGTGAGGCAAGGTTTCTAAGATCTCGGAGAATCAACCAATAATTTGAATTTATTTCTCAAGTACTGATGGCATTGAAATTAGCCAAACAGAGTAAGAGTTTGGATATCGAAATCATCTTGGTCTTGTATTGACTTGAAATCTTTTTAATGATCATCAAGAAGATCTTGATCAGTAACTTTCATTATGCAAAGAAAATTGACACTCAAATTTTTTTTCAACTATGTCTGTAATAATAAAATATATGCAGGTTGTTACCCAGCGCCTCCATACCACTCTATCACTTACATTCTAAGACGCACTCGAAGGCACTTACAAGGCTCTTTTAGCTTATAAAATCTAGACATTCAAGCTTCAAAATCAAATGTTGCAATATTTGACTCTTCTACAAATCAAAATTTTTTCTGAAGAAGATATTCAATATGCAACAAGTTTCACGAGATTCTCGTTTAAATGCCTATCAATTTTCATTCTAATCATAGTTTGGTAGCTTTGTTCTAATCAATTATCGATTACCAATTCCTTTTAACATTATTCTCTGAGTTTGATAAAATTCAAGACTTCATTGTAGGGCTACTGGTCAAACTACCTTATGGCTTTAGGTCAAAATGCATTTTTGAAAGATAGTTGCTGGATTGATTTGAATCGTGATGGATGATCTAAAGAGAACAAGATGTAATTCTTGTATGCAACCCAGTTTTGCATCATTCATTTACGGAATGAAACTTCAACTCAACTCGAGTGATTCACAAGACCAACTTGGAATGAAGAAAGACGTATTTTTTAGCTTTCAATAATCTTCCACGATTGAACGATGGTAAATCGCGTTAATTGCGCTTAATAGTTCGTCATTCTTTCAGTTTGAATTATATCAATTTCAAAATATTCAATGGAATTATATTTCGAAGAGAAATAGTAATTTGGACTTCTTCCAAATTTTCACTTATCTAAGATAATTCTAAGAAAATGGTCGATCAAATATTTTCAATTAGTAATTACCTAAATGTCAGTTGAAGTGATACTTTACGACGATGCATTTCGAATCACTAATGCAAGATAAGTGATTCAATCAGAAATTTTCATTAATGAAACATAGTTTATTGAAAGAAAAGTCTAAAATGAGAACACAAATCAATTGGCAGTATTATGATGGGAAATCCAAACTTATTTAACTCATAGCATCTCATAGCGCACAATCGACGAAAGCGTTCTAAATCAAAGAATAAAAAATTCGAATTGATAAAGTTTAGAGCCTATAATCATCTTGAGAAAGGATCAAATCTCATGTAGACCTAAACTCTTTAATCGTCTCTTAAGGCGATGCGGTCACCGTGCACGCTGAACTTTGTTCACAGAACTCTCAAAATCTTTTCCATTATGGGCTAAACGACGAGTTATCCAGGCTTTATTATCATCTAACTTGGCCTGGATAACTCTTCGTTTGGCCCAAATCGGACTAGATTTTGAGAGTTTTGTGAACGAAAATGTACCAATTTGTAGGTTAGAAAGTACCCGCGGGCAAGTTATTCTCGTTTATTAGTGATAGTCTTGTGATTGGTGACAAATAATGAGTTGTCCACCACAATTCAAATGATAATACGTAATGGACAAATCATCTCCAACTTTGTTTGTGAAAATTTTTTGATTTACATCCAAATAAGATATAATTTCCGGGTTGCCCGGTGACCGCATCGCCTTAATTTTTTCTTTCGGCCAATATGGGCCCTGGATACGATTACTGAATCATTAGTCTAATGCTAGATGAAAATGCAATTTCTTATCTCACTGAATCTACAACTCGCTCGAGCTTCAAACTGAAATATTATCGTATTAGCTCGAGCACTAGTTTCAAGTGATCTTTCGATTCTGACAGACCAATAAAAATACGTCCTAATTTTGATATTAAATAGACACATAAAAATAAGTTTTCGAGAAGAGTAATTGATCCTCTGTACACTCGATTGAGCCACAAGTTTTGAGGACATAATTCGTTTCAATTCAAGTATGATTACTATCACTCTTCGAGAACAAATTTACTGAAAAATCATATATGAATGAATCTTATACATGCATAGCAACCTCATATCACGGAAATAGTCCGCAACGAATTTTTTTTAAAAAAAAAGCTACTAAATTTCACAGACGATTCAAATTTCATCAAAATTGAGTGTATCACCTGGGAGAAGTTAGTCCCAAAAGCTAAATCAGCATAATTTAGAAAAGTTCAATTTAGAAAACTCATAAGACCGTTTAGAGAGTAAACGAGTCAACTACATCGACGATTAATATAAAAATGTCGATGCTTCCTGTTATAATGATACTCTTTACTCGATCCATCTATGTGATATTAATTTTGGGTATTAATTGGTATTCGTAGTATTATGAATCTAGATTAGATTTGTCATTATATTAAAAATAACGACGAACGCTACGGACCAATTCTGTTTTCGTTCCAATAATTTTTGTAAACAGAAAAAAAAGATCATGTCTCTCATTAATGGGTCTGATTTATCGAAAATCTGTTGCGTAGTAACGAGATGAGTGACAGTGAAAAAAAGCGAGCAAAAAGGAAATCCAAAACAGTATGAAAATCCTACTCTCAGTCTATACGTAATTTTACAGCTCCTAGCAAGCAAGTTTCTTGGCTTTCAACATTCATGAGTCGGCGCGGGCGTAGAATGGGAACTTCTAGGTTTTATTTTTAAGGCACTTCTTTTTAAAGCTGCTAGCTATTATAACACCAAAAAACAGTTTGCAAGATTCAACTGTTTTACCAACACAAAAAATGTCGCCAATGGGAGACATGATTTTCACGTTACACGCAATACTCTAGATTTCTCACTGATAATTTCGAATTGACAAATTTAGAAAAAATTCACATATTTCAAAAGAAATAGCCACAGAATTGTATATCACCAATGAAAACCATGAGGATACGACAACGTAAGCTTGATTGACACGACTTTCGAAGTATTTGATGTTCTGAGATCCTCTCAATATTTATTCAAGATCGATAGATGTATAGAGTATCAAACAGGTTGAGTCGACGTCAAAATAATTCATTGATACTCCTCAAGATATTCAGCCATCCAAAGAATATTTCCAAAAATCAAGGAAAATTACATCGTTGAATACTTTGATGTAAAAATTTTCCATTCAATGAAGCATAAATGTGATGTTGCAAAATCTTCCATCAAACTGGATCGAACCAAAACTTACTTAGAACCTCAATACACTAAAAGGCAGTAATTTATTCACTAAAATTATGCACATCCTACTCGATCTATAATCAACTTATATTAATATGGTACTGTTTGTTGAATCGATATTGTCTAATTGTAGACATGGAAAATTGTCATGAAGTGCTGTGACACGTGATAGGCGTTTTAAGGAATAGAGGACGTAGTCTGTGCAAGTATAGTTTTCGGGCAAGAAAAATAGTGATATTTATTGAAATTAGTGGTCTCGTATCTATCGGATAATTGTATATCAAATATATTACTCTTGCATAATAAGTGAATTTGCTAAAAAAAAAAGATGATCAGATAGATGATCAGTCAGATATTCAGAGATGGAATTATTTTAAAAATGCACACTTCTTTACCCATGAAATCACGGAAGTCAATAACATTAGGTGAGGGCTTCATCTTCAAGACTTTATGAGAGATATTTTTAAAGTAAGTAAACGTTCTCTCACGACTAGTGTCAGCTTGGTTAAAAATTAAAATTTTGTGTTTCGAATCTATCTGATGCATCACTATAAATATAACTGATTTCGTATGGAAGTGGATATGGATAAAAATTCAAGGTAGTTGAACCGTAAAAATCAACAGTGACCACCACGAGAACCCGATACATTTCTGCTTTTTCAAAAACAATCTTTCCAAATTCTCAGGTCAAGGTCACATAGTTACCGCGGAATTTCGTCCATAAAAACGACACAGAGATCAGCACTAATTTTGTAAAATTTTCAGTTCATAATACAAAATGTGAGGATTTAACGATCTAATTTGACTCGGTTATTTGAACATGATTTGAAAAATACTACAAAATCGAAGTCTGAATTCAAGACCCATCTTGTACATTTCTTAACAAAATCAAATTCAAGCAAAAATAGTTTGGTTTTGGGTTCAATCAAAATTATGCATTAATAGTGTATTCCCGTACTGAGCAAGGTAGCCCATTTTGAGGAGTGAGCACCAGGACAGTCTTCCAGTGCCCAAAAAATGGGCTTGCAAGCAAAGTGCGGATATATTTTTTCATTACAAGAAGCCTAAAATCCCATTTAAACACGGCATTTTTAGGTTAGAGTAATGAAAAAATCTTTGATAGGCTTACCAAAAAATCATTATGACACAGGCATGATCCTAGAGATAGATATTTGGAGTGAAATTCCACGTAACTTTTTAATACTATGAAATGATTGGTCCATGGTGTGTGTTTTAGGATGATACTCGCGCAGCTTTTTCTGTCGTTTTTTCGTAAGGATATTCTTTTCACCAGATAATGGACATTTTCGCACATCAGAAAAATTCGGGTCAGCGATGCAACTGGTAGATCTGAGTTCTGGCGATCAAAATTTTGATTCAAAATATGATACAACTACCTTGAAGCTAAGACTATAGGAACGATTGAGTCATTACTCATAAAAATTGATGAATAGCCTATATGGATATGATATTCCAATACTCTAGTGAACGACGTTGATGTACTGATCCAGCTGCGCAATTTATTGATATTTAAGGCTATAACTATTAAATAATTGATTACTATGAAAAAAAATAGCTTCGATCCATGCAGTATTTGAATGCTTCTTTAAACAGAAACAGGTTGCTACTGGAAATATAAAAATACGTAAATAAATGCATTGAATAGGAATCTCAGTGTTGCACAAGTGCCAGTCTCAGAATACACCATGTTGTGTACTGACTGGTGTATATATGGACATCTATATATACATATACAAATATTATTGTACATTTTCAAAATCTTTGCTATCTCTAGTAATATCACTGTTGAAGAGTACTTGATGAAGTTTTCACCGTACTATTTGACAGATAAAAATAAATATGTATATTCGTACATACGTTATCTGAATGAATGATTGCAAATTCTAATCACAGAAAGCGAATTTGAGAGCAAATAGTGTAAAAATGATGATGATCGCCTAAAATTAGTGATTCCAGGCATACATCTCGCTCTCGATAATCTCACGAATCTGCAATCATTTTTTGAGCGCTATGAAATCAAATGACTGAAATTAAATGAAGAGGACAAGTTAAATGCAACACAGCTGGATCAAGAACACCTGTAATGTAATCAATACATTTTTGTTCAGCGGTACATTATGTTAGATCTTTGCAAAAGTCTCAACTATTCAGGCCAACACGCGCACAGCGACGTTCATTAGTATTTCAAGTATGGAACAATGTGACCAGATTGGTTGCTATGGAAGAGTTGACTCCAGATTCACGAGGAAACCGGACGATTTAATCTAGTTTTGGGCCTGTCCAATCTTACATTATCTATACTAATAGAATAATTAATTATTCATTTTAAGTTAACGTATTTTTAAATCGTCGAGTAAAGGAAATGTGCTTTTTCACGCGGAGTAAAAATCGGCACGAAGTGATTTTGAATCTAAACATCGGCCGTAATATATAGATCTGATCAATTTTCTCTAATCTGTGGACTACAATGACTTTTTTTTTGTTCAATAAGTTATATAATTTAATTGATATTTTCCAAAATCATCACCCAAAAATTTCGATTTCTCTGTAGAAGAGACATTTATATCACTGTGCTCTATAATCTGGCTGTCAATTAGTTGAATCGATAGCCAACTATCACTTTGAGCTTTTTGACAGAATGGCTGTTGTAGCCATCTTCAGACCTTACATCCAAAAATTTTGCATGTCACACGCGTGAGCCAGCGCGTGCTATCACAGAATTTTTCACTAATAAGACCGTTTTTCACAAAATAATTTTTTTTTCAAAAGTCAATTGCACCAAGTCATTGCATGTCCACAGTCACTCAGCCATAAATTTTGATAATACCTAAATGCCTAAATCTCATAAATGTCAATTTGAATTAAAATTTCATAAAGCTGATCATATTAACAAAAACAAAAATCAAATCCGAAAATGCCTTGTTTCAAAGTTGTTTTTCTCCGCGATGTAAAAGATGAGCCTCAGAAGTAATCAATAATTATTATAATTCCATGACCATTCATTGGTTCTTACGCCTCTTTTGCATCATCAGTGATATCTGCCTCTAGCAGAGCCTCACCGAGTTTACGCCTCGTTTGATAATCGGATTAACTCGTTTGTGTAACGGCAAAATTGGCGTATTAGCGGCTTCTATATTCTTCTAAAGAAATACAAAACTAATCTCATAAGCTTAAAATTACGCACAAGAGTGAAAAGTATAAAAGGCATAACTAGATAAGGTCTACTTAACACCGGTTTCGTTTCATTCATAATTCACAAACTTCATCATTCTCCAGTATTCTTTGAAGGAATTCGTTTTTCTACAGCTCCACCTCGAGCTTCACTCAATAATGGAACACCTTGGCAATGCTGGTTTAAAAAATTGTGGCGAGGGTGTGTTCGTCTCGATACTCTGTTTGAAATACCTACTCAAACTCTAAAGCCGAGTGCATTTTCCAACTTTTGAGTTTACGCAAAAGCGAGTAATAAAATATCCAACTCTGGCTAGTCATGTAAAAAGTAAAAATATCAAAAGCCATCAAGACTTCTTGACTAAAAGATGGAGACTAAAAATTGGTTGGGGACAAACTTGGCATTCAGCCAGAAAGAGGACTTCCAAGTCAGAGATATGGCTGAAAGTACAGAAATTATATCAATTCAGCACCGAAATATGATACCCAAAGTTACTAAAATCTCACGCTCGATGATTCTCAAACTCAAAGGTGAAACTACACTAACATTTTATGTGCCTATGTCGTCACCTCGAGCAAAAAAGACTTTGGCATAGGGCTGTTTTTCACAAATTTTTACGCTATTGTTATACGCAGTAAGCGTGGAAGGGCTCAAGTGTAGGTTATTTCGGCTTTGGTCATCATCTTAATTGAGGTTCTTTAGGAGTGCCTCTCACTCTCAGCTGTTTTCAGCACCATCTTGCGGTCAAACTGGTTTATTGTAAATACATAACTAACCGAACAACTTTGGGTGGATACCGATGCAAACCCAAGTGTGGAAAATTTTTTCGGCAGTTTTGAAAAAAAAGTTTAATTGAGATTAGTGCAAAATTGGGCGAGACTAGTCGAAACAAACTGTCCTGACTGCCTGTAATTTTGCACCAATCTCAATAGAACTGTTTGTAAGATTTGCAGAAAATTTCCCAGCTCCTGGGTCGTGCTGAACCGCTATCCACCCAAAGTTGTTCGTTTAATGAATTATTTACAATGAAACATTTTGACCGCAAGATGGCACTGAAAACAGCTGGGGAGCACTCTGTAAACAAACTCTGCATTTCTAGACAAATCTGTGAAACAAGCGTCGCCTTCTTTCTTGAGAGGCGGTTACTCAAGCGAAATTTCCAAGTGAAGGACCAGATCGTTCATTCAATCGGATATAACTATTTAACTTCCCGTAGATCAATAACTAATCTCTCAATCATTAAAATTATTTAGGCCAAATTTCTTCGTATAGTATGACATATGTGACTTCAAGCGATTGTCGAACATATAAGAATTTCTGGAAACTTTTATTACTTGTTCATTTTATTTGTAATTTTTGTCGTGATTAGATATATCCTTGAGCGTGACGTCAAATTCTTAAACCGACCAAAATTGTTTAGGAAAAATCCGCTAGAAAAGTTCAATTTAGACTCGATGGAGATCCACACCTATGCCTGTCCTGAACGCCGAATTTCAACTCATAACACCGGCACATAAAAAAAAGTATCTGTACTTTTGACCAGACCTACTTTGCTAAATGTATTTTGGCATGCTGAATCCGAATTGGAGGTCGGTTTGGCCCGACTACTTCTTGTTTTGGAGAAAATCGTGCTATTCTGCGCTATTTCCACGATTACCACCGAATTTTTCACGATTTTCTCGAAAACAAGACGTAGCCGGGCCAAACTGACCTCGGATTCGGATTCAGCGTGCCAAAATGCATAAAGCGAAGTGGGTCTGGTCAAAAGTACAGATACTTTTTTTTTGTGTGCCGGTGTAATCAGTAGGACCATGAATCCAACTAAGACGTGGTACACGTGCACCCTCTCTTGGTCATCCACTTGAGTATCCGCCTTGTACCAAGTGCCGAATAAAAGTTCTAACCTAGGAATTTAAAATTGAAATTTCGATCACATTTGCCATATTATCTCAGACGCAATCACAAAAAAGTTCGAGACGCAACAGTCCTGCCGTGAATAACTTTTCATTTCCACTAATAAACATTCTCTCACACGTATCAGGCATACAATCATTTTAAGACCAGATCGGACTGAACGCCTAGAAGCAAAAGATGACGGGTGTCTAATTCCAAAGGCGCAGAAGGAATACGGTGGTTTTCGTATTCTGTCTGAGGCACGTGGCGGGTATACATGAGCATAATAAAAAAAACGAAGTAGATATTCGAAGCTGAACAGCAGCGACTTAGACAAGCTCTTGCTTGTAAAGTTTTTCCTTATGCATACGCTCCATGTGGCGGGCAATGTGCATCTTCTGCTTGGCTCGGTAAACGCAGTGAGGGCACTGGAATTGGGGCTCCTTATCCAGAAAAAAGCAATTCACGATTAATTAAAACATGTGCAATATAAAATTGATGGAATAATTTAGATATAGAAAAAATGAAACCTTTCCACACTCCCACTTCTGATGATTGCGCAGGCTACTCTTGAGCTTGTAGACGCGTCCGCAGGCGGCGCAGTTGAAGCCTTCCGGATTGATGCCAGGACTACCAGTTGGACTCACGCTCAAGCTCTTGGTCAAGTCAGTACCAGATCTCCAGGACATGATTGACGGCACGGTCCATCTCTGCCAAGCAGCAGCCCACTTGAGCCCGGTCATGCTTAGATCTTCAGCTGTAACAGTGTTATTCAAGTTTTATAGGTTAATCGTCGCAATTCGCATGTCCAAGCTTGATAATGGCTCCAAAATAGGCAGAGCCTAACAAACGAGGCTTCGTGAAGATGTTGTCCATGCGATTGCGATTGCACTTGCCTGAAAAAAGCTTAAAGAGAGCTATAAACACGTTATGCTTCTCTTGTTCCTCGTAAACGATTTGCCGTTTTTTGATTTATGCAAAGTAGCGGAGGATAATAGCAGTTCGAAAGATATATCATAGTATACTGGTACATTCTTAAGACAGTTTGAATTTTTTTCAATTCTCATGTCCCATAAGCAGCTAGCTAGATGAAAATCTTCTTACTTGTACAGCGACTAGATCCAAAAGAAAGAGAGAATCCGGTATAGCTCATAACGGCTCTTCTCGATTTCTCTCTTCCCCAAAAAGCAAGCGATCGAAATTATTCTATATTTACAATTTGATCTAGTTAGTGCGCATGCCTAATGTATACTTCCTCAACATCAATGATTCACTTCGTCATTTCCGTATTGGCAGATTCGGAATATTCGTTCAAAATCTCAGTGATCATTGCAAAACACGTATGTAATGATCACGGTCGTATGTAATGATGTTGAGGAACTCAGTGCAACAGGAGTAGCTAAAACTGTAGATAAGATGCATTCAGCGATGACAGTTCTAAAGAATTTTGAAAAGTCGATCATAGAGACATATTAGAGTTCTTACAAGTGAAGCTGGTACTATTGAAGATGGGAATTAGGGAAAACTCACTAACTTTTCAAGACATGATACTTTAATATATCTACGCTTAAGTAAGTAATGTTACAAATATTTGATCATTTCTTGTTTCCAATCGATCAAATGAGTAGGTTGCATAGCCAATGCCAAATTCACGGCCAGTGCCGTTTTCGGCGAGTTCTAATAGATAAGTATCGTATTCTGTCGTGGATATTCATACTTGCAGCCAACCAGATTCCAACTATACTTATACATTTTTTTGATCTTCTAAATTACAAAGTCACAGTCGCTCTTACTTGGAAACCTCTAATATTTCTGCAATTTCAATCTATTCCGATTATATAATGCTCTGAATGCGGATGGAGGATGCAACTTTTATTATCCTCGACGGACGCGTAGACGTCTGCAATAGCCTAGATTCCATCACTGTGGCTACAAAATACCATATGTATGTACCTCATTCCGCAATCGCGGTTTTCCATGATTGAGGCACTCGAGTACATAATCTCCCAAAGTAATCTAATACAAATATAATCATCCACGATGCCTTTGTATCGACGAATAGTCTCAACTTCTGACTAATATTTAATCAGTTTTGTGACAAGACAATGCGAATTTGATAGGGAGGTAGTCATTTGTTAACTTTTACTTACTAATAATCTACGACTATCTAAAATTGAGAAAGGTGTTCGAATAACTCGCTTAACCGCGCCAATCGTATTCCTTCTACTCATCTTCGTAGGTCCCGTGCCGCTCACTTTCCGCGTCCGATACCTAATACCTGCTCGAAATGTAGCA
This sequence comes from Eretmocerus hayati, assembly GCA_029851415.1. Lineage (NCBI taxonomy): Eukaryota > Metazoa > Arthropoda > Insecta > Hymenoptera > Aphelinidae > Eretmocerus > Eretmocerus hayati. Next base: position 156,156,869 of record CM056741.1, read on the forward strand.
GTGACATTATGAACCGCGCGGGTCATGCGAAAATGAGTAGAAGGAATGCAATTTTTGAGAACTTATCATTGGCCGAAAGAAACGAGCAAGAAGAACTCAAGGTTGAATCATTTCGGTTGCTGTCAAATAAGAAATGTTCCTGGAATTCTACTATCCGATTTCGCTTCTTTTTCGTTGAAACCTTTTTTAAAATTTTGAGCGAGATTTCTTGCAAATCGTGATCTATTGCATTTTATTTTTCAGACATTTCTCGACTCATAAATGATCCCTTCCTCATAATTAAAACATGTAATTTTCAAGTTATCGCACAGTTCGTGACCATGTAATCATCCTCCAGAAATTTTCTGTTCAAATGGGGAGAAAATGTTTGTCGGAAGGAGGTCTACTGCACTTTGTTTCTTAAAATAAGGTCAGTTTTCCATCAACATTAGACTGATTTCGGAGCAAAACGACATTTTGATAGTTTTTCTGAGACGGAAAGCAAGAGCTCTTTGTGAATTAATTCACGGACTTTGAAAAAATCATCTCTTCATGAAATTTAGATTTGAAGCTGTATCCTCAAAGGCAACTCTGAATTCATGCATAACAGTGAGAGCTCGATTTCTTCAGTTTCGATTCAATTTTAGCTAACATGTGACATTTTTATTCAAGATGCATCGGTAGAAGGATATGGTCGGGTACGAATAAGTTTGTTGTTCCTTTTTTACTTTTTAATGAAGTGTTATACAATAAGCATTATGAGAAGCTGAACGAGGTGAGGACATGACGTCTCTGTGAATTCACTCAAAACTGCTGGATTATTATCAACAAAAATAGTAGAAATGATTCCAAACATCTTGATCATTATTGCTGTTGAGTGCCTCTGGTTACGATGTATGCAAAACATACCTATCAAATATCAAAAGTAATAGATGAAACTGTGGATCAAGCCTTGACTGAAGACTTCCTTAATACAATAGTTGCACATGAACAAACACTGCTTCTGGGTGCACTGTTCTGAACTGCATTGCCATGATAAATGATCCAAAAGTAAGCTCTCCAACATACTGAGCTGGCAAAAAAGTTTGCAAAATACTGAACGTGACTCTGGAGTTTGATAGACAGTAATTCTCTCCTCTTGGGGTGGTTGTCTGAAAAATGAATAACAAGTTAATAGGAGCACTAATAACAAATGTGTCATATTATCTCATATCTTTATACAATATTAATTTCAATGATCAACGATGGATCGAAATTCATGAATCTTTTCGCCAATATCAATGCTCAGGCAAAAAGGTGCCAATTAAATAATTCCTCGGAATCTCCAAAAATAAGCACTAGAACATTTCAAATTTCATTGCTATGAACGTCTTCATAATTCACTCACGAAGGTATTTCCAGCCACGAAGATGGTTATCCTGTCGAGGGTGGATTAATTCTATAATTTTTCATTCAACCCACATATAAATATGATGGTTGAGACAGCTTGTAATTGAATTCACTTGAATGAGATCGGTGATGGAAATGATTAAGCAACAAATAACATTAGATAAAATTTAATGGAACACCATGGTCGATGAACTTTTTCATTGACACAAAATTGACTCTTGGAGTTTTAAGTAAACTCTCTGATAAAGAAATCAAAGAATCAAGAGAGAGCCATTTTGTACTTAAATTTCAAGAAAGAATATTTTTAACTTAGGTTCATGTATTATGAATAATACTAAATAATCAATAGAACCATTTTTATTAATAAAATATATGTAATCGATATTTTCAGTCACCACTTCACTCCCTTGTCGGAAGGAAGGTATAAATTTTTCTCGTATATAACCTAATCAAGTTGTATAAACTGTTATTGAAACTAGGCAAATTCAGTTGCAAGTCTTTCGCCATCAATTGCAATCGGCGACTTACAATAAATGCTTAAAAGTATAATATCGCGTTGATCTACTGTGGCAAGAAGCTCCATACTATAGTTATAATTTTATTGACAAAGCATATGAACTTTGAGTAGATACCATTTTTGAAATATGAATTAATTCTTTCGAGCGTATCATGAAATGTATACAGACATTTTCGGTATGAAGGCTTAAAAGTCAAAATCTACAACAATGTATTAAATACTATTTTTTTTTTTGATCAGCTGTAAGTACAATTTAAAAATAGCGTATAAAAGTCACTGAAATGCACAAATTATCAAAAACTACATCTGAATTAAATATTTTTCTTCTATTCACATCTTCGCGTTATATACATTCGTATGTCATATTTACAGTCGAGATTTCAATACTGAAATCAATTTAGGTATATGTACGTTGATACATCTTTTGAATTTTAGATTACTTGAAAAATTACATTCAGTAGAGATCAGGTTTTCAGTTTCTCAAAGGGAAATATTCGAGGAATAACAACGCCATCCACAATTGCATCAGACCCAAAAGCGTGCTCAGAATTTATGAATCAGACTTCTTTCGTAATAACAAATTCGCGATAATTCGATTGCTTTTTTTCAAAATTCACTTATGCATTAGAGAAAATTTGCGATGCATTTGAAAAATACAGCGTCAAAGTCAGAATCGGAATGTCCTTCAAAAAGCACTTGTACTTTACTTTGAAATTCTTTTATACTTTGTTTCGGTATACGATTCAACATTCCAAACCAAATCTTCTGTCCTCTTGAAAAACAACAATTTTCAACAAAATTGTAATTGGAATAACTTTTGTGAAAGCATAATTATTAAGATTTTCAAAGCGCATTTTACGGAGGCGATTGATGTTGCGGGAGTTGAATACTGTGATACTTTTTACAGTGATCAAGAAGCTTATCACGACGATAAAATTTTCTTGGACACAATGAACAAGGATATTTTGGAAGATCAACGTGCAGCTGCATGTGAGCTGTGAGATTATGTTTGTATTTAAACCAACCGTGGCAGATTTTACATTGAAATTGCGGATCCTTACCACATTCTATCCTTAAATGTCGAGTTAAACAATATTGACGCAAATATGCTCGACTGCAGTTTGGGCACTTAAATCTAGCGGCGTTACCAGGTTTGTTCGATTGTGGCAGCTGGTCCAACTGGTGATGTTGATGTAAATAGGATGCTGGTCCCGACCAAAAGTCTGAAAAAAACATGGAAGCACAATTAGTAATTTGGTTTTGAACATCCATAAAAATGAATCGATCTTTTAGTTAGTATTGTTCAATGGAAAAATTATTATAATCAGATATAATTGCAGATTAGTAATACCTTGAATAGACTTTTCTGAGATCACTCCTAATATTTGATACTCCTTTTGTTTCAGGAGTCAAGGATCTAAATATGAGAGATGACTCTCTAAAAATATTTCGATGAGGGATTTGATATCCATAATTGAACTATTTCAACCACAAGCAAAGCCAGCGATATACTCTTTACATCGACAGTGACTAATTTTTTTAAATTCAAGTTTTACGCAATTTATCATGGAAAATTTGTTATTCTGTAAAAAGAATATTTCAGAATAATCATGATCATCCATATTATACGCTATACCAAATCTAAGGATGAAATAAAATATTATCTTGATACTTGATACACGGATGAGTCTTATCAAAATGGTGATGCCATCGAAAAAGTTCTGCACTCCATGACGAAGACTACATAAATTTTTTTCCGAACTGTGCCAAATTTGTTCCTTCCTCGTGTCAACCTTCTCGTCCCAATGAATCATTTTGGTCGGCCATAACATATTTTGAATCAAAAATCAGCGATTCTCTTGAGCCAGCATCACGAGACTCGGATTTCCTCAATAAATAAATTTCAAACATTGTCATGAAATCATCTAAAATCATTCGTATCTTGATAGTTCTACAAGTGGAACTTCTGCAAACACTACTACTCAGTAAAATAGGCTTTTATTTCAATGCAATCATGACTACATTGCACCGTATGATGGTTTCTCGCGACGATCTCGTAAAAATATCTTGCAACAGAATTGAAAATTGAATTACTGCATTGGAGATTGTATAAAGCCTTTTAAAATTACGTTAGATTTTGCATGCATTGTTGGGTTGCCAGTTGTAGAAACTCAGCCGATAAAAACTCGATTCTCCATATTGATGATCAAAGGATGTTCAGGACAAGAATTTTTCAAATATCTTTGAAGGATAAGCAAGGAAAACTGATCTCAGAAAGTTGTGATCACAGCAAAAACAAGAGAATTCCCAGAAAATAAGTATAAAGGCCTCCTCATTTTGTCTCTTTTAAAAAAAATTCACGGACTTTTATATTACGAATTTGTTGTTTCATCAGTAACTATGAAGTTGGTTGCAAATATTCCCTTCGAAAAATTATACAGTATTTGGTGTTACAAAAAAAAATGCACAAATATTCCCAGAAAATTTATTATGAAAGCACAAGCTCATATCAATGATACGATTTCAACAACCCAATTAGCTGTACAGACAGATGTTCATGAGCTGTAATATATACGTCACAACAAGTAGTCAAAATAAAATGTACAAACGATTTAGTTTTCAAAACTATTAACAAGACAGTCATCGAGATATTTGGTTAATCTATGAAAGAAATAGTTCTTAATCCATTTTGGGTATTTTCGTAAATCATCACTGAATAATATTTGTTTTGTGCTTGCCAAAGACGTGGCTTCTCAAATTATCTTTCCGTTTGGCTCTGTATTGACAATATGGACAGGCATATTGAGCTATTCGTCCAATACATTCAAGGCGCGCATGGCGCAGAAGAGACGATCTCACTTGGTACGTTTTGTGGCAAGTTTGACAGGTAAAGGCTCCCATTAAGCAATTGCTGTCAAAACTGTATCCTGAAAAGTAGGACCAAATAAAGAGATTAGATTAAGTAATGCAAATATTTCAACTTATTTCTACGATGTGATACATTTCTCAAAAATCCTTAATAAAATTTATGTTTGAGTACACTTGAAAAGAAATAGACAGATAAAATGTAAATCACGATGGAAGTGCAAATAGGACCATCTTCATTGATTAGATTCTTCTGATTGATTTTATATTTTATTGAAACATCATTGAATCATCTTTTTCATTGCGTGGACACAAATTGATCTGCTTAAATTTCTTTGTACAATTCCATCTCTCAATTACACACAAATACAGCGAAAAAGTGAAGAAGATGAAATTGTTGCTCTAGGTGCCTTTTTCGGTTTTCAATAATGCTTCTATGGTCCAGATAATTTCAATCTAAAAAATTTTAACTATTCACAATCAAGAGTTTAAATCATGTTCAGATTATTCCATACCACAATCATAAGTGTTGACCAACAGCAAAAATGTCATATCATGAAGATTTGCACAGAAAAAATTGAATTCTACGGAGACATGTTTTGGGAAAGTTTTGATCGAATTCAGAACTGACAAACTCAGGATGTTCTCGTGGTCATTATCAGCATTAGCTATTTTATTCGCAATTTCTACCACTACAATTTCCTCAGACACCATTACTTTACAATTTTGTTCGAAATCTCGATAATTTAATGTTCAGCCTAACTTGTGAGTGCTTTAGGTAGAAAGCAACGTTCTGGGTGAACATATGATATAAGGTATCGTGATCATCTTTTTTTTCAATTCTATTGATACATTTGAACAAGATGATTTAGATTTCATCAAGTTATGATCAGTATTTTGATAAAGACTGTCTAGATTGAACAGGAAAGGATCTCAGTAATGCCCTTCGGCGTTTCACTCGAATATACTGAATGGCTAAGATAGATGAGAAAATTATTGTATGGATTTCCACCCTCAGATTGAGTTTCTCTAACAATCAAGATGTGAGTTTTGGCAAATTTTTGAACAAGACTAAAAGTTATCTGGCCACGGTTCTAATTTTCTTCTAAGAATTAAATTTTCCAACAAAAATTGTTGAAAATTTTCTCTTTAAAGATACATCATGTGTTCGAAAACTTTTGATTCATTAATTGAACGTATTTTCTCGAAAAATTAGGTCTCTATTACGAGTTTTTGAAAAAAAGTCATAAAACCGAGATCCTTCCGATACACATTTTTAAGAGCCATTTTGTGATGTGTGCTGCGAAAATGAACCTAGAGCTTCTTGACCTTACAACACCCGGCGCGTGATTGTGTTCGGATGTTTCTCGCTATTCGGTTTTCTCTGGGCCTTGTGAGAATTGAGATGTTACCCTTCCTGTATTCTATTACCAATCATCGCGTATGATAGTTTCTCTTGACACTTTTGATATCTTCAGTCAGGACATTCGAGCACAAAATAGCATCAATGGCCATCAATGTGTAAAAGGTCGTTGTAACTTAGACAGGATTAACTTCTGCTTCCACTTTTAATCATTAGACGAATAATTTCTCATTCTCACTAACTTGTGGCAATTTTGAAGGAAGCACGAGTTCTAACCTAATCAAAAACTTGTGATATTCAAGTAATTTAAGTCTCAATGAAATTCTCCTGGTATTGTCTTGGTAGGATTGAGTTTCGTATCGATAAATACTTTTGAAAGATATATTTATAAGGATGCTCAAGTCACAAAATCCATCGTTAGAAATGTTTTAGGCCAGATCTATTCACATATTTATTCCAATTAGAAAGTACATTCTTAGGAGAAAGTTATTAGAACAAAAATAAATGAAAGAAATCGCATCAATCAGTCATCTGATTCCGACTTGACGGTGAATATTCACCGCTTTTTGCGATGATCATCCTTCATGATTATGACTTCCATTAGCTAGATCTTTGAGTTAGAGAGTCTATAGCCAATAAACTGCTAGCCTTTGATAATCGCCAAAATACCATTCGATACAAATGGAGATCCATAAGAAAATTAAGTTTCAACACTAATAATCCCAATAAGATAAATATCAGTAATAAAATTACCGAGAGTTTACAAGTGGTGGGATGTGCGGAGCCACAATAACGATTATTTATATGAAACAAAGTTTATCTAACACAATAATTTCAATTATTGGGAGTGAACATGAGTTGGAGCGCAGCCGTGAATTTCTTACAAGAGTGCGGTCTGAGATGTGGCCATATTTGTTTTTGCTGCCATCTGAAATAACACAGAGGTTCACCCCCAATTGTACATCGAACTAAACTATGCAAAAACTACGAGTAAAAAAGGTGAACTTTCTTATATGTATACAAATGAAAGCAACTAGCCGAATGAGTATTTCATTTTTGTTTTATATATCAGATACTATTTTTCTACCTTTCTTCCCGAGGAAGTGTGTCTATACCCAAAAATCAAAGATCCAAACCCTTCATGAGTCCTTGGTGCGGAAAAGCTTTTACTCTCGGGATAATTAGTCTGGGCGCCTAACGAGGCTTCCATAGCCACTTCTATTCCCCCGAAAAATCTATACGTTATTCTACGTACTTTGACGCGCTGAATCGATTTTTCGAGGTCACTTTCCCGAATTCCGGATACTTTTTTGATATTAATAATTTTGTGTGCAAAATTGAGGTTTTTTGCCAAAATCTCGAGTTATATGCATTTTCCGGGTATGCTTTATCGGATCAAAGTGAGATCGTAAAATTTCCCACAAAACGAGCCCATACAAGTTTCCTGGGAAATGAAAATCCGGAGCTGTATGTGCGCGAAAAACGCTCGGCGCGCTGAGCATGCGTTGTTGAATGCACTGCAAATTTGGCAGTTGTCAATTCAGGGCTAAGCGACCAAGTGCATCTCGAAAAGGATGGAATACCCTTCAGAATGACCTAAGTCGTATCTCGCTGAGAACGAAGCCCTTTGAGCACGGCTCAGAAAAAAGATGAATAAGTGTGTCAAAACGCTATTCTTGCAGCAAAACTGCCGTCACGCGTCTGCCACTTTGCAACGGTGAAGTTGCAATCACCATGTCCCAGTGGAGGGGGGAGCCAGGAGTACATCTGTTTCAGCCTTCCAGGCGTGGGATCCTGGTGCTGGACCGTAATGCCCTTCGGGCTCTGTAACGCACCTGCGACCTGGATGCGACTAATCGACGAGATCCTGGGCCCAGGACAGGAGGGAATAACGAGAGCGGAGTTCATTCAGTAAATCCCGAGAAGACAATGGATGAGACAGGCCTAGTAATGGCCTTGCTGAACAGGACGGCTCGTCCCATAAGGCCCAGGACAGGAGGAAATAACGAGAGCGGAGTTCATTCAGTAAATCCCGAGAAGACAATGGATGAGACAGGCCTAGCAATGGCCTTGCTGAACAGGACGGCTCCTCCCATAAGGCCGAAGAGCAGCAGGGAAGAGAGAAGACCACAGATCGCAGTCGGAGCTGCTCGCCTTATCCGGCAGAGTTCAAGAACATACCGAGACCCGATGACTTCATTGAGGCTGTGTCTGTCTGGCAATTGACCTCACAAGTACGTCGGGCTCGGAGGGCATCTCGGGAACGTAGTGCAAGTCGTGAGCCACTCACGTCAGACAGTGGTCTGAGCGACGAGCACTCTTCCCGAGATACTCCTGAATCCCCACGGAGGAAGCAGCGTGAACTTCGGATTCTGATCCCTCGCGTTGATGAGGTTGACAGCGGGGTCAATAGTCCCAGGACGCCACAGAGTGCCTCGACTTCTCCAGCTCCGGACACACCAGCACCACCACGCCACCTTGGAACCATTCCACGAACTGCTGGAATCTCTCGACGCTCGCGTGATCGGTCTCGACGACCAAGACCTGAACCGATTGGGGAAGAGGCCCAAACCCAAGGTTGCTCTACCTCAAACCACACTCAGTTCGACCTGGATGCGACCAATCGACGAGATCCTGGGCCCAGGACAGGAGGGAATAACGAGAGCGGAGTTCATTCAGTAAGCCCCGAGAAGACAATGGATGAGACAGGCCTAGCAATGGCCTTGCTGAACAGGACGGCTCCTCCCGTAAGGCCCAGGACAGGAGGGAATAACGAGAGCGGAGTTCATTCAGTAAATCCCGAGAAGACATTGGATGAGACAGGCCTAGCAATGGCCTTGCTGAACAGGACGGCTCCTCCCATAAGGCCCAGAACAGGAGGGAATAACGAGAGCGGAGTTCATTCAGTAAATCCCGAGAAGACAATGGATGAGATATGCCTAGCAATGGCCTTGCTGAACAGGACGGCTCCTCCCATAAGGCCGAAGAGCAGGAGGGAAGGGAGAAGACCACAGATCGCAGTCGGAGCTGCTCGCCTTACCCGGCAGAGTTCAAGGACATACCGAGACCCGACGACTTTATTGAGGCTGTGTCTGTCTGGCAATTGACCTCACAAGTACGTCGGGCTCGGAGGGCATCTCGGGAACGTAGTGCAAGTCGTGAGCCACTCCCGTCAGACAGTGGTCTGAGCGACGAGCACTCTTCCCGAGATACTCCTGAATCCCCACGGAGGAAGCAGCGTGAACTTCGGATTCTGATCCCTCGCGTTGATGAGGTTGACAGCGGGGTCAATAGTCCCAGGACGCCACAGAGTGCCTCGACTTCTCCAGCTCCGGACACACCAGCACCACCACGCCACCTTGGAACCATTCCACGAACTGCTGGAATCTCTCGACGCTCGCGTGATCGGTCTCGACGACCAAGACCTGAACCGATTGGGGAAGAGGCCCAAACCCAAGGTTGCTCTACCTCAAACCACACTCCGTTAGCTGCAGTAACCGAAGTACCGGAGCCCAGCGAGACGCCAAACGAAGAGTCCGAGGTCACCGAAACTAACGCCGGGTTGGATCCGGTAGGCGACTCGGACCTCGCACAGCGAGAGCTAGAGGAGTTCCTGGGACAACCAGACGCCGTTTCAACATCATCGGTAGAAAGGGCACCATCTCCGGGCCAATCCGAATTGCCGGCTGGACCAGCGAACCCACGTAGCACGACGCCACCACGCCCCAGGCTTTCCTTGCAACAACGGCTGGCAGTACCAGCACGCCGGGAAGATCCAGCGAGCGGTTTCACGGCGGAAGATTTTCGGGAACCAGCTATCCTATTGGCCCCCAAAAATTTACCCGCCGCCGTGCAACAGCGTATGGAGCAGGAAGCGGAATTGCAACTCTGGAACAATTGGAAGAAAGGAGACACCTAGAAGGACTACTTGGCCCGTAGCGAGGAAGTGGCCAAGAACTGGCGGCCTAATAGACCGGTCCAATTTCCGAAGCGGATACGGGGGAAGCGGGCCCTGACCCCGTCGAACTGGACTCCGGAAATTGCCACGCAGATCCGTAGAACGCGGGTACAGGAACGCGCTGCGGAACGCCGAGCGGCCTTATGGGAGGAGCCGTCCTGTTCAGCAAGGTCATTGCTAGGCCTGTCTCATCCATTGTCTTCTCGGGATTTACTGAATGAACTCCGCTCTCGTTATTCCCTCCTGTCCTGGGCCTTATGGGAGGAGCCGTCCTGTTCAGCAAGGCCATTACTAGGCCTACCTCATAAATTGTCTTCTCGGGATTTACTGAATGAACTCCGCTCTCGTTATTTCCTCCTGTCCTGGGCCCAGGATCTCGTCGATTAGTCGCATCCAGGTCGCAGGTGCGTTACAGAGCCCGAAGGGCATTACGGTCAAGCACCAGGATCCAACGCCAGAAAGGCTGAAACAGGTGTACTCCTGGCTCCCCCCCCCCCTCTACTGGGACATGGTGATTGCAACTTCACCGTTGCAAAATGGCAGACGCGTGACGGCAGTTTTGCTGCAAGAATAGCGTTTTGACACACTTATTCATCTTTTTTCTGAGCCATGCTCAAAGGGCTTCGTTCTCAGCGAGATACGACTTAGGTCATTCTGAAGGGTATTCCATCCTTTTCGAGATGCACTTGGTCGCTTAGCCCTGAATTGACAACTGCTAAATTGGCAGTACATTTAACAACGCATGCTCAGCGCGCCGAGCGTTTTTCGCGCACATACAGCTCCGGATTTTCATTTCCCAGGAAACTTGTATGGGCCCGTTTTGTGGGAAATTTTACAATCTAACTTTGATCCGATAAAGCATACCCGGAAAATGCATATAACTCGAGATTTTGGCAAAAAACCTGAATTTTGCACACGGGGCCCCGGTGAGCGCTCAGACTGAATTAAGAGAGAAATGTGATGTGAACAAGTAATTCACTGAAGAATCTCCATCTTACTGGTATAGAGTTTAGGAAACCGCTATCGTACCGGAGACCGGAATTGCAGACCAAGTTTTTGTTCGGGCAATAAGCCTCGACTGGTGTGTGCAATGACCATCGAAATTTCATTCAAAAAATTTGAGCCTCGCCATCAAAATTTGCTCCAAAGAAATACCGTTATACCTATCAGTCGAAAATTATTTTTAATCTGTACCATCATAATTTTGAAAAGGATGAATATAAGATGAAGTAGACCATCCTATCATAATTATTAGAGTGGCCAAACTGTTACATGGGTACCCACAAATGATCATTCTTCTTAATTCAGTGATCAACAATTAAGTACTAACATATACGCTTGAAAAAAGAGATATATAGATAGATTAACGTCATGAGAAGAAACCAACTCAGTTGTACTGCTCAAATATTTTAAGTTGTTGAAAAAATTGCTATTTACATTGCGGTTTGTCGCACAGTCAGCCAGGAGTATTTTGAAACTCCTCTCAAATATCACAGACTCACTCAAGTGACATAATGAGCACATAAAACTCAATCTCAAATTCCTAAATTACTCGCGAAGCGTTCAATCTTCATCATTTGCACGGATTGATATAAGAAAATACAGACATCCTTGATTTGATTCATCGCCAATTACCAATCATGTATCTAAAATAACTCAGCATTCATACGAAATTTCTATCCAAACGTATGGAAATCTCAAGATAATAGCTACAATACTGTCATTCACAGTGGGAATAATAATCTATGACGAATTTTTTGTACAATTTCATTGTCGTCCGAGTTCAACAGTATTGGCCAGCACACCGGAGACTCTCTTACGTGTCTGATCAGGGATTTTCTCCATTTGTAGGATTTTGAGCATGCCAGGCACACGCTTCGTTCTATATCTCCATAACCTGGAAGGAAAAAAAGAAATCACCATAGTTTCATTCATTCGTAAAATGTTCTTATGATCAAATTTTTTCCATGTAAGTGGCAACAGGTTTCAATTCCATCTCGTGCTTAGTGTACTTACAGTAAATTAAAAAAGAAATCGAATCGTGAGTAAGAGTTCGTTCACGTGATTTTTTTTCAGTCATTTCTTGTAAGAATTTTTTTCATTAATATTTGTGAGGAAAGTTCGGTAATCATCAAGAAAAATCAGGTGATCTACGTCTACATTCAACTATTTATACCACAGTAGAGTTCAATCAGCGTCAAAATGTCTTGGTGGGAACATTTGGTGCAAATCCATCTCTTTATTCTTTAACTAGTTTGAGGTTACTTTTTAAAATACATCACAGTTTACAAATCATCGCTCTCACATTGCTCTGTAGCCTATGCAGGGCCGCTAGTTCTGTCACGCTAAATAGATCTTTTAAGAAATATCATTCAACATTCCCTGAGATTTAAGAAACTAGATATCTTCCAATTTTTATTAAATAGAAATCAAATTGAGTTCTCTTCTTCTATGAAAAATCCAACAGCATTTGAGGAAAAACGCTTGACGTGTATCTTTTTCACGGGCATAAATTAACGATAGGTGAGTTACCTGGACTCTTTGGGAGTTCAGGACATTATTTGAGTGAATACTGCGCCTCATCTTTGAAAGATTTAATAGATGCGAATTCGTTATCTACTTATTTTTCATTTGATATTTCCTTAGCTAGATACACTAAACTCACACACTTTCACTGCAAATTTCATACATTTGTGAGCTACCGTTCAAACATGTCAGAAAAAGTACAAAAGAGTGAAAGGTTTCAATAAACTTGGTAGTTAAGTCAAAGGTTTATTCTGAATACCGTGACAGAAATATCAATTAATAACACTTTCAAGCGTGGCAATTAGCTCATTTCGCAAATAAATTTTCCACTCTACACTTATTCAACCATCATGACAACGCAAACCGAATCGTAGGTGTTGAGTTACAATACGCAACGCACGACTTAGTTTACAAAAATAGAATTTTTTATAACTATAATAACCAGGATATTTTATTCATTAATTCATTATCAACAAATTATCGGACTAGGAATTCCTTGAACCTCTTGAATGAAAATCTGTACCGATGAAATGTTCCATTGAAGGCCTCGACAGTCACTCAACGGATGAAAGTTAAGGCGTTTTCAAAACTTGCTTCTGATGAACAAGCCTCATATGGTTCACGAGATTTAATTTCATTGGAATCAAGCAAGTGCATACGGGGCACTTGTACAAGATTTTCCCACACTTCTCTCGGTAATGACGATGTAATGTTCCCTTGGAGGTGAAAAATGTTTTACATTCATAGCACGTGTACAAACCTGAAACGAAAAATGTCATTCATTAGTAACATGAAAAAAAAAAAATCAGTCATGCAGTGTCGTTTCCTGACTCGAATCGGAGATTTCACTGGAGAAATTTTCCTCTGCAGTAAGCCACACAGTAAAATTCATTCTCGGTAAAAATTCGTTGCCATTGAAACGAACCGTGAGAGGATAATGTAAGGTAGGATTTTACCAAATATGTGTAAAGAGAGTCAAGTATTTTTTCAACTTTATTGATAAAACTAAGAGAAGTGTTTAGGTTTACAAAAATCCACACTTTAGATTGAGAATGAATTTCCGAATCATTGACTGTGGGATGACATCAATCATTCAGATAACTATTGTACACTATGAATAAGAGATACCTTTGACGTATACATTGGCTCAAAAATTATAAAAAAAGAGAAATCCAGGAGGATTGGATAAAAGAATTCCTTGCTACCCACATTCCTATTGGGGGAGGAAAATACACTTCAACAAAATTAGATTGATACCAACTAAGGAAAAACCAAGAGTTCTCAGATACGAAACGGGACAACTCCAATGAAGCGACCTTCTGCCACAAGATTCATTTCCGATGATCTGTATTATACAGCAAAGTTTGACAATATTCGTTGAATAAGTCAATTGAAGAGCATGTACTCAAATCTGAAGATTTTTCACTTCTTCCACCACCAAATATCATCAATTATTAGGAACTGGTTGCACTCCTCTATTCATAACTTTTTAAGTGATAAAAATGGTAAGAACTAATCAAATTCGAGTTCCATGCAGTTTGCAAATGAAACATAAGAACTCATTCATGATAGGATGGTGTATCGATACAACTGAAATTAATAACTAAAATCAAGCAGCTCAAACTATATGATATCTTATAAAATACATTCAAAATTCACAATTTCGCTGTAATTTGATTAGATTTTGCAGTCTCGCGGATTTCATTAATAGTAATTCCAGACATATCAATTGAAAAAATACCCAAATTGTTGGCATAAGATGCTTCATTCCACTAGATTTCACACTTACGAAACGAAATTTCACAGTCTCGATGGTTTAGTGAACTCGCTGAGCCGCGTAATTCTATTCCTTCTGCTCATATTCGTAGCGCTCGTCACGCTACTCCCACCGCTACGGCGATCATACTTGTGGAGTCCTAATCTCAAAATATCGTCTCTTCTGACTCCATTTCAGATATCTCTCTTCTTTTCATATGTTCAAGCTATGACTAAAATCACATCTGCACAATATCAGGAAGATGTGACTTATTCGTTGATGAAGAAAAAGATAATCAGAGGGTGGTCCGAGCGCCGTGCAAGTTTACGTATAATACGGTCTGAATGGCATCCGCATGAGAGCGACGAAACTGTAAGGACCTACTGCATGGCATTCGGAAAGAATCGACTGACGCCAACGGTTATACACTTGGCGTCAACAGATACTTTCCAAAGGTGCAGGGCGCTAAGTGTACATACGTTACATCAGACTTTTTCAAGTATTTTGTAACGTTTCTATTTTTGCTTTCTTGCAATCTTCCCAGTGAGGTAACGAGCGCGAGTGAGAGAGGAAGACATGAAGAAATCACGTTAGCATTAAACTAGCGATCCTCCAGGTATACATGAAACTACCGCGCTGATGACCGTGAGAGTCTTGAACCATAGCGTCGAGAGTACTGACATGGGTTTTACAAAGATGAGTATAAAATCATGGGATTACGCGCCTGAGCGAGTGGTTGGAGCACCTCACTCAATTTTGGTTAATCATACATCAATTTTTCTGCCAAATCAAAAAATATCTAGGCAGGCGAACGAGCAGGCGAATCCACTTGAAATTTACTCTAATACAAAATGGAAAATACGTAAAATAAAGCTATTGTCTCGCCAAATTCCTGACAAAAATTTGCTCACAGAGCTCACTTATGGGCACTTCAGACATATTTTTTTTTCACACCAATTACTAAATGGTGTATCGAGTGATTAATAATAGTAATCGAAGAATTTTGATCACATCGTTTAGAGGAATCTCGAATAGAAATAAATCAAAACTAAAAAAGTTGATGATTAACATGCTGAACGATAAACTAGATATCAATCACTACTAATATTATCTGAGCATCGATCTATCAATTTTGACTGAAGAATCCTCGGTCCAAATGTACTTGACCGTAACTTGAACAAGTTTACTCGGACTTTTTCAATTTGGTAAAAACTGAAGCACCGATCAAACAGAGGAGTGTGATATGCAAATGCAGATACTATAATCATTATCTTCTAGCGCACAATTTTTCAAAGGTTTTATAGGATCATCTCCTCAACCCTTTTTCATTGAGAAAAATATAAATATGTAGTACAAGAATATTATATTTATGAAGTTCACTCGTATTATAACAACAGCTCGATGGATTTGAAGCTTTCAGGTATTAGAACTGGAAACTTTGAAGTGTTGCTCAGCTTGATGAGCGTGCAAAATGAAGGCTTTAAAAGCGGCAAAAGGGCAGAGGGTGCATTTGAATTGCGGCGGTTCACACTTGTGCTTCAAATAGTTGCTCCACATCTTGTAGAATTTGCTGCATTTTGTACACGTATAGCCAAGCATATGCTCACCAGCATAAGTCTTGCGATAATCTGAAATCATACCAAATTATAATCAATAATCAGTACAAAGAAAATGCCTATTTGAACCAGGTATTAAGAAAGAACCCGTAAAGAATTTTAAGGAGAAAGATGCAGAAGCAGAGATGGCAATATTATCATGATAATATCAATCATATTGTACTCAAAAAGGACAATTCACAGCACTCAGAAGAATCGGTCTTGATTTATACGTTCTACTATAATATTCGAATACTATTTCAACTTTATAATATCCTGTGGAAGAGATTATGTTTAGAATTTTTTAATAATTAAACAATCTGGACTGTTACGTAACAATTTCAAGGATAAAAAATCTGTTCTCCCAAATTATTAAAAAAGTCAAGTACGTCGGAAAGGTTTCTCTTTGTTGACTATCTGACTGAAGAAAATTCCTTACACAAAATACACTCAATAAATACCTGGTGTATACCTTGACGAACCACAACAAGTAAATCAACTTAAATTTTGTATAGCTTATTTTCAGTAGTTTCCGTACCACCTGGAATAAAAATTTTGAAAAAGTCCATGGCCGCTCAAAATCAATTATTTCATAGAGGCTTTTCTTTCACTTATTTTGGAAGTAATTTCCAATCCTCTCATACCATGATCGATGTTTTGAGAGTCATTTTGGATACCTCATACACTACGATAAAGTATACTCGCGATTAGGTGAATACTGGGAGTAAAGGAGGAATTCTGGATTTTCCTCGAGTTTAATCCAACTCACTTGTTTGTTTAAGAAATTTTGAGATCAACATTTTCTGTTTCTTCAAATGCTCTCAAGCTCGTTTAATATAATACTGCATAAAACCACACAATCCTATTTACAGTACAGAATCCAAGGCAAATAGCAAATCGATACAATGTTTCTAAAAAACCTTATTTGCGAATTAAACTTGATAAAGAGAAACGTTTTTTTCTAGAAAATCTATGGTATTTCTAAAAAAATGCAGAATAAGTATCTAAAATATTTTATATCAATTCATCAATTCCATAAGTCACATTATGTATCTGCTCATACAATAGGTTGATCGTTAGTCATGTTCGGGTGGCGATAGTTTTTCATTAAATATAATTATTTTTGAATGAGTATATAATATGTACCCATCACAGACAATATTTCATTTTCAACATATGAGTTTACCTCTCCGCTAATTGAGATTGAATGTTATACGAAGCGCTAGTCACTAAGAGGCTTGTTCATTCAAGTAAGTTTTTTTGTGGAACAGGGTAACCATGAATTTCATGGTAACAAATAATCTCTCGAAATCTTTCACGCGAAATATTAGGAAGCAGTTTGAGTACATTATACACTATAGTTCCCGCACGAAATCTACATGCCTTTCAGCATTAAAGCTCTAATACAAGTTACAGGTGTCGCACAGTGGGAAAGACCAGAATCTCTCAGCTCAAAAGTGAAAATATCTCGAGCAAGTTTCTTTTGAGCGAAAAAATTCTTGTATTTCCCACTGTTATATGCCGTCTTCATATACTTGAATAAATGAATTCGTTAACATAATTCATATTCAGCATTCGAACTATTTTTCAATCATATAGCTTACCGAGACATGATTTCTGAAAATTTTTTCGTATATCTACGGGTTAAAGAACAAGGATTACAATCTCTGAGTAACTTGAATGAACTCAATCACCGAGTAAGGAAGGGTTGTCACAGTTTATATCGTGAAAACTTTTCATATGTCGGCGTACGCAAGATGTATACTTGCTACTGAAACTACACAAGTTACATTTGTACATAGCACTATCAGCTTCATGAATATTACGCATGTGACGCTCAACGTTAGCCTTGTACATGCTCCTGTAGCTGCATAGTTTGCATTCAAACATTGACATTCGAGGATTTAATTTGCACATGAATTGTACATGACGTTTGAGCAGCGATCTGAATTGGAAAGATGCGGGACAGTGAGGGCACGAGTATTGATGCTGGTGACGGGGCTGCCCTCTAGCGGTGATCCATCTTCTATTAAATACTGCAGACAGATCTAAAACAGATATAAACAAAAAATGAGTATTGCATGAATTTGAGGAGAAAATTGCGTGGTATGGAGATTATTTTTGTTTAAGGTAGTATTTCCTCCAATAAGCAGTTATTCAAGGTTGAAGTATTTAAACCGAGATCTAAATTAGTTCCATGTGCGTATGCAGCTGAGACGTGATTTGACTATCTAATATCCTTCAAAATTCTCTTGCTTGTAATTTGCTACTGATAAATTTATAGAAAGTGTAAACCAACCCAAGTGTTAGTCGTCAACTGAAGATTTTATTCTTCAATTCACACGAATCAAGTTGTATAACGCTCAGAGGCACTTGGCCTCTTACTATCAGAATTGAACAACTGCGCATCGAAACTATTCGGTTGTGAAAATTCAATAATGAAGTAGAATCCCAAGGGAAGAATCGCGAAAAAAGATGGCGTTTCTGTTTTTTTTTCGCCTTATGGGTTGAATAAACCTGAGTTTTTTTGTCATCCTTCGCATTATCAATGATCTATGTCACTCCAACTGTCAAACCCAATCATACTTTTGAATAATAGATCGGGACACATTCAAGTCATATTTCTGTCATCATATACATCACGTAAATTCAAAATAAGGTAGATCATGACTCATAGTCTGATTTATTCATTTTACAAAACTACTGTACAGAATTAAAGCCCAACCAATACCTCAAATACATGCGTTGTTGAACATCTCGAACGATGATGTTGTCAGAAAAAGTATTTAGTCTTTAAAAAGTCACCAAGCTCACAGTCTGTTCTCGAGAAACGTTCGAGCAGTCACTCGTCATCCAAAAATCTATACAAAAATGAAACAATCTCAATCCCACCATTAGATATAATTTAAGAATGTATTCAATCTTAATATATAATAAGAAAATCACACAAAAGGTCTCCACTGTTTCCCATTCATTCGAAAATTCTCCTGGGCCCAATGTAACGAGGTGGCAAGTAAAGCTGATGTCGCTGCATCAGATGCCTTCGGAGCGCAATGTTGATTGTGTAAGTAGCCGTGCAGAGGCTACATTGAAATTTACGTTGAGCCGCATTAACGCATTCGGTTCTAACGTGAGCGAGTAGCTCACGCCTCGCACCGAACGGTTGACCACAATAGTGACATCTCAAGGTCGGTTGATCGCTTCTTGGACGTCTTTGCTGAAGATGTTGTTGTTGTGCTGGTTTGACCGTTGGCTGAACTACGGCTGACTGGGAGGACCAACGTTTGCTCAAACGGTAATACTCGTGCAGCGAACGTAGTTGCATCAATTTTGCCGTGCCTGCGTGATATGAAGCAAAGCAAAGCAACAATAAAGATGCCACGTAGCCTTTTCGATCCACGCTATGACAATTATGATGGTGAGGTTAGGTCTTGACAAGAGACGGTACAGGACATCACAATGAAACGGTATTTTTTCGGTTAAATTCCTACTGGTCCCCAGACCAGTCTGTGTGCATTCACCATGCAGTACATATATGATACAACCACCATTGACATGGACAGGCGCGTATTCGCGACTTGCTATAGTGTAAAATGTTAGATACTGATATTTGGAATAAATGATGAACCTCAAAAAATTTAGTAACCAGTCAAGTCTTCGGCTTTGATGATGCAAGTCACTCGCGTGAGAAGATTAGCGTTGGCATCTCAGGGTGGAAACTCATTCTCTAGACAACTACTTCCAAACCAATCAGCATCTTATTTGCATAAAGGATCTTCTCATTCTAAAATTTCAACTCTGGATAGGATTGGTGAAGTTGGACACGACTAATCAATAAATCATCAAGTAGCCTCGATTTTACGAATGATTATTTGTTTTCGAATCTCACTGCATTATATCAGTTTTTCAAAGACACTTTATCCAATTAACTTATATTGATAAGACGTAGGTACGGTCTCGCACATGCTAACATTTGATTTATTGATACATTAGTAACACAAATCCTTCAATACATCTTTGTACAATGATTATTTCTGAAGCGAACGATCTCTGATCGACAAGTCAACAACTGCCCAAACAATTGAAGGAATACTTTGTACAATAAATTTAGATAATGTTGCTCACAAAGTGATTGGCATTTAGTCAGATTTCGTGTATTGTGATGAGGTTTACATATACATATCATCAAAGTTATGAACAAGAATAATTTATTAGCTTTGCACAACCATATCGTATAAAACCTAATTTTTAGTAAATATCGTATGAAACGAAGAGTAATATCACTAGGCTGGCGTAAATAATGTAGCACTATAAAAAGATTCTCAACAAAATGAAGTGACTGCAATATAATAGCTGTGACTAAATTGAACTATTAACGTAAAATCCTTGAATATCAGTTTTAAAATAGCTTTGACAAGAAATATTGCAAAGATTTATTCGGATTCAGGGAAAAAATTCATCAAAAACTCATGGCACTGTAGGTGCAGTGCAAGATGACACTTTGGAACGCTTAAAAAGTCCTGCAATTCCATAAGCATATACAAAATCAACAGTCTCATAGTATTACGGTTACTGCAAACGACTCATTGGTTTCCATAGTTCTGCGACTGCGATCACAGTCAAACGGAAAAACACTCGAAAATCTGAGAATCAGCCATGAATAATCAGATCACTTGGTGCTTCGCGCGGAGATGTCTTTGAAGATTTGCCTTCTGTGCAAACCTGTTACCACATTCGATGCATATAAACATTTTCTCAACTCCGCATTCGTAATTCTGATGCCTCCACAGTGACGTAAATAAAGCGTACGACTTGTGGCACCTGTCGCAAACAAATTGACCCTTGGATGCCGCTGTGGTCCCCTGCTCCACACCATGAGTGCACTCGAATTTTCGATGCTGCCAGAACAAAGCCCTATTGGTTGATATACTACCACAATCAGTACATGTGTACCTCTTATGCCGCCGATCTTCACGCACCACCTCTGTGAACAGACCATAACGAAAGAGAAAATTAGTTATAAACATAAAAAAGAAAATTTACCACTACATTCAGCAAGCAACTTTGCTCTGTGCCGTTAGAGTTATTGATCTAGATTTCGCAGATTTTGGAGTTACCCTGGAAAGTTTCACCATCGTCTTACCTTTGCCTGGATTCACAAAAATCTTGGTAATTACGAAATTTTGTTCTTTTTCAGGTATTGAAAGATGCTCGGAAATGTGATTCCCAGCCTGATTTGAAGATTTGGCTGTCAAGAAAGATGAAAACTACTCCACTGGATTCCTATAGGTTGTCAAAATGGAATTGAATAATATCTAATATTAACTATACTTTGACGATCCGTGACAATTCAGTTGGATAAAAATTGAAAAGCTTAACAGAGAGTTTCTCTGTCTGAGAAAGATGCTCAAATAATTCGCTTGGCCGCGCCAATCGTATTCTTTCTGCTCATCTTCGTACGTCCCGTGCCGCTTACTTTTGGCGGCCAATACCTACCTGTTTGAAAAGCAGGGACTTAAGCGTTGCGGGCCGGACGAAGATGAGTAGAAAGGATACGATTGGCGCGGCTAAGCGAGTTATTCGAGCAAATTCTTCAATTAATTGGGAGATAAGTGGGATATAATAATTGAGTTGAACCACAACATTTAAGCTTTATGATTTCATCAGGTTTTTTTCGAACTCAAGTTCATCAGTAACGAAACTGGTGTCAATGAATGGTGAGGTAAATAGTTGTATGTATTTATCTACTTTATTCTCCAAGAAAATTCCCTTATCGAGATACTCAACTCAACTTTTAACAATAATAATTAAGTCTAACTACCGACGATATAAATATGATCTATCTCATAGAATGTGTTGGACTAGCGATTCCAACTAACATGACAGAATATTCCTCAAATTCTACATCATCTCCAAGCATAACCAAAGGGATCAATTTATAAATCCGAGACTAAACAAATATTATCCAAGAAATACATGCCCCACATCGTCAATCGCAAGTTTAGTCAGGCTATCGTTTTATCGTCGCCCCCGACGAAGAAAAACACCTCCCATTGTGGGCCAATGTAAAGTTACATTGGCCCACAATGGGAGGTGTTTTTCTCCGTCGGGGGTGACGTTATGTAATCGAATCCTCCAGCCGTTTCAAATCAATGCTATGGGCCCTACATTTTCAGATGGGGTTCCAACCAAGAAAGGCACTTATAGAAATTCACATTGATGTCGGCTAAGATTTGAAGCCTGGATGTGCAAAACTGCAGAGCAGGAAGATCTATATTGACCATTATGCATAGCACAATGAAGGAAGTAATAATACTATATAACTCAAGGATCTGATTTTAGTTTGACAAAATTTCCCAAAAGAGCCGCCAAGTTTTTGATGTCCACTACGTCTACAAAGCGTCAAAGCTCACGCAGTGATCAAGTGTTCGTTAGATCTTATCTGTCCACTCTTCCTCAGCCCACGTCGAAGCCCACGAGTTCTGAACTAGTGTCTATATATAGGTGTAAACAGCTCATTGCGTAACCTACTGCGCATCCTTCAGCGCATGCGTTATTGCCTCATAGACGCTGCGCCGTGAATTGCATGCACGGACAACAGAGCAAACGAGACACTTTCTGATGAAGTCCTCAACAGCCAAAAGATTCCTCGATACTGGTTCAATATCAGTTGAAACCGCACTTGACGGTAAGTCTTAGAACTGTTGTTCGAGAAACAAATAGCATCAGGCTCCGCGTGACCTAGCTCGCATATGTCACGGCCGCACGGAAACCCAGATGATCAGATATTTAGCACTTCTTAGTGGTAAGAATATCGCAAATCTAAGGTAGAAAGAGTCTTATTCCTTCTGCGTTCATCTAAAAATAATGTAAGAGCGCAGACAAATAAGTTATCGAAACTTTGGAGAGTTTCATTTTGAGGTATACTGTTGGATAAAACAGGTCTTATGGTCGATTTCGTCGTCAAAACCCTGGATTCCGGAAAATTGTTACAGCAAAGTGATTGAAAGAATTAGCATGAAGGTACAAGAAATACATTACAGAATTTCTGCGTCTCGGCATCTAAATGCTTCTATAACTACAGAAGATTGGTCATCGTGAATTTGATTTGACTAGATTGTGGTTACGTAACCAATGAATGGTCTTTGACCGTCAGAGGTGACTTCGTTGTGCACAGAACCATGAAGTAAGATTTGCGTCTTGTAAATCGAACGGAAAGGACAATGAACGCACTGATACGTTGGTTTTTGACCGCATTCTTTGATATGCCTTTTCAAATTTTTCAGCTCGTAGTATCGCCGATTACAATTTTCACACACGTAGCGACCGAGGCCACGAGAACGCCTTTGTCTCGGATACTGTCCCGATGGTGGCTGTTGTTCCGATCTCCGAGACTGGTTTTGACCTGCAACAAATAAGTTTCATTTTCCTCAATTTCATTCATCATAAGTTCCTCTAAGGTTCTCATCACGTTTGAGAAAGTGAAATTTGGATAATAATCAATGACTGACCGATGTTGAAAGGACCCCGCCATGAATCATAGAATATTGGGTTTCAGCTAAATGTGATCGTATGGTAGTTAAACGATAGATTTTGACGAGCTGAATAAAAGTCCCAACGGGTGCAAGGAACGATAACGTGTCGTTTTTGAGTAATTCGTGGTCAAAGTTGCCTGAGTTTGCAAGCTAAAGTAGGGTTATGCAATGTTAACTAGAAGCTGTGCGCATTTTAATTCCCTGCTAGCTCGTCTATTTCATCGCGTTAGGCTCGAAATATAATTGCAAGGTAGGCCATTGTTCATTCCAGATTATTTAATAATGAGTTCTTGAAGATTTCTGCATCGAGAAATATAAAATATTAATCTCTCGATTTTTCTAACTGTTTTTTTATTGAAAGTTGAAGAATCCTCCTGGTGATTTTCTCTGTAACTTTGATCAAAACTGTATTTACGTGTCATGTTCAATATATTCAATAAATAGAAGACTTAGAAAATGATGTCCTTGAAAATCTTCATCTGCGTCATTTCAGATAGGAATTGGTCTTGGTCGTGATTTTCATCAATTCTTGACTAAAATGTGATATCTCCGGTTTATAATCTAATATTTTTCGATATCGAATAGATGCATATCTGTTGCCGCAAGATTTGCATTACCACTCGCCAGCCCGTCAAATGATACTCACTCAGTCAATCATTTTCGGCTGGGTTTGATTTTTCCGTCGAATCATTCGTTCAAATGCGTACAAATCTCCTGACCAGGACATCGTGACTTTCTTTGAAAGAGCTCACTCTGAAAAAGTATCTCGAAAGCTCTTCTTTGAGTACTTTTCTGAATATAGACGATCCCTCCAGCCTTGCTCTCTCAAACTTGTGCGATTTTTGGCTATTTCTCAATTAAATGCAGAAATCTTCAAAAACTCATTAAAATATAGACGAGATATTTTGCAGCTTTGTTGAGCATGTAGACAATCCCTCCAGCCTTACTTTCTCAAACTCGCGCGATTTTTGGCTATTTCTCGATGCAGAAATCTTCAAAATGTCATTATTAAATAATCTGGAATGAACAATGAACTACTTTGCAATTATATTTCGAGCCTAACGAGATGAAACGGACAAGTTAGCAGGGAATTCAAATGCACACAGCTTCTTGTAAACATTGCATAACCCTACTTTAGCTTGCAAGCTCACTAGCTCAGGCAACTTTGACCACGAATTACTAAAAAACGACACGTTATGGTTCCTTGCGCCCGTTGAGACTTTGATTCTGCTTGTCAAAATCTATCGTTCAACTACCAAACGGTCACATTTAGCTCAAACCCAAAATCCTATGATTTATGGCTGGGCCTATTTTTCACATTTCTGACATATTTTGTACACCTGGAGATCCAGAACTAAATCTTCGAATACTAAAAGCTTACATTACATAGTGAAACTCTATGAACAGAGAATCAAAAACCAGCAGACGTCATTTCTTGATTCATTGAGGTGGCCTACCGATCGTTCCTCAGTCAAAAAGTGAAATCGGAATAAATAATCAGCGATCGATCATCGACAGCTAATGCTGATTCTACACACGAAAAGTTCCTCCTGGATTATCAGGATAGGATGTAAAAACAATTAGCATGTGATTCACTTTGAAAAGCAATTTGATTTGAAGATATAGGTATCTCAAAAATATTCTTGTTCTAGATTTAAATTATCGGAAACTTAACACCAGTGGGAATCTTATCAGCGAGGATACTCAGAAAACTTATGGGCGAGGAATTGCAACATCCTTTCTGTAACAAAAGATAATTCATTTATTCGACATAAAATTAATCTTATCGATCCCCACGAGTATTTTACTACGATTATTAGATCACATTATTTTTAATACACAAAGATAATTGTAATTCTGGTTTCTACAGAATACTACACACTGCTTCAAAGATACTATTGGATATCATTACGATACACATGCTATAAATTTCTAAATTGAAATCCAAGTTTTCCTTTCCCTTGAATTCTCTTACAAAGATTTATTCATAGGGTACAATGGAACAGATTTAATTTCTCGCAAGGTTTATCACATTTCTGAAGTCTGCAGCTTGAAAAGTCGGATTCGAAAGATGCACTTCATACGACGAATTCCTTCGATGTTGATTATCCTGAAATTATAGAAACATATGTTTGTACACGTAATATTCATGAGAATCCAAAAATTTGTAGACGTAATAATCATGAATATCTCATAATACTCATGAAAATATTAAATTTGCCAGATGAGCTCGGACGTCAAGATTGATTCGAATATTGTTGAATTCCTAGTGTCATCAGTATCGTATGTTTAATCGAACAAACTCATGAAATGATTTTGGGTGTATATTTCAGTGAAATCGGCCCAGTCAAATATGATTTTTGCTGTAACGAAATATTGTAGTATTGCAATTTTGGCCATAGGATGGAAGAAAGCAGTGCGCAATTGACAACGGGTTGCCCTTTGATTCCATGCAAACTAGTCCGCTGAATGTGAGTGTGATATTTTCTTTTCGATCTTTCTACAGATATTTTGCAAAATCGACACGAAGGTTTTGTGAGCTTTAAATATAACGAATGATATACCGAAGGTCAATCCAGCTATTCTTTTTTTTCTCTTACTCGCGAAGTCTTTGTAAAATTGTCATAGCAGGAGAAAATTACTTCTTCTTCAAGTCCAATAATTATGCCAATAAAGCAAAATTTCGAGCAAAATCTACAATATTGACGGGGTTATTCATCTTTTTTAAGAATTTCTAACGGTTTGAAAATCAAACATTTTTGTTTATACTCACGGTATAGAACAAAGTGCGGGTTTTGCTTTTCCATTTCCACTATGCTTTTCAGTCGGTTAGCGTTGATGCCATAAGCCAGGGCGGCCACGTCAATCTCGACGCCGTCATCGATGGCCTCAAGGGCTTTCTTAAGATTGAAAGTAATGCGATAAGGTGGTTCAACTTTTGGACGAGTTGGCATTACGCCCATCATTACTGCAGGTGGTTCTAAGGTTGTATGTAATAGCTCTTTATTTCTTTCACGAGCATGTATATTGCGCAACGCCCAATCCTCGATTGAATCTATGCTGTGTTTAAGTTTGGGTGTTACCACCTTGTATGGGATTTTATCACGAGCTGAAATGTAATGAGAAAATTTGACTTATAAAAATGTTTTTCATAGGATTTGAATTGGGCCCTTCAAAAAGAGACCCCCAGTATTCATATAGAGATCCTATGTACCGAGGGCCTTTTTCTGCTTGGCCCTGTTCAATTCTTTCATTACATGAAGCCGGTTGGGCTGAAAGATTCACGAAAAGAATTTTAAGATAAAGCCGTTCGGCATGAACGAACTTTCCACTGTTTTATATTTTTCCGTTCAACTAGTTGTGTAAGATAGCTTCATTCAACGGTTCTTTTAAGGGAATTTGCTTCTCAATTCGTCGCTTAATTTTCAACATCTTTTTTGCTGAAAATTTTGATGTGATTTTCTTCCTCACGGTTACAGATTTACTAAAAATTTTAAATAAGCGAACCTTTATGCACTCAACAACGATTTCAAGTAGGAATGCATCTTTCTTAAGTCTTCAACTTTGCGCTCGACTTAGCGTGATCTCGATCGAATTAAACCCAAAATGCCCCCTCTCCTTTCTCACTCACCTTGACTAATCACAAGCTGTGATAATCTTTGTCCTTGACCAAACTAGTAGCTAGTAGAATTTAATTTTTCATGTGGATAAATATATACTCACAAATTCATAACGGATATATGTTGTTATATGTAAATTTCTCTTTTGTTTTCGGACAAATAAAGGGCATCAATCAATCAATCAATCATAGAGATTTCGCCGATGGCCTTTAGAGAGTTGGCTCAAGGTATAGACGATTTTTGATCTTCGAACTCGACGATCTTTGAAAATGAGTTTGTAACTACTAGACGAATAAATCGACATTACACCATACTAGGTGAGTACTGACATTTTCAAGAAACCCCTTCAGAAATATTATTCTGGTTGTGTCTTGTGCTCAAAATGACTGATATAATTAAATGGTGGTTGCTGCTTGACCAATCTACAAGCAACAACCATCATCCAATTACCTTCAGGGTTATTCTCAAACACATTTTTTTCTGTACATTTTTTCAACTACAATAATTGTGTGTGACCCGTTACTCACTTTTTTCTGCTATTTTGATTTCTTCCTGAATTCCACTGCCACCACCCATTTTATCTGATATTTTGCTCTTCCGTTTACCAATTTTGGGTGATTTCACAATCGTACTGATTTTATCTTTGGGAATAACAATGAATTTCCCTTTTTTGCCTTTTAAAAGCTTTTCTCTAATCTCTGCGGTTGGATCTTCGTCACAACTGTAAGCTGGTAGGACGACTTCTTCAAATTGTCCAGGTTTCGATAGTTCGTTAGTCAAGGTATCGCCGAGTTCCCTAGATTCATTTTCTTCCTTCACAACTGTTCCAACATTTGCAATGCTAATATCTTCAGACTTGATTTCTTTTTTGATCAAGACTTCATCTTCATCCGATTCGACGTTGATGTATTCTAGAACAGAAAATATGGATTTCGTGTCAGTAAATGTGTACAATATTTTTGCTATCTACGATAAGGTAAGATCAACAGCTATGTCAGCAAAAAAGTTTTTTTTATCCATGAGTGCACGAGCTGATTCTATTAGGGCGATCTTGTAAGCTGGGAACACAAGTATACCGGGACTAGGAATTTTTAATTCGAAATGAGCCTGTAAAATTCTTGTTAAATTCGTGAGTATCGGATATCCGTGGTGAGATCGTTTACATACGTCGGGTCATAGTAATAATATACAGTTCATAATATTCTTCAATAGTTGCATTTCTTACATTTTAATTAATACTTAACCTTTAATACATCCAAGAAAGTGAGATACGTATGGACATACGATTCCCACCACAATTCACGTTGGATTGGATATTGGAACACGTGAGAATGAGTTTTTCATTACTCTAACCTAAAAATACCGCGTTTAAATGGGATTTTAGGGTTCTCGTAATGAAAAAATATATCCGCACACCGCACTTTGCTTGCAAGCCCATTTTGGGCACTGGAGAACATGTCTGTCGAGCGAAGCGAGACTGTCGTAGTGCCCAAAGTGGGCTACCGCGATCAGTCCGGAAATATACTATTTGCTGCTTAGACAAGGTATATTAACACGAACCAGCGAATCAGAGGTACCCAACCAAATATGCTATCTTTGCATGATGGTAGTATAATGTAAATAAGAAGTTTCAAACAGATCGCTTTTGAAACCCTCAGCTCTTTATTGCATGATAAGTATGCGGAGGTCTTCTATACTAGATATCTGCAAAATAGAATAATGAGTTATTTCACGATTATAACTGGATATGAACCACGATAAGTAGAGTACTAACCTGGATTAGATGACCATCCTCAATGAGCAGCATGTATGCTGCCCAGACATTCTTATAGTGGATACAGGCTCGATTACCATGATTTTTGATGGGATCAAACTAGGATTAGACTCACGGATCCTGATTGCAATCAATCTAGCATGATGATCTTACGAAATAATTTCAAGGGAAATGTCTAGTTCGCCTGACCAATACCAGAAACTCAAGTGGAATAGTTTGTCCATTTTGTTGAAATATTTTCGGTACTGGACACTATATTCATGAATAAGGAATAAATTAGTTCGAGCTCGCCTACGCTCAAAATCTTTGTGACTTGTGCTCAATTACAAAAAATAGTACTCTCTGCATGGCATATGAAACAAAAACCTAAAAAGCTCAATAGAAGGGTACAAACTAATAATCATTCATGGAAAAAAAATTTCTTGGGACCAAAGGAGTCGATTATGGACGGTAACCAATATCAGATTTACAATACAGTATTTATTGATAAAACTTGCAAAGAGAATGGTATTACATAGACACATATTTGCGTAGTACTTCATTTATGTTCACACAATTTTCAAGTTAATGGTTATGCTTAAGTTTGGGACTCTTGTCGAGTCGACCATGCTACCGGTTACTTCAAACACGTGAGAATATACGAGACAGGTGTACAAAATGTGAGTTACGTGATCAGCATATAGGAATGAGATCCGTGTGAAGGGTTCGGGTGCGAATGTCTTTTCTCAAATTCATTCTACTAATCAACAATGACCTTCAGCAATAATCATACCGTCTGCGCAGGGAACACCATCATCTAATAATATAAATCTGATCGTTAAGGGAAGGTCATGTTTTGAGACTGATATTATGAAAATTTGTTATGCTTCGTGTTCAAAATCCACATCAGTCATTGTATGAGGAATCGATTTTGGTTGATTTTCAACAATTTTCGGCCTAGTGTTGTAGAAGAATGTTGAGAATACTACGACATCACAAGGAAACAGGATTACATCGGTACAATACTACGCTGTTGATATGTTAAATGTGACCGTTGAAAGAGTCTGATTCGGCAAAGAAATCCAAGGAATTTGCATCGCATCGTTTGAGTCGATGCGTTTCACACCAGAGAAAGCAAAAATTCACAAAATATTACCGTAGAATGAAGGTTTCGATTCATGTGTGACACTAAGCGTCAACGTAACATTCGTATACCCTTTGATTATCTGACTAGACTCAAAGCTCTCATTTAATTTCTCGAATGTGAACTGATCATTTTGATAATAATCAACAATGATATGTTTATGGTTTCAAAGACTTTTCATCATAAATTCTCTGCGGTATGAATGTTTCAGATAAATTGACATGGATGGTCATAACAGCTTCATTTTTTTCTATAAAATAATGACTGTCCATCGACACAATTTTTTACCTCGATATTAGCCTATCTTTTGGTATGATTCTTCTTCAGTTCTTCTATTTTGCATGTGAGGAACTAAATTTTCGCAACAAATGCGAGAGTGACTTTTTACGCTGTGCTTACAAATATCGGTGGAGATTCAGGAGCAATATTTTCTGTATTCCTTGGCTCATCAGCTACTGTAAAAACTACACGGATTTTTGGCATCGTTACGCTCTTTGTTGAATGGTTTCTTCACTGGCAAAATATAAATGAGCATTCAGAAAACCCTCACGATGCAGATGAAATCGGTGAGTTTCACAAGTTTACTTCTAAGCAAATATTCGAACACACAAAGAAAGAAAAGATCTTTCGAATCAGCACACTCTTCAATCTAACAATTACGCCATAGAAAACTATTCTTATGACTAAGAGACATAGAATGGACTAGTATTATTTTTCAGTATAAAGTTTAATCCGTGACTAAAATATACAAGACTGGGTAGGGATCATGCTCATTCATAGTCATCGAAAGTCTCGATTCATACTAATTCATCTAATACCAATAGCATCGAGGTATTCCAGAAAATTCCTTCCCGTTTGAAAATCCTCATCGCCGAGGTTCAAGTCGCATCGTTACGGAAGAAGGACCTTTGGTTAGTTAATATCAAAAATATCTGGAATTATGTTCACATAGAGACTCAGCTTCACAAACTTCCTCAACGCAAATTGAAGATTTCCAAGCTACGACTAATTGCGGGGGAAATTTTGTTGCTAAAACAATACTATTTAGAATGTTGTTTGTCTCAAAAATGCACCCGAATTTTTTGGCCTGTGCACACAGTCGCTTACGATCCACAGTAGTTCTCGAACTTGATTATGAACATTTCTAAGGATTAATTCAAATGATTGAGTACGGTATGAACTGAGTTCATGACTCAAGATGGACTGAAAAAGTTCACTTCATGATACTTCATGATGTTCTGTGAGCCCTTGGGAGCTCAGTCAAAAACAAACACGATTCAAGTGCTTGAAGAAAGAATGAGTAAATACTTTTCAACAAAATATATTTCTTAACTGGTTTCTACTGGTGCAGCAAATCTGCAAAATCTCTTCTGACTCTGACTTACTATAAGCGCGATAATGTCCTTTTTCGCATAAGTTTTACGACATGCGTCCGCAAAGCCTGGGTTTGCACCATCGTGGTATTAAGTCGCTCTGCAAGGGCCGCATTCTTAATTTTGCAGTGAAATTTTCCGGCATATTTTACCGAAAAATTTAGAATACGGCTTCTTGCACCCTTTTCTACATCCATGTACCGCCAAGTTCTATTCCGCCTTGATTTCGATAACTAAGAGAGTCAAATTGAAACCCGAGGTCCCAAAATAACTACAGGAGGTTGATCTATTAGCTAGTAAGATTATATCTTGACAAACGAAAATGCACTAAAGACTGTGAGGAACTAGTGAACTCTCTGAGCATTTTTCATCATTCTATAAATATTGAGAAGATTGCAGTCTTAAAAGACGTGCATACGTGTTTGATATTCGAGGACTAGGAGTAAAATACATGTCTCATAATGACTGTTCAAATTTGTCACCCTTAAACAGTAGCTCATTATGACTTACAGACTCCAAAACAAAAATGTCAAAACTCATGTATGAGTGATGAAAAAAGCTCCAGCAACTTTGGTTGCTGCTATTATTCTCAGATCATTGTCATGAGCTTTTGTTAGTTTGACTTCTAAGACTGAGAACCACTGCACTCGGAAATGTCTTAGAAGTTGGGAGGCACGGGGTCACGTCGACATGCGGTAAGGGTAACCGCAGCAGAACCGGCAGCACTCCAGAGCTGTTGCTGCATCAACTGATGAATTTGTGATGCAACCGGCTGAGCAGCTATTGTCGGAGTAGCAACAGTAGCAGCAGCAGCAGCAGCAGTAGCAACAGTGGCCCCGGAGGCCGAAGGCCTGTCCTACTTGATGTTATGCACCGATAGTAGATGCTTGATAAAACTGGCTTCGATGCGGGACCTGTACGGGCAGTACTGGCAGGAGAAATGAGTTTCGCACGTGACCATACCGCATCCCATCTTGAGATGCTTGCGCAAGTTTGACGCCCAAGAGTACATCTGACCACAGCGTGGGCAGATATGCAGTCGTGGTCTCACAATCGGGAACAGTGGTGTCTCTGCAAAAGTTAAACGTAGGATGTGCGCCAAAAGACGCCAGATGATTTCGGTTAGTCCGTAAGACATTCACTGTTTTCTATCAAGTTGATGGCAATACTCGTATTCAGCGGTGACAACATAATGGCGATAACGATATTCAGTTGCATCATGCTAAAAACAAGCCTTTCAAAGCGTTCTGCTTGCCCCAGTGAGCAAGAGTGGTGATGCATGTAATGGCCGCACGCGCTGTCAAAATGGCCGCTCAGTTCAGTTAGCGCAGACACACGAACGAAGATAATGCAGACGCTTGAGATTTGAAACACTTATTAGTTCGAGCACATTGAGCCGAGGGCATAACTTGTGGATCTTCGATGCACTATAAACTACACAACGCTAATGATGCATTCCAAATAAAAATATTGCAGTAATATGTAGCAAATAATTATTTTGAACAAATTTTACAATTCATGCTCAAAGCAAACTGCAAAAAAAGAAAAAATCAACATCAAATCTAATATGGTTTTCCTTAGTGACTTCATACATCTAAAAAGTGAAATTGTACAACACAAATGAAGATTTAGTCGGTTCATTTTTCTTGGAGCATCAGCTCATGTAATTTCGTCATTGCTGGGCAGTAAGTTTATTCGTTCATTAAATTAGAATATTTAGTTTTTACAGACTTCATCATATTTATGAGAAATATTCGTCATCAAAGTTATTGTATCGAACATGTCACCAATAGGCTAAAGCCATCGAGCTTTCTTGACTTTCCACCAGCAAACCAGCTCCATCTTTGACATAAGTATTTGCATATGTAGGGTCCCTGCAATTGATGAATAATATAATTAGTTTTTGAGAACAATGGATGGATCAAAACAATTTCCCGGTACATTGGTCCCATGAAAACATGAATTTTTCCAAGAAATAAGCGTAAAAGCTGGTTCCTGTGTACAAAATGACACTTCCTTCGAGAGAAATCGGGACCATCATATGGATGACAAGACAGATTTTCGGCCTCATCTAGATTGCACTTTTTTTTTTAGTAATAAATTAGAAAATGCACCTTTCGCTTCCATAAAATTGACAAAAGGACTGTCAGATTTTCGAATATATCACTGTATAGTATAAAAAAAAACTTCAATAAAAACAGTCACTCTTGGTAATTTGTCGACGCACGAACATGTTCTATCATGGACAAATTTTCAATACGATACTAAATAACAAGGACAAACTCACAACCCACAAACAGTTTTTCATAAAATAAGCCAAAAACAAAATTTGAGTAAGACAACCCAAATGTATCACTCTTGACCTGTAGGAGTTGATTTAGACTCCAAGAGAGTCAAATTTGACTCTTAAAGAGTGAAATTCACTCCAATGAGCTAAGCATGATAGTATTATGATACTTGAGAGCGTTGACTTAAAATTACATCACATCTTACGAATTTTGATTTGATCAAAGATATCTGCGGAGGTTGCCCAAAACTCAACAGTGAGTGAAAGGCTTGATTGATGAAATGGTCTTGCTGCACTGAAATTTATATTTGAAGTTTTGGGTCCAGATAGATATAATATGAATGCTAAATGCATTCGTGGTTATCATTTTCTTCAATACCAATCACAACAAAAAATCATCAAACATTTCGAAACCCAGTGTTATTATTCGATAATACTCAGTAACTCAGCTGAAATTTTCTTCAAAGTCTTCCCACGATTGATCAAAATCTTTCATATTACAAATCAAACCAATTCACATCATGTGCATAATAACACACGATAAAACTTACACTCTCTTACACAGAAAATAACATTTATTACTCTGAGAAATCATGGACGGCTTCAAATACTTCTTGAATTATAAACAAACTTCGTAACAACTATCACAGTACGCTCTGATTCCGACAAAGCGCACTCATTGCACTCTAGAATTTTCCTCCTGAGTTTTGGAGAAATCAGTAAAACAAACAATATCAAATTGTGCGTTTACTATACGTCCAATGATTTTATCCAAATATCGACACTAATACATTCCCTTCTGGCCTTTGGAACACAAATGGCAGGGACTCGAGATGATGAGACCATCTGAATAGTTGAGCATTTATAGCAGATAACGAATGATAAAATCTTATTGAAGGATTTGAAAGAAGCCAACATTGTATCCTGGAAGAAAATTCCCTTCAAATACAAAGTGAAGAAATCCACAAAGCGAGTAAAAAAATTCATATCTACAATGTGACCACCTGTTGAAGTCAAAAAATTACTGATCAGTCTTAAATAAATTATTTGTTGCGAATTCATCACTCGTTGTTTTTGAGGTGAACAACGTGAACAGGTTCTCCAACATGTTTGGTTCGGATATGAGACATAACATTTGATGTTTGTTTACTTCGATAGTCACAGTAAGGACATGAAAAATTTTTGTTCTGTCCACATTCGTATTTAAAATGTCTCGTCATGTTTCCCTTTACTGTGAACGTCTTCGAGCACCTTGGACAAGCAAACGGCTTGTTTGGATAAAATTGTTGACTGGGTAGCACAGGTTCCTTTGGAGATCGATCGAACGATTCAGCAAAAAATGGCAGCTGCTTTGACTTGCTATTTCGATCTGTTTTCCAGTCGCAGCTATTAGGCGCCGTATGCTGCAGTACGAAGTTGAAATCCAAATGAGGAAAGGCAAATCCTGAAAAAAAGTCACACATCATGTCAGTAATGGATACTTTAACTCACACATTAATAGTTGGTTGGAATTCCTTGTGTTAATTTTGGGGTCTTCGAAGATAACTTTTGAAGTAACTCTTGGAAATATTCTAGAGCTTCTCCAAAAAGCAAACCTTGAATTTCAAGCGCTCATTTGCATCTTGCAGATAGGTCACGACGAACAATTCTAAAATTCCAAAATCTGACCCGTGGTTGACCAGAGGCTTCTGTCTCGTTCTTTTTTTTTTATCCATAACCCGAAATCAACTTATTTGGGTAAACTTGCTGACAACTAGGAGGACTTTAAAGTCACTTCAGAAAACTATTCAAGTTAATCATTGAAAGCTTTGCGATCTACTGAGTGCAAGGATCAGAGCACTTATACAAGACAATTTTATGATCAGAAACCTCCTTATTCCAATCCTCAAAAATAGAGTTCATACTTGATTGAAAGATTACACTTACACATGAAGTATAAACTGGACAGAAATCATCTTTAATGCGCGAACATCAGTAATTTATGGAAAACAACATTGACAATGATAATGCTGATCTATAGGCAATGAGGTTCTCAACAGGGTACAAGAAAATGATTCGTAACTCAGGTGTAGCAGTTTATTCTGAAATATCTTTCTTCAAAGGAATCATAAACAAGTGTAACAATGCATTGAATTAGCGCGACAGAAGCTGATATGTCATTTAAAAATATTTCCGTGGCTCTTTTTCGCTTATTATTCGATATTTACGGAACACTGCTTTTCCACGCGCTTCTATAGCATCCGCCCGAAATTATAAATAAAGTAGGCGAAGAGTGAGAAAAATTGTTGGTTGATCATCAAACTCATTACACTGACAAAAAAGCTTGGTGAATATTGATGAGGGATAATCATTTAAAGCGGTCGGCAGAAAATTTTGAGGTTATAGGTTAGCTGTTGGAAAATTTCTGAGCCCTTCCTTCTACTCTACATGAATTCTATTTTTAATGGTTCACATAGATTTTTGAAAACCCGAAGACCATTTTCAATCATTTCCATTTTTTTCAATATCATGAAAATTTCCAAGGCGAGCCTCTTACAAAGGAGTAAAGTTTGAATTGAAATGCATTTTAAATGGACGACTACAAATTAATGCACTCACTGAGACATGGAGAGTGGGACAATTTGCCCTGCGATTTCTTAGGCCCGCTGCATCTTCCAACAATTGATAAATATTTACAACAAATTCTGACCATATTTCCAGTTTGTACTTGCATATACATATCGAGAAATATTTTTATTTACAGTGACAATAAAATCACATCTTGATCCCTCTACGCAAAAATGAGTGAACATCGATGATGAATGGAAATTGAACATCGATGTCAACGAACTCGGCTTTCACACCGGAGAAATTGGATTTTTCAATGCGAGCAATCCAAAGAAATTGAAAGAAACAGGGTTTTGATGGATACAAAACGAGATGTTAGAAAGAGTAGATTTCAATTCAGTAAGTCAATAAATTACAGACTCCTTCGAATTAATCATCCCCATGAACTTATGTACAACTCTGGAGCATATGTTTAATTCTGATGTTCCGTTTCACTGTGACCATCTATCTACACATTTTCATGCTATGTTATTTGCATGATTGTACGCTAGCAAAATCATTTTTGACGCTGACTGTGACGAGACCCGCCGTAAAGTCCCCCGTTTTCTCGCCTCTTATCAAGTTGGTAGCAACACAGCGGCTTAAAACATTTCAACGACATTCTAAATTTTATCACTTGGTATTGTCAGGATGTTTACGATTTCTTCAAGGGTGATCTCTTTGATAGTGAACGAAAATTCACTAAATTTGCGTACATACAGGACGTTCGGCAAGTAAGTAACTCGCCTCATTCACTCGGAAACAGTTGTAGATCGAGAAAAACAGGAAAACACGTGTCCCTTCATTTTGAAATAGATTTCCTGTGGTGACCTTCATTGACATTTTCAGGGCTATTGGATGGTCAACTTGATTCTTTCAATAGAAATACTTACTTTCGACTGCGGGCTATGAAATAACGTACAAAATTATGAGAACTTTATTTGAAAAATTTTTCAATCTGACTTGATCCTGATGAAATGAATGGAGGTCAATACCGGTGGACGATAAACTCCGTAACTCCAAGAGCGAGCGTAATGTTGAAAAAAGTTTGGGATGAATGTTGTTAGGTTCATGGCGAGACTCGTTGTAAAGTCCCCCGTTTCCTCGCCTCTTATTAGGTTGGTAGCAACACAGCAACTCAAAACAATTCAACGACACTCTAAATTTTATCACTTGGTATTGTCAGGATGTTTACAATTCCTTCAGGGGTGATCTGTTCGATAGTGAACGAAAATTCACATCTTCATTTGCAACAAAACTGCAGGTGTATCAATCAATGTGAACATTTT
Organism: Eretmocerus hayati; assembly: GCA_029851415.1. Classification (NCBI taxonomy): domain Eukaryota; kingdom Metazoa; phylum Arthropoda; class Insecta; order Hymenoptera; family Aphelinidae; genus Eretmocerus; species Eretmocerus hayati. The sequence continues at coordinate 156,194,404 of CM056741.1, forward strand.
CGAAAATTTCTGACTTCTGACCAGCATTTAATAAACCTATAAAGATCATGAAAACGCGTATCAAGTTAGCATTTTTTTTGCTCTCCGCGATGATCCTTTCAAAATTGTCTTCCGACGCATCGAGTCCAAAATTGAGCTATTTTGAGGGCGGGTGATATTGCGTTCACTATCCCAGAATTTATCAAAGGTACTGTTTATCGAATTGACCTTCAACTGTCATGAAGACTGAACTTCAAGGTCAAAACCAAGGTCACCTGCTAATTTTCTTTGGTAAATGAACAACTTCCAAATATTTTTCGACATAACGCTTATTACTCTTAGAGCTACGGAGTTTATCGTCCACCAATATTGACCTCCATTTCTTTCATCAGGGTCGAGTCGGACTGAAAAATGTTTTGAGCAAACGTTAAATAATTTTTTTACATTCTTCCGCTATTTCGTGGTGAGGTCAGACGTAGGAGTTTCCATTGGAGAAAATCTAGTTAACTTTCCAATAACCTTTAAAATTACTTCCAAGGTCACCATGTGACTTCCCTACGAAATGAGGAGGAAAGAGGGCACTCACTTCTCGGACACCCTGTATAAATTCCTCAGAATAATGACGAAAACGTCTTCACAATGAGTGTTTTTGACCGTCTGTGCGCAAATGAGTCATTTGCACACTTTGTTTGTCGCTTTTCATTTGCTTACAGAAGATCAAAAAACATGGTATGATACTCGGGCACAACGGTTTTCGCTTTCTCGTGACTGTTTAGACCCTCGTCTGCGGCTCGGTCCTAAAAAAGTCACTCGAAGTGCGAAAACCATCGCTTGCGTCCTTGTATCATAATATACTATTATCAACGCGAACAACGTTATGACAGTAATAACAGACTGGAATTTTTACTAATTCTGCAGTCAGTACTGCGTTAAAAGATCAACGAAACAAACAGTCTGATTGGGATGTCGTCCTCGTATATGTCTGTACACATGATCCTTTCGTTTATTACGAAATGGGCAGTAAGGGCATGCAAATCTCAGCACATCTGGTCTCATCTCTGCAGCAGGTCTGGCTTGGTATTTGGATCTCGTCCCGTACGCCGAAATGATTCTCCAATCTACGACATACGAAATATACAATATCCTGTCATTTATGTAACGGAAATTCTTGATTATGGAATGGCGTGATTTTGATGATAGCATTGAGGTGCAATAAGGCTGCCTCAACAGTCTGATACTAAGGTATAGAAAGTTATGATAAACAAACCAAGTTAAAATTTATTGATGAGTTTATAATGAAAGTGAAAAGCTACGAAGGAGTCTATTAACCACAATCCAGGGATGATATTTCATCCTTATTATTGAAATTCACAACTCACTGACTTTCAACGTACAATCATGTAATCATGCCACTTCATCTCATTCAGCCCAACCTTGCAAAACAAGAGTATTCTCCAAATTCAAAGAAGCGATCGACGGGCTATTTTGCTTTCAAATTGGTTCATTATAAATGAAAATGAATCAATCAACAACAAAATAATTGCGATTCAAAAATTTTACAAAAAGTTCTATGAATACATCGATGCAGAATCGAGCTCAGAAGGTTACGGGGAAAATTCCAATAATTTCAGGAAGTTATTGGTGATTTTTCTTGCAAATACCTGATTTCAATAATTGCAAACTATATTGTAACAAAATCGAGAAGAATTTTTTTCAAGTTTTTAGAAAAATTCCTCGGGTGGGGGAGGGGGGTGTCACATATCTTGAGTCGTTCAAAATTTTTTGGTTGATTTTATACTTGTAACTAACCAATTTAATCGCGAAAGTCAAGTCAATCGCTTTTTTGGAATTAAAGAGAACTTTCGATGCGATGTCCAATACCTGCCTTCAATATCCCGGCATGTACTAGTAATTAGAACTATTTTCGCTTCTGTTTCATAATTCGGCGACATCGTGGAAAATGTTACACCTGCGGATACGCCAAAGTTTACGAGAAATTTTGATGGTAACTTTAGCTTTACTATGAGAAATGCCATAGCCATCACCATCATTCAAATGATTGTGCGGATTATGGAGGATAATCAACTAAAAATATGAATAATCAAATTATTCACAAAACCTGTTGGGAAGGTTATATACATTCATTGAAATTACTATCACCAACTGAATTAATTTTAAAATTAAGGACAAAATCTCCATTTACTTGGAATGGGAGTAGAAAATCACGTGATACTTATGGAAAATGTTTTTCCTTTGGTAGGAATGAAAAACAAGCGTAGGGTATGAATAATAAGATAACAGTACAGATGATACAAACAATTTATTCTATGCCACAGTTTTCACTGTTCAGCTACAGGTATATACCGTTGCATATCAATCAGAGTTATCAGCAGTAGTATATAAGGCACAAATATGAAGAACCTAAGTAACGGTGAAATTATTGAAAATAAGTTGAAAAGTTATTCAATTTATCGACATAACGAGAATTATTATTAAATGACAGCTGTAGCAAAATTATTTATGGACAAAAAGATGTAAGTGAATCACTATTGCTCGAGCAAGAATGACTGACTAGGTATAGAGAAATTTACCAGAGCAACAGAAGCCTCGTGGTCCATAAACTCTTTACGAGAACACTAGCGGGCCATGAAACGATGAAGTTGGCATCTAGCTGTACTTCTTCTTCTTCTTGTTATATTCTGCTACAGAGGCAGGTGGTGACTTGAGCCATTTCAATTGGTGATTGGCTGATATTAATCTAGCTGTACACCTGGATGAGCTATATTTTCAGCCTTTTTCCAAAGTGTTAATCTCAATATTCTCTCCTCATACAAAATCTCTGCGAGGTTATGTTAGCACCATTGTTTTCTTGTTATTAAGAAAAAGGACTGGCTAGCACAAGGAGCAGAAATACCGAGACAACCTATGGACTATTTTTCCATCAGAAGGCCAGAAAATCTAAATTATTCCATGTTTTTGAATGATTCAAAGACACATTTCAGAGAATTTATGCGTGCTCCCGGTCGAGAGCGTAAACCGTGCTATTTTTGTGTGTAGCTTTGATATGAGTGTAGACGTGAGGTCGCTGCTTCGCCACGTAATCACAGTGAGGGCACTGAAAAAAGGAGTATTAATATAGTTACCTATAATTCGACACAGAAGAATTTCCAATTTTTTCAAGCTTCATGAAGGGAGACAATTTTTTCATGATTATACAGGTATAAAATAAGTATATTATGATTTCTGAGATTATAATTTGATTCATAAAATTCAGAGGAATAGTGTGGTTAAAATAGCCCACCTGAAATCTTGGGGCTTTGCCACATTCATAGGTTCGGTGGCGATACAATCCACTGTACCATCTGTATGCCTTGCCGCAGGTCTCACAAGAAAATTTGCCACGTTCGCGGTAGATTGAACCTGGCTTGTCCAACACGTACTGATCTGCACACAACAAAAAAAATAACGGCCACTTGGTTAGCCAACATTTTTTTTTTCACATTTCATCGTAGGCTCGCATGATTGTACTTTTTTATTCAATTCATTCTGCTGAAAGCAAAATTTGAATATTCAAGTCAAAATTTAATCTCACGGTGGCGAAAATGTTGCAACAATAGCTCCACGGTACAAAATAATTATTTTCAACGGTAAGAGTAAAAAGACTTTGTTCGATCTCTATTTGCTCACTTGAATGAACCAACTTTTGCACAATCATGGGTCGTTTATGTACAACACAAAGTTTGATGGTTAACAATTGGAGGATAAGATGATTATAATTAACTGAGCACTTTCAAAAGAAAACAATCTTAAAAGAACTTTAGCTAGCTGACATACGTTACGATCATTATCGGATGTTTTTGGTCACGTGCCACGCGTAGGCTCATTACATACTTTCTCAAAATGATCTAAGCGATGGCAAGAAGAGGCTAATTCAAATGCTTGGATTCATTTTTCGTTTGAGAATCCTCCTGACGATCCCACGCACCTGAAAAAATTAATGTTGGTGTTAGATTGATTGTATGTATAATGTTTCAGGATTATGTATGAATATGATTGTACTGGTTCATTATTGCTTACTATTTTGTGCAAACCCATCGACTTGAACATTCTTTGAAAATATCATGGACCCTGAAAAGGAGATTATGTGGAAAGATGAATCAACAGGTGTTAAAAGTAGCTCATTTTTATTCTTAAAAGTTGCACAAAGTCATATTCCTACGGAGTACTCGTATTATCACTGTTGAATTCAGTATTACCACAGACATCATCAAAGTCCTAGTATAGTAAGTTTATAATACTTTATTTTAATCTCAGAAAGAAAAGGTCCAGGAAAGTTTGATCTACCAGTTAATTGACAAAAGGACTGATTTCAAACTCTGACAGTTACCATCGACAATAAATATTTCATTAGTTGGCAGATACCTGATGTTGGAATTCTGTCACGATGAGTGGTTTTATATACGTAAGTGTAAACGCTGAGTGAAAATCAACAGTCTTAATAAAAGAATCAGTCTTGGATAAAAGTTGAAAAAATACTGTTCAGGTAAAATATTTGTAGATCAAAACATTTTGACATAAGTTGGTTTTTCTTGAGGATGGTGTTTCTTGACGTGAGCGCAGATATTGTGGCTATATTTCGATGGATAATCGCAGTAAAGACACTTATATCGAGGAGGTTGTCCGCATTCATTCTTGATGTGTCTTATCATATTGGTTTTCTGAGTATAACCTCGACCGCATTGAGGGCAGATGTGCTTCTTCAAAGGTTTGTTAGACTGTTGGATCCAAAACGTGTGAACTGAAAAAATTATGAATAACATATTATCTTGAAAAGAGGGTTTGGTAATTCAGTTACTTAATGTATTTAGCAGACTACTCCATTAAGTATGCGAGGTAATAATTCAAAGACTATTAATCACGTCAATATATCAACTGAATTATTGGTAATTTAAAGAAAAATAAACCAACATGGGGCTAGAAAGATTTTGTCGAATAAAAATCATCTACTTCATCAATTGGGTAGGGGATTAGTTCTCATGAGCAAAGTAGTACGGGCTCGATAAGATATCAAGTACTCATGAAAAGAAAAAATCATACAACTAAGGAAGCGGGACAAAAAATTTGACAGATTTGGAGCAAGAAAAAATCTTTATTCCCCCTAATATTTACAATGGGTGGGATTTGCTCTTTCTATATATCAGCAAAGATGACAATACTGGATAAAACTACGCGAATTCTAGTTAGATATATTATGAGTTTTCTTCAGATCATTAACCGACGATTCTCATTTTCGGCTCTTCTCTCGGCTACAATATCGTGAATGTTGCACTAACATAATGTAGAAATTTTTATTGAATATGACAATTTTACATATCTCATAGCACATTGGCCTTAGAGTGTGATTCAGGTTTCCAGTGCATCACCTGAGTGCAATAAAAGTTAAAATAATGGTCATTAGTTACAGCAAATATCCCACCTATTCTTTCAAATTATGTAGAATTCATCCTTCGATAGACTAGATATCATTTTCTCAACTGACTGATGAATACAATGGAAGAGATGGTTCAAAAGAATGACAAGGATGAGAACCTCTTTTTAGTAAAGTATATGAAGTAGTATTGGCATGGAGTCATGAGTAGCTTTCTTAATGATCATAAAATCACAACAATATTTTGGATGTGACTATGTATGTACGTCACCATGCACGCCACGAAATTATTTCCATGATACATACATCATTTAACCCTTCCTAGACACACTGGGTGGTAACCACCCATACATGATTTCCTGAAAATTCACATAGCTCGAGATCGAAATCATAAATTGACTAGATGGTGTCATCTAAAATCAATTTGTGTCTCATCTTTCGCCCGTCAAATATGATGCACATCCGATAATATCAAAGTTTGTTTACACTTCGACCTCAAAGTAGACCTTGGGTGGTTACAACCCATATGTGTCAGCGGTGTGCACCATTTGGCACCGAATTAGGATACATGTTGTGGTGATTTGGGTACCATTGTTTCCTGTAATATCTTCATTCGTTTTTTCAATTGCGAGTCACAAGTGAGGGGTGTGCTTTTTGATGATGGAAGTGGTTATAAAGAAGCGGTTGATTGCAATTTTGAGGAATCTGATCATAATACAGAGTGGAAGAGAGTCAAGATGAGGAGTTTGTGAATGATGAGGAAAAAAGTGACAAGAGTGATAGAAAAAGCTATGAAAGCAATCAGTCACAAAATGGTTTGGTTCAGGCCCGTCTCAATAGTTCTCGAGGTCGAGTCAGGACACCGAGAAAGCGGAAGTGGATGTAGTGGTCGATGATTTTTGATTCTACAATACTTTACACATAATGATTTGAATTCGGGTGATATTTATTTAGCTATGAACTTCAGTATAAATGACGTGTTCCAGAATCCTACATCATCTAGAAAGACTGGTCCAGATAGTGTTATTTTCATGGTGCGAAATAAATACTGATTTTTCATATCTCCTTGTACGGCTACTTTTTCCTTATAATATAGCATCAGACGATTGAGTATCCGGCTTATTGGCTCGAAAAATCTGATCTGACACGACTCTGATTTAAAAAAAAAGAACTTCCAAAATCCAATTTTTTTATTTCTCCATTTTTTCAACGATTTGGTGGATGAGTACGTGCATCAACCCATTAATTATCCATTGATAGATATTTGAAGAAACACTGAGAATTTAATCAGCCGACCATGATGTATAGATTTTGTTTTGCAATTATCTAAAGTTTAAGTATTGGTGTTTACCCAGTGCGTCAAGGAAGGGTTAAAGTGTACTGTTTCAATCTCCGTTCAAAGCAACGTTTCACTCATCAAGCAAAAATCTCTCTGAGCAAGATAAGTTGTTCTCTAATAAAATAATTCGTATGAATCGAGATAACATCAATGTAACAAATGAAGACACTATGATCAATCCTAATGATCATACATAATCATAGTATTTTCAATGCTGAATTCATGAGTGATCATGTAAAAAAAATCTGCGATAAATTATGTTGTCAGCGTTGATTTCTTTCCCAAAAACAACTCTCTAAAATCAACGTAGTAAAGCTCAAGTGAGGGGATGAAAAAACAACACATAATAATTGTGCATACCACAATGACCTTTGAGTGAGGTCGGGAATGCTTCAATGAAAGATGAAAATTTTTTTTCGGTTTCGGTGCCTCGAAAACCTCCTCTTCCGTTTGAATTGTTTTCAGAATTGAAAGCATTGTCAAATATTAGGACACTACGTGATCATATTCAATAATTGATTCAAGACATCATAATTATCATGATGTCTTAAATTTTATACAGATAGTTCAGATTCCAGTTGTTATTCCACGAAATAACACGAATATAGGAGCAAGTCGTAGGTCTCTCATAAACGAATAATTCTCCACGAAAAGAAGAATAATATATTCTTTCCTTCCATCGAATTTAATGAATTAGATCTTGTTGAAATAATGAGATACCTTTGTTGTACAAATAAAGAGATGCTACTATCTTACGATCAAGAACCTCCAAAGAAATCCTGACTACCCCCAAACACATCCAATCAACCTCCTGTCATGGAATCGACTATACAGATCTGCGTGATACACCATCTAATGCAATTTTTATTTGAGATACACTATCCTCAAAGAAATCACATCTCATTTCGTATACACATGGTTCACTTTCATTGTGACGGCTATAATACCGATTATTTACATTGTTATATTTTTCACATGATTTCATCGGTGAAGAGAGCATGGTCGTTCTGATGTTCTGATCTGATCTAATTGTTCTATTTGACACAAATGTTGTTTTACGTCTACAGAATATCATTATGATTGAGTAGCTTTACTAGCAGATAAGTAACCTAGAAATACCGATAACTAAACATGGTAAGTTATCATTGATAACTAAACTTGATGTACATAATTAAGACAAGACTTGATCCGACATCAGTTCATCCTCTTGATACGGAAAACTGTTTGAGCGCTTGTTAAGTGACATTTATTGGCTAACATTCATTTCTATTCGATTTGCGAATTATTCCTGTTCCAGCAGGAACAATCGTAAAGAAGATTTGACACTCGAACTTAACGCTGACATCAAATTCCAAGTGATGGATTCGAATCTGATGACGTTCCACTCGGGTCGAGAACAGTCGCTTGGATTGCAGAAACCAACTGTTTGGTTCTTGTATCAGAAACTACTATGTATTATCTTAAGAGGATGTCGGATACCGACATTGTCGAGTTTTCAGATTTCTCGATGAATTTTTGAGATATCGGGATTCTACTAAGTCACGCCAATTCTGTATGGCTCATAGAATCAGCGTTACTTGTTAGATTTTTGTTATCTCAAAAATTCATCGAGAAATCCGAAAACTCGATCATGTCGGTAACTGTAAAATATTGATAGGACTCCGACATCCCCTTAAGGCGATGCGGTCACCGTGCACCGTGACCATTTTGTATTGACTAAGCGACGGATTGAGGAATACAACTTGTATTCCTCAATCCGTCGCTTAGTCCAAATCATAAGAGAATCGGAGAAAAGTGGGAATAACTCGTCCGCGGGAACCTCCTAACCTATAATATACGCACATTTTCATTCCCAACTTTCTCCGATTCTATTGCAATTTGGGTTCAACGAAGAGCAGACAAATCCAAGTTAGATGATAACAAATATTTGTGCGCTCGTCGTTCAGCCCAAATCGCAACAGAATCGGAGAAAGTTGGGAATGATTTTCAGCTTGCATGGTGACCGCATCGCCTTAACTTTAATTCATGAAGTACCGTAACCTCAAATAATTAAGAGAGGGAGGTAATACGAATAATATATTTGCACAAAAATCCGCACGACGCAAGTATGATTCTTGAACGTGACTGATTTTACAACTGAAAATTCAATTATTCTGAGCATTACTGTCTTACATAAAAATCATATTGGAAGGTTCCAATTATTATTGCAATCTCGTTAATAAAATTCCTCTGCAGGTCCATTTTATTGAAGCCTGTACTTCAAAAATTTGACATTCTTCTTCAATAACTTCAAAAAACGAGTATCAATTGTTATTGTCAGAAGAAAGTGATGCAAAAATTGGCATACCTATCTTCATAATTTCTATATAATTGATAATATAGTTGAGAATTCGATTCCGGTGAAAATCAATCTTTCGAGGCTTATTTTTATCACCTTATGACTCAAAATCAATTTTAATCAATATCGTTAGTTTAAAAATCATTATTGTAAAGAAAACGTCTGTGTGCGATTTAGCAGTCGGCAATAATAACACTTGATTAACAAGAGACTAGAGGTTGTAAATGTAACTCATTGTCACGTAGTTTCGATCCAAAACCGATCGCGCAATAATCAGTACCAACAGCACCAAATGAATGGAGAAACCACGTGAGATTCGACAAAAAAAGATTTGTCACTTATCTCTCGATTAAATTGGAAGAGCACAAAGCTCGTCAACGAAGCCTTCATAATAATACTCGGTAAGGTTTTCTACAATCCAGTTTACACTGTACAAAGTTGGTGCTCTGGTAATGGAGGTTAGGATTTCTATCTCAAAATCTGGAGCATTGGTGATTCAGATTTTGTCTTGACGAGGCTTCATCGTGGTACTGCACCAGGTAACGGAGAGAAGAGTTTAATTGCGTGAGGAGTTTTGCCATCGTGTCTGGATCTAACGTGGCGGTATATATTAGATGAACAGGAAGCCAAAGCATCACAATATGGGCATTTGTAACGGTGACCCTGACCTAAGGGATGTAAAATGATTCATAAGGTGAGAATTGTTAAAAGTTAATTCATAGACGGACTGCCATGACGTTCACAGAATGAAAGAGCCCACTTTTTTCTCTTGTTAATGCATTTATGTGGTGTCTCAGCAGTGGTGTAGATAGATAACCTATGCTCATTTCAGATAAAATCATGCTCTGACCTTGTGTCATTGAGTGATATATTTGCCTCAGGCAGTTTTTTTTCAAATCGGGTATTACACTAGGTCAAAAGAAGCCAGAAAAATTCTATTGCAATTACAATATGAATTACAAAGAGCTGACAGAAGTAATTGGAAGCATGAAAATCACAAGCTATCAATGAAATTCACTTGTCGCTGAATGCCCATATTTTCCCATTCAGCGTAATGATAGGCACTAGACAATACATACCTCTATGATGAAAAGACAAACTCTTGTCATAATTTATACAAACATTTGTAATTACAATCACAGTAAGATGGATGTATAAAATGTCTGACACTCACCTAGGAATCACACAACTAGAATCATGTGATGAGGTTTCAACGACAAGTGCATTTCATCAACTGCTTGGATTTCTCATGCATTAAATAATTCTATAAGCCCTATACATCTGTTGTAGAACTTTCCTGGCTTCTTTTTGACCCACTACACTATTAGATATGAAAAGGAACTCCCTCAGTACAATGTCAATACTCAGCGACACCCTCACAAATGGTCAACGAACATGATTCTATGCCAAAGACTTGATATTTGTGCTTGATTTAAGCCACCTATAACATTTGGAAAATACAACGGCGCAGTAAGAGGGAACGACGGTTCTTTTGTCCATAATCTGGAATGAGGAAGCATAATTCAGAATTTGAGGAGATTCAATGATTCATAAATTTCACACTCTTGTGGTTGGTATAGGTTGGAAAATTAGACAGAACTATTTTGAAAAGCCTCTTGTGATCGCTTTGATCCTTTGAAAAGATAAATGTGATGTGATACCAAGAATGACGCATTGGACTATTCGACAGTAGTTTTCAATTCGAGGATCATTCTATGCAGTTTCAACACTTGTGAGCAACTGATGACTTATTTTGTGTACAAGTATTTCTATGTCATGCTTACAAATGTTGTTAATCTTGATTGATGAATCACGATAATATGAGACTTATAATTCTATAATCTCTGTCACTAGTATTGATCTTCATCAAAAAGTTGTCTGAAAAGTTAATGTCAGTTTACATACTGTCCATGGGCAGTCCGTCAATAGCAAAATAGTCAGCCATTCCGACATTTGTTATAAAACTGTAAGCTTACCGCAAAAATACCGCAGATGTCGCGTGATTGTAGTCTTCTGACTGAACCGGCTACGACATGTGGTGCACTCGTAGCATTTTCGTTCGAGTGGATACACCTTGTAACCACTATCTTGACCACCTCCAAATAGATCCTCCTTAATCTGCTGGATTGGAAAAAGTGACCACGGTGAAATATCATGATGCCGCTGCTTTACGCCACAGCCTGAAAAAATAATACAGACCACACGAGGGTCTCCAATCAGCTTTCGAACTGCGCTCCATATTGAGCGGCTAGTCCGCCTTGTAATAATTTTTATGATGCTCGCGACTAACACCATACAACTTCGTTTCTAAATTACACTCAATTCAACGTATATTGCATCGCAAAATTTTCAAGCTCATAGGCCATGAATGCAGAGTTTTTTTCAACATTACCTTGGCAACGCTTCGTGAATTTTTGGATGAAAAGCTGAAAATAAGTCTTATAGTCTGCTTCTGAGGTACTACATTTTTTGACAATATATTAGGACTGAAGTGAATTTTATTTAAATTGATTGAATGATCGAATTGGGGTATTTTTTTCATTATTAAAGAACTCAAAAATACCAGATATGACGCAAACCACATCAACAGCATAAGCTTGATGAGTAAAGAGATCAGTGGAAATAAACTTGGAGACGGAATCAACATATTGATAAGTTTTATGCAATCATTCATATTCGAACAATATTGAGTATTGTATTCATTTGAGTAGGAGAAAATCTGAAGTGCAGATAGTCGAGTGGTAACTTTTTTACATAGAAAAAATCTTCCACAGTTTACAATCCATCGCAGCTTATCACAGATTATATTGGTAAATGAAAAAATAAAGGCGTTTAAGAAAAATGAAATAGATTACTTTGATCATTAACATATCATGAATATGTAACATTTTCACAGTTTTGATCGGAAATTATTGTTTCATCAACATGATCCAAACTAAAAAAGTATAGATAATATTTTCAAAAATTATTCAACTATTCACTCCTTTCATTATATTTTTCATTTGTAGTAATTGTCAACCCATGGAAAAATATGAGATGCGCAAAGTATTGACGTAGTTCTAAGAAATTTCATCAACTCATGTCATTCTGATAACTTTGACCGGTAAAGCTGGATGCCATCTCCTGATATGTCGGTGAACGTTTGAAGAAGAGTTGTCTCGTTTTGGGCAGTAAGAGCAGCCATATCGTCCAGGTTTGAAAGTGCACTTGTGTCGACGGAAATCATACATCCGACTCATGTAAGTGTTACACGTCTTGCATACAAAATTTGCTGCTGGATAGGGAGAGTTGTACATGTTTCCATAACCTGTGAAGATTAGAAAAATAGTTAGTGGGCGAATCAAATTATTATTCATGTTATATTTTTCCAATGGGTCCCGAAAGATATGAAAGTAGATGAGTAATCTAGGCGCAGAGATGATCCTTTTGAAGATTAATGACGTGCTCGTGATTTTTTACAACATACGATATTAAACTTGGAACGATCCACAAGTGTTTAATTTTTATTTACGCTATGTGCACTTCTCAATCGCGCTTATTCCTAAAAATTACAATTGTTCAGACACTTAGGGAGGTGATGAATTCGATCAACATAAAGCATCATTCGAACATTTTATTCGGTTTGCATTTGTTCTGAAAGCAGCAATGTGATTTCTGAGCTCATATCACAATAAATATTGAGTATTCTATGGGAAATATAAAATAGTAGGAACTTTAAAAGCATTACAGATAATCAATGTCATTGTCGCTCTGAAATTGTAAATGTAGGTTATTCTGACGGAACTTTAGACGAAACTTAGGGTTAACTTATGGTAGTGGTAAAAAGGACTACTTCGAACATGTCTTACATGTCATCCGAGTCTTTATCTTTATAAGTAAATGTAGAGAAGATTCAGTTTCAAAAGAGGGTTTGCAATAAGTTTACAATAAATTCTCGATTTAGAAGGTTTTAGCGTGTTTCAAAGCATCTGCTCTTCAGTCAAATTCATAAAAAAGGGTGGTGATGATAGCTCAAGAGCCGGTAGCCTCACATTCCTCAAGATGCAGACCAGATTAGCATCAATATATATCTAATTAATTTTGACACTCGATCGATATGATCGGATATCGTATTTATCACTCGCGGGAATTTCAAATTATGAAGATATAATTTTTTCGGTCTTTGCGAGTTAAAGTCAGCAGATATTGCTGACGTTTTTGGCATCAATCGAGAATGGATTTTACTCCACTCTCGATCAATGCACCTTTAAGCCTCGTATGGTTCCGAGGATGCATCTAAAGGATTTTGATGGAAAGGAATGAAAAGTAAAGATGAGAAATGAGAAACTTTATGAAAAAATTTGGATTCTACGCTGATGTTATGCGTGTTTCGCCCTTCTCTCATTGCTCGGGCTTTTCAAAGTGGTGGAAGAGCAATGAAAGTTTACCACTGACAAGCGGCTCAAGTGGCCGAATGTTCGATGGTTTGAACGCCCTTATATACGAAAGTTTATCTTTGTTAAGCGCTTGCGAGAAAGGTCATTTTAACCCGCTATTTCCATTTGATTTCTCAACATTCTTGAGCCGCGTGTCAGTGGTAAACTTTCATTGCTCTTCCACCACTTTGAAAAGCCCGAGCAATGAGAGAAGGGCGAAACACGCATAACATCAGCGTAGAATCCAAATTTTTCATAAAATTTCTCATTTCTCATCTTTACTTTTCATTCCTTTCCATCAAAATCTTTTAGATGCATCCTCGGAACCATACGAGGCTCTAAAGGTGCATTGATCGAGAGTGGAGTAAAATCCATTCTCGATTGATGCCAAAAACGTCAGCAATATCTGCTGACTTTAACTCGCAAAGACCGAAAAAATTATATCTTCATAATTAGCATCAATATAAGTTGTCAGACTCAGAAGATCATGCCAAAGTTAATCTCAGACATTTATGGTATTCAATGCGAATAATTCCAATAGAATCACTCTAAATTAACTTTACAGAATGGAAGGCATCTTACATCAATGCATATCACTAAAGAGTCTCTAAATTACTCAACGCTACCTATAAAACTTATTATCGACGTATTTACATTCTATCTCCATAAAAATACCTGCGATAGTACTTAATTCATACCATCTGAATTTTAAAATATATCAATCGGGGTCAGTCAAAATTGTAACAAGGGAATTCATATTTCTCAAAGATATCTTACAACGGCTCTGCAGGGAAGGAAACTAACATTTAGCAAAAGTGAAAACTGTTTGGGAAACGTCCGTAAATTATGTAAGGGTGAGTTTCATGATTTCAGACCCCCCCCCCCCCCAAGTAAAATTTTTCTAATGGAAAATTGCTGACTCACATATGGAACGTGAGAAATTGGAAGACCCCGCCCCCTGAGACCCTTACGTAATTTATGGGCGTTCCCTTTACCGAGGGACTATTCTCTCCAAATTATATCTTGATGATCGATATTCATTGGGAATAAGATTCATATTGAATCATCTGAGGGACTTCATTTGTGGACAAGATGGAAGAATATGGTTCGGTTCCGATCGTTCAACTTGTCAACATTCGCAGAATGTAATCGTTACAAAAAAGCTGTAGGTATTGTGTATTATGAACAGGTGTTATCAACTGAAATTTTGGAAGATTCGCCAGCTGGACGTTACTGATACTTTCATATGATCATGAAAAGTTTTGATTAGTTTTTGATAACTTTTACAGGCAGTCCATTGTGCTTTATTCTAACGTGTTTGTATATGTTGGATGAACACTTGTCCCTTTTGTCGCAATAAGGACAAGAAAACCTAGGAATTTCTCTTCCACAGTCATATTTTATATGAGTCATGAGAGTCTTCTTATACGAATAACCAGCCTTGCAACGCGGACAGTAATAGGTCGCCGGTTTTCCTCCTGGCCAAATTGGCCCCTCCTCTGGCATCTGATGCTGTTGCCGCTCACAGATCTCCGTTTTCAGTCTCAAAATGTCCAAAAAACTCGTTCGATAGTCGGAGTACCTTCCTGAAAAGATAAAAATAGTAAAACAATGAATCTCGTGTTCTCATAGGTGAAACAAGTTAATCGCAATTTTCTTCATGAAACACTCAAAATTGAGGTCAAATAATTTTGAAATACCTGTAGAGGGTAAAGAATGAAGATTTTGAAGATATCTCACCACAAGTCAAGGGAGTAATCTGGAACACTGACTACCTAGGGAAGGATAGATTCAAAATCAATTTTTCGATGAGAGGCTAAACACAAAGGTTTATTTTTGATTTTAGACAGTATTTTGAGTTGGATAAAAATAATATAGATTTATAGGCACTTTGCACTGATGAAAATTCTCAATACGAAAAGCTTACATTTGATCAACCATGCATTGCCAATATATTACATCAGTCAAGTAGATCGCCAACCACTGATTTGATTGTCAGTATCCACAAAACAAGAAGATTTTGAACTCGAGTTAGAAAAGTAACTCATCTAATGACATATTCAAATTTTTTCAACCTCCGTGAAACTGACAAGCACAAGAATTTTCAACTTTCAGTCCCAGATGATCAAAAAATACTATTCGACATACAGCTGTGGAACTTAGTTTTTTCGTTTTTACACCGACAAGTACTATAATAATTGTCCGTAAACGATATATGTGACAAAAGTTTCATAGGGATATTTTCTCTCGAAACAATGTCAAAATTTACCAATATTTTCCTGAAACGATTTGGGAATCATCAAATCCGTGATGTTCCTTACATTCTACCGATTCACTCACTTGAATCGGATTTAATCCCACAAGAATTTTATAGTCGAATACGTGGCATCTGGCTACGTGATGAGGGGGCTCATAACGAAAAGCGACATTCTGAATTTGATGCGGAATATTCGAATCCATAGATTTTTCTCGGCAACGGCCGTCTAAAATTTGTTCAGGACCTGTCCTGGGAAGAACGCTAAAAATAATCGTTAAAATTCCTCTAAAGATATATTACACGAGTATGAACTACAAAACTACTCGAATATTTTAGTAATTTGTAATATCATGTGGTAAAATAATAATGATGATATTGATACAATAACAGATAGATCCAACTTTTTCAAAAATAACAAAAACGGAAGTAACGCATTGAGATTCTCCTAATACTGATCAAGTTGACCTATTGATTTTCGACTAGAGTCTAAAATGTCAATCCCGATAATTCGAAGTTCAAGTTCACGTAAGAACTTGACCAAGTGACATGAAAACAGTCTTGAATATTCCAAGGATACATTTCAAACTGATTGATGGACAGGGAAGATAATATAGTTAGGACAAATAGCACAATTTTTAAAATAATTTCTCTCACGTACAATATTTCAATAGAATACGCGACCTGATCTCATTCCAAGTTGCTTATGCATCCTACGCACGTGTTTATACATGTTAGAAGTGTATTTGGACGAGTAACTGCAATAGTTACACGCGTATTTTACATCGTCACTGCCGAGATGTCGTGAATCAGGCTGCATTTGTAGTTGACGTTGCTGATGTTGTTGTTGCTGTTGAATTCGTTGCCGGACGACTTCGTGAGAACGCATGTGACAAGTGAGTGATCGCAAGTTGCTGAACATCTGGGGGCAGATCGGACAAGTGAACATCGACATCGGGTTGAGAACTGAAAAATTATGAAAAATGAAGTGTTATTATAAAAAAATAGTTGAGATTTCTTCATCGAATCTGCGATAGAATTGTGAACTTAATGTTAGCAAGACCATTGATGTGTGTGCAGTGCCTAGATATTCGATTGAATCGAAAATCTTAGATTTTGAAAAGTGAGATTTTTAGAAATTGACACCGATGGCAAACCAATTTATCGAAGTACTTCTTCAAATTCCTAATTCAATTCAAGAGATTGTAAAGTACTATTGGGTATCGAAATAAGATCCTCAAGCTATGTGTACCCATGATCTATGCATGAGTGGAGTTCAATTCCAAATTTTTCAGAAGCTGTATTCGACCACAGCGTTAACCCTTACATTTGTAGACTGCTTACCCTTTCTCGCGCATATGGTTGAAAGTGAAGCCATAGTGATGTCATTAAGGTATACACGATTGGTTGCTTGAAAAATATTTATGAAACGTTCTGAGAAGTGAAATTAATTTAAATAGCACATACAAATAGTGAAATGACATTGAATATTCATCAAACTTATATTCATCTTCATATGACCAATTTTCCGTTTCAGAAACATCACAATGCTAACTTTACTTCCATGTCAAACTTATTTTCAATCGGCATGACTTTCCTTTTCTTCTAAGTGTAGAAAATCTTCAACCGATATTCATCACTTTTAGCTACCTTTAGGAAGTATAAGATCATTCTTTAGCCAATCTACTCCAAAATTGTCACTGGCAAAAGCAAGAATCATTGTGATCTTCTCGAGGTTAGCTATGATACAGTAACCGCATGACCAATGAGTTTTCAGTACACGAAGAAGATAGATTCACACGGTGGGGTTTCTTCATTCTTCATTTCATTTGATGTAGTTGCAACCGCACTTTCGGTACCACAATCGCATTTGAGACAACTATGAAAATATATGAGACGGGAATTATGCAAGGTACTAGTTCAGTCATTCGAATTTTACAATCAGGAATTGTGTGTAGAAAAATCTTTTAATCTTTTAAATGGATCATCAACATTGTTCACTTTTTCTACAAATACTGATAATCGAGAGAATATCTTCATATAAAACTTGTTCTCGTTTCAATACTGTTATGAATAATACTATTTGTGTCAAGCACGATCAAATTACCTCAGCACTTGGCTGACTATCTGAGTTTATAGAAATTACAACTATTTGATGAGCGGAAGAGATTCAACGGATGTGTCCACGTTCGTTAGCTTCTAGTTTCTTAGTGATTTTGGAATTCATACTGGATATTTTATAAAAGTACCCAAGAAAGTATCTTATACTGGTGCTAAAATGTCCATTCTGATAGCACAGATACATAAAAAGACCAAACATAACCTCAAAAAAGGCCTGAAAACCTGGAATTTAGCTGGCACATGATCTTTTGATGAACATATTTGGAAGTTTGGGAGAATACATTTGAAGAGTGATTCAGTATCTTTCTACAATCTTTTTCTCAAGATAATGACGAAATCCATCTCTTAAAAGTTGTAAAAGTGTGCACTTGAGTAGTTCTTCAAAAATGTTGATAATTTCTCAATGAATTTGTGGGAATTATTCCAAGAACCATCTCTGAAATGATGTAAAAATTTGCTATATCACTCTTTAAATACATACTTCCAAGCACAGATGTGTTCACCGAATGACTCTTCGCCAACTGAATTTAAGATTTTCAGGGCTCTTTTTAGATCATATTCGACATTTCAAGTACCTGAGCTATCAAAATGGCTTATTTAGCATCAATATATGGTTTTTACATTGGTTCTCTCATAAAATGTACAATAAAAGTTTCAAACTCACAAATAAGGCAGAAGTCTCACTGATGAGTACACCCTTCCCTCAAAATAATTTACACCAATCTTTTTTCATGATGTCACCATCGAATCCTGGCATAGATATAAATAAGTCGGGATCAATTGAATATGATGAAAAAACAAATTGAATCGAACGTAAGAGTATCGACTAATTCTGATAATCGAATGATAGTGTGGGGACTTTACGAAACTTGCTATTCCTACTCAATGCAATGAATTCAAGCATATGAGGGACAGTTCAATTTTCGAAAGAATAATGCGAGAATAATGACTTGATAGAAAGAAATGATGACTATTGGAAGCAATATTTACAAAGTGAATCATATTATAATCTAACACACCAGCCTAGTCCTGAAATACATGAGCAAATACTGACATAATTTATAGTAACAGCCAAAAATCTTCAATCTCGTGTCAATCAAAAGTCAAGAGGAAGCTTCAATAGTGATACATTCTTGTTAAAGACATGTTTGGCATTTGAAAAAGATTTTACATATTAAAATCAAATGATATATCGCTCAGTAAAGTTTAGTAAGGGTAACAGCCTTGTCTGGATGAAGTCTTCTAACGTGGTTGTAAACTGAGTGAGTCCATTTGCTGACGTAGGTACAATAACTGCATTGGTAACGAGGCCTTGCATCAACGTTACACTCGTATCTGTAGTGACGATACATGGAGTAGCTTTGAGAAAATGAACGTGAACCACATTTTGGGCAATGATATTTTCCAGTGAGTGGGTTCAGAAACGTATTTTCCACGCTCCGTGAACTGACGCGCTGCAAGTACTGTCTCCAATCACCAACTGCTGGCGGGCAGACAACACCAGATGGCGCCATCACTGCTGTGAAAATAAACAGAAAGCCACAAAATGTTTTGTTAATCAGTATGTGCAAAAATTTTGACGAGTCTACTTTAGGCACCCCATTAATCTACAATTTAAACTCGATTCCCTTTCCCTTTTCATTTTCCCGTGGATAAAGAATGCGCGTAACGGTAGTTATGTCAAAGAATTCTTAGAATTTGTTATCATTGCGATTCTACAAATTCGTATTTCGCCGATGTGATATTAGGCATGTTGCTACAAAATTCTGATAGTTTATAAAGTTATCATCGCTATTAATAATTTTGAAATGAGGTGGTAAACGATCGGTACTAAATCATCAAATGCTCCATTTTTATTAAGTCATGATTCATCCTTACATTTGTGAATGAACATCTCGTCGATTTTTGCATTAGGTTTCCATCATTAGTATAGAGATAATCTATGAATTGTCTCATGATTTCAACATCACTTCTTGGACTTCAGACCGGTTTTTGGTGTCAAAAATATAACCAAATACGACCATTATCGTCTTGAAAATCTTCAACATAGATCGAAGTACGTCAACCAGCTCATCATTAAAAAAATATAATTAGAATCAACAGCCTAGCCTCTCTTGGCATGATCTATATGATAATGGGAGGAATTAAACTTGACAAATAGATGAACAAATAGCATCACTGCATATCATGAAACTCATGACCGATAGTCCACGCAATAAACTCTTTCATCCGGATGTTTGTTCCGGACATGAGCATAGACAGAAAATGCGTATTTCGTTATATAAAAACAATGCGGACAACCAAACGGTTTCGCTCGTTTAGAGTCTTTCTTCATTTTTCTACGACTTCCCACTTTTTTACGGAAATCTTTTTTCGGACGTCCTCGAGTTGGAAATCTCTCCAGCTTCTTCATTTGAGGCCCTATTTGACTCATTTCTGAAGAATCTCCAAAAAAGGGCATAGTCTTAACTATAGTCTTCGGCTGGAATTCTTGGAACTCCATCGGATCCCTCTTAATTTTCAATAAGTCGAATTCGAATTCGTCAATGACAAAATTCGAATCATCTAGAGCATCTTCATTGAAGTATTTCAAATCTTCGATCCGAGACTTTATACCACCATCGATATCGTTACCTGCGCGTTAAACAAAAAGTGAGCTAATGAGTAACAAGAATTCCATGGTACTCATCGATTACTAGCGTTAGTCAGAATATGAGAAAATAGAATTATCGTTAGACAATATCGAATTCACATTAGAATTAGCAGAATGGGATTCCTTTACCTCGAAAATGCAAGAAGATATCCTAAAAAGTAGTTGATGTGGCAAAATATTTATTGAGAGCGAAATTACAATCAGTGGAAAATTGTACAAGATGCAAGCTTAAGAATTAATTCAATCATACTCTCACATGAAGAAAAGGAAGAATAGCAGCCATACTCAGAATAAAAATGGAACCGATTCTCACAGAGAAGAAACCATTTCTCGATAACACAGACTTGCAGGCAAATGGTCTTATCATAAAAGTTTAGCATTGTTTCTGATGTATCGTCAAACGATAGTAATAATGGGATATCAACTCGTTTGGTCGGAAATACTTTTCATAGAAGACAATGTGAAAAAAAATACAAAGTAACTCTTATCATCACTATAGGGACAGAATCGTCTTAGAGCTACACGTGTAGAGTATTCACAAGTGAGTATCATACGACCGTCTTACCGGTTTTATTCACAACAAAATCAGTTCAATAAATTATAATACCTCAATCTTGACTGAAAAACTCGTAATACGAGTAATTGACTTGAATCCGCAGTGGTTTCCGTGGATGTAGAGAATAAAAAATCTATCAAAATTTTCCATCGAGTACCCAAGTACTCCCGACTTTGAATCTTGATGTCGTTTCTCGAGACAAAGCCAAGTGAGTGAGACGAGCAGATTTTGCCCCACGTGTTAATATCATGTACTTATGGTCAGGTGAATGTTACAAGAATCTTTGAAAACCCTAAAGGAAATATGGCTCTCCATATGTCAGAGGGATGGTCCAGTAAAAAATTCCAAGATGGTCTAAGATGAACAGACCGAAACAAACATCCCTGAATATTTTGAATTCTGATCAGACGAAATAGCCGGATCCTACAGACACAATAAAAGAAATTGCATTGCATATTTTTGGCTAGGGAGAGCGCAAGATGACTGAACTGAAACAGTGACTCAAACATTCAAAAAACTTCCAAAGATAATACTATTTATCGAAATATCGAATATTACTCATAACTGAGGCAGGTGCTTGAATAACTAACTCTGCCGCACCAATCGTATCCCCTCTACTCGTCTTCGTAGTACCCACAACGTTTAGTGTCGCTACTATGTGGCCACCACAAGTGAGCGATACGGGTCCTACGAAGACGAGTAGAAGGAACGCGATTGGCGCGGCTAAGCGAGTTATTCGAGCACCTTCCTACATCTAATTATTAGTCTTCACGCATTTTTTCCAATCGCAAAGTTGTGGAAGTTATTCAACGGGCGTGAATCGAAAAATTAAACGTTCGGAAAGTTGAATCGATAAAATCATCAACTGATTCACCTCTCACAAGAACGTGAATCTGTAGTGCTTCAAATTGAATTGGTCTTCATGACTTCTTGAGAGATATACAAATCATTTTTTCTCAAAAGTCTTCCTACTCCGACAATTTCGGAAATTCTGGATATATAATATATACGCATTCGACAAATTCCTTGAATACTAAAAAATTAATTGAAATACTTATTTATATTTACAACAAGGCAGCAGGGTGAGAATTGTGATGCTTTCAGTAGAGTTTTATCAGCGAAACTTGCTGGTTTGGATGGACACTTCTGATGTGCTGGTAGATGTTGGAAGTTTTTTTACTCACAAGATGGCAATGTGGACACTTAAACCTGTTGAAATGTATTTGTTAGTTATGGTTTTATGAATTTGTAAAATTGAGAAACGTGTATGAAAGTTTTTAATCACCGAGGAGGTACCCCACACTCGTATCGATGATGAGTCAACATTGTGTCTCTCCTTCCATAACCATTGTTGCATTTTGGGCAATGAAATTTGCCAGTAGTGATGTTGTAAAATCGATCACGTACGTATGCCCACTTGTTGTTTTGGGACCATGGCAAACGCTGCATTTGTGCCTTGCGCGATCTCGTGATTCCTCCACCGTCTAAAACAGATAACCAAAAGAGGGGATACTTAGAAGGTATAATCGTTGGTAATAGCCAGAAAAATACTGCCCATCAATGGCTCAACTTACGAATAAGCCCTTAATGCGATGCCCAAAGACCTTTACTTGCTCCTATTTGGCTATGAAGTAAGTTCAAGAATGAAAGTTTGGGAGAAATGCATGCGTTCAAGCGCAGAATGAACGAGAGGGGACAGGAGGGATAATTATAGAAATGAGGATTTGAGCAAATGGTCCTATACACACTTGATTTCTAATCCTCACTCGAAAAATTTCAATCAATACATAGTACTCAAAATGTTCTGTCTAGCTCTTGCATCGGCAAGACTCAATGCTTCTACAGTTCTAGCAGCTTCAATCTTTACCTCAATCAAGCTATATATGTATATTAGAAGACAAACTAATCAGGATGGGAAAAGAAAAGATTCTCGTGGATCAAGTTTTTATGAATGCAAACAAAGAAAGATCACACTGCACCAAAGAAAATGCTGCACTGAAAGAGCACTTCAAGAAATTGATATTTTGTATTGTCAGATCCAAGATGGGATGCAATCGAAGAAATACTCTTTTTCTAGAAAAATTCTAGACAGCAAATACTACAAGGCACTATATCCGGTCATTGGGTAAAATAACCAACACTAGGCCATAATTAACCCGTGACGAGTTTCAAGATTCAGAAAACTCATTGCCACTCGGTAGTAGCGCCGTTTGGCACTAAAACTCATATTTTTTAAATCTCACTCCTGAAACATGCTTCTCAAAAACTGAATAAACAGTGAAGAGAAAAGAATATCTGAATACTCCTGTTATTCGGCTTGCAGGAAATTATTCATGTCTACGATCTTGTTTCATCTTATTATTGTGAAATTGTCAAATGAATAAATCAGTAAACTCTCATTCTATTTCACAACCGAAGTGGTGACCGAGGCTCAGAATACTTTCTTTATGAGATCAATTTTTTTGTCAAGATGCAAGTTAATAAGCTTTCAGTTTGAACAATTTCAGAAGTATGATGTTACAGTTTTTGTCAGCCTTTCCATACCTATGACTTGGTTGTGGTTGTGGAAGCTTGGACATCTTTTCTTAGCGCTTTTGGATCTGGAGGATATATTTGCAGCAGTGTGAGCCTTTGAACTCTCGGAATTTTTTTACCCAGGCACAAAATGAGATTCTTAGATCTTCAATCTCACGCACTCTTGAGTTCATTTTCGGGTATAACTATTGTTATCAAATCCATCAAAACTGCATGTGATCTCTGGCATCACACACTCTGTGCTCAAGGGATCTGGCATCAGATGTAACATCTGCGTCGCAAGATAATTTTGGCGAATCAGAAAATGTTGAATTGGAATAGGTTGGT
Organism: Eretmocerus hayati; assembly: GCA_029851415.1. Lineage (NCBI taxonomy): Eukaryota > Metazoa > Arthropoda > Insecta > Hymenoptera > Aphelinidae > Eretmocerus > Eretmocerus hayati. Next base: position 156,218,349 of record CM056741.1, read on the forward strand.
TGTGCAGGAATGAATAAGAAATAGACACCTAATTATTTTCCAATCCAGTTTTACAGATATAGCTGTTGAGATTTTATTGACCACGTATTAATCTTATCACAACTCCTTAATGTACAAAAATTCTAATTCGCATTGAAGAAGCCGGAGCTATCTCGTTAATTGATACATTCAATTCCATGAGCCTTTGGTTTCCGATACTCCTTCACAAATATTAAAGGTAATTAAGGTAAGTGTACCCAACTTGCCTCTGTACCCAACTTGCCCCCATATGCCGATCTCAGGAATGGGCGCTCGTTGACCTTCCCGCAATTTTTTTTTTACGTTTGTTATGTTAAAATATGAGAAAATACGTAGTTTTCATCGACCCTGGATCATTTCTGCGTTCTCCAGAAAATATAAAGTGAGTTTTCCATTTTTCGTGTTTGCACGGCTAAGAAATCGAGGAGGAAATCGCGTTCACTAAAACCGGTGCCAATTTATTTTTATTCGACCAATCTTGACGTACCTTAGCGCATTCGATTCCTTGTCTCAAAACCTTGAAAATCCGCTCTTTAGGGTTGCAGAACTCTGATTTGGAGCGATTTTATGTACAAAACACGAAGATGGTTTGAGAATCAAGAAGGCCGACATCGGAGTGTACCCAACATGCCCCCATATGGTTATCTCGGAAAGGCGTGCAGTATGGCTTTTTTTACAACTCAGAACGTGTTAATCACGTCAAAATAGGTCGGAAACAGTGTTTTGGGCCAACTAAAAGCTACAAATGCCACTGCGCGGTGATCAAAACGTATCAAAGCGATTTTATTCACTTCATCGCCGATTTACATTGTTTTAAGTGATGGGGGCAAGTTGGGTACACACTTTTGTAAGCTCTCAAAAATCACCTTTTGGGAGAATTCAAACAGCTCGGCTCCACTATATTCAAATTGGACGTATTTCAGCTCATTTCAAGGGTCTTGAGACAAGCTTTAAAATGAGCTAAGATACGTTGGAAAATATGGAGATGGGCCAAAGTTATTGAGAAAATGGCTTAATGGGGGCAAGTTGGGTACACTTACCTTATATAATTATATTTTCATTTACTCCTGTTGTCTATGTTTTTTTACCAACGGATCCACATTTGCCCCGTTACAATATTCAGTCGTTCAAATTGATCTGATGAGAAAAATGAATTTTGAATCAAAATATCACTTAGAGGACGAAATCCGAATGACTAGGTAGTAAGTCATCAGATTGGGAAATTACAATGAAATTTGTACATGATCATCGTATGCATTTTCTTAGTCGTGATGTCGTGATGTATCATGGCTTAGAACTATTGTACATTGCATGAAATAAAGCTCAAGATGAAAATGGATATTGCATGAACGTACAGAGTTTTTCATCCCTAGAGAGTACGTTCCAGATTTAATTATTCGCGAATATAGGGTAGATCGTTTCAAGAAATATGATAATTATGGATTTTTCAAGTCCATACCAATTCTAAGTATATGTACACTTGGCGGTAGTTGATTCTTTCCGACGTCCCGACCGAGTATGCCGATCACAACAATAAGTTGTGAGTGAGGTTTCCGGCGCGCGAGCGCAGCAATCTAAGTCTGATAAATTTTCGACGACGGAGCATGCCAAAAATCATTTAGAGTTGGATTGCTGCGCACGCGCGCCGAAAACCTCACTCACAAAGTCACAACTTATTGTTGTGATCGGCATACTCGGTCGGCACGTCGGAAAGAATCAACTACCGTCAAGTGTACCTCAATGTTTATTCGAGTAATACTTCATAATAATCGACAATAGGCAAGGTAAACAGATGTTCGTAAGTTTTGTACAGCAATACTCTGAGGCGAGGATCTCAAATTTGCTGACATGAACCAGCTCAACCTCATCCATCTCCATAAACTTGATAATCGGTAACAAAAAATTCAAATAAGCACCAGATGTGCATCGCACGATTAGAGCAGATTAAGTGTAAGAGTGAACTCATTAAAAATATCTCTTTCATAATTGCTGATGTTTACCGGAAAAGCCATCATTTCTTGAACAAAATTATTGCGAGGTTTGGTTAATGAGAATATTTGGTTTAGTTAATCAAATTTAATGTAGTGATGATTTGAAGGTGCAACCCTTAAGCACAATTGTGCTTGCACGAGCAAAAATATTTCTAAGAAATATATGTATACACAGTGAGCCCGAGTATCACATCTCTAGATAATATAGATTATTCAAAAAGTATTCGCCAAACGGATGTCAATCATGTTTGTAGATCTATCAGAAGTCTATCCATCAGTCTCGTTAAGTACGCAATTAAAATAGAAATAGCATTCTCTTTAATAATTTGATTCGGTTGTTGGGAAGTTGTGCGTCGTTGTCTGATCAGACATAATTTTCAACTTCTTTCTTCTCACAACCTTGCCTTTGAACACATCGACGCAGGCTTGCTCCAACCCGGTATGCATCCTTCTTACGTGTTGGTACACACTCGTTGTTTGTTTTGTTCGATACGGGCAATAACAACATCCAAATCTATTTTCAAAAGACGAAAAAGAAAATCATTCAACGTCTGTATAAAATAAAGCTCTGTTGGATAATTTTTTTCCATTAGATACCTGGGAGGAAGATCGCACTCGTATCGTGTATGGCGATACAGGCTCGTATACACGCTGAAAGATTTCGAACATCTGACACACTGAAACTTCTTCTCTGACGTATTCTCGCTAGATTCATTTTGAGGCTCTTCCTTTATTAGCGCTCCAGCACTGTCGATTAGGGCTGAATTATGTTGGCGTTGAGAAAATCTGTGATACGAGTGCACTGCGCCACCTGGTAACGGTTCGCTTTCTACATACTCTTCGTCATCCTCGTCATCACTCAGAGTCACTATTGCGTCAATCCAGTCTGTAATAGGGAGAACAAAATCCATGCAATCAACGTGAGGTTTCTAGCTTTCAGCAATTCAAGGGTATCCATTATAGTTTCTAAAACAGACAGACGTATGGAACTAATACATTCATCTAATGTGATCGTGACCAGACTTTCTTGGGTCCATTTGGGTACTTACCCAACTTAACCACAATTCTGCACAGGCTGGAACATTTCCAGACTTCAAACAAAGTCAATTCATGTTCAAAATTAGAATACCTGCATTGAAGGCAAACTTTGCTGTGGTTCAATCCTTAGGTGCTAAGTGCAAGTTTGCTCACAACCAAGAATGGAAAATTATTTTGAGTGAATGCCTTCTCAAAAATACCAAATTAGTCATGACACGATGAACAGCAAGAGATATCTTCAATTAAGAAAGTACACAATTGAAACTTTCCATCTCAAAGACTATGATGAGAAAGTTTATTAGTCGAATCCCACTGATTTATCTTGGTAGCAATACAATTCGCATGAGTAAGTTATTCAAACACTGAACCAATCAATGTCGATTTCAAACTCTTGAACACATCTGCTCACCTGATGCAGAACGAGATGATCAAGATACAGTTGAATATTTTGCTTCGATACAGTACAACATGTCAATGGATATATCGAGGTGGGAATTAGTGTTCGAAGAAAAAACATTATTTGTATGAAATAAAATCACATTAGGTCAAAGTATGCACTTGACATGAAATTCACAGACTTTGATGGATTTATGTACTATTACACAATTACACTCTACAAATGACTCCAATCAATTAACATTCTTACAGCATTATACACATGAATACTATTGTGTATGTTCCGGCATAAACCATATTGATTACAAGAATTTTGGACTGCAAGCGCATAATTTCTGTCCATACTTAAAAGTAAGTCCAAAAACATAATCTACTTTTGAATTTCCATTCACACGAATGCACTCAATAGATAACTTCTTATGAGACTTCGTAATTTACTATTCTCAAAAACTCGCCTCTAAACACGATAACAATTAATACTTGGTGAATTTTTGAGACTCTGGTTATTTACATCAGTCACTGGAGAATTAATTTACCATGAAATAAAAATATTTACAACGGGTTCACTTGTAACAGGTCGTTTCAGATGATCATGGAATAACGTGGTTCGGATCGTGCTTCTCAAGATGTTTTCTGTAATTTGTGTATCGATGCGTAGAAAAAGGGCATAGCACGCATTTATGACGTCCTGGAACGCCGCATTCGTGTCTGACGTGTCTAAAAACAGATGAGATGGTGAGTTATTAAAACAGATATTGAAGTAGCGGTTCTATAGGAATAATCTGATCATGAAGAGTTCCATACATTCAAATGCACAAGGCTAAAGCAATTTGAGGAATGGTAATGAGTATGTAAAAATAAAAATGAACCATTATTACCTTCTACAATCGGCACTACGCTTGTACTTTTTGCCACATTTCCAGCAACTGTAGCTCCCAGTCGGTGAATCTTTGTCCTTTTTGGTTTGACTGCAAGTTTGTACGACCTCTCCGTGGATGAATTGGCTCACGTCCACGACACGAAAGTGCCCCATATCTGAGGATTCATAAAATCATGCCAATAATATGAGTATTTCTGCAATAATCTTAAGACATTCAGTTGATCTCTCGCTACGTGCAATCCATACAAGAACTATCCAGTACCACTCACAAGCTGGTGACCCTATATTGAAATTTGTTGGCTATATTTATTTTTAGAAACCAAGTTCAAAGGTGAACCAAGAGATTGGTCATCACAAACAAAGTATAACATATCCACAATCTCCTATTATCAATATCTCACAATCCTAATGAAAACTTGATCAATATTTGTTAAGGGTTTTATGAACATTATTTCTGTATTCTAATGATTAAAAATGTTTATTGCATACATTCTTCCATGAACTCAAAATAAGATTGGTGTCCTCAATTCCACGGGTGTCAGAAATACTCACCATCAAAATTATTCTTCATCCGAGATCATCACGGCAAGTATCATGGAGAGAGGGATTTGGTCAAAACCTTTGGATTCGAAATGCCAGTCATAGAATAGATTTTTCCAAGAGAAACCAATGGGACTGATTGTGAGACTCGCATTGATTCCTTGAGCACGACAATCGCACCAGTTTGGTATCAATTGTTCATAACAATTGATAGCAAATTGGATTCAAGTCATACTTGAATTCGAATGGGTAACTTGTTTTTCTGAAAATTATCATTCTTTCAAGAACTTTGACCAACTTACTATTTTGAGTGGTTTATGGGATATAACATGTTCATGTGACTTGTGATATCTCTGAAAATTAAAACACCAATTAGAACGGAGAAGGGATAAATCGTTTGATGTCTTCTGCTAGGAGAGGGCCCTAAAAATATATCTGTCAACAATTCTGTACTTTCCTTATAGGAGATAATTACAACCTTATAAAGATGAACACATTTTACTGATTATTTGAGACTGAACGGGGCGCGAAGAAGCCTAGGGAGCATTTATGTTGCGAATTTCAGGAAGTACTCAACTACACATCAATTTCTCCATCATCTCGAAAACACTACGACGGAATTACTGGATGGGTGAACAAGTGAAGAATTTGGCATTGAAATCTATGACGAATTTTAGAACTGATGAATGATTAAATTTTTGAATAGCTGAATTCTAATGAGAACTGTCCAAGAATCGACAGAAAAATCAATTATGAGGTCCATTTGGCGATTCAAAAAGAATTTTATAGCAACACAGTCCATCAATCGGAGATCAAGTATTAATCCAGCGAATCTTCGCGGTTTTTTCTGATTAATCGTCTATTTTATTACAGATTCAAATTCCTACAACCAAAATTTAGAAATTTAAAGTCTCTAGTTGATTCAACAAACAGTGTTTCGTCTGAGCCTACAGATCGATTGATAATAGATTCTTGAAAATCTTCGTATGCATACTTCGTCAGTTACTACTAGCTACTCTTAAATTGTAACTGCTATGCTGTGGTAGAAAAATGAATTTGTCAGTTTTCCAGTCAGCCTGCTACTACCTATATTGTGATAACACCGGGCAGATTAAATTTTGCAGATGTTTTGCGAGCCAGAAGTTAACAATATCTTTATTCATCAACATACATAGTTCTGTCAACAACTAACGCATCTTTCCAAGATACGGATGGATACTTTTGATATGCCTATGTAAAGTAGATTTTTCGTAACACTGAAAATTACAATAATAACATCGGTAAAACTTGGTTTTTAAACAATTCTTTTTCCTGATATGTTTTAAAAGCGCTGTTTTCGTGGGACATTCCTTGCGGCACTTTTTGCACAAAAAGCGCAATTCACTCTGCCTCAACAACACAACTCGACAATTTGATTTAGCCGTTGAGATAGAAATGAGTGAGAAAAAATTTTGAAACAAATGCACGTACACGTTACTCGTTTGTATTTCTTCGGCGCTGAAACCGCAGAAATAGTCATCGGGCTCAATTTTGATAACTGAAACAGAACAAAATTTTTCTTAAGAAGATACGAAACTTTTTTCATCTGATCAAAAGACGCGTTAGAGCTCACAATTTTGATGAAACAGGCATGAATATGAGGATGTCAGCGTCAAAATTGAAAGTCATCGTTACTCAACAATGAAAAAAAAAAAAAAAAAAAAAAAAATAACACGCCGGGAAAATTCAAAATCGATAAGAAATTTTCTAACATTCTTGCCCACTAGGACAAGACCTGTTCTGTATCAAACAAATTGGTTTTTCTTACACCCATAACTTTTCAACTTTTGAGGTGTGACTATTGAGAGGATAAAATCTCTTTCCCTTGAGAAAGTGAATACACAAAAAATATGCATTTTCAAATCATGTGTTCCCAAGATCTTTAATCGGATCAAAAATTGGTTTTAATGAGATGCTTTGAAGAAATCGAGTATCCTATATACGTTTGGCGATGAGCGAAGAAATCAAATGGGGGAGGAAACTAAAGTATTTTCATAGTATTTGCTTTAACGGCAATATGGTTGCATCACACAGTAGAAATTCAGCAAGTAGAACAAGCAAGGGAAGTACTGGTTTCGTAAGTTCTAATGCATGCAAAATACGGAAATAGTTTTTAGTGAAATTCAGAGAAGGATGACTCTTCTTAGACAGAAATTTTCATAGCACACATTTGATATTGATGAAAGAACCTAAGCTCGATGGAACTAGGCGGTGACACTCATTTTATGAAGGAATCAGAGTTTGTAGAAATTACATCCGCCGCGCCAACGCAGAAACTTAAGCTCCACTCACACTTCTGGACTCGTCAAATTATGTCAAACTCACCAGACTAAAGAATTTTGAACCGTCCCGTCGCACTTCATCTTGGAATACTAAGTCTTGAAGAATAATTAGCACATGTGAGATTGAAAATTTCCCGACCTAAATTTTCACAATGTCAAAGTGAGGACACTTGGACAAAAAGAGTTCATTCCATAAAGTAATTCTTATTTTCACGAGAAAAAATTGACAAGACTGTTTACAGAGGACCATATCACCGCGGAACACTAATCACATATCGAGTAAAATCAATAATTGCATGACCGGTACATCTGATACATTATATAATTATTTTCAATAGCTGAACATTTAAACCCAATATTTTCAATCAGATTGTACACCATGAGCGAGCGTCATGACTCATGACGCAGTACGAAATTCTCACAAGTACCAAAGAGCTCATGAGTTCCAGTATTTAATTTGAGCGTTTCAAGGATGGAATCCAACAAGAAAGAATTAATGATGGTATACATGATGAATACTGAAGCCCATGTTATGAGAGTCTACTAAATCAATGATGTCAAAACACAATTTTTCAAATTCTTTTTTTATTCATAGAAGAAATACATCTATATGATGTGATTACAAAAATTTGTATGAGTAAAATACGATAAAAATATAACAGGTGAAGCTGTTCCGTTTTGATAACGAGCTCGAAACTCCTGTTTGTCATGGTCGAAATAAAAAAGTACAAAAAAGGAGGGGTTGATCAATAAATGATTACTTACATGAAATACAAGTAAAATTTTAAATTCTAAAATGATTGATCATGCTGATATATCATAAATTCATTCTAAAAATTGATGAAGGTATCGTTGTGGATACATCATTTAGCTGCACCATTCTCACGTGGATGTTTGCCAGATGAGGAATCGAGACAAAATATACGACAAGTTGGATGGTAACGTCTAATGTGCGAGTAGATGTTGAAAGGATAACGATTCCTGTAAGATTTGCAGTAAGGACATCCATATATTTTTTCAACCTTTGCTCCGCAGAATTTACTGTGCTTGAACAAGTCTCTTTTTTCAGAAAATTCTTTGGAGCACTTTTTGCAAGGGAAACGCGACGATTTCTTCTTCAGGAATAAATCTCGCTTCATGTTCTTCTTCTTGGATAATTTGTGGATCATGACTAGATCCCACTTTTGCAAGTACCGCAGAGATTTTTGGAGATCCTCATTTTGAAACCCTTGAAATCCATCATCGCTGTTATTATTTGAAGTCCCTATGGACAGAAATATTTTCTTAGAGAATCATCTCATTAATAGTTATTACTCCTTTGTATTACATTATATCATTCCAAACAGGTGTACATACTTCAAACAAATACTTTTAAGGCGATGCGGTCACCGTGCAACCCGGAACTTATATCTTATTTGGATGTAAATCAAAAAATTTTCACGAAACGAAGTTGGAGACGATTTGTCCATTACGTATCATCATCTGAATTGTGGTGGACAACTTATTATTCGTCACCAATCACAAGACTATCACTAATAAACGAGAATAACTCGCCCACGGGTACTTTCTAACCTACAAATTGGCACATTTTCGTTCACAAAACTTTCAAAATCTAGTCCGATTTGGGCCAAACGAAGAGTTATCCAGGCCAAGTTAGATGATAATAAAGCCTGGATAACTCGTCGTTTAGCCCATAACGGAAAAGATTTTGAGAGTTCTGTGAACAAAGTTCAGCGTGCACGGTGACCGCATCGCCTTAAATGAAAATATACAGGAAAAACAAAATGATTTCGAAATATTAGCTTGGAATGGGGTTGCTAAAACATATGGTGAAATTGTTTTTCAATGTTAGATGGCTTGTTAAAATGATAATTTGATGAAAATGATACAAATCTAAAACTAAGATGATCAATTTCAAAATAAATAATAGAGAACACAACTATGGTCAGTGATTTTTTATTCTTCCATTAACAAGCAATATTCCATCGCTCACGAAGTCACATTTTAGATCCTTATTTACAGTACGATGCGAGTACAGGATTATATCTGCACATGTTATTATGCAACTCGTCTATGATAACCAACTCTTCTTAGAGATAATAGAAAACTATTCACAAATATAATGAAAATAAGGTCCACAAGTCGAAACAAAATAGGATAAATCTAAACGAGTCAAGGATTCCAATCTTATAATCTTACTCAATACTTGGGCAACTAACAAATCATTGAAAACTTAATTCAACCATAATCATAGGGAAAATTCTTTGAAAAATTCGCAACGTTGTAGGAGCGTTTATCATTAAGTTGCACGTCACGAAGGCATATGAACTAAAATAAGGCCCAAGATACTGATGCTAGATCGATTTTTCAACAACAAAAAATAGCTCAAAAACAAAGATTAATAAAGAATACAATTCCCAGTTTTAATCATTCAGGCAAACACTTTTTGCACGTTTGCAGTCGGTAACCTTTGGATAATCAATTAATTGTATAAGTTAGGCACATTTAAAGTGATGGAGGTCCTGGTACAGTTGGATATTTAGGCACAGGTGGCGTTGCATAGAGGTCGATGCAGTAAACGTCTTCAGTTCCATGTTTATTGCGCACGTGATAATATACAGAACTGGCTCTTTTGGACATCGAATCACAGAAGGGGCAGCCGAATCTGCGTAAGACAAAATCCTATTCAAATGTGATCTTTTTTATAGATGGGTATAGCTCCGAAAAATTCATGCATCGTCTTACACTCACAGAATGCGTAAAATTCTAATCATGTGGTAGTGTTGAAAGAAATTCCAAACTACTACCGATTGGATTCGAGTAAGTTAGAAGCTACTGCGGAATCGTAGAGAAGGTCTTTGCCTTCAACGCAGAAGGCAGGCGTTTGAATCTCGGCCAGCACGAACGTGAATTCTCATAAATGCTTCTTCAGGGACTTCGAAGGTTTGGAATCCACATAAAACTTCAGGTTCCACAGAATAATCTCAAAGTAAGGTTAAAAATGCTTTTACTGAAGAAAAAAAATTTGGTGTAGGTCGCAATGGTCAAAGGACGCTTATATTGAAGAATTGTCAACTCTTTATCGTGTCACATTGCAGATGGCGATGACTCTTTGGTCCATTGATCTTATTCTCTGTAACACTTACGTCTGGTATCCTTGAATTATGTATTATAAGTATGTCGTTTGAACAAGGGCTTTGACAACAATTCCAATATTTGTTCTGCTTAGGTCGAGGCTTAGGTGAGGGCCTGTGCGGCACTATTTCAAAAATCCGAAATGAATGAATTAGTAAATAGAGCTGAGGTTGAAGGGCATGTGAGGTGCTCTAATTACCCAAAACGATGCGTGAATTTCGAGAGCGATGTGAGAGATCTCTGCCTACCTTTTCTCTTTCATACATTCGTACTTCACGTGCCTCCTATAAACCGTGATGAGAACAGTAAAATTATAATTTAGTAAAATCTCTATAGAGGAAAAAGAATGTCCAATATATTGATTATCAAACCTGAGATTCTTCTTGTGGTTGAATACGCTAGGACAGTTTGGGCAAGGATATTTGCTGTTCGAATTATCAGGATTCGATGGCTGAATGGCCGATGACGATGCGCTTCCTAATAACAATTTCTGCTGTTCTTGTATCTGTTGTTGAACAATCAATGGCTTCTTCATCTGCTGAAGTTGTTGTAGCTGTTGCAATTGTTGTTCCTGCAGTGTCAATTGAGATTGAGGCATCTGTGATGGTTTTCGTGGCTGTTCCAATATTTGCGGTGTCGGTGGCAGTTTTGGAAGCGGTGCAATTGATGTCTGAGCTATTACTACCACATCTGGCTGTTGTACGATTTGACGTTGTTGTTGTGACTGTTGCAGCAATGCCTGTTGTTGCTGCAATAATTGCTGAGAACTTTCTATCTTGAACACGTGGATAGCCTCCCAATCTGTAAAAGAAAGAAGAATTTCTCAAATGAGTGTTGGAATCGGGTCAAGTATGATTTGGAATAGTCTCACGAGATATTTTCTGAGGACTTGTAACCAAGATGGAGCAGCACAACTGGCGATTCTATGAAAATCATTCAATTATAGGTAGACACTTGGGATGTTAGAGTCAAGTTTTTTCGGAGAATAAGCTGACCATTTGATTTGAAAAACTGTACATACAGATGATTATGATAATGACAAGGGTGAATAGAATGCCGCTTACCAGGGCATCGGAAGTATGAGAATCTTTGGATGAAAAGGTTTTTATCTGTGTAAACAACGAATACCTAAGTATGTCCTAACACATGATTGGAACAAAAAAGCCTATGTACGATTACGATCCTCATAATTTGTTAAGAGATATCAACTTTATTATCTTAAAAAGTTACGATCTGTTATACATAAATCATGCAAAGATCACAATACAAAAGAACTATTACAGCGAGTAAAAGTTTTCTGCGAGGAACTGATCAATTAACGAATACAATAGATCAAATACATGGCTATCTATGATGCAAGAAATGAATAAGTATGTTCCCAAATCTTGTGACTTGCCCTGCTTCTAAAAATTTCCAGGATTATCTACGAACAATATTGCTCACATCTGCTTTAGTAAAAGACTTGAAAGTCCGAGGTAGAGTCTTATAATCTGAAAGCGGTATTCACGCACAAAAATTTTCTCAAATCGTCCATGAAATATTTATAGGTACATACAAAAGGTTCACCAAAAATGATTCAAAACACACAAAAATATAGAAATTACATTATTACAGTGATGTACAAAGCACGTTGCGTCGAACTCTGCCACTACTGAACCACGAGTGATTGACTATTTTAATATCTAAAAATACCAAGACCACTGAGGGACGTATCTGATCTTGCTTTCAAACACTTTGAACAACCGGATCACTGTTTGTCACGAGCCAAAAATTCTATTTTTTCAACAATTTTATAAGAAAATATTCATCAGTACATAGCCTGTAGTACGATATTTTGCTAGCCTACACTATGATATCAACCGTAGCATTATTACTCCTGGCAGTCATCGGATCAGATTCTGAGGTTATCACCTCTGACCACTGAATATTTTAGTCGTAATAAGTATCACATTATGTCGCAAAAACTATACATTAAAGCCGTTTATTTCTCAATTTCGTTGCAATAATAATATCTTCACTCTTCTCAGCTTCGGCAACCAACGCCATGTCGGCGTAGATAGGGCGTTTTGGTTGAGATTCTATGTCTGATACTTCAAAATTTTCCTCTGGTTGTTCTTCCAGACAAGAAGTCTGTAATGACTCAGACTTTCGAGGTCGGCCCCTTTTTCTCTTAACCACATTCGGATCAGGCAAAACTGGCGCAACTGGCAAAAGTTGAAGAAGAGGATTGAATTCCTTGCGAGGCCTTCCACGTTTCCTTTTTTGACAGTTATCCAACAATTTAAAGGATACCGGTTTAAGCAGTTCATGTTCTGGAGGTGGCACCCGACGAATCATTTTAGGATGGATACCATTCGGCTGAGTTTTATTCTCGCAGTCTTCGCCAATCTCGTTGCCGAGTTCCCGTGAATCCAAGACTGTTGCTACTGCATTCGTTGGCCTGCAATTATCGATGATAACTTGATGCAGAGCTTTGCTCGGATCCCAGAATTGATTTTTTGATATTTTTTGCCTTCTGAAATCTGACAAAGGATTCTGGAGGATGTTGTATTGGTTACAACTTAGCTGATCCATCACTTTTAGAGATATGCTCGTCGCGTCTAGGACTTCGATTGATGACATGGGATTTTCTCTGTACTCTGTTATTGCGTGGTGTGATGGTAAGAATTCTGAGGTTTGACTATTCGGTGAAAAGTATCCGTGATAATCTTCAAATTCTTCTTTGATATCAATATCACCATTGATTATTACGGCTGAAACATGAAAAATAAAGAGTATTTTTAATAGCAAAGTCTCTTTGCGAATCTTGAAATCCAGAATTAACATTTACGTTGATTAAGATGTAAGATGAGTGAGAGATAGATGTAGTAGTCCAAGAAAGAGTAATCTTGAATGGAAGTGAGGAAGGTTCGCGTTTTGAGCTCCGTTGAATAAGCCGACAATATTTTCAAAAGCAAGACCAATCATTTGAGCGAGCGCGCACTACACACAAACGTCACACAAAACATCACATATTGGCAAATCCGAATACTTGGATGGCTAAAATAAGCCACTAGGCTGTATAATGGTATCTCTCCTACTTACACATCCATCGTGATATTAAAATTGTCCAAAAAATTTTTAATGAAAGTTGCGTGGAGGTGAATGTTCCATACATTATATAAAGTTGTCGAATACTTTAGGGGTTCTTGATCTTTGTCTTTGAAAAAAATTCTTCACCTTGAAGAGGGCTGGCTAAATGCAGCAAAAATGTTGCCCTTCGTGTGTGGCGTGTTGAATAAACCATCCAGTAGACTGAATAGATGAACTCAATTATTCCAAATCGAATTTCCTCTATATTTTCTCTAAAATAACCTCGTGGATTTTTGTACTCTGGAATTGGAATGAGACATTTTTCTGGCCATGATAATAAGTCCGTTGCAATATTTCCATCGCAACGTTGCCAACCCTTGAATAAGTTCGCAGATGAGCTATTTGTATCTTTGAATATTTCCCATACATCAGACCCTCATCATAGTTCTTATTTTTCATTATTATTTATTGACGATTTCCAACTTTTCATTACACTAAATTTGTACAAATAATCAACAATTACACAGTAGAAGTAATATGAGTGCTCAGCCACTTTCATCATGGGCTAAAGTCAGAAAATGAAGACCAATGCTACTTATTTAGGCTATTGGTTACGCAACGCGCCTCCCATTGATTTTCTCAAATCTCAGGCACATCTTATATAAAATTATCTGAAAATACGCAATATCTTCAATATCTCTACTTGAGCTGATTGTTGACTTATTACAACTTCCATGAGCGGGAAAACTGAACAAACTCAAACTAGTTGTTCGATTTCTCTTGCTTCGTATGGAAATTGTTATTTGCAAAACAAACAGGAACTATTCATGTTCCTCTGAAGGAAACAGTTTAGATTTATTCGATTATGCTGGTCGGAGCGCTCCGACTCTCGGACCTCTCTTTCTAATGCAATGAGTAAGAGAGAGAGGTCCGAGAGTTCGGAGCGCTCCGACCGGTCCGAACCAGCAAAATCGAATAAACCTTTTATATCAGGATCTAAGATGAGAAAAACAAAAAATAGACTGTACATGTACACAAAAAGCAGTCAATCTGTGGAAGTCGATGTCATCCACATTTTCAAAAACCTTATATCCTGGATGAGAAAATGGAAGTATAGAAGTGTGCGAGAAACCTCAAACCAAAGAGCTCCCTTTTTCAAAATACAGAAACCTACTCAAGGCTCATTTTGTACAATTCTCCCCTGTTTCTGACAATAAGTCCCTGTTAGCTTCACATTTCCACTGCTTCCACCGATTCTTGCTGAATAACAATGAACTTTCTGTGATTGAAGGAAACCCAAAATCCACCGCAGATGAGATTCAATAAATGGAATTTCATGATCACAATCATCAAAATTAACAAAGTCAGGCATCATGGACTGATTCAATAAACCTACACAGTTATTGGTGCCAGTAGTGATGACCAAAGCAGGGTATATGTAATCAAACATTATGGACTGATTCGATGAACCTATACAGTTATTGATACCAGTACTGATGACTTTGGTGGACAAAATCAGTTATTAAGGACTAATTTAATGAATGTATACAGTTATCAATACATTACTGATGACTGAGGTCTACTAAATGAGTCATTGTAGATTATGTACTTCGATAAAAGTCCATACAATCATTGATACCAGCATCGATAACCTAGACCAAATCTCTGACATGTTACCTGGAATCACTACCTATACTAGAAGAGAAACAGCACCTAAATGAAGCTAGGTAACTGTTTTCAAACTCAAAGATATCTGATATTTTGATATTTGATATTTATTGAGTTAGATGAGATAAATATCTTTTTGATTGTTGTATATAAAATAGATTTGTAGTATAACCTTATTTTTGAGCCAGCTCCATGCTGTGACACGAGGAAAATACCCAAAGATTGACTGTGACAAATTAAGCTTACAGTAGCAGGAGTTATTTTTATAGCCTGCGAGAAAAATATCATCCATTGGGATACTACACTCTTTTAGAAAACAAGCAACGCTTGGACTAAAATGAGCATGTTCAATTCAGAGACCATTTCCAGAATAACAAGTGATCTATCAGAAAGTTTAGGAATATTGGAAAAAAGTTGATTCTGATCACAGATCATGTTAAAATACAGTAGTCGAGTGGTTTGGCATGGCTACGAAAAAACATTAAAAAGTTTCTTCCTCTCAGTGGACCTTGGACACATGACCCTGAGATTTACTATCAGTTTTACATATCTAGTGTTACAACTATCTTCAAATGAAGGAGAGGTCAGTAGATGCAATCAAAGTTGATCTGAGAAAAGAAGAGGCAGCAAGTCTCTGATGGGAGATGTTAATTAGTAGCGTAAAGGGCTCTTTGGAGTTGATATTTGCAATTTACAGAATCTTATACCTTGAGACAGATAGTTTATTCGTACAAATTTTTTCACATGCTTTGAAATTTTGAAATGTCCACCATATCAAGACTAATCTCACAGAGCCCACATAAGTGATCAAAGTACATCCTTTTCATTCCTACTCTTGTGACACATCGCATCCTAACTTATACATGATTTGAGATGAGAGCACTGATAAAAAGAAACTAACATGTTGATGATATTGTGATTCATGAAACTTACACACAGAAAAAACAACAAAGCACAGGTACGACTCATTTTGAGCACCAACGAAGCGGCGCAAGAATAAAAACGTTTAAAAAGTTGCGCTCAAAATTTCATGATCGGTAAAAAAATCCCAGCTGAAGTAGTTATTTTCGAAGTCAAATTATAAAACCAAGATCTATTGTTATTGCTAGCAACACATACAATTTTACGATGGAGACCGGTGTTCATCTAGCGAAATCCAAGGAGAACTGACAAGATCTTTGTGCGTTTTGTTGAAATGCATCTTCAGGCTACCAAAAGTTGAGTAAGTTGAGTTTGGACACGCTAGGCATACATAAGTTAACTTTAAATGAGGTTTCTGCGATGAGTTACTCATTGAATTATCTACTTCAAAAGGCACAGGAGATGAGCAACTGACGCCATGTTTTGTAACGCGATCACTAAGCATCGTTGGATTGTTAACCGTTGCTGTACAAAAGAATTGATGATGCGGGTGCGACTTGCGTATGTGTTGCAAAACTAAGTAAGATTCATCAAACGAAGTGAATCCACACCAGGTGCATCGGAAATTGCGGAGTTTGTTGCAGAGGCTCATGTGCATTCGTAACGTCATTTCACTGCTAAAGTTGTTTCTGCAGCAAGGACATTCAGGACGTTCGGTTTGATTTGGTGAACTCTTCTGTTTTATCAGCTTAATCTTGGGTTGTGATCGACGACGAGTCATTAGGCGTAGACGACGTGGTGGTGGTGGTGCTACTGCAAAAAAACAAATACCAGACCAGGTGCAGTTAGAATTAGATGAACAGAACTATAATAATAAACATTCCTCATTATTGTAGTATGACTGATTTTACCAGCACCAAAACTGGCAAATCATTTACAACAAAATCGATAAAAGCTGGGAGTAGATTGCTATGTTATTCTTGGAAGTTGCCAATGGGGTTTTGTAAATTCGACTTTGTTCTGAAATTTGATTAGGATATCTGTAAATTGTAATATACATTATCATGAGTGATGGAACCTTACATGGGCCATGCTGTTACCTGAACGAATGAATGAAGGCCGGAATTTGAAATGAATGATTCAAACAATCCAATTGTATTTTTATGACAGTTGCAATAACCACGAAAGCATGTGAAAGGGAGCCATGACTCGAACACAGTGAATCAATTACCAATGCGAGATGGAGTCAAAATTAAAAAGGTTGGAAATTCTTCATGATAAGTAGATAAACGTCAAATGGTTCTCGAATATGGATCAACATTTTCAGCCCATGCTCCAGTGACGTTATGTATTCGAGATCTCATAGCTGATGGCAGTGTAAAAAATATGGAAAAAAACTGTTGAATTATGGTTTCGGAATACAATCAAAGGAAAATAAACTGTATGAGAAATATCAGTTTTATTAGAATCGTTTACAAAGAAGTATACTCGAAAAGTACAAATAAAAAGTACAAATAAAAAGTACAAATAAAAAAAGATTGTCATTCACAAATCTGGTACAGGAATGGTGAGAGAGAGAAGAATGATATTGCTGAGAAGAAATAAAATCAAACAAACACATGCCCTTGCATAATTTCAGATATCTGAGTCACACTCTGACAGCAGATGACCATGATGACGGAATGAGGATTCAGTCCGCTGTACAATACCTTGTTCTATCTTATCTGAATCACCAAACATAAGTCTGTAGTCACGCTCGGTAATATCGACGCAAACTGGTAATTAGATTTCGATAACTACGTTTTGTTTTACATTTTTTGTCTGGTAGGACATCTTTGTAATTTTTTGGCCAAATTCCGTTAGGACTTCTTACCCTCGATATAAAAATTATAAAAATACTGCTCCTAGCTTAGTGCAAACAGTAATCTTACAGAAAAATCGCATCAGTCGAAGTAATAATTTTCCAAGTTGTTGACAAGTCATGAGAGATGTTTTAAAGAATGAGAACGTAACGAAGTACCCTTGTAAGAGCTGTAATTACACCAAACGCAAGCGAACCTTTTGCCGCACTCGCTCATGTGTCTTTGTAGATTGTCCTCAGTTCTGTGACTGCTGGGACACTTGGAACAATGGAAACTTTGTTGATTGAATTGGCCCTTATTTGCGCGCCGAAATTCCTTCACTGAACGCATGAAAAGTGAACAAAACGTAATCCGTGCTTTGCAATAAATGTTACGGTTTGGGTGCCGCTCACGAATGTGCTTGAGCAAACGGCCATCGTTGGAGCTTATGCTACTAAAATCGCAATAGACACAGCCAAAATCGTGCAAACGGAAACACTTCTTCTTGTATGGGAAATGTTTCAATTTTAACGAGCGACAGCGACAACTATCCTTCTTAGTTTTTGATTTTTTCTTCGTGCTACCACCTTTCCTTTTTTTTGCAGTCTCAAAACCATGATTATTATTGTTCATTTCAGTTCCAACAGGATCGAGTTCATCCCCATTTGCTAAAGGATCGCGAGGTTCATCAGTAAGACACTGCTCGTGGGCTGACTTCAGTGCAAAATCTATCATTGGAACCTCCAACTTCACAAAACAGCTATTGAATCTTTTCAAATCGTATGTAGCACTAACTTTTGTCTGGTTAGTATTTTCCTGCCTTTTCAATGACTCTACGTGGTTCAATTGATCATCTAGCGATGCCTTTCTCATACTGTTGAAGATGTCATCGTTTAGATTTTTGGCATGCTCCAATTCAAGCTGATGAGAAGTCTTCTTTGCATTGAAATTATCATTTATTGGCTCTTCGTCGACTTTCACAACATCAATCTCATCATTTTCATCTTCGGTGTCTATCCTCTGTCTTGCCCTCATATGAGAAGGCATTTCTATAACAAGAATATTGGTGAGATTCTAAAATTGAAATGGATGAAGAATTCGATTTCCACACTAAAAATCATGAAAAATGAGACAGGAACAAGATGATGTGAGGTGATTCTGAAATGTGACAAAACAATGGATATGGCTTGTGCGTTATTTGAGAAATATATCTTCGTTCAAAACTCATTTTGTTAGTCAGAAGATTTGATATGAGGTATGAATCTAAATCATTTTATGACCGACACTTTTTTGTATCACTTATTTACTTAGAAAATGTACAAGATGAACTATCTCATAGTCAACGATACGATCATACAAAAATAATTCAATAAATCAGTGCTTACAGCAATGGGAACGTATATCAGATATTGCGTACGAACTATAATTGCATTGAATGCAGAAAAACTTTTCACCACAACGGGGTGCATGTTTTCGGAAATAATCAATACAGCTGTAACTACCAGGACACTTGGGACAATGAAAATTATTTTTTGTTGCATGGGTATCAGATCTCTTCCGCATTTCATTAATGGAATTCATAAAACGGGAACAATAAGTCACGCGTGTTCTACAGTATTTGGGAAGAATGGGATGTTGCTGAAAAATATGTTCGATTAGCTGGGGGTCGTTAAAATCAAAACTGCGGTCAAAATCACAATGAGCGCAGCGAAAATCATGCATGTAGAAACATTTCTTAATACTCTTGCAGAGATACGTGAATGGTATAGAATCACAGCGACAGTTAGGATTGACCGAGATTTGGTTCGTGTCTTTTTCATTCGATTTACAATTATTGATGCTGCTGCCCTTCATGGTCATGTTTGTATTAAATGTAGAACCATTTTCTGAATGACTGAGGTGGACATCCATGTGTTGAATTGTTGTACTCGAACCGACCTCATAAACTGGTGCAGATGTAGGAAATTTTTTCTCGATTTCAATAATTTCAATGCAGCTATCGGAGTCATCTGGAAAGAAATAAGCAGGTATATGAATTATTTCAATTCGAGACAGAGTTGTCATATTTTCAGTGACACAGAAACGTTCGTTTTCGTAATAACAACATTGATTAGATATCAGAATTTTAGATTTCCAACTTTTACTTTCTCTCTCACTCATTCGTAGATATCTCGACGTGGATACTTTTGATACATTCTTTTAATGGTCTAAAGAGGGTTACGAAATACACAGTAACATTGATTAGATGGTAACAGTGTCTCTTTCAATGATCTCATCCATATTTCACTTTGCAATAATTTCAGAGAGACGGATTGATGCTTAGTTGACGCAAAAACTTTTAGTTTTTCCAAAAATAGAGGTAGGGTTATAGAGTATATAGTGCGTCTTTTCAAGAGACACTGTCAAAAAATCATCAAAATTAAAATTATAAGGGGTGACTCTGTACAAAGAAGTCGTTCTAGTTCAGGATACAGGTCTTGACCATCACGAAGTGAGAATTGATCATGATAGGTGAACATTTCCTGGAAATCAAAGTTTTTCCACTCGATTGAGAAATTCATGCTGCAGAACAGGCATAGATTTCCTGTTAAATGTTTGAAATTAATAAATGAAAAAATAGTACAATAATAGCAAATTTTAAAGACTTATTCTCGGCCATGGAACACTTTTAATGGACAATATTCTTCTTACGGCAATTTTACTTTGCCCCAATCACACAGCAGGATTTTTCAAGGCAAGTGGTTTTCAATTTCTAAGTTACTCGATGCGCTGTACTATAAAAGTCTTGACCGCAGTAACAAAAACAACAGAATGAAGAACGTTAAGGTCAAGTACCAAGTCCAATCGAGGACGCATGATTGCGTTCTCAATCAAAATTTACTTCGGAAGTAGCTATAATAAACAGACGCAACAAAAAGAAATTCGCCATTAACGATCAGAGTATAACAAATAAAAATGATAAATGTAACGCATACATTCAATCAAAATAGTTCTTTCGATAACAAAAAATGAAATACATCTCTCAGAGAAGTGCAAAAATAACAAAAAAAATTCTCTATAAAACAAAACGATTGCAAAAAATGATTTCTGGATTGGCATTATCACATCACACTGAGTGATTTTTTTCCACATGACGCATGACAGTCTTGGAATCACTGAAATTACTTCTACACCATACGCAGATGTATTTTTTGCGACATTCTTTCTCAACATGGTAACTCAACCTGGAATGCGTCTGGAAGGATCTGGGACATTTGGGACAAGGTGCAAGACCACGTTCATCATTAAAACTTTTCCAAGACGAATTAGTTGAGCTCTCAAAGCTTGCAACACAGTAAGGTTGATGTCCAACGTGTCTTTCGCCCAGATGTCGCAAAATTTCTTTAGAAAAGTGATTCTGATAAAAATCACAGTAAGGGCAGCGGAATTCATACAGTTTGATGCAGAATTTGAGATGGTCCCTAATCTCTGACTTTTGCACAAACATGACCTGACAGTTATCACAAGTGTATTTTGCTGTTGAGAGATGCGATTCAGAAGATTTTGGCTGAGGTTTCGCCGTGCTGGATTTGATTTTACTCTTGGATTTTGAAGAAGACGCCGCTGACGTACGATTTTTCCTTTTAGTATTCTTTTTTGTACACCGGGTAGGTTGATTTGCACTGAGGTTTGAAATTTTCTTCTTCATTGGTCTATCCGATACATCAGTCTGGAGAATTCCTCTAGATTTAGAATTTTGGTAACTCTGTACTCTTTGAGTTCTAGCAGAGTTTTCAAAATCAAGCTCTGGTCCGACAATATTGATCGAGATAGGTTTTGCTTCGATCTTTTCTTCGAACAAGTCAATCTCTTGATCAGGTGAGTATTCTGTGCGAGGAGAAAAGATAAATAATAAAAAGAAAAAAATGTACTCTGGACAGTTACATAAAAGAAGGTAACCGTCACCAATGCTACAAAAACCCAGACTCTCTAGAGTCGATCTACGAGAACACTTATTGAGGTAAGTGTACCCAACTTGCCTCTGTACCCAACTTGCCCCCATATGCCGATCTCAGGAATGGGCGCTCGTTGACCTTCCCGCAATTTTTTTTTACGTTTGTTATGTTAAAATATGAGAAAATACGTAGTTTTCAACGACCCCGGATCATTTCTGCGTTCTCTAGAAAATATAAAGTGATTTTTCTATTTTTCGTGATTGCTTAGCTAAGAAAGTACCGAGGGAATTGCTTTCAGTAAAGTCGGTGCCAAATTTTTTGAGTTCAACCAATCTCAACGTACCTTAGCGCATTCGATTCCCTGTTTCAATACCTTCAAAATCTGCTCTTCAGGGTTGCAGAACTCTGATTTGGAGCGATTTTATGTACAAAACACGAAGATGGTTTGAGAATCAAGAAGGCCGACATCGGAGTGTACCCAACATGCTCTCATATGGTTATCTCAGAAAGGCGTGCAGTATGACTTTTTTTACCACTCAGAACGTGTTTATCACGTCAAAATAGGTCGGAAACGATGTCTTGGGCCAGCTCAAAGCTACAAATGTCGCTGCACGGTGATCAAAACGGATCAAAGCGATTTTATTCACTTCATCGCCGATTTACACTGTTTTAAATGATGGGGGCAAGTTGGGTACACACTTTTGTAAACTCTCAAAAATCACCTTTTGGGAGAATTCAAGCAGTTCGGCTCCACTATATCCAAAATGGACGTATCTTGGCTCATTTTAAAGGTCTTGGGACAAGCTTCAAAATGAGTTAAAGTACGTTGGAAAATATTGAGATTAGCCAGAATTATTAAGAAAATGGCTTAATGGGGGCAAGTTGGGTACACTGACCTTATATGAAGACGAGTTGAGTTAATGGTGAACCAAGGGATTAGGCACAAATATGTTGACGGTGAATTGGATCCAAATATTCAGTCGAAGCCTATAGGAATTGTGCATCGATCGATGATAGTGTTTTTTTCTCAAACACATCCGTCGTGGTATCTAGTGATTTTTGTTCATTTCTCGCTGTAAAGACTCGTTCGCAAAGGGAAATGATTCAAGTCCTAATAATGAATAGCAATTAATTCTATGTAGATTTCGATAAAAATGGAATATTTTTAGTTATTCTAGGATACGAAATGAGGAGCGGTTTGTAAGAAATTATAATCTAAATCAATTTATTAAAAAATTTTACGCACCAAACATGGATAGCTTAGCTTACACAGATATTACAGAATCACGAAACATCAGGTGTTAATAAACCGTTATTGCTAAACTACAGTTCAGCTCGTACAAGAAGTTGGCTGCGTTTGTTGGTGGATAATGAGTGAAAAATCTGTCAATGAATGCTCTAGCACCCGAAGTCCGAATTTTTCAATACAAAGCTATAAGAATATTTCCATTAGAATTAATGAGATTCACATAGCTGAGGCTTCAATGTACGAGAGCAAACAGAAGAATGATTTCTGGTGCGAGCGAAAAAATTGCTTGAAATTTAATGTAGCATAGATTCAAGAATACTAAATGCCTCCAAGAGGATAACACTTATTGTAAGATTAACGGAACTACGCAGCGACGTAATCTGAATAAAAATGACATCACCTTTTATAGAGTTTCCTTGAATATTTTTGAAAGTTTCCAAACTTTTTTCCTTATACGCTCCAACTATCCCATTTCTGTAATGAGACCATACTTTTGTTTGGTTTCAACGGTAATAATACGATGTTAACTATTTAATGATGGATTCAAATATTCTCAATTCACAATTTTCATTCAAAAGAGTCAAGACGGATATTAGAAAAATATTTCAAATACGATGACAGGTGATGTTCTAGGATTCAAGATATCAGTTCTGGTTCCACGATCAACTTTCTTCTCCTTCTTTCTCAAATATTCTTCTTTTTTTCTTTTTGTGTACAACTTCTTGCAAGGCACTATCCGCTTCAGGATGATTTTTGTACAGTATAGATCTTATTTTTTTCAGATATTCTTTACCTCGTTTTTTAATGGACAGATTTTCGTTCAGCACACGTTGAAGAGCACGTCGGTAACTATCGTCTTGGTGAATGGAATCATTACTCTCTGAAAAATATAATGAAATGGTAGATATTAGATGAAGATTCCAAAATTCTGATCCTAAACTCCGAAACTGTGACGTGTTGGACAGATTCAATTATTCTCATTCTGACAAGAAAAATGATCAAGTTCTGGTCGTACGTCCGACAATTGACATCAATGGTGCGAATATATTTTGGATTCATTCGTATCAAAGAACACGCAACTGAATTTGAATAATGTGGAGATATTTTTTAAACTGTGGAGAGTAAAAGGAAGGTATAGCTGATGAGTAACAATAGAAATGGAAGGTCATGGCGTGAAAATCGGAGATTAATTCGAGTAATTAGATTCAATGGGAAAATACGCAAGTCGTGGAGAAGATATTTCAAATGATCAGCCTTGTAGACAGTCATTTTGAGAGATTATTAAGAGTATGAATATTGGACTCGAATGTCACCAATTCATCTAATTATGTTTTGATGAATCTCTGTAAGAGAAACGGGTCCAAAATGACAAATTCGCAAGTTCATACCAAAAATTGGAAAATTGGAAGTATTTGATTCAAGAGCAGGAGGTCGAGGCAAAAAACATATATATTTTGTAAATCATACATGATCAACTATTCAGCACATTTTTCCCCTCTTCACGCATGTTGCGTGCTCTGAAATTTTCTCGTAGAGAATACATCGCCTGACTAGATTTACCACTGTCTAATTGACGCCGTCACTTGAAGAAAGAACGAAAATATTTTGTCTCTTCGTTGCCCTGTCGGAGAAATTTTTTGGTATTCATCATTAAATCTCACAATGACTTATCTGAAAAAAGAAAAAAAAGAACACATTTATTAAATGAGTGGTGCCACAAAGTATTGATAAATTCTCTGTAAAAGCATACACTGAAAATAGATAATTTATTATTCGGCATTATGATGTCATTATCATCATGAACCTCAAGATCTTCTGCAGTAGCGCAAGTAAAATTTTCATCTTCTGAATTATTTGATTTTATTGCAAATTAAATAATTGGAAAAATAATTTTCCAAGATGGTAAGAAAAAATGTCACGGATAATTAATCTCCAAAATCTTGCATTATCCAAACACTTTTGCGAAGTCTTGCTCGGCAATGTCCATCTTATATTCTCATAGCAGTTGTGGCATTCAAAATGAGATAGAAACATCTCGACGGACAGATTTGAGCTCGTGTTCCAAACAAACTCTCAGCGAGTCACTTGCATACGAAGTATATTTATCCTCTTTCGTAAGAGTAGACTTGATTAGTTTGTCGAAAGATCATCAAAACCCTACCGGAGGGATTCAAGTTGTTGGAAAAGGAGAAACTAAAGGCATGATTTGGATAATTTGAATGTTACCTAGATAAGTGGAAAGGTTTAAAATCCAAAAGAACCAAAAGGATAAGTCAGCAAATATTTTATTCATATTTAGTACAAAAAACATCAATGATTCTTCAATCAAAATCTTTCCGAAAAATTCAAGCATCTTCTATGCTTAATCAATGATTAAAAATATTTCTTAGATTCATATTTTACCGTGAGATATTTCTCTCATTAATCTTTTATTTCGTGGCGTATAATGATAAGGCCATTATTCAATATA
This sequence comes from Eretmocerus hayati, assembly GCA_029851415.1. Lineage (NCBI taxonomy): Eukaryota > Metazoa > Arthropoda > Insecta > Hymenoptera > Aphelinidae > Eretmocerus > Eretmocerus hayati. The sequence goes on from CM056741.1 coordinate 156,243,764, forward strand.
AATTCATCAAAAATCTTTCCATCGTCAATCATGATCTACAAATAATATAATCAACACAAAATCATCTCAAATGAGGATCCTCAGACTGGCGCGTCTGTTCAGAGATACACGATCTTCAACTGTTAAATGAAAAGTCTGATTAGAGTTGAAACGATTCATCGTCGTAGAAGAGAACTACATTAACGCTGGATTCATGATTTCAAAATCTTCAAAATACATTAAAAGAAAATTAAAGATTAAAAGGTGCTCGGTAGAAATTGTTAATACGATAATCGCGACTCATCGTTGCTGATATCTCATCAGAGGTAAAAAAAAATCAATCCTCAAAACCACAGAGGATCCAAAAGAATACCGAGGTCATAAAATAAGAATAAAAAATCAAATAAAAAATCCAAATGGGTCGAAAAGTCATTTCAATTCTTAGACAATCAATCAACACTTGCTCGGCTGATCAGCTCAGTAACTCGCACACTATTATACCCTTCAAAGTTTTAACATAACAAAAAATAATCTTGATTACAAAATAAATGTAATTCTGATCGGTACCCCCAGAGTCCAGCCAGCTTTACTTATCTCCAAAAGAATTTCATTTCGAAAAAGCCATCACACCGAATACAATGCTTGAATGACTGCATAAGGGGGGGGGGGTGGAACTGTCAAATTATCAAGATCAACCATCTCTTTCTCATCACTTTTACTCGCCAATCCCCACTACTACCAAATAAAGTATAATTGCGACTTTTTATTCACGATCGGTTTATAGTTATCATGATTCAGTAACGAATTTCAACATGCTTCATTTTTGCGAGCATACCTTGATGTCCAAATCTTCCTGCGTTATAAAAATTATCATAACTCGCAATAAAAAACGTTTATAGGATAATGCATCAGTATAAAATATTATCGTAAATAAGACGTTTAAGAAATGCGTAGAAAAGTAAGCTTTTACTCTAGTAAGAACTTAGAAGAGGTAGATATTGAGAGACGGCAACTCAGTTTTCTTTGAATGGCTAAGAATGATGCAGAATGGTCCTTTGGTTATGATAACGTCACACTATTACACGTATAAAACTATCGCTCATAAATATACGTTTAATCTGAAACAATTCGAATTCAGCACCGACTTTCAACAGATTCAACTTGATTCGCTCTTTTTAAAGGATTAATTTGCTCAACTTGTACAATTATTCAAGTAGAATCTCTAATAAATTATAATGTGTGCAATGAATTACGATTCCTCTTTGATTTTATGTAGTTCTGCAAGATGTTCAATTTTTCCCTGTCTCATAACCGCGGCTGCGCGCCAAAATATACATTCTAAAACATATCCGTTGATACTTTTCATAGCTTTTGATCTCACAAAATTTTTACCTGCAATAGAGTCAAGAGATTTAATTTCATGGTTTCCTTGTCATGAAACTATGTTCCCCATGATTAAATATATCGGATGAAAGATTCATAACAATTTCGTGTGGTACTCATTCAAATATAATCAAAACCTCTAAAAAGTAATCAAGTATCAAAAGATGTCTTTATGCCATCCAAACCCTCGATTTTCTCATGAAACGTAACCACAGTATCCGTTATCATCGTTTAAAATCGTGTGAATTATTTGGTGCAACTGACCAAGAGATTAATTGGTGATCTGCGATTGCAAACAGCTAGGAAGTAAAACAAGGGAAGGAACTACACAAAACTATGCAAACTATGCAAAAAGGCAATATGTACAATTAAAAAAAATTAATCGACGAAGAAACCATATTGAAACGCAGGGAGATTGACCTACGTAGTCTTCATAAATTAGCAAAAGTTTCATAATGAATGTCTGTGATCAATCTGCGGGATATCATGTTCCAAGAGATTGTTCTGTTCACCGCTATTTTCATGAAGATCAATGTACTTGAATGGCTTGTTCTTGTGACGTGACTCACTATGGTTACGAACGCTCGTAATGTAGTGACTCACGTAGTCACAGTAGACGCATCGATAGTGTGGATCGATACCGCATTCAAATCGAACATGGCGACAGACATTGCCTTTGTAAAGATAAGTGCGATCGCAGCCGACGTTTGGGCAACGGAATTTCATTTTACCAGTAAACCTTTTCCTTTTCATTTTCATCTTTCTACGTTCTTTCTTAACCTCAACTTTGATACCGCCATCTGCAATAGCGTTCTCATCTTGCTGTTCTTGTTTACTTCTACTTCTACGGGTTATGTTGATTTCACTGCCACGTGCCAGAGCTCTGGCTGCTTCCATTGCTTCGCGTCTTTTACGAGCCAATTCTTGAAGTTTTTGTAATTCTTCCTCTTCTTGTTGTTGCTCGTCCTCTATCTGCTGCTGAATTAATAATTGACGCTGTTGATGTTGCCATTGCTGCTGCTGTTGTTTCAAGCTCCTCAAAGATCGTACATTGCCTGTATAATTTTTATCGCATAAAATGTGGACCGGTCGATTTTTAATTGATTTTTTATAAATTCGTAAATGCAGTGCTGCGAGTATCAATGTCAAATTTGTGATATCATTAATTTAGATTGGGCTTAATAAGACACGAAATTTTTTACTCAACAAGGACTGAACTGTTGAGCCAGCTTTTCATGGGGTAAAACTTTGAGCCTTGGTGGAAGAGAAAGTAACTATTGAGATAAATTATTCAACACTTGGGATACACAAACTCGATTGGGAAATATGGGTCAGTTTTCGACTCAAGAGTGTCGGATGAGCAATCAATCGAGAACTCAAATTTCATTGCAGCATATAATATAAATGATAGAACCAGGTATATGACTCACGTCTTCTCATGGCAGGGAGATGTTCGTTGATACAGAAATTTTTCAATCTCAATGGAATATTTCCAACTCTTGTACTGCGTTTGCGTTGAACTGTGAAAGTGAAATAAAATAAGCTGCATTTTAATTTCATCACTAATTCAGATGTTGAGCGTATTTCCTCAGAACTATCAAAACGATATTGAATTTTAAATGGTGTAGACGAATTCACAATAGAATGAAGCAACTAAAAAAGAGTGTATTTGTTGACGTAATGCATATATATTCTGAGGAAGCTCAGGAGAAGAATGATTCTAAAAACTCACTCATTCTTTTACGTTGCCTCATCTTTTCTTCAGCAAGAGGGTCTTCACCCAACTGATCAATCGGAATAATCTCCTTAGGCGCCAGTGATGGTAGGATAATGGTATCATATTCAACTCGTATATCTCCGTTGAATCCTGAAATAAAGAACCGTCGTTTCTGAGCTCTCGGAATACTGAGGGGTTAATAACTCCATTTTTTTTTTTTTTTAACATTGCGAGAGCAATTCGATCAAACTCAAGGAAGAGTATAAAGGAAGAAAAACAGTGGGAAAGAAAAAATTGAGACTGTCGCAAAGAAGTAACATAAAACCAAGAAATGAGATGAATTTAACATGCAAAATGAGTACCTGAGGAGTTAAAATAATTTTCTTAGGGGATAATGTGGTCAAATACAATTATATGTTTTGAAGAAAAAGCGGTAGATTTTCGTAAAGGATTTTTACTCTTCAAAAAAATTGGGTATAAAATTGACTAATCTAGACATAGAAGCAATAATATTCTTCAAACGATTAAATATCGACAAAGTGAGGGAGTAAATGGTGTCTTGATACATTTTGAATCAATCATCAGTCCCAACGGAGATCTGTAAGGCCAATCGTCATACTGATTTTACTTTTATGGGAACAATGATTCTCTTACGAATTTTACAATGACTGCCTAATTAATAACTATTTGAAATCCAATAGTAACTGTTTAAAGCCTCATCGGGTCCAAAATCAAGGTGTATCGTAAAAACTGTGGTCGAGACATAGGAAAACACCTTAGAAATTTAAAATTTTGATTTGAAGTATTGCTCATAGACAATTTTCAAAGTAATTTTAGTTGTACATACTATTTTTGCAGTCTCATAATTATGCGCCATATAAAACACAAGCTCATACGATCTATAAGATTATGCTTAATAATGATCATGAAGTCATTCAATGAATATTTCTGAACTTGAATACAATCCATTGAAGACATTTTGGTGTTTTTTTAGAAGGTCTCTCAATTTGACTATTGAGGACCTAATCAGACCTTTGAAACCTCATTAGCCACAGGTGAAAATTCCTGTTAACAATGTTTCTTTTACAAAGAGTTTCATGAATGAATTATTTTTAAAAGTTCATAGTTAACCCTTCGAAGCCATCTTGTAAGCTCGAGTACACTTATCGAAAAACATGCATTGTCCCTCTTGCTTTTGGACACCATATTTTAAATGTGAATTATATTATTTATAGTTTCAAATTTTCAGATGCTCGAAAACGAATAAACGATGTGGCTCTTTTGTCAACACTACAATAATAGATCCAAAAATTTACAGAAACTCATAATTCTAAGAAAATCTTGCATTCGGACTACACCCTCGTTTTTGCTCATTGAAAACTCGTACATTCTCAATTCATAAAACCCACTCACTGCTGACTCAGTTGAAGCTGTTTTCACAACTTGAATGAGGCAGATGATCAATTGCAAGAATAAGACTTGGATCATTTATCAAAGGTACATTAGATGGCATGCAAAAGTCTAAGCTTGCGATGGAGTTCCTGGACATGGGAATTTTCATTACTTGAGTAAAAGAAAAACTGTAACTCCATCTCTAATAAAAACTAATAACATAAAATGCAGAAGTGAGCACTCATCAGAGTATACCTTATTATCCTACAAATAGGTCTTCGAGTAACAACACAACTATAACAAAACCAATATTTGTATTTTATAGTGACTAAACAAGCAATCATTGCACGGAGCTCTCTTTTACTTATGAAAATTGAGAGAATTTTATCAAAAGGATGATTATTGCCAATATTAAAAATCCTTGTCTTGAATTAATTGATTCAAGTAACGTGAGCTTACTGAGCCTTGCTTTGGTGGTTTTTGGATTTGTTTTCTGAGACAAGGGTGTCTTTCTTATACGACTTCCGGGGCGAAATATAAACTTCATTTTCGTTGAAAGTATCATAAATCAACATTTTCCGACCGCGGTGTTTCTTAGAAATATGCAAGCGGATCCCATAACATCGAGCATTGGTGAATTTACAGTAACCACAAAGAAAACGTTTTTTGACATGACACTCGTACTTGACATGTCGGAGGAAGGCATTATAACTTGTGTAGGTACGTTCACAACTTTCATTTGGACAGATATTCAAAATTGTTCCATTAGCTAGTCTCTTCATCTTGGGTTTCACATCACAATCAAAATCAATTGGGCGTTCTTCTGAAGTGTTCACATTTGGTTCATCTTTTTTAACTTTCTTCAAATGCTTTGATTTTCGACGAAGGAAGACTTTGAGAACAGGTTTTGCTGACTCATCTTGGCTGCTCATCTTTTCCGACTTCTCTTCGTGCGGGTCACAACCACAGGGACATTTTTTCGATGTCACTGTAATAATTATTCAAAATTTTTATCGATCAAACAACCCATGTAAAACATACGATTCCATGAACATATATGATCATGGAATCCGAGGATTCCATGGTCATACATGATCATACGTGAAACCGCTTTAAACATTTCATTTTTATTCCAGAAAGTTGTGATGTATTGATTCAAACCTATTCTAACATCAATACGTCACGATACTGATCATATACTACTAAAAAAAACTTTTGCCAGGAGTCGGTCTCGAGTTTCAAAAAAGTGACATTTTTGACGAAACCTTGCTCTTCAGGGCTTCAAATGTTCAAAACCTGAGAATGATTCCGGAGGAGGTTCTTCTGAGTGATGTTTGATCAATACTGTGAGGTATCGATGTTACACCGGTTTTGAATGAGTATATCACGTATTTTCGGGATAAAAATGACAAGTTTACAAACCGATTTTATACCTGATCATAAATGAAGATGGAATCCACGGATTCCATGATCATATATGTTCATGGAATCTTATGTTCTACATGGGAATACTCAAGTTAGTGATAGATTTAGTGATTTGATTGCTGACTATAAAAGGAACTTTCGGAGCAATTTGAATCAAAATACATGGAAATCTTTAAAAATTGAGATGTAAAAGAAGTCTTCTGTAATGCAATTGATCGAAAAACACACCTGGTCTTCTCTGACGTGTCGAGTGTATTCCACCAAATGAATCTTTCTCTTCCTGGTCATTCAAAGGTTCAACTCTTCCAGGTTTCAATGTTGGTATCTTAACAAATGAGCTTTCAAAGCTCATGTCTTGATCAGGTTCTGGAACAATTTCAAAACTTTCGTCACGGTTCTAGAGACATCGTTGAGAAGATAAGCGATGATAAGAGTTAATAATGTATTAAAAGGGTGATGGGGGGGGGGGGGGGGGGGTGGTTGTAACGAAATATATTGGTAATCATGAAAAAAGTTCATATTACAAAAATGATGATCAAACTACCCGATGAACAAGTGTTTCGGGAACATGATTCAGTAACTCACTCACAACTACAAACTTACACTCAATGTTGTAAATTTTGCGATGATTACAAAACTGCAAGTTAAGCAAACTACTTTCATGATATTTCATTCCATTGTGCTCGAGGATTATATTTATCTCGATTCTTTCAATTTTGAGTACTCATCGATAGATCAAAAATGCTATAATAATCTGAAGGATGCTGTGGAGAGCCTAAAATAATGTGTATAAGTTATTATTTTGAGAAATATATTTTACTGGAACTGACTAGAAATGCTGGTTTCCCTCATCCCATCTCTACTCTTTCTTGGTTAAAGTCTGAAAATCGTGTACTAAGGAGAAGTAATAGTAATTTTGACTTTGATGATATATTGAACAACCTCAAAATTATTAGAACCATCAAAGAAAAAATTGTAACAGCAATGCGACTGATTCATTGAATCTGAACATCATGTATGCTTTTTACACCATTACTCGTACAAAACAGCATATAAATTAGGGAACAAAAATTTCTTTTAAAAAGAATACACAAACAGCCAAACACTAATTATCCCAAGGATTTCGTCTTTTTTCCAATTCTCCAATTTGATCGTCGAATGAATGCGAATTACGATTCCAAAAGAAATTGACGGACACCGTGAATATTTTTGATCTTCCACGGCGTACAATTTCTTTTTCAGAACCAATTATTTCACGTTGAAGCAAGAGAGACGAGCCTTTGTCTTAGGGTCAATCTATTCTTTCAGCTTCAACGACGCAAAAGATAGGCTGTTCTGGCATCCAATTTTTGCAGTAAATATACATCCTTGGTCTCTGCAAGTATTTCAAAAAATGAATCAGGGAGGAGAGTGAAGAGGAGAATTGTTTCAAGGACTTGACATTAAAAAGGCCAATTTCTTAATGAGTAACTATTTCCCGCCCCGTGCGGTATTTACAATTCACTTTATTATTGTGTTTTATAGAGATCATTATTATATTAAAATTGTACAAAATAAAAGTTCACAATTCGTTATAAATATACATGACTTACTATTTTCATCATTACTTTAGTGATACAAATGAAAGAATTGATTCAACTGTTATACCAGTTGAAACAATTCATCCCTCCGATGTTCAAAAGTTTAAGCGATTTACATAATAAATTACAGACAACTTACAAATGTTATTTTTGACAGCCCTGAGAACAACATCGGGTATTGTTGGTTGAGTTGATTGCAGGTTAGGCAGTGAACCCCTCCAGCTTTTATCCAAGAGAGTCCGATCTAATTATTGGGTCGGACTCCCCTGGATCTAATAATAATTATTATAAATCGGGTACAAAATTCATAATTGATTTTACACATGCAGTTTTATATAGTATCAAAGTAGACATATAAGTTGATCTTTGAGACCCCGAGATCAAATGTGTGATGTCCATCAATCGTACGAAAATGATTTCGCATCACATGAATTGGTATATACACAATTGGTTTTTGTAAATATTGAAATATAACATTATAAGCAAACAGATTTTGAAAACGCGAAGTCGGGAATAAAATTTTAATAGGAGAATTTTATCATGAATCATTCAAGATATTGGGCAAATCAATAATCCTGATGTAATTAATTTTTCAACGCCAGATTACAAGATTGAAAGTCAATATCATCCTCCGCCTAACTCAGAAAAATGTGTAATTCCTTCGAATTCAAAGATTTCATCTTTTGTCTTCAGGTTCAGTCTCAAACAATTGCAAATTGTATTTTCAAGCAAAAACCTTCTCAGATAAATGATACATGTCAATAATATTTCTGCTTTTGCGCAGTAATCAATGCCTTCAGCAAATTTCACAAGCCCATATCAGCTACAAGACACCTCAGAAAACAAAATCTGTCATGTTTTAGGTTTAAATTAGCTTCAAGGTAGTTGTGCACCAAAGTTATTCATCAGCAGAATGTCTTGAGACTGCGCTCATATGAAGTTCAAGTATCTAGGGGTAAGCATGCAAAATCTCAGGACGATTGACCATCCCGTTTCAGAGCCACAGATGTAGGAACTTTGGATGCTCCAGACCTTTCCAAAAGAGGCTCTAGAAACAAGTTTGATCAAGAAAAAATCGCCAAAATCTAGGAAAGAGAAGTTCATTTGCTGATAAATAATATGGCCAAGTTTCTACATGATTCACCATCTCATTTTTGAGGGAACTTTTGTAGAGAATCCAAAATGCAAAACAGCCAACACAAAATTTCGTGTTTATGGCTGCACTCAGCTATAAAATTTGAGCACATTTCTGTTTGGGAAAAGTTAGGTAGTTGTTATTGCTCGTTGTTTGACGCAAAAAACACGCCTATCATCAGTTTTAATTATTTCGATAAATTTGATGCAGCCGAAAAAGTGAGCTTAAATTTCCTTGACTCACGTTGTTGGTTACTTTAAAAAATGAGCCAAAATTTCAAGATTTCAACATGAATTCTGAGTAAGTACTTGGGCACAAAACTTCGAAGAACCTATGAAAGAATTTTTTATCGACATCCAAGATAAATTTATGGAGTTCAGAACTAGTTAAAGAATTGAAGTTATCGTCGTTTTTGATAACATAGGGATAGGATGATTTGGAGCAACAATTACCCGTATATATTATTATGCTTTTCCATATCACACAGGTTTGTCTCCGTTATAAGTATCAAGTATCCAATATTTAGCTCCTCTATGTTTACGAGTACTATGATCGCGAATTGAGTGCACGTGATAATTTGTTGCTCCGCAATAACCACATTTATAACGAGGACTTTTGCCACATTCACAATTCACGTGTCGAATCAGAGAACGTCGGCTTCCATATGTCCGCTCACACCATTTATTTGGGCATAGATAAACCATTACTCCATTTACAAGTTTTTTACAAACACGAGAATTTGAATTGAGTTTACTCTGTTTGGGTTCATCACTCGTTTCATTTTCTTCTAAATCAATTTGAATAACAGAATGTTTATCTCCTTGACGTCGAATTTTTTTGTATGATTCAAATCTTTGGACAGATTTTATTGGAAATTTTCGATTTATTTCTGTGTTCAGCCTGAATCGGACGCCTCCTCGTGGAAATCTCACCATTTCAGCTGTAATTACGAAAAAAAAACGTATAAGGTTCTTCTTATCGGAAAGTAATATTGCGTGTCGTAGCGACTAATAATTTATATCCGATCGAGTTTGGGGGATGAAAAATGATAGATCTTGTAACATTATTGGTTGGTTATTATGTGAAAATTTTAGATAAATCTTTGAATAAAATGGTAGAATCTCAATATATATGAGAAATCTCGACCATCGAATTCTTCATTTGAATTGATTCTATTGATAAAATGCAGAGCTAATGGAAACTTAAATTCGATTTCAATATAAGAAAATAATATAGTGATCTAAAAAATTGTAAAACATTGATGTTCACTTACTTGTTGTTTTACGACTGCACGGCTTCGCAACATTTAATGGATCTTCTTCAAGATTTTCATACGGAATTGTCTGTTGGGGTGCTAGTGACGGCACAATGACAGAGAGATACTCATTGGTTTTTATCTCATTTGTACCTGGAATCAGGCGACAAATCGATTCAATAAAGTGCGCATGGTTAAAATACAACTTCACAAAAACTATTTTATTCGAAATGTTAATTGATAAGTCGTGCGTTAACAACTATAAAATGACCAGAAATGAATCAAAAATAATACATTAGGATAAGCATTTTTCTGTAATGTAACAAGGCCTACAAACATATCGAATCAAAGCTTAATTGTGCTAAAGGCATGGACTTGCTGTACGCAAACTTTATCAACAAAGGCAATATTTCTGTTTATTAGCAAACAATCCTTCCAGTCTTTACATGTCTTTAAGTAATCGTGGTATTCTATTTTGAAAACACTTGTATGACAATGTAAATTTTTGAAAAATATAACGAAAAATACTCAATAATAATGCATTGTCCGGAACCATGCTACCGAGGAAATCAGATCGTGAGAAATCTTGAACCAAAAGTTGCATGGAAAGAAGGCAGAACATTCTAATCAATCATCGATGTGAACGATTAATTTCTTTGGAATACTCTCAAATAGCGTCACTTTATTTTCATTTCAACACAATTTTGAAGAACGTGCATGCTAGAGTTAGAAAGTAAACAATATAACTTGGCACAATATGAACATTATTCGTAACAGGATTTTTTCATGCTTAAAATGGAGCTCTTAATATTCAATTCTCGATGAATACGATTAGTACACCATCTGGCCTAATTCTTATAAAAATTTGACACTAAATTCAATCATATTTGATAGTTATAAATCTTTCCTGCTCTCTCGTCTTTCCAAGTGATGAGATAAACCTGGATTAATATTTTTTTTATTCATAAAAAAAAGTATTCTCTTGATAATCAGATTCACAAGACGTTATCTAACGGTTCTTTTCCGAGACATAAATGCGCCAACAGGATTGTCACGCGATACGAGTTCATAACACAACAAGGAGATTTTCGGGCAACAAAACTTGCAGCTGCTGTGTATAAGCGTTTTCAACGCACAGGCATCGACCCTATAAAGCTGTTGTTACCTCACTTGCTTTTGAGCAGTGTGACCCAATAATACCCCATCGGGTCACCCGTTTATTGTCTGGCGCACCCCTGTTTTACTTCGTACATATAAGTCCATATACGTATAACATCATGCACAATATAATCATACAGGGTGAACTATATGGGACAACTTTCATGAGGGTAACTGAAGGTCTTCTTTTCCATTGTACAAAGAAATATTCGAGTACTAAAGAGATCTCAGTCACGATGCTCCAAAGAAATTTTGTCAACAGCACACATCACGAGGCTGGATCAAAATTCTGATTGCTACCTGACGCTTCATTCTTAACCTATGGAATGTTACAACGACAATAAAATTAAACCTGGTTATTTCATGCTTGATAACTGGTAAGGTGCGCAGAGAATTTTGGAATCATAGTTTGGATTCTTTGAAGAATTCAAGGTCACAATTTTCTTTGTCTGTACTTTTATCAACAACTTGCACCAAACATATTGTCATTGCTCCCTAGTCATTGGCATTGTTGTAGAAATAAACAAGATGGGAACACTCAAATTGTTACAGGATTAGGACCGCGTGTATTTGAAAAAAAACTAGCTCCTTCTTTGATATCACATAATCCGTACCGTACTTTGCCGGCTTTTACATATTAAAATCAATTATGGGAAGTTGATATTTTGGGTCAAATAATAAAGTCAGGAAGTGAGGCAAATTTGCAACGCTTTTCTATTGAATATGGTTCAAAAATATGAAATGCAGGAGTATAATCAGTCAGCAGAGAACATGAAAGTGCAGAAAAATTTCAAGATTTTCAAAAGGTCAAAATCTTTTGACGATGGTTCGCGTTTAATAAATGGTGGGTCAGTGTTTCCAACGATAGAATAGAAGCTTTAATTCAGTGAAAGGTTCCCTCGATAAATTATACAAACAAGGTGAACAATCAGTAATCGTCAGAAAAACAGGTTACAAAATTGAATTTTTAAATTTCTTTCTTTTGCTCGTCCAGGAAAAGGGCACCAATGATGGAAAAGATTTATATTTCCATGAAGCTTACAATTGCATTTACATTCTTCGAAAAGATGTATTCTTACTCAATAATATCCAAGTATTTTAACAAATATAATAATGTATATAGAGAAATACTGGTATTGCGTATTAGGATACTAGTGACTACTAGTGACTGCCTGGCAGTCTGACGAGAAATCTGGTAACATTTTTTAAAACCACAGATTCATAATCTGCAAAAATGTTTCTTAATCGCTCAGACTCTATAGGAACCTCAGTGGTTAGGTTTGACTACTTTTATTCTATAGTAGCTCTTGTAATAATGGTAAGAAAGTCAAGGAAAAAGTCTTGCCAAGGAAAAATCATCGAGAAATGTGAAAATAGCAATTTTCTTTGGTGGGACTCTATTTGTGTTTTTGCTATTCAAGAAATGCCGAAAAATTTTGTGGAATCGAAGAAAAACTCATTCCTCTAGTCTCGAGGTTGTAATTGGGCGTTTAGCATTCAAAGATTTTAAAACTCAGAGCTCTCTTCTTTTACATTTTGATTTAGAATTGATTTCTTAAGCTAAATTTATGAATTGCATCCAAGATTGAATAAAATTGTACAAATTGAGATCAATTTTGGAAGATTAACAATCAAGATAAAAGCACCAACTTTTTAAAACTATAGCATACATATTGGCTACCGATTTGACTGTTGAGGACGACCAATATCAACGACAAATATATCCGCATTTGGATGTTTTCTGCGAATGTGTGTTCGCACGTTGGAAGCATGTTTCGTTCTGTAATCACAATAACCGCACAAAAATCGTGCAATCTGGCCACACTGAAATTTTAAATGATTGTACAAATTATTCTTGCGAGTGAATAGATTGTTACACTTTGGACAGGAAAATGGCTTGGCGACTGCGTCTTGCTGATAGGTTTGGTGGAAAACCTCGGAGGCTGGACCTGAAAACAGAAATTCATATATGCTGATATCTATAAAAATGAATAATCAGTAAATTCAGAGTACAAAATTACACGAACGAGCGGGCCAAGTCTCATATTTTGATAAACTTCATTGTCGAAATATTTAATTGCTTCTTCCATTCATTTTTTTTTCTATGATAAAAATAAAATGATTTGGCAACTCAACAATAGACTTACCATAAGACAAGGTTACACATAGAGTAGCATGATTGTTCTGACAATGATATATTATTTTTAGCACAAGCGTTGCACGACTCTGAGACAGTTTGTATGAAAAAAAAGACAGACAAAGTCTGTCTCAACCAAGTACACGTTTCAATAAGCAGTACAGCAGCACAGGACAGTGTAAGCTTTGAATAAGCTTTGATTAGTTCACAAATCTACGATGCAGTGCTTCACAGTGTATAGGATTTTGGAGCCAATCAACAAAAATAATCCAACGATTCGATGGATCAATTGGATTGTATAAAACAAACATCGACAAAAATGTGATACAAGACTCATAATCCCAGAGTATTTATTAATCCTCCATCAGGATACTGGTAAATCAAAGATGTCATTTTGCTTGTATGACTCATACTCAGCTGCACCTCAGTGAATCAATTCAAGATAATTTTGCTGAACAAACCATGGCCCTCAAACTGAGATTCATCCTTCATATCTCAAAATCCAGCAAAAGATGTTTCATCGTGATACGGATTCAGTGCGAAATTTCTGCTCTAATACGAACCATGGTAAAAATCAAACATCCATTAATGCTTGAAATCTTCATTGTTGTCTGGCTACTCTTAGCTGCACTTCGAAAATCATCCTTTATCTGAAAAGAACGATTTATTAATGAATTTCTTTTCCCTTACTCGTTAATGAGTTGCCTTGTCGAGATTCAGCTTAAATTTTCATGACAGGACGAGCCAGCGGAATCGTGTGATGAAATCTAACAAGGATAAAAAATATCATAATCTTGAGATGACCTCTACAGTAAACTCAACTAGAGTAGCATACGCATGTGCGAATCAGAATTTCTATTTATATCATAAAAATTCCACCAAAGATTTTCATCATCGTCGTGGCAATATATCCCAAACTCTAGTGACAAATGGACCGCAATGAGCATTCCAGCCACTTTGTACAGCTGTCTTAATTCACCCTGCTCTCGAGAAGATATGTTACAAAATTCAACAGATAATTATGTTTGAAATAGATTCAATTAGGAAACATATTCAAAAGTTAGACTGAGAAATTTTTTACTCAATGAGAATACTAAAATTTCCGTGACCAATCACTCTAAATGATTATTTCTGAATCAGTGTCTCTGAAGTCGAGCGTACTAGTGATTAAAATTCTCGACGAGAAAAGTTGCTGAATTGATTGCTTAGTAATGTCTGAATGCGTGATTCCTGTTCTTCAATCATTCTAGACATGAGAGCGCGATGATACAATACATCATTTGAATGCCGAAGGATAAATAACGACAAAAGGGAAGATGAACCTAATTCATAGAAAGGTCAATTTTTTATTAAATAATACAATGTTCAGTACATGAATAAACAATTAATGCCTCATATTGGGTATTTACATCAACAATGCCGTCTTATCCGCGTTTGATACTCAATCGTCATAATACTGTTTGCGGGAAAATACTTTGTTCGCAAGTAATAATAGCCTCGGTCAATATTTAGGACTCCAGCAAATCTGTATTTCTTCGATATTATACAATCTAGCAATACTTTTCATGAATGAAGGAAACTAATCATATGGTTCAATTCAGAATCAGCCATTCATTGATTTTATATAACGTTATTCGTATACGATAATTCAATTTTAAACTGTTTTAGATGAAATATTACTGAAAGTTGGTCTGATCAAGTATATACAATTAATAAAAATATGTTTTAATGAGAAAATGACGGATTAATTTCGCATTCATTTCCTGTTAGTAAGACTCATCTTGGTAACAATTTTCTTCTCACCTAAAATTCAAAATTTCATTTTGATACATGATAAATTTTATCGACGATTTCTCATAATTCTATTGGTAATCATCAAGTCAAATCTTCATAACATACCGCCGTGTAAAAATTTATGAAATAATGATTTTCGAATCAATAATTGCATGTAAAGGCAAAATATGTAAATTACAATCCATGCAATTTCACTTTACCACCATGCAGCTGCTCATGTAAAACTCATGATTTGTCTAGATGAGCAAAATATTTTCAACTCTCTAAGAAAGTCGAGGGAATCTCACGAATATAATAAATTTGATCATCGAGATGCTGATTGATTGAGATTCCAAAATTTTGTTCGAGCTTCTATCAGCAAAATTTTACAATATTGTAAATAGCATCAAAAATTCATACAGTCCTCGATTGGACCGAGAGAGACGGCCATCGAAAATGATCACATTTTTGAGCTCTGACTATGAGCCCCAGGATGAAAAATTATAACCTTCCCAAACTTGTGAACAAAATACGCGCAAGTTTGAGAGGCTAAAGAGAATAATGATGAAAAAGCTCAACAACTTGTACGTATCTCGATAAAAAAATAGCGACGCTCTTCTCGTGCGCATCGCACATTATCAAAGGATATGCGCTTTTTCTCTACTATAGCTACAATATATTACAAGGTGCATTATTATTGAAATATCTATCAGGACGAGATGAGGAACCGGAACAATCCTCACTTTGGCGTAGAACTCGCCATTGGGTTGGGCACGACGGAGGTCAACTCTGCTCCCGAACTTGGCCTACTGCTTACACCAGGATTCTCCTTATAAAGATCGATCACATAGATGTCTTGATTTTTATGCACTCCTCGAATATGTGCATACATATTGGACGATATCTTGGCAATTTTCGGGCAGTATGGGCATCCCCAACGTGGAGCTTTACCACTGAAAAAAATTCATAAAAAATATTTACAAAAATCAGATTTTATTAACTGAGGTATAAACTGTTTTTTTTTTTTCATTAGAATAATCAATCATACCAATGAAATTTGTAATGTTTCCTCATATCAGAATGATTCTTGTAGCTGTGTCCACATCTAGGGCATGGGTAGCGTGGATAGGCACCTCCAATAGCGGCACCATGGAGCTGTCCACTGGGCTGGTAGCCAGCCGCCGCAGCAGTAACGCCCCGCTGCAGCGACTCGAAGAAACCCAGGTAAAATCCTGTAAGCACAACATAGGCCAGGAATAGCCTCGCGTCAGCCTCATAACTGCATCAGCTTGCACTCCGGATTACACTATATATTGGGCCACCTCGCTCTCTTTGATTTTTGGGAATGTTGAGTTATAAGACAAGATGTGAAAATGGAAAACGAAAGAGATCCAGAAGAAAAAAAAGGAAGAGAAAGAATAGAGGGTACAAGAGGTTGAAAGATATAAAAATGTGTGAAAGGGTGTAAAGAAAAATCTGAGTGAGTTATCGCGCGGCTAAATACGACAGGCACATGGGTCAGGGCGTGCTTTCAAAGATCAACCATCATCACCATCATCATCATCATCATCATCATCATCATCACATTCATCGTCATCATCATCATCAACATCATTGACATGTTCATCATTACCATCGATCACATGATCATCATCAGCATCGTTTTCACCATCGTCGATATCGTCATTATTCTCGTAGATATTATCATTAGTGTCATCATCATCTTCAACGCCATCTGCTACAGCGCCATCTTCCTCATTGACCTTAGCGCCATCCAGTCTTTCGATTGTATCGTTACGGTCGTCGACATAATCAGGATATGACATGCATATTCATCATCATCATATTCATCTAGTACATCATTATCATCAAGATTGTTATCATTGTTATTTTTTCACAGACGATCATCATCACCATCATCATGATCTCCATTGTTGTTTCTAATCTTATTGAATCCATCATGATCATTGGGAGACTCATCGTCATCGGTTTAGGAATGGAGTGCTCGAGTTTATCAAGTGGGCTAGTTCGATATTAAGTTGCGCAAAAATCGTCAAAAACTGTTATAATAAAAGTTGTGGGCCAGGAGAATGACGTTTGGTGCTTATACATCCCCAGAAAAATGGAGCAGTTAATTTGAAAATGAAGAAAGTGACGAGTAATTCGGGAATCTTGACAGAATGGCTAATGTGGTCAGATTAGTCATGCTAATAAAAAAACTTGGGCGGTATAACAAAAAACACACGTATAATACACTGCAGTCTCACAAAAAGCTTACAAATTTGAGATTCTAACATGGTTGAGTTCAATTGTTACATTATATCGAATAGCCTTGATGGCCCCGGCAACGATGTATTAATATCATCCCGAGGTGAATAGCGGCCAAGCCTGATTTTCTATTTTATAATCTAAGCACGCGGACCATACCCGAAATTATTTTGATCCTCTACCTATTCATTGGAATCGAGCTCAAGATAGACAAATGAACAGGACTGACAATAATGATGGAAGGCTCAGCTAAAACCCAAATTAAAAATATAATGTTCAAGATTTTATTCACTTCGAAATAATCGATATAATGTGAGGAGAAAGGCTTGAAATGATAAATTCGAAGATCTCTGAAATGTTCATTTTATTACTTCAACAAATCGTGACAGTTTCATTCTCAATTTGAAAAAGTTTTATGATGTGGACTGATGACACACTGTACAATATCTCATTTATATGTACATTTGTTGAGTATCACTGTCACAAATAGATCAAAAGATGAGAATATATTCTTTCTTTACACGATTATAAACATCGCGATGACTCCCACTTCAGCGACCTGTAGGTTATGTTAATTGATGTATTTGGCTGTGCGTCGAGAAATTTTTGTACACTGCACTATAAAATAGCTTTAATGGTTGCTCAAACTAGAACTTCAATTTTTTGTATCAGAAGACGCTGGAAAGACCAGCGAATTCTAAATGTAAAATAATAGTTCATCCTTGCACTGTGTGTGTACGCCCTTTATGAGTACTTAGATAGTTAAAGCAATCAATTCATCGAGACAGATAACAGAAACAAAGTCTTGGCGCTCTAAGTGAACGCGTTGAATTTTCGATCACAAGAAAATACTGAAAATGTATTTGATGCATGGATTTTTGATCGAGTGATGGAACAACTATATCACAAATGTAACATAGAAATACCAAGAGCTACTGCGCGTTTACTATATAAAGTATTTGTTTTGGGTGGAAGGTGGAAAATATCAGAATCACCCCTAGGTATATACTATGTGCAATAGCTAGCCGCCATCTTGAACTAGGACAAATCTCACGTCGAGACGTTTTTCGAAAGTCGTTTTACAAAATTAGATTTTCATGGTCTGTAAATAGATAAAAATAACTAGTAAGATAGAACCACCGGTCCAACTTTTTTTTTTTCAAATACAGCTAAGGAGAAGTATCTCAGTCGTTCAAAGAGGTTGAACATCCGAGATATAATACTCGATTATGAGAGCTCGAATGACAATATTTTGGAACTCCTAGTTTTCGTAAACTGGTAAAAAATCTTCTTGTACTGGCTCATTCAATCATTCTAATGGAGAAATCTCAGGTTTGTTAGAGTACTAACAATAGGGCATTCACACACAGGTTGAGACATACCATCTTGAACACAAGATGATACGTGATGAAAAAAAAATTTCATCACTCGTCACTCCTGAATTTGTTCGATAAATTTAGGTTTTCGTAAATTCGAACAAAAAAGGATAAAATGAATAAGAAAAGAACCATTTACGAGAGGTAATTGATAACGCTCTCGGGCACCTATGATTTTTCCTGCACCTGTGATGAAACTATGACAGGCTCAATTTGAGGAAACAGCTTAAGATTATTTACAACCACTGTAAAAAATTATTTGATATCAAATACATAGTTCTATTCATAAAAATCAGTCAACATTCATGTAAATATTCTTTTAACGCTTCGTAAAATTAACGCTTGAACTTCTGTCTCTTCAACATGTACGATTGCATTGCAGTATAAATAATTCTGTAAAACTCATCAACAATATCAACAAAATATATCAACTCAATAATTTAGAAAAAGGCGATTACAAATCTTTCTACAACGCCGCTCTTCGCTATCTTAGGCATCGATTCGTAAAAAGCCAATACAAAATTTCAATTGATTATTCCAATAATTATACATATACATTCTTTCATCTACACCAACTCTGTCAGTCAACATTCTCTTGAATCCTAAATTTTTGTAGTCACGCTAAACAAGGTAATTTAGGCCACTTTTTTTCAACCTACAACCCTGATTTTCTTCATCCGTTGTTTTCTGGCCCTTATTCAAGAATAGCTTACTTGATTAAGTGATGATTTTGATCAGTTTACAAAACTTTCACATCACAGAGCAAATATCGTCATGTAAAATCAAATTAAGGGAAAAAATATCCATGATTTTCCGATTTCGGAAAGTTATCTTACCCTTGAAATTGAAAACGTGTCGTTAAATGTTACCATTGGATTATCTTTACACTAAAACTTTTCACTAGGAAATAATTGTCGTCCAGAATTATAATAAAACTGACTCTTCCAAAACAGATCTTTGATTGTTAAATACACATCAGCAGCAAAATTTTCTTATCGAAACCTTGATTTCCAAAAAGATTATCGTCAATTTTGTCTCCAAAAAAGCTATACGAGCTTTGCATGCTTGCATGAGAAGAGCGGCATTGAGTAAACAACTATAAAAATGAGTAATTTACAAACGCATATCTATTCACGATTATTGTTCGAATTGCTATATGAGCTAGCGGGCTCACTGATGATAATTATTTCACACCTGCTCGGATGACAGCGTTTGAAGTGGACCTTCGCTGTTTGTAGAGATTTGTAAACAGTTTGGCAGATACCGCATCGATGGACGCGACCACAGTTGTGCCTGACATGGTAGTTGAGTTCTTTTTGGATGCTAAAGTATGCGTGACATTGGCTGCAACGGAAGTTTCGAGACCGTGGTAACTTGTAAGGATCATATGAACCTCTTGATGATAGTAGCTCACGACTTCTCGCCGAGGGCCATGGATTTATCACCAATCCACTGTGTTCACCAAAGCTCGCCATCAGGTTGGGAAGCCGTCGTCGTTCAAACAGACTGATGCTTGGCTTTGTATCGTCTGTAAAAGAAAGCACACACATTGCTCGAATCAGTTATTTGTTGTGTTGTGCTTTTGAGCAAAAAAAATTTTTCAAGCTTTTCCCTTCAATATAGGAAAGTTAACGTTCAGCGTCTTGTCACCTCGCGGAGAAAATGATCGATTTATTATACTTAGATATTGTTGGGGGAAGGGTTATATTTTTAGAATTATCAACTCTGATTTCGGGTAACTTGTAGCGTTAAGAATTATTATTTTCATGAGTCAGGAGAACGGAGACAGCTGTTGCGCAGGTTTAGCGGACAACACCATTGAAGAGCAGAGTAAGCTGTAGTGTTGAAACTGCTATTATAAAGATCAATATTCACTGCTGATGTACGACTGAAATTTGCAAGGGAATGATATAGCTTAAGATCGATAAGGTATAAGAAAAAAAAACGGACAATAGTCGAGGTCATCGATTAATATCTTGCAAAATCACCCCGATTTACAATATATCTTCCTGGCAATATCTTGTATCTAGACAAAATGTACTTTATAATTTGTAATAGGGGCGGAGAAGATGAGATCAAACAAAGCAAAAGCATCTTTCTTGAATGGGCTCGTCTACAGGAGGCTGAAACCTTGACGGAACTTTGTTGGACTGTGGGCCATTTCAACATCACATATATGGCCATTTTATAGTTACTCACACAGAAAGCGCTGAAATTCAAATATCTGAGAAGCTCAAGTGTGTCTGTTTCGCAGGAGTACTTTAATTTAATACAAAACTTTTGAAAAAAATTTTCCTCAATCAATATTTGAGTTGAACACAAATGAAAAAATAGCAAATTCGAAAATATTCCATTGATACAACTATCCACTATTGATAGCACAATCTTAAGACAGACAGTCTATGGATACTCAAAGACTCATGATCCCTGAAGGTCTACCTAACATTCTAACTAGAATACATAAAAATAATTATTATTCCATGACAAGTGATGTAGAATTCACTCGATTCATCTAAATCAAAGAAGATTTGTAACTTACACTTTAAATTTCAAATCAGTCACCATACATGACTAATCTTTGGGGGTTTTTACGTCTCTGACTTCCAAGGTGACATTCATGTAGGGTAATTCTAAGACAGATGCAGAAATCAATAGAAATCAATAGGAATGAATCCTACAGTATACGCATTGTTCCTATATCAATCTTTCAAAGACAGATTCAAGCATCAAAAAATCCTCCAAAAATGAGATTGACTCAATTCAAGGAATCATGTTGGAGCTCCACAAAAATTAGCCTTTGAATATCTAAAACCATCTATCGAAGGACATTGATAATAATTCAAATACGTGTGGCTATCTAAACCCACTCAGCGTATGAGTTTTTAAATGAGGTTTTTAAACCAAACATGTAGTATGCTAGCCATCGGGCACTTGACGTGGGAAAATCCCTTTTATATGGGCTAAGACAAATATTTATGACACATCCAGTCAAGATTTCTTGTCAGGGAGAAGAATTAATTCATCTTGTATCCTTCTGCTTTTTTAATATTGGAGATGAAAAGATTGTCATTGTTATACTTTTCGACTAGAGAATGTTCAATAGAACTGGAAAGTGCATAGCAAATCTCTGTAATTTTGCGGATCAAAATGACTGAGTATTGTTTCATTGTTCCCTCTTTTTTCGACAGATGACATTCGAAAGAAGGGAAAACAACAAGATGATGCTCGAGCTATAACTAGCACATAAGTCCTATGATTTCTTTAGATACTTGAAAGCATTAAATATCAATGACATCACAATTTCTAGTTCTATGGTATGAAGAAACTCATCTCTATTGTTCTGCTATGAATTTTCATTTTAGTCATTTGAGATTTATAGAGCATAATATGATACGCTGTCATTTTGGTCAATCATTATGTTCCAAGTTATGGTGTGAGAGGTTTGGGTGCAATTTTCAATTTTGAACTCTTTAATATTGGAACAGTGAAATTGAATACTCAACAGAAAAATAGAAACTGGATATATGCGCTAATCTTTCATCAGTTTTCTATCATGACTGTAAACATGTGAAGCGAAGATCAGCAGTTGAAACGAGTCCTAAAGTTAGACAAATGAATGATTTCTTGGCTATCTGAGGAATATATTGAATCTGAAATTGTTTGTATCAAGCTGATGTTCTAATATCCTCCAGCATACAATGCATTGAATGGCAATGAACATTCTTCTACCATCCAGAATCTAAATTTCATCTGAATGAAAATTGATACATCATGACGTTCATCAAATTAAGTCTCTCGATCATGAATTTGGACAAAACCATATTCACATCTCCAAGGTGATAGTATCTTTCTGTGTTGATGGACAGCTTATTGCAATATAAATTTAGCGAATAGGTTGGCTTCCATGGGAGTTTGGATTTTTTTAATACAAGACATACTCAAAACGGGTTTTGGATGGAGTTGCAATGATCTATCGCTCGGAAAAAGAAGAAATTCAGACTATTGAAATACACAACTGTGAGAATAGTTCTCTCAATGGAGATTTGAATTTGTTTGCTTTTTTTTTTTTTTTTTTTTTTGAGAAAATGCAGGGCGAGTTGATTTATTGAGCAATAAATATTCTTCCCAAGCTAACTATTGGTAAATGACTGATTCCTGCATACTCACCTATTGGCCAATTTGAGCGTAATATTTCAATCCTAACAAGACTAAAATCTCGACGCCTGTACGCATCAGCAACTTACTTCGGCCATGTTCGAAGGAAAAATATGATGCATCGAAATAATACTGGGTGAGAATTTAATCCGTAATACATCATAGTAAAAATTCGATTCAAGGTAGTTTTCTCAGGATATTTTAGGATCTTATAGGAATGAAAGCAATCTCAATAATCCAAGATTTCTGTTTTGAAGAAAATATTTAATTGATGATTCAATTGGTATAATATCAACAAACGTGGATCTAATTAATCCTAAAAAGAATCATCACGGTTTTCATAACAGTATTCAAACAGTTGGTTGTACCGCCATCGCCATATACTAATTATTCGAATCAGTATCTTCCCATTATTTTCAATTAATTATTGTAGATAAAACTGTTCGACCTTCAGTCCAGGATTCTGTTGAAGGATTGTGTGAAATATGCCATCTAAATTTGGTGTCTCAATACTTACGAGAATCAAATTTTAATCTCATAACTTGAGTATCACAATTCGTGTAAGAAAACTCCAATAAGATATCACAGATACCATGAGAGATAGAAAAGTTTCGAGTTGCTGACCCAAATCTCGGCTTCTTTTATCGTCACCAATAGTCAAGTAATCTTTATATTAGAATCATGATTTGATATATTCTCAACTTATGCATAATATTGAACAATTGTCATATCGTGGTTCAAATTGAGATCAAACGGTAAACCGGATGTATTCATGTTCTCGAGGTTTGCGATCAGCACTCAACTGTCTCAAGTACGTGAGTATTTAATTTGAAACTTAAAATTATTGGTCACCGTTTTGATGATCATGGCACACGAAAATTTGTGCAAAAGTTAATTTGGTAATAAAATATGAATTTTGGCAGAATTATTCTAATTCTTCACTCATCCACGCAATTATGGGCACGTTTTAATTGCAGAATTTTAACACGAATCATTTTGGCAAAAAGATGGCTTGAAAGCTAATATTACAATGTTTAAATTCAGATATAAAATCATTCCAATCAGAGTTTATCTCGATGAATACACCTCAAACAACAGAATATTCGGATCAACAGTTCTCATGAGCCACCTGATACACGTTTTTCGTGTTCATTCTCTGCAACTATGTGTTGTTTTGATCAATAGCTATGCGTTATACGCATTTAGC
Source organism: Eretmocerus hayati (assembly GCA_029851415.1). Taxonomy (NCBI): domain Eukaryota; kingdom Metazoa; phylum Arthropoda; class Insecta; order Hymenoptera; family Aphelinidae; genus Eretmocerus; species Eretmocerus hayati. Next base: position 156,267,704 of record CM056741.1, read on the forward strand.
AAGACCCTTTCCTCAAATTCTCAACTCGAAACGAATACTTGTTACCGTAAAAAGAAATTTTTCGTTGCAGAAAATCATGTATCGTGTCAAGAAAACCCCGTTTGCGATCTCCCAACGCCATCTCATCACTTTTACAATGAAATATTTTGTTCATCAGTCGGGTCAATTAGGCTTACATATCTCTATAATAACGCTGCTAATGACATTATACACATTGTTAAGTACAAGGTACATCATACATGTTAGAAATCTAAGTGTTTGTCAAGAAAATGTTCTTCTGATGCTTAGACGCAAATTTTACTGGTAAATTGAGCTCGGATCAATTCCATGTTCCCTTATGTGCTCACTAAAGGATTCATTATCGAGTTCAAAGTTAGCCACATCTTTGCTTTGTAGCAAGTTTCCGATAGGCTCGTCGATGGATGACTTCAGAATGTAAGTACAGGTCCTTTAAATACAGGCTTTTAGGTTGACGATGTCATTATCAACACATCGATCAGTTTTGCTCAAAATCCTTCTGAGAGGAAATCTGAGCAAAGCTGCATCCTAGATCCTAAAAATACGTTGTTACCTTCAAGCACTTGAAATGAGATCGTTTTAGGCATAATATTCATCTGGAATCGTGGATGTTACGTTGTTTGCCTCGACGGCTATGGGCTCAATATACCTAATACAAGAAGCTTGCAAATTCGAATCATTTGGGCGCTTTTTTACTCAGAAAAAAAGGAGTTGACTTTTTCACTTGGATAGGTACGAGTCTGGTTGGGAGTCGAGTTTTGAGGTCGTAGGAGATCATTTTTTTATTTGGATGTTTTGTACCCATGTGTGCTTTCAAGCCTTCTCGGATCTTGCACTCAAAAGAACAATAGAAACATTTATACAGAGCTGGTGTTTTGGTACAATCACGTGAACGGTGTAGTCGGAGGTACATCTCCTTCTTGAAAGATTTTCCACATTTGTTGCACGAATGATCAGTTTGCGCCTTTGGGTCAGATTGATGAAAAGCCTGACTCTTATTTCGGTAATCTCGGCGATCAGGAGGCCCAGACTGTGATGTGACTGCAAGCAGAGCCAAGACATGGAGAGTGAGTTTTGAGAAATATTCTCCACAAAATTTTTCAATATTTATCTCGGTGCAAGAAGCCTTTATCGTTTGTGTGGGGCAGATTAGAATAACGAAATATTATATTGAGAAGAATTTGTGGTTTTGTTCGAACATATAAAGGTTTACCTGGAGTTTTGATTCTTTTTTTCCAATTACTATTATTGGAGCTTTATAGCTCTACTCAGGGTCCTGAATTTTTTCATTGATTGGTGGTATACTCGGAAGACCAAATAGTTTCATCTATACTGACCAGCACGCTTTGTGATTATCAGAGTTATCTGATAGACATTGAACATTAACGTCAAGAAGAATCTGTTTCCTGAAAAAAAGCGCAAGCCTCTCGAGTACCAATTTCCTAATCATTCTCCAAGTTTTCAGGATCAAAATGATATTTTTTGGTCACCGGTTAGATATCACACCTGTTCGGGAATGTATAAAGAGTGATACATATAATTATCACCATGACACTTCAGATTCGTTTTACTTTCGAGAGATGATTCAGTATCTTATTATGGAAGAACGAATAGCGACAAATCGAAAATTGATTGATAGGATTCCCACCAGAAATTTCTTTTCCTCAACTTGTGATTGGGTAACGCGAAAATGCACTTTTCATTAATATGCGTTAAAATTGGCTCTAACCCAAACTAGTGATTTGTCTAGACTCATGAACAAATAGGGAAAATATAGAGCCGAGATCATTTTTCATTCCACGTTTACGGTCAATATTGTGCAAGAGATCTTTTCTCAAGTGAATTTCAAGTATTTCCATTCAGCAACTTGTTGCAATCGTTTCAAGCGGGGAAGGGAGCCGCAACTAATGAGAAAAAAAATGAAGAAGCCTCAATACACTGCTTGAGATATCGTCCGAGTGGGCGTCGTCGTTGGGAAAATTAATCCGACGAGGTTTTCTACAGGGTCCTCTTCAGAAGACTCTTGATCATAAGAATCCATAATGCTCGGCTGAAAACTGATCACAATTCGTTTAAATCGAATTTGTTTAAGCAATTTGGTAAAATCATCTATTTTGGATTGGAACTATCTCTCCATAATATTTGACACGTTTTCAGCAGTTCGTCCAACTTGATCGTTTTTCAGTTATGAGCAATTTTTAACACGTTCGCTGCGACGGTTCCCACTGATGGGACCCGCGATTTTCCATCTTTCAATTTTTGCCGAATCAGACTTGCTCCGAAAATTTTCACAAAAACATCTATTGTGGTGGTTTACTTTGCCAAGATCGTAAACAATGAGACAAAAAAGACTCTAGGCCCATATGGGCGTTTCCATCGAAATGCGGGGGTCCAGTTCATGACCAAAATATAATCACGAAAAAACGGCGTCGCAGCGAACGTGTTAAAGTGAAAACACGCAAACACTGCAATATTTGACATTAAATCAAAGCAAAAATGAAGTGAAAAATCAGTGTTGCGAATGGGGGAACTTTTTCACTAGAGGACCTCTACAACATTCAATCGCAACAAGCAGTGTTTCCGGTCCAAAATTTTACATTTTTCGAAAATCTCTATTGTGCAGGCTCATTCTGAGTACTCATTTCGAACCTCGGTACACAGTAACCTGGATGGATGATGGATAGTCTTGGTAGATCAACCACATATCCGATATGATGTTTCGTACAGGAATTTCACAAGAAGCATCTTGAAGATCATGAAAAATCCATCAGTTCATGTGCTTTGGACTCTTTTTCAGATATACTTCAGTTGATCTCGTCGACGTTGAAAGTTCAGAGAATTTATTCATCGATCAATAACTTGTAGTTTTGACGTGATGGATCCAACCGGGATATCATCATAAATCGTCCAAAATTCTACAAGTTTGGTCTACTATAAATTTTTCGTGCGAAATTTTCCGTCGGAGCCACGAGCTTTGAAAGAAAATTGATTATTCCATGGACGCTCGTCGGGATACCAAGGCATGCACCACTTCTGTTTCTCCAGCCTCTATTCAAATGCCAAAATAAATTTCAAGAATTATCGTGATGCATGAATGGGAGATGGTCTCTCCAGGCCATATTAGAGATCAAATCTGACAGCATATTCTGATGATCGGAAAATTTCACATCGGAATCATGCAGTACGATAATTGTTGAAATGTATTTTAGCATTGAAGAAACAGAAGTGGTGCATACCTCGGCATCTCAGTGAGTGTTCATATTAATTTTTCGGCACACTGGCATCGAAAGTCTATGGCGCCCTGATCCCGGGTCAGAAAATGCCGCAATGCCACCCAGGCCAGGAAACGAGTGAGCATGCGCAGTAGCCCTCGGGTCTCTACATTGCATGCTCCGACGTTTCCTAACCTGTACGGCGAAGCGGCATTTTGCCCCGACATCGTGTCGGAAAGCATAGAATTTCGATACAAGTATCACCGAAAAACATTGTACGGACCTCGGGACAAAAATAACCCATCGCGGCCGCCGTTATGCCGCCCTCGCCTACCGGCTCGTGCGGCAACCTACCCGGGCCGCGATGGGTCACTTTCGGCCCTTGTCGCATAATGTACTATTTTTCAAGATCTCGTGGCTCCGATGGAAAGAGTCGAACGAAAATTTTACAAGACAAGAAACCTTAGATTCTTCGACAATCTACAATATTCTTTTTGGAATTCTACGATCAGATCACTTCTGTCAATACTTAAAGTGATTGATTGATATACGATATTTTGAACTTTCAACGTCGACTGACACCAACTGAAAAAAATGTAAAAAATGTTCCAAGCACATAAGTTGATACGTTTTTTTCGTAATCTTTGAGATGCTTTCTGTAACATTTCCGTACGACAAACCGCATTGAGAATTTGGTTGATTCATTCATTCATTTTGTAGGGTACTGTGTAAAGTTATAGTAACACTGAAATCGACGGAAATTGTTCGTTATCACCGCTTGAAAAAAGATATGTTCTGTTTCGGAAACATTGCTTCTTGCCACTGAATAAAGTAGTGCACACCCTAATGAATAGGTTTTCTCGATGGTAACAATGATTTTTACTTCTATGTTGCTTATATGTAGTGTTGAACATTGCAAAATTCTGCGCATCTTATTATTTTGAAACTGCTAGTTTGGCGAAAAACTGCATGAGGCTTTTTCCGTTGGATATGGGTCCTTAGAAATATAGTTTCAATCCAAGAGAAAACATTTGACCGAATTGTTTCATAAAATTCGATTCAAACAAATTGTGACAAGTTTCCGGCCTGGCAACATGATTTTTATGATGGGGTCTTCTATTGAGGATCCTGTGGAGATATCGTGATGGAATAATTTTTCCAACAATGGCACCCACTCGGACCGGACTAATAACCAATTTCTGTTACTCAAATGGAATATAGCTGCTTCTCGTCGACTCGGCATTTTCGTCATCAAACAAATCTGTTGAATTGTATTATAGATATAATGAAACTAAGACGCAAATTTTTGGTGCGGTGGCATTTCTTGGTTGAATTGATAATAAATTTCTAAGAAATTATGGATAAATTGAAACACGAGCCAAGTTGGTGTAACTGATACTTATGGTCATTGCGGATGTTTGATAAGGAGTATAACTTCTACTACCATGAGCTCCGCCAAGTTTTTCTTCCAAGTTTGCCGTAGTGATCCAGCGATCGATATTTGGTGTAGCAATTTTGTTGACAATAAATTGGAACAAGTTACAGTTGCTGTAGACTTACGAATTTTGTCGGACGATGTGCATGCGCAGACCATGGAGTATCCACAAGATCACGAGATAATCGCTGTCTTTAAAAAGTTGCTTTCAATTTCTTTACGAAAGCGGAAGTTTTCAGAAGGACAAAAGTACGAATATTTCGTTTCGAGTGTAAATAACCAATAATTATTCATGAATATCTCTTTCCCAGAAGAAGCGTATCGTTTATCTTAATTATTCTGACACGTAGATCCTGCTGATCATGATCAGACACCAAATCGGCAGGGATTCCTTGATGTAGTCAAACAATTGTGAATGGAAAAAGTATTGCTCGAGTATCACTAATGTCAAAACCCACCTGAGGAAATTAATCAGAAAGCAAAACTTAGGTATCAATATTTCATATGAGACTTTGATAAAACTTTTATATATAACACATTTTAAGCGGATTTGCTGACGAGAGAGATCTCTGAGGACAAAATAGCTTCAATAAAACAGAATGATCTCTTCAAATTTTACAAGTTAGAATCAAATTTCGACCACAACGTGAATTTGTAAGCGAAAGTTATTCTCGAGATCATACCTTAACTTTTTTTCTCACTCACAGGTTTGCGATAACATGGATTTCTAGGTGTTCAAAGGTGCAACTTAGAAAATTGGTAGATCTTCATTTGTTAAATACCAACTTACACATTGAAAAAATGAATAAAAATATGTATATTATTGATAGCGATACTGACTTGAGTAACCGCTTCAAGAATTGAGTCTTACTGATCATATAATTAAGATATCAACAATTTTGAGTGAGTGCCTTCTTTTGCGGAGATTGTAAAATGATCTACATCAAGTAATACTAGACCGAAATCTAGATTTCATTTTTATGTTTGAATTGGATAACAAAGTTTCTGAAAATTGTTTAAAATAATTATTAAAAAAGTGTAGACTTTTTTGTTCGTGTATCATCTCTGTGTATCTGTAATCTCGACTCCGCTGGTTGGCCACATCTTCATGATATAAAAATTGGACGTTCCTTGTTCACTGCAACTCCTGCGTATGATGGATAAATATGTATCCTTTCCAGAGGTGGCTTCACACCCAACATTCAAATCCCTCGAGAATGTTGGACTCTAGTTTCAACGATTAAAAATGTAAAAAAATGTTCATCCCTAACTCTACATAACTTTAGATATTATTCATTTCCATTACTTCAATTAGTCAAGGGATCGTATTTTAACCAAAATAAGGATCAAGCAAATGCATAATGCATAATTTTATTATCGAAAAAAGATCAATAAGCACAGTTCAGAAAACATAATTCATACACAACAATGGAGTCCGAGAGAGCTCCATTTTTTTTCCAATGGTCTATCAAATTTGCACTTGAACACATAATCAGCTTCTTCACAATTCAAACGTGATAAACTATATTTATATGTATATATATATTCTTACTCGGCCAAATAGAAACACCGGTAGAGTAAAAAATGTTCTAGTTTTGGTCAGTTATGTAGGAAAAGTACCAGTGGCCGATGCAAAGTATAAGCACAATCTAAGAAAATTGCATCTCTGATCAGATCTCAAAGTTTCAAAACCAGTACTAGAGCTTGGCGCGTTTCCAAAGAATGATTTCAACGCAGCATAGCTATTAAAAAATGGCATTAGAGAAGAATTCAAGTAATTCCTCAGTTTCTTATACTCCCGGCCATTGTCATCAACTAAAAACATGTTGACAATGGATAAGGACTTTTATGGCACTTGGAGATTTAGCAGAACTGTTGGAACAAAAAATATACGATCTTTTTATGCTCGACTCTACAATATTACGCGATCGGGAACTAATTATTCTTTTGAACAATGATAACTTGATCTATCCAGACCTACACATCAAATTCAAAGTTATTAGCAAGAATGATCAATAAAGGGAAAAAGCGAGGTCGAAGCGTTGCATTCTCTGAGACACGATCAACATGAACAAATAGTTTATTCCAGAAAATCAGATCGATGAATGAACTTGTTCGATTCTAGTAGAGTATAAAGTATAGCCGTCTTTTCGCGAAAAGACGTTTCCTTTTAGGAGTAACGAACTAAACTCTTCCGAACCCTCGAATTTTGGGCTCAAATGATAGATGGCACATCCAATTATCAAAATTGATAAGGACTATTGTTCAAAAATTGGGGAAAGACATAAATAAACAATAAAAACATGCATTCTTCCGACCTTTTATCGGGTTTAACGTTATAAGTCGGAAAATATTGGTTTTTCGGGATAACTTGTTCAGAGATAGTTTGTAGAGATCTAAACGATATACAAGATTCATTCATACACATTTTCCCGTAAATGGCATCATCCTTTTGGAGTTATTCTTGATCAAAGTTATAATCGAATTTGTTTAAGGTGAGGCCGTAGTCCGCTGAATAGACGTACATCCGTTCGGAAGATAAGTCGAATTTTACTTGACCAAATGACTTGGGATTTTACATGCATGTATAGAATGCATGTCTAAATCGCGCTACGAAACCAAATATATCAATCTCACTGGAAAAAAAGTGTCCAGATGAGATTTACTCGAGATGTCGTAGCTTGCCGCTCTCTAGCAGACGACGTTTGTGTACATCTCGTTTGGATACTTTTTTGAGTGAAATTGACATATTTGGCTTCGTAGCGCGATTGAGACATGCATTCTATAGATGTATGTAAAATTTCAAGTCATTTGGTCGAGTAAAATTTGACTTATCCTCCGAACGGATTCAGGGCTACATTCAATATGGCGGCGGACTACGGCCTGGCCTTAAATAAATTCGCTAAAATTGTTCATGACGCGTTCAAATCATTTTTCCTAGGTAACTGAGTCAATTTTGAAAAAAAAGGTCTCACGATATTTTTCTCAAGTTTGATCGTTTTCGAGTAATGGAAAAAGCAAATTTCGCGGTTTCTAACCCTCAATGCGGTGCTTTCATCACAGCACTTGGACTTGGAAGTCGCGAAATCTGCAAATTTTCATCACTTGAAAACGATCAAACTTAGAAAAAAATACCAAGAGACCTTTCATTTTCAAAATTGACCCAATTACCTGGGAAAGATAATTTGAACCCGTTACAAACAATTCAAGTGATTTCATTTAAACAAATTCGATTATAACTTTGTCAAGGAATAACTGCATAAAGATGCATTTTCCGGGAAAAAGTATATGAATCAACCTTGTAGATCGTTTAGAGATCTACAAATCACCTCTGGACAGGTGTTCCCGAAAAACCAATATTTTCCGACTTATGATGGAAAACCCGCAAAAAGGTCGGAAAAATGCATGTTTTTATTGTTGATTCATGCTTTTCCTCAATTTTTGAACAATAACTCATATCATTATCGATTATTGGATGTGTCACCTATCGATTGAGCCCAAAATTGGAGGGTTCGGAAGAGTTTAGCCGGTTAGTGAACGAATTCGGGAGCTTACTTACTTGACTATTCGGGGTTGTTGTGACTAAAAGACAATTGATAATGATGGCTGCAGATAGTTTGTGAGTGTTGTGGCTCATATCAAAAGAAACGGAAAAAGTATGATCAGTAGAACTCCATGTGATCTATTTGAGGAATGAATCAAAGGGATAGAATCTAAAAACAAAAGATGAATGTACGAAAGGGTGACCGAAGCGAAACGAATGTAAATTTAGACGACTAGAACTTTAATTGAAGATTCTGTAAGAAAAACCACGCGTGAGCTACAGAAATATTTTTATGAAAAATCCAAGTTCGACACACGGTGAACCTGCGATACATAGAACATCAGAAGCCGATACTCATATCCCTATCTACTGCTAATTGTTTGAATTGTTAATCGACCACTCGCTTTTGCTTCGTAAACAACTTGGTATCAATAGCCTACAAAATAATAAAAAAAAAAATCATTCCGGGCAAGGCCAGGCACAGTCCTTTCTAAATAATTGGTGACCTGCACTCATCAAGTCTGCTGTAAATCTCTCGTTGCAATATGTTTCTCATTACTCAATAAAATGCGGAGCATGTGTCAGTGCACCGCTCAAACCTAGGTTATTTATTGCACAACGTGCCAGCAGCTCCATGTATGTTGAGTATATGCTGCTTGAGATGATCTGGCCGGCAGAAGTACTTTCCACAAAGGGTGCAGGTGAAGGTGTACCTAGAGCCAAGACCTCCGCATTCATAGCGCGAATGTCTAGTCAGTGATGATCGAGACCTGTAGCCCCGTCCGCAAACGACACAACGAAATCGCAGCTGTTCACCAATCACAGAGCCATCGATACTAGTTGTAGAGCTTGAACTTCTCTCCCTGCTGCCCATCACCGGGCTTGACGCTGTGAACACATACAGACGAAGGCTTCTTTTCAGTTTACACCCTGATAGCTTCTTCTTCTTTTCATTTCTTCCTGATAATGCGTAACCCCGCATGCTTTGCTCGCGAAAATGAATGTTTAATGAGAATTAACACGTAAAGATTAAAATGAGTGAGGCGAGCTTGCGCGCTAAAATGAGCGAAATGAAACTTAATAATTATCTAGCACGGTTAGCGTCTCTAAGCGAAACCTGCCCTTTACAATTTGTATACTTGGTGAAATTATTCAGGTGAATCAAATCGTTCAGAAAATTTTGAACGAAGCATCGAGAACGCGCAACCAATGAGATGTGTAAGCTCAGAGCGCGATCAGAATTCAAGTTGTGAAACATAGGTACTACGAGACGAATTTCATTCAACACGCTGCTTTTAGCTACGCAGTACGAGAGCTCAAGTCTGTATAATACTATACACCCGATCGCGTAAGCATTTAGAGCGTAAAACGACATCGTAGCGCCATCTGACGCGAGCAATCGCGTAAACGGGTTTCACCCCTGCTGGATATCAAGCTGAGTTGAGCGACAGGCTAGAAAGCTCGTGAGCCCGAATCTCTGGTCGGCTTCAAACAACGGCAACACTGTAACCCAAGCGCGCACACACATATACGAAGGAAGACGCTCCCGCGATGCTATAAAATGAAGTGCGACGTTGCCATGGCTCACTGATACGACTAATTTCAAGCTCTTGGGGGCACGAGCGTGGCTGAATGGATCCTGGCAAATCGGCGGAACGAAAGTGACGCAAGCTCGCGTGCCGCCACCTGGCCGAAAAAAATTCCTCGTCAACCAAGGTCGAGAATTGGCTGCTCGTTCCAGACAATCTAATTGACCGAGTGCCTCAAAACACGAATAAGCGTTGAATGAATTTGCTATCTAAAACTTGACGAGGTGCATGATGCAATTGAAATTATTCAAAAGAGAATTTATTGAAAATCAACTGGCAATAATATCTTCAGGACGCCGACCGTGCACTTGCTCAATAAAATCCAGTCTTCCGCAAGCTGTCTCGAACATACAGAATAAGGAGAAAATCGATCTCTTCTGAGCGCGCATTTTTTTAGGACCAAATCTTTTCAAACTCAAATCATGGGAACTGTGGTTTGTTCCGTCGAGATGTAAAAAATATGAATCGGAACGCAATGGCCGTCGCAAGCTGCCCAAAGCTATCATCAATCCAACAGCGTATTTGTGAACACCAGGATGCGACGAATAGAAGCAAATCTCAAGCCCCAAGAGTGATATAATAACTTGGATGAAAATCTTGCACTCAATTAGTACGTGAAATTGATCCGACATTACCTCGATTGCGAATCGTCATTGTGGAACTTGAAGGTCCCTCAGAGACAGAAGAACTCCATGAAGAACAGACCTTATAGTGAGATGTTATGGAAATTTGAAACGATCATGCAAACTTCGAAAGTGCAAAATTTTTCTCCAAGCAGGCCTGGTTATCAACATGCTGCCCCAAAGTCATGATAGAAAAAAATTACCGTTATTAGTTGCAAAATGAAAATCCTTCACGAGCAAGACTAATCGTGACTTTGACCGAAAAAGAGCCTTCGTGTATGGTCCAAATTTCCCACAGATCCGAAATTTTCATTGCACAAGAGCGTACATTTTTTTGTTACAAACTTTCGTGAGAATTAATGTTTACGACAATCACATACGCTTATTTGTCAAAAAAGTACGAGGAGAATCGGAGGTTCGTAATTCATTCACAATAATACAATCAAATAATAATTAATCCAACTAGCCACAACTTGGGCCTTGCGTAAGAGTATGCAATGAATCAACATGAAAATCTGCACAACCTCGAAGATTGCTAGCGAGAAAATTGGTTATATCTTACATTTGAATGAAATTATCATGGAAACAATAGCTCAGTGGCTAACTCAATCCGTTAAATGATATAATCAACAGTGTAAAAAAAGTTATTGACTCCAAAAGTTGCGTAGAAATGCTATGTCGCTAGAAGTGAAATGTAGAAAATGCTGCAAATGTTGGCGATTCAGGGCCTCGTACTTCTCAGCCTCGGAAAAGCATTCAGTTATGTGCCTTAAAAGGCCTCCGCGGTACTTGTAACTTCGGCCACAGCTTGGGCAACTCAAACGTCGATAGTCACTCAAAGATTGAGTACGGCTGCTCTCCAAATGTTGATCCAATGGCGTATAATCCTTCAATCCTGTGATCTGCTCCTCAGGTTCTTCAGGGTCATGCATTTTTTCATATTTCAGAAAACTGACCCATTTTCAATGAATAATATGCATGCAGCATCAATTTCATCAAGGTTTGAATTTGAAATAAGTTCGTGATGAAAAAATCCATTTTTAATGGTGATTTCAAAGTAATGCATTTCGAAACTTGACCAACTACTTGAACATCATCAGAATTTACACAAAAAGATGGATTGATATTATGGTATGAATATTAGATAAAAATTTTAAAATGTTGAATAAAAAAAGATCTGATAATGACCGACTGGATCGACAACTCAAGTGAAAACTCGACTAAAGGAACAAAATGAAGTGATGAGTCGATCGACTCGATGATTATCCACGAATCATGAATGTGATATTGTGGTGCGTGCAATAGGGGTAGGGCAAGGTCCTTAAATGATAAGAATGTGAAATTCAATTGAATTCGTTTATTTAGAGTTCAAGTGCAATGCAAGCATGTGCAGAATGAGAGGCCTCGTCCTTGGTCGTAGATGTAGGTAGTTAAAATTTCGAGATGAAATGCGATCAAATTTGACAAGGAATTACTTTACGAGGAAAAACTATGAAATCTGATTAATGAAAATTTCAGGAATCAGGAATAACGAGAACTGAGTCATGATTCAAAATTGAAAATGAGAAATTGCAATCAATTTATGAAGAATTCTGAGTGAAATTTTAGAAAAGTGTGAACACGCGCAGAATTTAGGGTGGACACTGGATAGCGTCATCGATGATTCCATCCTCCGAGTTTGCGTAGTGATGACGAGTGATGTACTTGAGAGCCAGGCTGCTGCTTCGTGTATGGATGTTCAACGACAGAATTCAAACCATTCACCCACGATTCGCTCAGGAATAAAAACCCTTCCTACATTCCTATTCACCAAGCGAATGAGCTTGGAAGACAGCTAGACAACTTCTAACAATACGAAATACTGTCCGATTGAGAGAAATTGTTCTAACTGAACTTCGCTCATATCTGTTCGTGAATAAAACACAAGGACCAATTCCAGGAATGCACGAGAACCTCGACATGATACCCAATTTTCTCAATTCGTCTCTACCATGGCGCCTTGGTCGGAACGATCAACGTGAAAAGAGGGGCCACGTCGCGATTCCAGTGCTTTCTCAAATTACAAGAAAAATTCATCTCACTCTCAGGCACACAGTCAACGACCATCAGGATGATGGAGAAGCCTTTTAGAAAAATTGCACCGCGGAATTGAAAAATCAAAACATTAAAAAATAAAACAACGATCCTCTTTGAAAAGTGACAGACTCAACGTGGGGAAAAAAATGTATTGAAATTGCATCAGATAAGTTCAAAAAAATAATCAGAAAATTTTGGCGAGTTTCCAGATAATATGGTATATATATAGTCATCATGTAATATAATTCATATATATCATTCCTTAACACTAGTTCTGAAAGTTGCGAGGAAAACTGACAATGAGTGAAATATTAAAATTCAGAGGCAACATGAGCCATAATTAGAAGAATTTTCGTCGCAACAGTCGTGTTATCATATCATAAAGGAGAAAAGTTGTTTGGCGTGCCGATACACACACGCAAACAGAAAAGATACTCACGTATCAAACCTCAAATTTCACGTCGAAATGACATTCAACTTTAATGCATCCATTGTATTCATCAGTCTTTGACTGTTATATCAATAGCCATCCAATATATACCATGATTGGCACTCATGGTAAATGAGAATCTCATAAAACCTGTGTGACAACAATAAAAGTTCTCTTCGAAATCCAATGTCAACAGACATAGCTGAAAGAAGACATGATCAAGTAATATAGATTGTTGGTCAGAACATTCTACTTTCGAATGAATCAACCAACAGATAACGAAGTGGAAGAAAATCAACATGACTCGATCGTGTCAAGGTGATTAACTCCACTCCAATATGTAGGAGGATTCATGATTCGGGAGAATCATGAATGAAAGCGTTCGCTAGGGGAATACCCTCAGGGAGTCAGCAGTTACAGGAGGCTGTTCCAAGTAATTGCAGAGGTAATTCAAATAAGTAATAGCAGAAGTGCTTCAAACTGCAACATCATCTCTAAGGCAATCACACCCTTACCTTGGAGATGACGGAGCATAACTTGATTAGATCTACTCAATCACAAGGGAGTAGGAATCGATCAACTTTTTGCAACTCAAATACAGTCTCACAACCAATACTCTTCACTAGAAGTTCGAAGATCATCATAACATCTCCTGATGGAGACCCAAATCTTCCATAAACTCGAGTTCAATCAGTCAGCTTTCACCATCAACCATTCACTTACATCTATAACTTCAGGGACCATTAAACGCTACATGCTCATCCTCAGAAACACTCCTCAGCTCAAAAGTCAATCTTCACACTTAGATATAGAACTTAGAAGCTAAACCGCACTACCCCCACGGAATGCATCGTTCACCCTACACATCACATCCATCAAGATCCTGAGACAATATTGATCGGTCAACAATGGCACACTATGCCCTTTCATCAATAATTTCATTCTCTCGAGAAACTCTGAATTCCCCAAATATCTCTCATCAAACACATAACACGACATTAAGCCTACCCTTAGATCATCAGTGCATCGTCACCACATTCTCACACCCAAGTTCTAGTTTGTAGCACACATCATGATCATACGCATCTTAACCTGAATCATCTCATAGATAATTCCCAAAATACCCCCAGAAATTGCCACCCCAACCATCAACAACCCAAGATCACTTATCTCGTGATAAAATGCAAACCCTTACTCGCAGGGCTGCACAGCACACAACTATATGGCTCTCATGTGCTCTCCTTAAAATCTAGAATTCATATCTCTGATGTCTTCGTGGCACTATACATCCACCGAGTCCCTCCACACTCTTCGTAAGTCAAATGGCTTCATCCCAATTGCTCATTGTTATCATGAATTCTCAAATATCTCTCACACTCTATAATAGTATAAGTAGATTTCACAGCCAGACTCAGCTCAGAGAAGTACTCAAGCTGAGTATTCGAAACACCCAGGATCACTCTGAAATTGAATCAGAGTGCGCACACCTGTAATCATTAGCTCCAAGATCTTGAATGATACACACAATTCAAAAAACTGATACAAAAGTTCTTTGCAAGATAAGGATGGACGAGAGTAACTCGAGTTTGGAATTACCAATGTCCACCCTTCCCTAACTAAGCTTGATTTGATCAATTTCAAGAATTGCAGAAGCAGTCGAGCTTTTGGTTCCAACAGTTCAATACCTGTCTCTTATCACATACATTACCATCGGACATGTACTGCGTGGTTTCCATAAATGATCCCTTCCTCCATTCCAATGGTCAATTGATCAGGCACTCCCGCTTTGCTTCCTAGTCGGCAAGAGAGTAAAATGAAAAACTCTTCCCTTTCGGTCGCTGACCCGATTTCGCGAATCCACAAAATGTGGAATGAAAAAAATTTACGTAGTGCGAGAACGTACCCAAGATTTTACCCACAACCGAGCAAGACTCTAAAAGAGAGAATTGACGATCGGAGTAAAATTCTGAGTGTCGATTGGTGGTCATGGTCATCATACTAGTTCGTCTGTTCAGCTGTGGAAAATCAATGATTAAAACAACCTACGATGTATCAAAGCAAGAACTACTCAAATTAGCAACTGTTACGAAGGCCACGAAACGAATTGCAAATTCGATACGTTCTTGATTTGGATAGCGTGGGAAAAATGCAGTTGTGAATTTCTCGAGCCCGGATATCATGAAACTGATCTAATTCATGAAATCTGGGTTCAAGTTCCACAAAACGACTGAACAAACCATCTTAAAATGGTGTGGACAGCGTTTCGGGAAGAAGTGAGTCATGATCGTGGACATGATGTACTCCTACGATCATGACACACTCAAATTGATGAGAGAAGACTAGTTAGCTCTAGGCGAAACGACTCCATTTTTCCAAAATCAAAGTACAGTCATCACGGAAGTACGACGGTAACTTCGAGATTTAAAAAGTGGATCGAGTCGACAACACTAGCTTTCCCACATCTCACAATTATATCGTGGAACGATAGTACCATGAGAGGTGATTCTGAGTCTGGGGATATAAAGGGAAACAAACCCCCAGTAGTTCAATTCTAAGTGGAAAATTCGGTGGCTTTTAGGGTTGCTGCTACACCATTCAGAGTTGCGTTCGTGATAGAAATCTCAACAGTCAAGAACATGGCGGCATCGTGAAATAGTGCGATGATGACTCCTCACTCTTGAATATTGTGATCCACATGAACTCTAACTAGAACGGTTTCGACATCACAGAACAGTCGACATTCCAAGTCGATTGACGCTTTCGCAATCTGAGCAAAAGCGATTCGCTTCGATGCGAACTAGTTGGCAGAAATCCAAATCAATGATAGACTATTCAAATCAACCGCTACATCACACGAGATGGAGGCAGTCGCGCGATGAATAATCGATCATTCAACGGGCTATCGATTGATTCATGAATAATGATTGCACACGATAGTCATTATTCAACGAATCATTGATATGGACTGGAAGAAAGGATCCTTTATGGTGAAAAGTGGACATCGTTTACGAAAAATAGCAAGATAACTCCACTTGCATCCAACTTGCAGCAATGGATCAAGTTCAACGCAGTTTCATCATATCTTACTACCCTCGTTGATGAACGATGCCACAAAAAAAGGGCATTCGTGATTCATAATTCTGTGGGAGACACGGGGCAGAGGATCTTGGGAAAAGCGCGACATCTGTTTTACACATTCCATCAATCGTTTAATCTCATTATTGAAGTCAAAATATGAGGCAATCGATACAAGAGATCATCGCTTGTTGGATGTGTAAAACAAGAGGAATATTTCGATCATTCCACAGGGTGCGTCAAAGCACACGGTTGAAAAACTCTGTATCTCGAGTTAAGCAAACGTGGGCTTCAACACCCTTTTCCATACCATACACGCTTTTGATCCATCATTTCAAGGAATACTCGACACACAAGCCAAAATTACCAGTTCAAATCAGAATCATGAACTAGGAAGTTTGTCTCGTAAGTCGATTATTCCATGGGGAAATAATTAAATCAAAATTGAATAGGATGGATAGAAGTAAGCGAGAAAAATGCGATATTCACCTTTTGCCAGAAAGAATGAATCCTTCTATGAGTCTTGTTCTAGTTCCTTTGCCATTGGTCCAGATTTCCCGGAGACAACCATGGGTGCTATCCTTCGAAACTGCAAAAGGCATGCTTCGAAAGGAGTCGCAGGATGGTGTCGAGCTAAGACATCCTTCATTGACTCTCAACATGGATATTGGTTCGGTTCGGTCTGGATCATGACTGCACACGAAATCGGCGCTAAAATGTGGAACTTTTCAAAAGAGATCTCTCTTAATTCTCACAAAAAAAGTTCATGAGATGGAGAGACTCAAAACTGCGAGAAAAAAAAAGTACGCGTGTCCACAGCAGCCAGAGGGAGGATGATACCGGCGAGGCGCTCAAGGCACTTCAAAATGAAGAAAACATGCCCGTCGCCAGAAAAAAATATCGCGTCAACGAGCTTTACAAAAAGTCATGCCTCACAAAAACCGAATCGACAGGATTACCGGACGAGTTACTAAAGAGGCTGACTCTTCGTTGCACCCGAGAAACAGCCCGACTGCAACGGTAAACTATCCACGGTTTTTCATCAGGAACCATCTTTGGCAATGCTAAACACTTGGAAGTAGAAACAAAAAAAAGATGCATGGTGGAATTTGATGAACATGAAATATGGATGAATAAGATGAAGATGAGATGAAACAGATGATGTACAACAGTCGTTGATCAAGATAGAGCAGAATACAATACCATGAATTTACATAGTCATAATTGTTCCTGTTCTTACTCTGGAAGATGCATCTGATGCAACTTCGGCGTTACGTTGACAAGGTGTCTTTTCATAATAATGAATGTCGAATGAGGAAAAACAAGTTTTCATACGTTTATACCTCAGAAGCGAAGTATTCTCTTTCATGTATGGGGTATATATCTCACATGCGTGCTAAACTCGAGCAGGAATCTGCGACAACCATCTGAATAAACGCAAATGACCTTTCAAGCACGCATATCCGGATGGAATCGCAATCCTTGCACAAGCATGCACGTTAGAATATATCTCAAATAATACTCAATAGATATGTACCTTATATAGATGTAGGCGTTACGACATAGAAGCGAATATGTACACGTGGTTAGTAAAAAAAAAGACTCGACGGGTCTGCCCGCTCTCAAAATCCTTCCCATCTGGTACTTATACTTTCGTACAAATGCAGATGGCGAATATTCTACTTCGAGCAACTCTGGAGTCGAGCAAACACGTCTAAATGTGAGTTAGAGAGTGTAGATAAAAAAACACTACCGTAGGAAGCGTAGCATGCAAGACAAATTACGCAAAATCGCACAACGGTCAATATAGGGTTAATGGGTTCCAACTTCGTCCACAGATGCACCGGAAACATTTCATCAAGAACCAAAATCAAATAACGGACTATTGGGAACTGCTTGTTCACTCGTCAGAAACTAAAAATGTCCAGAAGCTGAAGGCGGTTTTTGAGAGGCGAATGAGAGAGAAAAAGGGTATAGACAGGGAAGAACGAACAAGATTCGTTCGGCGTGCAGATGGAAAACAAGATTCCCGAATCAAACCAGCTTCTACATAGTGAAACTGCCTCTCATGAGCCGAACTCAGCTCTTATGGATCAATGTTAGTCTGTTGCTCGCGTGAACTCACACCCTTTGAATTTTGCATGAATTTTGAATAGGTGCATCTCAGAACGACTTTGAAGTAGTCACTAAAATCGTGTCTCTTTTCATAGGTTCAAGTTAAAATGCAACAGTCGATTGCTCGGAAGCAGCGACAGAAAAAAAAAGATACACGATCGTGGCCACTAATCTTCCTGTTTTCTCCCTTCAGAAAACTCCAGGAAGTCCGAAGCAAAAGACTCGTCGAATACAACAAGAATTGTGCAGACTGAAGAATGATTGTAGATTTCAATCGGTATCGCAGAGTCTTTTGCTATCCACAACATCAAAATTTCCATGATCTTAAAATGATCTACAGACAAAGTGGTGCAACGTTC
This sequence comes from Eretmocerus hayati, assembly GCA_029851415.1. Taxonomy (NCBI): domain Eukaryota; kingdom Metazoa; phylum Arthropoda; class Insecta; order Hymenoptera; family Aphelinidae; genus Eretmocerus; species Eretmocerus hayati. The sequence goes on from CM056741.1 coordinate 156,286,180, forward strand.
AAACTGAATATAAAAAATGAATAACGACGAAAATGAATGAAATTAATATGAAAACATTTGAAATACAGAAATCGATAACACATACCGAGTGTTTCATTTCAAGTTCTCACAATCAATCGATGATGGAATAAAAACATGATGAGAAAGTCTATTCAAGGCAACAAGTGTCTCTGGCGGTAAACGACCTCCGCCATCAATGCCAGCACATAATGAGCCATTCATACATCATACAATTAGCGACGCTGATCGAGTTTAAATGAATATCAAATATCAAAGGGTATTGGTATCGTGCGATATCACGGTCGATACAATAACGCGTTCTCCTTGTGGATGACGTTACTAGCGCACTTGCATTGATGAGAGTTCGCTCCTCTCTCTCCGAAATTTACCTTGATTATCCCACGTTGCGACCGCCGCGATTGCAGCCTTCTACTTGTCTCATATTCGAATTTCCTTCCACGCACCCGGCAACGCAATGACCGAAAATAAACTGAAGGGATGAAATGATAAATATGACGTTTCACTAGGTAGACGTAAATCTGAATGACGCGAATGGTTATCAAGATGCTTCAAGCATAAAATAATCCTCGCAGGAAAAACGAGCCAGCAAAACATAAGAGGCCTCAGTGAACCAAACGTTCTTGTCCTGACCCTTCAGAGCACGGGTCTTGGACAAGACACGCAAACTTTTGCGGTCTTCCGCCCCCTCCGCATATGGCCGGTCTTGAGCCGGGATGACATGCCAAGGCCAGCAAATGCGGTCCACAAAATGAGGGGGACGTTGAGGCCTGTCAAGAGAGAGAGGAGGAGCAGAAGATGTGATGCTTTACCCGACGCCATATTTGCAAAAAAATTCCATTCGCGAACCTAAATGAAATCTTGCTACTCAAGTGGAAATGTGTTCTCGTCATGTGAGGCTTGTTGGAATCTAGGCTTGCTCCCCCACTCTCTAACCATTGTAATCATACACGTACGTACATACGACGCTCGAGTTCATTGCTCTCGTGGCTCTTGAGGCCAGAGAGAGAAGCGAGTTCCCGGAGCCTTCGGTTGCCGCGAGAGATCACCGTTATATGAAGCATACGGCTCTATTCACATTTTCAGCTGCTGGAGAGTATCTGGAACTTTCTCGCGCGTGAATCCTAAAAAATAGACGCGGAGTGGAGAACGAGGGGATCAAAAAGGGGGCCACCAAAATTCAGAACGGCGACCAAGGCTAAAAAGTGAGGCCCGCCCGTGGGAACGTGTCTTGCGAAACTTTCGGGACGAGTTCGAAAGAATGGGAGAAAAAGAAAAAGGAGGGACGGAGAACGGACGGTTAGATCATCAAGTAATCCTTCGCTGCTTCTTTGCTGATGCTGTTTGACAATGTGCGTGTCTGAAATCGCTGTTCGCCTCTCTCTTCATCTCGTGTTTCGCGAATGAAGCGCCCGGGCTTTTAGCTCGTGGAAAATTGCATTAGGGGAACACTAACGTGGTTACAAGGGCTCAAATTTCTCACGAACGAGTATGTAAAGAAATGTAACTCAATAGCTGATGAAGGGGGAGCAAGAATGCGCCCTGTTTGCGGCATTCTCTCCTCCTCTTCCGCGGCGTCCAGCTGCTCTGAAAAGGGCCACGGAGAGAGAGGCGAATTCACACAAGAGAGAAGTACGAGAGAGCAGATCGTGGTGTGCCCCGCAAAAGGAAAGCACTGAGAATTGAGATACGTGAGAGGAGGCCGAGAGGAAACGGTCGTGGCGACGAGGAGACGCGTTCGCTTCAGAAACGAGACCTCTACTGCCTTCTTTCGCGGAAGCTGTTGGATTTAAAACTGTTGCAAGTTGGTATCGCAGCTGATAATGACCGGCTGTTGGGAGCTTTGACTCTAATCAATAGACTTTCTTGTACGAACATGAACTAAAAATCAGTGTTCCATGAATGCAGCGCACACGACGTCTCGAGAAATTGTCAGAGACCGTTGCTGCGCTTGAACGAATAATTTCAAAATCAATCATACACCATCGTTTGCACCACAATGTCATGCAGGTAAATGAACTAGGTCTCCTTATCCTCAAAAGATGGTGGACACAAGTAACTAGTAGTAGATCCTTAGAACAACACAATCGTTTGGTCGACGGTATAAATTCAGCATCGAAGATGCATTACTGATGTAATAATCAGCGAAAGGTAATGAAAAAAGAAATCAAAATAGTGTCTACCAAAAACAATTGAGGACAAAGGAGGCTCAGTTTCCAATTGGCTGAGGTGAGCCTACCTTGAGAGTCGCGTTGGGCTTGAGCAGCTTCATGCGCAGCGAGGAAAACTTCGTCTTGTGCTCCTGGTCCACCGGCAGCGCCTACCACACCTGGATTACTTCGGTCACCAGCCATGTGCCACGTCGCCATACCTGTGTTGAATATTCCAGAGTTTTCAATAGAGAAGACGCGGTCGAATTGGTAGTCCCAACCCGAGGTGAAACTTCCGTCAAGTTGCGGTCAAGACTCGACATTGACAGAAAAACTGAATCGCGAGTTATCAAAAATATTGAGGGATATCAAACTTGAATGTTTCGCACAAATTCCACTCTGCAGAAACGAGATTGCAAATTCGAGCAGAAGGATAGCAAAGTACGATTTTCATTATGCCAACGAAGCGAAGAAGAAAGGATAACTGTCACCAAACTCTATTAGACGTTGGCATGAACCGAATGAGCCCAGCGCGATCGATAGTTCATCTGCCATGAATCATGAACCAGTCTAATGAATTGTGAGAGCCTCCACACGTAATCCACCAAATTTTTTTACAATCCACCGACAACATTTGGTTCACAGTAATCTTACAGAGTAAACGCATGAAAAATTCAGTGAGATCAACAATGTTAGAGGCTCGATCTACTTGCACAATTTGTGACCATATACCAGAATCCAACAAATCCTTCACGCGGTGAACTCAATCAGATTTAAAAATTGGTGAGTGAAAACATGAAATGACTATTCATATCTATATAAGAATATGGAGTCAGAGATAATCCTAGTTGAAATCAGGCTAGTGCTGGAACGATAGGCTTACCATGATGTTGGGAAGGATCGTGACTCGGGCCAGCTCTACTGTCTTCCATTTCGTCCAAATCATTCATATCGTCGTCGAGATTGGTAAGGTCTTCGACGTTATCCTGATCGTCTAGGAACTCGGACTTTGGCTGAATCATTTCTTCACTTGGCTCGGGCTTTTCGACAGGTATCTGAAATGGATAAATATCAAAATAATGTTAGAAAATGAGGATACTATAAGCTGAGCGAGATAACGTGTATCAGAAATTCATCTACCTGAAGCATTTCGTCGGCGGGCTTGGTAAGTTGCTGCATAAGGGCTGACCTGCTGATCGGATCCGCAGATTCAGCATGGCTTCTTTCGTCACCTACTGGAGCGACACCAAGCGCTGGTGCACTCGCAGCAGCATCGCTCGAGTTCGATGCTTCGTGGTTGTCCATCGTGTTATTGTCGTCATTGCCTAAACTACGCCTTCTGGCCCTTTTTCTTTTTCTGCCGGTTGGACTCTGTGACCCTTCCCTGGAATAAAAAACATACGAGTTAGAGATTAGCATTGGAGGAGGAATTGACTAAATGCGAGTAAACATCGAGTACACACCTAGAGGAGAGACCCCTGAGTTGAGGACTGGCTGAATCTTCTGTCAAATCACTAACGGGGACTTGTTGCAGACTCTGCCTAGGAACTTTGCTGCTGTTCTTTTCTATTGTAAGACTGGAAGAAGCGTGTGGAATGTCGACGGACGCAACAGACGAAGTTGCGCCAGCTACTGTCGAACTGGCCGTTTTGGCTGACCTTGTGCTTTCCGTTTTGCTAGTTGATGTGCCCGTACCTCCCGTTCTGTTGTCTGAAAGGCCTTTGATTTGTAGGGACTCTGCGGCTTTCAAAAGTGCCGTGAGTTGGTCTTGGGAGATATTGACTTCTCCCCTGTACATGTAGTCCATCATGGCTTTCAGTTCCTTAAATTTTACATCCTTGAGTATGAAGACGGGGTGCTTATCGTAGTGTTCACTCAAGAGACCCTGAAACAGAGAGATAAGGAACGTTCATCAGTTTGGTTGAGTATCGAGTGTGTTTTCTAGAATGCATTAAAGTCCTATTTACACAAAAGCACCCACAGCCAGGGCAGTCGTGAGCTCATCATTCTGTATAATGAACACATTACAGGAGACAGTGATGCTCTGGGTTTCATTAGCAAATTGTCATGGTGAACATAATTGAACCCATTACAAGTGACTCATTATGGGAAGATTCGAGGGCAGGAGGACACAGTTGATGATCAGAGATATTTTAGAAAAAATTGTTCAAGTATACACATCAGAGGCATGTGATGGAGATTGATGAAAATCTCGAGGAAGATGTAACAGCTCACAAGTAGAAGGACTATCAACAAATATCCAAAATATGTATGTCGAAAAGGACACATGTACTGTTGGGACAAAACAGTGATGTTACAAGTCAGCGTCAAACAAAGTTTGGAGGAATTTTTGCATATCCCATAGGACAAACGGTACATTCAAGGAATGGAAGACTCGAAGAACGAGAGAAAGGGGGAAATGGAGAGATTCGAGTACCGCTGCGCCACCCGCCTCCCCACTACCCAGCCGCCCACTCCAGAGATAGAGAGAGCAAGAGCCCAGTCAAATCCCAGCCGAGCGAGTTGCCCTGGAAAGCAGCCATTTTGCTTTCCCTAGGTATTGATCATGCAGCTGGGCGCGAAGTGGGGACCACGACAACGGCGGTAGCTCAACATTTCCCCTGCTCGCGCGCAGCGCGTTTTTTACAGTCTGGCTGGGCGGAGGCGCAGCGCCATTTTGAGCGGCGTGCGCCTTCGGCTCAGCCAATTTTGCCCTGGATGGGTGATATATTGATTCCAACGAAAAAATGGGTTGGCGGACGTAGGAAAATTACGATGAACATGAACAGAATCCGCGATTCCAACGAGTCACCCATTACAATATAGTAAGAGTCTGAAATGCGGAAAAACTTATCCAATACTGGTGAAATTAGTCTCAGTCCAATAGCATTTAGGATGATATTGGACGAATTGAAGCTCATGTAATTCGACTTCATGGAAAGGAGAGCTGATAAGAAGCTGCTGAGTGACAGGACTTGGATAGGAATGGACTACATGCAAAGACAAGGAATCAGCTAGGTCTGACGATGGAAATATAAATACGAGATAGAATCCAGGGAAACGATATTAAAAAATTGTATAAGAAGGAAACTCACCTCAAAGTACGGACTGCAGGCGGAGAGGACGACTTTGTGGGCCTTTAAATACTTCCCCTCCGCCGCTAGCGTGCAATCGACGAGTGTGCCTGATTCCAGTAACGTGTCGAAGTTCTGGATGAGGGTGGACTGGTGGTTGTTCCACCTGAGGCAGAACTGTTGGTCGTCGTCCATGGTTTTGCTATCTGTAGACAATCCAACAAAACCCAGGTGTTGAAACCACTACTCTGGCTACCTTAGCATACTTGTAATGTGAAACATTGCTTGAGCCGCGGATGATTCAATGTTACTAAATATTCCACGACAAGATCTTCAACGGGGAAAGCTCTGACTCTGAGCAAGGAAGCTTCCAAAATGGCCGAGCTGCTACGCGCGAGCAGCGGTACAAGCGCGTCGGCTTCTCCTCTGATGCCTTTCTCTCAGCATAAGTGCTGAGTAGTAGCACGAATATTGCCTTACAAAAGTGGGGAACGGCTCGATGCGGAGGCAACGGTCTCCAAGCGCATGCGCTTCTGACGAAGAGCTGGTGCTCGAACGCGAAAAAAGGCTGCCCTCAACCGCAAGCAACGCCGCAATGGGGGGCACGGTGAAATTCGATGGGCAAGACCGCGTTGTTGCTGACTGCTCCGAAAAATCACGATGCTTGAATCGTAGAATAATCGCGAGGTAATAAGGCGAATCTCAAATAGCGCTCAGAATTGAAGACATATCATTATCTTCTCATAGTTAACTCAACTTGAAATGTAACAGATATATACTGAACCTAATTCAATATCCCGAGAAAATGAACAACGACTCCAATTCAAAATAACAAACTATAAGGCACGTCAACGTAAGGATAATGAAGAGACTGTATAAGTTGGAAATTTGAATGAAGAGATATAGAGGATGTAAAACAAAAAAAAATTAGTAGACCGAACATGTGTGGTACCGTCGTGTTATCTGAATTCACAACGAATTACAACATTGTCAATCCCGGAAGCAGACGAAATTGCAAAATCAAAACAAAGCAAGCGAAGCGCCGTCAATTGCTCCAAAATAACGTTCATTATTACCGGGATCATAAATAATCACGAGGCAATCTGCCGAGCGTCGCTTCAGCTTCATCTCGCGACTCACGAGGGGGGGGGGGGGGGGGGCAGCGCGGACACGAAGAAGAGGAAAGAAGGGGCAGCGAAGAACGCCGCTATCGGTAGTCCAACATGGCCGACTTGGAGGCCACGCCAGATCAAGATGGCGAGACTACCCAGTTGGCACCTGGTGATAGACATCGATCACGATCACGAGGCTTCCAAATCTGAACCGAACTGCAACTTCCTTTCAAAGTCACGAAAAATACACCGTCTACGATCAACAGTCTTTAAATATCTCGTGAACTGCGGATCAAAGCGCGACAAAAAATCATACAGCGCGGGGCGACGCCCGTTGCTCCAAAAAAAATCTTGCGGAGCCTCGTCATCGTCACGGCCTAGATCATGAGATTCCGTTGACCCGACAAGGCTCGGAAACTTCCACGACAACTCTGATCGAAGAAAAAACGCGCACCTCATCAATTGCAACGGATCAAAGAAATACTACTTGTAGCGAACCCTCGACACGACACGACACTCGATAAATTCGCGCACATTTCACTAGGTCGATTTGTTTAGATCGGGGACTCACCTCCTAGCCAGCTTGAATAACAAAATAACGAGGTAGAAAAAGGCCTCTAGTAACACTCGAACTCCGGCGACGGTTTCGAGCGTGCGGCCCCCGGCTCACGGCCCAGTCCTCCGCTTTCCTTGGCTCTCCTCGCAACAATGGCTGCCGAACGCGAGCGGTTTTGGAGCAGCAGCACAAAACGAGAGAAAGACGCTCAAAACTAGCGGGGAGAGGGGAACTACCGCGGAGACGCCGCCGCTGCTACCGGCGAGTTGCGCGCGCACGGCCCGATGCGGGCAAAGAAATGGGTTTAATGGGCAAGGGGGGGCAAAGGGGAAAGCCCCCTTAAAGAGGGCAACGGTACTCGGAAAATGGCCGAGGAAAATTCAACTAACGAGTGAGGACCAAGCTCGATAAATGCGCATTATCTCCGAGACACAACTCGAATCTATTTTATAAAATGACATTCCATCGGTGATTATCGCGATACGTTCAGCTCGATGAAAATACCAGAAAATCTCGGTTCATAAACAATATACACAAGACACAAGTAGCGAATTCATCGACCGATCAGAATAGATTGAGGCTGCGACGTTTTTACATTAGCGCGAGAAACGAATATGAAGTTTTTCTAAGACGCATGACGCAACCACACGACCTTGAATAGAACCCGCTGGGTGCACTATGAACGCCCAGTCTAGTCCTAAACTACGCACAAAGGAATTCAAGAACTTTCTAATGACGGGGCGGGCACACGCCTTAAAATTTTAGAAACGTAGCGCGAGCCTCGCCAAGAATTTAGTGAACGAGAAAAAAAATTTGAATAGATCTTCAACACGATGTGCCGGGGCAAATCGTAAACAAAAATGCACCTTACGTAATATGATATCGAATTTGAGATGCACGCGGGACGAAAACGTTGACCGACGTTGCGCACGACACACAGATATACCCACTCCGAAATTCCCGTAGATGATCTGGGTCCAGTGCCCTCCAAGACAGGCCACAACGAGAACTTGTAGACCGCACGCGGGGAAAGCCGGAACGAGTGGAGCTTACAACCCACAATGGCGGCCGATGCCGACTTGGCGAGCAGCAAGATGGCCGTGGCACGACCACGAACACGACCCAACACGAATTTCCAACACCTCCCAGCAATGAAAAATCCAGAAAACTACGCGCTCGCAATCTACTTCTCGGCGAAGCTACACAAATTCCGAATCCCGACAACACGAGGCCCGAGCCGGCAAAAGGACGCGCACTCGCGGAGCCGACCAGTTAACGCACAAATTTCCAATATCTACACATCGAGAGTGAAAGAAATCAAAGCACTAACCTTGGCACGATCTCCAGGATCACAATTGTCCAGGGGCAGGTCCTCGTGGTGACTATATAGAACCGCGCTGCGGCTCGGTGTATGCAGGGATATACACCGGTCCCTTCCTCTACGTCTTTTTGTCCTGCCGGTGTGTCCACCGCAGCTGCTCCCTGCGCAATGATGAATTTGAGGCGCCGCTTCCGGAACGAGGCCGTTCCTGCGCGCGCAGACATAAGCGGCAGGATGCTCGAGCCGCCGATTGACAGGCCCGAATCGAGGGTTGACAAGGGCCCCGTATCAACTCATCCTTTTTCCTCGTTTTCGTTACCCTAGGATTTATTATAAAGTAACACCCGGGTGAGGTTTCTTCACTAGATGCAAAAAATTCAAATTTGAAAAAGGGAAGTGATGGTGGTATTGATGGGTATTTGGTGATGGTCAAGGGTTGAAATTCAAAAAAATTTCGCAAGGACCAAGAACCGGGAGACTCGATGACACGGGCCTGGTTCAACTTCCTACCGGCAAAAACGGAGGGATGAGCGAACGATATTGATTTGCAGCTGCACGCTTTATTATGGGGGCTTCCTTCTTGATGATTTTTTTTTTTTTTTGCTTCAACTGTAATTCGCAATGTGCAGACTTGCGGAAAATCCGGGGAAGGGCGACAACGCCAGGTGCACGAGTTCTTTGGTTCGAGATATTTTCATGAATGCCTACCTACTCACTTGATGGTCCAGGATATTTTTGAACAAATCAAACAATGTTCAAATTGAAAAAAATCTTCCAAACAATCTAATAATTTTACCATGAAGAGCAATAAATAATGAAAAACTGAGCACAAATATTATTCAGAAGTTCCTTTCATAAGGAATTTTTAATTTGGAAAAATTTTTTGATGCAAAATTTGCGACCAAAGATAATCTCGTTCACGCCTCGATTTTTCTAAGTTTCAAATCAGTTTCGTTGAGAGATTGCTCAGAAAAGTTCTTCAAACCACGTAAAAATTGCTTGTATTCCGTTCATGCAGATCGTTCAACTAATTGACATTTTTGGGACGAAACAACATGATATTCCCATGCACGAGACCCGTGAATTTCAAAATCTCTGAAACGCTAAAATACTTAGGCTCCGGGAAGGCACGATGCAAAAGAAACAATCTTGTCCTCTGATAAAATGATAATCAGATTACAGAAATGATACTTCCAGAAATCATCGAGAAAGACCGTTTAGTTGAAATTATGTCAACTGTAAGAAGAATAAGTATGTTCTGAACGAAAACGGTCATTCATTTCTCAATCAAAATTCAAAATGTTCTTTTTTTCCGAGAGGAAGGACTCGCAAGATTGGCGGTCAGCACGAGTTAGTTAGGGAGAGCAGAAGAACATCATTTACAATTTTCAACACGGCTCTATTATATTTATCAAAAATATTCCTTTACAATGATCATTTTCATAGCTAGAAGTACAATAACATTAGCTTGCTAGGTGGTATTCACCAGTAATAATGTATCATGCTTTCAGACATTATTAAAGTAGGTTGGTTAGAGTACAAAAAACTGGGCCATGTTCCGAATAACATGTTGGACAAAAAATCTATAGTTGGATACATTCTTCATCTCTGGATAATTCAGCACCACTCAACCTTTCACTGATTCTACGAGCAGAACATATATCTCTTGAATCATTCCTTATTGTAAAACCAACGATATAAATGCATACATACTCAATACATCCATTAAATTTTAGAAATCTACCAGCAGATACATTTTTTGAATAACTTTCTTGGATAACCTTGGCTGAAGGTAGAGGTCACCTGTTGAGCTTTTTGTACTATAAAATTGAGATGTCTCCTTTCACGGAATGATATCACAGTTTTTTCGTGATTTTTTTGAGACAGATTTAGAAAAATTGTTGTAGCTCAATAACGCTTGAGCAACTAGACTACTCAAAAATGCCTCAGACTTGTAGTGGAGGAAACAATCACAACCAAGTATCATGATGAATTTTGGATCTTGTTTGATATCTCTTATGATATGATTGTCAGTCCTTGTACCATTTGAGGCAAAATTAAAAGGCATATTATTAAATAGTGAACTCGATTATTAACAAGTTTGATGCAGTTTTCACATTGAAAAATGTATCTTGATAAGTCACTTTTCTGTATCCCACTTTTTTAGTTGAGAATGTCAGTAATGGTTAATATTTCACCTGAGGTACATCAACATTTCCATTTAAAAACTACAAACAATGGTTCAGTCAAATTCCAGGAAACTTGAAGTCCGCACATGCATGAAGCGAATGTACCTTTGCAAGCTTGCCAAAAATATTCACAAAATATGTTCAAGCTCTTGAGAGATCCCCTTGGATATCAAATTTTGTATGACTCAACTGCAATCGCGAAACTTCAAACTGTATCTAGTGAGAAAACTCATGTGATTAGCATTTGCAAATTTGGTGTTTGCTCATCATCATAGTGAATGCACACATTGAATATTTTCTTATCCTCAGAGATCTATTGAAGTTTGACAAGAATTCAAAACTTATTTGATCATTCAATAATATTCAAGAGATATCATATCAAAACTCGATTGAGAAATTGAATTACTTCTAATTGTAAGGTGCATCTCTCACCAAACTGTTACTTGAAAATCATGTTCCTTTTTTCTTTGGATGGAGTACTGAATTTAAGAGGTGCAACAAAAGTTTCTGAGCGGATTTGTTGCAGACTTCTCCAAAATCTCTTCTCTGGTATGCTCTGAAATAGAATTAGAAAAGTAAATATCAATACTTTTTAGAAAATGATTTGGTTCAATAATTGTTGGTGTTATACAGAGAATGACAAACAGATGCAGATTCAACTAAAAGAATCATAAGGAACAGAATAATAGAACTGAAAAACAAATGAAAAGGTATCACCAATATGCACAGTGAAGGTACTGAATCTAGGACCATTTTTGTGGGTGACTTGCCATGTAAATGATGAATTGCTTGTAAAACAAATTTTAAACTAGACCCCATACCTTATTTCAGTTATTTGCTGTGATATTTTTGGTCTTCTTCAACAACTAGGCCTATTAGCAACAAGGTAGATATTCCTCACACTCGGCACCAGAATATGTTAGCAACATTGGACATCTGATTTTGAGTACCCGAGCCATTCTTTTGCACTGTAAAGAAATTAATTACAACTCTTTCAGAAACAAATTCAATGAATCCAATTACTCAAACTGTGATCACTGTCTTGCTTCAGCCCATGGGAAATTCGGTCATTGCCTGGCTCATTTTCTAAAGTCTCTATTCACTCAAGTCTGACAAAATTTACATTTAAGCAATTTAGTACTAAAATCAAGTCTATAACTATGACTCCAGTAATCTATTGCAATAATCTCAAACTCTCTCTTTGACAAAGTTTTGGACTTACTTTCAGTTCAAGAATTTCAAGTAATGGGATACCAATTCTCAAGATTCTACAAGGTAAATAATGGGGCAAAAACTGAGGATTCTATTGAAATTCAAACATAAATCAGTTCTTATTTTATCTGACAGTACTAGAACCTAACAACTGTAGTCGAGAAAATAACTTCTTTCAGTCATATCTGGAAAAGTTCAATTCTTTCATACCATAATTACCAAAATGGTTACCTTTGTGGAATACATCAGTCAGGGTGAATACAACTAATGTGTTCAAGCAATGAAGCACAAGATGCATGTATCACCATTGCAGGAATTAGCTGTTTTCTTCCGAATTACCTCTGAAATGGATATTGTTGAGAATCTTGATCAAAGGCCAAACCACATCCAAATCACATGTGTTCATTTTGATTTGTATCTCCTTGCAGCACTTCTGACTCCTGATTGTTGACCGGAGTCTGAAAAGGTCACATCTCTGAATTAACTTGATTGTGTAGTTTGTGTTATTATTTTTTTTTTTTTTTATTATGCTAAAGTTTGTGTTATTTGTGCAGAAATACTCATACAAAAGAGTGAGATAAACATGAAGTAGAGACAAAAGAGTCCAAGCTCCACAGTTTCTTGTTGTATGAACATTTTGAGGAACTCCAGTTTTTCTCTAAAAAACGTATGAAACTCCAATTTTGGAGCCATGTCATCATGTCATGGAACTGTGAGAAAGCTGCGCAATCACCCAAGAATTATCTGCCTTGCTTTTAATCGATCTAACAGAATTTCAGTATCAGAAGATCTGTCATTGAAATAGGAATGAGGACAATTAATTGAAACAAAATTGTGTAAGCAAGAAAACAGCTGGTCAGCCAAGTAGAACTGTGTCCATGTTTGATGTGTATAAGAACCTGCAGAATCACCATTTTCATCCATTTGAAGAGATTCATATACACTCTCAAATTATAAAACACGAACTTTGATGGATACAGAGCAAGAGATATGATCATCTTTTGTGCGAGACTGAGAAATTCAGAACTGACATGAGATGAAAGTAGATTCGTTGGAGAGAAAGGTAGAATTGGAGGTCAAAATTGATGTTGAATATGAGCGAATTTGATCAACAATTTTTACCAAAGATGGAAAGGAACTCCTTACTCGCATTTCCAAACGAATCAATTCAGCTGAAGCGTTTTTTGTTCTATCGACTTCGACAAAATATTCTAAACCATTCTTCATCGTGTCGACTTGTTTACACACCGTGTTGTTTACCTGTGCTTTATTTCTGTTCTGTGGGTAAAGCTAGGTCATAAATATTGGGGTGGGTAAACCGGGTAAACATGAGGTGATGGGGTGATCAGATAATCTGTGCAATTCTGTCCTGTTTCTGTAATCATTTATGGATAATGAACTTACTTTCTATAAACTGTTTACTAGTGAAATATTTATTCAGAAAAAAATGAAACAGTGAAGGATGGTCTATCATATTACAAATTTACCACCACTATGCACCAACATTAGTCTTCGCCGAGTATTCAAAAAGAGAAAACGACCTAAGTCACCTATAACGGTATGCATTGTAAAGGGCTGTCAGAAAAAGAGAAAATTTCAGCTCCCAAAAAATGAGAGATTGAAACTGAAATGGCTCCAAGCAGTAAAGCGGGAAAATTCCGATGTATGTGAAACACATGGACTATGCTCTGATCATTTCGACCCCTGTTTTATAGTGTGTACAAGATACGGTGAGTTACCCCAATTACTCTGATTCAAGAATTGAAATACCTCTCAAAATACCGTCACTGAATCATTTGTGATCTATTCTCAATTCTTTAGAAGAATTTTGCTAGATAGAGATAACCAAATACTTTTCATATTCTAGGAATATCCTCACAACGCGTGAGACTACGTAATGGAGCAATTCCTTCTCGTTTTTCCTGGACTACCATTCAGACTTCAACAAATGAACTTGTGGATTGCCACGAAGAAAAAATAGCCATTGTTAATGACGAGCCAACTCCACATGAATCAAGAGACTCAGTCATCTCTATCAACAAATCAAATGAAGATGTCAGATGGACAGGAGTTAGTCATAATCCAAACGCTGTGTGGGTTTTAGAAAACAGATCAAATGATATTGATGAAGATGACAACAAAGATAATTTCAACAATGACCACAAAGGTCATCTTGAAAACTGTACCTCTGCATCAGATGATCCAGATCCATTAGCTATCTCTGAATTGAAAAAAGACTGTGACAGTGAATCTAGTACTATCTCGTTTATCCTACCTCTCTGAGTAATGATGAACATTTGACTAGTATATTTAATGATAGATAACTATCTATTGAATGCTGCCGATCAATGTGGCTGCACCTCTTTGAATGACATGAATGATTTGATAATATATAGTTTTTGAAGGAGTACTATTCACTAATAAGCTAGGAGACCCATCAACTGCAAATAGTTCTTTCTTCAGATGTCCTGCAAAGAATCGGACTCAGAAAGCCCATTACAATTTCATTTTATTCTAATTTATTTTATTGACGAAATGTAATGGGCATCACGACCGGAATTATTTCAAAAGTTTGAAAATGTTACATTCCAATTCATTATTTTACGACTCTCCAAGATAATGACCAAAATTAGGTAAAAAACATCATCAAAAATTTCCATCAACCTTGATGTAGGGCTTTTAACTAAAATTTTCTATTAACTAAGACTGAATAGATTGAGGGAAGAAAACAAGATTCATATTGAAATGTGTAGAAGACAATTTTGTTACCAGTCTCTTCGTAGGTATTCATTCAACTCCTTCATGAAATTTCAAGATGGAAGAATGATGATCCATTGCATTTATTGGATGATACATCATGAAAGTGAGATCACTCCCAATTTCCAAAATCATCCTTGCAGTGTATGTAAAGTCTTACTTCATGATAATTTTAAGATGCTCCTAAGATCTCAACTAAACCTTATCACAGAAAAGAGCACACCTTTGCCAAAGTGGATACTAAATCCTCTAAAAATTCCGTGTGAGATGTAAATAGCAGTCTTATGATGGTGTCATTATGTTGACTAGAAATACATGAGGAAGTATTATTTAGCTCTGCTTTTAAAAGGATTGTGTCTGTTTGAAAGACACATTGTATGAAAACTACAAAATATAAGGAAATGAGCAGTGGATGCTCTAGTTAACTGTTACCCTGTACAGTAACCCTTGTCACATCTCAAGGACTGTTGAAAATTGTCCATTGTGGATCAATATTTTGTTAAGGCTAATACAAATGCTGACAAAAAAAATTGAAAATTGAACACATGCATTTAAAAAATGTGTGGTTCTCAGGATCACGAATAATTTTGTCCGAAACCGTAACTAGTTCTCAGATCTATCAATAGGTCATGAAAATCATCATCTTGGTCGGTCTATTGTTCTACTTCATAATTTGTTCGATTGGAATCACAGAAAAGCTATTTAACAGTTGTATGCACTGAAAGTCAGCAACAACTTCTAGATCCAGTCAATTTTTACATAATATTTTCGAGAAAAACTTCATTCGATCCAAGTTGACGCCTTTCCTGTGGCCACTTTAATCAAGTCAGATATTTAGAGCGATAACAAAAATAATTATTGAATTTAACCGAAAGTCGTACAATCACCAATACACAAACTCAGTTCGTGAAACGAATCTTAGGCGAAAAGTTATTTCCTCGTACATTGCCTAAACAAGGGTAAACGATGAGTTTTAAATATCACGAATTTTTCGAATCCAACCCCACGCGTATGTCTGTAAAAATAATACGTAGATAATGAATATTTTCATACTTCATAAGGATCTGTCATGTGCGGGCATGATCAAAGAAGTTTCACCCCAAATAAAAATATTTTTGCAAATTATAAAAATTTTCTGAAACGGCCACCACCTTGAACATTACTAGTGTAAATGTTTGCCAAGCATTCAATTTTTTGGTCTTCGATCCCAATAACTATTAGCTCCTAAGCGTGGGTAACATCGACCAAGTGTATATATACTTCGTTATCGGAATCTACTATGTTATCACGACATGCACCCGTAAAAAAAGGTTTGCCGTATGGTACCTAACATGAGGCAAATACAAGTGACAGATTTGAGGGGCGACAATTACAAAAAATTAAAATTACTCCAAACAATTCCATTCGTTCGCTGTATTTTTCTTTAGTCTTAATAATTGGTGCATCAACGATTTAATCTGTGCCACTTTTTGTGGTATGAATTCTTGATTATTCGTAGGTTGAATCGAAGTCAGAATGCACCATGGGAATTTCAGCCTAATTGAGATTAATGTACCACACGCTCCCTTCTCAGCCATATTAGTGAGAAGTTTCAATATGAATCAACAAACTATTTTCCCAAATAAAGGAACATGTCTAGTGAAGGTAAAATATGTTTCTCGTCGCTGAAAATTATGCAGAAAAGAATTATCCCCAAAACCCAAGGAGGCAACTAAATTGATGAAAAATACTCAAATGCTCGACCAGAATTTTTGTCAGAAAAAGAATTGTTCCCAAAACCAAGGTAGGCAGCTAAACCCGCAAATATCCGGATGCGTGGACCAGGAATTCTGATGGAAGAAGAATCATTTTCAAAATCAAGGAAGGCAAACATACTCGCGAATTTTCAGATACTGGGGTCGAAAATTCTAGCTGGGTAAAAAATCCTTTTTGGCATAGTGCGAGTGAACAGTCATTTTCCTCCCGGATCGGTTAGGAAAATTGACGTTAAGACGCCCCGATACCAAAAAATAGTATATACACCTCGCTCGTCGGGACGTTTCGGGGCACGGGAATGGATTTTTTCCGTGCCCCAAAACGGTCCGACGAGCGAGGTGCATAATGTGCTATTCCACGATTTAGGAAGGCAAATAACAAGCCTACAAAACCTTCGGACCAAGAATTTGCAGGCGGGTAAAAAGTCAATTCCAAAACCGAGATAGCTTGATCCAGGATTTTGTGAGTGATTACTGTTCGACAGAACTCTTGGTTCGAGCATTCGGGCATTTGTGGGTTGAGATGACTTGGATTCTAAAAATGATTCTATCGCCGACAGAATTTACCGTTCAGAAATTCAGGTTACTTGTGGTTTCAACTGCTAGGTTCATTTTGATCATCTTCCTCGATATATAGGATTCTTGGTCGGTTCATTTTGGCATTCATATTGATGCCTGTCTCGGTTTTGGAAATAATTCTTCTCCTGACTGAATTTCCTCTTCGAGCACATGCTCGGACCAAGAGTTCAGTCAGGAAAAAAAATAATACCAAAATACAGATGGCCTGATGGCCTCTCTTGGTTGTGGGTCAGATTGTTCTTCCCGACAGAACTTTTGGTCCAAGAATCCGGATTTTTGTAAGTTTGGTTGCCTCCGTGGGCTGTGAGAATATGTAATCCCAATCCCAACAGAATTCTCCGCTCGAACATTTATGCTTTGAATTTCTTCCCTTGGTTTTAAAACTGATTATTTCCGCTGACACACTTTGGCCCGAGCATCCGGGTATTTATGGGTTTGTTTGCGTGCCTCGGTTTTGGGGATAATTCTTTTCTCGATAAAATTTCTCGAAACAACACTTCGTGTACAGCGTAAGCAATGATTGTTCAGTAGTTCTTGAAGTGAGGACTATTTATGATCTGATTTTCAGAAGAGACATGGTTAAGATTCTCCAAAAATCCACCGCCTTACCACGGGACCCCCGTCATAGTGTGGCCTAAAAGTCCTGAGCCGTAGAAATCCGAGTAGGTACTGTATATAACGAGGTATATAAGGTCAGGGAGGAAATACAAGATGCTTCATTTTATAAGTATTGTCTCACAAGCATTATTATATCTATTCTTCAATCAACTATTGAAGAATAGATGTAATGCTTATTGTGATTCACTACAAATTTGACAATGTTGTTGGAAATCTTTGTGACTGGACGATTCTTTCGTCATGGTTGCAAGAACCCAACAAACTCCTCGACAATAAACTCTGATGATATATGCACAGGCATGATAACACACACGAATGATCTCAATGAAGTTAGGTTTGAGAAAAAGACAAAACAGGAATAATTCTTGCTAAGTATGTACGTAGTTGTTATTGTTTAGAAAAGGAGAGAACAGATGGGTAGAAGAGGTTCAGGTACAGGTATATGAATAGACATATTTAAGAGGAGATATCAAGACCATAGTTAGACGCAAGCGGAGAGGAGATATGTCGACATATGTATACGCGAACCAAACTTGATAGAAGTGGGGAAGCAAGAGGTGAAGAACCCACGTGTCGAAACGGGATAACACCAAGAGTATATAGAGGAGAGTAGGACGAATAAGGGGATGTTTGTAAAGAGGAAGTACAGGGTGACGCGCGGTAAGACTCCAAGGAGACGACAGGATGCGCTGAACAGCGCTGAAGAAAGGATCAGCTCAGGGACCACAGCTGCATGCAGTGTTTGGATACACGGAAGAAAGGTCATGAGCAAAATACGGAAAGTACGAGGTTTCAAAGAAGAATGAGGTCCAACCAAATACAGTATTACTTACGAAGATCATTGGAAGATGGATACTCGCTGAGATGTTGAATTATGCCAAAATTTTCGTCATGAAAGTTTCTTCATAGAATTCGCAAATTCGAATGAGGGCGCATGGCTTACATTTTACCCAAATATTACTTTACTCGACTTTATCAAAACCTTTTGAATTTATTAAAATTATTTCCACCATCTCGAGCAGAAATTTTTTGAAACTTTTTGACATACTGTTTGACATGTCCAAGAATGTATTCGGGAAGACCCCTATCGTTTGACTGGAATAACGAATAATCGATTTGTATTTTGTTTTGGAAGCGTAAAAAATTCTTCTCTACCGTTCTGTGAAGGAATCTACTCCAAATTTGTGGTGAACGAATTTCTTCAGTTTCTTTGTCCTACACCTTTGTTGAGAAAAAATGGTATTCCATTCTACACATACGCGAGTGAGCTGATTTACACCTCTTAACGAGAATAGTTTGTACCATCTTTTTTGCTGATGGGTCTAGAGTACAGTAGCACTCGGTATTTTTCTGCCTCGAAAACGGAATCCATCATTCCGATCATAAAGTTTGCTCATCCAAAAATCCGACCTAATATCTATGTATGCATTCCCGAAAATTTCACGGTGAAACTGTGAGGTCGACAACAATCATTCCTCGTCATCAACGCATTATATTACGAGAAAGAATGAAGATGATGTATCCCTATACATTCTTCAACAATGTATATGTTCCTCAGTAGCAAACTTATTAGTTATTCCACATTGATCATAACTATCCGCGTCAAAGAAAATCTCGGAAACTTTACAACCACTCAGAGGACATCACACAAAGAATACAGATTTCGTAATCCAGTTGAAATTTAAATTTGAAATGTAGAAATAATATCACAAGTGTCAAGTGAACTCTCATCAAATTCTGTTACAAACCATCAAATTTGAAGACACATTGTCATCCATTTTCTCAAGAATGTGCAAGATCTAATGAAACAGGTAGAGATCTAGCCATGCATTGTATAGTTAGAGGGAATCCAGCATTACTCGTGTGGCTCTGAATCATATATGATTCCTGATAAAGTCATATCAGAATAACTCTCTCGCAGCTGCATTCGGTTATGATTTCATTTTACACAAAACTAATTGAATGAGTGACGAGATTTGATAGGTAGTTATTGCTCAAAACAAATCATCACTAACGTATACAATCTCTAAAACAAATTTAATCATCCTGTAGGTAATGCACATTGGGAAGAAGATACGATTATGGATCTCAATGCCCTAATCTGAAAATATGGAGTCCGCAAACAATGAGATTCAGAATCGTCATTGTCTTCTTGAATGATTACAAGTCGGAGAGCGATTGATCCTTATGGATTTAAATAGTCTTGATATCGATAAGTTTGTCGATAAAGCGACAGCCTCGTATTTTATCGACAGTAGCATCAAGTCTATTTTGACACTTGCTACCTCATTCGACGTATTTATATATTAATTATCTTCAACAAAACTTTGAGCTGCAAATTCCTCGAACGGAATTCATGAAAGGGGGCGATCCCTTATCATGAGGATCTTTGTGGGTCAACAGCGAAAAGAGATCCCTGCAGTTCAGCCTCGAACCAATATTACTGCATCATGGGTGGATTATTCATTTGGAGTTGAAAAATATGGAGTCATCGAAATTTTTGTGACGGATCCACTCACCCGGGATGAACATTGTGAGGTCACAACTACTCAACACATCGTGAGGCCTGCAGTTTTCCTAGGACGCGATCTAAGAAGGTTTTGACATCGTCCTTTCTGGTCAGATGCGTGGAAAGTCTAGGGAACAAACGGAGGAGTGCCGCGAAGATTTTTACCGTGCATAGATTCACACCAAAAATATTTGAAAATATTTTTAGTTCACTCTTCATTTTTTGCTCCAAAGTACAATATGCGTACAGTAACATTGACTTCCAATAAGAGTTATACGGGGTGTTTTTCGGGAGCTCTCACACAATTGAAATCTATTTCGACTTGAATCGAATCGGGGTTGTGCCCCTAAATGGCCAATGAGATGGATTTTCCCTCCATAAAAAAACCATTATTCCTTTATATAACTCAGAAACATTCATTGCATCAGAAAATGTGTAGAGTGATTTTTTGTAGGTCTACTCAAGATCTACAAAAGTAGTCCTTTGGCAACTTTGTGGAAGATGCGTTTATTCCTAGTTGAAAGGCATTCTTGTTTGAATGTTGTGGATTTTGCAATATTCTTATCGAACATCATCAGCATATTATAGGGAAGCCGGGAGATTTTGCAGAGTTCTTGTATCTCATATTCGTTAAGTATATTCATGAAGTGGCCTAGGAAATCTTCCGTCTTCCAATATTGGAAATATTCTCATATGAAATATTGAGTATGGTGTAGAGGTGAAAATATTGCAAATTCCAGAACATTTCAACAAAAATGCCCAGGTTCCAACATGGGATAAATGCATCATCCGAAAAACTATCACGAGACTGTGTAATCCCGGGTTTCCTTCTGAGATTACCAAAACCGTCGTCAAGGAGTGAAAGGAAAAAGAATCATGGGGCAGTGACTTGTCTGTCAATTTTTCAAGAAGAATCGATCCTGAATTCCCTCAAATGGCCCTTTCCGGAGCCAAAAATGGACTCTCTCAGAACCAACAGAACTTCCAAACGTTGAACCCGGTTGAACCAGACAATTTGATGTAAATATTTTGGATATTAGATAAAACTTTAGATGGCAAATTCATGTTTCCATTGTATTGGTCTCCATGGAAAAATTAATGTTCAAATTTTCAAATACCGTCTATCTCGTGTTGTCATTGTGCAAAGAAAGGCTTGAACACATGGTTCTGGTCCGAAATTTCGATATAACGAAACCTCGATATAACGGATTCGGAGGCCAGTCTCTTCAAGAATTCGAGGAAAGATTACGAAGATCATCACTCATAGGGAACAAATGCAGAAAGTGACTTGTCTGTATGAGAGCCTTTATGAGAATTTTCTGCGATTGGTTTGTTACAGTTGGTGGGTATCAATAGCAATCCACGGTATGCCTGAATAACATTTTAATGCAACCGAAAAACCTATGAAAAATTCCGATTGGGTTTTGAAGAACATGTTGAAAGCAGCAGCCCCAGCACCATTTTTTGTCGTAAGTTATCGATCAGTTTTGGAGAAAAGTTGTGTAAGTGTGTTTTTTGACACCCTTCAACCTTCAACCCCCAATAACTCGAAGGTGCTGCCTTTTATCGTAGAATGAACATTATCAGATTTCAGCACATGTTTTCGTATGAGGCGATTTTTACGTCTGAATGGAGCTTTTCTTCCGTGAATCATATTTTTCCCATAGAGATGTATGATTTTTCCATGATCCCGGCCTCATTGCGCGAGGGTAATGCATGTATTCTATCAAAAAAATGGTAAGGCAACTTCTTGTACATTATTGAAAAACACAATAAAAAGTCTAAGGACATTTTTCAATATACGAAAGCGTTTTGCGTTGTTGAAGAATTTTCAGGTGAATCACACATTTTATCTGCCAAATTTCACTATTTTTGCTCTACTACTTTCAAGCGCAAGCGTTTCATTGAAAAAAATCAAGCATCAGGTTTCTGTACATCTTCAAAAGATGAACAAATCGAGACAAATACCTGAAAAGCGTTTTAAAAATGTTTTCACACATTCTTTTCTACGAGTCGTTTTGTTTCGGTTCGGCGATTGAACGTTTCCTCTCAGGATTCTCATTCTATCTGTCATTTTCACAGTTCTCACCCCGTTATTTGAAGGGAACGCATTTTAATCAGAAAAATTTGTGGAGCAACTTATGCGGATTTTCACTTTTGTTATATTACACTTAGCCCTCTTTGTATCTATTATCCGCAAACGGAAAAGAGCGAATCGAGGTTCGTCAAAAAGATTTTCTTTCGGAATTTCTTCGATTTTTTTAAAATTTGACGATCGAAATCGAGCCAAGGTTATCAGGATGATATAGGTGAGAAAAAGGTGAATAGAGGATCTCGACAGGACATCAGAGAGAGAGAGAGAGAACACGAAGTACGTCGTGGCCTGCAATGAGTAGAGCAGAGAGCGCGAGGAGAGAAAGAGAAAGAAGAGAGAGAGAGGAGGTGCACCGCCGTGCACGTGAGTAGGTCAAAGAGAGAGGCTTGCGAGAGAGAGAGAGAGAGGAGCTACCGCTGCGCATTTTATCTCTGATGCCGCTGGCTCGTTCCGATTCTCAGCATCGCTGTAATACACACGTTATGATATCTCTCTCTCTCTCTTTCTCTTCCCTCCTCTATTCGCAATGCAGTTCGCCTCTGCATATCCTGCAATGTCTCCTCTCTCTCTCTCTCTTTCTCTAAAACTTACTTCTCGTCGTCCCTATTTTGATGCGTGAGCGGAGCGAAAGGAAAAAGGCTCGGGAGTTGCATCTATGAGGGAAAATGTGAGAGAGAGAGAGAAGAGAAAAGAGGATCGGCGCGCATGGCTCAGAGTGGGTGGTGGTGGGGGAGTGAGTGCGCGCGCGCAAGACGCGAAAATGAAAGAGAGAGAGAAGAGAGAGCATAGTGTAGTAGAGCGGAGGTGGAGAGAGAGAAGAGAGAGAAAGAGCAGAGGCAAGAATATCGAGGTTCACAACAAAATCGCTTAATCGCTTCGCGCCACCGTCCGCGACAGCACGCGTTTTCTCTCTCTTTCTCTGATAACGCAACGTCTTGGGCTCTCCCCGAATTTTCCATCATCATCGATATCTTTCCCTTTCCTGATATCTCTCTACCTGCTGCATTCACATCGCTGATTATTAAAGCGCAGTGAGTAGTGAGACTTGGTGAGACTTCTCCCACGCGATTCACATACGTTCGCGAGTTCCGCAATGTTTCATCAGTTCGAGTTGATTCAAAACGTCAAAGTGAACCTGATGTGATATCAGTATGCGTTTTTGAATCGTTCGCGCGCGCTAATATAAAGCGCCAACAAGTGACATATTATATCACTGTGAAATTGTGAAGGAAGTGCACTTTTTTCATTTTGAAAAGATATATTAGAAAATACGTTTTCTGGGTGGAATGTGTGATATATAGTGGAAGCTGATAATGTGACACAGTGACAACGAGAAAGAAGTGAAATAGATTATCTTCGGTATATAGTGTGTCCACGTGTACTAATTATATGTGCAGAGCTTCTTGACGTTTATATACACGTTGAGTGAGATTTTTTAAAGAGCTGATGGTTGATGTGAGTTGAATCTGCTGCAGATAGTTGAAAATATACGGTTTTTCGAGGACGACGAAAATAATAGAAGACGAGGAAATCGGACGTATTTTTTGAGGCGGAGAGCTGCCGCCAGCATCGCCAAAGACACGTCGCCTCCGTACATCCTCGCCAAGCTCTCGTAAGCGATTTTCCTCCTTCTTCTTCTTCTCGTTCAGCATCCTTCGTCTCTTCTATTATGCACGACCTTCTCTTTCTCTCTCTGTCATGTCTGTGTGCACTGTCTATCTGCTTCTCTATAAACATTGCAATTCTACGATGATGACTCGTTATATTCACTTGGATGTAATATATGTATATGCACCGATTAGCCTCAAATGCAACATGCACGCGTGTGATGTGTCTGTCGTCTCGTTTCATGCTGCACTACTGACCGACAACTGCTTTTTTGTTCGAAAAACAAGTTTCCAAGACATCTTCTTGTGACTTTTTCTTATACACGATTCTGTATTACTTAGTTCTTGTGACACTATCATTATTCGCACTTTTGCCTCGATGTCAGTTTCAATGTATAGAATATTTCTTATACTACTTATGTGTGTTTATAATAATTTCGAAGCTTGGTATTGTGTTTACAAGTCTCTATTATCAACGGCGCGGTGACGTTTATTAGAATCCGTTGAATATTCCCGAATCGAACGTAGCATTTGAAAATTCAAAACGCGACGTTCCATCATCAAATATCCAACGTTTCTTATGTTTACTCCTACGCAAATTCTGTCTCGCGAGCTATATACTCAGTTTCTTGATTTCACCATGATTCGTTCTATGAGAATCAGTGTAGATGTGTTGGTTAATATGAACATACTTCCTTTCCTTCTCTGTTGAGATGATTTTTAACGTTCTCGTCACGAAACGATGGTATAAAGACGGAACTGATAAAGACGATAAGAAACTCGCGCCGCGTATATGCAGTTGTGTGGTACATACATCTGGATCGTTCATTAGAATTTACTCTGAACGTCAATTTATAACTCGTGAACAAGTGATAATGGTTTAGGAAGAAAAACTGATTTCTTCGTGTTTGGGTGAAACGGTCAAAAACTTACTCTAAAACAACGATAATACAAGGAAAATGCCTCGGAAAATGCACTCATCGGGGCTCTGTGAATTCTCTTGAAAATTCATGAAACCTTAAACATTTTTAAACCCAAGTTGAACCTGCTCAAGCACGCAGTTCGTTTACTTTTCTACCTAATTAATTTGCTCGTCAATTTTGGCACCAATTTTTTCTAGACCGTACAAAATATTTCCAAAACATAACTCTTCATCGGTCGGATAAAGTTTGTTGGTACTTTTCATTATAAAGTGAAAGTAAACAGTCCTTTATTTTCCATAACAAAATCATCATTCACAAAATTTTCAACACTAACCCATAACCCTCGAACTAAACCATATCTTCTATATCGTTTTTCACAACACAATCCGTTTTTAAAACACACGCTCACCTAGTATCTTATATACTCTTACATGAATTCAATTTACTCCAACATCACGAAACTCACACGCTATATGATTTTCTTCCGTTTTTCCCAACAGATTTCTCGCTCACATACAACACATCGTTTCTTCTAGCCTCAGAAGCAGCAGCAACCAGCAGCTGCAGCAGCATAATTGCAGGCCCGTTTTCCCTTTCGCTTTTTCTCTTCATCATATCGAGAAGCAGTGCAGAGTATGTAGTCTCTCCTCAATGCCGGGACGTCAATGCAACAACATCAGCTGCAAAAGCAGCAATAGCCATCGCTGCATCATGAACAACAACAACAACAACAACAACAACAACAACGGGCTACGAGCCATGTCTAAAACATTCCTCGCTTTTATATAATAGAAGGATAGAGGGATAAAAGGATTTGCTGAATATCCTCGAGGTGAGAGCTTTTCTCGATATATCTCGAGAGAGGAAAACGGGCCTCATCATTGTCCCAAGGATAAAACAGGCCAAAGTCGAAGTAGAACGCAGAGAATTTCGATACCGTGCTCAACATGGTCAGGTACGGTGTAATTGTGCTTATCCCATATACACACCATAACACTTTTATTTAATCAGAATCCGCACTTACTTACTTTGAACAAACACAAATAACCTGTCACGAATTGTCGAAATGTTTCGGTGGTATAATTTTTCACACATTATTAGGCTTAGAGTTATAACGTATGCGTAGGTATATCGATATACATCCGAATAGGTCTCATGGCATCTCTACTTATCAGGAAATCGAAAACTTAATTAAGTCATACGTCTATTAACCTACGTAAATACTCATATACTCATTATCATGAGAATGATTATGCGATAGTAATGTGGCCTAAAATGTCTCAAAGTACTTTTGTGTTAGATATCATCAATAACGTCTGATGTGCTGAAAAGACAATTAATCGGATCTTAGCACACAACACGCGTCGATAATGGAGTATATGGTATATAATGCATAGATTAGTGGCAAATCTTAGACAAAAGTCGCAAGCGGAAGAAAATTCAAAGACAGATGCGAGGACGCTATATGAGTATTGCCGCGGCCACGATAACACGAGGCTTATCGAGAGGCTTATAATACAAGTTGACCCGACACGCGTTTTCCTTGTATCTACCTTATATCCGTGCTATCGTGGATTTCCTCTTATGAAGCGCTTGGATCATTTGAGCAATAGTATCATTTGTGTTCTTGCAATTTTCTTGGTTTCACCGTCGGATTCATATCATCCTTCTACCTCGTATCATCTTCCTTCTAATTTTCTTTGGCTCTGTCGTGTCTTTGTCTTCATCTGTTTTTGACTCATTCGCGCCACATCGGAATCACTTCATTCTCGTTTTGTGTCACACATAATCGCTCAACAATGTGGGAATTTTTAGAACGAGTTTGGCGGTTCGCAACGTAACTTCGATTTTTTGTAATCACACCGCCATGTACTCTTTGTTCGAAATTACAAAAGAGTTCTCAACGAATTTGGAATGTGAAGATTCAAATCATTTTCAAAGTCTTGATGCACAACTTGATTATCTATTAAAAAAGTAAATGTGTCGATCTTGCATGAATCAATGCTTTTCGCAATTTCAAATTTTTTATGCTCTGCACTCTATGTGTCAATGTAAATCGTTCGTAACTCTTATTATATATCACTGTCACGAGAGAAGCCTCTTAAGAAGCTGAGGTTCTATACGATTTTCATATATTTAGTATTTTTTTTTGTTTATGTTATGTATTTTGAACTAATATTCATTTCCATCCATCAATTGCATTCCACGTTTTGAAAATTGTCTCGAAAATTGTAACAAGATAAACTTTGTGGGCGGATTCTGAAAAATTAATGATGTGAAAGCGAAATCAGCCACTAGAGATTCCATATCAGAATTCTTTCTCCTCACTCTTGTTCAGTTTTGTTCATTGAAAAATATTTTTCAGGTACCTATCGGTCAAATCAAACGAAGCTTTGTGATTAATCATCGCAGCAGCATATGATACATTTTTGTGCTCCAAACGAATCAATTCGCAATCCTTGTTCTCGACTATTTAAATGGTAAAAACTCAAATACAGTATCACAAAATCAACTTTTCGAATAATTTTCAAATCTCAACTCGTCCTTGCGTATAATACGTCGAATACTTGATATTAGATGAATTCATCCTTGATTAAAAGAGGCTGATGCATCAGGGCATTATATTCTCCCGAATGGGACTATAAGAGAAGGTATAATAAAGGAGAGCAAAAGGATGAGAGAATTGTAATATATATATATACGTAGCGATGAAAATCGGGCAACGGTTTATAAAGCGGCTCGCGTTCTGAGATGCAGAGAGGCGCGAATAGCGGAACCGGAAAGTGGGCCACGGCCGGAAACCTGGTTCTCCATTGCTGGGCATCACAGTGTATATATAAGGAAGAATAAGTGCATCATATGCCGAAGAAAATAAGAGAGGGGAAAGAGAAGAGAACAGCTGGTGCGACTCACGACGATAATTCGGGCAATTCAAGCCTTTCAAATTGTCACTCCTTTTACACCACTGTTTTTTTCTCGCGCGTTGCGAGCATTGCACCCCTGATCAAATCTTTAGTCGAATCAACCTTGCCAAAACCATTTCCTAAGTAATTGATTTCTGATGGCATTGACTATATGTTGATTGTTGATTCAACGAGGATCAAAAATATTTCTGTTTGATGCGTAATTTATTTACTTCGATTCGTAATGACTGTGAAGTTACCGAAGCAAACTGCTCAGACTGATATGTGCGATTCTCATTTGAAATCGCTCTAACGGAGTTCTTGGTCTTAATTTCAAATGAAAATTCCAAATTAAAAGTTTTGGTTACAAATGTATCAGATGATCTTGAAAGAATTATCAATCACACGGTAATCAATTTTGAAAAGTAACGCACGAGTGAGTGAATTTTCCAGCACTCAATATTTGATTTTAATTGCATTTGATCACTCGTTTATTCTGATCTCTAATAACCTGGAAACATCTTGTAGGATAAATTAAGTTATGAAAAATATCTCATAAAATCAAAAATAAAATATATTGCTATGATATTTGGGTCCTGTTGGAGGTAAAATAATGTCTCTCGGTACACTGTAAAACCGAGAAAAATGTTTTCTAGTCCAGGATTCGTTCTTCTCACTGTTCGTCGCAACTTTTTGCTTACAATCTCTATACGCTAAGGTGAATCGAGGACACGAGCATTGCTGCTATATACTGGCTGTTTTTCCTCACTCCTATCCTTTCTATTTAGTTTCTCTTGCGCTTTCGAAGGAGCGCGCGCGCTCTCGAGAAAATGTGTGCATCAAGCGTAGATATATATCGGCATCATAGGCAAAAGCTTGAGAGCGGACACCATAGTCTCATTAGCGCTATACTCTTTTCCCACTCACCGGTTATCCTTTCAAACGCTCGTTATGAGCCCATCGTGCGTTACTCTTTCGAAAAATTTTCAGTTTTGTCATATATAATGTGCATGTTTTTCTGTTTGACACAATTTGACCCTAAAATGTTGAATACAATTCGATAGTTACAAAAAATTAGAATTTTTGTGCTCTATACAAAGTCTAATCATCAAGAGATTAAATTCTCCGAAAAATTTCCCTATACCTTGAGATCAAATGGTTATTGGTAACAAGCATGGCAAAATGATCAAGAAATTCGAGAGGGATTCATGTTAGCCAGTTTTCACTATTGAAAGAAGTATTTCGTATCACGCCTCAATTAAATGTCCTTACAATGCATAAATAACAGTAATAGGTTCCTCTCCTGCGCTGTTGATTTAAGTAATAATCCATCACAAATAGAATTAATATGAATTCAATCACCATTAAGAATCTGCGCAATTCTTGCATTTGATTAAATCTATCAGTGGTATAATCGGTAAACTCCAGTGAAAAATGTTACTCTGAGTTTTGACCATCGGTCCTTGTCCCTATGTAAAGAAGTGCAATTCAGTTCGAGTCATATTCTCAAACAACATTTCTACTTTCTCTTTTATATTCCTTGAAATTCTACCTAATATGCATCCCTGTTGCTCGGAAATTGACCCTGATATACCATATACAGTCTTTCCATGCAATATAAAATTGTATTATATAGCCCAAAGGACGAGATCGAAAGCAAAAGGATGCACATTTATATACTCGTCCTCTCCTTCTTTCATGATCACCCGTTAGTTCGTCCAACAAACAGTTTATAAAGTCGCGTCTCTCGCGCGCTCACTATACTGATAAAGAGAAATTCTCTGCCTAGAAAGCAGGTCTTAAAACCGAATCTAGGTTACATTGCTCGTTGTGTATATAGTATATAGTACTCGTGGCATCACATGCACGTAGGTACATCCTTAGCGATTTTCAACCTTATCTCCTTTACATTGCCTCGTATAACACCGCCACCACCGCCACTCGTTCTTTCTCTCTTTATACCTTTCTCTTGATCCTTTCTGCATTTTCAACAACTCTCATCGGAGAGCAGCGAGAGAGAGACCCTCTTTCTCTTTCTCACGCAAATTCAAGTATATGCAAGTTAAGTGTGTTCCAGACCTTCGATGTCTTGAATACAAGGATCAGAAATTCATCAATAGAGTGAAGTTTTGTAGATGATTCAAATTTCGAATGATTTTTTCCTATGAAAATTCAACTTTATCGAAGAATTTGAATTCTCATAGGAATAAAATCATTTGAATCTGATCGAGGGTGCTAAATTCGGACAATCGCCACAAAATACAACATTTCTATACTCGAGGGATGCAGGGTGAAATGCCAGCTGTTTGGTACACTGTGGAAAAATTTTTCCGAAAAACTTCAACCAACTGGTTGGATGAAGAATTCAACCAATGAGGATTATCATAGTTTGGCCCTGCGGTCTCGGCACATCAGGTTACCTACGTGTGAGGGGTAGAATGTGATGGGTGGTCATATGGGTGGATAAGAGTGGATGGCTAATGGACGGATGCACGATGAATGGATGGATTGATGATGGATGGGGTCGATGAATGGATCGAAGAATGGATGGTCGATGTATGGATGGATGAATGGCTGATGGGTCCACCCATCCATCAATCTTCCATGCGTCCATCGTGCATCTATCATTTATCCAACCAACCATCCACCCTTCATCCCTCCTCTCCACTCATCCAACCATCACCCATCTATCCATCTATTCATCCATCCGCCTTATCATGGAATATAACTGCTTGGTTGGAGATTCAACGAATTGGTTGAATGAAGAATTCGACCAGTCTGGTTAAAAATTCAACCAGTTGGTTGAAATGCTGGTTGAAAATTCAACCAATTTATTTTTACAGTGTATTATTATTATTTAGTGCTCAAAATTCTACCATCAGCAGACTTTGGGGACGATATGATTGAATCAATTCGTGAAAATGGTGATAATTTTGGTCATCGAATCCATCCAATAAGAGGTGGATTTATGGAGACATCATTAATCGAAATTTGATCGTCAATACACACGAAAGGACGACTATTCAAGTTTAAAAAGTATAGATCAAAATAGATCTTGTATTATCTGATAGAAGCAGACGGATTCCAACATGCTCTCGAAAAAGGTGTACAAACTTGAAGTTGAAAATTTACTATAAAATCGTGCTGGCTCCCCGACATTCGTTGCTTGCACTGGAAGAATAATTTCTTATGGCTGAAATGATGTAGCGAGGACAAGATAGATAATCTCATGCCCGTGGCTCATCGTGTCAGAGGCAGGGAGTAAAAAAAAAGAGAAAGAACCTAAGTGCAGAGCAAGCGAGAGAAACGCGACCTAGAAAACACATTTCAAAAAGATATTTTCCCGTTCACCCGCATGCATTACTCTGCTTCTTCCATCTTCTCTCTCTTTTTTCCTCCTTTCTGGTTTTGTTACACTTTTTTTTACTCTCTTCATTTTTTTTCATCAACTACTCATATTCTGTGTGAGCTCCTGAGCATTACTATGCAACAAGAGATGCAAATCTTTTGTTGAATTTGCGTTATTAGATGAAATTGAATCTCATCACATAGAGAAAACTGTTTACAAAGGAAATTGAAATGTGCATCGGATGAAAATCTTGTATTTTGTTTGCCTACTTTGAATCTCTGCGAATTTTCATGTGTAGCTCATACGCTTTCACGTAACTGGTTCTGAAAATACCTGATGAGCTTTACACCTAATTCTCATTTTGAGAGCGTTGTAGTTTCACCAATTTTGAACATATATTTTTGTGTTTAAATCTGCCGAAATTCGAGACTAAATCTATTTTGTTTGTCAAAAAGATGAGCTGTCTTTGTTGTTTTCGGTAATTTTCGATCAATTCGATTATGGTTTTCATTATCTTGAGAATATATTCCAATTTTACAGAAATTGGTATGCTTTACACGATAACAGGCTTGATAACAGTGTATCTGTAGACAAATGAAAAAAGGGAGAGAATCATTTTATCATAGAAAATGAAATAAATCAAAGTGAATGTAACCAAAAATGACACATCAAAATGTTGACCTAGAAAAATGATCAAACTAGGAAAGCAAATGTGCAAGCTTGAAAGCGTGTCTAGAAAAATTGGAAAAGCCATGAAAATTCACGGCCCTCAAACTTGGCATACCGAATACGGGGTAGGAAAATTGACGAAACAGGCGGAATATTAACGTGTATAGAGACATGAAAGTGTAAAATACTTTCAGAAAGAGGAGAATCAGATTGAGGAAGATGTAGAGGACAGAAAATAGTACATTACGCGTCGAGTGCTGGAAACATTTTTTCCTTCGGGAAACCGAGCTGGACGTGGGCGATGGCACCGTCCAGCTTGGTTTTCCCGAAGGAAAAATGTTTCCGCACGAGACGCGTATGCAGTTTTATACGTCTGTACGCAGAAACAGCTTGTTTCCAGGTCTCCTCGCGTAGCGAGGAGGCCTAGAAACACGCTGTTTCTACGTATGGACGTATAAAGATATAAAAAGTACACAGAGATATGGTGGTAAACGAGCTTGAATGTACAAAATTCAAGAGTTGCAAGGAAACGACAAAAGATATAGATACGCATCATTTCGTTTGACGAGTGGTATAAAGAGTGGATGAAGATACGAGAAACTGACGCGCGGGACGACGAAGACTGAGAAATTTGTATTAGAAGAAAATCAGAGAAAGAAGACGAAAGTGCCTTGAAATATGTTTCTTTTCAACTCTTCAGTTCAGTTATCATGATCGTAACCGTACTATTCGAGTATTTCATTACCAAATTTTTTCATCCAGGTATTTATAGAGATTTCACATAGATAATTTCCACTCATACTTTTTCTCCATTTTACCTTTCTTCGCCTGTTCTTCCACAAGTTTATTCTATTTCTCCACCCAACTTTGCCTCTCAAAAAAAGTTTTGCAACAAGAATGTATGCATTAGCGCAGGGATGACTCGATTTTGGATGAATCTAACGCTAGGTATACTTACTCTTACTCTCTTTTGTCGTTCTCTTCCTCAGATGTAATACCAATACCATATCTATATCACATCTCTATGATTTATCTCCACCACCTCTGCATTTCATTGGCTCGATACGCCCCAATTAGCTTGAGTTTTCATCTTCCACCAATGATCGAGTCAAAAATATATTTTTCCATTTTCCGCACGGTACCCCGTGTTCCGAGCCATGTTCTTAGTGAAAAGTCGGAACATCTTCATTATTTGAAAAAATGTTGTAGCTTTTGAAGGTGTATTTTGCATGCGTCTCATCGAAGATTTTCATTCATTCCGCTAAATTCTTTTTCCCGTGTTATTTTTGGTCTTCCTCTTTAACACACTATTTCCTTATTTCGTCCCGTGTCCTATTCCAGTAGTTCTCGTTTTCAAAACTCAATCCTGTACGTTTGCAACGAGAATTTCGCAACTTTGCATTCAGTTTTTGAAGATGAGCAAAGCTTGTGCGGGTGAAGAATAAAAAGACGAGCACGAGAGATAGGTTAGAATTGAGATGAGAAAAAAAATGATAAAAAGAGAGGAAAAAAGAGAGAGAAAAAGAAGATGGAAGGAGAAAGAGGATAGTGGAAAGAAATGAGAAACGAGAGACGAATATAGCCGGGTGCGCTTGTGTATACGCGGGTCGAAAGAGGGGTTATGCGAGGGGTTATGTATAGCGAGTTGAGCACCTGAAAAGAAGTATAGGAATAAGGCACAAGAAGAAGGAAAAGAGACGCAAGAGAGCCTGACTCGTGCGTGAAAGGGATGCCGAAGCAACGCTATAAGTATACGCAGAAACGAGAGAAAAGAGCGAATAACTTGTCCCCGGGAAAAAGGGTAAAAAAAAAGGAAACAGACAAGTAGAGCGAGAGCGAGAGAGAGAAAAGGAGTAGAGAGACGAGGTGAAATAAAGGCCGAGGAGTCATCAGAGGAGAGAGGCAAAAGGAAGGAAGGAAGGACAAGCTCGCAGACTGCAGAGCTTTCAAGAGAGAAAGAGAGAAAGGATGAAAGCAGCAGCAGCAGCTATATGTATAGCGGTGACAGCGCAAGGAGGATGAAAAAGACCTGGGACAGATGGCCACCCCCAGACACAATGAGAAACTAGAGAGATAAGGGGAACACAAGCACACAGGAGGAACAGGAGAAGAAGGAAGGAAGCTGCAGCCAAGCTATATATGTATATACAAGTATGAACCGGGAAAATGAGAAAATGGGAAAGAGAGAGAGGATAAAAGGGCATGCTGAAGAAAAAGAAAAGAGATGATGGAGAAAAAAAAGTGGAAGAGAGAAATAGCAGACAGGGTGAAAAAGCTCAGAAGGAAAGAAGAGTAGTAAAGGAGGAGGAGGGTGATTTACTCTCTTTGAGAGAGCAGAGAGGGGAGGGGGTTGGAACTGAGAAAAATGGAAACAAAGGAAATGGGGCGAGATTGAGAGAGAATGGGAGATGTGTACAAAGTAGCGCGCAAAGAGCGTATCTTCGGTAAAATGGAAGAGACGAGAGGGACAGAGAGAAAATGAGAAGAGAGATGATGGTGAAAAGTATAGCGATGGGACGAGGAAAAGAGAAACAGAGAGAGAGAGAGAGCGGCAGGGTTGATGCCTACAAACACAATAGAGATCGGAAAGTGCGCAAAAAAGGAAAAACTTGTATCTATACGAAAAGGTTTAGCGAGGAAGGATGCAAGTTGTGAAAAAAACTATGACAGAGAAACAAGGTATAGAAGATGAAAGAACACATTGTAGTAGCTCCGGCGACAAAAATTAAGAAAAGATTTTACCTATTTTCCTCTTTAGATCGTCCAAGTTAGGGTTTTATTGATTTCAGCATTCTCATCGATGGTCGCTAACGAATAGAAACGATAAAGGTCGACACTTTTAAAAACTTTCGTTTACCTTGATTCCCCACTAAGCTTCGAGTACATATCCATTGGATAGTCTCTAATCAAAATGAATAGGAATCATTCTGGCAGATTGATCTCAGACATACACTACCTCTTATAAATAATGGACCATGTAGAGTATCACTATAACAGTGATATTTTTAATATGCTTCGTCGCACGGAAATTTTGAAAAGAGAATTTTGAAGATAATCAAAAAATCTATCGATTCATGTGTTTCACACATTTCTTACGTGCTTTTCAAGTAGACGAAACGTACGTTACAAATTCAAAAAAGAATTCTTCTTCAATCAATCACCTACAATTTTGACGCGAGTGATCGGATCTCAAAAATTCTTACGAAATCTTAGATCTTCCCAATACCTACAATTTCCTTTTTTTAAGTTTCCTATACTACTTTTCTTGTCCGTGTAACGAGCTTGGCGAGAATAGTTTGTATAACATTGGTTGCTTGTGGAGATCCCGAGGCTGGCACCTGTTTTGTTTATTCTCACCCTGTTCTAGTGCAAAAATGCATCGAAAAGATATCAC
This sequence comes from Eretmocerus hayati, assembly GCA_029851415.1. Taxonomy (NCBI): domain Eukaryota; kingdom Metazoa; phylum Arthropoda; class Insecta; order Hymenoptera; family Aphelinidae; genus Eretmocerus; species Eretmocerus hayati. Next base: position 156,320,969 of record CM056741.1, read on the forward strand.
GCGACATGATTTTGACGTAAAATGATCTCATCTTCCAGAAAAATGCTATCAGATTTTAGCTTGGATGTGACCTGAAGTGGATATCTTCCAATAATTTTCATTTTTGAGCAAAAATTGAAAAAGTGCTCATAGGTAATGTTTGAGCAGAAATCTGATAGCATTTTTCTGAAAAATGAGATTATTTTACGTCAAAATCATGTGGCGCAACATTTTCTTGATGAACTTTTGCATGAGAATAGGGCAAGAGGAAATGAAACAGTTGCATGACTCGGTATCTCCATAAGCAACGTATGCAATACAAGGTTCTCTCTCAGAGCTCGTGGCTTTAAGGGAGTAACCTCGGTACCGCGTGAGTCAAATTGATCGACTTTTTTCAACTTTCACAAATTTGCCTACATGTGTGTCTTATGTGTTAATCAGATCTCAATACACCCTCACATAAACTTGCATAAGCATCCGACTCACGAATCATGAAATATCAATCCCTGATTATGGGCGAATTTGTCTTAATTGTGACTTATTCGTGACTTCACGCTGAAAATTAATCAGAACTTTTTTCCAAGCTAACCAAAGCTTGAAAAAAAGTTCGAGCACGTTCTTTGTATTAAGATATATACGTGAGCAAGATTTGAACAAAAACTGATCGGTCAGTCTTTTATAGTCTAATAATCATCGCGATGACCCATAAGATAGCGTGTATAACCTCTAAAAATGTTTATGCTGATGGTTTAACTCAGGGGTAGCCAATGCTCGTGAAATTTTGACTGTGTCCAATTGACACGCAAATACATCTCTCTGCCAAGTTTGATCAAAATCTGATCGGTGGATCTTCTACCGAGGTTACTCCCTTAAAGAGAGGAGACACACGAAAATTTCACAAAGGACGAAACTTGTAGATTTTTTAACAATCTACAATATCCTCTAAGAATTCTTGTGATTGGATCACTCCTGCCAAAGTTGTAGGTGATTGATCGAAGAAGAATTTTTCTGAATTTCCAACGTTGATTACGGCCACTTGAAGAACACGTAAGACGTGTTCGAAATACATAAATCAATAGATCCTTTCATGATCTTTAAGATCCTATATTTTCAAAATTTTTGTTCAACGAGGCATATTGAAACTATCACTGTTTTAGTAACACCTTATTCCATTCTTTATGAAAGGTACGGTATGAGGACATCCTACATTTTCACTCTTATTCGTCGATCTGTGCCATTCTTCTAAAAACTTCTTCTGCATTTATGCGAAGCTATTTCTCCCCAGCTTTCTGATAATACGAGCATGTATCATATGCAATGTAGAAACAGCGTCATGGTACGTGTGCAAGAGAAGGGAAGAGTCTTTCTTGGCTGGCTATGTAACATTTTTTTTTTTTTTCATCCTACAGGGTGAGTTTAGTGGATGGATGCGTGGTTTTCTGGCCTATACCACGTGCGACCTTGATCGACAAAACGAGTGAGGCAAAAGATAAGAACGTCAAGCTGCCGGACTCTGAGCGAGCTTTTTCGTTCCCTCCCCTATCACCCGAATATGAGGGTGTACGTAGTATAGTACATATATGGTGTGTGTGTGTGTGTGTGTGTGTGTGTGTGTGTGTGTGTATGACGTGACTCGTATGTACATACAACCTTCTTCTTCTTTTCTTCCTCTTCTTCTCGCGCACTACCCAGCTCTCGTGAATATTATAAGCGTGTAAACGCTTGCTCTCCCTTTTCTCAGTCTACATGCCATAAAAAATGCCCGCGTGAAAACATCCCCTTCTATGTGCAAGCTTTCTTTCTCACTATAATATTTTTTTTCTCTTCGATAACGAAAAAAATTGTCAAGAGGCTTCGAGTTGGCGCGAACTTTCGGAAAGGTAGTGTTTTTGGTTCACTTTTCTCAAAGATAAAAGGATCCTCATCTCCATTCGTTTTCATTAGTGAACTTATTCTACTTGTATACACGTGATAACCTATAAGTTCATCCATTTGATATCTGAATTTTGTGTAGGAATTCTTTCTGCTTCAACTCAGAGTAACTTCTTGGGTTGAGATATCTCGAGTTCAGAATATAGTAACTTGGAGTAGTTGCAAAAGATCATATCTTAAATTTTATCGAAATATTACAACCCTAAATCCTAGGAATCTTTCGCTCCAAAATAGGCTTAATTTAATCCGTGGGTAATATTAGGTTATCTCATCCAAGTTTGCCGTTATCATTTTCCTCAACTATGGATCTACCCCCATTTACCAAAAATTTGTTTTTCGTTCCATAATACATACCACGAGATTAAAAACAAATATCACGTGAATAGATTGGCACTCTTGACTCTTTATATTTTGGATCGTGAATTTTTTCTCTGTCTGATGGATCATTCGATTCAATGATGAGTGAACAACAAAGTAAAGCGAGCAACCAATAAAATTTTCCTTAGGGAAACAAGAGAGAGAAAAGTGACTCAGTTTCATACAAAATCGAGCTCATTCTTTGTCGAAGGGAAAAAGGTCGAAGGGAGGAAAATGCTATTAAATTATATATGTAAAGGGAATATGCGTTTGCTTTGGGTGTATAAGAAGGGAAAAATGAACGAAGAGGGAGAGAAAATTGGATGGAATGGAAAAAGTAGCAAAGGAAAAATGGGGTGAAGCCGTTGGGGTCAGAAAAAAGTATATAGGAAACGGAAGGGCGAGCAGGAGCGACTGAAAGGAAGAGAGATGAGGAGAGATAGTTTTCTGGTGTAGCGAGCGAAAGAAATTCGTCTGCCTCCTCTTCTCTCGTCTCTCTCTTTCTGGATTCTCTTAATATTCTTGGTGTGTTTTCTGAAGGCGGGATTCACCTTCTTCAACTTTGAATTTTCTACCTCGCGAGCGATGCAATAACACCAGGCCGCGCTTCTTACATTGAAAAAATGAAATAACCTTGCGTAGTACTTTTTGTGTGCATTTTTCCTGAATTATACCATCATCTCATCTATTTGAATGATCGACAAAGTGAGAAACTAGAATGTATCATTTTTTTTCTCTTGCGATTCTGTGATATTTAGTTACAGAAAGATTGAGAAAAATTTCAAGAATTAACTGAGACCTTGGAAGTCTGCAGTAATTCCCGGCACCGTTTAGTTTTACAATACTTTCTTTACTTCAAGATAACTTTATTTTGTCTCGATATCAATGTATCTCAGATATCGAGATACCTAATGGCAATTTTAAAGAATGAATCTCAAAAACCAATGAAAATGCGACTTCATCAGATTGAACTGTACACGCAAAAGAATCCTTAGTTAATGTAATCGGAAAACGACTATCGGCACTCGATGAAAAAATGGTTCTACTCTATATTCAAATTCTACAAGAAACAAAAATTCGGTGCCAGGATCGAACAATTGGGGTCTTGCATTTTTTTTGACCCCCTCAAGTAAAGGTTTGGCAAATTCGAGCAAATTAAGATAAGTATTGTGCAATTAGAAAAAAAAATCCCAAAAATTTTTTTCATCTTGCGCAAATTGTTTGAAAGTCAGACGACTTGAGAGTGACCATAGTGGGTGAGCGCCGTGTGACGTCACACCGATACAGTCGTCGGCTACTGCTATTGTAAACGTATGGCTTGCCAAATTTTTCTCTTATTATCTCCAAATTTTTGAGTGAATAAATATATCGTTATGGCTAATAGAATAGAAGAAGGTTTCGTGAAAGCTGATTCAACGCCCCAGAAGTCAGAGGAGCAAAAGCACAAAGGTAAATCCTCAATCTCAAGAACAAAGCAAGTCTTATATGGTAGTTTTTTGGGCTTCTCAGAATCTGTGGTGGTAACCTCATTACTTGTGTGGGATTCCTAGATCAAAGGGGATAAAAATTAGACTTGAAATTGATATCAAGCAGTGATCATGACTTTAATTTTACATCATTTAGGAACATAATTTATGTAGCATTGGGACACTAACCTCTGAGTCCATTGTTGATATACTGACGTTCTTGACTGATTTTTTCACCTCTCCTAGACAGAATTAAGACGCTACTGCACACTCTTGCGAGATAAGTTAGTGAATTATTCTCAAAAAATTGTAGTCCAAGACTTTTTCATCAATCTCATACATTTGAGCATGGGACTGGTTTCAATTTGTATCGGTGTGACGTCACACGGCGCTCACCCACTATGGTCACTCTCAAGTCGTCCGACTTTCAAACAATTTGCGCAAGGTGAAGAAAATTTTTGGGAATTTTTTCTCTAATTGCACAATACTCATTTTAATTTGCTCGAATTTGCCAAACCTTTTTTTGAGGGGGTCAAAAAAAATGCAAGACTCCAATTCTTTACACCTTTCAGTTGACGCCACTCAGTCTGACGTACATATCGCAAATACCGATACGGATATATGTTTGGGAAATAGAGAAATAGAAAGAGAAATGGTAGAAAGCACGCTGCTCTCGAAGAAGAAGCTCAGCCAATGACACGGCGCAAATTCGTATAGGATATGCGTTAGTCGTCTAGTATCGCGCTCTCTATTGACTTTCCCGTGGAAAACTTTGATGTACGCTTCGTGAAAAGGAAAGTCTAAAGAGGGCTTGAGCGATAAGTAGTATAAGATACAAAAACTCTTTCCGTCACTTTTCTCGCGTGATTCGTTGCTAATTTTGCTTTTATTCTAGGAGATAGATTTATCGATATGTCGACATTTTTGTAGGAAATTCCTCGAATTATAAAGAAACGTATGACTGCTCAAATACGGATAAAATATTGTACGCTGTATCTAAAGGTGTTATTGATGTATAATGAAATTGTTTACGTCTGGTTATACGTTGACGATTTCGGTTTACAGATACTGCCATAACATAATACTCGGCCATATTATTATCATGACATCACAAATTAAACATCCAAACAAGGTACAAACTGGGGGAAAAAGGTTATCCATAGAAGGCATTACTACATCGGTCAAAAAATGATTGTCATTTCGAGAATTTTTGCTTCTTTGGTTTCAAAAAAATCTAGAATGTTTCAAATTTGGATAACACTAAAGCGCATCTAGTACCCGCCGCTTTAGAATTCTTTTCTCGATTCTTTTCAAGCCGATCGGATAATAACTGCAGTGGTAGCTGTCATCAAAATGACAGCAAACTCAGATTTATGAGGTCTTATATTTTGGGTTCAGCTAAAATTTTCGATGCAGTAGCTCCACCAAGAAAAATTGCCCGCAATGCAAAAATTTGACATCATCTAGGGACTACTATGAGCTAGCTCGAGAATTGATCAAACAGTTGATAACCTTAGGCAACAATCTAGTTTTTGCAACAGAAAAAAACTTATATTTCGAGATCTCTAGAAGTTAGTGATTCAAATACCAATAGAAGTTGATGCATATCAATAAAAATAATGCGGTTTTGAAAAAGCAAATAAATTTTGTCACAATATTGTAATCCTCTGTTGTCCTTCGTGGCCAGGGCCTTGAAAATCGTCGTTGGCGCCCAATCGCAGATCATAAAAGTCGTAAATTCGCATTTCCAAATTCGTTATATAGAGCTTTGGGGGCCTGAATTTTTGACAAAGAGAGCTTCATGTTCTCCATAAGTCATTATGATTGTTAGTAATCATAATGACTTCGAAACTTCTAATTCATGACTTGAACGATTTGCGGTAGGTTAATCTTGACCACTGCGGTAATTCGCAGCTCCCCCCCCCCCCTCAGCTAATATAAAGGTCAATATAGCGTCACAAGGCCAAATTCAATTTTTTTGTTAATCCGTAACCTCACCATTCGTTCGTTTTTCTTAATATCACTGCATTATTCTTGTTGATATTCATCATTGTTTTATGGTCTTTCTGTTTTCAAGTCAAGTCCCCTACGTCAGCAAATCCCGAGATACGTATTTTTGCAAAAAAAACTGAATTCTCTCCAGCCAGACGTTATGCATTATTTGTCCGAATTTTATGCAAGCTCACTGATAAATGGTGTTTCTATCGTCTCAAATTTTTCGAGGGCGTGGAAATTTCTTTTGGGGAAGCTGCTGCATTCGAAACTTTAGCTGAACCTGAAATAGGACCTTATAAACCTGCGTTCGCTTACATTGTGATAACAGCCACAACTACAATTATTATTTGATCAACCCTCGGATCAACCCCAAACAGTTCTATCATGGCGCTCTGATGCAATCCAAATTGAAAATATTCCAGATTTTCACGCCAAAAATTACGTTTTACTTTTTGTGTATGATTGAGAGTGTCTGATAGGTCTCATGCAGCTTAAATTGTGGTTTGTTACAAATAAAAAATTCTCCGTAACTATGCAACAACGTATACAGGGTTTGAAAGTGAAAATCGGAAAGCAAATTAAATCTGGAATCTGCAGGTCTGGTTAAAAAATGAAAAACACTCGTAAAATCGAGCATAAAATTAGTTTAAAAGAGATAGCCAAATTGAAGAAAACGCGGGGAAAACGTCAGATGAAAAGAAAGGATGGAAGACGGGATAGGGACGAGAAAATGCGGGGATTTACCGAGGCGCTTATTCGTGGTTGTTGGCTCCTTGAAATGAAGACCATTACAGAGTTTCATTATTTTGTGGGAGATGGAAAAGTAGAAAAGGAGTTGGGATTTTAGCGAGCTTTGCTTGCAACGTTGCTTTCGAGTTTGTTGTGCTCGGCGTTGGTTGAGCGTGGAGTTGAGTTAATTTTGAGTTGGTCGAGGCCGAAATTTTGATCAACGATTTCTATCATCCGTGCTTGAATTTCGTATACCTTCTGGTGGATTTCTTATATCTTCATGTGCGTACTGCGTAACAACTCGCATTTTTCACGACTAATTTCATACTCGGTAAGTTGTCAATCGTTAGTGCCATTTCAAAAATTGTCCTGCTTTCATGCTTAAAAATGCAATGCACTATCATTTTTAGATCTCAATACGCCTTGTTCTTTCACCATTCAAAATCATTTTTAACAAATCTAGATTTCGGCCCTCCCTGCATGACAATATTTCTTCTAGAAATTTCTTCGTAAAGATGTTTATTTTGAACACAACATTTCAGCAATGCTTTATTAGCTCCATACCCAGTTTGAACTATTTACATTAAATTTAGCGATCACATCTCTTCCAAGTCATGGATTCTGATGAAAATTCCACCATGAAATTGGCAACCAAAAATACGAGACAGTCACAAGTGAGTAGAGTCTGAGCAATGCACAAACTTACGAAGAAATAGAAAGCTACCACTCGTATATACCCCATGTGAATCCTATACAGTGAATTTCTACACAGAGAATTAAAGAGAGAGAGCGATGTGCGTGCAGAGTACTTACATAGAAGAGAAGCGATGTATTCGATTACGTATGCAACGCGAAGCGAAAGGAAGAACGCTAACCGCGATACATTACTGCATGCAAGAGGGAAAAGCGAGAGAGCAGAGCCGAGAACGAAAATTCGCTCTTCATATAGCGTGTACGTAACGAGTTAACAAAGAGATGGATGAATGATAAATTAGAGTGTGGAGGGTGCGAATATTGATGTTCCTTAATTAGGGTTGATGTAGATTTATTAATTTGTATGAAGTATGTGAAATTGAACGAGAGACAAACGAAAATTGAGTCAAGTGAAATGAACTTTTGGTGATCTCACTCGGTTAATTCGAAAATTACGATTGACAAGGATAGGTCCAACCTTACGGGGCCTAGATTCGTTCCAAAGTTTGGGAATCATCTTGTTTTCGTGAGAAATGAAGGTATACCCAGAAGGGTTTCGTCCAATGGGCCTTTAATCCCCAGATTTAGCAATGGAGTTTAGCATTGGCATTATATTTATATGTACGACTTGTCGACATAGGCCCATATGGCATATGCTAATCTCCATTGCTAAATCTGGGGATTAAAAGCCCATTCGACGAAACCCTCTTGGGTACCTTTATTTCTCACCAAAACAGGTTGATTTCCAAATTTTTGAACAAATTGGAGGACACCAAAAGGTTAGGCCTCTCCTTGTGAGTTTTGATTTTGCTTCTGGCAGTCCTTTATACTGCTTCAATATACAATTCCGAATCTGCATCCTTCTTTATCTTCACCCCGTCGCTATATCATGACTTTCTTCCCTCATTTCTATACACGCAACACAATTCAGGCATCAGGCCATAGCTTCTTACACCTGTGTACCTCTCGTCGCATCTTTTCACCAGAGTCCGATTCTAACTTTCTCTCCGTTGATTCCTTACTCACAGCTTTGTTCTCTCGTTGTAATTACACTTTGCTCTCCAACCGACTCTTCTTTATTTGGCTCTCTGTCTCTACTCCTACTCTGGTCACCTTCTTTAACATAACTCTTTTTCCTCGTATATACTTTTCCCAGCGGTACCTCTTTCACTTTGTTGTTGGGAAAGAATACAACTTTTTTCATCGTTTTCACTTCATACAGTTGCTCGTGATTTTTGCATAACCTGAAGACATAGATGTACAAACCCGCAGACCTTGCCGCGCATTTTTTTCATGTTCGTTACGTTAAAATATGAGAAAATGGACATTTTGGACCGATCCTAAATGACACGCGCATTTCTTAGAACAAAAAAGTGGTTTTTGGTACTTTTGACTTCTTTCTTGTTAGTTACTAAAAGCTATGCCAAACAAAACTCGTGCAACCAATCTCAACGTATCTTGGCTCATTTTCTTTGTTCTTGTTTCAACTTTGAGATGCTCTTTACAAAATTGCAAAATTCGATTTCTAGCTGTTATTACGCCCACATTACTAAAAAAGTGCAGTGTTCCTAATATGTCCCAGCCCTTTTTCCGCATGTAGAGGGCTTTGCGTAATGCCGCTAGTACTTTTAGCTTTTTTGTTCATTTTTAGGTATATTTAGCAATATTCAGCAGAATGGGGCCTTCAAAATGCACCAGATCTCGCAAAATATACTAAAAATCGATTTTCATGTTAATTTTGAGGTTATGTGCACTCTATATGCATCGAGAATACCTTAAAATATGACAAGTCGTCCACTTAATACATAACCGTCATGCTCCGGAACCGATATCGCTTTTCCAGAGCTTCAGAATCGCGAAATGGCTATGGGGGCATATTAGGAACACATTGTCAAAAACTCGCAAAAATTCTTATCCTGCAAAAATCAAGATAGCTCGGCTCCAATCCCTTGAAATCAAACGTACTTCAGTTCATTTTGAAGGTCTTAAAATTATCTTTAAAATGAGCTGAGATACGTTGAATGATATTGAGATGACCCAAAACTATGAAAAACAAAAATAGTGGAGGCGTATTAGGAACACTTGTCTTATATGTATAACAAATTATGATAGAAAGCGAGTTTCGTAGTCCGTTTCTGCAGTCACTGCTCTCGTTTCATGTATTACTCTTGAATTACAGTGAGAAATTCAGACTGAAGGACACGTACCCTTTAGTATGGACTCATGATTAATTTTTTGCAACTTTGTGCGCAAAGTTGTAAGAAAATGGAACTTTTCTTCATTACTTACAGTGTGTGAAGTAATGCGGAAATGACTTTTCGCACAGATTTACATTTACACACTGGTGGAGAGTGCGTGGTATTAACTTCTCGCTCTGACGAGTTTTCATTCACATACGGTTCCAAAATATGTCACAGTATCCGTCTGAATCCGGTTTCCTTCCGAAACTTCGTCTTCAAAATAATGGACAGTTGTGAATTTAATCACAACTCGCCCACAGTTGCAAAAAATTGAATACGTAACACGTGCGAGAAGTTTCCGCACACATTGCCAACTCGCGCGAAAAGTAACATTTACACACACTTTGGAACTTCTCGCACACCCACAAGTACATATTCACGCATGCTCGTGAACACTCGCGAATGTATACTTCTAGCTGTGCGAGAAGTTCCAAAGTGTGCGTGAAATTTACTTCTCACACTCGTTTGGCAACTTGTGCGAAAATTGCCCTTCTTGCACTTGTTGCGTATTATACTATATTCGATATCGAGGTTATTTTCACGACCCAATCCATTTGAATGCGCTCGATGTTCTTATTTTCGGGTCTCTTCAATCCTTCAAGTCACCAAATTCAAATACCGTCAACCGGGGTAAGTTTGGAACGGGGGGGGGGGGGGTAACTTTAGAACAACCCATGAAAGAGTGGTTATCACGCACAGTTGGCTTGGGAGATGATCCTGAGACTTGAATACCGATTACTCCTACTTGGGGCACGCATAAACAATGTTTTGCATCGGTGCGAGGGCCTTCATCAGCTATTAATTCATTTATAAGCTGACTTCTTCAGAAGTATGTTTTCGACCCAACAAACAGTCTCTCGGAAAAAGTGGTCTGGTTCCGACTTTAGGAGGTCGAATTCAAGGTAGCCGAGCTAGAATTCACTTGTCTGTACACATATTTGGACAAGTCCATTGTTACATTGGAGTATTTTCACGAAGTTTCAATTTTGTGGAGTAAAAACTGACGAGTACGTATTTTTTCCAGAAACTGGAGTAACTTTGGAACACTTCTTCGTGTACTCTCAGCTATCTCTCAATTTCTATATCGTCATCAAATTCTACTCACTTGAGTAGTCGTTGATGATAGCTTCAAAATGAGCCAAAGAACAGCTCATTTCGACCTACGGAAGCCGTGTTACGGCAGTTCTTTTCAGAAACCGACTGTGAAGGTATTTTCCTCCTCGAGACTTAGCCGTGGTGCAGACAGTGAGGTACACTGAAGGCGTCTATGCTCGATTGTAGGAGTTAAATTCAACCAAATGGACTCTTACAATAGATGAATGGAAAGCTAAGACACTCAACTTTCGATTCCTGATGGTGAAAATCGATCGCGTGGCCTATTTTATGAAATAATTGACGAATGAATAGTGATAACAGTTTCTGTTCCAAAGTTACCCCAGTCCATGTCTAACTTTGTAACACGACTTTCAGCGCTTATAACTCCAACCAGAGATGTCCAAATGGACCTTAGCAATCGAAAGCTGAAACCGTAAGCTTCCGTTTGACTACAAATACAATGCGCTTCTAATGCAAGACGTACAAGTTTGGCGAGGTTTAAGGAAAAAAACGCGATTTTTGTTCCAAAGTTACCCCGGTTGACGGTGTATGAAAATTCTCACAGGCTATATTTATATAATTTTATCGAATATCTAGATCTTGACTGATCCCTTGTTTCATTCAAACTTTTTCAAAAATTAAGTCCGAATCATGTAAATCATCAATTCACGCTGATCGCAATTCTGAGAGATTTCTGGAAAATCTTTGAATTTCAAAATCACTGATGGTCGCACATCTCATAGTGACCTCGCATTAGCCTTTAAGGGGTCAATGAATTATATGAACCAATTAACAAAATTGAACTAAAATCATTTTCGCGTCAACTCTTTTCTACTGTCTATTTCGTATATTGATCATTACCTTCCAACTTCACCCATCGCCGCAGCGAAGCCCATACGAACGCGAACGACGTCCTTCTTTATCTTTTTAATTGAAATAAATCGTTCGCCTTCTTTTTTTTTTTCTGTCCATCCTCGGTCTTTTTCACCTCGTGCACACTTACTTCCGCGCCCCAATATCTTTCTCGCATTTCTTTTCGTCGCCTTCATTTCCTCTTTTCCCTCCTTTTCATCCTCTAGAATTCTTCCTCTCTCTTTACGCTCTCATTGTGTTGATTACTCACTTCCCCTCTTTTATCCTATACAGCCTCACTCACTCATCCTCACTCTCTTTATTTGGCTTCATCTCCGAATCCCTCTCTATCCCTCTCTTTCTCTCTCTCTCTTTCTCTCTTTGCCCCTTCATCATCTAAAGGCCCATTCTACAGCATCCATCAGACTAAAAAATACTGATGCACACAAGCTCGATGCTGCTGTGTTGCTGCACGCATCAAAGTCGCTTTCTTCATCGTCCTCCTTTCCTTTCATTTCCTTCGATGGAGAGAGGTATTTTATTCGCAAAATACAGAAAGAAAAACGTGCCGCACACACGAATCGTGTAAATGCCTTTCGCCTTAATGAGAATGCAGATAGGTTGCTTTGCACAAAAATCCAAGGAGTCCGGTAGTTTTCTTTCCGCGCAACAAAGAAAATAGGCTGCGTGAGTAAGAACGGGGAAAACTCGGAAGAAAATTTAATTTTGTGGTTTCTATAACCCGTTCCCAACAGAATTGCCCCCGGTGTCAGAAATGACGTTTCTCACATCAGAATACGTGTCTGAGTTGAAAAAATGGTCAAAAAGAAGTAAATTGAGATTTTGACGATTTTGAATATTTTTCATTTTTCATTTTTCATTTCTTTCTCGCGCATAATTCTATATTGATACCCCTTGGATATCTCATTTTTTTCTTTGTAGTGACAGAGATTTTTCAGGATTTTTTCAGATTCTCTAATTGTTAGAAATCGACAATCGTGGACAAACTTTTGAATGAATTGAAATTCTACTTCATTAGGAGAATCAGATTATTCCAATAGATATACGTCAATATGGATAGTGAAGTCGCTCGAATTTTATTCTAACTTTTTTATCGTTTGGACTCCCAAAGATGATATCCAAAATTCCCATTTCTATTGGCCAAGTGTTTCTGAAATACGATTCTCCACAAAAGACCCTAATACCATAAACCATATTTTGGGTTTTAGTTAAACGTATTGATTCGCGACATGGATCAAGTGCACTTGATCGAAAATCTCGGCGAGCTTCACCAAAGTTTTGATGAGCGTTCAATCCGAGAGTTCATGGACTCGAAGATGTTCGAATTTGCTACAACACGAAAATCATCTTATTCTGAGTTCTCGAATTTTGCAGTGACAAAGATCATATGCGTTCCACACTTTTTTTGAACAAATATCTTGACGCTCAAATGTAGTATAATACTGCTGCCGATGTTCGAGTTTATAGTGTGATACTGCACAGTTTCTTGCTGGTATCCTATCTGACTATAAATTCAAATCAATCTTTTTTCGTACTTTCTCAACAGAAACCAGCTGACGAAGAGCAATCTAGCTGGAATTCAGTGGAGATAATTCAATTTCACTCAGAATTGGACAATGTCAACTGATCTATACTAAATTCATAGTAAACTCTTGGAACAACTTATTATTTGAGTTACCTTCTCAAATAGATCGAGTGGGGTTTTTTCTCATTCTCTAATACTTATATGGAGAGATCTTTGTATGATATCCTTAATATGTTTGAATCTAGATCGCTTTATCAGATGTAAGAAAAGATTTTCGGGCATCACTCTATGAATTTCATCACTTTACGAAGTTGAGTAGCAGTGTTACGCAATTTTCAAGCTAAAACAGATTAATTTACTGACGAAAAGTCGTCTAAAACGCGTATGATCTCTGTTACTGCCAGATTTGAGAACTCAGAATAAGATGATTTCGAACGCGATCCGCACTGTGTCAATACCCCTCCTAACCTTAGTACCACTGGCAAGTAGAGGCGACTTTGTGAGATGAAATATGTATCTCAGAAGTATCATGGACTCTCGGACCAAGTGCCCATTGAGACTTTTGCTCAGCTCGTCGAGATCTTTCGATCATGTACCGCGAATTATAATACATCTGACTAAAACCCAAAACTGCATGATTTATGGCGAGGTCTTTTACATTGCAAATAAATCCGAGAGTTCACCATGAGCTTCATCGGAGGTCTTTTATGGGCGATGGTAACGCGGCATGCTGTTTTTCGAAATCAAATTTGGACCCAAATTTCAAGTAAAGAGTTGGGTACCCAAGAGTTTTCCTTTTTTGCATAACATCTTTTGGATCTGCACGAAAATATTGATCTCAGAATTGTCTTGAACGACCAATGTGCATCTGATGTATCTATGTCAAGAATCTAATCATCAAAATGTATCATGATACTTTTTTTAAATATGGAACTGTCCACGTTGGCCCAAATACCCTCTGTTTTTTCAGTCAGTTTGGTTGGACTTCTCCGAGAACTTCTCAGGCCTATAGAACTTCTTCTATTACCTTCTTCACCACGATCCGTTATACATTCGTTAGCCTCGTTTCCCCATCACTACTAGGAGAATAGGTGACAAGGATGAATCTTCTGCACTGCGTGTACCTTTTTTTCATTGATTTTTTTCTCTCAATTTCATTCGTAACTAAGCTGTAGTTCAACCATCAGCATGACAAGCCTCATCACTTGGTCTTTTTTTTTTCATCTACCGACTATCAAGAGAAAAGAAACAAATTGATTAATCTGTTGAGAACTTTGATTCTACCTAAAGCATTGTACAACGAATTAAATTATCAAATTTTCATATTTGTAGAATTATTACTGCGCCAAGTTGCATCGTTATCGCATATTTTTTGACAATGCCAGAGTCTGAAATCTCAACAATTATTAGTCAAAAGTACTCTGACACACCGTACTCTAGGTTCATCGTTGAGAGAGTTCTGATGTCACGCATTCCGTGATACTTTTTAAAATTGACACTTTATCATATTATTATGCAGCATCTTTATTTGAAATAACGAATAATTCGAGAGGGTTCAATTGTTTATCCCCCGTCAAAGTCTGGCGTTAAAAATCATGAGTTTCTGGTCTGTTTTCGGTTTCCAATGCAGTGCGTTACATTCACATGAAAGTAGTATTTGCCGAAATAATACGTATGAGCTTACAAAAGCAACAGATAGTTGCAATATACGCGTGGGGTAGTCGGCCTTGCGCTTCTCGTTAGAAATCGTCAATGCGTGTATTCTTACATTAACCTAGATAAGAAGGCATGCACATGAATGCATTTTTAAATCGCGCATGGGGGTGGCAAGGACTAAAAATCAGCAATCGAGTCCTGAATAGATATAGGCCTGCAGAGTATACACATTAACCGTTATCTGCTGCAGCAGATGCGATACATTATAGAAGAAAAAGTAGTTAATAGTAGTATGATAGTACATAGTACTGTTTACTCGCGGTTGACCTGCATGTACTCTGGCTAGTGCCCCCCCCCCCACCCTGGCTACCTCTCTCTTTCTCTGGGTCAGTCGTGCGTCCGTTGATGTTACATAGCTATATATCTGCGATTCACTGTATATGTAGTTTTGTGTTATATTCCGCAGCTACGACTGATTCAGCCTCCCATGAATCGAGCATGAATGCAAATAAAAGTACACCTGATATCACACACTATCATCCATCTTTTTCGACCACTCGTGGTTGGATTTTTTTTTGTGATATTTCGTTTCCGCTATAGACGTGGTTGATGGGATTAACAATTCAATTTTTCATTAAATCATCAAGAGCGGTAACTTGTCGTTTTGGAAGCACAAGTAGCACCGCGCAAATTAAATAATACAATGAAAGAGTGACCTAGTAAACTTTATTATACTAGCTGAATTATAAAATGCGTATGGGGTGTCTGATCCGTCAAAAATTTTGTAGTAAAAAAAGTCCACGAAAAAATCTCGTGTATATAATTCGACATATTTTGTCCTTTTGCGCGAATTTTTTCACTAAAGAACTTACTAGTTTCTTCATGATCACCGATTACATTATAACGTATTAATAATGTTTTGCAACTTTTGTGTGAAATACCAAATTTCGACTGAAATGTTACGATCGATTGCGATTGATTCTCACTCATCATAGGACATTCTATACTCTTAGAATGTGTCTTATGAATACACCGAAATATTCATATTTGTCTCGTAATGAAATAGTTCAAAGTTTGCCAAATGAGAGCTGAAACAATATCATTCCAATATATGTAAATCAGGTTGCCTTTCCATGGCAGATGGCGCGGGTACCCTCCCAATGTGTAAAAGAGAGACACCAAAGTCGCGCCATCTCTCTCGCACTCATTGTAAGGTTAGGAATTTTCTAATCTCGCGGGCTGATTCTGGCAAAATATTTGTCCCATGGAAAGGCAGCCTCAATATCTTAACACGCCAGCCACCATTAGGAACCAGCAACGAACTTTGAAAGATTTCTTAATCGGCGCACAAAATCCCATAAGAAGGCACATATAATTTTTCTTCGCATTGAATTTGATTTCTGTTTATTCATATGCAAGTTTCACATATATTTCTGAATCAAAAAATGACGGTTTCTGTTATGAGAAACCTGAAATAAACAAATAAAAAATCTTGTACAAAATTTTGCAAATTTTGCACTTCTAAAAATTTGATAAGGTATCACGGTAATCACGGTATTTACATTAGTAAATCGAGTTGAAAAGTTCGAACCACCTGCTGCTTCTGATGTCACGCGACTAACCGCTAAAACAACTGAATTCAATCACAGCCACGCCGGTACAAGTACCTCTGTACTCATATACCTCAGCATAACAAGTGCTCATATCAAAAGAGCCAACTCTCATTTGCGCCCCCCGCGGCTGTAACAATCGTCGGCTCTCACTCGAAAACTCAATCCTCGCTCGCGCCCAACCGGATTAAATGCCCCTCGTCTTCACTCTCATGTCGTGGCTTCTCACAGCTCGAATATATACATATATACATATAAATGCACCTCGATTATTGAGAACGAGGGGCAGAAAGCGAAAGTTGAAAGATATGTGTACGAAAAAATAAAGGTAAACAAAAGCACTGACGAAGCTCTTTTCCCTCGAATAATAGTTTGACTATTTTAAAATGTTTGCCCTTTCTCGAAAAAAAAAACTGTGCAATTCTATAGATACCAAAAGCACGAGCTAACGAAAGCTTAGATTTTCAAATTCATTAAAAGTAATTGGTGTTCTTTTCGTTTGTGGCACTTTTTACTCAAATTAGGAATGGTGTTAGATGTGCTCATGGCTGCATCAGCATGAGCAAATTCGTCATGACGAATTTGAGATGTTTTCTTCGATACGTGCGGATAGGCTTCATAAAGAAAATTCAGAAGTTGCGGAGTGGTTGGGCAAGAAATTTAAGTGGTGAGGATGAATGGGTTTCATGTCTATGATTTTTCAACGAGTCAAAGCGGTAGACTTGAAAATATGACTAGAAGTATAACTATCAAAATCAGGATTTGACACGAAACTGATTTTTGAATTTCGGTTAATTTCGAATCGAGGGGTCAAACTTCTGTGATTGAGTCTGTGATAATTTTGAAATTGATCTCCATTCGTCTTGGATGCACAGCAACAAAATTATCGCTTACATCTCCAAAATTATTCCAAAAGTTTGACCCCCCGATCCGAAATGAACCGAAACTCAAAAATCAGTTTCGAGTCAAACCCTGGTCTAAATTCACCATACTGGAGTAAATTTAATAAAATGTCTGATGTGCGAGGAATGTATATTCTATAGAAGAAAAAAAAATTCGCAGCTCTTGCTCGTCTCCGTCGTCGTACTCTTGATCGATTTCTCCACTTCTGTCTGTGCTGTAGCCTTTCACAGTCAATCCCCGTCTCTTTCCATCGCCCTCTTTCTCATCCTTTCTCCTTCTCTTATAAGCTCATCTCTTTTCATGCTCTCTTTTCACCTTTCATCTTCCTCCTTCTCCCTGTCCCTCTTTCTCCCATTTGAGACTTTTAACCTATCTTGTTCTGTTCTCTTTGCGTCAGGGCCACTACTCATCTTACTTATCTTCTTTTCATCCCTTCATAAATACATTCATCATTTTTTCATATTTCCATATTGCATCAACTATTCGTCTCCTGGTAGACAAAGTCGATTTAAACATTAATATTCTAACGAGAAAAAACACAAGATAAATAATATGTCACTCCGGATTCGAGGTCCGGCCGTTGTGGGTCACGGGGATGACTTTTCCCCGAGTGCAACGAAGAAAAATAATTCTCGTGCCTTAAAAAAGCCTGCCGAGCGAGGGAAGTAAGCTATTTTTTGCATTAGGGCGAATAAACGCCAATTTTATGTTCCCAACCAGGAGTAAAAGTGGCGCTTTAATCGCCTTATGCTAAAAAGGTATAAAATACCCACAGAAGATAAAGATCGGATATTTCCTTCAATTAAATCCAAATTTGTATTGTAGGTGAAAATGAAATGGATCTGTTGGAAAAGTTTGGTTCGTCTTTTATCTCATCGTGTAACTATTTAACCTTTAGACTGCCGGTATATTTCCTAAGAGAATTAGTATCTCTGGAGTGGGAATTTTATTCACAGAAACATCCAATATGTCACGAGGATTATGCAAGGTCACGGGCGGTTCATATGTGAGCCAGGCCGGCAGCCTAAAGGTTGAGACAGATGCGTTGTATAGAGACAATATCCTCATTTGTACCGAGATTTCATAAAAAATTCTTGAACTAGTTAGTTTCGGCCTCCTTGACCATGTATATGGAAATCTACTGCAGACTGTAACATTTTCACCAGATTATTTGCCGTCATGAATTAAGAATTTACAAAAGAATCAATTTATGAAAGTTAGATTCTTTCTACAAAAGTGTTAGAGCTCAGATGATAGCATTTGCATTTAATGTCGAATTTTTCAAATCTCAAGAATCAGCAAGATCCTCAACTGTATGTGTTAACGTATAAACACATAGTAAGTAACGTCTGTAACTGAAGCTAAGGAATTCGTCTTCGATTTACCCTCAAAGTATTGTTAATAACTCCATCATTGATTGTAGTCAACCCACTAATTGATTGATATATTGGACTATAGTAAAACTTATTTGCGCGTCGCAAAAATGAATAGCTGCAAAATCACAAGATCATACAAAAAAATACCGCTGTAGCTTTCAAAAAAATTTAAATCCAACTAATTATTTTCGTGCGTAGGATTTTGATACTGATTAACATCAACGTTGATCTGAATTTGAGTAATGGATGATTCAATAGTCTCGAGAGCATTATCGTACTGAAATTCAATTTTTTCATAACAATCCAATGTTTAAAAATCAGATCTCGGGCAAAAAGTCAAACAAGAAAATCAGATTTTATCAATAAATATCAGAAAGTTCATATCTACGCACTTTGAGTTTTCAAATTTCTTACACAGTTTCCAAGTATCGTGTAAGCAGAGCATAAAAAATTGAATAAAATCTGCCCCGGGCAGATTTATGATTGTACGAGGAAGTGAAAGGAAAATCTCAATTTCCAACATTTTTCCTCTGCACGGGTGCAAAAGTGAGCTCAGCCAACGCTGACACTCTCGCGTATCTTATCCTCTTCTCGTCGTCGCTCCTGAGTGGACAACCATATCCCTTTTCATCCCCCCATGCATCCATCTTGCCTTATCCTACACGCAACTTCTTTCACTCTCTCTTTTTTCTCAATCTCTCTTCCTCCCCCGCTTCAATCCCATTTCTTGTTTTTCCGAGAGCAACTCCAACAAAGACGACGGCAAAAACAGCGTCAGAATATCCTCGATTTCAACAACCCTCGTCGTACATACCCTCTCTAACCTTCTCTCATCTCTTTTTCTCTTTCTCCTTCACTCACACACACTCAGCCACCTAAAAAAAAACCCTTAGAGCTTCCACGACACACTTCGATGCTAGAATATACCCGTGAACATGAACGAGAAAGGAAAATGGAATCGAGGGAAAGAGAGGCAGGAATAAAAACGTATAGTGAGAAGCGAAGAGAGAGAGAGAGAGAGAGAGAGAGAGAGAGAGAGAGAGAGAGAGAGAGAGAGAGCTTGGCTGGGAGGTTTTAACGTCCAGGACGTAATACGAAAGAAATGTTGAAGAGGGCGGAGGGTTGGAAAAAGAAGGACGTCGATAACGCCTTGCCGCGCGGAGAAAAACGTAAAAGTGAGTATAAGGGTAAATGTAGTAGTGTATTGGTGTGAGAGGGTAAGCTTGCGGGTTGACGGCATTTCAGCGTCGAGGGAATATAAGGGAAAGAGACTACTCGCAGAGAGAGATAGATAGGCAAGAAAAAGATAAGAAAGGGGGTTGGAGAGCAAGGCGAAAAGAAATAGGTAACGGAGGGTTCGGGAATGATGCTCAGAGTAAAAGTAGTAGTAGTAGTATAAGACGCGACGGAAAAAGCGAGCATGGAGCAAAGCCATTGCGTATAATACATAGAGAGAAAGAGAGAGAGAGAGAGAGAGAGAGAGAGAGAGAGAGAGAGAGAGAGAGAGAGAGAGAAGACAAGGGAGAGAGAGATGCGGGAAAAGAGGCGCACGTGGAAAAGGTCGAAGGGGTCGAAGAGAACAAGGACAAAGCGGTCCTTCCATCCTTCCATCCACCCAACCACCCATCCACCCACTCACTCACTCACTCACTCTTCTTCGTCTATATACTTGTACGCGCTGCTTCTCCTTACTTCTTCTGCTTCGTATTTTTCCTTGACTCGTGTCTTTCCATCCACTAAGTATTACGCTAGCCCTGGACTTTTTCATAAGGCATCACGCTTTTGCCCTTGCGAATACTGAAGGCTATGGAGTAAGTATCTTCTTTCATGAAAGTATAGCGCTTCTCTTGGGTTTTCTTCTGCATTATACATATAGAGGTGAAGTAAAGTATAAGAGGAAAGAAGGAGGAGGAGGAGGAGGCGGGATGAAAGGAAAGAGCAAAATGTAGATGTTGAGGCTGCCGTGTCATACCTTCGAAAGAAAAGTATTTTCAAAAAAATAGAGAGAGAGAGAAAGATAGAGGGAGATATGGGTTGGGTGAGTGATAGAATCAGATGCAAGTGAGTGGAGGATGAAGATAGCGATACGAGGAAGAGGAAAAACTGAGAGAAAAATTGAGACATGCGCCAACTGCGATGTGATGCGAAGCTTGCGGGAAGAGCGGGCATCTTTTTATATCGCGGAACTTTCATCCTCACACCTTCTGATAGTCTGGAGGTTTTCATTCGATTGAGAAAGATATTGTCCTGAGGATATTGATGATTCTTGAATTCTCTATCGCGAAATCTATTATTTTGATCGTCTGTGCGCAAATGAGTCGTTTGCACACTGTTTGTCGCTTTTCATTTGCTCACAGAAGATCAAAAACCATAGTATGACACTCGGGTGCAATGGTTTTCGCTTAGTGCGAAAACCATCGTACGCGCGCGCCGCCCTTGTATCATAGTATACCGAGTAGTATACTTATTTCCAAACCACAGATCGTTGGTTCGAAAATATCATACAATAATGGATGATTCTTATTCAGTGCTATAAAGCAGACAAATATAAGAATCATATAGACTAAGAGGAACAAATTAATTATCTTTGGTCCCAATCGTTTGAGTGAATTATGAAAAGTTATTCGATGCGGATAATTGAATATCGAACAATTTGCATCAAATTACAATACTCGCGAGAGGAGTACGCGACAAGTGAGACTTCGTAAGGAGGATGAAGAGAGAAAAATAACGGAAATATGAAATAAAGAGGATAATAAGATCGTTGTCAATTCAGGTGTTTGAGCTGTAAAAATACTTCGATTGCGTTCTTCACTTTTGGTACCAACTCATCAAGTATGTGGCGCAACTTCTTCTCCGAAATCATGAGAATTTTTCTGTTAGTTTTCAGTTGTATGAGTTATAATTCCCAACGACAATGGCAAACTACTGTTTTCTCCTTATTTTTGTGATACACGCTTGATTTACTTGCATTCGTACTACTTGTTTGAGAACTTTTTGTGTGTGGACCTCACGAAATATTGAAAAAGTGTCTCTAATTGGGAATATAAAACCGTGAAATTCCTGTAATATTATATTCACTTTTTCTATACATTCCGACATCGAAAACCTCGTTATGAGCTAATTCATTGAGATATTTCTAATGTAGTTCGAAACTTCCGGAATATTCTCTGGATTGTTCTCATTGATGATGACTGTTCAATACATTTAACGTCTCATTGACATGGATTGGGCACAAAAGAACGAGGAAAAGATAACACTTCATTAATAAAGATGAATGAAAGATATGGAGAAAAGTCATCAAGGATGATAGTCGTGCACAATGTACGGTACAGAAACAAAATGACAGATACGAAGAAGAAAGAGAGGAGAATGAAGAATTTTCTGTTATCGGTGTCGTCTTATAGCTCTAATATAAGCACCTCTCTGATAAAGGTGTTTCTGCATGTTCGTGCAGATAACGTGAAAAACAATCAGGGTATAAAAAAAAGTGGAATAGATGCAGTCTGATAAAAGCAGTGAAAGACACAATCGAAGTGCGATAAGTGAGCGGGAAACAGGTGAAAAGATGTGAAGATAGTTAGACGCGCATTAGTTATTCGAGGAAAAGTGGTAGTTGGGGTCAGACTTGTTGAGTAGATACTTGAAAGAACGTATCCGAATTAACCATTTCAAAAGCTTGTGAAAAAAATCATTGTTGCATTGTTGAGAACTCATTTTCTTACAAAATTGATGTGCTATTGAAGAAGTTTACATGAAAAGAGTTCTGTAGTTATGAAGTGAGCTTGGAAACATCTATAAAAATTATAATTTTCAGAAAAATTTTCCATCAATGGCACAGTTCAACGATCGAGTCATTTGAAGGAAAATTTTCTGACAAGTTTCTCGGAAGTACATTGCAGTTATTGAAAAGTGTGAAAAATATCTGAATCGATTGAAGTGGACTATGTGAAGAAATCATGCAAGGAACTTGGATAAAGATTTGATGCACCCTGATTCTCAGTTTCACCTTAGTTTTTTGTCATCATTATTATGTGTTCGAACATTCTAATGATGAGTGAGGCCTGCCTTTCGAGAAACATTGAAATTGCTGTTTGGTGCAGTAATATACAAAGTATAGCACACTAAAATTTTTCATATCTCTGGTTGCTTCTCCATTATAAGGTTCTATGAATCATCATGAAAATAATGTAAGTTTATGATGGTTATGTGGAATGGGAAAAGTTAGATTCCTTGAGATCGACGATTGTCTGAAACAAACCAAAAGAACCAATCAGATTACACTACAAACATACCACAATCGAGTCTACGATACTAATTGATTTGTCTTTTATTTTATGTTACAGCGGAGGGATGGCCGGGCAGCACTACTGCCTGCGCTGGAACAATTACCAGTCGAATATGACATCTGTATTTCACCAGCTTCTGCAAACGGAAGCCTTCGTAGATGTCACACTGGCTTGTAATGAGGCGTCGCTTAAAGCTCACAAGGTAACACCAATGACAATGTACAATATGATATACAATCCTTCAAAATCTTTTGCACACAGAATGACTGGTTTCTTACTTGAGTTTATTGCACTCATCCAGTCTTACAAGAACATACTTTTCTATTGAGTCATTTTAGTTTCTGTGTAAGATTGCTGAAATATTCTTCCGAATCTTGCAACGCAACCGTTGTATCGATTTATCGCTTTGATTTCGGTTACACTGCTCCTTCTTCTTCCATTCCAGTGCTAACAGATCGGAACGTCTCTTCTATTTTTGTTTGTCTCATGCCTCTCCCCCATTTTTGTACTTATTTCCTCTTTCTTACTTTCCTCCTGCGCCCCTCATACACTCTTTCCATTTCATTTCCTGGCCTTTTCTGCGTCGTTTTTCTTTGTCTCCGCCAGACTTCTATCTTCTCGTTCTCTTTCTGGACCCTTTCCCATTTTATAGCCCCTCTCGTGCTTTCCTGCATATATCCTCCCCGTTTTTCCTCCCTCCTATACAAACCATCCTCCGAATCATCCATTTCTATCTTCTCACACCTTTTGTTCAATTTTCCTCTAGCTTCTCTTATATTTTGTAGATTGGAAAACTCGTGAACATTCGTTTTCATGATTCGCGAAATCCTGTTAAGTTGCTTACGCTGGATACGATTACCTGATGAAATGGCTGTGGCCAAAATAATATTCAAAGTGACTCTATTCACCCATAACTAAAAGAATACGCAAAGTTGTCTATCTAAAGTCCATACGAAATCTCTCCTCTGATGATGAGTGCCCGCCATTTCATTAAAATAGCGCTCAATTTGATACAGGTGGTGCTATCGGCGTGCAGTTCGTATTTTCAAAAACTGCTGCTCTCAAACCCTTGTAAACACCCAACCATCATAATGCCCCAAGATGTCTGCTTCAGCGACCTCAAGTTTATCATAGAATTTGTCTACAGAGGTGAAATTGACGTGTCCCAAGCAGAACTGCAGGTAAGATCCCTACATATCTCATATCGTCAGCTTAGTGGAGCATATCGCAAAGATCTAGATCTCATACATAATCAATCAGTCGATGACCATTGCCATCATTATTATCCTCGTCAATGAATTCAATTTGAAGCAGAACGCAGTATTATATTTTCACACTGAAGTTGAATTGAAATTCTCAACTCACATTGTAACTTGAGAGGTTTGAATTCAACTTCAATACAGTTTCAATTCAGTTTCAATTCCCAGTTGATTCTATGCATACTCTCATAGTTGAATGTGAGGCTCGATGTCGAGTTTTAGGGAATATTGTTCGCGACAATGATACAAAAATATTCTGCTTTCGTTATCGACAATGATTTTCTGTCTCTTGGTTATCCATGTGTCAGCACATTGATGAGCGTGAAAAATGATGGGAAATCTGGATTTTTGCGTCATTTGAAGGGTGTCTGATCTTGATTTGATTGAGAACGAAAGGGGACTACATTATTTACATTTCGGTAATATAAGAGTGAACTTATGCTCTAGATGTCACGGTCAAACTTTCTCGCCCACAATTATGGTCAAGAATCACAAGGAATCTACAATACTGGTGTTCATCTTCCAGAGTAACCATTCCATATCTTTTGACGATTCGCCAAGCCCGGCATGTACATGGGTTTCAGAGACCGTGGTGATGTACAAATGTACAATAAAAGATTATAACATAAAGGACAGCGAACATTGAATTTGAGCTACAGAAAAGCGGTTTCTGGTAAAATTCTCAGTTATGCATGAAATACAACACTTTTGACATCTACCTGAACACCTTGCTAATCTGCCTAACAAAGTCCCCGTCAAAAAATTGCAATATTGCACTGTTTTATTTTTCAAGCTCGATCATCATAATACTTCATCAAGGTATCGATGATAGTGACACAGAAAAATCTGTTCTTGTGACGATTTAAAGACGTCGATAACTAAACCCTTTTCAACAAGTTTCAAGTTTATTCATCAAGTGACCTTGAACTTTCCACGAAAAGCTCTGACATCGGTATTTGATCCCTACCTTATCGACGTCTGACACATAACCGGCAGAGTCTTCCAGAATTCTCAGAATCTACCTTATCAACTCGGGATGCCGTGACCTTCCAGCATTTCCAGCAATCGTGGAATCAGGATTCTATTCTATACAATATTCGCGAAATCGCGTTCTTCGTTCTGTTCATCCTCAAACATGGGTGGGTCGGTCGTTTGCTGTGAAATATAAAAGCAACGCTTTCGCCGGCCGGCGCTGCTGGGGTGCCTCCAACACACAATCCGTCGATGATGCTCTCGCGGTGGCTGGCTCTGGCGATGGCGACAACAGCGCCCGGCCTCGTTGCATTTTCGCTCTTTCCTTTGCCACACACGGCATTCGCTCGTGGGTGAGTTCGCGATAAAGACGACGCTCGCCTCTCGGCATCAAAGCATGATGCGGCGCCGCGGATAAACAATATATATTTTGGTGCGGTTTCCATACATAATAATACTTTTTTATACACACAATTTTTATCGTGCCCTAAATATACATATATATTCCAATCGGAGTGTCTCAAGTGATTCAAAGAACTGCATCAGCTGAACGCATCATCATCATTGAAGATTCGGTGGCGTTGGTCGATTCACATTCTGGCCGTCATTTCGAGGTAAAAGTCCAAGCCATTCCGGACTTCTATTTACATATTTTCTCGGGCATTATACAAGAGTAAACGGGAGTAAGATGTTCCCAATGGACGCCTTTTCACTCCTAATATACGCCCGGCTAAAACTAAAATTCTCAGCCACCGGGCATCGATTCGCAGAATAGTTAGTTAGTGTGCACGAGCCAGAACCGCCGAGTCTCATGGAACTCTCTGATATTATAGCCGTGTGCGAGCCGGCATTCCATTCGCAACACGCGACGAGGCACAGAGTGTGCAGACACCGCACCCGAGAGTTGGAGGAGATCGATTCTCGCCGCCGCCCCAAGGATTACTTTTTTACTGTGCAATTTTTCGTTGAAAAAAAATACATCCATATATTTCTAGATTTGCTCCGTTTCGATTGATACGTTGACCGGCCTGTGTAGCAGACGCTTCGACAGTTTTCGGAGCAGGGTCTGATTTAGACCATATCTTTTCGCCTCTGTACTCGGAGGTGATGTCCAAACCGACTAACATGTTTTTAATAAAATTGTTGGATCCGGTGAAAATGGTACGCTTCGTCGTCGTCGCCGGGGACCACGCGCTCGCACACGCGACCATCATCATGGAAAATCTCGCATATATCCAACAACTCTCTCTCTCATCTCATCTATTTTCTCGCACACATGCATGACTCGTGTACTTATACTTTATGTACTGTGCAGTGTACATCTTCGGCCAAATGTAATGCGCGCGCGCACAGGCTGTACAAAAATATAGTACTGTCCAGAGTCCAGACCGGTGTTGGTCTGTTATAACCTCGGTTATAACTTGATGCCGACCTCGTCGTCGTCGTCGTCATCGTCGTCGTCGTATGTCTCGACGAAAAGGCGGCGGCGCTTTCGACCGGGCATCGAACTCCCGACGTACTTACGACGACGTGAGTTTGCTCCGGAGCAGACGGAAAAGTATGAGATGCGCTCCCCCGAGAAACTCCGGCCATCTGACGACACGCGAGAAAATTTACTCGAGATGATGTGTATAAAATATTATGTAGAATGTATAAAAGTATTATTGTCTGCTGGTATATAAAATGCACGTGAATGATGGAGTTGCACGCACATCATCACAGTACTCACACATTTCATGGAAATTCCCATGTACGCGTGAACACTGTGATCATGATTGCACGCCAAAGTTTAGACTCTTTTGTGTCCTTTTTGGCTGCTACAATAACTCGTCTACCAGGCTATTGTGACGCGAGAGTTCGTCACGCATTACACATGCGATAAACTTACACGTGTGTCTGATGCAAAAGTACTCATTCGACGGGATCGCTATTTTAGTGCTCATGTAGTATGAATTGGGTATACACACCGCCTGATGGCATTGATACGAAGGGAAAGTTCGAGGGAAAGTTACACCCTAGTCAAATATCGGTAGTTTCAGATTTGATGAATCTATGCCCCTAGTTCCAATACATTTTCCTGGCTAGACAACACTGTTTATTCCTCGGTCTGAAGGTCTCGGTGCTGCTGAGATTTTCTTACGTGAAATGTCACCAAATCGATAAGTGATACTCACCTCGTCATCCTAGCAATAAGTAAGAATCTCAATCAATTTCGGGACCAAGTCCACTTCGAAACTGAGCAGCTGATCAAGGAGCCATCTGTCAACTCTGCCTTTCTAATTTCTAGCAAAGCCTAAAATCACAGACTTAGCCATTTCTCCGGATCCGAGTGTTATCCAGTTTCAAAACATTCTCGTGCTCATGTTTGAGAAAATCTTTTCATTCAAGTATCGAATTACTTACAGCCCTTAGCCGTTTTGGCCCATGTGCTATCTTATTGGTGTTTATTTTTGATCCCAACATTGTACGTTGTAGAGTAGTGTACACTACAGTTTGTTCTTCTGATGAGTTGTATCAATCTGAACAATCGTACTGTGTACATATGAATAAGATCAAAGAACAGATAGCTCGTGTGTCAGAAGTGTCGAAACAATCAATTTTGATGAAATAATTTATCGAAAATGTGAGGACGAATGACCCGGAAAAGTATCAGCGTCTGAAGCTGATCCATATGTCAGTTCTGAGCGGTGGGTTCTCTCTATTTTATTGGACCATTTTAAACCCCTTTTCGAGGCTATTCTGCGGGACTTATAGTTTAAGGTAGTTGTACACCAACTACGTGAGTCAAAGAGACTTAACCTCACTTTTTTGCCCACATCAAAATATTCGAAATTATTATTATTGTTAATAACTGCACTTTTTCCATCAAACAATAAACAAAAACGGTCATCTAAGCCTTCCTGAACAGAATCAGGCATGGTTTCCAAATTTATCTACCCTAGAATCGAAATCACGTGTCGCATGTTTTGCATTCTACGCTTTGTATAAACAATTACTAAAAAACGACGTGGTCCATCATCTCCAGACTTGGCCGTATGATTCATTGATACATAAACTCGGATCTCTCGCAGTCCTACCATTTTCTGTTGATCAGGTTTTGCGCTAGACCCATATTTGTGCTGTTTTTGGGGCCCGCTCCCATAAACGCAATGTTAAAAATGTGCAAAACTGGTCAAATTGCGACGATCAATACTCGAAAACGGGATGGTCAGCCGTTCTGGAATTTTGCACACGTACTCTTTGATATTAGAACTATCTCTCTGCAGAATCTCGAGAAATTCTGTTGATGAATAATTTTGGTGTACAACTACCTTAAGGTGGGTTCCGAATTATGCACCTATGCAACCGAATAGCACTCCTGAAAATTCACACCGGTGCCGGCCGAGATTCGAACCCCACGTTCTTGCCTTCTGCGTTGAAGGCAAGAACCTTACTCACGAAGCCGCGGTGGCTTCAACTGGTGAATCCTTCATTTCATAATCGATAATAGTCAATTGAATTTTCACGCAGATCCTTCGAAATGTGCTCATCTTCCATTTTATCCTTTATTTATTGAAATAGTCAACAGAGACATCTCATTGATATTCCTTAATTTCTGAATAATCGCTCGATTTTCCAAATCCTTCCCATTATTTCCTCTATTATTTCTTTCTTCCATTTCTTCTTTCCAATTAAAGTTTGAAGAGAAATGAACTGTGAGGAATGTTGACATCGACCCCAACACGTTAATTAAATATTATTATTATTATATGACACTCCGTACTCATTCAGGTACTTGTTATCTCTGATAAGGGTATGATTTAGAAAGATAGAGTATAAATTTCCTTTTTTTCGTCCATTTCTCTTCGTCACTTGAACTATAGTCTCTAACAAACTGTACTTGTTGACGACTAATATTCTGTTTTTATCACGTAGAGATTTGTATGAATAATTAGTTGAGTTGAGTAATTGCTCCTCGTGCTCGTTGGACAGGCCAAAGATGTCGAGTAAAGCAAAGAATTTCCATCCTCTGAAAAAATTGGTTAATTCCATCCATTCATCAGTCATCGTCAAGATTTTTACCCGTGGAATCGGCTTTATCGAAAGCCAATCTGAAAATGTGTCATTCTTGATATGGAACAATGCTGTGTACTTCCAACTTGAATGCAAAGTTTCTCTGAGGATTAATAATGCGTAAAAAGCAATTGATCAATACATGGTGGAGTGTCAGATCCAACAATTTTTTTTTGTCATGAATTATTATGTAACTCATGTAATCTTACCGTTTAATATTTGTTCATCATCTCGTCTCAATACTTTACTCTTTAAAAAGTCATCCTCGTGGGATCATCTTAGAAATTTTACGATTTGAGACTAGAAATACGTATTCACGAATGGGCTTTCCAGCTATTATATCAGGCCTTGCTTGTCTTTACATTTGATTTCTGTTCATCGACGCGAACGATAGTCCAGGCTCATGGTTAATTGAATCCCGGGCGTTGCTGTCGTTTGCGCTCTGTCCTCAGCTGGCATGAATAATGCACAATTCTATTTGCATTTTTGTAGTGCATTGTTGTATATATAAGCAAAAGCGCGCGAAAAGCAGTTTGTTCGGTGCGACCTTTTTGCTGCTTTGTGATTGATTGTTTTGGTAAAAATTCATTCTATGCGTGCTTTAGTCCGTCGAGATATAAACGTTACCGTGTCAAAACGCCACGTAGCATGCGGATGCTGATGAATTTTTCATCCCCATCATGTGATTGGGCTTGTTGTCCAGTAAAATAATGCAGGCGAGCTTTTGAGATCAAAATCATACATGATTATTTCGCTAAGGGGGGCTCTCAACACATATAAGCTGGTCATATTGGTAAAAAACAATTTCAACCTACCCAGATCAAGAAATTATTTGTATGATAGGGAATTTGTATTAAATCTCACAAATAATATGCATGTAAAGGTCTGTCATTGAGAAATGCTCTCCAATTTTGGGACCTTATTTCGAGCGAAAATCGACCAGACTTTCAGAATTATGACTTGGGAAAAGGCCCATGCCTAATGGATTCAATTTCGTAATGTTTTTCTTAAGTTATAGATATCAAGACATCATACCTATCTCGATAATACCCATAATATCTCGTTAGTAAGTATGGAATTTCTAAAATTTTGCTCCACGGACCCGATAAAACGGCACTTTAGTTCGACTGAATTTTGGGATGAATCCAACGAACTCGACAGACTGCTCTTTGGTTGATTGGACCGGTGAGAAGCAGTCGAGGTTTGTCTACTGAATCCGCATCAATTAAAGCTCGAGTGAACTTACATGATCATATCATAGTCAAATGTTTATGACGAGTTTTAGCGAACGAGTTTCTGAATATTTCTGTGGAGAAAGTTCCAATTGTCGTAATTGAAGGGTATTTTCGTCCTGAAACATACTTTCTCTATGGGGAGTTTGATGGGCCTAATTTGAGTATTGCGTTCCACCAAGCTCAAGTGGACAATACGCTATCCTTCCAATTCGATGATCTGGGGGTTCGATACCTGGCCAAGGTAAAAGGGAACCGATTATTTCTGATTTATTCTCATTCGTATGATCTTCTGAAGTCGATAAAGTTGAATATTACCGCTCAAAAACGTTGTTATATTTAAAAAATCTTAATTCTTGAATAAAAACTTAGTCGAAGCTCGACAGAAGAATCGGCCGAGACGGAGTGGACGGAATCGTAGTATACGGGGCGTATTACAGGCTCTTCAGTCAGTTTGAGTCGGCCGTTATTTGACCGTCAGTGCGTGTTGTAGGGGAGCTAGTGACGGTCACATAACCAACTCAACCGGACGAATTCGAACTGAAAACAAGCTCTGTAATAAAGCTCCAAGCTTGAACTGGAAAATCAGTCGAAATTGATTGACTTCTTCCAGTCGAAGGGATCAAGAGTGGTAATACGGAATAATTGCTGAGTAAGGTTTAAAATTCAAATTTTGAATTCATGACCGATTTTTTGTGACTTCCATGTAAATTTCTGGAAGAACACTGATGAGATGAGAGGGAGTCATGGATTCAATGTGTGACAGGAATCATCCCAGTTTCGACGAATATATCTGACATATTAGGCTGCGAGTGATCGATTTACTAGGTACCTATAAGAAAAAATTGAAAAGGTCCCGCAAATCTGCAATTAGTTTCCTTCTGTGTAGGATAAATCAGTATTGTAACTTTTATGCAGTATGCCGGATCTCTCGAGACTCTCGTTACGGTTTTTTCCAATATTTTCTGTTACCAGCCACTAACGAAGTAAGCAGGAGACAGGCTTCACACTGAAAGTATTCTATTCATTAATCTGAACATCTTTTCCGAATTTTCATCTATTGTAAATCACCAATTATTAGCATCATGATCTTTCTTGCTGAATCATCGTTCCGACAGCCCTAAATTCCTGCAAAATTTTGTCAAGATCAGCCACAAGTTCTCACGAAGAATCGCAAAATCCTTTTTCCAAGCATCACCTTGCTCACTAAACATTCATCGATCAACGCATGAGACAGACTCCGTAGTGACCGTTTTCTTGCCTTATTCTCAAAAGTCTTTATAGTCTTCCTAACTTTAAAATTTATACACTCTTCAGACTACAAAATCGTCGAATCAGACAGAGGCCATATCCCATCAGGGAAGACCGGACGGACATCACATCAAACGATCGATTCTCCACTCCATCAGATTCGAAGTATATAAGCGTTCTCAGCTTATCCTCATCTCGCTCTATATATATACAGGTCTATACCTTCCAAAGTACCATCTCTTCACTCTTTACCTCCTATCTATATACACTTCTATATAACTATAGCTATTAGAGTTTGATTTGGCCGGTCCGTCCTGGCCTACCACCCCCGGGGCTCCCAAAAAATCCGCTTCGCGTAAAAAAAAGAGAAAGGAAGAGGAGCTGGCGCTGCCTCCACCTCCCCCTTTCACCCACTCTCCTTTACTACCACCCACCTAACTCTCTTTCTATACAGAATATGTATGTATAAACTATACATATATATACCGTATACGCGCCCAGTCTCATCGCTGATTTTCTTTATTTTTTGGTGCGCGCGCTTGATGGGTCCCTCTCGAATTTTTCCCCGCCTTGCCTGGCACTAGCCGAGATGCCCCCCCCCCACTCTATATCAGCTAAAAAACAGGCTTTTTGTCGTTGTGTGTGTGTGTGTATCCGTGTGTGGTGCAAAAGTTTTGCGAATGTGTATTAGAGACCCCTCTTGCCTCCTGATTGTATATACGATGGTACCACATCCAATATATATCAGTGATTCCGTCGAAAGTGGGATTTTCCGTGTTCCATGTTCCCCAAAGTTTTTAAGGGTCGGGATGTGCACTGTAGCAATTTTCTGGGGTGTATTCTATTGGTGCGCAACTATGTTGATAGTTTTGGAGACGATCCCAACGTTCCTGTATTTTGTAGTGCCTGATAAAGGGTCCAAATGTCCATTCCGTCCCCTGTAGTAAACCGAACTTGGACTTTCGAATTCATCACGACGCATCTGCAGAGTCAAAAATCCCTATATGTAGCTATGCACTTCAATCTGTAATACTTCAAATAACATAATCCACCACTTTGCGAATACAAATTAAACCCTCAGCTCGAACACGGCCATCCGACATTTTGAAGACGGGTTTGCACCGAAACTGCTTGCACAGCACTAATTAGCTCGGCAAAGTTCCCAATTGTCGAACCAATCAGGTTGTCATCTAGACACCCAAACACACCTAATTCTTGCGTGACATTAGCCGAAAACTCGAATCCGCACCCAGGCGCACCACATAAACGTGTTTTCCAAATGGCGTACAAAATTTTTGGTAAATTCCGTCCCCATATTGTGCTCCTCCCCAACGTGCTATATCGCTTTGTGGAACACATTTTCTCGAAGTATTTGGTTGCATGCGATCAAATCTATGCGGAAAAGAGTCTACTATTGGTTGTCGAGCCGTGGGAATATGATTAAAGCGAAATGTCCATTCCGTCCCTGTCCATTCCGTTCCCATCCGCGACCCCTTAAACTCGACATATCTTTGTCCGGCTTCAGTTTTGACGAGTTTTGAGCTACGTAGCTCTAGGTACTCTCTTTTTGTGCCAAAACGAGTGAAAACCGAATGTAACGATTCACCAAAACTCGTCTGGGGCTGAAATAATGTTTTGGCCCAAAACACGCTCGGTGACAATTTTAGCCCCAAAAAATCCCACTTTCGGCGGAATCACTCATATATATATTTGTGTATAATTTAACGGTACACTGATGCTAAGCGCCGTGATTGGTGCACTCGGAGTGCGAGCTTTGCGCTTCGTCGTCGTCGTCGTCGTCGTCGTTGTAGTGATGCCATCGGCATGGTTTATACACTATATATGCGAATTTAGTGACTTTAGATGTGTGTGTGTGTGTGTGTGTGTGTGTGTGTGTGTGTGTGTTGTGGAACCCCACGAGTATAGCAGAGCAGACCGATCCGCGGTTTTTTTGCTCGCGTTGACTCTTAATTTGGAGCCTCAGCGCTCGTCGACGCCGCCAGCCAACCAGCCAACCAACCAACATAGCCAGGCCCGGTCTCTCAAGCCCATCACTATAGATCATCATCCGGATCTCGATTTGTTCGCCTGCAGGCGTAGCTAACTCTCCGGATCGAGCTTTTGCGCACCGATGAGCCATGCACAGCTCTCTGACTTTCGTTTATTCTCATGCATGCTAGGTATATGTGTGTGAGATGTGGAGGCTTGATATTTGAATTTTTGGTCTCAAAGAAGATTGGCCGGCTTTTGCTGTACATATTGATGAACGAGACGAAAATTGAAACCCATTGAATGTGAACAATTTTTTAAATCGTAGTAATTATCTGTCCTCTTGTAGTAAAATTAAAAAAATTATTCGAAAATTTTCAATTTTGGACAATAAATTTAAGATGTTGATCAGAATTTTACGGCTCAGAAGCCCGTCTTTCATTCGTCTTTCTTTTGAGAACAATTTTATTTTACTGGGCCCTTGTATTGTATTCACTTGTTGCGTCTTGAAGACAATGAGAAATGAATCTCACAGAGAGAAAGAGAGCCTGTATAGAACTCGAGCGCACGTGCCGCCGCCTCAATGTATTCTTGACTCAAACCCTTACACGTCTTTTTATAGAGTTCTCAGGTGTTGATCGAAATACACACGAGCATAAATCGATGTGCACCGTCTTCACGCGCTCTGGATATATATTTTAGTCGGTCCGTACAGCACACGACGACGACGATTTCATATAATCTCCAGATATATTTTCACGGATATCTTCAGTAACGAAAAATCTGGTTTACCATCTATAGATGAGAAAAATATCATCAAAAAGCTTTCGAGTTTTAGTCTTTCTTCCTGTCGACAAGATGGATTCTAGTTTGAGAATTCCTTCAATCACGAATCGTTGATTGCATACTTGGTCTATAACTCTTTGTGCATGGATAACAGCGACCGGCGGGGCAGTTGATCGTTTTACCCTTTTCTCATTCAGTTTTCATCTTCGTATTCGTAGAGAGTCGATGAAATCCATTTCTTGTTTCCGCTCTTCCGAGCCTCTTCCATTTTACTTGTCCACGCCTTCGAGCGTTTGCATCCAGTTACGTGAAGTTGTCCGGCAACTTTTTTGAGATTAATATACCAGAAAATAGAGCTGCAATTCCTCTATCCAATAGTATGATTATTTTAAATTTAAACAATTTGACCATTTGCGTAGTTGATTTTCAAGGTGCTGAAGAATGACCCCCCCCCCCACCAAGCTCATTCCTTCGCAAATATATACACAACGATAATATAATCTACGCAGGTTCAAATTGAGACATCTTGATTTGACGATATCGATTGGAGCACCAAAATTTTTTTTAAATTATAATTATTTATTGAAAGTCAGGATGATCCGTTTCCCAAGTTGATGAAAAAATTCATGAGAGATTGACTGACACCCAAAATGTGCGCAAAATTCTCAAAAAATGCTCGAATTGTCTCTTACCTATCTTATTGTTAGTTTTACAATGTTGAATCATATCAATGTTGTCTTGTAATTTTGTCAAACTTATGTTTAAAATTTGACGTCCTTCAATTGTCAATCTCATTGTCATTCCGAACGATCACCTTGGAGTTGACCTTGTAATAACATTCGCAACCAATGAATAACGATTATACTTATTCAGACTACATCTTGCTAACCGTGCCGTCTTTCAAGTCAGAAGAGAGAATAATTAAGTCACGCGCTTATATACGCTATTCTGACGCGACAACCGTCAGAGATGTCTTAAATCTTGGGCAGAAGATTCTCAACAGCAAGATTGATCGGTAGAACGGATTTCAATCGTGATAAGTAAAACTTTTTCTCCGAAATACTATTATACATGATGAAGTGTTGGGCATGTCGCAAAGCTTATCAATTCTTTTTCCAAAAAAGTCAAATTTTTCTTATGGTTGCTAACCAAATTTTATCCCAATGCAAATATTGTTTGGAAGTCTGCTTGAATAATAATTCTATGATGTTGCGTTTGAGACAAGATGAGAAAGTTCGTTTTGAGTAATGATTCTCTCAACATATTTTGGAGGGTTAGGTTGTACCTTCGAACTTTCGAAGACCTTGCGCAAAATTTACCACAACAATCTCAGATTCGAAGCCATTCAATTTGACATTTGTGATGAACACCATCACCATTTATGTCGATTTATGTACTTGTCTATTGCGCGAATCACGAGGCGAATCAGGTACACGACTCTGTGGTACGCAAAAAATCAGCAAACCTCACTTATGTATATTCGTTGAATTTCCATCGGTGCGTGATTCCTCTTCCGGCAATATCCGGCTATACCGATTCTTATTTCAACTTCATTGCCTTCTTCTTGTTCTACTTGCTTTTCTTCCGCGATCTTGTCCATCGTTTCAAATACCCTCGGCTCCTTATTAGACATGTACATTTAGTCTATAGAGTGGTATTACTTGCATTTTTCCATCATAAAAGGAACAAAATAGATTCATATGAATAGACTATTTAGTGCATAACTCGTACATATGTATTGTAGCATCAGATTTGGTTGAACGAAAGAGAGCGAAAGCGCTGCAAAGAAGATAGGCGAGAGTCAAGAAAGAGAGCATATAAGAGAAGAGCAAGTATATCAGAACATGACCAAGAACGACTGACATAGTCCTTCGGTTCTCGTTCTTCCTCGCCTCCTCCTCCTCCTCCTCTTCCTTGCTGGCCTTGACACCGCTCCCTTCCTTTCTCGTGTCTCCTCTCTTTTGCCATATCGTTGCTTCTTCTCCATGTACCATTACTTTGTATATGGGTTATTCCGTATATAGTATCATATACTGTGTATTATGTACTTGAGACGGGTCTGCAAGGGGGTCCCGCAACTTTACAGCCTATCGAGTCCAGCCATAGCATCGCTGCTTCCACTGCTTGTGTTTCGCAAACTGAGAATTACCATCAGTGTGAGACGTTTTGATGTAATTCGCCTTGTGTGTGTATATGATGACTGTATACATATGGTGGGTACATACGAGGCCAACGTTGGCTTTCAAGTGTGAAATTATATGTATAGTATTGTGTTAAATGTGCGGTGTGCGAAAAAATAATGCTATAGCATATATACGATCAGATGAGCAACCCGCTGGTTTCGGCTTTTTTTTTACCGCTGTGATGCTTTTGCGAACATTGTACTAATTCACAAATTCAATGTTGCCTCTCGTCGGACTCGTTCATTTACAAATACTGCCATATCCCTCGTATTTTATAAACCGAAGTATCCATCAATGTCTCAGATTATGACAAAGTTTTTCATAGGATCCTCAATCGTTGAAGATTCTATATCTCAAATAGTGAAACTGACATTTCTAGAAGATGAAGGATATTGATGTAGTTTTGCTTTATCCTTGCAGAAAATGAGTGATGGTGCATCATCACGTCTGGATTGAGATGTACTAACTGACATAGGAGTATTAATGATAATACGTAGATTTCTACCGATCAGAGACCGTTATCTGTATAGAGTTTGAAAATTATCCTCACACTTTCTTGAACCCAGTGATAAACTATTGGAATCACTTGAGCTAACTTTTGAATAAGTCTATTTTCTTTACTAATGTTGCTTCAACCCTGGTACTTGATGCCAAATGCGTCAATCAAGATAAGAATCTGAAAGTCGGTAAAAACCAAGATTTCAACACAAAAACACTGATTAATGAAATTTGAATCTTGCGATAAGTGAGTGATAATGTCAGATCATTCATAGACATTTACAGAATTTTCATAAAACTTAACAAGTGAATGGTGTCTTCCAGAAAAATCAATTCGTAAACAAGGGATGATGACTTTGAATCGAGTCTAAACTCAAGAATGAACTGAGGACTAGAACTTAGAATCATTGATATTCATGATAAGTTAGCATCTTTGACCAATCATCATTATTTAATCGGGTATACCCGATTAAATAATGATGATTGGTCAAAGTCAAAGATTCTTGTTATAACAAGAATCTTTTGCATATCTAGAGTTTCGACTTTGAATGCGGTAAGTTCAAAAATAAAATGGCCTATTCTTCCAGTCAGGATTTTAGAAAAAATATAATTCCTCATCACCTTGTTGACCACCAAATGCACAAAAACTGCATTAAAATGGATGCGTTTTTTAATTCCCTGACCCCGATCCATGCCTTGATATCACGAGCTTGAGTTCCAAAACTCAGTATGTTGAATAGAACATTGT
Source organism: Eretmocerus hayati (assembly GCA_029851415.1). Classification (NCBI taxonomy): domain Eukaryota; kingdom Metazoa; phylum Arthropoda; class Insecta; order Hymenoptera; family Aphelinidae; genus Eretmocerus; species Eretmocerus hayati. Next base: position 156,358,658 of record CM056741.1, read on the forward strand.
GAGGTGCTACCAGCCGCATCACCATCAGGTGGCTACACACACGATCGCAAGGGTGGCCAATGCCATTTCAATGGGCCACCCTTGCGATCGACAGTGCCGCCACCTGGTGAGTTGCACTTCTCATTGAAATTCACTAGTCCCCAAACCTCCTCGATGCAATCACACCAAAGATTTCTCCATACTTTCTTGTCGTTATCGCCAGATGTCTTGACTAGGTCTGAACAATCGCTCATAGAACTGAATTATTGCCAAGGAGAAGAAAAATGCTTACTCAGGTTCTGATCAAAACGCTTATGACGATGAACTTTTTGTGTTCCCCGTTGAGGAAGGATTGAAATCGATGAACTTCTGACAATTTCATGTTTCTTCACACCCACAGGTGTCTCTTCCTGTTAAAATCTACAGAGTATTTAGATAGCTGTAGGTCTATCAGAATTCAAAATCATCGAACCGATGTCTGTCTACATTGATCATTCTCTTTTTCTGTTACAGGTGAGTTTCCATAATTGATTGGATCCGTGACAGACATTACCACCCGTAAGTTCAAAACAGAATTTTTGTTCAGAGTCCTGGCGTGATGTTACCTCTCTTTTGTCCAGTCAAGAAACTTGATTTGAAGAATTTTTAAGATAATTTTGATTTTCTTTTTTCCTTTCAAAATTTTCAGTTGCAATTTACTCGCCCAATTCGTCCATCGATTCTGTGGTCAAATCAGCTATTTTTAACAACAATTCAAAATAATTTCAAGTTTACTTCACACCGTGCAACGAACCTAATGACCATACTCGGACCATACACTTCAATTACACTCTCAATCAAGTAGGCGAACTAACCCCGATAAATTATCTCCCAACATAACACATCGTCCACAAGAGAAACCAAAACCCTTTCTTTCTTATAATGGACCATATGTAACGTCTGCAGATCCTCAGTATCGTCACAAAATGGTATACCCTTTTCTACGGGTAATGGAGTCTCGATGTCGGGCATCGATGGATTCCATTCTCGCTGATGTCGCGCAAATATACTTCTTCTGCTTAGAGCTCTTTGGAAAGAGAGTTCGAGTACAGTCGCCGGCTGTTTGCTTTGCCATCGAGTAAACGGCGACGACGCCGGCGACGGCAACTTAGGGAGTCACCGGCCCTCTTTTCCTCCCTCTGGCTTCCACCCACGTGACGGCGCGACTGCGTATATGGAGCTTGCAATCGCAGCATGGTTTCAACTCGTTCTCCTCTTGTCTACACAGTAGACGGCTCAGGGGTTGCAAAAGGTCACCGAGCTTTTCACGCAGACTCGATGCGGTGGCCGACCCGCGAATCACACACACACACACACACACAAACCACTTCGTCGATTTTTGTATAACTCGCACCATCATATCTATATATATAGCGTAATCTCTGGAGCACCTCGAGTGCATTGTAGTCTCGACGACCGTGGTACGTGCATGCACTCACTCGATGAGACCTCTTGCATGCGAAGCATATTTTGGGATAGGCAAATTTCTCAACGTGCGATGATACTGATGTGGCTTAGATACTCGCACAGGCAGTTTCGAGATCAAAGATTGTCACATCACCACCGACAAGTTCTAAAATCTCAAGTTTTGATTCGATACTTGAGCAATTGTGAATCTGCAGGGTCCGTATCGAAATTCCTTGGAATTCTTCATTTAGACTTACAATATTAACAAGAGTTAGAACACTTCCAGGATGTATCATCACATGTGACGTGAAATTATTAATGACCATCACAAATGATGACCAAGTAAATCCGTTCTGTAATAAAAAAGTGTAAAGCGCCAGGAGTTTGCTTGTGCGACCTCTACCGGCGTATTGTAGACCCAAATGATGATGATGACCACTACCGGCGAGTTCAGCTCCTAACAAGTTGAAGATTTTTCACAGACTTTTTCCCATGAACAACCCATCTCATTACTATTTTTTGTGTCCATTTCGTTAGAAGCGGTTTGAGTAAGTTCCCGAATTTTTAATCCACCTCTTTATGAAAACATTTCTGATTATATTGAATGAAGTTTTAAACGACAAATAATTTTGGCTAAAGAAACAAAAATAGGAAGAATTTTGTATCCCGAGGCTCTCACTTGAGTTTCTCATGTGCACAATGCAGAAGTTTGATGATGTAAATATTGTTTTGAAAATTCAAAATCTAATTTGAGATTATGTATATTGTGAATAATTCCATTCTTTCTTTGGAAAAATCTTTATCAAACACCAGTTCAGTGGCCTCCTCGCAGGCATCGACGAGGATGACTATGATTCCGAGGTAGACTGATTCCCATTGGATTTGGCAAAGGTACCTCTGCCAACTGCTTGGACCACTCCCTCTGCGGCGGTGGTGGCGCTATCGGCGGTGGTCCTATATTATACCCTAATACCGTCGACCCTATCGCCTGCCGCGAGCCAGCGCGCGCGCAACTTTTCGATGCCGTGATCTACTTTTTTTGATTTTTTTTGACTGTTGCCCCGCTGCCGCTAACACCGCCGGGCCGTGCCATTATAAACCAAACCCCACAGTTCTCCTCTTCCCTTCATGGATTGGCCGTGCCTGTCGAACCATCAGGATTCCTCTCCGAAATATTCCGAACGAGTCGAGACTCTTGATGCTGCTACCGCGAAAGCCTCGCACATTCGATTTTTATATCGTCACTCGAATGCAAACGGAATTTGTTGGCATCTGATGCAGTCGTACTCTGTAACTGAGGTGGATATTTTCCTTCTTTGCCTGTTTTGTCGTGATTTTGTTGAACGATTGCATATTTTGAAAAATTCGTTCGAAAAAGTATAGAACGAGCAGTAGTATTAGCGAAGCCCCTTGCTAAGTTAGATTAAAAACCAACGAATACCTTGTTGGGATTCTCGGTAAGATTGGACTCGTGGTTTTGAGATGATCATTTCTAAAAATCAACTTGGGAGAGATATTTCGAGATTTACGTCGGATTACTAGAAAATTCATCAACTTTTTGTTGTGAACCTGGAGAATATGAACTGATGGATTTGATGAATCAACGGTAAAGACTAAGCATGATACACTTAACTTTTCTGAGAGGGCAGTGGGAAACGCTTGCCAGTATTTTTACTCACTTCCTTGTCGATTTACTTTGCCATGGTACCTATATCTGACGATACTGATGAACTATGAAAATAAGAAACATTTTGTCTTTCATCATAGCTAGTTGAGTTTTTTAGAACTAATCTCTATCAATTTCCAAGAAGATCAACTGGATGCTTCCTCACAATAATGTTTAGTCAGAATCAACTCTCAAATTGAGTGACACGAGAAAAAATCGACATCTTTCAAATTTTTAGTCGAGATATGCCATTTTATCTGAAAACTTTGGAGACTGTATATTTTTCCACTAGGTATCAAAAAATGCCTCCTTATAGAGGCGTTCGCTGTACTTCCATAAGCCCTTGACATTTGTCGTTCTGCCCGTTTTTCGCAGTTTCTGCATAGATCCTCTTCGTACACACATTTCAAGCCATGAAATGCACACGTGTTATATGTTCTCCCTTCTTCGATGCCTCCTTTTTCTCAAATCCGTGTCTCACCTACTTCCAGACTTCCTCTTCCTCTATACTAGTATTACTTTCTCTTTCCTTCTCTTCATGCTCCTGCGCGTTAGTACGCTATCTCTTTTTACCTCTTTTGTCATTCTTATTCCTTCGGTATCGTTCTATATCTGCTGGCTCTTCTGGTTTCTCTTACACTTTATCCGTTTTCCCTTGAACAGCTAATTTTGACCTTGACATTGGTGCTCCTTCTCCGATTTTCGTATCTACTCTAGGTCAAGAGTTTTTTCATTCGTTTTTGAACCCTCTTGTCATTCTTTTTCCGCATTGAAAATCATTTGAACCGAGTTGGAAGGATCCGAGATGCTGGGATCAGGAAGATTTTATTTTATAGAACTCCATGTTTTGCTTTTGGGATTGATTATTTCATGCCAGATAGAATTTCATCTTAAAGATTCAATACCACACACATTTGACGCCTTTGCCATTTTTCAAATGTATTCACGACTCTTCTCTTGATCTTGTTACTTACCTCGCTTACTTCACTGAAAACTCTGTATTAACTTTCTTGACTTAAAACATGAATTACCTGTACCTGTAGTTGAAAGTGTTTTTTCGCTTGAAATTTTTCTTTGTTAGATTGAAGCCATGTAGCTACTTTATTTGGATGTTATTTTTTTTTTACATATGTTCAAAGGTCGTATTTAGCTAACGGACTATACAACCGTGGGGGGGGGGGATCTCGGGGGCTTAACATTTCGTGTATTGCACGGTGTATTGTCATGGCGCGTTTGAGATCCAGCCATTCACCCTAATCTAATTCTCTCCGCATTTGTCCGGGAATCATGCCCGTGGAGCAAGGGAAAACTCCTGAAGGGAGACAACCTGCTCCGGAGAGTTGAGAAAACCTGCTCCGGAGAGTTCGGCAATTTTTATCATGCTACCCTTACCGTGCTCATGCCACTTTTCGTATGCATGAACATCGCAATTGTAACATTTCGTGCCTTCTGCTCACGTTGCTGAGGTTTAAGTGTCAACTAGTCGATCAGAAAGATCGGAAAAGTCAGCAAGTCGAGGTCGATTCGACCGAGATGGGCGGTCACCCATCCAACCGCACCCAACAATTATTAACTTCGATGGTCGGCCGAGCTGACACTCAGCGACCCCACCAACTGTCTCGGCTATTTATATGTTATTTTACAACTTACTTTAGAGGTTCCTACATGGAAACAGCCTATTTAATTTCGGTTCAGGAATCTATAAAACAGCATACGCATCTCGTGCAAAAAACTTTTTTACATTCCTTGACGTGTAATATACTTATCAGATATTCAAAATGCTAACCGTGATCCCAAAATACCCAAAAGCTCAAATACTGTTGATGTGTCAAGAAACTTTCCAGGGGACTCCAGTTTAATTTTTGGTTTAGGTTGTCTCTTCTTTTATTTCACGTGTGCTGCCAACTTGGAACGTTTTCATGATGTCCGTGATGTACATATCGAATAGCAATGCACTTTCTGGTTATTGTCACGCTTCCACAAAGTTTCTATGCCATTTTTTCAGAGTATTTTTGATATCATTACGTACATTTGAGATATCAAAATACACAATGTAGCATCGAAATCATAATACAATTCGGCCCATGAAATATTGTCTTTGAGCTCTGAAGTTATACAATCATGGTGGAACCGTATAACACGACACTGATGTAAATGGTTTCTATCGGACCAGTTTCCCATCAGAATATAATGTTATTCGAATTCTCCATCAAAATACTTCAAGTATCATTGGTTGATTGATTGATTAATTGATGTCTTCTGTTAGCAGAGTCGCAAAATGTGAGATTTACAGAGTTGAAAAAATAAATCCTTCCAACGATTGTTGATTATTAGTCAGATGATGTATCACAGCTAATTCTGAGCATTTAGTTGAAGCAACACAGACATGTTTGTGGAAATTATTTGATCGACATTGTGGCGTTTCCTTCCAATCATAAGAAACATTGGGCGCCACAAATAGAAGTTTCTCCGCTTGTCGGGTAAAATATCGCGTACACAGAGATTATCCAAGTTCAGAACCAAAGATTCGATGGTCCTTGAGTCCTCTTCGCAGGAGTAACCGTTTACGCGCAGAAACTATATCTTTCCTTGCCTGCTTCATACAATACCTACACATGTGCTCATAGTTACGTTTGGCCATTGTGTCATGCACGTGTCGAAAACGAGTACACGTACGATATACAAGATCATGACGGTCGATTTGGGATAATTCCCTTGATATTGTAGAGTATAACAGTATGCCAAGCAATGGTTTATGATATCAGATGTACCTATGATGGTTGAGCGTGCAACTACAGAGTTGCAGGTATCCACGTCTCTCTTATTGGTTAATCAATTTTAGAACCTATGGGCTTGAGGTTAATTTCTGCACGCAGAATCAACCTCTTATGGCGCTTTTCATCATGAAAAAAGTATTAAAGCTTATTTCGTCACCTTCGACGAAGAAAAACCCGTCTCCATTTACATTTAGAAGAACAATGGAAAAAGTGTTTTCCTTCTGAAATTTTAGCTCTACATCCTCGATCTTCTTAGAATACATCGAAAAAGATGTTCCTGTAAATATCAGAAGTAAGTGCTGTTCCGAAAAATATTCGCTCCTGATTCACGTAGCCCTGATACTTCAACAATAGGGCCCTACCTTCGGATATTGGTGTTCTAAATGTGTGACACATTTGCGTGAATGTGTTATGTAAGTGAGGAAGTAATTGTAACCGCGTGGTTTCAAACTCTGCATGCATGGGTGTACTGCCTCGTGCTTGCCCCGCAGCCCCTGTGTCCCTTTCGACCTTGGTGCACACCCATTTGAGCTCTCCTTTCTCTGTCTCCCTGTTTCTGTTTTAATGTACTTCTTTTGATAGACCCACCTGCACGTGCACCCTAAAAGAAGTTTCACGATAGCAACTATTGTCAATGCTGTTGAGGTTAGCGATAAAGAGACATAAAGACAAAATCTTCGGTCTGTGCAGACTTGGTTGAGTCACAATTTATTTTTCATGTCTCGCCACTCTTTCTAATCAATTCTCTTGATACGTACTGTGTTCAATTAGAAGCTCTGTTCATTCCTCAAGTCTCTCATGCTCGCTTCGGTCTTCAACCGAAGTACACGAGAAACTTTACAGAATTCCACCTCGAATACAATACTCACAATCCAAGAGAACTCTTTAAGAACAACGTCGGTTCAATAACGCATGCGAGATTTCAAACTCAAGTTCATGTACAAGAGACCAGTGTTGTTTCATCTGTAAATTGGCAAATTTTGCGAATCTGTGCTCAAGGCCTTTCAGTATAACGATCGATCCTTGTAATGAGAGGCTGCTTTCCGTTATGGTTATCGTCACTCATTAGTCATGTATTTGGCTCGCGACAATAGGGTAACATTGCTCTTTAGTAGTTGTCCTTTCGTGCAGTCATTGTGGCCTGTCAAGCCTTCGTTCGAAGTCCTAATACTGTCTTTGCAAAATTCGCTGACTCGTCATCTTCAGGTCTGCATTTCGCGCTCTCTCTCTCTCTCTCTCTCTCTCTCTCTCTCTCTCTCTCTCTCTCTCTCTCTCTCTCTCTCTCTCTCTCTCTCTCTCTCTCTCTCTCTCTCTCTCTCTCTCTCTCTCTCTCTCTCTCTCTCTCTCTCTCTCTCTCTCTCTCTTTCTTTCCATTCTCTGTCGATCTCGGGGCTGTAGACTCATAGTTGAACCACGGAACAGCTACCCAAGCTATACATATCATACAGTCGTGGAAGGTCTATTAGACCGTCCCTGGCCATGAATTTGCATGATTCTGTGAAGAAGTCTCATTGGAAAGTCATCTGCGACGGCTGCTTCAGATTAGAAGGAATGCTGCAGGCAGTGTCTGGTATTGCCGCATTCGGTAAAATTTCGTTATATATCTGCGATACATGGACATGTGAAAAAGAGATGAGATTCCAATACGTTTGTAGGCAATGAGATACCGAAATTGACGAGAATCGCGATGTGACCCTATTCATGGAATGAAATACAGTTTTTCAAACTCAAACATTTTGTGGAGTGAATCACTATCAAATGGATCGTGTATATGTTACCGTGAAAGCCCGAAATCCGTGATTGCCGGGCATTCACTAGTGAATCCTAAGATTCACTGGTCGAGGCCAGTGATTGCTGACATTCATTAGTGAAAGCCCGGAATTCGTAGCTGATATTATTGCTGAAGCCATAACCCGGGCTTTCACTAGTGATTGTCAGCATTCACTGGGCATTGACCAGTGAATGTCAGCATTCACTGACCCCTCGACTGACCCAGCCCAGTGAATGTCAGCTTTCACTGGCTCGGACCAGTGAATGTCGGAGATTGGAAGAATTGGGGAATGGAAGTCGAATAAAATGTCAAACACATTGTCTTATTATTCCAAGTTTCCGAGGCAGGTTGGAATATGGAGAAATATCGATTATCCACCAATGAGGAGTTGTCAATAAAATGTCTTGTCAAATACTTGTCGATCTCAGAAATACTTTATAGAAAATAGTTGTAAATGACAAAAGTTGAGTGACATAAACGTTTCACTTATGATTACCCATGACACACTGCTCATGCTGACACATTTGTCTTTTCAATTTTGCGCGCCACGACTACCATCAAGGTCAGAAACTCAGGAACTCCTGACCTCATTCGATGGGTGATGGATAAAGAGGCTATACTTCCTCAACCTTTCTGAGTGAACCCCCTTTTCGTGGCAACTCGGGAATAATGAGATTCACTTGGGATCCGCGTGAAATTTTCACTCCAAAAGAGTGAAACTCACTCTTTTCGGAGTTGACACAGAGTGGGGGTTCATACGGAAAGGTGAAGAGAGTATTGAATACTATACCTTGCTTTTTCCATATTCCAACCTGCCTCAGAAACTGGGGATAATAAAACAATGTGTTTGACATTTTATTCGAGTTTCATTCCCCAACTCTTCCGATCTCCGACATTCACTGGTCCGGGTCAGTGAATGTTGACAATCACTAGTGAAAACCCGAATTATGGCCTCAGCAACGAGATCAGCTACAAATTCCGGGCTTTCACTAATGAATGTCAGCACTCACTGGCCTCGACCAGTGAATCTTAGGATTCACTAGTGAATGCCAATGCCCGACAATCACGGATTTCGGGCTTTCACGGTAACACATACAGGCTGTACTCGATATCGCTCTATTCTTGACACACTTGAATGTGGTTTTGGCAGGTTATTGAAAAGAATCATTGGGATCTTAGCTCAAATAAAAGAATGTTATGTCTTTGATGTTGTCTGAAAGTTCTAGACTGAATATCGACGAGTAAACCCTGGCTAATTCACCAAATGCTTCTGATAACCTCAGACATTTTTGTTCGCATTCCTTCAGGAATTCCTCATATCCTATGATTTCTCTCTACAATGGGCGATATCCTTAGAACGCCTGGTTTTTATCGAGTTGGTCTTGAAGTTGATTGATCAGACATCGAGAAACATATGACTTTAGATTGTCAGTGCTACGCGAATCCGAATATTGTTTGAATCAGAAACCATGATTTTCCTGTTAATTTCTACACAGGATGTCAACCAACTCCAAGCACGTGTTTAACAATCAAAAATAATCCAAGCTAACTTCGACCATTTTCTCGTTATCTTCATCAGGGTGCATCCACAAATGACGACTACTAAATAATTCGGGTAGAGCTGAAATAAAATTTCAAGCTTGAAATCTGATTGTCAGAGCTTGGTTCATGCATTTATACATTCAAAGCGTCTGCGGCTTCAGACAGATGGGGGAGGGCTTTTGCTTTGCGTCGTCGTCGTCCCGATGGAGCACGCGCAGCAGCAGCAGCAGCAGCGTATTCCCGAGTCTCGTCGAGCCGGCATGCATGAGCCGGGCGGTGGCGGTGGCGGTGGCGTCGACCTCCTCTTGCCTCCACCCTTCCCTCCCATTCCCTCTTTTCCTCTCCTCTTTCCTCTTCACTCCTCTCTATATGTATTATATGCGGTAGACGTCGGCAGCAACCACCATCGGCATCGCAGAAAACCGGGTCCGATTCGCATTCGCACACTCGCGCTTATTTCTGCGCTCTCGTCGAGTCTGCGAGGGAGTCTCGCGAAATCGTATAATATTAACATCGTTGAAGGATAGTATACAGAGGAATAAGAGGACGAAATGCCATTTCACTTTCGTCGGACTCGGGACTGTTTCTCGTTCGTCGTTGCAAAAGTATCAAGGTGATGTGCATCATCAGATGCGGTAGCTGTACATATACGATATTCTCTCTCATCGTGACTACTTCCTTTTCCGCGTCTTTATCACCGACTTTGCTTTTGCGGCCCTTTTCCTCGACCCGCTTGTGTTTTTCTCGCGAGATTCGTTACTTGTTGTGTTTTTGCACTCACTTTCATACCGATGGTGTGTTATAATACGTGGTGTATTGAAGTGTAGTGCAGCATGTGCTTGGATCGTAATAAGAATTGTTTGTGTGTAATGTGGCAAGAAACATTTATTGCAGTGTGGGCCTGATTTAGCTTCGTTCAGACTTGGGTATTTGATTTTTGCTGGTTGCTCGTAGTGGATTATCAACGATATTAGGTGAGTTTCGGAAACAGACCCTCTCTGATGTTTCGAAATATTCAAACGAGTGAGGGTCCGCTGTGTATCAGCCCCCCCCCCCCCTGTGCTTGGTCCTATCGCTCGTCCAGATCGCCGGTTCGACTTTTCGCGGTCCGGTATGCGTCCGATGGCAGGAATTTCATCGCCGTCCTTTTATATACAGGACGAGTATGAGGTATTTCGAGGTATCCTCTTCAAATCGCTCCTGCCAACAAGCTATCCTTGGATCCTTCAAATTGTTATCATTAATTTCTGCTGAATTTACATCTGTATATGGATAATTTTGTCCGGATTGGATTGATTTTTCAATCAGGACTTGAGCTCAGATTTTATTCATCGAGATCGACCCGTGTTTTCTCTTCTTAGTCAATTTCCAAGCTACATAACAAAATTCGGCTTTTCGTACCACATTTTTTCAGATATTTACTAGATAATGTTATAGAATGACCATGGCCGCAGATCCCTGACTGTTCTCAAAATAACACGATAGAACATACTGCAAGACTGAGAAAAAATACAACACTGACAAATGATCTTTTCCAAAATCACAAGTCTCTGAAATGGTAAATTTCGATATCAGGGTTTAAAACTTTTCTTTGCGTCCGAGTGATGGGTTTCCGACCTGAGCCGTAGGCGAAGGTCGGAATCAAAACGAGGATGCAAAAAATAGGTTTCACACCCGTGTATCGAACTATGTTTTTCGACAAACTGTGCGAGAAAATGGAAAATCAGTGCGGAAATCACAATTTTTGACACACTGTGCGAGAAAGTCACTTTTTTACACTGGTTTTCCACATTCTCACGGTTTGTCAAAATAGTACATTTTGATACAAGGGTGGAAAAACTTTTTTTCGCGTCCGAGTGTTGGGTTTCCTGCCTTCTGCCTGAGCCGTAGGCGAAGGTCGGAATCAACACGAGGATGCGGAAATAAGTTTTACACCCGTGTATCGAATACTATTTTTTGACAAACTGAGAGAAAGTGGGAAATCAGTGTAAAAAAGTGACTTTCTCGCACGGTGTGTCAAAAAATAGTGTTCGATACACGGGTGTAAAACTCATTTTCCGCCCTTGTATCGAAATCCACCCATGTACTATTTCCGCACAGCGTGTCGAAAAGTCTATTTTTGTACTCTGGTGATGAAGTGATTGTTGCGCATATGCCTTCATACGTAACATTGCTTCCATTAGATTCAAGGGAGGAAATTCCTTTTATCTGACGTTGTGTAAGCAAGTTTGATGTGAAAAGTACTCTATCAGATAGAAAATCTCACATTTCAAATTCGATGATACTTCCAAGACAGGACGAGGTTTTATCCACTTCTTGCTGTAATACCCTTTAAGGCACGACGATTTTTTTCTTACACTTATCCTCATATAACTTATCCACTTCATTATCAATAAAGATCAAAGTAGAATCGCGGACAAAATGGGTTACAACAGGAAAGTAAAATAACGTCAACTCCACAAAAAAAAATCAACGGAAAAATAAACTTTGTCTCAATTTGAGAGTTCAGAAAAAGCATCCCACATAAATTCTAAATCCTCTAAATCTTGGTTTAAAAAGAGTTCACAATACGAAACGTTGTCGCAAAATTCAAAAATACTCGCGCCTCCCTCACATACAAACCGATCGCTTATATTTTTCGTCTCGAAGGTCTCTCTCTTCGCGAATCGTCTGAAAAGAGAGCCACCGCGTGGTGTTTGTGAATCTGCTGCGAGTGAGCCAGCAGCTTGGCTTGCCGAAAAAATAAAGAGTGAAAAAAAAACAAAATTCGCAAAGCAAAAGTCGAAGGAGCTCTCACAGACCGTAATACATATGAAGCGCGCTCGGACGAGAGGGCGTGGGTGCCTCGCGAATTTCGAAGGAGCTGCATGGTCGATGTTCGCAAATACCTACACTTCTACATCTCATACTCATGTATTTAATACGAGTACGTATATATAAAGTTGAACCGTATATATACTCGATGGTATCGAATGACGCGATTTATGTGCGTCGAGGTTCATATGTGTGAGGTACCTTGATATGTGTGTGTGTTTGAGTGTATATAGGTATAGTGATACTTACATATATGAGTAGTTCTGTGGAAACTTTAAAATAATGTGTGCCTGCTTGTGCGAACCCTTAAGACGCTTGGGAAAAATTCATACTAGTCATTTTCGATGTACTTTTTGGTGCTCTTTTTGGCGCAATCATTAGTTCCCTGGTCCAGAGTGACCCAAAAAAATCATCGTCGAAAAAGGGGTCAAAATGTCAGTTCCGTGCGTTGTGGTTTTCCTTTTTTTCGGACTTTGTGAGCGTGAAGCGCCGCAGTGAGGCTCGTTTAAGATTCGGGCGGGCAAATACATCAGATATCATAGTATCATTCCATTGCTATAAAAGCCCGAAGACCACTTTTTGCATGTGCGCGGAGCACATACATTTTGTGGCGCAGTTTTACTTGAAATTCTACTCGCTCAGTTTTCCTCGATAAAAGTGAATTTGCCTCATTCTACACTTTTCCGCACCAACTTATTCTTAAAGTAAATCGTCAGGCGCAACTTTTCCATGCCTCGGAATTTCGAAAAAAATTGATTTTTATACTTTGCGGAGCTCTTTCCCGCGAAAATCTGGTTTTGCTAACTTTTTTTGTCAGTTCCGTGTGGTACTAGTGCGACCCTTCAACGCGAGAATACGGAGGCCCCAGTCAGTTTTTTTTTCAAAGTATCTAATGGCCAAATAAAAACCTTAAAACCTCAAGACTGTATCTTGAATCGTTTGGCCGTGAGATCAATTTTAGTGTCAAATGTCAGGTTCCGTGCGCCACTACCTCGGCCACTACCGTGTTATGCGTGTTATTCTCATGGTACCGATGGGTGGAAATTTTTAAATCCGTGCGCGAGTTGAATCACATACATTATATGTTCGAGAAAGTCAAAAAATACTTGTCAGAACTTTCCGAAGTGGGATTTGGGGTTCGCACATTTTCGGCCTCCAAATGTTGAAGTTTCAACGGAACTACTCATATATGTTACAGTCTCAGGCACTCTCACGAGGTGCGAGAGCTAAAGACTGATGTGTTTCATTTATGCGTAGACTGGTTTGGTTATGAACGAAAATCGCCGAGACGAATGGGCATCGCTACAATTCTTTGTAAAACCTGTATAAATACACGAGGAACTTTTAGTGATGGAGTCCGGTCAGTTGTGCTGTTTGAACGAGTATTTGAGCTTCTTTGGCCTTGCCTGCGACCGACAATCGATCGTCTGCCAATTCGATCTGTAAACGCTCGAATAATGGTTAGACTCAGAATTTTGTGGGGAGGAAACAGACACAAAATACAAAAGGGGTAGTGCAAGCTTGAATTACTGCAAAAGTAGGCTATGATGCGCAAAAACTGCGTATCGATGGATTGAGTCATGTAATTACACTACCGGTCAAAAGTCTGAGGACACCTGGGGATCAAACTGATGATTTTCAGAGTTGGATATCTCAGAACCTATTGGTCGCAGAGAGGTCTGCGTGGTCGCATTTTGTGGCTGATATCGAGCACTTTCAAATCTATTTTCTGTATTTTCCGTCCCGCGTATTATACCAGAGACACACGAGTTAGAAAGATGGATTTATTTGCAATTTTTCAGGCAAGGTACGAACGCCTGCCGATTTTGGAGAAATTGTTGGATCGCTATGAGACTTATGACATCTTTGAGCCCATGAAAAAATCTTTAAAATCCGTTTTTGAACGTCTCCCAAATTGGTTCTGATTCCGAGATATGACAGATTGTCTGCGAGTGGTTTTCTTTCGAATAATTACACGATAATCCAACAATGTAGAGAAATAGCCCACGTTGGGGCATCTGACACTTATTTTCGCAAGAGTTCAACTCAATATCAGAATAGCTTTCGAAATTGAAGGCTAGCGACCTTGGACTGGGCTGTTTCTCATCATTTTTGGATTATCGTGTGATTTTTTGAGAGATAAACAACCTCAGCGAAATCAGTCAGATCTCGAGTCCAGAACCACTTTGGGAAAAGTTCAAAAACGGATCTCGAAGGTTTTTTCATGGGCTTGAAGATGTCATAGGTCTCATAACGATCCAACAATCTCTCCAAAATCGGCAGGCGTTCGTACCTTGCCTGAAAAATTGCAAAAAAATCCATCTTTCTAACTCGTGTGTCTCTAGTATAATACGCGGGATGGAAAATACAGAAAATAGATTTGAAAGTGTTCGATATGAGCTACAAAATGCGACCACGCAGAGCTCTCTACGACCAATAGGTTCTGAGATATCCAACTCTGAAAATAATCCGTTTGCTCCCCAGGTGTCCTCAGACTTTTGACCGGTAGTGTAGTTGGAAAAATTTGACAACTGAAAATGTGACAATAGTTCGAATTGAAGTAATTCAATTTTTCAGACATGGAAACCTTTTATTCGACAAAAAGTAACCTGGCCACTCTGTGCTTTGAACCTAATAATTTTTTTCCCCCACGAACAACTTAAGTCGTACCAGTTATTCTACAACTAATTTTGAATGTCGTGAATCAATTCGTCAATCAAATTTGTCCATTTTTCGGAATCATTTTTTCGTGCTAACCATAGAATTTTGAATCCGGATTCCGTCAGCCATGATTTCTATACACGTGGTAACTAAAACGAATTGGAATTGTCGACAATTAGTTGAGCAAAGGTTATGAGGAAGATCATGAAAAAATGTTCTCATCCGTATAGAAATTTGAGATTACTCAATTGAACACAGAGACATCAAAATGTTGAGCCATTTCGTTTTTCTCCTTCTATAAGATAAGATCATGAGAAAATATGTTAGCTGATGAGTATTCCCAGAATTTACAAAAATCTTGCTCAGTTTTCCTGAGCGAGCCATCAAGTTCACACTAGTTAATTACAAAAAAAGTACTTCTGATAACCAGAAGGGCTTTCGTTCCGAAAGTCTTGCTGATAATCTCACTCAACTTTCTACGCTGACTCGGGAAGGAAATTTCGTGAGGGACCTTCGATACACAGTCCTAAAACCCGAAACTTAGTTATATCATTATCAAGAAAAAAAAAATCGTACAAATTTGAGAATATCAAAGAATAATCTACTAATTAGCAAAAATTGATACTCGAAAAGTTTGAATCGCATGAATTGTAAATTATTGTTGAGAAAAACTTTATCAATTTTTTGAGGAAATCTACCCATAATCATCTGTATGCTCCCTGTGTTGTTTTCCCAAAAGAAAAAAAAATCGTACAAACTTAAGAATATCAAAGAATGGTCTACTAATTAGCAAAAAATTGACACTCGAAAAGTTCGAATCACATGAGTTTTAAATTATTGTTGAGAAAAACTTCATCAAACTTTTGAGGAAATCTACCCATAATCATATGTATGCTTCATGTGAAAAAAAAATGAACACTGAGACCAGGTCCCTAAAATACTATCGACTTTGATGATGCACAATCATTCAAGCGCCATTTTCTAACCACATTTCCCATTACTTTTGTCAATCAAGTTCCGGCAACTTGTAGGCAAAAACTATCCAATTCTTGAATTTGCACTGACTTCATCACATCACCGAATATGAAATATCGCGTATGTCAAGTATAGATATAGTGTAAGGGCAAATTTGGTCTCGCATATGAAGAGCCTCGTGAAGAGCAAGCGGGTGGACCAGCTGAGGAATTTCGTCTGTGCTTAAGCATATCCATACATATATTGTCAAAGCAAATAAAAAGATATAAACGTGATAGGGGGAGGGAGGGGAGGGGAGGGGAGTCAGAGGAAGATAGGAGGGCGAAACAAAGGTATACGTGTATATATCGTTAGGCAGTTCACATTGCTTTCTCGCATTGGTACGGACACCGGCCGGCAGTCTCGCAAACCAGCTCCTTCGTTGTTCGAATTAAAACTCGACTCTATGTATTGATCAGATAATTTGAGAAGCTCGTGCACAGATCGTCGACATCGTCTCCGTTGCCGATCACACTGGCCTTCGAATATTCGATATTCTTGCGGATGTATTGCTCCAATAAATTCCCCTCACTGCTTTTCATGTATTGATAATTCTTGTCTTGCGTTTCTGATATTTTTGAGAGCCTAAGTAAGAGACTTTTCCAGTCTGCATAATAGCCTAATGCGTTAGGCTATACGGAATGGAATCAGCTGACGATTATCGGCTAGGTCCGCTCTATTTGCGGGACTATTAACTGTTTCCTTAGACCCCCACCTCGGATACTTAACTACTAATCGACTGGTCAACAAGTGCAACTACCTCCTTTGCACATTTTTCACAGCTTATTTACAAACCGGCTCAAAACGATGTAATTTTTATATTCGTACATGTACGTAATTTGCCCCATTAGTTTTGTTTTGCTCGAAATCTTGGCTCATTTCAATATTTTTCAAAGCGTTTTAGCTCATTTTAAAGCTTGCTTCAAGACCATCAAAACGAGCTCAAGATGGTTCAATTCTAATCAACCAGAGTTGATCCATCACAATTTTCCTACAAAGCGATTTTTCGCGAGTTTGCGAGAGTACCAAACACGCCCTTGTCATTTCTTTATTCCCGTGTAGGTACATATGAAGCTATTTCATTGATCTAAATCACGATTTCCGGCTTGTTATGTCGCGACACCTAGTTACATTCTAAGAGATGAGTAAAGTCATACTCCACGCCCTTTCGAGATAACCACGTGGGCGCATGTTGGGTACACTTAAACTTTGGCCTTCAAGTTTATTGCAAACGATGACCGTATTTCTCTCATGCACTCGCTCGAAATCCGAGTTTTGTAATACAGTACCGAAAAAATAATTTCGAAGGTTTTGAGATGAGGAATCAAATGCAGTGAAGTACATTAAGATTCGTCGAATTAAGGAATCTAGGCACTGGTTTCACTACACCGATTTCCTCGGCGTGCTTGAGCGAAAAGTGCAAATCTCACTTCAAATTTCCTGGGACACGCAGAACAAACGTTAAACAAAAAATTTGCGGGAAGGGCAATTAGCGCCTGTAAGGCCTATATAGCCGATCTCAAGAATATATTCTAAAAATCGGCATATGGGGGCATGTTGGAGTACATCAGGGGCAGATTAGGTACGCTTACCTTACTTACAATAAATAAAACATTAATAGGAAAATGTTATCATGCAGATATTATCAAAAGAGAGGAGAATTAAAACAATCAAAAAACCATTTGCATTCACATTTGAGCTAGTGGGTTTGGAATTTTAACTGAAATTTTGCTCAAATTTTGACATTGGTGTATTATACGTTGCTCAGAACGGTGGTTCTCGGCTCAGAAATTCCTTAGCTTTATTCCTTGCGTCATTAGACTGAGGAAGCGATTAACCCTCTCTGACGGTAGTCAAAAGTGAGGTGTGGCGTTATTCTTCATCTCCGTCACATCATCCATCTTTCACGTTTTTTTTCTTTTTCATTGCTGGTTCCCTTTCGCGCCTCGTGACAAGAATAGTTTTCTTACTTACAGTGCATCCTAAGTCGAGAAAGTGAGAGAGGACAAGGTGGAGAAAGAGATACGGAACTATCCGGTGCAAGTCGTCTGCGTGTCTCTTCATAGTCTCGGCTATGCCACTCGAAAATAGTCGTCGAGAGCGTTATATCGTGAGCTATTTTTGCGAGTATGTATGGTGGAAAGTACCTTCCTCGTGAAACCTAACCTTACTTAAGATGTCATTCCAGTCACGCGAAGTCCCCAAAAACTTCAACCTGAGATCAACAAACGTAAAATTGTGACTTTTCAATTTTTGGTAAAAAAAATCTGTAGTTGTTTTCTGGTAAAGTAGCAGCTCTAAATTGAGGAAAGTCAGTTATATTCTTGCCTAAATATTTCGATTATTCATGTTAATTTTCTTATATCCATGACTATTAGTAGATCCTCGTATCGCTATTCCAAATTGCATAAAAAAATCACACATCAATACGAGTTTGCAGTATAGCGTCGCGAAGGAAGTTGTCTGATCGTGCCAGACGGTTTTTGGATACACCATAAGGCTGTGTTCACAATTGAATGACGCGCCATGACACACGCGGTCACGCAAACGACATAGATCTTGATTCTGGAAGTGCCCCCTTCGTGCAGTTTCGATTTTTGGGTAACTAAATGATTTCTCAATTGTAGAACTTGCCCATAACTCAAACGAGAAAACATGTTGCGTGCGAGGTCATGTGATATGGCTTGTCGTTTATTTGTGGATACACCCACAAATACCAGTATTCAAAACTAATCTTGGCTCACTTTCTTGGCTCTTTCGTCACAAGAATTATGCAGTGGTTCTCCTATATGAAGCGTTTTCGTGGAGACGAGATGATTCCTTATTCCATCTTTTTTTAAAACCCGCGGTATCCTGGCGAATACATGTAGTCGTAGAGTTTAGCTAATAACGCGCTTGAACGAGACTCAATATTGGAAGGGTGAGGAAGACTTGGGCAGCCTCGAGGGTGTATAAAGCCGAAGCTCAACTGGGGGAGTGGATTTTGCACATCGAAAAGGGCCGCGCTCACCCGATGAGCCTCCTCTGATTCAGCCTTCACATCCGTTCATACATATATTATATTAGGGCCTCTGGACGCGGATGCTGACTTTTTTGTATGTGCAGTTGCAGCAGCTATTTTAGATCAAAGCCATTCCTGGCTATTTCTAATCTGCACTGCAATACCTGCTTAACGCATCCGCTCGACGTTCGCTGCGGCGGGACCCACGGGTGGGTCCCGCGATTTTTCATTTTCCAATCTCGTCCAGTCCATAATGACTCGAAAAATACACCCAGTCAGAATTTTCCACGGTGATTTACTCTGTCTTGGGCTCAACCAACGAACCAGAAAAAGTTTGCTCCCATCCAAGCATTTTTACCAGGATACGGGGGTCCAGTTCATGAGAGGAATAAAATCACGAAAAACCGGCTTCGCAGCGAACGTGTTAATCGATCTTGCAGATTATCAGCGTCCGCGTCCTCTACACCCTGTCAAAATTTTCGATGGCCTGTGATGAAGCCAAAAATCTCGTCTTGATTGGCACGGTGGCGTATCTGTCAACTTGGGCAGCTCTATTGTTGTAAATGCCCTTCTTCGCCTCCCCTCACGATTCTCATCGATGGCCCTTGATGGTTTTTGAAACGATCGCCGGGTCGAAGGGATAGTAGAATTTTGTTGCTATGAGCTGTAACTGGCGCTTGTCAGTTTCCTACCCCCTTCAAATTAACTTTTTAATGATTTTGGTGTCCGATAAGCGATATTTGACGGACTTGTAAGTGTAAATAAAGATTCAGAATCTTTACTTATTTCTAAGAGCTATGCTATTTCACAGATTTCACATAATGTTGTGGCTATCTTTTTGAGGCCTCACGAGAGTCCCATAAATTCCTATAAATGATTACTGTACGCAACTTCGTAAAATTTCACACATCAAATTGGTTGTCGAGCAAATATTTGGAGATTCTGCTACTCATTCTGCTCAATCTTGATTAATGATGTGTGGAGTCGATTATTACTATTTTTTAATATCATTTTGTCAAAATCGAATTTATGCATCACACCAACATATTCATTGATCCAAATATCAGTATGATTACATGAATATTTTCATATCATTGATCAACTAATATCATCTATTCTCATGGTGTAATGTTTTCTGTTTTCAAGTGAGTTATGAATACAATACCACTTTGATGAACCAGAAGGGCCCGTGAGTTGTGAAAAAATTTCATTACCCAGATATGCTACAGATTTTATTAAAGATTTCTTGTTTTTCATGAGAGTATCCAAAGCTGGAATCACTCGAAAAGAGACTAGTAAAAACTGAAAGTGCTATAGAAAAAGTTGGAAATGGGTTACTTAGATGTGAAAGGTCGAATGTGCGTGTATGTGGGGCAGAAGAGGTGTAGAAAGAGGAGTCAGCAAAAGTGAAAGCGAATGAAATGATACGAGAAGGAACGAGTGACAGGACCAGATGATATTGAATGAAAGCAAAATGGATTCATGTGTCGAAAGTCGTCGTTCAATGATCACTTTTTTATTCGATGATATTGTTCAAAAGAAAGAATTGACTTTATCGACAAATAATTTTTCTACTGATGAACCGTGTTTGAAATACTTTTGATCATAAATTTGATGAACAACTCCTAAACTTTTTTTCAATCGAAAAGTACAGTAATATCTGAAAAATTCTGTAAGTTTGTTGTTTTTTTACCAATAATTTTTGGTGAATGTCCACTGACAACACGAGAAAATTCATTCAAGTCCTGGTCTATTAGCCCGCTCATTTTGGACCACACTTTCCAACCTCGAAAAATTTGTCTGACACGAAAAACGCCAGGAACTGGTTATGTCACATGACAAAAATTGGCAAAATTACGAAATTGCCAATCTTCGGTTTTTGCCATTTTTCCACGAAGTAGAAGCATAATACCAAGCGTATTTGAAATACTTCAAACTTGTACAAATGGTGTATCAGGCAAAAACTGTTCATTTACGAGCTGCAAACCTGTGATGGCTCTACTTGCTCGAAGTCACACACATTGGATTGCAGTACAGATAGGTGCATCATAAATAGGTGCTTTATACTTGTTAGCGTTGCAACGATAACGATAATGTTACGTGTGGATAAATTACACGAGACATTGTTGCATCTTTATCTCTTTCTCCTACCATCTTTATTTATCTTCTATCCCTTTCCTTCTTTCCTTCCTTCCTTACTTACTTCCTTACTTCCCTTCTCGCCGCCCTTCCTTGTATTATATTCGTCCTTTCTCGGTGCTCTCGTAGACGCGTAACCTCCTTTCCCAACCACGTGTTCTCTCTCTATCTCTCTCTCATTCTCCCTCACTCAAGTGACTTCTATGTATACTGCATGTATAGTTTGTATGTACACGTTGCACGTGGCAGACTGAGTTGCATCCCTGACTTCCGTGAATGAAACCCTCTCTTCATCGTTCCTTCCATTCACCTGCTTTGTATACTCGTATTTGCTCATTTCTCTTGACTTGTATACGCCTCTTTCAACTAATCGCACTCATATAACCTTGCATTAAAATTTCAATATCCTACCTAATTCTACTTTTTAATTGTATATTTTTTTCTCAAACTTTACCAAGTTTTCACCAAATTTCAGTAAAGTTTGTCAAATTTCATTCTGTGACCTTTCGTAACAAATTTTTTACGTGTATGCAGATTGTAGATATTATTTGGCGATTCTTTCTTTCAGTAGTCTGCAAGTCCAAGAGTTTAAAATGGAAATCGCATTGATGAAATTATTTTTAGTGCCTCCTCTTTTCCATTAGTATCCGGTTCGAACATTTTCCTAGATTCGCACTCTCGTTTTCGATGTAGGGAATGAACGAATCAGTATCAGATTGATATGAACAAGTTCGCGAGATTTGGTTCTGGTTACTTTCAATTTTTTTTTAAAATGATGCCGACCACAATGAGTTGAAGCTTGTGTTGATAAATGATTTCGCAATACTTTTCAATCCGGCCATGAAACTCAGTTTGTTGTGTAACTTTCATACACAAGATTCATGAAGCATCCTGACTGAAAATTTGATTGCTTTCTTACCTTGATTTTAAGTCAATCATTGGCATTAATGTTTGGGCCTTTACAATGGATTTACACGTCCTTTTCTATCTACATGAGAATTTAAATCATGATATATAATCACACGAAGCATAATCATTCCTGATACTCTGCTGAATTAGTATAATCACAAAATACCGTCAATATATAGATCTGAGTTGCAAAACTTGGCATAATTTTTTGTTGCTCGTAATGTACGTTCAACTCTGGATATAATTATCAATCTTTGTGATAAGATAAAATATTTTTTGTTAAGTTACTGACTCGCGGCATACGAAAAAGTGTATTTTTGAGTAAAATACACTGAATTTAAGGCATCTCTTTTCCGTTATATTTAATCAAATATTACTTTCTAAATCGTCCTTGACTAGATGCACCAGACTGAATGAAAATCTAAATGCAGTCTGTGTCATAAAAAAGTGATAGGTAAAAGTCGGTTCATTTACACCGAAAAATATCTAAAGCTCTCCAATTTCAAGGTTATAATGAAAAATCAAAACACGAGTATTTTCTAAATAGTGGTGCTAAGGACAAAACCATCAATATCCTATAGGGTCAACAATTTGTCTAACTGTGACTTCGTTTGGAGCCCATTGACAACTTGAGCAGCAGCAGCAGCAGCAGTAGCGTAGACACTTGGGAAGAGAGAATGGACAAAAACGAGTGTTTTTCTTTCGTCTGCCACTTCTTCGCCTTCTTACACCATCGCCACCTTCTTTATATATTGCACCGATACACCAACACTACTGGAGCTTTCATTCATGAATTTTCCTACCTTGTGCAGTATCTATCTCTTTCTCTCACATGCCCTTTGAGCACATACAGGGAATACTATCTCATCTTATCTGGTCCTTATTTTTTCAAATTTTGGTCTATTATCGTAAATTATTTCGAACTTTATTTCTCATTAATTACACAATCACGATCAAATTGATCGACATTATTGGAAGAATACCAATGATAGAATCTTCCTGTTTTTTTTTGAGCGAAAAACTTGAGTAAATTGAAGGTTCACAACACAACACTTTTTACCCTTTTTATGTTCAGAATTCAGAAATTTTGATTCCGTAGCTGACGAATCAAAAGAGGGTGTCTGATTGAAAAAAGCTCGTACGTAATTTTTGGCCAGCTTATAGCCGATTATCTGAATCGATAGTAAACCGAGAAAAAATCGAACATTAATATTTGTTTGCATTAAAAATCTTCTTGGCCTATTCGACATTCATTATGCGGTCCGTTTACTTCTGTCGTACTTTTTCTCGCCTCAATTAGAAAGAAGATAAGAGAGGAGATGAGCAGAAACTTGAATATTCCTAGTTTTATACTTTTTCAATCAAGACTTTCCTTGCATCGACGACATCCATCGGAAATAACTTTAAAGATTCTTCCTTGATTGGCCGTTGTTATACCCGGACTTGAAATGGGAGAGAAGAATCGACAGTCGATGAAGTCTCCGAATAGTTCATTTTTCTCGCTCTGCGATGCGATAAAGTTTTTCAAGTGATGTATGATATCAAATGCAAACTTTCTCATTGACTGCCTGAAGCACAAGTAAAATCATTATGCGGATCGAGAAAAGGGAGGCGCCGCGTATTCTTGATTTTCTTCAGTTAATTGGTGGCCATCACGACTCAAATATCAATCTGGTTGATACCCAACATCAATTCAAGTTCAAAATTTAGCGTCAATGCACCGAGGTAGAATTCGTTGCACATGTTTCGAAATTTTCAACTCGGATAATATTTTTATCCTAATTTTGAAGTACGCATCTTACAAATGATAACACTGTGGATTAACAGTGATTTATTCCATCAGAAAAATTTACTCAAAAGTCGTGAAGTCAAAATCTAGCCGGTAACTGCAATCCATGGCAGTTACATGTAAAAATGTCATGCCGACTTTAGAACCCCCGAAACCTTCACCTAACTCTTTAGAGAGTCATACGGAACCTTAGCTTCCAGTTTCACCAAAATAAAAACCATAGTTCAAAATTTGAGTTTCAATACGACACATAAAAAATCGGCGGATAGGAAAACAATTCTTTAACAACGTTTCATATGATGAAGGACCAAGCGACTCTCACAATCATGATGATGGGGTGGCTGCTGCGAGTGCGTCAATTAGTTTGCGGGGATAATTGGTCGGGCGATGCCCTTGAACCCCTCCAAAAGTATTGATTGAGTCGTCCTGCCGACGAAAGCGCCATGGGGGTGAGATGAATTTGAGGGAGAGTAGTAGCAAGCTCGACAGCACCCAACGCTTTTTCCACCCCCATATACAGCCAACACGACCCCCGCCTTGCCGGATAATCTCTGCCTCCACTCGTTGCTTGTACAAGTCAGGCCATTGCCTTGTATGTCTATATGTGTGTGAGTGTTTCACGTGAGAGAGTGGGCGTAAGCGAATTCTGATAGCGTTTGCTTTCGCGAGTCCAGGGTCGAATCGGAAACGAATAGCCCTTGCCGGTGTCATACGATGTGTCGACCAATTTCATAGCAAGTACTTGGTACTTGGCTTTGCCACATACTTTTGTTTCGGCTTATTTCTGTATGTATTGGTCGAAATTTGATGAATTTTTTTGTGAGGGTTGTTTCAAGTATTGATCACCTAATTTCAAAATAAAATTTCATAATCAATAATTCAAATGCCGCGATTCAATGTCATTATGGGAATGAGCAAATTCGAACTGGTGATCTCGTTGATGTCTTTCGAGATTTTTTTCTTGGTTTGGTGACTTGGCAGCTAATTCTTCGTAAATTGTTTATCGAAACGAAGTGTAGGCTGTTTCTTCCTTTCTTTCTACGCAATTTTTAAACAGTAGCTATTGTAATTGAAATTCGAAATTTTACATCCTTCGGTAGAGTGGGATCGCGTCATTTCTTCTCTTTCTTCTCCCCCGTTTCCACGTTTTTCGCATTCCATTCAAGCCGCTCGAGATCCAGTCCGTCATTCAGCCATCCTGCGCACGATCGCTATAGCTTTTCATTCACTGATTCGGGCGTATTTTGTGACTGCGTATTTCTGCATTTCACAGTTCTGTTCTTTCGTCGAAACTCTTGAAAATTGTCCATTGTTTGAAGTTTTTTGGTAATTTTCTTCTGAAATGTTAACCAGATCAACGAATGTTTGATCGATTTTGTCCATTATCATAAATTCTTGTTACCATGTCGTTTTATTCAATGAAAGGACAAACCAAGGTCAATAAGGGTGGAATGTATTGTCATTGCGTTGTTTATGAAGTTTATGGGCGCCCAATATTCAGATCCATGGAGAATTTTTAGATTGAAACACAATTGAAAATTCGGAAGCAATCTCGTTGATCCACATGGATATAATTTTCGACTTCTTTTGGAGCTCAATTTTTCTTTCTTGTAAAATAAGCGAGTGCCCATTATGGCTCTAACTTTCACATGCTCTTGAAACCTAGACAGTCAAAATATGAGACATTATCAAAATATATGGAAAACAAAACAATTACTCCTTATTGGATTAATGCCATTCTGAAAATCCAACATATATATCAAGATAGACGCAGAAGAAAGATGAGCAATTTTGAAGCCTTTCAAATTTGTACCCAAGTCGAAACAACATAGAATCCGTATGATATTATTAAACAGTCGTTGCGTGCACATCGAGGTTTGCTAATAATTCTCTGTCTCGTTTTGTACAGCCCTAAACGAAGTTCATAGAATAGCAGTATGGTTGTACTAGTAGTATTAGCCAGCAGCCAGACAGCAGTCGCAGGATCGAGTAAAATATAATTATCATCGGTCGCTGCTCCGCTCGCCTCTTTTGGCGAGGACAAAATTGCCGCGAAGCCAAGTCAGCGGAATCGGAGATTATCAAGTATTACGAGCGACGAGAAGCTGAATCGAAAATTCCCCTCTTGGCGCAGAGTACGCTTTTTTGAGCCCTTTGAACATGTTCGCACACTATGAGTCTGCCTCTATTGAGTTTTATGTCGCCTGTTGGGTAACAAAATTTAGTTTGTATATTATAAGGATATTAGAGAATGAACATTTAGGATAAGAATTGAAGCAGATCAAAATTTGGAAATTGAATTCTTTAAATCAATAGTTGAGGATTTGTTAGGGAGTTGAGTCTTCATGGCAAATTAATTGGCAAGTTATTCGTATTTCCGTCATTTATCCACTGTATTGTAATTTTAAAAATCAACGATTCTAACATGAATCATAGTGAATGCTTTTACGTTTTCCATCTGAGTTGAATTTACATGGCAATTATTCGTATCTCTAAATTGCTCGTAATATATTAAATACTTCCAAATTACGAACTTGTCCAGCACAAGAACATTTTTTAAACTAAACAAAGTGATCTACCACCACCTCAGAACCACGTAGTAAGGTAAATTTTTTGTGAATTAAGGGCTCCTGTTACCTCGTTGTGAATAATTTCATGCAACATTCCACGATTTATTTTTTTCTGTGTGAAATCATAGGTTCCAAAAAAACTCTTAGGTTCATTATTGCATTTTTAGAATCATTATTCATACAATGTAGAAAAAAATCTACTTGTTTTCAACAAAAAAATCATTAAAGAAGATAATGTTAGAAAGCCATAAACCATTTGTTACGAGATTTGTCATATTCCAGACCGGATCAAAATTGGATTCTCACCCATAACCACCAGCCACATGCAAAAATATTCCCCTTAAAAATATCTTCAGCGGCAAAATTGCAAAGTTCTCATTGAAGAATGATTACCGAAATTCTGATTTTATGTTGTCTACATTTCTGGGGTTTCATCAATCTCTATAGATCGATATATACTTGAGTCGAGGAATTGCAGATGATCAATACTTTTTAATTTCCTCAATTATATATTCCCGATTTTTAATATTTATGGTGACTTTCGAACACACATGGCAAGAATTTGAAAAGAAATCGTATGAATTTGTGGCAATTTCAGGACCACGAAACCTCAAGAATGGACTCTTTATGTGCTTATTTATTAGAAAAATGTCGAAATTTTGTCATATTACTACTAGCAATCGATCTTTTTCGCGACAAAACATTTTTTCCAAGGTCTATCGAGCGAGCGCATACTCCATTTGCATCAATCGAACATACATAGCCTTCTCTCTTAACCTGTTTGAGTGAGTTTCCTCCCCCCCCCCTTGTGGCAACTCCGAAAATAGTGAGTTTCACTCTTTTGGAATGAAAATTCCACTCGGACCCGAGTGAATCTCACTCATTCCAAGTTGCCACAAAAGGGGGGGTTCACTCGGGAATAAGAGAGTTTTTAACAATGGGCCCATATAGTGCTTATGAGCTTGTCTTTGTCAGACTGCGCACACCTTATCAAAACGAAAAACTCTTTCCTCACAGAAGAGACAGCAAGACCTATTTTATATACAGTCACCTACCCATAATACTCGAAAGGAGGCTGAAACACGGCTTGCCAGTGCATCAGCCGCCCACGGGTATTGCAAGCTTGCAAGCTCTACACCGACATACACACACACAGACTCATCTCGCAGATGACAACGAAGTCGTCGACTCTGACGACGACGACGACTACACGAGAGCTTGCGGCTCTCTTTTTTACCCACTCTCTCGGGCGGGGTGGGGGGGGGAGTTGGTTCGAAAATCTATATGTATACTCTTTCTCTTAGTACAGGGCGAGGCCCAGGCCTCTGTCTCTCTCACTCACATTCTTGTTCATGTTTTTGCCTGCCTACCATATACTACATATTATACTGCTGTGGCTGCTGCAAGCTCACTCTTTCTATCGCAAGCTCTTCCAGTTGCTCCGACGGATAAAGTGAGAAAGAGAAAGATAGATAGACGCGACAACCACCCCCGCACGAGACGAGTCTGCAACCGCCCTCCCAAACCTTGTCCATGTTTGTGTATGAGAATATATCTAGATACGTGTGTGTGTGTGTGTGTGTGTGTATGTGTGCAAGCTTGGCAAGAGAGGGAGTATTATATGAACGGGCGCGGGTGCGGGGCGACTCGGCCGTCGCTGATTGCGCAAGAATTGGCAGGCCGTAACTGTGTACCTATGTATGCCGGTTTGGTTCGAGATCCGATATATATATATATTATGAGATCCCCTGCGCGCGCGCGCACACACACATACACTTTTACACGAAAACATAGGTACGTGTATTGGTGTGCAAAATTGCCGAAGCTGATTGTGTCTGTGTGGTATAAAGCTTGCCCCCAATCAAGTATATAGGTACCTGGTTGCGATCCCCAAGCTTTCATTTTCGCGATTTTGTGTGTTGCGAGAGGGAGATGGAGAGAGAGACTGTTCATTGCACCCGCTGCTGTTGATGCCCTATCGATTTGTTTTGGTTCGAGCTTGATCGGTCTTTCTGTGTAGTATTAGTTATTTTTCATAGTCTGAAAGTTCGTTGTCTGCGAGGCTTTGAGCTTTTTACTTGTAGATTAGAAATGGATTAGAAATGAATCTCATTCAATACATCGCGTTGAACGATTTTTTTCCAAGTTTGTCATAGAGTGAAATCCTTTGCCGATTGGAATGTTATGTGATTCGGATAAAATTTTGATGGTGGAGAATGAATTCAGACATTTTTTCAATTTCACTCGATTGACGACTAGTAAAGAGTTCATGTGAAGATTCTGACATCGTCTTTGATGAGGCTTGATGCCGGTATATTCACGATCTTATGAACCCTTAGTACCATATTAAAATTGTAATGAAAAATTTGTTGTTATTCTGAATAATTTTCGGGAGTGACTTTGTTAAAAAAGCTACCGTGAGCCAAAGATTGCCCAAGAGTCACCGTAAACAGCTAGCAATCTCGAATAAATTCAAATTTTGAGATTGAAAAAACGTTGAATGATGACAAGTAGACGTAATAGAAGAGCTTGCAAGATGTCCAAAAGCGTAGGAGTGTACACGTGAACGAATTTAGATATACACCAGGCTGCAAAAGTCGATTTTATAGGAAACGAAGGGTAAAAGAGCCCACAAAATCGCGAGCCAAGCTTTGATATGGATATAAAGAAGGAGGAACAATGAGACCGACAGAGAAATAGTGAGTGCGGGCGATGAAGGGAGGGTATAGACCACTGAGCTGTAGAGGGGGATATCAAAAACTAGAAAGGGGGTCGTCTGGCCAACCCCGCATTGCAAATGTTCTCCTAATCGTCCCCGAAGTTCTATCCCTACGACGACCACCGCCAACGCGCTACACTGCCACCGGCGCTGCGACTGATTAAAGAACAGACAGAGATAGTTGGCATGCCACACCGGCCGGCTTTTCCTATTATATATAGGTACTCGTTGGTACTCTCCCACATACATTGACTCCCCACCAAGTATAGATTTGCCTATATACCTGTATGAATGTTGACTCCCGCATGCCGGAGACACCCGCTATTTGCTCGTGTACTGCACTTTTATCTGTAACTGTGTTTCGATTGAAGCCTTTCTGCATCAGATTTCAGTTCTATAATCATACGGACCTCGAATCGGATTAACTTGAGAGATTTTTGGATAGTTTCAAAATCCCATGAAATCATCTCATTTTAGAATGATTTTAAAAATTTTCTCTAAAACTTGATTCTGGTTTTATTTTGAATGGTTACCATTTGTATGTAATCAATAGTTGAACTCAGGATTGTGCAGGATGGTGTAAAAAGGGTGGGAAATGAAATACTAGCTTCCTTCAGAATTTTTTCCCGATGCGAAAGTTGAATTTTACACGAGTGGATAAAAACGTGCAGAAAGAGTCAGAGAGCAATGTTAAATTTGCGAGTAGAGAGCTTCTATAGCGTGGCGCCAACGTTTCAAGTGAATTTCCGACATCCTCACGAAGCTTGACAGTCTGCATGTCTCTATTCTGCATTCGGCAGTATATAAGCCGAGAGAATCGAACCCGGTACCGTAATACGATTTCTCGCGCCCCGGCTAATCGAGTGAAAGCTCTCGGCGTCGCGACTAATTCACTTTTTTTCTTGCCTCTTGCACCACCTCCCTTGATTTTGTCCCTGACGGTGGCGCATCCTTCTCCTCTTCCTCTCACGCTTAAAACCGGTTCACACGACGCTATAGGTGACGATTCCGATGTTCGATATCGTCCTTCCTGCAACCCTCGTGCGTGGTACATCGATGTCTGGCTTGGCTGCTATTAGGGTATAGATTTTCACACGCAAATTTTCACCGAGAGAGTGCAAACGCTCGTGAAGCAAAGTCCTATAATTCGATTTTTCAAGATTCGAGTGAAACTTGGATGGTTACCAAAAAATCCAAATTATATCTTGTTCGGGGTATAATATCAGTTCACCGTTCTTGTTTACTTCTAAATCAATTTCATCTCCAAACAATTAAGTTATCGACCAGGTTACTAAAAACTATCCAGCCATCGATGGATGAGGAATAAAACTCATTCTGAAACTTTGAGGAAAAAACTTCAGTTTCCCAAAAAAAGATCAAAGGTCAAGGATTTTCCTCAATTTCTGAATAAATTCACCGTTTGCTATGACAACTAAATCTTGGAATCATCCAAAATCTACCAATGGCTCTTCTCATTTCTCCACAAATAAATCTCTTGAACCATGCTACCGAATGAAAAATTTCAACCTAAAAATATGTAAATTTTATTATTCCAGTCACTGCTGAAAACGGCTGACCAGCTGAAAATCAAGGGGCTGTGCGAGGTGCCGGAGAGCAGGGAGGGCCCATCGGTAAGCCTGAGCACCAGTCCACCACCGGCCCAACTAGCACGTGACTTGGCCGCGCCCCGGCTAAATTACAAGCTCAGCAAACGTCACCATCCGCGCTTCAAGCGGCCCCGTAGCTCGTTCGAGTGCGGTTCGCCTCCACCGCCCTCGTTGCCTCCACCCCCGTTGTCTCTAACCCATCATCATCATCGAGGCGCCTCATCTGGACATCCCGAGATTCATCATCGACATCATCGGCTTCTTGGAGCCACAAATCACAACAACAACAACCGACATCACGTAAATCATCATCAAAATCACGGCCTACATCACTATCCTGGTGATCCAGATGTTCAACTTAAATTTAAGCTAGACGATATTGACATCGACGACGACGAGGACGATAACGAGGAAAACATCGACGAGGAAGAAGAAGAACTCATTGAAAATTACGTGCACGATTGTAGCAAACAGGTGAGACTTTATCTGGACGATTATTTCAATTTGTTCTGATCTTTTTTACCGACGGCACTGTCGCATCGGTAACGCAGAAAATTGGTAGCTCATAATATTTTCAGATTGCATGTTATTTCACTTGATATTCACTGACAAGAAAAACTGCTGAGCTTTTGGAGGAATAAAAAATGGAACGAGCCGTATGCGTATCTTCGAAGATGTTTCCTTAACCTCAATTTAATTGCTAGAGATTACCTGCGTTATGCATTTAATTATTGTCAAAAAATGGGAATTGGAGTTGTGTGGGTCTTCTTAGATAGACCAAATAACATCACGGACAAGTTGGATATTTCATTTGTCATCGGCTCAATCCGTCACGTGAATGTACTGATAAAATCATTGGGAATTTCCCATATAGTAGAGCCATGAAGATGTTAACAGCATTATTCTTCAAAACTCAGAATAATTTGGAACATAGTGTTGAACTGATTTCAAACCTGACGGTTTTCAATTCAATGACAGAGAGCTGAATTAAAATCTGCATATAAATCTTTTCAACAGAGACTCAAGTCACAGGTTGATTCATTTCTATCAAAAATTGACTAACAGCTTTTTCAGAGGTTTGTCGAAAAAGACACTCGAGCCGTTTTATGATCAAGTTTCATGTTTGTAGCTACTTACACAAGTAACAACTGCCTAAGTATTCTTCAGTTATCGATTGAAGCGTCCTTTTTCTCCTTCTATACTTACGACAGCCCAGAATCAAAGAATTGAATCAATACCAACGGAATGATGGCGTGAAATGTTATGTACGTCAAAATGCCATTCAATTTTCGAGAACACGATGTGGTGGCTAATGCGATTTTGTGGTATAACGCAGGCTCGACAAGACCGCTGGACGGGAGAAGATGACGAGTGCATGGAGACGACAGCGCCTGGCGCAGCAGTAGTCCTGGACACGTGCCAGCGTAAAAGCAGTAGCAGCAATAGCACCAACATTGGGTGCAGTGGCCCCAACGCTTCAGCAACCGACAGCAACGCCACAAACAATCATATATTTGCAAACAGTAGCAACAACAATAACAATAATAACAACGGCAGCAGTACAAATCAAAGTAACAACGGCAGCACCAATAGCACTTGCAACAGCCCAAAAAGCAACAACGGCAGCAACACTAACAACAACAACAACGCCACGAACGCGACGGCGACCAACAACAACAACAACAACAACGGTAAGATCTTTGAGAATCAACAAAGAATTTTTTGTTGCTCGGACAATGCATTTATCACGTTAAATGGATGGTGTTTGCATCTACCATTTGGAATCACTCGAAGACAGTCATGAATTATTCCAGTTTGATTGCCCAAAAAAATATACCGTCAATCGGGGTTACTTTGAGCAGACTGGGTAACTTTGAACACTCATTTGAATTCTTGAAATCAAAATAGGGATGCGCAAGGGGTCCTCGGACTAATTTGCTTGATAGTTTCATGTGTGGAAAACATTTTGCATCGACGAAGGAGTCCCTATCAGCTGTGGATTGATAGAAAGCACGATTTTTGAGCAAAAATACTCAGAAGATGAGTACTTTTGCTCAAAAATCGTAATTTCTATCAATACACAGCTGATAGTCGATGCAAAATGTTTTCCACGCATGCAACTATCAAGCAAATTAGTACGAGGACCCCTTGCGCATCCCTATTTTGATGATTTCGAGAATTCAAACGAATGTTCAAGGTTACCCCGTCTGTTCAAAGTAACCCCGATTAACGGTATTGTTAGCTAACGAAATTTCACTCGAACCCGCCTTCTATTTAGTTGAAGAATGAGCACTTCACAGTTTGACGCAATTCGTAGGCTATAGAATAACCGGAAACGTATTTGAATCAAAACATATTTGAATTTGACTAACGAACTCGCTAACGAATACGTGCAAATGATTTTGTAGAAGATTAGATCGACTCATTCTTGCATTTGTTCTGGAAGGAAGAAGAATATCACGTGCATAAGAGAACTCTAGAATTCTGTAATTCTTCCAAATCTTTGATTCAAACATTGAGAACTTCCACATCATTCCACCTATAGATATACATTGTAATATTTACTGGAAAGTCAAACACAAGAGGAGAAAGACTCAATCGCTGTAAATAGACACATTTTCGGCGAATGTCTGATCCATGATCAAACAGTGCTCAACCCTCATACTAATCATCATCCATTTTGAATTAATCTGTTACTATCTTTGTTCAATTTAAACTTGACAACAGCAAAAACGAACTGAGATCAGAGACCATCCCATCAGATAGATCAGAGAATTGAAAAGTTTTTCTAACGCGTGATATTGCATAGAAAAATGAAAGCAATGTAGAAATATTTTCAGAATGACGACTCCTCTAACACGATCTCTGCAACTGCGGAATTCACGTTCTAGTCCTATGTGCAATGGGCCGTACCGGTGGAACTCATTTATTGTTATTTTGATTACCGCCGCTCACACAGTGTTGAATGTGAGGGTGTTAACCTACTCGGGATTTTTCTGTGTCCACGACCAAATTTCAAATGCGTTCTGAATTTCTATGATTGATAATTATGATTAATTTTTGCAGGTGACATGTTTTGTCACACCGGTCTTGGCCATTACGGCCATCATCCGGATCCAGCAGAGGTAGACCTTCCGCCAGAAACCCAGCCAACGCCGCCAAGCGCCACGCTCGTCGGTACAACAATCACTCATCTCAGAGACCAAGAAAATCACACTGCAGGTTCGTGCACACCCAAACCATATTTATTGCTTCGGCGTTGTGGAAACGCATTTGTTGACGATTTACGTTGCGGCCTATAACTGGGAGCTTCTTTTCGATAGAGTTCGACAAATTTGACGTGATCCATTGATCAAATGAACGTATTTCTCTACCAATTTTATTGGTCAATAGTTCTAAAGTGAGAAAATTATCACAATGAGTCGTCCAAAATAAGGGCAATGGGTTGCAATAACTAAGCGGCAACTGTCGAGGCCCTCACGAACTTGAATAAACGAAGCTTGCTTGATTTTGCGCGAGCAGCGTATATGTATTACAAACTCGGAAAGCCCCGATGTGACATCGATCATTCTTTATCGGCTTCAGCGGTGACAAACCAAGCTTAAGCTAGATAGCATGGCTGGTCATGCAATTTCTATTGTTTCCAGCCACGCTCAATTTCAGGATTTTGTCAACGTCTCTTTCCCAAGCAATGTCGACTGGAGGCTATCACTGGTGAACAATTATGCTGTCGTCTCTTTTTTCGATAGTTCCTGTATCTTCTCAGGGTTGCTCTTAAAATTGCAAAATATCCGCGTTGAATTATGTCAACTTTATGTTAGCATGATTAGAGTGGGCGTTGTAGGGTGTTCAGTGATGGTCAAAATCCTGATCCAACAATCAAAAGTGGACTTCTCATTTCATCCCATTTTTCATTGATTCGTTCCTCAACGAACCTCCTCCCAAATTTTCCTGAAGTATCATACCGATAAACATAAAAAAGAAATGTTGAAACTTTCGTGAACAATTAGAATATGTTTATGGTATTGGAACGTCAATTATATACGTTCGCACTAAAAAGAGTTTTCAAAATTGCTTCATGTGAGTAACAATTTCGGTCCGCTTTTAGCAAGCTCATGCGAGACTAGCAAGGTGCCGTCTCCTAACTACTTTTAACAACCTCAAGATTGATTTACCGACATTTTTGTTTTAGATATTCAAAATTGCGACGTAAAGATCAAGTTCGAGACGCTCCATACAATGGACTCTTCGGATACAATCGACATCGACAGTCACATGTCTGACCGAGCAAGCGTGGACTCCAAGACAGAGGACAACATGATGATGATTACACCCGAATTGCTGGGTCTCGTGCCATCGAGTTCAGCTGATGAGAATTCGGGCGAGAATAATTCGCGATCTGGAACTCATCATGGCACTAAATCTTGGACACAAGAGGACATGGATTCTGCCCTCGAAGCGCTTCGAAATCACGATATGAGCCTCACGAAAGCGTCGGGTTAGTATCTTTTAATATAAGTAAAATGCTCTTTTCAAGATCTGATGACGTACCTTCGAGTTTTCGTACGTCATATTTCTTATCTTGGCATCATAAACAAATATATCTTTAATTACTAAAAATTTGGACTACGTTTTGCAAATTCTCGAGTCATACTGTGATGTCAGTTTGAAAATACCTTTTAAATCATCAACTTTGGTTCACTTCTCTAAATCAAACAGAATTTAGACTTCTTTTATCACTAATGACTCCTTATTGTACTTTATAGCAACATTTGGTATACCGTCTACGACATTATGGCAGCGAGCGCATCGTCTGGGTATCGATACACCGAAAAAAGATGGCCCGACCAAGTCGTGGAGCGATGAGAGCTTGAATAATGCTCTGGACGCGTTACGAACTGGCACGATATCCGCTAACAAGGCTTCCAAGGCTTTTGGTATCCCTTCGAGCACTCTCTATAAGATAGCGAGGCGAGAAGGTATTAGACTTGCGGCACCGTTCAATGCAAGCCCAACCACGTGGTCACCGGCAGACTTGGACAGGGCTCTTGAAGCTATCAGATCAGGTCAAACCTCAGTACAGAGAGCTTCCACAGAATTCGGGATACCAACAGGTACCCTGTATGGGCGCTGCAAGCGTGAGGGAATCGAGCTTAGCAGGAGCAATCCTACACCTTGGAGTGAGGATGCCATGACCGAGGCACTCGAAGCCGTCAGGTTAGTATCATTTCATCGAATCAAAGTTCTTTTTCAGTCATCGAGAAATTTTGCATTTATTTCGTTGGTCGCTGTTCAAGAGCGATTACATCTCTTCATGTTGTATCACTCTACCGAGCACACTTTAGTCCGGTTATGGAGCATAATTTTTCTTTTTTAGATGCTGCATAAATGATTCAATTCAATTACGTCTTCCTGGTATTGACCTATTCATGGGTATCAAAAAATATGCTCCCATAGAATTTCGCGGTCTCTCGATTTGCATGTATACCATTGAAAACTTTAAGGACTTGTTTATTGTTATTGATTTTTCGAACTAACTTTGTCGGAACTAGAAGAATATCATTCGGCTTATACGGGGTTTTATATACTTCTACAACTTCTGCTACATGTGTTTGTGCTAAAAATTTGAAGATCTTTGATTTTTGGAAGAAAATAAGTAATGCGATTGTATTTTAGAAAGAACGGTCACTTTGAACGGTTAGTTATCATATATTCGCGACTAATTTGCTGACTCGTAAGCACTCTCAAGCTGAAGAGCATTATGATCTGTCATCATTTTGTACTAATTTGACTTCAAGAAAGATTCTGGCATTGTTTTAGCAGCACTAATAATTTATGTGTGACATGACAAGATACAAAACCGAGGTGAAATTCAATTTTGAACTCATTCGAAAATTAGAGGCAGAAAACTCATTCCATTGAACCACGCCATTATACTTCTTTTGATGGCGCAGAAAAGACACAATTTCCTCATCTCCAAACTCATTATATTTGCAGACTGGGCCACATGAGCATCAATCAAGCAGCAATCCACTACAATCTACCTTACTCGTCACTGTATGGGCGTTTCAAACGAGGCAAATACGAGGATCCGACAAGTGTGGTCAGCGAAATGTCACAGGATGGCTCGTCGCAGCACTTTGTCCATCAGAGTCCAACCCAAAACCACCACGCTTCATCGCTCCCTGACCAGATGCCATATCAGGGCAGCTGAAATTTGCCCCTTTACTAGGACGCTGCGCCCGCGGCCTGGTAAAGTTTGAAATGCTGCCTCCGCCACAAACTTGCGCGAGAGCAGCCCATCACGCCGAGCTGTGCTACCGTGGTTCCCGGAGTATTAGTAAAAAATAACGGGCCGAAAAAGGTCCTTCTCGAGCTGTGATGATGGGCGCGAGTCGGATATCCGTCTCGTTTCCGACTGTTTTAAATTATTTCTTCCCCTTTACATTCGCTGCCACTTCCGCGATCTTCGACTCAATTGATCTTCCCCTGCCTGATGCACACCTTCCCCAATGTCCAACCGCGAAAATTGCTCGTGGACAAAGTCGAATTGTGTATGCAGTACCTGTGTATGAACGGGTTATGGCTTCCCACGAGATTCGTATTTTGCGTAAGAGCTAATAATTGTGCAACGCGTTAATAGCGGAATCCCCAGGATTATCCGCAGTGAGACCGATGACACCTCGACTACGAGCTCGTAGAGCAGATCTGGTTCAGATCTGTCATGACAAACTAGTTGTAACGTTTTATTGATGATACGACGAAACTTCCAGTATAGCTTTGTTCTCGATTGAGATAAGTTTTCGATTTTCTTTTAATTCTTTTGTCCCTTCATTGCTTTCAAACGTTTGACTCGAAATGTATACTTTGTAAGCTATAGACTTTATCGTTAATTCTTTGCGCAAAGCGTTAGTGATATCCCATGCTTTTACAATTGATAATTCCTAGTTTTTGATGATGAGGATCGGATGAAATATTCATCATCAAAATAATAGTTTTTTTTATAATGCTATTGATTACCTAATCTTTATTATTATTATTATTATTATGATTATTATCATTGCTGTAATTTTCATTATTGTAGTTATGGATATCATTATCATCATTTTCTATCACGTTATGAAGTTCAGATTGTAAACTTACGAAAAAGTAGAGAAAAATGGTTGGCTTAGTAAAAGATTCAAGTTTGGAGGAACCAAATGAAGATTCTAAATTATTTGGATTCATGAACTTCTTTTCCTTCTAAATGAAAGAGAAGATTCACTTCCTTACATATAATCAAAGTGGAACAGTGCAAAATACGTACGAATAGATAATACTGATTCTTAAAGAAAAATGACCTTGAAATTTGATTGAAGACAGACAATTTTCGACAAAAAACCAGAATGTATCAAAAGATGAATATGATATGTATTAAAGAGCGCGAATGAAAACATCAAAAAACTTGTTGTTTTGCGTAGAATGTATTGAGTAGTGGATACTATAGTTATCTCGTAAATAATTTGAATTTAGGTATGGAAGAGCCTGCCGAGATGTTGAAAATGGCATCTGTTCAGCATTCATTCAAAGTAAACGTTCTCTTTCTGACCTGAAACAGATGCGTTCAAACTTGCATGCATAAATGGATTGGATATGTAATGCGCATTTTACTCATTATTTATATTGTGCTCGCAGGTACTATTTCGCGTAAATTTACATCCTACGAAAACTACATCACACGCAAAAGTATATAGAATTAAAAATATATATCTTATAAATACATGTACAGTTTATATATTTTAAATTAAAAATTGATCCAATTGTACGCTGAAGTTTCTTATTTTCATGTCTCTCTATATTTTGTTTGTATCTGACAAAAATGGTTATGGTCTACTCGAGGATGTACTTGACGATCAATACTAATCTTGGCTATAGACCGTATTCATGTCAAATAAAATTTTTGGTCACTCGTTGATATTTAAATGATTTGCAAAAGTTTGATCGCTGGCTTTCTCGAGCTAACATCGGCTCATATTATAAGTATGATATCTTTATTGTCTTACATTAATCAGGAGAGTGTTTTAGATCCAGGTCATGAAATCGGTTGAAACTCCGGGAATAGTTTTCTTTTAGCACCAGAAGAAGATAACCAAAATTATAGACCCTAACGCTCGAGCGTTTCCGAACTGCAGCCAAAAAACTTTTCATTGCCCATCTGGCCCCATGTTAAAAAATGACATATGGATGATTCTGAGATAACTTATGCATTTGATGTCCTGACCCCGCATTCATATGAAATGATCAAATATGATGAGTCTAACGATGATTTCTAGTGTATTCTATTGAAATATAGATGTCCCAATAGTTCCGGGAGCGGATATAAATTTAATGTGGATCTGAGCTTACCAAAAGTGGTCAAAATGTCCTTACCGTGGCATGTCCTTAACTGGAGTTACACGTTTCAATCGTGTAGTTTACCAAGATATTCATTCAATCTCGGTTCCGTACCACTCAAATATCAAAGTTGGGTTATGAAAAGGTGATGATTTGTACAAATCGAGTATCAAGTCTCACTTCAAAATAGTCAAAACACAGCCGACATTCTGTCCTGGAATTTTGCAAATTTTTCAAATGCTTCTCGATAATTCGACTCCGGGTCAGCGAATCGCTTTAAACGACTCTATAACGGTGGTAATTGATTCCTAATACACCAAAAAACAAGATTCTACCACCAGCGAAATGATGAATTACGTGAACAGCTTCCCACGCGATGACTTATGGACAATTTTTCCGTTGCAAAATAAGAATTGTCCTTACCGTGGTCACTGGCTCTCGAACACTATGCAACGTCAAGGTCCAGAAATTTTTTTACAGTCTACTCTCACCGTAAAAATAGGCCATGTATTCAGAAAAAACGATACGTTTCGATTTACGCCTTTGAGATCACTTTTCATGCCAAAATGTCCTTACCGTGGCAAAAATATATCGAAAATTGATCATATCTTTTACACAGATTGACTAACGTTTATGCCCGTCTATAGGAAACATTTTTGGATGTCAGATAGATTGGAAAACACCTATGAGCAGTCAGATTGCAGCTATATTTCAACTAGTCAATTTTTGGTCCAAATCCCGACTCCCGCCGTTTTTGCCCTCGAAATACCTAAGTTATCTCATAATTACCCATTCAGGTATATAGTGTAAGGCATAAGTACTAGGCTGTAGCTCGGGAATGCTTGAGCGTTTACGGTTCACAGACAGCTGCTAAAAGAAGGCTAACGTCAGAGAAATTAGCCGACTCCATGAATGGAGTCGGATTTGAAACATTCTCCTGGTAAGAGCTGGCATGTTTTGTGCCATTATCACTCATCATGGGACTAGAGATCCGTAGATCCGAATGGGGTGTAAGATTATGGAAAAGTGGTGGACATATAAGTTATGGAGCTGTGAAAGAAAGTGTTTCGGACCGATGGCGAGGCCATCGGAAGGATTGGGTGAAACACTTTCAATCACAGTTCCATATCTACTTGCATTTTTTTTTCATAGTTTTACATTCGTTTCGAATCTACAAATCGCATTTCTAATCCCACGATTGGTATTGATGGATGATTAGAGTATATGTTAGCTAGAGAAAGCGCTCAATTAATATATTCATTTCGTGTTTGTCAAAATGCTGATAGAGATTGATCTCATTCAACTTATTCTGTAGCACCGTGGATTCCACTTTTATACCGAACATCGAGCCTCGAGGGTTCGATCACGTTGGACGACCGTGTACTAGGAGAGAATATTCTTGAATTGAATCACTGAATTGGATGACGAAGATCAATGTTTTCCAGTTAAATATGTGGAAAGAACTGTCTCCAGAGAGCCAGAAAAGCCGTCCAAGGAATTCAAGAAACACAAATAGATCCGAGCCCGTCTTAGCCAACCCCAATGCATTTGAACTCGAATTTCTTCTTCAAAATGATGATCTCGTCTCTTCAAACTCTGATCGAACGAAACGTTAGCCATGAATGTTTCGACTTCTAAGCAAACTCTTTTTTCGAAATTGAATATTCTTCGTGCAAGCTCTTCATTGGATACTATACATGATCTTCCTCCTCGAAACTGCCTTCCTGCATTTGATGAATGGACGTGAATAAAAAGCCAGCTTCCAGTAGGTTGATAGAGATCTTATGGATAGTTTTAGAACACTTCTGTAGCACTTTGGTAGCATTTTGAGAGCACTTTGAAAACATTCAGCAAGCACCTCAGGAACACTTTGAAAACACTTGTGAAACATTCTGGGAGCATCGCTTGGGTACTTTAAAAGCACTTGGGGAACATTTTTGAAGTAAAATAAGAACACTTTGAAGCATATTGTATGTGCTGTCTGGTCGCTCTTCATAAGTGTTCGAGAGTTCTTCAAGAACTAAGTGGGTATTCTTTCCACCGGAAATTCGGGAATACTTCAGGAATTCTTGAAGAGCTTGGTGACGAATAGCACAAAACTCCTCATGAATACTTCAGAAATCCTTCGAGAATAAGCTTGCCCACTGGGCCAGGACCCTCGAGTGTGACCCTCGGAATTCGATCACTAAGTGGTTAAATTCGGTGCTTCAATACGATCTTGAGCGTAAATGATAAGTGGCACATCCAATAATCCATATCGATAAGAATTATTGTTTGAAAATTGGGGCGCGGCATGAATCAACAATAAAAACATGCAATTTTTCACGTCTTTTTCGATTTTTCTGTCGTAAGTCGGAAAATAGCAAATGTGCAGGAAAATGTGTAGATACATAAATTATAGGTCTTTAAAAGATCTACAAAATTGATCAGAACTTTTTTCCTCGCAAATTGCAACCCTTTGAGGTTATTCCGCATCAAAGTCAAAATCTAATTTGTTCAAACAAATTCGCTGAAACTGTTTATAACGGGCTCAAACTATTTTTCTAAGATAGTTCAGCGAATTTGGAGCAGAAGAGATTTCTGGGAATTTTTTCCTAAACTTGATCGTTTTCGAGTAATGGGAATGGCCAATTCCACGACTTACCCTCAATGCGGAGCTTTCATGAGCTTTCAAGTCGCGGAATTGGCCATTCCCATTACTCGAAAACGATGAAGTTTAGGAAAAAATACCTAGACATCTTTTCTGCTCCAAAGTCACTGAATTATCTTAATAAATAGTTTGAGCCCGTTATAAACAGTTTCAGCGAATTTGTTTGAACAAATAATTAGATTTTGACTTTGATGAGGAATAACTTCAAAGGGTTGCAATTTGCGAGGAAAAGTGTTCGGATCAATTTTGTAGATCTTTTAAAGATCTATAATTTATCTATCTACACATTTTCCTGCACATTTGCTATTTTCCGCTATTTTCCAGAATTTTCCTTTCTGTCCGGAGTCGCCTGGCCCTGATGCTGAGAGCATGCCAGAGTGTTGTCCGGCGTGTTGTCGGACAGTTTGTCTGCGTCAGTCTGCGTAAAGTGGCGTAAAGCACGTGTGTCATTCATTTTGTCATTATGGCACGCTATCCTCTCTGATATTTTGATAAATTTTCAAGATTTCTGAGTGAAGTATAAATTATAATCAAGATGACACCAAACCTTGAGGTTGTTGTAGGGACTTACGAGCAGTTTTTGCTCGGATATACAATCGACGATGTCGTAAACGTAAGTAAAACGTTGTCTTCTAGGTTACATTTGGAAAGCGCTCAGTTTAAGGGATTTCCTATATTAACTGTCCTGGAATATTACTTTACATTTTTTCTGTGAAAACTAACTTATTCTTTGTTTACACAATTTATCAATCTCATCAATTGAGATGTTTAGGTTTTTGATGTATGCATTTAATCCTTCCACCAGCTCTGATTGTTTTTCAAGTTCATTCACCAACTTGGTTCAATGTCAGTGCAATTGTTAAGGGAATGCATCTAAATTAATTTGGTGAAATTCATATTCCTCATCATTTAAAAATGGCTCAATCCAAGAATCCAATGAAAGCTCAAACAATGATGAAGTAGACGTAGATTCACTTTCCCCTTTTCATTCTCTGCACAGAAATATAAAATGGAGCAAAGCTTTGCTACCCACAGTCATCTTGCAAGCATTCGTAGTGTGGCAAGCAACAAACATTACCTGGCATCTGCAGCTGCGGATGATACAGTATGTTTATACGACATGCGCAATAGAACAGAAAATGGAAAACTAGTACATCACACTGGTATGCTCTTGACTACGGATTTATATTCATAGATATTTAGCATGTATCTGAATCACCATACAAACTTTTTGCCTATTTAGATACTGTAAACAGTGTATGCTTTACACCTGATGGATCTCATATAATAACAGCCAGCAGTGATGGAACAATAGGAATTGTCAGGTGTGGCAACTGGCAAGTGGAAAAACACTGGCTAAAACCTCATAAAGGGTTATCTGTTGAGATGATAGCAGTCCACCCCTCTGGGAAAATCGCAATGACTACTGGGCATGATGGAGTCTTGAGAACATGGAATCTTGTCAAAGGTAGACAAGCATATGCAACTAATCTCATACCTAGGTGGAAAACTGATGCAAAATACATCAATATCTTGAAATGGAGTCCAGATGGACAAAATTATCTAATAGCTATTAACACCAGAGTAGATATTTACTCTGTGGAGACAGCAGGAGTTCAGGCTGAGCTAAGTTTTAGCTCCAAAGTGGTTTGTGCAGAGTATCTAAATAATGAATTTCTTGCTGTAGGTTTAACTGATGGTAAAATTTGTATTTATGACTTAAAACAAGAGTCCAAAGTAGAATTCCAAGCTCATAGTGCTAGAGTCAAGTGTATGGCTGCAAATGAGGAACTATTAATTTCTGCTTCAAGTGCAGGAGAGATTAAACTGTGGTCATTCAATGACAAAAAATTAAAGCTCCTTAATCAAGTTAATTGTAATTGCAGAATATCTTGTGTAACATTAACATCATGTTTGAAATCAAATGTAGAAAAAGATAAGGATGAGGCTTCCGAAACACTTCTTAGTAAAACCCCTAATAGATTGAGGCTCAAACAGCAAGTAATAATAGAAGAAGAAGAAGACGGAAGAAAAAAGTCAAAAACACCAAAATCAGACAAGAAGAAAAAGAAGAAAGCACAAGAATCAGCTGGAGATTTGATGGGAGATGCCCAAGAGCCATCACCACCAAAGAAAAGTAAATTTGAAAATCCTGTATCCAAAAAG
This sequence comes from Eretmocerus hayati, assembly GCA_029851415.1. Taxonomy (NCBI): domain Eukaryota; kingdom Metazoa; phylum Arthropoda; class Insecta; order Hymenoptera; family Aphelinidae; genus Eretmocerus; species Eretmocerus hayati. The sequence continues at coordinate 156,402,251 of CM056741.1, forward strand.
AGGAAGTTGGAGGATTCAGATCAATTAAGTGAGGTAACAAAGAAAAAGATGTTGGTGACCCAGAAAAAAAGGAAAGAAATACCTGAAACAGTGCTTGCTAATCCTTTAATCAAAAAGAAAAAGATGAAGAAATCTAAGGTTGAAGCTGGCCTAACTGCAACAAGTCAAGTTAGTTTAAAGAAAAAGAAAAGGAAAATTACACCTGAAGAGTCTACATCCTCTCTCCCAAAGAAACAAAAGATGATCAAGAATCTTGGCGGGAAAATTTCGTTGAAAAAGAAAAAGAAACAAAAAAATTTCAAAAATAAGATATCAAGATAACTGCCCTCTTTTACTCATTCAATCCTCCTCTTTGAATAGGTGAGAGAGATTTGAATGAATACAAAAGGCAAATGTTTCTGTTATCTTTAATTCAATTGTTCGATGACCTGAAATCAAGATTCAGAAAGCATTTACTGTAAATAGTGTCACTTACAAACCAGATGTTTACTTTTTTATTTTACAAATGAACGAATGATTCTTCACTGAAGAGTGTCTCACTTTTTTAATTTGGCATAACAAACTCAAAATTTAATCTAGCTCAGAGCAATTTGTAATATTTTTGTTCTTGCAGTATTAATTTTGATTACCATATTGTACATTTTGTAAGTGTTTCAACTTTTCTAATTGCAAAATAAATAGTGATTCACGAGAAATTAATGCTGTTCTATCTTGTTGGTCCCTGTCCATCTAGATCCACAAGTTGTCAATTTTGATGCAAAAATTTGTTCAATCTTTGAATGAAAAACGACTTAGTTGGTGAATTAATTTCAAATTCGGCGCGGTCGAACGGAAAATCTCCATTACCATCTGATCAGTTCTGGTGACTGTCAATGTTGGCACGTTCACATATTGCCAGTTGCAGATATTTTATTTTATAGGCAAATTTTGTGTATTGATGTATAGCTCTTTGCTACATTCTGATTTTGAAGTATTCTCATCTGAAAGGGATAAAATCGAAACAGATCGTGAAGATTCAAATAAATGTGGAGAGTAAATGGTTACTGCCAAGGGGATCAAAGATAATTCTGTGCAAAACAGGTTCTATAGATTGCTCTTGTTTGATTATAGTCAATCTTTATAGCATGTCAACATCAGAAAACTATCAAGAGAATTGCATATTTTGTAAGATCCTGAGGAAGGAAGAACCTGGTGTGAACATTTATGAGGTAAAATGGTGTAGTGTATATACTAACCGCAATCTATGAAGTTTAAATTTCTTAGAATTATCCAGTTGAGTATATCAATACTTCTATTTGTTTAGGATGAACATATTGCTTGCATCAAAGATATCAATCCAGCCTCTACTCATCATTACCTGATAATTCCAAAGAATCATATTACTAATGCTAAAGTCCTAACAAAAGAAGATGAACAATTGTGTGAGTATCACATTCGCGCGTGCATTTATTCAGATATTAGTAATTTTAAGAAGGCTCTTTATCATAACGACTTGGTTCACAGATGATAAGATGGTAGCTACTGTTGATATTATTGTCAACCAGCTGGGGTTGCAGAAAGATTCAATCAGAACTGGTTTTCATTGGCCTCCGTTCACCACTGTCAATCACATACATTTACATCTTATTTCGCCAGTGGAGAATATGAGTTTCATAAAGAGAATGATGTTCAAACCCAACTCCTCTTGGTTTGTCAGTGTGAGTACACGATTTCTGTGAATTCAAAAGTTCCTTCCTAGCAGCTTGTCTTACTCCAAAATAAATTATAACAATTGTTTGCTACATTTGCAGTACTCTGTTAAAGTTAGCCAAATGATGGATGCATTTTGAATGTATAGTTTAATTTAATTTGATGGACAATGAAATAATGTTTCGAGTGCATTTCTGGGAATCTTCAACATTTTTACTATATGTTCCTTTCGAGTGATCCTGAACCAGATAACATATATTTATTATCACACAAATATTATCTTGAGGCCATAATCATCTGTCTATATCAATAGATACTAGTACTTATTGGGCTAATCTTGGATGATTTTCTTTTTACAGACAGACTACGTGAAATCGCGCTTCAAAGAAAGCAGCTAGTTCTTTGATTTAGTGGATTTTACAAGGAAGAAGATTCAACAAATCAAAATTTCCTTGAAAAAGTAAGAATTACATTAACTCAATATATGCTTGACTAATTCAACTTGAATTTTCTAATCCTATCAAAAAATTTCAGTCTGTATGTGCTGGAAAAATTCCTTTTTGGAACATTTGCTGCCACTCTTTTCCATTGGGGTAAATGAAATTTGCTAAACATTCATCCTTCATTTTTGTGGAATAACCTGGCATGCTTGGAGGCATGTAGCTAGCATTCTGAATCACAGTGGGACATTCAAAGTGTTCATGTTGCTGGTCAACATATTCAATTAGTCTATTTTCTGTGGTTCCACTCAGGCAGACATAATCCCACATCTGCAGGTGTTGTACCATTTCACATAAACCTACTCCGCCTGCGTGCGGACACACTGGAACTGTGAACAAAAACAGTGTGAATCAGAATTTTGGGAAATACTCATATTATTCTTTAACAAAGATTGTTATTCGTGTCTATTGCCTTGTTACGTACAGTTGACTTGAAAATACGTTCTTGAGACAATCTGAAGCTTTATAGCTATCATTCTATGCTTATGCTTATTACATACAATGAATATTGGTATAGCCATCCTAGAACGCCTCATTTTTCCGGAGACAAAATTCTCGAGATTCTTGGAATTGAACGCTCGCCACAGCGTTCGCATATTTTCAGTAGGGTAATCTTGAATTAAATCGTGATCTTCACGAAATGTTAATCAATTTCTGCTTTTTGGATGAAATGACAACTTTGATTTCATCCTTTTTGGAAAATCTAGATGTCACAGCAAAAGTATACGTATCACGTAAAAATGGTTGTGACGGGTAATGATTTATCTGGGACAGTTTCAACTCGTTGAATAGGGAATAATGAAGTTTTGATCTATAAATTATGACGGTAGATTGGTTCGCGGATCGGCCTTGGGAGATTTTTTGAAACACTTATAAGTTTGTAAAGAAATCTGGTATAGTCTACAGATTTTACGATTAGAATTGCTTCGATGATTCATCTAGTTCTAATTGTAGACTCCTTCTCGTAAAAATGTTATCTAATCGTCTACCAAATTCCAAAAAGCATATACCGTGTTGTTTCCGCAATCTGAATTGCAATAGATGTTTTCCTTCGAAAGTAATTCAACAGTACATCAGAGAACTCCAATATTATGATGATACAATCAATCACATATTTTTAATTAATCAGCATAAATGCATGCAATTTTGAGATAACAGACTGTATATAGAAACTAGCCGGTATATGTAAAGTGATCTCGCGAAACCTGAATGTTGAATATTGACTTTTACAGAGATCGGTCATTGCTTGGGAATATTTAATTCTATATTCCTGAGAGATAAATGAAATTGAAAATCTGAAAAAAATGAGAAACTCCCCAAATCTGGCTAGAGCGGTTATAGCGAGGATGATAGTCCCAGGACAAATACAACACGATCGTGATTGATATGCTCACAAAGAACTTTTATCCTGACCATTTTTTTCCATTTCTGATTTCTTTGCAGGCACTGAATTATAAAGAATTATCTGTATTTTTATTCAGAAGGCTGTTAAAAAGTAATTGCACTTCGCGCTAATTATATTTGCCTTTTCACTATTGAAACTCGGTTCAATAATCCATTGGTATAACAAGAAAGTTCGATAGGAATTTGTTTGCATAAAATCCACTTCGATAGGTAGTAGTCCTCATTTACCTTGCACCGTCTCTTTGCAGCGTTGAGCTGGAAAACTCGGTTAGCTGCGGAATATCCGAGGTGCAAGTTTGTCTGTAAATATTTACGATGCAAAAAATACAAGCAGAAGACCAGAGGCAAATATTGATGCCAGCTCAATGACCACCCTAAACTTTCAATTTCGTTAAAATTTCAGAAAGAAACTTGCAGAAATGACTAGGTATGTTTACTCTGCTTAACGTATTCTGAGTGGCGCTAAGAGCTTCACATTTTACACGATAGACCAAGCAAAAGGGCATCGTCCAGTTCTCAAACTGATGGTACTTTACCCAAGCCATGCACAATATCAGAATCTGAGCTAACTGTGGTTTTTTTTGGAATCTTGAAAATTTTTCCAAGATGATTTTGAATCTGAGTGAATAAGTTGTGCTGTTTTTTTCGATTCTCGAAGCTTGAAAAAACTTACTAATCAATAAGCACCTCTTACCATTGAATTTGCGTGCCATAAGGTATACCGCAAGTATCTCATTGACACCACCAATTCTCGCAGAGTCGATCTGGCAAAAATCTATAGCCTTAGCCTGCAATAACTGCTTGAACATGACTCTATTTGCGCACATCTCCCCTGTAGCAACACCCACACCATAAGGTCTCAATTGTTTTGCAATTGTCGCGTGTCCAAGTACATCGTCCGGCGAAGTCGGCTCTTCAATCCAAGTAATAGGACCACATTCGGCAGATATCTTTTTGACCCAATTCACAGCCTGATCTTGAACATCCCAAATTTGATTTGCATCAAGCATGAGACGATTATTGGGACCAATGACTTTCCTGATGAGTCCGCACCGTCGAAGATCGTCTGATAGATCGCGTCCGACTTTGGCTTTGAAAGCGGTGAAACCTAGACGGAGATATTCCTTGCAGAGGTCCTGAAGATGGGAGTCCGTGTAACCGAGCCAGCCTACTTGAGTGGTGTATGCGGGAAGGCCGTTACAAAGAAGATTCTCTTCGCGTTTGGCTTTTTCAGAGGCAGTGGAATTTTTTAGAAGTGAGAGAGCTTCCTGAGGAGTTAGTGCATCTGTGCTGTAAGTATGACTTGATTGTTATTCACTGGTATCTTTTCCACGCGAGCTATGAAACTTTGGACAAAAACAAGATTGATACAGATATGAGTTGTTCAGAGTCGTAATAGTAGACTGACAAGGGGGACCCTCGACGTTAGGGTCGCCAATCACCCCCAAAATTTTTTTACATTTTGGTATTACCTGAAATATGAAAACTCCAGAGTAACTCCATCAAATGGACCTCCTGTCCAAAGATGCAGCCACTGACATTAGCATTGCTCATATAGGCCCATGTGAAAAGTGATATATATATACATACTCGTAATGCTAACATTTTGCTTGTAGCTCTGAGCAGAAGGCCCATTTGATGGAGTTACTCCGGATTTTTCATATTCTGGGCAGTACCAAACTGTAAAAATATTTTGACGGTGATTGGCGACCCAAACGTCGTGGATCCCCCTTGTAAGTCCACTTTTGAGACTCATTCATTCTGTGGTCTCCCACAATTTAACCGCGAATAGAAGCCATTCGGGTATCATTCTCTAAGTCGAAGAAGATGATAGAAAAGATGGGAAAAATTGTCTGCAAAGGATAGATTCAAGTTCACCAGAACACGAGGAATTTTCAGGGTGATTTTTCGCACGATTCAAAAGTGGACTTACAATTAGTTCACCATGACTCTGAACCACTCATATGTATGGTCAATTTCTGAAACGATTTCAGTGGAATTTAGTTGAGATCTCATGATTATTTCTCAGAATTTCTCGCACCCAACGCGCTAAGTAGTTAATGTTATAATAATATGTATTGATAAGAGTTTCCTTGCAAATGCGTCTGATATGAATTCATCTCGATTCGCCCTCATTGAACATGAAATTATGTCATCTGTCGTTTTATTCTAAATATCATAGAAATGTCGTCGAAGGATTCCAAACTTCCTTAACAATGAAATCAAATACTGATATATTCTCCCATAATGTTTCATTTTTCTACTGATATATATGCGCTCTTCGTTACTTTATTTACTTTTGTAAAAGGGCATATTGTCCGTATATTGTTTAAAATGAGTAAATAAATACATTTATCGGTAAAAATTGATGAAACGGATTCAAATTTTTGTCAGCGATAGTAATTCGAGCCGGCTTCCATAGTTAATTGTTACTCATTTTGAGAAGCTTACACAAACTGAGGCTGTACTCCACAATTCTACTCTTTCATTACACGTTACGTACGTCCCACAGTTAACTCGGGCAAATCACAGGGTAAGTGTACTCGGAAAAATTATATGATTGGGTACTTTCTATAAATTTACGCATTTCGAACACGAGTTCCCTTATCATCGCAAATGTCATCAACGCGCATACAGTAATAATACTGTTTGATGACTCGGCAGGTGGACCTAGGCAAAGGTTCAATTACCAAAGTTTCTGCGTACACCGAGAGAAATTTGGTAATAAATTTTATAAATTTGGAAATAATTTTTGTTGATTTTCTCAGTACTCATGCGGCATCGTGAAAATCAATAATTTTTTATATTATTCTAACAAATTTTACTGATGGAATTTGTAATTTTTACCCAAGGTGTATTGTAAATAATTCAAAATTGTAACTCGAGTATTATTGGTTGACAGAGGTACTGCGTATGTAAAATTAGTTCGAATACATAAAATATCTTCACTACTCTCAAAAATATCTCGCAAAGTCATCTTGCTTGTTACCGAGTTTTTTAAAGAAAAAAAATTCTCACCTTTATTTTGAGAAACAGATTTTGATACTCTCAATCTTCGTCATGGGTGACTATATTTACTTTCACACGACGCAATTCTATCAAGATTCTAAGCTTTGAACTCTTTATAACACTTGGACGTGATTTGAGAGAGACTCTACATCTTCTGTAGGTTGGCGTCAAAAAGGAATATTATCGGTATCATAATTGTGATCACTTCATGAGAAAGTACTCCTTTATCGACCTCACGCGGATTCGATAAAATGTTTCCACTTTTTATTCCGCTCAAGCATCATGCAATTATCCTGGCCGATAGACGTTAAGGGGATTATTTAAGAGTGATGGACTTGAAATTCGGTGAAAAGCGAAAATTTTCGTGAAAAGTGGCTGTCCAAACAGTTAAAAAGCTTTTAGTCTGTAAAGTTTGAAATATTTATCCACTGAAAGAGTTCTGTTTACTCTCTGCAATGGAGTAATCTTTTAAATCGTAGCGTGAACAAAATTCCAACTCGTAATCAGAGTATGACGGTTCGGGCTTTGTAAATCATGAAAATATATCAAGCAGATGTGACGAGCTTTGATTTTGAGTAGCACTTTTACATTTTGACTGTTATTGGAGATATTTGTCTCCCTCTCATGAAAGCAAATTAGTGTGGATTTATTGAACTCTCTACTCATCCACTCTCAATTTCATCAAAGTTTGATCTCATCAAGCAGAACATATTATTTTGGACGAAAGTCTGAAAAAAGTTCTCACATGTATCGGAAATCAATCGTAGAGACGAGCTGTTCCGGAGTCATGTCAACCAAAAGTTTCCACACTGGTTTCTTCTCAATGCGTGCCCACAAATCCCATAGAGCATTGACGATTGCTGCTGTCGCCAAATGAGTTACTCCTTTTTCCGGACCTAACTATAAGTATATATGTATGGTCGTAAAGTTGTACATTTTTAGATAGGTATATCCAGCATATGAGTAATTTTTACAGCTCCGCAAGATATGAGAAAGGGACAAAATTGAAAAAGAAACTTTACCCATCTCAGTTGCGATTCGCTCGTCAATTTTCTCCAGAAAGCGGCAAAGTTATGGAATATGTCCTGAACCTTGGCGCCAACCACCAGCTTGGACATCGACTTGCAAGCGAAGACAACTAATAATATACGTTTTGACATGTGAATATCTAGAGTTGAGTTTCAAACTTCGAAACGGGGTTATATATGACAGAAAATATCGACAGGTTGAAATTATCGTTTACCGATGTCCGTTCCTCTTCCCAATGTGAACGTCAAACCATAGCCCTCGATATTTTTATTCGTCCTTATCGTGACGTAGGCGCACGAGTAGTCCGGATCTGTGTGCTAAATATTTTGTTTCAGTCAATATTCTCAATCGAAGCGAGTTTCTCATGAGGGATGTATTGGGGACTACTGTAAATAACTTTGTGTTATGGAAAACATTTTTTTAGCAAGAAAATGAATTTTTCATTGGTAACACAGTTGGAAAACTTGAAAAAGAATATTGACATTATATATTTAGTTATAACTATGACCATTAAAAATAAAGGAGGATGGTAGTGTCATTTTTATAATTTTGAATTGACTAGGTCCAGAGTTTATAAAATTGGTACTCTGCCATCGGTAGATTTGGTTCAGGTCGGATTACAAAAATCTGACTTTGATCAGCTTGCAAGTTCAATCATCCATGACTCACAAGTACAAAATGAATTTGATGACGAGATGAGTTTAAATTGTTTCAAGTTCTATTCTAATCAATACTCAGCAGTGATAAAATGCATACAGAGCTGAAAAATTTAATAATTCTTGCCATTCTGTGATAAATTTTCGATCTTACCATGGCATCGCTTCCATCGGCATGCAGAGATGTGGGAAATCTGACGTCTTTGACATTCACACCAATTATCTCAATGTCTTCCATTTCCATGAAAAACTTTTTTTTCTGGCCCGAAGATGAAGCAGCCGAGATTTCCCAGAGCAATTCTAATAATTGTATGCTCCTCACGAGTTCTGAGTGATGATGAAGCCTTACTAATGCCTCGACAAGTTCCCGATAAGAGAAGATGCTCGATAGCAGCTAGTATCGATATGCAAGTTTACTCCCACCCACCATCAGTTGACTTTGTATGAGTATTCTTCATGATATAATGCAGCTCAAGAGGTATACCGTAGATAAGACCCGCCACGGTCTAAAATCATTCGTCAACACTAACAAGCTTTGAGTTATTGTAAAAATCTTGATCGATGACATCGGTGATTTGATAGACTAATGAGTTTCTTACGAGAGGACCATTCTTAAAAGCTTATTTGAACTCACAATGCCATACGAAAAATGACCAGTTGGAGTAATCTGAGCCTTGACAGTTTAATGAAAAAGTTTTCAAGGTCGTGTACGCACATCTAAATCCAATTACCTATGACTGGAACATAATACACTGCCGGTCAAAAGTTTCAGGACATCCCAAATTTTTTTCCCCAATCTTGTGACTGGGACTACTAGGCCCCACTTGACCGAAAAGCATCTTATCACGGCTCATTTGAAAGGTCATTTACGTACTTTGAGTTGGTATTATTCATTCTTATCAGTACGAATCAGGATCTTCCCAGTTTGAGCTTGAAACAGTGCTAATTTCGAAGATGTTTGGAAGAATCTCCTGGCTCAGGTAGCTCAAAGGTACAGGAATATTCTGAAATGGATCTCAAAAAACCTGAAAGTACAAGTCTAGAGTTTCAAAATCCGTTTTTGAACGTCCATCTACGTTACTTCTACTCTGAGCTATAACATTTCCTGTGAAGAAAGATTTTTCGCAAAAACTAACACCAAAATTCAAAAAAGACAGAGAAATACGTTTTGATGGGAATATAACCTCTGATCCTGGTATCTGTCCTTCATATCATGATGAAGAGAACGAAAAACCTCTGGAACATGCCCCAAATAGTGAATTTCTTTGTCATTTTCTAATAAGGGTGCTACTTTTTCCGGAAAAAGTCTCCGAGAAAATGTCATAACTTGGAGTAGAAGTAACGTAGAACGATGTTAGAAAACTGATCCTAAAGCTCTAAACTTGTACCTTCAAGTCCCAGGAGATTCTTCCAACAGTTATCGAAATTGACATTTTTTTGAGCTCAAATAAGGAAAATGCAGATTCGTACTGATAAATGTAAATAACGCCATCTTGAAGGAGGCAAAAAGAACTCCAGAATGAGCCTTGATGAATTATTTTTCGGCCAAGTAGAGCCTTAGTAGTTCCACTTACAAGTGTCCTGAAACTTCTGACCGGCAGTGCAGTATCTTGTTCGCGGATGAGAAATTTGACGTTTTTTTTTTTAATTCTACAGTGAAAATGGAGTCCTCTGATTTCTCGAATATAACAATTATTTTACCTCAACCATATTGATACCCAAAATGAATAATAAAATCACTGAAGAAAACACGTTACGACAAGTGATGGTCTCGTTATCAGACCGGAAGCTGCGTCCATCCAAATTGATAAAAAGACCGGACCTGGCAGTCCTTTGGATTGGATATTTTTTGTTATTAGTTTAGTTTTAATGATACCACGTTCTCGCAAAATGTATAAATAATCAGTTGTTGGGTCACAAAATCTAGTCATGGGAGGAAAAGATGTCGCAGGGTAGAAAGATTTGGATGAAATTACACATTACGGGTTCTCTCATCAGGGACTGATAAAAAGATGCAATAAATTAGAACATCTAAATCTGTGAAAGATCCAGGAAATTGAGATGCATATGCAAGGAAGAAGATGACTGGATCTCCAAAAAAGTTAAAGGAACTTAAAAGAAAGAAACTGGCAAAATTTCAATTTTTTTATTTCCAAACATTCCACCACAAATGTTCGGTAAAAAATAACATAACTTTATAAACTTATGATTTAATTATAAAACTACTATGAGATAAATACTTAAGGATAAGATGAATTTGTTCGATGATATCAGGAGCATAATTCCTAATTAATATCATACAAGATCACTTGCTCGCCTCACGGGCTAATGGTACGGGTGAAAAAATTACTCACTCATAACTCTAATATCAATTGGTTTTAGCATGCGGTAATACGTACACTGGTTAGTCGTCATCGATAACGAGATCTGATTTGAACCTCTAGATACGAATCGTTTTTGTTTAGATACACGATATTCAGAACTTTAATATTCAACGTTTCAAAAAAAGTGATGTATGATGATTTAGAGAGCAAAATTTGATATAAAAAGAAGAGAACAGCAACTTCGTAGAATGGATTTAAATAAATTTGTCTACTGATTTTCTGTTGTGAGGTGAGATACACGTGTATAATATCCTGAAACTTGAATTGATCGAGCTTTCTTGAAGCTCTCATTTTTCAAATCTTATTGATTGGTGCTGGATTTGAACGTGATTTTCGGTTCTTCTCTTTACCGTGCATGAAATTTTTCAACCAAGAAATAACATGATAAAGCACTCCGCTAAAATTCATCATCGTTCGATAATCCAAATACTTCGTGTAATTGTAATAAGTACTATTTGACATTTTACGAACATCTTTACGCGTTTCGTCGATGACTAATTAAAAAAACTGTACCCTTTTTCTACTTATAATACCCGTCGCATTCACTTTGACTGTTCTTCTCAATAAATGAGACTGCAAATCACCTACTAGTCTAATATACTCCAATATACTGAAGAATAACATACATGGAATTGCTACAAATGTAACACAGTAATAATTTCACGTAAATGTACAAAAGTGTTAACAACAGGTCGACTTATTGATACTGCAATAGAGAGCCGGAAGATACGTTGTAATAAAAAATACAGCTATACCTTATCTAATCCTTATTTTGAAAAAGACTACTGCTAAAATGCCCCTACGAGGACAACAAATATATATATATTATATAATATTTTACGATGTGTCAAGTACAATTCTAAAATTAGGTGTATGCATACCGTCAACTGGGGTAACTTTGGGACAACTCGTGAAAAGGTCGTTATCACGCGCAATCGGCAAGGCGGATAATCCTAAGCGAGATTCTAAGGCTTTAAAACCGATTCCTCCCACTTGGGACTTGCATGGGTAATGTCTTGTGCCAGCGCGAGGGTTTCCATCAGTTTTGTGTTCGTTTATATATAGACTTTTCCACAAGTTTTTTTTTGATCTAACAAAGAGTATCTCGGACAAATAGGTGTGGTTCCGACTTTTGCAGAATGACCCCGAGGTACCTGAGCTAGATTGCACTTGTCTGTACAGATATCTGGACGAATCGATCGTTACATTAGTGTATTTACACCCAGCTTCAACTTTGTAGCGTGAAAACTATGAATGTATTTTGTGCGAACCGGGGTAACTTTGGGACACCACTTTGAGCGCCCATAACTCTGACCAAGAATGTCGGAATATACTTTAATCCGTGTCAATCGAGCGAGAGCTGGAACTGTAAGCTTTCGATTGACCCCAGAAACAATGCAATTCTAATGCGAAATGTAAAAAAATTCCACGAGTTTCAAGGACTGCAACAGAAAAAGTACGACTCTTGTCCCAAAGTTGACGGTGACCGTGGAATTTTGTACATAATGTATGCTGTCCCAAAGTTACCCCAAACCGGTTTAACTTTGGGAAACGACTTTGAGCGCTCATATCTCTAACTAGAGATGTCAAAATGCACTTTATAAACACCGCAATCGAAAGCTGAAGCTGTGAGCTTTTGATTGACTACAAATACAATGCAATTTGTTTCTGATGCGAATTGTTCAAGTTACATGAGTTTTAAGGGGAAAAATGCAATTTTTGTCCCAAAAGTTACTCTAGTTGACGGTAGTTTGAAACGTCTTCAATACATTCATCGAGCCGCTTAGACATCAATGGAAAAAGAACAGACCTCTGCTCCATCAAGTAATAAAGAATGCCACTTATTAGATTTAGTTTCGGTCCTGTCAAAGCTCGATACAGAGTTATCATAGTATTCTTCTAATGGTATTGAAGAGGTTCTACGCTATTCCCTCTTCTGTAAATCTAAATTCGTACAAAAATGATTTTGAATACGAAAATCTATACTGAAATATTTACATTTTCGGCGGCTTATAGTTAATGATATACTTATTTATGCTTACATAAGGAAGGCACGACAATTTTTTTCTGGTTCATGTTGTATCACAAAACGATAATTCTAATTTCAGATGTCAATTTTTAGGTATTAAATAGTCCCACAGAGAGAGTTGTCGATAATACCCTTTACAACTTCTGAATCAAAATTTGGATTCGTGTTTTCACATTATATGCCATTTCTCAAATGCTTAATGTGATGGCTAGGATATTGTATAATTTCTGTCATATCAAAGCTATATTTCACAACAATTGATCACTTACTGTAAGATTATGGTTCGAATTATCAATACAATCACTTAAAAAGTCCAATTACATACTGCACAAATTTGTCTACAACTTTGTTGGTTCAGCAAAGAATAAACAAGATTTTGTGCTTAGGAATGAGCCATTGTAAAACCCGAAGTTGACTCGGGTGCTATTGCATTGGAATGTTTTGTTACGGTGGTTCACAATCTATTGCAATATGTAGCTTGGAACCCGCGCCTTCTAGAATAAATGTAGAAACAAATCGGAACCAACATTTACACTAAACATTTGCACACTCACATGAAAAAATTGAAATGCACAAAAATTGCAATTGTTTTTTCGTTAAATTTCATTATTTAGCCAAATCAACGACAGCTTGATCCTTCAACACGAATCAAATAAAATGGATGGACGGATTCTAGCTAAAAATTAGCTAACTCAGTGGATTTTCGGCTACGACAGATGATTCTTGACAAGAATCCATTCCTATCAGCTGAAAATCCTTTAACATTGCTGTATCATGTTAAAAGAGTGTGACTACAAAAAAACATGTAAAAGACTCGGATTCGTGGTTTCGATGTTTCATCGATTCATCCTGCCAAATAATGAATGAAATATGCCTGCCAAAATACTATTAAAAATTCTCTGGTAATATTAAAGCGCGTTCCAATCAGCCTCAATGATACATCCATAGTAAAACACCCATACCAACTAATATTTGTCTTCATCACCAGAGTATGCACTTGTGTTTAGGATTCATGGGACTTCCACTCGGGCATTTCCATGCCGCAGCAAATTCAGCATTGTTAGACAGGGTACCGATGACCCGGAAATGATTTGGCGCATGTACCCCTTGCACCAATTTTGACTTGAGTGCACCACTTGTATTGTTTCCGCACCATACCTGTAAATACATAGACAAACGCATACATTCATCAGTCCATATTAGATTCAAATTTCACGTCAAAGCCATCATATATAAATTCACAAAGGCCCGATTCATATTCAAACTCAAGGTACATTGATGTATGCACATACATGCTGAGATATATGATATATATATATATATGAATATGTGTGTATGTGAAAGGGAAGCTGTATATCCGAAGATCAGGAGTGATTAACCGAGACTCGATCCGATTTGTTATGCAGATTAGGTCTTGTTCAATGTATGAAGTACCTTTGAGGATGTATTGTGGCTAGTCCAATGTTCGATAGCGATTTTGGTCATCGTTTGACATATCTATACATAACGGAATTATCGATCCCGAAGGATATGGGTTTGAATTTGATATTAGGAAATTGTAATAACTATTTCGAGGAACAAATTTCTACGGTGTGAAATTAATTTTGATTGAATGACGTGAAGAGAAGGGTTGAACTCGATACGTTCGTTTCGTTGCGTCAGGTAAGACGTTGGAAATTGAAAAGCTCTAGGAAATTCGATCGCAACTGATGCTGGCAGAAGTATCGAGATAAGTTGTATTTTCCACGATCGACGACGAAACGATTACTAGCTGGATGCATACTCGATCAATGTCAACTAGTGTATCCCCGACAGGTGTGTATTAGGGTGTGAAAGAGGAAACGATTCTGGAGTTGGCATTGAACGTCGCTGAATCCCGGAGCGAGCTGAGAAAGTTTTACAAATGAGGTGGGTGTGTAACAGCACTGGTGTGTGACCAATTTCTTCATTCGACGTTTCTCGTGACGCCTGGTTAAATTAGACACCCTCCAGTACTTTTCAATAAAATACATCCCATTTTAAATTTTGTTTTCTATTTGGAATTTTTGAGGAAGTGTACGTGAGTTTGTGATGTCATGAGGGAAAGTATCCTGCTCTCAGTTTCACATTCGATTTTGGTTGATAAAATTTGCCTAATACTATAGAGGCTGACTATGAAGTCGCGAATGATTCTTCAAGATATGCAAGAGGTTTGATTTTTGTTGGGTCTATTGCACAGCTATGAGTTGTTATTATCAAACTTGAAAAGACACATTTTGAAAATGCCAAGACAAGATTGTTAGATCCATACCGAGCTCCGAACCGTGCCCTAATCGCGAGCTATACTCACGAGTAATTGATGAAATGAAGTTTATTAAATTGTCGTCGCTTACGAAGAGGTCTTATTCTAAAATTCTCAGTCAGTTCGAATAAGCCAAGTCTGGTCTGGTCGAGTCGTTGTATGATTGTCTCAATTTATTTATTGCACTCGTTGGATGAATAATTGCAAATATCATAGTTTCTAAATTTGACTCATTGATTCATTTTTTCAAATCTCAATGAGAAGAATGTTATAAAATGCATAGAATAAAGAAGTTCACGTCACAACCGACTCGACTCCGTTTGGTCAAAATTCTATGAAAATTGCTCGCATTCCTGTTATAATTTTTTGTTTGCTTGATATAATGATGAAAAATTGCGATTCTGTGGCAATAATTTATTCAACAAGTGCTTAAACAGCCAACATATATAAATTGAGACCATCATATACGAGATCATATAAGGATCTCGACCGGACCAGACTCTGTTTATTCGAACTAACTGAAAATTCTGTACTTAAAAGCCCCGCAGTGAGCTTGCCGTATCGCCGATGCGACCGCCCGGCCCGGCACAATCTGAGCCCGTTGCACAGTGAGCCAAAACCACTTTTGTCTGTTTCGGCTCCTTTCAACTCAATTTTTGAGATAGCGAGATGGTTCATATGGCATTTTCTTCGTTATTTTTTTCAAACTTTCGGGAAAGCTAGGTTGATTCCTCCATAGGTGTGGGGGAACCTCAGCTGGCCCAGAAAAGAAAGTTCTCATTTTCTGGATATAGACTAAACTTCACGAGGCGGTCAAAAATGACTCTGTGGACTGAAGGATAATTTCCGCTCACTGCATTTCTCGACCACCTCACGAAGTTTAAGTTATATTCAGAAAAATACACTGAGTCATTTTTTATCGCCTCGTGAAGTTTAGTCTACATCCAGAACAATATCAATCCCTCTTTCGGTGTTTTGGGCGTGCTAGGTTACTTCCAATGCTTTTACCAAGAAATCAGCGTAGCACACTCTAAGGTTTAAGGAATAACGGAGAAAATGCCATATGAAACACCCCGATATTTCAAAAATTAAGTTGAAGCGAGCCGAAGCAGGAAGGCGAGGAAAAAGTGGTTTTGGCCCACTGAGCGTCGACCTCGCGCTCGAGCTTCGAGCTCTCACAACACAACTCGCTGCCCCGATAGCTTGCGCCCTCTGTGGCGCTCGTCTTCTATACCGAGATTATCGTGGCATACGGAATTACTCCTACGCACATATTCGTGAGCTCCTGATTGTATAATGTCAGACTGACCCCATAATTCTACCGAGAGTATGAATATTGAGAAAAATTTTAATCAAGGCCAGGCCGTAGTCCGCCGCCATATTGAATGTAGCCCTGAATCCGTTCGGAGGATAAGTTGAATTTTACACGACCAAATGACTTGGAATTTTACATAGATCTATAGAATGCATGTCTCAATCGCGCTACGAAGCCAAATATGTCAATTTCACTCAAAAAAGTATCCAAACGAGATGTACACAAACGTCGTCTGCTAGAGAGCGGCAAGCTACGACATCTCGAGTAAATCTCATCTGGACACTTTTTTTTCAGCAAGATTGACATATTTGGCTTCGTAGCGCGATTTAGACATGCATTCTATACATGCATGTAAAATCCCAAGTCATTTGGTCAAGTAAAATTCGACTTATCCTCCGAACGGATTTACGTCTATTCAGCGGACTACGGCCTCACCTTAAGTCATAAAAATTATTCCTTTGTTTACACATGCAAATTGGTTCTTTGGTCGTCTTGTCCTGTTTATTTTTTATGAATACTGAGATACTATACAAAATAATGAGGCGTATTAATGCGGCACGGCTCAAGTTTCTCATTCTGAAGGCTTTAGGTATTGCAAAACTGAACATTTTTACGAACTGACGTACAGAGATTAGCTCTTGTGATGAAAAAATACACCTCAAAATCACCTCACAAAATCAATCATCATTCTACACAGGAACATGAAATGAATTTTGCAACAATTGGTGCACAATAGCGAGGAACCAGCGCGTGCAACCAAAATCTTAATCCAATGATGAAAAATTTGAGAATATTCACCTGAGCGAATCCCAGGAAGAAGAGCTGCTCCTGGGTGTAGTCCACGAGACCCGGCAACGCGAGCTGACTCGGACTTCTCGATCTGAGACTTTGGTATGCTCTGTACGCCTGTCTTATTCCACCATTATCAGCAATGTTTTCACCCTGAGTGTTAATGCCATTCACCTGTAAGTAAAAGCAGCACATATTTGTCATCATCAGTCTCAATGACTTTTACGTTTGTGGACATGGAGGTTCACGGATATCTCGGGTTTCTCGTAACAATGAGCCGAGGGTAACTTCTCAAGTGGCTGAAAAGAGGCTCTAGATAATTTCACAAAACAACCCGAGAGAATGTAGGTAGAATGACAGTGCTACTGTGCGTCATGAGGCCTCGGTGCATATGCGGAATCGCGTACTTTTGAAAAGTATACGCATGTGAGTTCTAAACTAACTGAAAATTGGGTCAGTCTCTCAGGGTATGTCCACAATAGGACGACATGCCACGCCACGCAAACCTCAAAAGTGCGATGTTTCTTTTTTATCACACATTTTGGATACAACGAGTTCATGTATAGTCATAGGAATCTAAATTGAAAGTGAAAAATACTTTTCTCAAATGAAAGAGACATGTCATGCGTGAGATCTTGTAGCGTGGCCAGGACCTTCATTTGTGGATACATCCTTAAAAAGTCGATGGAATGGTAGTTCGTATCTCTATTCTCGAATCGAGCTTCAGATAAAAATAGCCATTTTTTTTTTTCAAATAATCAGAAGCTAGAATGATCCGACATTTGGAATTCTCGAATGATTAAAGCCCCGGATTTAGAGCCGATAATAATCGGGAAAAAAGAAACTGACTTGGACATCATTTTCTCCCTTCATGCCCATTATTATAATAGACCACTTATAAAATAGAAACTCTTCAATGCTCTTTGAGGACAGATTTCTCCCTCATTGAAGGATGAATTTAGTCCACAAAATTATAATGCACGCAAATTTTGCTTGAAGCAATATTTCATCGCCAGATATTGCAAATAAAAATGTTGAATCCATGCATCCGTCTACATTTTTAAGCTTTCTGAGGTATAAATCTAGTTTCTCCTATCTCTGAGCAATTCATAAATACGATACCTCCGCAGTGTCTGTCTTAGTTGATCTTTTGAAAATCTACTGTCATTCAGGTTTTTCGTAATATTAAAGGTCTTATAAGTACTTAGAAATTCCATGATCGAAATTTCGGATGTTCGGAATTGAGAGATTCAGGATTTTATTTATTCACAATTTCGGAATTCGGGATATTCATACTCGAGAATCTGTCATTTTAACGTCAAATTTTTTAAGATACTGCACCTTCATTCTGAAAGATGAAGGCGCAGTCTCTCAAAAAATAATTGCCTATAATTCATGTGGAGGGTCGTCTTGCTAGCACTCTACAAACTTCCGAATCGCCCTCGGAATCTCCGCCCTCGAGCCCGTGCGCATAAACTCAAATGTCCACATTCAGCATAAAGTGTTATAATACACCCTCATATGTATGTAGTTGTAGGATGTAACTTGTTCACACATACACGAGAGTACCCATTGCGAGCCGATTTCACAAGCGCAAATGAGTTTTGCATGTGTGTATTTAGGAGAATAACTAAAGGTTTATATACCTACTCGGAAGGAGACATGGACGATATATACCTTCACGCAAAGTTAGGTGAGCGAACTTCCTTCCGTTTAGCTTTCGGTGCGAGCAATTTCTCTGTATAGAACTGCAGCCGCACCCATTTCACCAGTAGTAGTTTCGGGTCATATGTACCCACCCTGAGGCTTTTGCAATTGATTCTAACGTACAGTTAGATAGGTAAGTATCCGATGGACCCCGGTCGCGAGATATCTGAAATCGTGAACCACGAGCTCGCCACAGTGTCGAATTTTAGTGAGACTTACTTTCGAATGTTCATACAACGTTTTGCTCTTTCAGATAGAGGATTTTGCACACCGCAATTGGGAAGAGGGTCTGCAAGCTTCGTGTTATATTGCATGTATCGTGGAAAGGAGAGGGAGAAATGGGAGATGGATCGGTTTTGGAGACTTATCTGCCCGCAAGGCTTTTGCCTGTGAGTCGAAGTTGAGGTGGTATAAGTACACGAAGGACAGCGTGAACTCTGCCAAAGAGGGATTTGTTGGAGATCGTCAAGTTTGTCGGATTGGCTATTTGCTTTGACTCTGCCGTCTGCGACAAGTTGTTACATGTGTACCTTTATGAATATCTTGACTGATGAGTTTCTGAATTTTTTTTGTATGGTGATATAATTTTGTGATGCCCTGCGTGAATAAAGTAGAAAGATACTAACAAGGAGAGGTTCAACTTTGCAGATCACGGATCTTGACAAAATTCTGGGTTGTTCAGTAGCATACTCTTACATGATGTTCGACGTGAATGGTCACGGTGGCATAGAAGTGGTTATTGATTCGGCTGAATTTTATCGTAGAATTTGTTTCGGGAAACCCCCCCCCCCCTCAGAACACCATCCAACTACTCGTGAAATCGAGAATTGAACGCTTTTGTAGTTTTTCCGTTTTTTGTGATTTTAATCATTTTAAAGACTTTTTTGATTGGAAGAATTACGGATTTTTCCGCGTTATCCGCTGAACAATATCGAATCTTTGTTCACTTGAAACAGGATGATTCAAGCAATATGTCTATCAATCACGAGTATTCACTTCAGTGAACAATCCGTGGAATCGGTTTACTTTGACATCGCGTCTACATGGAGTAGATGCTAAGTTCACAAGGGCCACCCGAAATACGGTGAGAAACTACTTCAAGCTCTGTGTATAACTACAACAGACTCATGGATCAGGATCAATCTATTATGCTCCAACGAAAATGGTAGTGATGTTGAATCAGTGTGTTCCCTTCTCCATCAATGAGATTGATTGGATCAACAGAATATTTTAGATGATACTGACTTTTCAAGATTATAGCTAGATCTGGATATTTAAAAATATTTCGTACCAGTAATTTGTATATCTATGGTTTCGACCGTTCAACTAGAAGTAAAATAATTCATACACTCTATAATTTCTTTTAAATCAAGGTGCCACAAATTCTGCTATTGTCCATTAATTCCACCATTGGGTGACACATTTTTTCAAAATGTGATGACCAAGCAGAAATCAAGAGGCTTTCATTTCGGAACAATTTGCGCGACTGACAATATCCCAGAATACTACTCATGATTTCCATTCTTTCCTTACATAAACATTCTTCAATCGACTGGGTACTTGGACAAAAGAGCAAGAAAGTTGTATCGCTGGTATCAATATCGTATGAAACACCCTGTTTCAAGTGAGCAAAGATTCGACATTGTTTTGCCGATGACGAAGAAAGAAATGGTAATGTTTTCGATTAAGAAAGGCTTTAAATAATTGAAAATTTTTTCAGTTAGTTAGTTAGTTAGAGGGTGTTCTGGAGGATGTCCCAAATCACGTCCCACAATAAAATTCATGTCGAGAACGACCTCTAGACCACACGGTAGTCTAGAAGAAAAATAAGTCTTGTTGAAGGCCTTGCAGAAACTCTAGCAGGAAGTCTTGTATATAGGGGACTGAACAAAACATTGGAGTCTTGAGGAAAGTCTTGCAAAAATTCTTTCTATTATTCATCATAGGTACTAAAGTAATATGAGAATTGATAGCTACGTTCACTGCTATGAGCGTGATTGATCAAAATCAGTCTCGCAGTTCAAGGCAATGGTCGGCCTATTCGAGATTACAGTCAGTTGAGGGCCATCACCTTGCAGTGCAAGACTGATTTCGATCCATCACATACGTAATAGTGAAAGTAACTATCCATTCTCATACTTTAGTATGAAAATGAATAGTACAAAGAATTTTTGCAAGACTCTCAGCAAGACTTTTACCAAGACTTACTTATTTCTCGCAAAGTTTCACGAAATTAAGCATTCGAATTAATTTTGATGAGATTGATCTCATAGGAGGTCTCTAGTTTCGATTTTGTATTTGGAAAGAGCGGTAAATTTTGTGTTCTAGTGACACGGGTCAAAGAAAGCCTTTGAATTAAAAAAGGAAAATGCTTTCCAGTAATAGTACATTACGCGACAAGGTCCGAAAGTGACCCATCGCGGCCCGGGTAGGTTGCCGCACGAGCCGGTAGGCGAGGGCGGCATACCCGCGGCCGCGATGGGTTATTTTTGGCCCGAGGTGCGTACACTATTTTTCGGTGACACTTGTATCGAAATTCTATGCTTTCCGACGCGATGTCGGGGCAAAATGCCGCTCCGCCGTACAGGTTAGAAAACGTCGGAGCATGCAATGTAGTGGCCCGAGGGCGCAGCCCGAGGGCTACTGCGCATGCTCACTCGTTTTCTAGCCTGGGCGGCATTGCGGCATTTTCTGCCCCGGGATCGGGGCGGAAACCATAGGCTTTCGATGCCAGTGTGCCGAAAAAGAATTTTTTCGCATTCAAGTTGTGATATACATTTTTTTTTTTTCACAAGAAATTTCCAGACTCAAAATCTCCTGTGGCGATATTGTCGAGATCAGTATGTTTTTATGGAATAAATTCTTACCATGTCAAACTAGAGAAAAGTCTATTCGATCTGTAGTGTCTGATAATGCTTCATCAGATATGCAAGACGAAAATATTGCGTATTGTTGTTCAAAAAATGAAGATAGTATTGCCAATTCTTATTTTTCGAGACTTTTTGAACAAAATTTGAAATAAAAACCATTCAATCTGTTACTTCATATATCCTTCAAATCTCAAGATATGCTGTGCCGATTCTATTCATCATCAGAGGAATTGAATTTAATTTCTGGGACAATATTATTCATGACCATTTCATTTCTCGCTCTAAAGTTTGAAGCTCCATCCATTAGCATAATCGGCTAGTCGATTAAATCACCAAAACCAAATAAAATTTTTTCACCAAAACTTTTCCAATAAAGCAGGTGCAGATCCAGCATTCCAGTACATCGTATCTAATCTCTACTGCTAAAATATTCCACAAACAAGTATCAACTGGTCGTGTTGCTCGTCACATGCATAGTCGCTCAGTTTGCAAAAGTGCTAATAGCCACGAGACACCGTCACTACGTGCAATATCTCGCACATATTCAGCGAATCGGAATCGATGTCTGGCTACAGCTTGGTATGCACTACTGATTTCCCGTGGGTCTTTCTCGCGCGCTACATTTCACGGCAATGCCTCATACCATCAGTTTCATCGCTGTCCTCCAACGTGCCACTAGGGATGATTCCATTTTCACAAATGAATGCATCGCGTGTCTCCTCCCGTTTGAGAATAATCTGCAAAATTTTGCATTCCCCATTGATCATTCTATCAGACACATTTGTGTCCACTCGAAATAAATAGTATCTATTAGAAATGAATATGAGCAGTTCTGTGATTCTGAGGTGAAATAAAATTTGGTAAAAGAAATAAAAGTATTAGTCTCGAGGATATGGCGTCAAGGCAAAGTGGGTTGGTGTGCTCGTGACAGACGCAAAAAAGGACAACACCACTATACTGTCTGAAGCGGTGAATGGTGAAACGACGTGCTCGAGGCACGCGCCCGACGACAATCCGAGACAAAATCCTAAACTGCAATATATGTAGGGAGCAAGGTGAAACACACTGTGTGTTTCTGGATGTCTCGCTCTCGTTTGTGCCCTAAGGCAGGGCCATCATCTCCAGCCGCAGTGTCACTAAAAGTACCGAGAAGTACTTGCACAACTGCGTGGTACTGTACATGTCTGTAGATCATACTGTGCTGAGAGAAAGCAGTTTTGCTCGTAAAGTGAGCAAAAGGAATCCGCGAACGTAACTGCTAACGGCTCTGGATTACCCTTTCGAGTCTGTCTCCAATTCTATGTTTTAGGTGTCCTATATAATATACAGGAAGTAACGAGGACGAACGATATATAAATGCGATGGTATCCGTCTGATATTGAAATAGAAAAGGGTTGAAAGGGGACACTGGAGAAAAGCCGGAGTAGTGTTGAGAGTAGGATGATTATGATGAGTTCGGTCTTTTGTGTGTGTGTGTGTGTGTGTGTGTGTGTGTGTGTGTGTGTGTGAATGTGTGGTTGGCTGGCGAGAAATATAACACACGTGCGCGAGTGATACGGCTTATGCATGTACGTGTCCTGATGGTGATAGTAAAGGTGGTATGGTATTATATATAGGGATGGTATTATAATGCAGAATGGCAGTGCGCGAATCGAGCGCGAGACAATGGACTCGAAACGAGCGCTGCACTGATGGACGCGAATTGCACACTCGTGCGGACGAGATTCTCCCACAGCATCAGCAGAGCATCTATATTACTCTCTGCGAATACTCGATGCACTTTCAAAATGTGCGAGACGCTTTTATACTGTCTATTCTTTCCAAAAGCTATTTTAGAATCGTTCATCGTGCGACTGTAGAGCTTTTTTCTGGTTTTGAGGAATGGCTCGTAAAATTTTATCTTTTGGATGTACAAATTGTCAGCGATCTCTGTGGAAATTAATCATTTTTTATCAAAGTATAATTTTTGAAAAATTTTTGAGTTAACGTGATTGGTCCGAATTGTCGTGAAAATTTCCTGTTTCTTAGCCGTGAATCGCATGCAAAATCGAGTTTCAAAATTTTCTGCAGGTCGGTCAGTGAGTCGTGACCTTCAAAATGACTTTTTTTTTTTACATATATTAGACAAACTCGATTTTGTGAAAATTCTTGATTGTAATGAGTAATTACCCACATGCAATTTATTAAATAAATTGAAATTGAGTTGAATTGACAAACTCGATTTTGAACGGCCAGCGATAACTTTTGATATTGGAAGCATAGAAATAATTAGGGAAACGGGAAGAATTAAATAAATTTCTTGGGTACCAATGAATCATAAAATATAAGAATCAACTAGGTGCCCTTCATCTTCGGGGAAATGATCGAAAATTTATCGAATATCCAATTTCTCCTTCTTTTACAGTTTCGACAATAATATTTAACCCTCAATTCCGACAAATTTCCTAATCCCAACATACGAACTAGACTGCAGTCAAATTGACTCTAGAGAAATTTCGTGCTTTCGGAAGTGCATTGCCTTAAAATATTCTTTGGTTTTAATCCAGAGTCTTAATCTGGCGGGGCTATGTACACTCGCCGGACAAAATATCTGTACAAGCCATTTAGTGATTTCTACTTTTTGGGTTGGCACAGCCTATCTCATTCCGTGCTAAGGGAACGCGGAAAATGGATCGAATGCATGGCGATACCAACCCAAAAAATGAAAATCACTAAATGGCTTGTACAGATATTTTGTCCGGCAAGTGTACATCACTAAAGCCTCAATAATTGCACTCAGAGTTCAAATTCAGTGAAAACTTTTTCCAGTCACGATTGGTAACTTTTTACATCACAATGAACTCGGCCCAAATTCTGTCTGATATGAGCGTCTGCTACCAAAAAATTTACTGCGCAGCAATCGTTGTGCCTCCACCAACCGATAATTGCTCGGATAATTGAGAACTCAAAGTAAAGATACATGATGCGTGACGGCTGAATTTTGACGATTTTATGAATAAAGTTGCGAAGCAATTTGGGATCTTTCTTACCCCAGAATTAAAGTGAGGTTATTGCATCGGACATAGCGAAAACATTAAATAACCTCACACAGGTATCAGTTCCGTGTGTAAATTGAAACAAAGGTCACACGCTCGTAATTTTCGAGGTGATTGTTCAACTGGAATTGCTCAAATTGTTAAAAAATCGGAATTATGGGAACTCATTGACCTCTGTCTCTGTTTTCAATGCTTGTGATGTGGTGTTATTGCAGAGCTTTTGGGCCTATACGTGTTAGAGATGGCATAAAATGAAAAATTGGGCTGGCATTTTGTTAGTACATTGGATTTGGCAATGCCTCGATATAACTCTGTAGTTAGTGTTGAGAACGGGGGAGAACGATAGCATATCCTAGACAAACTAATTCAAGACTCATACAAAAAATTGAAAACAAAACCAGCCAAAGAACTTGAACATACGTTCTACACGTGAGTATTAGCAATGTCCAGAGTTTTCCGTTGAAATTGACGTGTGGCGTAGAAAGGTGTTCTCTCTTTCCTGATATAAAACTTCAAACTTTGAGATAAGCTTCTGCTGTGCGGCGCGGCGCTTCTGGGTATGGTTGTAACCGTTTTACCAGCTTTTCTCTCGGCTGTCCGCGCGAGTGAGTGAAGAGCAAAAGTACATTTTTGCAAAGCTCGCTGAATTGCCAGCAGCAGCGGCCACTGCTCCATGTCTCAGTCTTTCTGTTGTACTACTTATATATAGTACTCTGTCGGGTAGAAAAGTTTAACTGCAGAGGCACGTTTTGCTGTAACTCGCTTGCACCGAACTTTCTTACGGGCGAATGCCTCTTGATGTATCGCGCTTACGGTGAGTAGTTATCCTACACCGGCTTATACCTAATACAAGCAGTGTTGGACACTCGAAAGAGTAAGGGAGAGAGTTGGCCATATCCTCTTTTATACAGGCAACAAACCCACGATGGCGGTGGCTCGTCTAATAAATTAAAAATTTTAATTCTGCACTTTGTTATACTTTAGCCCGTTACGTGGCTGCGCCATATGGGCCCCCGTAGAAGGTATAAGGTAAGTGTACCCAACATGCCCCCTGTACCCAACATGCCCCCATATGCCGATCTCAGAACTGGGCACTCGAGGACCTCCCTGCAATTTTTTTTTACGTTTGTTATGTTAAAATAAGAGAAAACTAATGATTTGGACCGACCCGGAATGATTTCTGCGTCTCCCAGAAAATATGAATTGAGTTTTTGCATTTTTCGTGTTTGCACACCTAAGAAATTGCCTTTATTCAAACCTCTGCCAAATTGTTTTGATTCAACCAATCTTGACGTACCTTAGCGCATTTGATTCCTTGTTCCAAGACCTTCAAAATCCTTTTTACAGCGTTGCAAAACTCTAATCTGGAGCGATTTCATGAGCAAAATACGGAGGCAAGTTGAAAACGAGGGGGTGTACCCAACATGCCCCCATCCGTCCGATTCCACAAGAGAGCTCCTGCAGTCCGCTGCTGTCGGGCTATACGTTTGTACATCAAACTAGAACCGCTCCTGGGGCTTTTCACGATTCTTTTCAAGCTCTTTTCGATCATATATCTGAGCATTATCTCGCGAGAAAAAATACTTGACATGAGCGATGTTGTGTCCTACAACTGCGGGATAATTTTTTCATAAATCTGCGCTCGTTGACTCTTATTGACTCGATTTGCGAGTAAGTTGGTTTGCTCATTGTGTAAACCGTAGGTACATCTAGGCAAGCATTGTAAAATTCTGTCAGACCCACTCGCGCGTCGAAAAAAACGCGCGGCCGTTGCTTGCAGAACGTGGGTAATATTTTGAACCATGCGCGCCCGATGCGCGCGCAGGGACGATGGCGCCCGCGCCGCAGTGAGACTTTGCGCGCTCAGATTTTAATTTGTATCCTTTATTATTATTTCTTTGACCCTTACGAGGAAACAATAATTCAAAGTCATGTATTTTTTAAAATAAATTATCGTCTTACTGATCTCTTGCCTTCTTGAATGAAATTTAGCGTGAAAAGAATCAAAACTGAGCGTCTATAAAGATACGCTTTTTCCGTAAGACTTTTCGAAATGCATATTCAATTATTTTGCCAAGCAGCATCTGTCACTGAAGATTCATCTTTTCCAATCGTACAATACGTCACATTCTACCCATTAGATATCGCTCAGACTCCGAAGGCAGACAGCTGTGAGCGTTAAGAATCTTGGCGCCGACTATGATCGCGGAGAAGAATGGGGGCATGTTGGGTACACCCCCTCGCGAACTCCCAAAAAAACACCTTTTGCGAGAATTAAGATTACTCGGCTGTAGTTGGTCAAAATTCAACGTATGTTAGCTCATTTTGAAGGTTTTCTTTCAAGCTTCAAAATGAGCTAAAGTACGTCAAAAAATATTGAGATGGGCCAAAGTTATAGGCAAAATGGCTTAAGGGGGGGCATGTTGGGTACACTTACCTTATATAACACCTTGAATACATTTTTCACTTGGCTGACTGGCTTCACGGATTCTCTGTAGGTATATATTAGTTCCTATTCAAGTTGGACGTTCAGAGTTGAGAACGTTGCAGTGCTTGCGATTGGAATTTCTCAAGTTATTCTGATGTGGACTGAGAATACGACACCGGGATGACTTTTGCACTTTTCTACCATCTAAATGGGTAGGTAGACTTTGAGGGCTGTGTTTCATATATTTGTAGGATATTTTTGAGGGATAGGGATGGTGGAAAGTCTCTCAAACTTGAAATGAGAGAGACTATAGGTCATAGCATAAGCAAGTTGGATTGTAAAATTTTATCAAATTTTAAGCACAATGATTTTCTGTGGAGATTTGTGACATTGTAGATCCTCAAAATTCACTGAGAATGATTTTTTCAGTTATTTGGAAGCAGTAAATTCGTTCATTTATGGAAACCTTGCTTTGAAAAGTTGGAATATTATGACGTTGAAACAACCAAATGTTACGAGATTCCCTTGTATATTTCGTCGGCCCCTACGAAGACTAGTACATTTTAGAGCCCCTACGAAAACTAGTAGGTTTTTCGTGAAGACTTTGCACGTTTTGCCGTCTCCCACGAAAAGTAGTACATTTCGGCTTAACCACGAAAGCTAACACGTTTGGCGTATACTAGTACATTTTAAATTTCACACGAAGACTATCTCATTCAAATGTGCTAGTTTTCGTCCCAAATTTAAAATGTGGACTTCTTCAAATTTCTGCACAAAAACTAGCACAATGGTTATTTCACTCGAAGAGTAATACATTTGAGAATTTGAGACGAAGACTAGCACTTTTAGAGTAATGATAAGAATCACGAGTTACAAAAATCGTCCTTATACATTATTTGAATAAATATTCCCCCGAAAATGCAGTTTCGATTTTCGGGGGTGATTCCTCCGAAAGTGTAGTTTTGTTAAAATTTATATGGTCATTGGGATCGTCTCAAAAACTTTGAACATAGTTGCACATCAATAGAAAACACCCTAGTAACTTTGTATGATGTACATTTCGAAGTGTAGAAAACTGGGGATGACAGTTATGGAATGATGATGAATGGAACGAGTCAATATAAACTGATGAATATGAATTGATGGCACAGATATAAAATACAAACCCATACCACCTAGCCCTAGTTAGGTGGTATGGGTTTGTACACCAACCACCCACATCTCAAACCGCTCATTCTCATGAATGATATTTTTGTTACAATTGGGACTAAACATGCGATAAGCGCTCTTATCTTTCGTCCGTGTTATTCTCATGGAAGACATCCTTAGCGCCGCCATATTGGCGCTGCAGTCCCATTCAAATTAACACAGAGGTTTACTCCCAATAAAAGTGTTAGTCTTCGTCTGAAAAAATAAATGTGATAGTTTTCGCCTCAAATTTTGAAATGTACTAGTCTTCGTGTACGGATTTTTGAAACGTGCTAGTCTTTGTGGAAAATTCTGAAATTTAATCATTTTTGAGAATGTGCTAGTTTTCGTGTGAGTTTTAAAATGTACTAGTATACGCCAAACGTGTTAGTTTTCGTGGTTAAGCCGAAATGTACTATTTTTCGTGGGAGACGGCAAAACGTGCTAGTCTTCACGAAAAACCTACTAGTTTTCGTAGGGGCTCTAAAATGTACTAATCTTCATAGGGGCCGATGATTTGTTAATTTATCAAATTGGAATTTGAAAAACTTGAGTTGTTTATTACCCCAAAGCCATGACATCCGAGTAATATTCAGTGGAGTGGTCGAATCATTCGGAACTCCGATAATAATTGTGATGGAATATTCTTTAAATGAATCGCCACTGTTTTTTTTTTATTTCTACAGGACTTCTCGTGAACAAGCACGAATAACTTCGTAATAACTATGTTGAGAATTTTATCAATATTATAGTTATCTAAGGCCCAGCCAAAATAGGTACGTCCGGGTCACGCTTAACGGGTTAGCTGTGTGTTGCGAGTTTGGAGTTCGGAGGTATGAGATGGGAGATGGGAGGTGGGAGATTTGACATGGTAGTTGGGAGATGGGAGATGGAATTTGAGAGATGAGGGTTGGGAGATAAGCGCGGGAGGGTGGAGGTCGGGTGATCAGAGGCGGAATTCGGTGATTGGGATGAGAAGATGGGAGTTGGGAGACGGGATATGGGAGGTGGGACTCGGGAGACAGGATTGATTGATTTATTGATGAATTTATTGAGGGCAGAGGGTAAACTCTATTTGCCTAATTTGAGTCAGATATGAGGAACAACACGTTGCAACAATAAGATATTTGACAAGGAAAGTTGTTCAAGTAATACTAAATAGAGACAGAAGAGATGCAATAAATGAAATACAATGACACTCAAGCCTAGATGTGCGTTATGCAATGTCATCGACTGCACTAGAGAGCAATGATAATTATGACTAGAGAGAAAGAGAGCGCAAACCCTGTTATACGTGTCCAGGTAAAACGAGTTTCCCTGCTAACGCAAGTGGGGAATCACATCAAGGTGTTCTTTATTGCTCTCAAGATCCAGTCCTGTGTGTCACGCTCCAAAAGTATCGCGGGGAGGTAACGCTTGAATGCATCAGGACTTTGCCTTGCTAAATCGACTTCCGAATGTCTGTCGGAAAGCCTAGATGCAACGTAAGTGAAGGACTGGTCAAGTATTGGGCACGAGGGGTTTTGTATCTGTCATGATGTGTTTGTTATGGGACTCTGATTGACGCAAGGATGGAGTATCCGTAACTAATTCGAAACGCGGTCTCAAAAATGATGGGGCATCGTGATGGATTATTATCGAAAGAGTTGAGAGAAGAGAGATGAGAGATGGGAGACGGGAAATGGGAGACAGGAGCTGGGAGGTGGGAGATGGGAGACTGGAGATGAGAGACGGGAGTTAGGCGATTGGAAATAGAAGATGGGAGACAGGAGATAGGAGCTGAGAGACCGGAGATGGGAGACGGGATTTGAGAGATGGGAGTTGGGAGATAGGATACGGGGGGCCGGAAATGGAAACAGGAGTAGGAGTCGCAATGCGAATTAGAATGATTAAGTCGATAATTTCAATATCATAAATTGATTACCTGATAAGTGCTTACCTGAAGTCATATAAAATATTAGCCGGTATAATTAGGTATATCATCGTATCTGCAAACTTCGTGAGAAACTGCATTTAAAAACTTTAATTGATTGGCAATCATTATTTTACAATCATCATTGGTGAACTACTAAAACTTGGGACCAATCAAGAACATTTGCCTCGCCGATAGAGCAGTACCGATTAAGGCAATATAACGCTGGTCTAAATTATTCTAGAAAACAATATAAATAACTACACTAGTGGCAACATGTGGAGACAAAAAAAATTATAGATGGACGAGGAGAGATTTGTCCACAATTCTAATTCCGGCAAGTATTCTGAACTGTTATAGTTTTCTTTCCTCAATGACACGATGATAAATAAATAGATGTCTGAACTGTCAATGACTGAGTATTCTAGAGAATGAAGCAAGAAACCTAGTTAACAAGGACAAGTTCAATATCGAACAGTCATTACTATCCTCGAATCTTCTTACGGAGCTGATCAATGTCCTCATTTACAGTGCCATCCTGATTGATTTCGATATTTGTCTTACAGACTCAAGAGAAATTCAATAGAAGCTCACCTCAAAGCTTACATTGTTTCCTACGTAATTTTGCGTTTGCTATTTGACTACGCCACAGGATTTACATTGAATCGGCAAGCAGCAGCAGTAGTAGCAGGGTACCACAGGGATCTCATTTAGCCAAGCTTCTTAGTCTTACGTCTCTTCTATATAGTGCACTGAGGACGAAGAGGTCCTTGAAATCCAAATGCGTGCAGCTCGCAGACTCAGACACACATTGTGTATACGTGGAGAAGTCATCCCTATTATCAGCCATGTTCTTCCTCGAGCTTTTACTAGTCTACCTAAGCAGTTCGGTAAGTATTTACCCAGTAGGTATAAGCATTATTACTCCAAAAGACAGAGAATCTTATCCTTACCATTACCACCCAACTCTCATTCTACAAAAAGCCTTCAAGTTGATACACGAATACTCATGTGACGTAGCGTAACAGCCGGAATAAGCACACTCGTAACGAACACTTGTCTCCTGTCTGACTCCACCCCAACATTCTTTCCGAGCTTTTACAGAGCGCGGGAAATTCAAAATTCCACTACTCCCAACTGCGCATTCCACTCTTCTACTTATATCGTATTGTGCATCAAGCTTTCTGTATGCGTGTACGAAACGGATCAGCGTCGGCTTTTCAACTGAGATATTACTCTACGCAAATGTGTTACTATGCTTTCGTGGGTCCACACACTCTCAGCCACTTCAAATTTCT
This sequence comes from Eretmocerus hayati, assembly GCA_029851415.1. Classification (NCBI taxonomy): domain Eukaryota; kingdom Metazoa; phylum Arthropoda; class Insecta; order Hymenoptera; family Aphelinidae; genus Eretmocerus; species Eretmocerus hayati. The sequence continues at coordinate 156,433,774 of CM056741.1, forward strand.
CCGCCAAGCCTAACACAAAACAAATATCCACTCAACCCACATATTTTATACAACAAGTGTACGGGCTATTTTCAAGCTTTTCATGGGATTGCCGGTAGCAGGGGGGTCGGAAAAATGTTTCAAGGAGTTGTCCGGAAAACTCCAACCAGCTGGTCAAATTTTAGTTCTGATTGAAGCATTTTGGATTTTCAACCAGCTGTTTGAATTCACTGGATGAAAATCAAAACAAATTTTCACTTGCATGTAAAACTAGCGAAATTTTTTTTTTTTTTTTTCGATATCTTAGAGACCGTGATAAATCGGGGGTTCACTGACAGTCAATTTTTGGCCCTTTTTTCATATATTTTCAAAAAAATCATAATTCCGATCGAGCTCAACCTTTTTGGACTAACTTGGTCGCATTTTCTTAGTCAAGACTAAGTAGTGTTTTTAAGAAAACAAATAGTAGTCCAAAACCCATACTTAAGCGTAGCAACTTCGCAAAACTATTTACTGGGAGCAAATTTTATCAATTTTTAGGAGTTATCCTTTTTGGATCGTAAAGCCTACAAATGATTTCAAAAGAATCTGATAAAATTCTCTGAACACTGTACAATGCTCAGAAATGGACCATGTGTAACTAGGTGTGCAAAATTAAAAGAATGCGGGGGAGGTAAAAAATATAGGTAGGTGAAAAAACACACTCACAGTAAAATTATTGCCAAGCTCGGGCAAATGGTAGCTGCTGTACTGTCTGATGATGCACTCGACCTTGTCTTGATAGTGTCGTAGAGTCTCATCACTCCACCATTGCGCAAGATTTCCATTCTCATCGTACCTACGACCTACACACGTACAAAAAATACAAAACACATTGTAAGAGCCAATGTACCGTAAAATGACCATTCTCATGATCCCATTACTAACATATGTATACAGTGTCTTACACATGAAGATGGGAGCATTTTTTAGAGTACGAGCTTTAGAGAGCTTTGAGCTTCTTCTCTGACGCATTAATTGCTGTGCGTGTGTGTATATGGGTGTATGTGTGTGTTTAGGATGTAAGAGGATGATGGTGTAGCCGAAAAGCGGTGCAATTCGAGTTTCACGCCACATGCGTCCCCCAGACCGGGTAATTAACAGCCAAGAGAGATGCGAAGCTTCCTCGTCCTTTTCTTATAATGTCGAGTATAAAGAGCACCCGGATGGGCTATAGTTGAGGTCGTAATGAGCTAGATTTGTGGCAAAAAGAGTGGAGAAAAAAAATGGTTCAGATGGAGAGTGTCTCTATGTTTTTTTTTGCTTTTATTCCACTTGTTTAATATGAGACTTTACGTGAACCATGTGTAGGGACTACTGGAATGTAGAGTCTCGTGCGGAGTTCAGGAAAGTTGGTGTAATGTCGCGCGATTATGCCGAAATCAGCGGAGTGTGTATAGTGTAATGATATTATTCCAAGCTACACAGATGTTTCACGTATATGTAAATATTACGAGAGTTTAAAAGGTACAATGTTGGGAAATTACAGAATGTATCCAATCATAGCTCGTGAGATCAGAAAAGTCGCTCGAATGGAGAATATAGTTTGGGAAAACTTTTTCCACTAGGGGAACTAGTGAAGTTGAAAGTTGAGAAAGTGGAGATATAGATTAGGTATAGTAGTAGTAGTAGTAGTATTGAAGACTGGGAGCTTTCGATAAATATCCCGCAATGGACCGAGCTTTTTCAACTCAGCACGCGGTTAAAATGTTGGAATCAAAAACTAAAGCTAAACTCTCTATACGATTCCGAAACTTTGTCTACTTTAAAAACATGGAAGGGATTTTGCAGGATATATACGTACTTCGCTAACTCAACGTTTGGTCGAACTTGTTCAGTTGGATTTCATCAGTTCTGAATTCGTTCTAGAAGGGATTCAGTTGTAAAGTATGATCGGAAGCAAATGTGAGATTATTTTTCTCTTGGTTTTCTTTTGAACGTTTTACTCCAATACGATCCAGTAGAAGTTCAGTAGAAGCATTTAGAAAGTTTTTTTCATATTCAATCGTTCATCAAATTCAAGAAATGATTTTTTCAATGTTCAAAACTATCCGGCTGAAGTTCATCCCTTTCTATAGCTAGCGAAAGCTTTTGGAAAAATATATTGTCATCTATAATTATACACTACAGAAGCCGTTTCCAGGGGAATGCTTTAGTTGACCGTTTTCATAGTTTTCGAAAAAATATTTGAGGATTCTTTGAACTCACTATCTACAGCATACCATCTAGCTGAAATTCTTTCAAAATATTTTCGTAAAATATCTGTCGTACAAAAAAAAGCTTTGTTACTAGAAAACGCACAAATCAGCAATTTTCTATTTTGCCAGAGTGACAGAAACTGAATGACTTTATCCAATTACTGAAAAATAACATAGACAAAAAAGAATGAAAGAATACAATCCACTAGATGTCCATCACGAGGAAACTTTTGTCCGAAATTGAATTCGTCGCGCTCGTTTCGCGATAGCTCTATTAATTGGAACATTTTCACGAACGTGGTATGTGTACACACATATGTATACTAGAGAAAAAAGATAAAATTCTCAACTCAGGTGAACTATTTTTGGTATAAGCACAACAAAATGTATGTAACACATTCTACCATTAGGAAATTGAACCAATTTAATTCTCTCCCTTTCATAAAAATTGGAATCCTGGCGGCGTTTGTTTTAATTTGATATAGGTGGAATGGCTCTAAGGAAGAATGGTACGATTTCATTTCAGACTTTCAAGAGAATGCACTGGTATCTTGAAAATTTGCTTTTTACTGACTGTCGTTTTCCGCAAAGATTCTGAAGATATCGACTAAAATAGGAGCCCATTTCAACTGTGAAAGGTAGAGTATTGCGATACGAGAGTGGTAATGTTCATTATTGCCCAAAGAGTGAGATTTTTGGCCACAGCCAAGGGCGAGGGGAACTGATATTTTCTATCTTCTGTAATTGAGAATGTGACATTCCCGCTCGATTTTTCGATTTCCTTCCCCATTTTCGCCTCGATTTTCGCACCGTCGTGATAAATCCGACCCTCGCCTCTGGTTCTGGCTGAAAGAGATCACTCGGTAGGCGGAAGCCAACATTTCCACCCTTGTATCGAAATGTACTATTCGAGAAAATATTATAAAAACAGTGTTCAAACCATCCAAGCAATATTTTAAAAATCAAAAATAACCTCATACTTGTTCTGATCCGAAAATACACAAATACTCGGTATCGCCCAATACGCCCATCTACAAAATTACTCTACCGTATTAGATGTACATAATAAGGCTATTGATTGACCATAATTTGACAATACAATATACCTAGGTATATCGGTAAAAAACCAGAAGTTTCTTTAAGAGGTTGCACCAAGATAGCCAAACAAATCGTAAATTACTGATTCATCAACCTCAATTGTAAAAGCTCGAATCCTTCATGCAAACTCCTAGCTTTGCTTCAACGCTGTACCCAAACTCAACTCAATAAATAAATGTGTGATTAACTAACACTAGAGAAGAAGTATTACTGAAGCAAGGATGTTTGTCGTATAGACCGAGAGTATGGCCTTGCCCACTTTAGGTCATGAGATTCGCGAATAGCTCTCTATGTATACTTGCGAATATATTTCACTCAGGCAGAGCTTGCAGAGGGTCGTTACGCGCTGCCTTTGCTAAATCGAGCGGTCTTTCACGCTGCATTTGTATCTCCAACGAACAATATATATATATTTAATACTGTGGGTTGGGCACTTACCCTGGTCGTCGAAGCCGTGTGTTAATTCATGGCCCATTATCGCACCCATCGCTCCGTAATTTATGGACCTGTAAAATAATTTGAAAATTTTTAGTATAAAATTAGTCATTGATTGATTCCTATATATGAATAATGCATCTTTTAATTTCAGTTTTTGGTTACGTTTTATTGATGGCAATATGTAAAGCATAATATGTCACGTGTAAGTATCCCATATACGTTGAATTGTGGAATTTTTCCCTGTACCTGGATATGTGTATTATCGTTTTGGGGTAAAGCTACTCTCGTTGACCCCTGCATGTACCAAAATCATTATGGAAAATATTGCTCGCGGATATGAGATGCGATTCGAGTAAGCGATAGCTGTATGATATGCTACGTGGCGAATAACGCGAGAATCGCAAAGCTTTCGAGTTCTGTATATATGTATAGATTCATTCATGAGCTTCGGCTGCGAACGATATTGGCCACGTAATGTTCACCTCCCCGATTCGATACATAATACATTTTTCGCGCATCGTAGCGCGTTTCATCGCTTTGGATATATAGCAAATCAGGGGTACAGTAGCTTATAGAGCATGAAAATGCTGATGTTTAAACTCGATATACCCGAGAATTATGGATCATTTTCAATGCAAAATTCATTGACTCGTTGCAATTTTGAGCTTGATTTTAAATTGGTGCATGCTAATAGAGTGTGCATTTTGATTGGAATTTGAATTTATAATAACATTTGGTACGAACTAGTAGTACCTTCATGATTTCACTTTTGATGTATAGCGAATGATCTTCTATAAAGAATATTATCTCGTATGAATGACTTAGCGAATATTACCTAATTGAGCGAATCAACAGTTTGTAAGGAGTTGTAACAGTGACAACGTTAAAAAAATTTCCGCAACGTAATATCGACTATATTCAGAACAAATCTGTCATATTATCGGGAAACTGATAATGAACAAAACATTAATTTCTTGATGGTTCATGCGAATCGCATTGGACTGTCTAGAGGATGTTAAACAAATTTGACGGGTCATTTATTCGTGCCAAAACTTACAAGGAGAGGTCATGGTCTGTGGGTCGTGAATTCGGCTGAAACTCTGGGAATCGTCTCCTTTTGGCTCCAAAAGATGATATCCAAAACCGCTAACTTGAATGCTAAAACGTTTCAGAGCTATGGTCAATCACATTAGCATTGTTAGTATACCTATATATATCAACTTTCAACATGGGCCTATATGGGCAACGCTAATGTCATAGGCTGTAGCTCCAAAACGTTTCAGCATTCAAGTAAGCGGTTTCGGATATCATCTTTTGGTGCCAAAATGAGACGATTCCCAGAGTTTCAACCGAATCCACGACCCACAGACCATGACCTCTCCTTGTTAGATAGTGAATGAAACTTCTTGAATCGTCCTCTCTTTTGGATCTATTGTAAAATTCTTGACTCGATCTTGGAAGACTGGGCGCTGTGTCTGGAAAATTTTGACGCAAATTTGTATGCAAATTCAAATATATATGCGACGTTTCGTCGATGCGATTCACCGACTTCATCAGGCTATAACACCAAAGATTAACAACATTCTCGATTAAACAACGCACAGTACACATCATTTTTTCATAGGCTTTTGAATACATACCAACTTAATTAAAATCTTTGATACTCACATTTTTGTATCAATTCCCGAAATGTAAACATTGGAGGTCTACGGTCACATCAGATGTTTATATCAAGAGTGATGTATGATTGAAAAACGCAGATATCAAGTGATTGACTAGGTAGGGGAGAGTGGGGCGAATTAGGACAAGTTTTGCAGTGGGGCTATCTGGCGATACTTGGGGATAGGCGCGCTACGGGACTTTGAAGTTCAACTATTGAATAGAGTGTAAAAAATTTTTCAGAGCCCAAGGTCATGTCTTTCATACATTTTTTAGAAGTTTGAGAAAAAAAATCTGTTCTAATTCGCCCCTCGTTTGAGGGCACTTTAGGACAGTTTTGGGGGCAAATTTGGACAGCCTTTGAAAATTGAGGTATACTACAATATTCCTCAACTATTAGAGTCGACCAAAACATGTAGTAGTGACCCTAAATACAGAAGGAAACTCGCCCGCGACCGTTACATCCTCCTAGAGCCTCAGAAAGCGAGCCATTTTTATGTCAATTTGGAACATTATTGAATAAGGCACTTTATTGGCGCACTGCCGCCTTTAGCAACCGGCAATCGTTTCGCAGCCTCTAAGAGTCTACTTTCATTAGTTTTTCTTCATATTGGAGGTACTCATACTCGCCCTAAGTCAAGGACCCCGCTGATAGTGTATAACATTCAAGGCAATGTCACCGAATGCGAGAGTGAAAATGCTTAAATCGAGGACTATCTTGGAACACGGCGAGAGCAACTTTTGATCTCTAATCTGACTCCTAAGACCGTCATTAGACATCGTAACTTCATTTTCTCACCCATTTTCAATCACCTAACTCACCCTCAACCTCCCGCGTTTCGAAAAAATCGTACAAATACGTACGCGCCTCGATACGGGCAGATATCCTCGAAAAACACGGACAGGTGATCAGTCGACCGATTTTAAATGGGATTTAGCATTGTCCTAATTCGCCTCGTCCAGTTTGTCCTAAAATGCCCCCAGGCGTTTTTTTCGCAAAATTGCGATAACTCGGGTTCAAGTGGGCCGATTTTGACCCACGACGGCTCAAAATCTTCGTTTTGTGACGTAGTTTTTGACCCCTGAATGTCGATTAAGCTGACCCACTTTTGCAGAAGCAGCGTGTGATCTTGCATTTGCGGAATAAACCGCGTGAGGCCCTCAAAAAGCACCCCTATGTCAGCGTGGATTCCCAGTATCGTTTCAGGAGGTCTAACCGCGATAAAAACCATTGTCTGTGATGGTATTGAAAATGTTTTCATGCGGCGGAAGCCCAGACTCGCCTCCGACCGAGCTATCTTGCTTGTCCTAATTCGCCCCTGTCCTAATTCGCCCCACTCTCCCCTATATGGTGGGGAGTCGAGCTAGAATAAGACAACAAGTCACAAGGAAGCAATGAGTGAGATTAGAAAATTCTGTAGATTTTGTTAGCAAGCTATTTCAAAATCGGTTTGTACATTTTCTTAAGATTTCGAGTATCTGTCTTTAGATTGATATTGTTTTCATCCAAATTTATGAAAACCATCACACTTTCTCGGAAAATAATGTGGTTCGCGATCAACACCCAATTCTCGACACAACACCCAGTCCTGCAAGAATGAGCCAAGAATTTCACATTATAAAAATTAGATATGATCGAATTTTGACTTTCTGAAGGATATTGGTCTTATTTAATGTGATAAGAAACATTCACGGCGTTGAATTCACCTAGTTTTCGTTACAAATTGGCTTCTGTTCCACGTGAATGGTAATTCTAATACGGCACTAGTGCGGTACTAGTACAGTATTAGTACTATTAGATGTACTAGTACAGTACTAGTGATGTACTGGTACACGCACAGAATTTTTCGATAAAAATTACCAGACTGGTAAAGGAAAAATTACCCTACATGCCGGCAATCGTGGGACGTGCCACCTAGGAGCGCCAATTTTTACGGGCATGTAGGGTAATTTTTCCCTGTACCAAGGAGATGGTTTCTGTCATGCCACTTAGCAGTGATATTCCTCTGTTCAATATTAAAGTCACCACGAGTAACAATGAAGATGATTCAACAAGTTTCAATTGGTTTCATCACTTTGTATGCATTGACCTCGAATCAAAATCCAGGCATCTTCATCAGAACGAGTCAAATAATGTATTTCTGTACCGAAGTTTTTTTGAGGTTAGATGAGATGCCGAGCTGGCGAGCTCGCGGCGCGCGCAGGCGCACCCGCAGCTCTTTATACTGGTACGGTAAAATTACCCTACAAGTGCCCGCAAAATCTACCCAAATTCACCGCACTTTATCACCAAATTCGATACAATTTTTGACCTGAAATAAAATTTACCTTACAGATAGGTAATTTTTCTCGACACTCATCCGCAATAAGTAGGCTGAAATGTCGGACGTCCCACGATTACCCTAACTGTGCCCGTAATTTTTATCGAAAAATTCTGTGCGTGTACTGTCCTAGCAGTACTAGTGTAGTCCTACCGGTACTACCGATGGGAACTGATCTTAGATAATACGTTTCTAGTTGTACTAGTACCGTACTAGAACCGTACTAGTACCGAATCGGACTGTACTAGACCGAACCAGACCGAAGTGGGCTGGATCTGTTCGAATTAAGGTAGTACTAGTGGTACTGATGAGTCCAAGCGCGGATTAGATCTTCGCTTGACTCGATTCCGCCCGCCTATATAGGTATAGTAACGCACGCAGCAGACGACAACCTAACCCCGAAACTGTCAAGAGTAGTGACGTATTGGCTCAGATCTTTCTTTGTAGGCTCCTAGTCGTTGATCTGTTTGTTCCTATGCACTTTTCGTGTACTCTTACACCTGTGTGCTCTTTCCTGTAAAAATCTGATAGTTAGAAATTAGTGTATCGATAATTTCCCATAAGACGCCGTGTTAATCGGCTTTCACGAAATTGCCCAGAACTTTTCTCCGCGGCTCCTAAAAATTTCAAAATATCAGCTGTGTCTGTTTGAGGCATTAATGTACCACTGTGCCGACTTTCGTAATTTTCTGATAGGTAATTCGAGTACCTCTAGTACTACCTTATTAAACCGAACTAGACCGCGCTTACACCTTTCTATAGTACGGCAATTCTGATATGGTAGGTTCCAGTAGGCTCATTCTAGTACGATGCTACTTCGATACCAGTATGGTATTAATATGGTACTAGTGTTGTACTAGTGCAGTACTAGTGCGGTCCTAACGGCACTAGTACGGTTTTATCGGTCTTAGATACGGTTTTAGCTGTATTGGCACACTACTGTACTGAATTGGACCATCCTAGACCAAACTAGAACGAATTGGACTGAACCAGATCGAATTAAATCGAACTAGGTCGCACTTTCACCTTACTAACGCAGCAATTCTTGTTACGGTGGGTTCTGGTACGGTCATTCTAGTACGATACTAATTCGGTACAAGTACGGTACTAATGCGGCACTACTACGGTACTAGATCGGTTCCAAGGGTCTTGGATTCGGTTTTAGCGATACTAAAACGGCACTAGAAACGTACTTGTACCAGTTTGGACCATACTAAACCAAACTAGAACGAATTAGACTGAATCAAATCGAATTAAACCTAACTAGGTCGCACTTTCACCTTACTAACGCAGCAATCCTTGTTACGGTAGGTTCTGGTACGGTCATTCTAGTACGATACTAATTCGGTACAAGTACGGTACTAATGCGGCACTACTACGGTACTAGATCGGTTCCAAGGGTCTTGGATTCGGTTTTAGCGATACTAAAACGGCACTAGAAACGTACTTGTACCAGTTTGGACCATACTAAACCAAACTAGAACGAATTAGACTGAATCAAATCGAATTAAACCTAACTAGGTCGCACTTTCACCTTACTAACGCAGCAATTCTTGTTACGGTGGGTTCTGGTACGGTCATTCTAGTACGATACTAATTCGGTACAAGTACGGTACTAATGCGGCACTACTACGGTACTAGATCGGTTCCAAGGGTCTTGGATTCGGTTTTAGCGATACTAAAACGGCACTAGAAACGTACTTGTACCAGTTTGGACCATACTAAACCAAACTAGAATGAATTAGACTGAATCAAATCGAATTAAACCTAACTAGGTCGCACTTTCACCTTACTAACGCAGCAATTCTTGTTACGGTAGGTTCTGGTACGGTCATTCTAGTACGATACTAATTCGGTACAAGTGCGGTACTAATGCGGTACTACTACGGTACTACTACGCTACTAGATCTATTCTAACGGTCTTGGATCCGGTTCTAGCGATACTAGCACCGTACTAGTGCCAGATTGGACCATACTAGACCAAACTAGACCGAATTAGACTGAACCAAACCGAATTAAGACGAACTAGACCGCACTCACACCTTGCTAGCACGACAATTCTAGTAAGGTAGGTTCCAGCACGGTCATTCTAGTACGATACTAATGCGGTACTAGTATGGCACAGATAAAATTTCCTATTCTTCGATTAAATTCTTGGTGAGATGTCGCTACTCACGCACACATTACAGCCCTGAGTCACACGCGAAAATCCACAAAGAAGAGTGAAAAAAATTGGGTCGGCTCGAGCTTCCAAGCAAATCTCAAATAAAAAAAAGTAGTAGGGATAGTCTCCACCTCAGAAAACTCCATATAGATAATATCATCACTGGGAAGGCACTGCAGAGGGTTAAATTGCTCGAAACAAACAAACTTTCCAATTCAGTAGTCGAGAGAGTGCGCGTTATTTCCTTCTTCAGTCGGCCGTTCTCGTCGTCGTCGACTATGCTACGCGCATCATTATCTCCTCGGTGCGCGGACCTGATGCAACCTGCAATAGCCCGTCGTCGAGTATCGAATTAAGCTCTCGCAAGCTCGGGCCTCGCAACTAACTATATGTATATACTTTGTATAGGGAAAAGAGAGGTGCAAGCTGACTCGTTACTTGCGCGACGCGTCGCATCCGCTCGTGTTCATGCGAAAACCTATCCGCGTATCCATCCCGCACGAAAAGAGGAAAAATTCTAATTGTATGTATGTGTAGGGTATGAAATTTTTACCGGTGCGTAAGATTTTTGCATCAGGCCAGCTTTGTACATTCTCATGCATGGAATTTTTTATTTAGCCCCGCGGTGGAACGGCGTTAAAGAGCCAAGCATATTCGGGCACGTTTTACACAGATGCTTTGCGTTTACATCTTGTGCGTTTGTAAAAAATGTTTGGGTGTGGGTGTGTGAGTGCGAGTAAAAAGATAAAAGTACGTATACTTACTCGAGTCCGTTGCCGTAGAAAGGTGGATGCAGAATTCCCGCTGGGAAAGCTGTAAAATAGTTTAGCAATCATCATTATAACTGCGATTGTACTTCACGAGCTTTGCAAGCTTCCCTCATCGTGAATATATGTATCTGTGTGAAGAGAGCTTGAGTATCGTTTCATGTTGACGACGATCACCAAGAATATAATGACGTTTTCCGAGCTTACAAAAATTTTACCCACGGGGATATACCTGCCATTATGGCCGACTATGTAAAAATGTGAGTGTAGAGCTTTCGGATGACTCAGAAAGATGGGAATTCGTTCCAAGCTCTCTAGCGAAAGAATTTTGAATAAGAGGTTCTAATTTTGTAAAACTCCTCATAGAGGTTGTCATTATCTATTTTTTTGAAAATCCATCTGATCTAATTATAATGAGCTATATACAGTAGATGCCTATTCAGAGTGCAATTTATTCAGTGGAGAAATGTATAACGAGCTATAATGAGAAAAAAAAATTGAAATGAAAGGGAAGAATGTTATTATTACACGGACTAGGTACCGGTGCGAGATAAATAAAAATGATAAATAGAAGAGATGAACGAGGCATCGTTTGCAAAAATACAACGGGATGAAAGAGTAATGAGATCCGAGGAAAATGAGGATATCGAGCTTCTATTATATACGCTCGAGTTGGAGTTCAACTATCTGCTCCTCCTGCAAAACCTCCTCGCTTTGCTTCTCTGGTGTATTATGGTATGCGACATAGCCGGAGAGATTAATCATTCCAATTACAGATAGACAATGCAAGTAGGCATCCGTGTGGATTATCAATAGATTTTGGGGTCGCACATTAATACATATGGAGTATGTATAATATCGCCAATGCCTGACTCGGAAGTGGAAACACTGGCTATAGAATGTTATATATGTATATGCGGGCCTGATTTTCAGATACATAATACAAATTCAATGAATGCAGTATGCTAACTCTCTCTTGCATGAGTAGAGAAATTATGCGACGGGGGCAAACTTGACTTGTATTTGTAAAATGTACAATATACAAATGAATAGGCGTGTTTACGCGGTTATTGAGCATGGTTCAAAACATGTTGTGTACAATTCCGAGTCGTATTGATCAGTGCATATTACAAGGGTTGTGATAATTGCACAATGTTTGGTTGCTTGGAATAATTTTGAACACTAATTGATTTTGGAGTTGGGTTAATTGTTGACAGTGATCGAATTATTATTTGATATTGTTTAGTTGTGGTGCGGAAATTGAGGTTTGAGGTACACCATCATATTTTCTGTGTGAGCTCTTATAAATTTGTTGAGGATCATGGATTCAGATGATTTGGTTACCGAACACAAAAAGGGAATTTCGTTTTTGAATACAAAGCAATCTGTTTACGGAGGTATCAATTGCTGTACAACTAACGTAATTCTGACTATTGTTCTTCAAGGTGAAACAGCAAATTTTCATTTTTATCCCACGGAGATATCTCATATATATTCGTATGTCATTTGAATTTATTCCCGATGACCAATCATGACTCATGGACAGCAACAATTTCTCAAGAGATAATTTTTTATGTCAATCAAGATATAATATCAGAAAGTTTGGACTGAATAGAAAACGATATACAAAAATACACCAAAAAAGGGAAAATTTCCTCATCTTTCAGCTGCAACAGGTGGATGGTCAGAACTATCGATTCAAAAGTTCCAAAGGGGTCATGATCCTCCAAGGCCAAAAACTTTTACGGGGTTCCATTTTCATTTATGTAATTGACTGTGAATTTTCGTAAAAAAACTGAAAGTATTGAAACGTCACGAATTTGTCGAATGGTCAAACAATATGTGTAACTTATTGCAGACTGACAAGGAGAGGTCCAACCTTGTGGAACACGGATCTTGATGAAACTTTGGCCGAGTCTACATAGACGCGCTCACTCGGGGCGCGCGCGTTCTCTCCGCTTGCACTCTTTACCCAAACACCGGAATAGGTATCGAAAATGGGATTCAAAATCCTTTTGACGAAGGTTCCCTCTCAATTCGAGTATCAGCGCGAGTATGTGAGATGAGAATCGGCCAGTGTATGGCGTAAATCAGCCGAAGAATTGATTTACATTGATTAGAGATCGAAAAATTAGAGGCTTGGTTGTGTCTCATATAAGCATCCCCCAACTTTTCATCGGGTCTCAAATTTGTAAAACATTCAGCAATATTCAGCATCATCTTGGTTATACATTGGTATTTATCTCGGTACTTATTCAAGAAGCTGAATGATGAGCTCAAGTGTATAATTTCCTGCATAAGAACACCCGAGATGTCCCAAATTTACGGAGGAGTGACTATTGTAAATCAAATTTGATCTTTGGTGTACATGGAATAGCTCGATTCTTCTTAACCAGAATTCCGCACACCTTCGCTTATTTCACAGTTTCTGGAGAAAATCTCAATGCAAACCCAAAATAATGTTGAATATTGTTGAATAAGCCGCGAGTTAGGAACCTGAGAAGTTGGGCGTGGTGATATCAGGCACATCGATCGACATCCAAGTCTCTCACTTTTCCATCTCTATTAGATGCAAATCAATTTTTTGGTCGATTTACGCGATAAACTGACCGTTTTCATCTCATAACCCTGTGCTGATACTCCGATTGAGAGAGAACACTCGTCAAAAGATTTTCAAATCCCATTTTCGGTAACTACTCCGGTGTTTGGGTGGAGAGTGCGAGCGGTGAGAGCGCGCGCGCCCCAAGTGAGCGCGTCTATGTAGACTCGGCCATAGGGAATTTTCTTGTTTTGGTGAGGAATGAAGGTATTAAAAAGGGTTTCGTCTAGGGAGGGTTCTCTCTACCCTCCCTAGTTTCGTCCAATGGGCCTCCTATTCTCAAATACAGCTACAGAGATTAGCATTGTCTGTATATCTATATGTGTGTCATTTTAACATGGGCCTACATGGACAATGTTAATCTCCATGGCTGTATCTCGGGATTGGAGGCCCTCAGACAAAACCCTTTCGGGTATCTTCATTTCTCACCAAAACAAGAAGATTCCCAAAGTTTCATCAGGATCCGTGTTCCGCAAGGTTGGAACTCCCGTTGTGAGAAACAACTTGGATGGAATTTCATGAAAATTATATTTGACAGGAAATATGATGAGTGTTATTGGCAAATAATCGAGATTGATTCAACGTTATTTTGAAAACCATTTTGGCAAGCGTTGCGCAATGCGGAATAAAATATTTTCTTAAATTCAAATGAAAGTTGCCTATACCCACACTGTTTCAGAAAAAACTTGAGTATTTGCAATACTTTCATAAAATTTTCATTCAGACTATAGAAACTGCAGAAGAGAGAAGACGGGACAACTCTCTATGGTCCCATTCAACTTTGCTAAAGTATACAAAAGTGTCGCACAACGCATTTGCAGTTTAAAAAGGACGAGTGTAAGGGGCAAGGTGGGTGGGTTGGGTTTGTACCACCCCATACAATTCAACGAAAAAAAAAAAAAAAAAAAATAGAGGAGAGTTGGATGCTTGAGGCGATTGTGTACTCACTGACAGAGTTGAGAATAGCACTGTAGAAAGCGTTGACCGTGGTGCCGGCGCTTATCCATCTGTCCTTGTCCGGTTTCTCCCTAAGGCTGTTCAGACTCTTCCTCAAACCGGCGTCGGTCAGCTTCAAGAACGTCTCAAACAGTTTTCCTTCTACCACGTGAGCCTGCCAAGAAAACCCAGAATTATATATAAATATACCTGTAAAGTATAGCAAAGCATCACATCTCAAAACTCGACTATTTTTCACTTGGCTAAACTCTCCCTTAGGGTTCACCTACACTACCAACTTACTTCACCAACGAGACCATCAGACCGGACACGCAAAGCTTGGACAAACTTTTACCAAAGCTCGCCTTTCTGAAAACGTGTACATGCAAATGAGAAAGAGAACCCGGCCAGTCGACAACTCTCTTGTGGACGAGGACTTTTGAAAAGTTCGTTAATTAGATGCACCACGGCCTTCTGATGTGGCGCCCTCTGCGTCTGTTTTTCAATAGCGTTTTATTTGACAAAGACATCCTTCAGCGTCGAAAGCTCGTCACGCTCCTGATGCTTTCTATCCGTTTGGAATGTCGATATCAGATTAAATGAGGGGAGAATCCGATATCCATCATTGATTACGTCAAGCCGAGTTACTGTAGAATGAGCCTTAGATAGCGGATTATGCGCCCATTACCCGCACTGGTACTTTCCTACTTTCACGTGCGGTTGATTGCAGTTTGGATCATTTGAGATTTACTAAAGATTGAGAGACCTGACATTGCACACTATTGGAAAGAAGGGTTTTGAGGTTGTCTACACGCAGAATTCACGATGTTGGGAGTAAGGTAAGGATGTTGCTGATCATTTATTTATACAATCTTCTCAAGTTGAGCCCTGGAGAATTTTTGAGCTCATTGAAATGTACCCTTGAGTCATCGCTGATATGGAAAAAAAATCAATGAAGTACAAAAAATAACTAGGCGAAAACCAAGGAAATGAGATAAATTGAGAATTGCCTTCATCAACAAATGAAATGATTCTTCCTTCAATTTTAAGGGAAGCTTAGCCCTGTGGGAACTCATTAAAGCAATGTATCAAGTGCTCAAAAAGAGATGAACGTTGTTCGGCACAAAACCACTTCGAAATGCAACTTTAATCTGAACCATCTAAGTAAGTACGCGAGTTTCTTCAGCGCGAAGCTTTTCCCGCTCAAGCTGATTATGATGAATATTAGACTGTGTACATTAGACTGAGTGCTTACCACTTTTTAGAGAGTACAAAAATAACCACCAAGATGATCGGTGTAACGCTTGAATTCACTAAAAGTTACTCCCATCTTAAAAGTGATTCAAGAATTTCATTCTCTTATCCCATTTAGTTGCGTGAAGTTGTTGCTCAATTGTTTAAAAATTTGACAACTATTGTGAAACGTACAATAAACTTTCACCTCAACGGTTACAAACTTATTCTTATCTCATGGAAATGGCTTCCGTTGAGTATTCTTCCTTAAGTTCAAAATTTTTACAGCGTTCGTTTACAACTTTGCTTTTGAAAGATGGCCCTCAGTCTGATGCAGCGTGAGAAATATACTTTATCGAAGACATAAAAATCAAACTTTTTACGATTCCAATGTCAGGTACTTGGGATGGCTGATGTGATAAAAATGAACTTTCTTGGTATCAGGAGTGGATTCAAATCCAGTGCTCGAGAAAATGCATGAAATTTTTTTCGTGCACTTACAGTAAGATTGAAAATAGATTACTTCATAGAGGAACGTTATCAATTCAGAGGAATGAACCGAAGTTTATTTGTGACAAGTGAGCGAGTCCATAATTGACATAATATATTAGTAAGACTTGTAAACTGGTAACATACCGTGCACTTAGTTGGCCGTCTTGGAAGAAATTTTTGAAATATGTATTCAGGTTTTTATGGAGTTAATTTTTTATAGGCTCTTATTTTGGCTTCGCGATCTCACTGTCGTTCTTTCCTACTAATAAACACTTGGGTGTGAGAATGAACGATCTCTGGATACTTTTAGTGTTGAAATATTTCACTTGACCCTTTTTCAAAGGTACAATTATGTGAGGAAATCTACCGAATTTAACCATTAACTTTTGGACCATCCAAGAAAAAAATAATTTTTCGTCCATGTCGCTTTCGAAACCCATTCCATAGTATTTTGGTACCTCTAAAACGTATTTAAAAAGTTGTGCCCACCATTTTTGAGGGATGTTAATACTTCCCTGAGAATAATGATGTGGAAGTGGTCCATCACGTTTTCGTCAATATTAAAGGCATTCCGAGTAGACGGATTGAGAATAGTGCAGTATGATGGTTGATAAAGATGTTGTTCCATCCGTTTAATCGAAGCATTTTGATCGTCTATTCTTACTCTTCAATTTCCCACAACCCGATTCATCCTAGCTCAAAACTTATTCTTTCACGTTCGAAAAAGTGGAGGAAGTGAGTATTTTCCAAAAAGTGAGTTACACTCTTCATGGGAGCACGACTCTGACCGTGAATCTGATTCGCTATCAAGACGAATGTTTTATGATTGAATGACATTTGATGAGTCACATACGATTTTCTCAGGTTTTTTGGGACAATGTTATTTTCTCTACAGGCTGAAAAGTTTCGGAAGGTCGAGTCAGTAACATTGGAAAAGAGCGAAATCGGACAATATTCCAACTCTTATTAAGAGCACTACGCACGTGTCATAAAGAATCGACAGAGTACCATCCTCGGAGCTATAGCAACTATCTAAAGTCAAAGGTTCTGCAGATTTCCTCATGTATGACCGCAGAGAAGTTTGTGGATTTCTCTTTTGAAAAATTGAAAGACCGCATTTTGGCTTCATGATTCCGAGTTGAGATGTGGATGAGACGGAATCGAAGTCCCCAGAAGATGTGGAAATCGATTTCTTAACGGTCAAACTGGGACTTTTTTTTAGGAATAACCAATCTATTTTATGCAAGCCTTTGAGCAAAGTATTTCGCAGCATAAAATTACGAATTAAGTGCCACTTCGTAGCGCCGCTCTCAGATGGCTTAAAAAATAGTGCCGAAAACTACCTACCTCAACGAAAGTTCACCGATACCGCCATTCAATAATAAGTGTCCGCCAAATCACCCTCGAATAGCCGCTCGAATCCATGCGATATACCAACATATCGATACCCCGTTATATCGATTGATAGATCAATAGTCAGACGGTGATGATATCTATATAGGTCCATTACATCTAGCGATAATAGAGCCACGTTTGGTGAGGAAAAGCGGGCATCATTAGCGAGTGAACGACGCGGGGATAATCATCGGAAGTGAGCTCTGAGCGTTATTATACATATATATTAGAGTGGAAGGCAGCTTTCTGGTCGCGCGCTCGTCGGAATAATTGCGGCCACGAGTACAGAGGGTGATGCTAGTTATTTGCCGATTCCCAACGGATGCTGCGCCAAGAGGGACCGAGAACTCGTATTCCGATATATACCCTCCTACAGCGGGGGTATACCCCCGCTCCCATCTTCATTTACTATCCAACTTTTGTGGATGTATAATAATGGTGAGATATGATGGATTAAAAAAATATCGAAGTGCTCGACCGACGATGTTGGCGAGATTTCTCAGGTATAAAATAAAAAGAGATGAGCTTGACCTATCGCTATAGCGATTTGGTGGAGTGCAGCTGGCTTTAGGTGTAGGTAATAATGGATTGAAAAGGAAAAAAAGCGTAGAAAAAGACATGCCTCTTTGTAAAAATCGTCGAGCTTTTCGGGCCTAGTGATCCATTCGGGAAAACCGACGAAGGGCCGCATTGCACGAAGTTTGTTGTGTGCCCGAGTGCGAGTTCCAGCGTCCATCCATTCAAGTTCTGAGACCATTGAGTCGAATGCTGTTCGCACGTCTGTCAGCATTTTTAGTGCCTGAAAAACAATGAGATAAATGAGTATCAGATCCCACGATTAACAACTCATTTATAATCAGTTGAATTTTTTATGCTGTGCATGGTTGAAAATTATCAGGGTCTTTGATAAGTTTGAATGCTGAATGAAATGGCTATTCTGTATTTTAGTTGAAATTTGCATCGCAGGTTTGGGTGGCCTTATGAATTGTCGTATATTCCAACAAGAGAAGAAATTGTCTCCAAATTTTGGTAAAATAATTCATCTTCGTCAATAGTCTGATATATCTATAAAATTGATAAAAATCTGATAAAACTTTGTACGGATGCAAGATACACAGTAATCCCATCGCAAGTCCAACGGTCAATTGTATATGTAGGCTCATACTTGCAAAATACTCGACAATGTATCATGTGATACGCTTATGATATCATGTTTCGAATCTTGGGTAGAAAAAAATCAAAAAATATGTTTGCTATTTAGTTGATAAAAAATATTGTCACTAGTTTTATCAAAACACATTATTGTACTAGCTTGGCGTCATATTAATTTTAATTGGTACCGTCAACCGGGGCTACTTTGAACACTTTTTGAAAATTTTGCTCATAATTTCCTTGTAATTTGTACGTCTTACATTATAATGGCATTGTATCTAGATTCAATTGGAAGCTTATTGTCTTAGCTTTCGATTGTGCCGCAGTAGAGTCCAATTGGATATTGTTTTTTATTTTTTATTTTATTGATGAAATTGAACGGGTCTTTGAGACCCAGAATACATTATGGGGCATAAATACATATATTTGATGATAACATAAATCGTGCTTAGAGTAGGTATCCATTATCATATCTGATATACACTAAATATCAAGTAAAAATGGTAAATAAGATTCGAAAACCAAGTCAGCTCAAACGTACCGGGCCAAACAGTTCACTTTTTATCAAACGCTTGAATTTTGATTTATCATTCACTGATGTTATTGAAGGAGGTAAATTATTCCATAATGTAATGCACCTAGGTACAGTTGAACTTGAGCCTCTGTTGGATTTATATTTAACTCTACGAAGAGCAGTTGTTGTTGACGAGAGTTATGAGCATTTGAAAAGTGTTCAAAGTTAGACCCCCTAGTTGGGGGAAATGTATCAAATGCATCTGTGCTCGTCATTATGTGATACATTTGCATTCAGGGAATTATTATGCACTCATTTTGAGTTTTCTGGAGTTGGAACGGAGACTCAAACAATGAATGAGTAGTTCCAAGAAATCATCTGAATTGTGATTACGATCTGCATTTGAATTGAAAAATTCGCTTATACAAAGTTCTAATAGAATTTAGAAATGTTCGGTCTTCCATGTATAGTAATTGAGAGAGTCAAGTAGGGCATCTTGAGAATCTAATGATATCAATAACGACACTCAAAATCAAGAATTATTGGAATACAAGGATTAATTTGTATGATCTAGAGTTAGGCCGATTCACAAGGGACTACGGTTCTTTGAAGTGTTCAAAGTTACCCCATTCGTTCAAAAAGCATGTATTTTCCCATTTAAGTGTTCAAAGTTGCCCCGGTTTGGAGAAAAAATACGCACTTTTCAGTTTTTACCCTACAAAATTGAGTCAAGGTGAAGATATTATGGATTCTCCAAGATATCGGTAGGGGTCAATGAAATCTAGCGCCAGGGACTTGGATTTGCCCTGGAAGTGCTCAAACGAGATCAATTGTTTGGAGCAACTTTGTTTCGTTCTTGAATCATGCCACGATTTGCCATCTAAAAAGTTTGTTGAAAACTCTCTTACAGCTGAAAGAGAGCCCCATGCGAGTGCAAAATGTTGTACACGTATACCACTATCAAGCAAATTACTCCTAGAACCCTTGTTCATCTCTACTTTGCTGATTTCGAGAATTAAAAACTTGTACCTCGAGTATTCAAAGTTACCCCGTCTGTTCAAAGTGACCCCGGTTGACGGTATCAGAATTTATTGGCAGCATAACGTGTTTGTAGAGATATATGTACCAGCTTGATCAAAAATCAATCCAATTTTCTGCAACTTACCTGTTCACGTGAATTCTCGTCAAAATGTCGCTTAACGTAGACGTAACTGAGAGCCATGCCAAAGTCTGCGTTGACGTTTCCCGTGCAACCCTTCCATCGTGGAGTTTTCTCCTTTAAGCCAAACACCTTTTTCGAAAATTCAAAGCCGAGGTCGCGGAACTTTTGCAGCGTGAGTGGCGCCAAGGTCGAGTACACGCTCCACCACATGGCCCGGGCTGAAAACGTTAATTTACTAGTTGTGTAATTGTATAAAATGATATTTTTGCAACTGTGTGCGCGAAGTTGTAAAAAAACGAGACTTCTCTTCATTATTTACAGTGCGAGAAGTAATGCGTGAATGACTTCTCGCACAGTTTTACATTTACGCACTGGTGAAGTGTGCGTGAATGTAACTTCTCGCTCTAATGCATTTTCATTCACGCACAGTTCCAAAATATGATGTCACGTCATCCCTCTGAATTCGGCCTTTCTTGAAAACTTCGTTCTCAAGATGATCTTGCTCGGACAGTGGTGCATTTAATTACAACTTCGCACACAGTTGCAAAAAATAGTATACGCAACACGTGCGAGAAGTTTCCGCACACGTTGCCAACTCGCGCGAGAAGTAACATTCACGCACACTTCGAAACTTCTCGCACACCTAGAAGTACATATTTACGCACGCTCGCGAAGTGTTCTTCTGGGTGTGCGAGAAGTTTCAAAGTGTGCGTGAATATTAACTTCTCGCACTCGTTTGGCAACTTGTGCGGAAATTGACCTTCTCGCACTTGTTGCGTAATATACTATTAATTGATTTATACGGTCGACTATGATACGATCGTTGTGATTATTGAATTCGGCCACGGAGCTGCTGATTCCTAGCATCCCAATAACTTTTCTGACAGTTGAGAAATCAAATACCAGTGCACACATGATGATAAGATGTCAGAATTAAATCGAAAAATGTCTATTTTCCACTATTTTCGTCACCAGTAAATTCTCGACGGGATCTCATTTCCCCAGTAGAGATATCACTTTGGACCGATGAAAATTGCTCATAATATGGTCAATTATGGACCTGGTCCCGTAAACAGTTATGGAAATAACAATTTCCGGATGATTTACGCGACCACAAGCCGAAATTAGTCCTTCTCCGGCTAAAATTATGTGACTTTAAAAAAGGATTTGGCCCAGCAGTTGTGCGCCAAGATAAATCCATAATGTCTATAAACTTTCTACATCTCTCACATTTTTCCATTTATTTATGAAAAAAATTCTTGATGTAACTTAATTGATGAATCAAGATTTATCCGATAGCTCGTTGATCAAATGCTTTATTGAAGATATTATGAATATATAAAGACGCATGAATAAAACTTAAGGAGGGAAACCGTATTCGATTTAGTCGTGCTCAGGCTTTGGATGCAATCGTCTGAAGATCTCGAGGAAGATCTTATTCAAAACAATTTAACAGAAACCTGAGGGAGGGTACAATGTGATGCCCAAATCGAATTCATTTTTTTTATAACTCTGGTTCAAGATCTATTGAGGTGGAAAATTGTGTTGAAGAATATTACTGTTTCAAAATGCCTCTCCTATTTCTCAATCTGCTTAATAGCCTTACGATTTTTCGCAATGCTTCTGAATCAACTTCGAAACACTTTCCTAAATCTTTCTTATCTTTCACTGCTTATTCCTACGTCAGGGCAGTACAATAGGCATCCCTTAGATGTTCAAATCTTACATAAGTTTTTCCAATAAATTGCCGTGAAATAATGTTCAGTCGATTGATGAAAATATTAAACAACACCACTTTTGGATATTTATGACGTTTGATGCAACGGGACTCATTGGGAGATTTGCGATTTTCCATTTTTCGATCTCTACCAACTCGGATTGGCTCGAGAAATATTTCCTGTTAGATGTTTCGTGGTGACTTACCTCACCAAGGCATGATTTAAAAAAAAGTTTTCTTCTAGACAGACATGTTTGCCAGAATACGGAAGTAGTGCAAGGATCAGCCCCGCACCGAGCGTATTATTATAATAAAATTGCATAGTAGGCTGCACGGTGTTTTTTCCGAAAGGGCAAAAAGTTTTTCAACCAACTTTTTCAATGAAACTCTTTATGTCGATTTATTTCATCTAAATTGCACAAGAAGAAATTCTTAGTCAATTTCCGAATGTTCCACTTGCCATTGTTGCGAGACAGATCTGCCTTAGAAAATTCGAAAGCCACCCCCTTTGTCCTCTTACACGCTTTGGCATTCGTGGTTACTCGTCGATAAAGAACAAATGGTCTTTGGATACGACATCGAGTTTCCGGAGACTGATTGGAACAGATCGAAGAGACAAAGCCTCGCTCGTAGTTTTACGCTTCACCGAACGGATTTTAGTTCAATCGCTCTGTGAAATGCAACAGCTATAGTTTCCTTCCCTTAATGGCGCTAGATATACATTAGAAACAAGTGGAGCGAATATTTGTCGTTGGCGGGAATGATGAGATGCAGAGTCTGTTTTTTAATCGCTCGTATAATTATATGCAAACAGAAAGGGTTTACAAAGATACACGAAGTATGATGATAAGGTACAAAAAGAACTCTTTCGTTTTCTGAATCATTCAAACTTTTTCAAAGAGTTTTTCACGGAGAAACAACGGTGGAGTTTCCTATAATTGAATACTTACGATTACGAGTAGAAAGATTTCTGAAAATAGTATGAAAATGTGAAAATGACCAGATAAATTGGTATGATCAGAGTTGTAAGTATCATGTCTGAAAATATTTCCTACCGATCTATTTGAAAGCAGAAAAAAGTACGTGAATCGGCATAAAAATATGAGCTTGCTGAAAGTTTATTTACCCCTCGTTTGATACGGGCTGATCTTTTTTCTACGACTGAGCTTCAAAAGAGCTAGCATTTTATCATTGAGCTAAGGAAATGCCTACTCGAAAATCGACGTACCTTTCCATACATAAGGATATCCGCAATCCAAGAAATATACCTTGTGAATATCACTACATGTTCCCCGTATATGTACTAACTTTACGCGAGAAAGGGACTCTCTCCGTACACATGTAAGATTGCACGACTATTGTGATACTCGGAATGAGCTTGCAAGCTGATTTTGTACGTGCTTTGAATTTTATACGTACATAGAGAAGCTCATGTGAATCTCGATCACTGTTCAAATACCACTTGTATTCCATACATACATATCAATGATACAAAGCTTATTCGTTCGTATATAAAGCGAATATAGAGATCTTGCTGAATTCGAGAATCGGATACTGATGCAATAACGTATAGCCCGAGGATTTCTTTTGGATATTTCTACATCTGAATATTTCGATGCTATTGCCTATATATTCATCTCATTGAATCGAGATACCCTCTTTTAAATATTTTACCTTTCATTCCTGCTTCTCTGGCTTTATGGATATATATTTGGAGTTAAAGATTCGAGTAGAAAATTGGATTGGTGCTATTCGAGCATGAAAGTAGCTCTGAGCGATGTTGAAGAATTCTCAAGTTCACGATTCTCGAAGCTCAGTTATATCCTTGAGTAGGTAATTGAGCCTAGGCGAGTGATGAAAATTTTCATTCAAGCAGTTGAGCTGTGATACAGTGGTGTTGATATGCATAAAAGTGAGCTAACTCGATTACTATCTATACATTCACAAAAGCTTTTCTTCAAAATTTTTTGAATTTTACCTGGGAAAAAATCGTGAGATCCGATTTTTTCCGCATTATACAATTCAAATAATATTAAAATTCGTTAGTCGTTGACCGACCTTACGCGAGATAAGCCTGACCCAATATCTATACCCTCCGCCGCCGCCCCCCCCCCCCCCACGTTTTTCAGAGTGAGTTTTAGCGAGAACCCGGTCGGATAACCCAACTCTCAAAGGTCCTAACGTAATTTAAGGATCAACCCTATTACTACCAGAAAATTTGTACAATAAATAACGAATTTCTGTCATTCAGATAATATACTCCTGGTAAAAAACAAGACAAGAAATGGCAAAACTGAGATTTGGGCAAATTTCTAGTTTTGATTTGTTTCTCTCTCTTGGCTGGTCCTGAGATCACCCCTGGTCAGTTATTTAATACATTTTTTACATTGACAGACGGTTACTGTTTTTTTTCAGATTTTTCCAAAACTATGAAAGAAAACAGCCACGGATCATTGGGAATCGGTATTGTACAATATATTGGACAGTTATAGTAGATGGAACAAGGTGAAAAACTGACAAAAGTATGCCTTGAATTCAATGAGATATTTTTTCAAAGCTTATAGCAGGAAGTGTTTTTAAAATTTTCTCAGAGTCAGCATCTGACGTATCAAACTACACTACCGGTCAAAAGTTGGTGCAGACCTAAAAAAACAAATTTTGATTTTGCTCACTCGACTGCTCGGATCTCCTTGGTCCAAACTAACTCTACTTTGGCTCATTTCGTAGCTTCTTTCAACCACTTTAAGACCTATTTGGTATTTTTTTTGCGCAACTCGAAAGATTCTTGCAAAATCAATCTGGAGCCTTGTAGAATTTGACAAAAATCGGATCATTACGCAAACCTCCGCAAGTCTGGTGGAAATTTATGGATTCAGATGATTCGAAAAGCATCTGAAAGTAGAAGTCAAGAGCTTCAAAATCCGTTTTTGAAAATTATTTTAGCTTATTTCTGATCCGAGCTGGGACTCTTTTTGTAGAGGATGATTTTCCTCGAGAAAACCCATGTAAAACATACGATTCCATGAACATATATGATCATGGAATCCGAGGATTCCATGCTCATATGATCATACGTAAAACCGCTTTGAACATTTTATTTTTATTCCAGAAGATTGTGATATATTGATTCAAACCTATTCTAGCATCAATACGTCACGATACTGATCCTATAGTACTGAAAAAAATCTTTCCAGGAGTTGGTCTCAACTTCCCAAAAACTGACATTTTCGACGGAAAATGATATTTAATGTGAATTTTTTTCTCTTCGGTGCTTCAAATGTTCAAAACCTGAGAGTGACTTCGGGAAAAAATTTTCTGAATAATATTCGATCATCACCGGGAAGTATTGATGTTGTAAATTGGTATATCAAACCTTTCCGGAATGAAAATGACAAATTTCGAAACCGATTTTATTCATGGTCATATATGTTCATGGAATCTTATGTTCTACATGGGAAGGACCAGTCATTGAGAAATTATGAATGCACTCATTTTTTCACTGGTATAAGCACTGATTTTGGCGAGGATCTTGGTTCCTCTCACTATCAACAACATGAAAAAAACTTGGAAAAACTCAGAGGAATACCACAGTGAGCCCGATTTTTTCACCTTTCGTGGTTTCTGAGACTCTTCTTCGAGAAAAATCTTCCCTTACAAAAACAGTCACAGCTCGGACCAGAAACAAGCTAGAATAACTTTCAAAAACGGATTTTAAAGCTCTTGACTTCTACTTTGAGATGCTCTTTGAATCATCTAAATCCATCGATTTCCTCAGACTTACGGAGGTTTGCGTAATGACCCGATTTTTGTGAAATTCTACAAGGCTTCAGATTGATTTTGCAAGAATCTATTGAGCTGTGCGGAAAAAATACCAAATAGCTCTTAAGAGTTATTTTGGACCAAGGAGATCCGAGCGGTCAAGTGAGCAAAATCGGAATTCTTTTTGTAGGTGTGCATAAACTTTTGACCGGTAGTGCAGGTTCAACTTTTTTCAACTATAACATTTCGATTGCATCCAGCAGATACCACAAAATTGCATTCAACTAAAAAATTCATCTCATCTCTCGCCATACGAACAGCACAGCAATCTATACCCCATGTCGTTGCCAAAATTCAAATGCCGCATAGATATATTCGTACCCCGTGGGAAATCATTCGTATCGGATCGAGCATCGAGTTGGACAGAAATCGATTCGCGGGACCGCACAACTAATTCAGAAATATGAGAGATAGTGACTTGCGCGCAATTCAAAATCTGACACTTGCGCACATAGCTTGAATTTCGATTTATAGTCACAAAAGTAACAGCCCATTGCAATTTGTCTATCTTTATCTCATATCTATAGGGCCATCGACAGATGAGTAAACCGTGTATTACTCGCTTAGCCCTATTTATCGCTTACTACGCCGTCACAGCGATTGCTTCATTTATATATGGGTATTATCGCGCAAACTTACACGCTTTGGTCCTCAAAATCCAGGAGTTGAAAATTGATGCCCGGCATGTTTATCCACATTTTTTTCGTTCCTTTCCACATATTCAGTGGTAATATGTTATAAAACGTATGCGGAAAGTTTTTTTGGAACGTTTTAGGATGGTAAATGTGATTTTCACATTCATAAGACATAGGGAAAGTACAGTACATGGAACTGACATTTGCGGTTCTTGACGTTGTATTGTCTAGCGAGAAATTCTAACGCGATGGGACCGTATGACCTTGAAATTTGTGTTTAGATGGTTGATTAGAGTCGGAAATACATGCTTAGAGACAGATAATTTCATTTCTTCGTCTTTTTTGTGCTTCGAGTATCCCACGGAACGATTTTTGAGTACATGGACCTGACATTTCGACCTTAAAATTGCTCGCAAAAATATAGGAGTTGGCGTAGAAACTTTTCCGCGTAGACGTCATTCATTTCCGTCATACTCCAATGGAAAAAATTGTTTTCGCCCAGATAAATTGGTTTTTAGTATACATGAACCCGACATAACTTAATTAAATGGCTGATTTTCGGCTATAAATGTTTATGCGGTACTTGGGATTTCGATTTTAAGTCTTTCCTCACAATGACATTTGATTATTTGACATGTTTCTTTGGAATTTCGTCTCTGTCAAAGTCGTTCAGAAGGGATCCGGGATGCGCTGTTGTTACTCTAAGAAAATGTCTCATTTTTAAGTGAAAATCCCATATCAAGAATGAACCACATGTCTCAAAGACTGAACTGAGCATTCTGGGTATAAAACCTATGGAAAATAGTTGGTTCAATATTATATTTTGAGGGAACAATTTGGTGATACCCACTGCCTTGAGTATTTCGACGCTGGCGCTAAGAATATACGTGTAACTGCGAATATAACAGTTTAATCTTCGAAAATAAAAAAAGATGACTTGACGGATCGACCTGAAACTCTAGTACCAATCGTATTCTAATAGACAACGAGTACAAAAAATTGAGTGTGATTCGGAACTTGTTCGTCGAAATGCAAGGCCATAACACGCTCCGGGTAAGTTATAGCGATAATACCCATATGTAAGTTGGATAGAATTTTCCAGGTCCCGGAAAATGGTCCTGTCGTTGGCGTATGTGGTCAGCCTTGACACATACACACAGTGACAAACACTACACACATGTATATGTGTGTGATATGAAATGAGCGAAACTGTTCGAAACGATAATGTTAGCCCACTCGCGACAGGCCAAACTGTCGCGCTGTGGCGGGCGTCACGCAAGTTGCTCTCGAGCGTCCCACTTTCTGATGGCACCATCATATATTCCAGAATAATTTTCATGTAGGTATAGGTACAGACACTGATATTGGTACGCATCAAGTGTCTAAAGGGAGCGATAACGTCGGTCGAACATAACACAACACTGACTCTACTGTACCTATTCTACATACAAAACTTAATCGTTACTAAACTTGTCCTGTCATGGCACTGCTCATAATGTATCGTACGATATTTTCTGCGATAATGTGTACATACATATAGAACATGCAGTTTTTGGAAGTCATCCTGTTAGAGGGACGTGAATCTGGAGTTGGACACGCGTATGATAAGAGAATATAGTTGGGTATTAGAGAGAGAGCCTCCAGGCATAGTGCAAAGATTCGAGTGTCACGTGCTTTTGCAAGCTTGGAGCTTGAGCTTGAGATATACTTGAGTGGCGTGACATCGGGATCTCTGAATTTCAACTTAAGGCTTATGCTGTCTCGTAAATAGTCTGTCGCTGCGTATAAGCTGTGCCATCTGTTTGACGCTAAAATACGGCTTGTCACGGGCAGATAATCGTTTTTTGGAGTCTAATAATGTGTATTTTACCTCGTATTTTACTCAAGAATTCGAGGAAACTCAACATTTTGAAAATTGTTTTACATTTTTAAAATTTTTTGTTCACTATTTGTTGTTTCCAAAAATTTTGGAAAAGACACTGATTTGTGGATACTGACATATGCAAAAGGCGTGACACAAGGCAAACACGATTTGATTTTTGGGAGAAAAATGTTTGCTGATTGAGTAAACGTCGCCACTTGAAATTTTTTTCATTTCTCTGTATCACCTTATTAAATCAGAAGCTGTAATCGATACTTTAGAATCGAGCCCACATGAAGCAGAGCATCGCCGATTCGACCATGCGATAAAAGAAGGACCGGACATAATAGGAGACACACGTAAGTAGCGAAAATTGCAAGCACTCATGTTGATGAAAACCATACATAGAAGATCTGCGAAGGCTGAACGGTGGTATAAGAGTCAAAATACGTGAGATTTGAATTTTTGGAGTCCTGTATAGACCGACCCGACATTGGACGAATCCAGAATGAAATGTGGGATTTCTTGACTAGAAAGCACATTCTTTTGTTTTTCCAAAGACAAAAGGATATGCTTATATACAACACCGCTCAATTAAGACATATATAAAGATCTTGGGGGATCAAATAATTTTTATAAATTGATCAATTTTCAAAACATTTATATGGCCGAATATTTGGTTGCGCGAAGAAAGCGACCTGTCTTGGGTTTATTGTATCTCGCATATCGAGTCGCATATGCTCGCATCACGCGGATCGAGAATGAAGCATTTAGGTATTCAGGTTCCGTTTTTGGCTCTATTGTCCAATAGCAGGATACATTTCTGTTTGAATCTAATGCTATCTATGGACTATTTGTTTCTCTGGTTTACATTCAGAAACGACCGGTTTCGGACATCTAAATATTTCCTTCGTTGCGCGACTCAGATGGCTGGCCGAGACATCAGGTGCTTGGAGGAGAGTGGTTTTGTGATAAAGTGTTTCCATTATTTTTCTAGTAATCAATGGTGTAAGTTCTTGTATCTTCTGGTAGTCATATCGACCGTAAAACATTGTGAGGGGAAGAACAAATGCCGAGACTACCCCAGCACTCGTCTTATTGTGGCACTGATTCTACTTGAGAGGGCCATTCTACTTCGCCTGACAGTTGTACCTATATGGGCATTATTGCGAAAACTTGCACATTTTGAACCCAAAAATTCAGAAGTTGAAAATTGATTCTTCGCATGTCTCCGAATTTTTCCCATTTTTTTCCACATATTGAGTGATAACAAATTATAAAACTTATGCAGAAATTTATTGAAACGAGTTAAAACGGTATATCAGTGATTCCGTTGAAAGTGTGATTTTCCATGTTCCAAGTTCTCCCAAGTTTCTGAGGGTTTCAATATGCATTATAACAATTTTCTGGGGTGTATTCTATTGGTGCGCAACTATGTTGATAGTTTTTGAGTCGATTCTGACGTCCCTGTAATTTGTAGTGCCTCATAAAGGGCCGAAATGTCAATTCCGTCCCCTGTAGAAAACCCATCTTCGACTCTTGCATTCACTGCAACGCATATTCAGAGTCGAAACCCCTCATGTGTAGCTATGCCCTTCAATTTGTCATACTTCAAACAACATATTCCACCACTTTGCGAATCCAAATTAAACCCTCAGCTCGCGCACGGACATCCGACATTTTGAAGTCGGATTTGCACCGAAACTGCTTGCACAACACTAATTAGGTCAGCAAAGTTCCCGATAGTCTATTTAGCCTTTCTGACCAATGGGGTTGATTTCCAGATACCCAAATACACCTAATTCTTGCGCGACATGAACCGAAAACCTGAATTCGCGGCCGAGTGCACCACATCAACGTGTTTTCCAAATGGCGTACAAAATTTTTGGTCAATTCCGTCCCCATGTTGTGCTCCTCCCCAACTCGCTATATCGCTTTGTGAAACACATTTTCTTGAAGTATTTGGTTGCATTAGATCAAATCTATGCGGAGAAGAGTCTCCGATTAGTTGGCGAGCCGTGAGAATATTTCTAAGGCGAAATGTCAATTCCGTCCCCTTTACGACCCCTTAAACTACACATATCTTCGGTTGACTCCACTTTTGAGATACGTGGCTCTAGATACTTCCTTTTTGTGCCCAAACAAGTGTAAATTAATTGCTACGAGACACCGGAACTCGAGGGCCAAACGATTCAAGCTATACAGTCTTGAGATTTTGTGGTTTTCATTTGGCCATCAGATACTTTGGGAAAAACTGATTATGGCCTTCGTAATGTCGCGTTCAACGGTCGCACTAGTAGTACCACACGGAATTAACCAAAAAATCTAGCAAAAGTAGATTTTCGCGGAAAAGCACTCCCCGAAGTGTGAAAATCAATTATTTCGAAATTCTGAGGTATCAAAAAGTTGCGCCTGTCGGATTTCCTGCAAGAATAAATTGGTACGGGAAGGCCTGGAATGAGGCAAATACACTTTTATCGAGTGAAACTGAGGGGATAAAATTTGAAGTAAAATTGCGCCACAAAATGTACAGCAGTGGCATTTGGTGCTTGATAGCATTTGATGTGTCTGCCCACCCGAATCTCGAACGAGCCCTAATACCGCGACACTTCACACTCACCAAGGTCGAAAAAATGAAAAACCACAGAAAAACCACGAAACTGACATTTTGACCCGTTTTTCGATCGTAATTTTTTTGGTGACCCTGGATCGCCAAGAAGAGCACCAAAAAATACGTCGATAATGACCTGTACGAATTTTTTTCCCAAGCATTATTCCAAAGTTTCCACGGCTCGGTTTGGCCGTGGAATCAATTTTAGTGCCAAATGTCAGGTTTCCGTGTGCAGCTCAAAATATCAGGTTCCGTGCGACGCTACCGTGTTATCCTTATTAATGAGTGGAAATTTTTTTTTATTCCGTGCGCGAGTAATTATACATTAATTATGTGTTTGAAAAAGTCGAAAAATATAAGTCAGAACCTTTCGAAGTGGTGGGATTTGGGGTTGGTACATTTTCGGCCTCCAAATAATATTAAAGTTTCAACGGAACTACTCATATTATAATGAATTCTAGATTGCGTTACTACTTGGTTTGAATACGATCTGTATTTGAACAACATTATATTTATGGTCTTGCTAACTTTTCTGGATGTCCAATAAGCGTAAGAATTTTTATGAATTTCATGAGCTGAGATCAAATTGAATGTCGAGTATTAAATAGAAGGGCGGACTTTTGAGCGAAGAGCAATCAATTTTATACAAAAAATATCGAGTCCCAAGTTAAAATGGCGAATTCGATCAAATCTCCCTTTTTTCAAACAAGAGTACTCACAAATTTGAATTGAAAGCAGTTAGACGAGCAAGTTGCAATTTTTTGCCCAGTTTCTTGCGAATTGAATATCTGCACAAAAGACGCTCGTCATCAGTAACACGCTTCACCACGTCTCGCAATCTGCAGCGAGTCTATTAATATGGTGTCTCAAGTAGATTGAGACACATCAATGGTAGATCTCTCACTCGTAATCCCAGCTTATCGACCATAATGCAGCCATTATAAGTAACGCTAGACGCGCATTGGTAAAACAAAAACGCAAAAAGTAAAGCATCATGGGATACTCATTACAGACAAAGCCGCCTCTTTTCGACGAATTCGATCTCCGAGAAACAACTCGTTGGCGCGCACCCATTATATTGCATATATTTCACATGTGTGATGTGTGTAAGCATGCGGCAGCATGGAATATAGAATTTCGACGTATTAGATTTGTTGTTGTCCGGATTCGTTCCGGCGGGCGCGTGGCCAGACATCGCCTGATGGTCAAAACCGAACGTACGCGGCCGGCTTCGTCATCATCAGTAGTTGGCGGTGGTTGCCGGTACCTTGCAAGCTGCATGGTGAAAGACAAAGCACTAACGGCCATAACGACGACGACGTTCTAAGTATGCACTTTTGATTTTGGGTCTTTGAGAAAGTGCGCGATTCCTCGGCAGTGTGTATGTACATAGGTATATTATATGCATTAGTTGCATCACAGTGATAAGTGTGTCTCGATTCGATCGTGAAATGTGTCAGCAGTGTCAGTGGGTTGTTTCTTGTAGTGAGTGTTTTTGTGAAATGGTTACATCGATACTCAGTGCAGTGTAGAAATTCGAGAAGAATCTCCGTATTAGAGCACGAGTTGATGAGGTCGAGTCGAGCGAGAGAGCCAGAGAGAGCTCAACGAGATATATTGCGAAGTGAAGGAGATCGTCGGATGTCTAGGCTGTTGCTCTAGGAAGCGGCGTCATCGAGGACTGGGGAGCTGATTTGACAAGGTATGATAAACACAGATGTGATGATGAACAGCAGCCTGCAGTCGGGTGAGTTTTTGCATTACGTATATATGATACTTACATCGGATACATATATTTTTCCCCGAGAATCGAACGCCTTTATTCCCAGTTACGGTACGATCCTCTACTCGTCGTGTTGTTGCTCCCAGAAGATCGAGAACCCAATCACCGTGACAAGTCCTCATTCTCAAAAAATGATGTAGCGTTTCCATTCTACGATTGTCAGGGTTATATTTTACTTTTCTTCGCTAACTCGATGCACCCCCCCCCCCACCCCCCAAGAATCTAGCACGTGGTTTTAGGTAAACGCACGTATCCATGTATGCCTGTACGAAGCAGTCTTCGTCGCGGCTTCTCATTTCCATCGTTTCGTTCGGCTTGTTTTCAACGCCTAAACCCACTAGGATAAACGTCGTCGGATTACTCTGGAAGTCGATATTCTTTTCATCCCTGCAGGCCCTTATTTCTGTTCCCTATTTTCATAGGAAAGATAGTCTCTAGCTAATTTGATTCAATTCCAATGTTGTTTGGTTCGATGTTATTCTCAGATCATGCT
Organism: Eretmocerus hayati; assembly: GCA_029851415.1. Lineage (NCBI taxonomy): Eukaryota > Metazoa > Arthropoda > Insecta > Hymenoptera > Aphelinidae > Eretmocerus > Eretmocerus hayati. Next base: position 156,466,839 of record CM056741.1, read on the forward strand.
CGATTAGATAATGCTGCAATTTGAATTTCACCACCCGAAACATTTGTCCTTCACCCTGTTGATATCATTGAATTTTGATATTCCCACAAATGTATCCTTGATGCTGTCTAGCATGAATTGTTATTCAACAGTAATAGATTCCCCTTAACGTCTTCAATGTTTCACCGCAAAGGTAAGAAAAAAGTTTAATAATTCATTATCCATTCATGTACTGCCCTTGTCATCCTTATCAGTCCTTCATCAAGCGCATATGCAGAGTGGGAATTGAAATCGTTGAAGAGCTTATCCAAATTGGCCCTGACTAGTCAGTGATTGCGAATCGCATTCTTAATCCAACTGATCATACTCATCTCCCATGCCCCTCAGCCCATATTGATAGCAACTCAATATATTTCATTTTGATCCATTAATTAACAATAGACACCAGGAGAATACAGCAATTCAATTAATATTTGATTGATGATGATCCATTATGATATTGGTTGGCTTGGGCCGAGATACAGGAAACTCAAACTGACACTGAGAAATTATTTGTAATGCTGTTGAGAGAAAGGAGAAAAACATCAATGAGGTTCAATGACCTCTCATTATCCATGTTTTTCTTTCAATGGTCCACTTCTAATGAGCATAATGACGTGGTTTTTACCAATGAAATTTGAAACACTCTTAGGGAGCTAAAGCTTGTTGAAGGTTGAATGAACATGAGCTTGCATCATTGCTAGCTCAGGGTCATGCAGTTGAATGATGTACCTTGTTGGTCGAGGTACAGAATTTGCAGATGAATGTGAATAAATCAGGGAATTCTTGGGATCGTTGTACTCATTTTGAGCATCAATTTAATTGGAAACAGTGCTGAATGAACTAGCAAACTTTGTCATGATCACATCCAACATCATATTACTTTTAAAGATCCACCTGAGTTATCTCCCCCCAGACTCAGCAGATTCCCTGAAGACTAGTGGGTTATCATGTCTCTTTGGATGATAGTGTAATCCCGTCATCTCATAATTATCCACACATTCCTCCTCATCAGATTATTCCATTACTGTATGAGTTGATTCTCCTCTTGCTCACATGAATATGTACTCCATCCCCATATTATAGAATCTCATGATAATAATCTGAATTGTTGACAGTCACACCGAGGAGTGTGCAGTTCAACTGTACAGTAATTTTCTACTGTGTCTCCCACATATTACAACTAAGCAAGAGGCATATCTGAGAGCCTCACCTGACCTATTGGTTATTCCGATGTGATTGCTAGTAGTTATGTTGTGCAAGGTAAGTGAATTGAATGTCAAATTCAAGATGCTAGCCTGCGACCTTTCCTCTGCAATGAACAACCATGACCCTTTCTGAAGATTCATTTTGCTTGGTGATCATTGTTTGGAATTGATAGGAAAACGACATCAGAGACATTTTTTCTATTCCATTAAGGGCCTTATAATGGGAAATAGGAAAAAGCATAGCTTAGGTAAGCATATTCTATTTCTCGTTGGTTGTTATTAGGTATACTTTTTAGATCGATGAATCATATCCCATAAACTCTGATAATTGATCGAATTTTGGCACCTGTGAAAAGACTCACAAGCCAAATCATACACTAAAATAAGTTCTCTCATAGTCCCCAAACTTTGAAAGGTTCATTTTAATAGATACAACGCCCTGAATCTTGTTATAGAATAGCTTATAGGGGTGCGATGTTGTTTGTTACCCTTCTCTTTGAAAAATTCAATGATGAAAATCAGCTTAAACTTACCTAGCACTGCTCGTGGAGTTACTGAAAGGAGTTGCACCAACTTTTGTAGGTACTGCAAGTCCATAACAATCACCTTGTCGTTGACTGGATCTATCGTGACGTTTGTCCTATCGAATATTCGCTCCAAATAAGTAGTCCAGTTCCACTGTTGAAAAATGAGAATAATATCCAGTTTGGTGAGTGCTGTTATCTAAGCATGTTGGTGGATTTAACAAAATTTTTCGTGTGATTTCATTTTAAGGAGTGCTCAGTTGTCTTCATTTTTTGTTACAGTTCTTCAGAAAAGGATTTTGCTTAAAAAACGACTTATCAATAAGTGACTTATCCTTTCTCAGAGGTTGATCGTTTCTAATTCGCCGTGTCCAGCTTCTGGAAGCACCGAAGTGCGTTATTTGATTATCATGAATCGGACAAAGTTTGAAATGAAAAACTTGAATTTGTATTTTCCATTGCCATTTGACGATTAAAGTGCCATGCAGGTATTAATTTTTGAATTACATCACTTTCATTGAGGATTGAAATTTGAGTTTCATTATTGTTTTGTTGAGTGATCATGTCCTGTATCTACACCGCCGCTTGCTTTTGATAATTATTTCTCTCTCGGATATTATCTTATAAGGTATCCAGTACTTTGCAGTTGATTCTAGAAATAGACTTAGGATCCTAATTTTGAACTATTAAAGATTTTGCATTAAAAGACGAAAAATCTATCGATTGATAATATTCGAAGTCTCATACCTGACGAGCATAGATGTCGGTTAGTTGTTGAAGATCCACAACCGAAACATCGTGAGATAAGTGGTTGATACTTCGACGTTCTTCTGGAGTGGTAAGGATCTGGAAAATATATTCTCATAAAACTATCGTATCGGATTTGGTATTGTGTTAAACATTTCAGCTAGTTACTGTGGATATCACTGTTTGTAGAAATTCGCGTGATATTGATTAGATAATTTCTGACGCAGTTAAGTTGCTTCTCAAATTATGACAATTGTACGCCAATAATGACTTCTCACATTTGAAAGCACTACTGAAACAATGTCACCGATACTCTTTTGTGACGTACGATATCATTCCATGTAAGACCAATTTGAGTAAATTTGATGAGGCAACGAATTAATCTCTCATTTGTTAAGTTGAATCTGTTTGAGTAAAAATGTGGGAATTTTCTCATATATGACAGGATACTCACTGTTGCTATTTGTGTATTAAAACCTAAAATTTCTTCAGCGAATTCGCTACTTCTCTCACCAGCTCCAATCAGTTCCACCATTGACTTGATGTATGTCTTGTACTCCTCCAATTCAGACTTGAAACGCTGGGGATCCAGCAAATAACGTTCACTGAAGCCTGGTGATACTTGTTCCATCTTTGAAAAGAAATTCTTTCATTGTAGATCTGTACGTTAGATGTCGCGTGACATGGACATACTTATTGTAACATTTTATGTACGTTCTTGGATATTTTTTACAAGAGCCTATTATAAGAGTGTTGCAGTTATAAAATAGAAAATCTAGAGTGAACTCCGGCATTATAATATTGTTACTCCTATGTATAAAGTGATTGAAAGTTCAATATTGTATACCATTCAAGAGATACGTAAGTTGACTTTACACGGCTCGACGCGCAAACACACAGTTTGCGCGTCTCGCCGTGTAAAGCGGCGTATGCGTCTCGTGCCAAAAACTTTGTTCTTCGCGATAACCTTGTTGGACGTCGGCAAAGTTATCGCAAAGAACAAAGTTTTTTGGCACTCGACGCATAATATCATCATAATATACTATTGTTTGACTCCAGCTTCCTCCTAGAAACTTGAGCTTTATTCCTGATGTGACTCTGGTAATGAGCTCTTGTAACGTATCAAATTTCAGCTCGTGCATAGAAAAATTGGATATGATACATCATTTGAAGCTGAAAGTCTATCCATGCTCGTGTTGTGCTTTTTGTATATGCGTGTAAACATGGTACGGTGGTGTAAGTACATCTACATTGCTAGCTTTGTCAGAGTTTAAAATTGAGAGTAGTTACAAGAATGAAAGAGGATCATGACTTTCCTGGCAGCTCATCAACTTTTTCCAAAATCTGATCTAGTTGAAAGCTGCTCTTGAAGCTCGTTTTCTGATGATCTGCAGTGATTCTAGTTTCTAAATAAGAGCAAAATAACTTGGTAATCTCTTCAAGGTCTGACCCGTGAGTCTTGCTAAAAGAGCCATTTCAAGTCGCCTCTCTCATGTTTGTGTATTAGTCGCAATTGCAGATATAACTTTCTTTGCTCTTGGAATTCAATTATGAACAAGCTTCATCCAACTCTTGCAACTCGAATTCGTACTTTTAGTTTTTAATGAATTCACCAGATTAGAACATGTCAGAATGAATGCTTGTTTCTCGTTTCTGGACAAGAGTGAGTCGTGGGTGGGGCCCTTCTTGAATCATCAAGATTGGTTGATTATATGTGTGGCGTAAATTTTGGTCTGTGTGCAAACAAACATACTCAACCTAAGACAACACTTTATCACTAACTTGATATCTTCATACGTAAGACTTTGCAGTTGATCCTCTGGCTCCGTTAGGGAGATAAATGAGGCGAGAATAGATTGCTGAGGAGTATTCCCAAAAGCACTAGGGTTCAGTTATAAATATCCGAGAGGCTCATTCTCTCCCGTTCTCTCCATTAAAATCCTCGTGCAAGTTACTTCCTATCAAAGGATGCATTCATTCGGATAAACTTACTCTCACCGCATTTTGCGTAGTCTTGAGGACTGATTTTCGCATTTTATATTGAAATCTACATGAGGCTTTTTCATGAGTTACTTATGTCAGCCGATTAAATGACCCATTGATCTGTGCACGAGAATATTTTGTTATCGGCCGCAAAATAAGTCAAAGTCGGCCATGAATATACAATATTTTATTGTCCCATAATTTGAAGAACCATGTTTTGAATCCTATGATCTTTCTCTGGAATTATGTATTCCTTCCGCCAAAGAACAGCGAGAAAATCATTTTCAAAGCTTCCATCAGTCAGTACTGAGATAATTTACCTGTTTGAAAATAATGATTTTGCAGACACGTTCAAGAATACAAATTTGAAAGCGTTCTTTCATATGAGAAGTACGCATCGCACATGAATGACTTCGTTCGAAAGAATAATTGTTGCTAAATGATGATTCAAGGTCTTTTACAGCCTGGAAAGGTCAAATATACCTTACTTCCAAGTGCAATTCGAATTCGAAAGATCTGAAAGCTAGTCTTGAAAGAGAGGTGACTTCAATGTGGGAGTTGTTCTAGATCACTAGAAGCTGAAGCGTGAGGAAGTTCGATCAGAGCTTACTCGTATTATTCCGGTAAAAAAAAGAAGAATCGATGGTTTTTGTACATTAGATACAAATGTCATTGTGATTTTCCAGAAATGACTCGCAAAGACAGTATGCCAATATAATGAAAAAAAAATTATTATCTTGAAGAAAGTTCTCAAACTAGTAATCATCATTTTCACAACAAATTACACGAGATGTGTGGTAACGATGAGTTTGAACGATCGATTTTGATAATTAACGTACCATCATTCTGTTGTGTGAGGTATCTCTCATATCCTCGCTTATGTAGAAATTGACTAGAAGATTGAGCCCGAGTAGTCTTTGAGCATCACCTGATAGCTTTGCGACATCCAGCTCGGGCGCACTTTCGTCGTCCATTGGAAGTTCTTTAGGGAGACCCAATTTCTCCAAGGCACCAAATATTGGCTCCAGACCCATGGCTTCTACGCTCGCTGTAAGATGATGGAATTTGTTCTCCATTGATTTGTAATTCTTATTCTTGTGGAGAAGTTGAGTTTAACGTATGAAAGTGCTTGTTACTCAGAACATTCAATTTTTCTTTCTTGAGCTCGTCTATTATATAAATCAGCCCTCAAACTTGAAATCATTGCCTTGTTAGAAACCTTGTCTTTACAATTCCAAATGAATTTGTGAACCGCACAGTACTCCTAACTTTTTGTCCCTCAACGAATTTAATACTTGCTAAGATTTTGATTTATGAAAGACTCACTTGTTGGAGGACTTATTCTACTATGTCCACTGATTTTAAATGTCATCTGTCGACTCGAATTCTTGGGTCTAAATGAATTTTTTCATTCCCATTTGTAGTCCCAAAGCACTAAGAATCGTATAATGATATTTTGGATCATCATTACTTTCGCAATCACTCAGTTTGTGAACATCATGATCAAATATCCATTTACCCATGTCCATACAGGTTCTGTAGAATGTTCTCGCCATTTTCACCGACTTGGGATCATCAGCAAGATCTTGTTCTTCCAGCAATATCCTCAAATTTTTCAGCAGATCCTCGCGTAACAAACTCAGTTGATCCCAGGATGTTTGGCTTTGAGGAATAGGATTCTTTGAAATCCATCCACCACAAGCAAAGTTGTAGAAATCTTGACATGGTTCTACGCTTTTATTTAAGCCTTCCATGACACGAGCAGCTGAGAATATGGCACACAATTTTATATACAAACATGTAATATACACCAATGTTCCGTTTGATTCATTTAGGTATGAATACTATGAATTCATTATCAGATGATTTTGTCATTTTTCACCAGAAATTGCTTTTGTTTCACGAGAAGGATGGTATGAAATTCCTCCCAACGAATAAGTGATTTACGAAGTGAATATGTGTCTAAAATCTCATGCTCAGGGAGATATAATGAGCAAGATAATCACCTGTCCTTATGCAGTCTTCACTCTGGCAGATCTCTTTATATTCATGGCGGCTGAAAACTGCCAACTGAAGCGTCAGTGTGATGACTAGGGCAATTACTGCAACTGCGAGCAGGCCAACCACGATTATTAACCTCGTCTCCTTCGCTCTTACATTCTTTTCATCAAATGGCCTGTGGGATGAATGTCATTTTACGCGAAATCGCAGGTGGACTTTGAAGGACTTTGAATTTTACCTCAAAAATGCCCTTACTTTGGTCTATTTTAGCAACTCGTACAATGTACGGGCGTTTAAAATCCTTTTGAACCGATTGTGAATTTAGAACGCTTTTTACAGCATGAGGTCAATCTATCAGCCGACCTTTCAAACCATTGTAACTTTTTGAATTTTTTCTTGCTACACTGAGAGAAATTTACTAATAGTTTTCGTTAACTGAGGAGTAATTTTTATAAACACGTCTATACCGTGGCACCAGCAGGATCCTCAACAGTTTTTGTTAAAACGGTAACAGAATTTATTAATGCGGAAGTAAATTTTATTTTAACCAGTTTACAAATTTTGTTGACGATGACACAAATTTTGATACTGACGCCCAACTAAATTTCAAAATGATAGGTAGTTATATTATTTTATATATGAAATAGTAGTCAGCCAATGTTTGTTGGGTTACATGCAGTTTTAGACTACGAAGCACGCTCAATCACATACATCACATATTCACGCACTTAGAATTAGACTGATCATCTTACATTTTGTTTATGTTATAAATTCATACATATTTGGTCACATATCACTATTCATTATCTTACGTATTACCAATTTCGCATACACGGGTTCACGCAAACAATTTATGTTCGTGTGGAAATTTTGGAACTCGTATATATACAAACCGTGTCAAATTTGACCGCTTGCGAGTAAGCCCAATCCACCTATAAACGAGCTGATTGCTAGTCGATAGACACGATACGCGGAAAATAAAATACACTCCCAGTTATTCATGAAAATCTGGTATCGAGATGACATTGGATTGACTCTTATTCGTCAAGTTTGTTGTCCGTAATAAATAAATATTGGTCGTAACATCGATGCGAAAGACGATGTGAGCCACCTGGTGGCAGATACAGGAATCGCGGAAATTCAACGATTCCTCCTTTCCAACTCGGCACATATTTTACATGCGAATCAACAACTTTTATTGAGAAATCAATAAATTTTACAAACGAGCCAGTTTTAAAAGTTCTTGAACGGGATCAACAAAAACTGTTGACGAGTGAGTAAAAACTGTTAATTCAGGAACAAAATCTATTGCGATTCCTGCTGGTGCTCTGGTATTGACGCGATTAATAAAAATTGTTCCAGAGGTAACAAATTTTATTAGATAATTTCTCTCAGTGTAGGTTTGGGAGATATTTAATTTTGAAAAAAAAAAAAAAACATTTCTTGTGAACAAATGACACAAAGCTGAAGAAGTTGTTTGCCAAAATCTGTGAAGCAACTTGGACCCAAAATGATTGACTCAATGTACTTTTCATGATTATCTAGATCGTGAGCGATGATGAAATTAAGTCAACGACTTGGAATCTTCACCATATCTGATAACATCTTCATCAATTTTTAATGATTTTGATTAATTTGAATCATTTCTTCTTCTTTTCATTGAAACAATTGTAAGGGCACAAAAAGATGTCAACTGAAGTCAAAATCAGGCTCAAACAAACTATGTAAAAGAAGTGGTATGTCAATGATCAGTCGATTTACTCTTATTCCTTATTATCATGATTAATGATTCCATTGGGATATAAGAGAAGCCGAAAAATCTGAATTTTGCTTATCAATTGATATTTTCAAAAAAAGAATGTTTCAATCATCATACTGTAACGTTATTCTTTTATTCTTTTCAAATTGAAATTCCTCGCAAGCAATTGATTAGTTCAAAAAATTTAATTTTTCTTTACCGTAGCTTTTCCTTATAACTTTTTGTGAAATAAAATAAGTTTGTAGCATAGCAGAATCCTGAAACATTGTGGAAAAGTACAAAAATATTTACCACGGGGCTTCAAATGAACTCCTTCTAGCTTCATCTTGGGCAGTTACAGCTGATTGGGGTGAGTTCTCCGGATCGCTCACCTAATAACATAATAGACGAACAAAAATGAAACTCAAATCCAAACAAATGGCAATGCATTGATGATTAAGTAAGTGAGAGGGAGCATAGAAGTTTACCTTGCCTCATTTATATGTACATATGTTACTGATAGAAAATTTTGTCATCGTCATTACTTGTATTGAAAGTCTTTTCTTGCTCAAATTTTTCGAGCTTACACAACTCGGACATTTTACATACCGAAGAAAATTTTGGTTTGGCCACCGCCCGAAAGAGGGCAAATGAGGTGTACGATTTGGAGGCTTCATCATTTGTGTGCTTTTCATTAATCCAATAATTTCAAGAGCAAATGTAGCTTTAGCATGGTAGAGTCTCTGTAGTAGGGATTAGGAATGTAGTGATTGATATGGTAACCTAAGAATTGGATGGGTTTTGATGGATTTTTGGAAAAAGCGGTACTTGGTAATTTTTTAAATCTTGATCTTTTCATTTTTCAGGAACAAATCGCGCTGGAAATAATCGCAAGTGCAATAAACGTACTAACTATAAAGAACCGAAGTTTGGTGAGGAACTTCAAAATTTCCATTTTATATTTTCTGTTCTCGCCTCTGTTGCGGTTCAAGTTCACTCACTACGTCAATAATGTTGTCTACTCAACCTGTCGTGTCATTTAATTCTGAGATTTCCCTCTCACGTGCAAGTACTTCATAGTCGGATACCTACACGTTTTCATATTTACATTACACAAACTTTCAATACTTGATTCGAAGTTTGTAGCTTGCGCTGGACATTCAAATTTAAGATTCCACCCCTATATATCTAATTATATCCAACATTTATCGTGTATTTGGGATTATCAATAGAACCCAAGACTCGGTTTTAGGTTCTATCATTAATACAGGCTTCCCAAAAAATGTGAGTCATAATATGGGGTTTATTATCGTCACCGATCTGACAAAGGCCAAATGTGTCTTCGTCTTTAGCGTATACACTTGGAATTAGTGAATACTTTCCTGAATGGGTAAGCAAGTACTCGCCCTAATTTGTTCCCATGGTCAACTTCTATTATAATTGTGAGGTGAGAGCTCTGCATCCGTTCGGGGAGTTTTCATTGACTCCAAGTGTACACGAAGAGTGTTGCGTTTTTTTCATGATGCTTAATTCCATGACGATTTCCAAGCTTGTAAATCCGTCTCATATAAGCAATAACAAGATTGCACCAGTTCAAAAATCGGTAGAACATTAAGTCTGACTTCCATATCACATTCCGGTGTCTGACTTTTTACGCTTGAAGTCCATTCTGATATTTTCCATGATCGTGAATAATCAGTCAGTAGGATAAGCTTTGGATATTGTGTTTTTAGTTCCAGGGGATCCCTACACATTGACCTGTCTGAAATGCGGATTCGTGATGAAGAATATATACAACAGGAGAGATTGCCCCCATTGCCATAAAAAGCTCAAATTCGAGTGCAAATTCTGTCGAAAATGTTATGAAAGTAAAGGGGACATGGAGAAACATGTAGAATTTGAATGTCGTGGTCGATGGAGCTCGTTTTCGGATCCTCTTAGAGATTGTTGGGATAAAAGTTCGTCAGCCCACTCATCATCCAATCCGAATATCTCGGTTGAAAGTGAGTGCTGCAGGAACATCATTCTGCTTTGGTAGAAATTCATCAAACTAGACTTGATCAAATGAATCAATTCCAGGCGCGCCAAATTTGAAATCAGCCATCCTGCCGAAAGTCAAACGTGAAAGTTTGATGGAGATATCGAATCAGATTGTAATGAAAGAACCTCAGATTAGATTATCTAGGGTACATATGTCACCCTCTTCGAAGAAATGGTACATCCATCCGCATGTGACTATGAGATCAGAAAAACGTAAAAACGTTCTAAAAGAGCAAAGCGTTGAATCTACCTCTAAATTCAGTAAGTATTGGATAAGATTCGACAATATCCTTGGGTATTTTAAAAAGTCGCCGAGAGGACTTGACGTCCGTTACGCAAAATTCAATAGAAAAGGCCCCGAATACCCTCTCGAAAAATTGGATCTCAGCAGTGAGGGATTCAATAATGTGCAACAATGATGTCCTGGTGCTACAAATCTTAGTTTTCGACTCTCTAATAGCAAAATTTGCAAAAAAACGAGCGTACGCCGGCATTTTTAGCTCACATTTTTCATATATGTCCGATGCTCGGTCCGATGGAAATCAAGAAGATTCAATTTTTCGTCAAGTCCGCACCATTTGCCAATGTTGTAAGCGAGTTCGACAAATTGTTTACAGCCTGAGTATTTTCATACGTCTGTTGAAAATCAAATTTGAGTCCGACAAAATACGGTTCACGTTTTTGGCAGACTTGCCCATAACTTTTTACCATGTTGCCATTTATCATTTTCAATATCTCCCAACCGTGTTACCGAGTTCATCATTCTCTGTATAGAATTTCAAGTCTCGTGTTTTTCTTGTCTCCTTGATAAACTTATTTTGAACTCATTAGTTACAAATCACTCACGATAAAACATGGAACCCTTCCGAATAGAAAGTTGATTAAGAATCTGACTCATGATCATTGACTGATTCATCTTCGTCTCTCAATGATTTTCTATATTTCCAGCTTCAAAGGGTCTTGTAAACTATATCTGCACCAAGTGTAGAAAAGTTTCAAAAAAAATCTTGAACAAACCAATCCAAGAATATTGCAAGGTTTGCGGTGGAAGAAATTTCTTTCAATGTGCCAAATGCCCCAGCAAATCACCTCACTTCTCTGCGATATGCATGCACTTGAAATATTATTGTAAATCCATGCAGAATGACGAGGAATGAATAAAGTGACTCATGTAATACATCTCTGGCATACCGATTACATCTTTTCCACAATTCTGCAACTACTCTTTATCTTCAAGAATGATTTAAAACGTATTTAATGTTGATCCATTAATCATTCTTTGGATTGAATACATTCCGTGTTTTGAGACACTCCAATGTAGAATAATGGAAACATTTATTGTTCCAGATATTTCAAAATATGAACCTATCGTGTGCATCGAACGACTTCATGTAACAAAACGTGGAAAAGAAGAAAGTAATGCACCATTTTGTGAGTTTTATTTCTCGAGAATCACGTTTTTTGTGATCTATATTGGATGACTATATAATGAAAGTGACAAAATTTTCTCATTACAGATACAAGGGGAATGGTGAATTTATACTGCGCTAAATGTAACATTTCCATTAAAAAAAATTATTACGAGCGAGAACAAATATTTTGCAAGAATTGTAATTCGAGATACATTCAAGAATGTATCAAGTGCGGAGTACGAATTAGCCAAGCTCCGAATATGTATAAACATTTGAAAATATGTTTTTAGTTGATCAATTGTCAGATTCTCATATTTCTTGAGGAATTTGAATGAGTTACGTACATTAAGCCATAGTATTTTTACTTCTCGAATCTTTCGAATGAGAACCCTATTTCCGGGTCATTTATCATACGTCCAATATATATGATAAGAATGTGAAGTATTATAAGCATTGTGGGTCGTCATGTAGGATTGGCATCGTGCATGTTTGGATGCCATCGAAACACGCGACCTTTTGAATTTATGTTAATTTATATTTGATGACTTTGTAATTGTGTGACCGTCTATAACAAATAAAATTGATATGAATTAAATATTGAACTAGAGCAGATGTATCTTTTTATTTGCTTTTTTACTTCTTCCTTATTTGTTCATCTTTACACTGGGTCTTGTCCTTTCCTCTCACTCTTTGCAATATCACAATCTCTGCAGTTATAATCATGTTATGTTGATTTATATATCCGGTGATTATCATCTATTTGTATCATTTTTCAGCGAGTTTGAAGATCAATCATATCATAGTTCTTACCGCCATAGCTTAAAAGTTGATTACCCTCTTATTAGTTGTCCCCCCAGAACCATGATCATGTCGCTTGACTCAGTTGATATCTCGATTTTTCGTGGTAACGGTTCAGCTAACAATTATTGTCAATTATCAAAATGCTCATCTAGCAAAGCGTGTCAAATTTCTCCTTAATCTGCAGGGAGACTTATTTCTTACCTTGTCCCAGAAACATACAATAGGATTTACGCTGAGATTCACTGACAATTTCTTCTTCATGCATCGATAATAAGAATGCACGTGCTTGATACGTCCTGCTCACCGGAATTGCAAAGCGGCGCACTCAAATTGAAAGTCAGTCGTTTTTTATATCTCTGAGAATCGGTAGATAATTGTTTACAAGGAAATGATGATCGAATAAGACACTCATTGCTGTTCTAATTGATTCTCTTGATTAAGAATCTGAGTCATATTGATATTGAAGTTAGCAGACTTCCCCATCTTTCTTATTAGTTCTGCGAAAAGTTTACCAGTTGGGTACCGGTCAATTTTCTGCACTTGCATTTTCCATATACCTCACTGTACTCAATGTTGAGCATTAAACCTCACAGGTCGATGGGACAATCTCTACAATTATAAGCTAATTTTTTTTCTTCAATCAATGGTAGTCAATTCTCAGAAAATTGCTTTCAAGCTCGAGGTGTAAGAAAACTGTGAGGATCAGAAATGATTCAACTCTGCAGGGTCGGACGAAATAATGGGTATTTCTTCATTTTTTGGAACTTTTATTCGCGGGATTTTTTTATTTTATCCTGAAATGTTTTTATTTTGACAGAGGCATCGAACTCTTTTCATAATATTTTCATGGTTGTCATAATTTGTTTACTAGCTACACTGTATCTCAGATTTAAAATCTTTTGGATGGATCTACGCTACTATCTTCTGGATACAATTGGATAGAACGGGTACAATACAACTGTGAGTCGTGTATTCTATGAACTTGGCCAATGAGAGAGATAATTTAATCAGCCTGCATTGAAGATAATGTATTCGACATTTTATTTGAACTCTGGAAAAATTGTTTACTTGAAACCCACTCCTCAAAATGATTCATTTTAGTCCTTGAGAAATCCTAAAAAAGTCGTTTATTGCCCCTCAAAAAATTCGATAGACACCCTGTAGCAAATCTTCCAGATACAAATACATCTGAAGAGAACTGACTCTTGTACAGATTTTTGATATGAAATTTCTTTGGTACTGAATCTTTTATTACAATTCTGCAGTATTACCATAAAGACTCGAGACTCGAAATTCTCAGGGAATGTGGAAAGAGTGATTTGATAGACACCATGTCACATTTATTCTGCATAGATGAGTAAGATTTCATGTTTCCATTTTTCATTTCGGAAACTCATTTGTTTAAGATTCACTAAGATGATGTGTGTGATGTGTGTGAGATACGTGACGTATCTCGAGCTTGGATTCTACCTTCCCTCTGATTCTTGTTCGGCGCCCTTGTAATTAGGCACATAATCTTAAGTTTATCAGATACTTATGGTTATCTGAATTAATCGACTGATTAATGTTGATTCTCAATCGAAAATCTTTATCCCATGACTTGTATGATGGTCGTTAGATTCACATATTATCTCCATCAAGATCAAGGTGAGTGAGAACGAGTATAATTTTTTAATTCGTTCTCTTCAATTCAAATGATCTTTTATTGGAAGGAATCAAATAAAATTGCCCACATCAATCTGGCTAGCATTTGAATCTTCCGCTAGTGACGAAATTACCTCTTGGTTTTCATTCACGCCTATAAACAGTTACATAAACGAGCAATTTTTTTGCTTGTATTTGCGACGTTTACAGCCAACACATTGTATTTCCCCTCGATTTACTGAAGACGTCTCATTTGATTATCCAAGATCGATGACTGTCTATTTAATGAATCTCACCTTGTTGATACGCTCGTGCAAATTCGTCAGGCTTGTACAATACTCATCTCTATTCCTGATTCTCTTGTTTTATACTGTAAGTTCAGAACTAGTTATGGAAAACTTTGAATACTACTATTGCATCTTTAACTCACAAAATGAAAACTATGATGAAAGCAGTACTAACGGTTTAATATTGCTTAACACATTTTATGCAATTCTCCGATGTTTGGGTGCTCGTAAAACTGCATAATAGTACATTAAGCAATCAGGGTGGGAAAGAGGATTCCCGCACGAGTGGCCGGGAAGAGTGCGAGAATGTTACTTTCTCGCACGGTTCCGGCGACGAGTGCGGGAACTTCCCACCCGTATTGCTTATACTATTTTATGTAACCCGTGCGGAAAACTGTGCCTCCACGGTATTTGAAGGCATTAGCCGATAAGATCATTAGAATTGTTTTGTAAAATTCTGTCTTCTATTCAATCCATAGACGATTCTATTCCGTTGATAAATCTTTTGAAATTTTAATCACATTGATTGACAAATAGTTCCTGATCATTATGAATGGACTGCAAAATTTCGACTAGTACACAAGACGCACTATATTAACCATTATTGATCTGGTACATCAAGACGTATCAGGGGGTAAGGGGGTGGCGCCGGAGGGGAAGGAGAGCGGGGTCCAGGGGCGGCAGGGGGCGAAGCCTGAAAAAAACGCCTGAAAGATGTATCAAAAAACGAACTTGCCATCCAGTACATTACGATGCTGCACAAATTGAAAAAATTCTCAATTTCCAGAAATTTCAAATTCTGTTTGATGAAATTCAGGTTCTAAAAAAAACTCAGTAATAGAACTTTTGAATAAGTAGATTTTATTGAATTGAAATCACAAACACTCATAAAATATACTTTTGTGAGTATATTGGCTCAAATTAAATGAACAGCACATTTTTCATGAATATCAACTACAATACAAAATGCATGGAATCATTTTGACCTAGTTGAAGAATCAATCTCCTCATATTGTTATGAACCAATTTAAATTTTTTGAATTCAATTCATCTAGAGAATATAAACAAAAAATTTTCTATTTTACGTGTGATCATGGGATTCATTCTCCATAACCAATTGTCAATTTTTATAAAAATATTGAGCTCCTATGCTCATTCTGATTTGATCATCTAGTTGCCTATCATCTGTTGAATAACAGAAACATATCTAGAGAATATCAACAAAACATGTTCATCTTACGAGTGGTTCTCGAATATATTCTCTAGCACCAATGGTCAATTCTAATGATAATTTATTGAGTCCTGCTCATTCTATTTGGATCATCTAGTTGTCAATCATCTATTGAATGACAGAATTGTATCTAAAAAACATATTAGGTTTCCATCTGAAAAATGAAATTAAAAATTTTACACAACTGTTGCAGCAATGTCATTTACGAATCGATCATCTTTGACAGAATCATTATCACGCTATTTACGTCAATTCGCTGCTGCGAAAAGTAATTCTGCAAGATATATCGATAAAAATTGACTAACTGATAGATTTTTACAAGTTTTCAAATTCTTATCAGAATCGTGATCAATTCATTATTGTACTGATCTGATTCTCCTAGAAACATAGTGCGAAAGTTACTTTCTCGCACGCTTAATCGTGCAGTAATGTCATATTTTCGCACGGACGGGATTTGGAACTGTGCGAGAATGCTTTTACGCATCACTTTTGGCACGGGTATCATGCGTAAAAAGTTAGCTTTACACACAGTTTTACGCACGGAGTTACATAATAGTAGATTTCGCACCGAGATTATAAGGTTATAGCTCGCTTCTGAGCGATTGGTTTTCGGCCCGAGCCGCAGGCGAGGGTCGAAATAATCGCTCGGAAGCGGGGAACCTCATGATCGAGGCGTGAATGCTATTTTATGCAATTTTGTAAGCACCCAAACATCGGAAAATTGCATAAAATAGTATTTGCACCTCGTTCTTGAGATTCCTCGCTTCCGAACGATTATTTCGACCCTCGCCTACGGCTCGGGCCAAAAACTAATCGCTCAGAAGCGAGCTATAACCTCGTGAACTTGGTGCGAAATCTACTATTCTAGTTCGAATTTGATATATAGAACATGTTTCCTACTCTGTCCCGAGTGTTCCTACTTATTTTGTATTTAATTTTGAGACAATAGTTTTTGTATCACTGAATTAGAATTTTGATCAACCGACCATGCCTTAATCACTCGATGGAAAATTTGGAATGATATTTACGCTCCATCAAGCGCACCACTGTTGCGGTTCAAATCACAAACTGTCACGTTATCCTTCGTGTCATTTTTAGGATTTGCCAAATGTAAATTGGCACATCACAAATTCGCAATTATTCATACTAATCCACAACCTTTGAACAACGTGAGATCTTGTGATACAGAGAATCGACGATGATGTGCATAATTTGTAAGCAATTCCGGGAAACTGACCGCACAGTGATTATACGAGGCTTTCCATGCTATGCCGCCGCCGCTTTTTAGTTCGATGATGCGTGATTTCTGCCCCCTGAACCGTGAACATCATAAGCCGTATAGCAAGTAGTATAGCATCGAATACACACCGGTGCCACTATCATCCTTTTCTCCTCATCCATGTATTATCTATATATCTCTCTCTCACTCTGAGCAGCATCGTCATATCTCTTTAAGCTCATGCTCGTGTGCCCCAATCAACTAGTGATTAATTATCCCAACGGTAGGTGCATTGCCAGTGCCTGCTCTCACTCACTCTCTGACTTGGGCAAGATTTAGAGGTCCAAAGCCGGATTCGTATTTGTCGTTGATGAGGCAATTTTCAACGTCAGCATAGCGTAGTTCCTTTACTTAATGGGTTCACAAGGTGAAAGATAAGCGTCGAAAACTTTGTCAGAGGATTAGTTGAATTAACAAGCTGCAATTCATGTTTCCTTTTAGTCTGAGCAGTCTTGGTTTATTAATTTTTCTGTCGATAATTCTTGATTATAATTGTTGAAGATCAGGTCGAAAGTTTTAGTTAATCCAAGTTTTTTTTTCACTTCTGTTGTTACTACCTAAATTGGATGGTTTTGTTCGGTTATTGGCGAAATTTTGCTCCTTTTGGGAAGTTTTTTTCATGTCATGTGGTTTTGTCGAAATTTTGCACAAGTCACTACTGAAGATTTTGAAATAAAATGATGACTTTCTGAAATCCTGTGAGAAATCCTTGCATCGAAATGAAACCAATAACCATGGAAAATTGAGGCCCTTTTCCAAGTCTTTTTCTAAACATTTATTCAATCAATCAGAGCTGAATTATAGCCGTTCCATTTGAGTCAATCAACTTTTCATTGATGACAACCATGTGTCCCCCTGTGGTCATTTTAGTTCTTAAGGCCAGTCCGTAATGCTTACACTTGCTTACTACTCCATAGATGGCGCCACGGTAATTTGCATAGCGTGATTCCAACAAAATTTAATTTTTAAATAGTTGCAAACACTTTTCGGACCAAACCATTGAGTCAGCGCGCTTCCCAATAAAATTTCCAATCATTTGAGCTTTGTTGCATCTCAAAATTCGCGATATATTTAGCAGGATTTGGAATATGGCAATCGTGCATGACAGCGTGGTTCCTACGATGAGGCAGCCCAGCTTAAGATTGCAGATTTCCAAATCCTGCAAAATATATCGCGAATTTTGAGATGCAACAAAGCTCAAATGATTGGAAATTTTATTGGGAGGCGCGCTGACTCAATGATTTGATCCGAAAAGTGTTTGCAGCTATTTGAAAATTAGATATTGTTGGAAAATCTGCATGTACTCCGGTGCGTATCTGGTTGCGGTTCTGCGGGGGCTACGGACTGGCCTTAACCTTTAGACTGACGTCATTTTTCCTAAGAAGAGTAGTATCTCCAAAGTGGAAATTTCATTCATAGAAACATCCGATATGTCACAAGAATTATGCAAGGTCACGAGTGGCTCATATGTGAGCCAGGCCGGCAGCCTAAGGGTTAACAAGGACATCGCAGAGATTGTGGGCGAGCCTTACAGAGGTGGTCCGACATTTTTTTCTCATATTTTTTTTTCAAATGAAATGCTTTGGTGCAGAAGTCATAGATTAAGTCCCCGTGAGAAGCGGTCAATTTCAAAATTTTCACAATTAGATTTCTATCGGCTTAGCCTGATGGTACGGTTATATAGCTCGTTGAGAACGATAGAAGCACAAAATCAATGTAAATCGGCATTAAGACTGAGCTAGATTGGTAAGATCGATGATTTATTTATCCATTAATTTTGAATATAAATGTCGTATGTATGATCTGTCGCGTCAAACTCAATGACTTGGCCTATCAAATGTTCAACTTTGGTTGGTTGTCGGATCTCAAAGTTCCTCGTGACAACGGAAAATTCATTCCAAGCACGCACTCCCTTCCATCTCTCATTTCCAACATCTCGATTTTCCAAATCACAATGCAAGAAATCAGTGTCAAAGCATGGCTCTTTGGAGAGTTTGCATATCAATTTCTACGCGATTTCAAGCATCTTTGAACCGAGTTCGGTCGAATTGAGTGATGCAACGCACGAAGACTGGGTACCAGTCAAATTTTAGATGCACTATGGAAACCCAAGTCTCATATCTGACGATATCCGACACGTTTTTATGAGTAGAAATCATTGCCCTACCATTTCATCGCACGAGATCCTTTTCTCATTTTTATATATATCCAACGTCTCTCTTTCGCGGAGTAGTAAAAGCAAGAGTTAGAGTCATATTCTTCTCACTGCCTGCTTGCTTGCTTGCTACAGATCCGCGTGAAAATTTCAACTCGGGAAGACGTTGGGGCCTCTCGGCATCAGATTCGTGTCTTGAATTTTGACAAGTATAACGAACCTCACGTCGCCGCATAGTCAGTCAGTCGATGGTAGCTTGAACTATACTACTATTTTCGCAGTCGTGACTACGGTGTCAACGAACACCACTCACTCTGCTTCGAAGAGCGTCAAACGATGTCAGAATCTCACACGAATTGTGACTTCCGTTGGATACCGAAAAGGAAGTAGAGAATCCGCGTCGAATAAAGCGAAATCAATCCGCTATGTACAAGGGTAGAGGTATATATCGACAAGGATGATGCGAGCTTGCGAATCAGCGAGAGCCTGCACATTGCTATCGTCGTCGTCGTCGACGACGACATACAATGCCATAGCTCCCTCTATACTCTGCGACCCGATTTCATCCTCTGAACCATCACCTATCTACTATCTTCCGCTTGAACTCTTTTCCTCTCGTGTCTGTCTGGTGTTTGTCTGCTTGTCCCCCTCCCCCCCTCTTTCGTCCTCCATTTCCTTTTGGTCTATTTTCTATCTTTCCCTCACTTTTTTTTTATTTCGCTCTACTCTTAGTGCAATTTTGCCACATATATGTTACCTACTTTCTGTTCATCTGTGTCGCTGTAAAGCTCCGACAGAAAAGCGTCAGAGATAGATTCGACATCAGAGTTGTGTTGTGTACAAAGATATCCGTTTTTTCGAATCATCGAGTGGTTTCGACTCTGTACTTTTGTTGTGATATATCGATAGCGCTTTCTGATTCATCATCGATCTTGCTATAATCAGTGACCGAGGATTTGATGACTCTTGATGCATGTTCTTTGCTCATGAAAAGCTCCCATATCATCTTCTTGTGCGCCTTGATTTTGCACGAGATTGAAGGAAGTTATCGGAATCATCATATTTTTTTCTCTTTTCCTTTTGAGAATGTATAGATGAAAGAGTCTTCCTATTTTCTGAAGCCATGGAACCTCAGAATTCATTGCTATGACTCATCTGTCTGGGGACATCTACTACAAATTTTAAGAAAGTTTCTCATTCATCCTGATATCTTCAATCCCAGAAATTACAACATGTTGAAGATGCTTATGTTGGTTCATTGCTAAGACTGATTTTTTTCGACCCTTGGTACTCAATGAGTTTTGATGGATGATAAAGTCGATGATTACCACTGAGGAGTTTCACAGAGTAGTCTCTGAAGTGTCTTTCATTAATCTTAGATTGAAATTCTGCAAGCGTCAATTCATCCTCCGACAACGAAATGTGATATTGTGATTACTTGACGGAAAAAATTTGCTAGAGAGAATATATTATTCCATCGCCGTCTACGAAAATATCGGCGTTGCCTCTGGCCATTGAATCTTGAATTTTTCGCGCAAACGAGTGGATTTTCAACATCACCAAATTCAAGGAGCTCAGCGGACAAAGAAGCTCCTCCTTGACTACGTCGCACGTTGCCTACTTTATCGAGCACGATGGTAGTCCTCGTTTTCATCTCTACGAGTGCTCTCATAATGAATGCCTCATTGCTTCTTTGCGTTCGTCTCGTGGATTGAAATTTCTCCCTCCAATTTCTTGAATTGAAGCCTCAGCTTTATATTATCCGATTCTTCGCTTCCCAATTCATCTCTAGTTTTTCTCATTTCCAAATTTGTTCCTCATTCTCTCTATTGAGTCAGATTTGCAAAATCAACAATGAACACCACCCCCAAGTATTGTAGGACTCCACGAACTCTTTGAAGATATAGTATATACAATATTTCGAGATTCTTGGATAGAGGTTTTGTGTTATCTACTAATTTTTCTCAGCTAGAATTGGAGAAGCGATAAGAGCTAAGGAGAATGTGTGAACCCTATGACACAGGAGCTGGTGCTTTGCTCTTCTCTGTTCCATGAACTGACATGAACAAACCGAGAGCTTCATCTTACTTTGCACAAGATAGAAGGTTATTTCTTAGAAATGAATAAGAAAGTTATGCACACTGAATTAGAAATTGATAGATAGCCCAAAAATTGAGAATTTGATGAATTTTTATTCTAGAATTTGAACAAAAGATTTTTATTTCAACTCCTTGCTTCGTAGGTGATGAGTTCAATTAACCACAATACCCTTCCTCTTTTCTATATAATCCAATTTTGTTGGCTAATCGCTATCAAGTATGAAGAGAGTGGAAACGAAAATGTTTGAACATTTCTGCGTTTTTGGATATCGGAAAAGGTTACCTCCCAAACGGATTAGCTTTGAAAAAAACGACGTGAGCCCGTCATGAATGTTCAAACGTAATTGTGTTGATTAGTGTTGGTTTTTTTGTGGATGATCTCTTCCGTTTTAAGCTAAAGAACAATGAACAAAGTAGTGAACAAATATCTGAGCTTTCCTCCACCAAACCCTACACATGATTATCTAATGAAAAAAGAGTCATCTTCATTTTGTCACCCCAAATGTATCTGTAATGAATGTCATCACTTGTTCTGAAGGTCAAGATGAAAAGCCCTTACGTAGATTTATATTCATCAAATAGCATGGCATCAACTGTATCTATCACACCAACCGCAAATAGAGTGATTTTGATTGTAATCTCGACCTCTTTATCTAGATATAAAGTGAAAGATTGCTCGCTGTCTCATTTGCAGTCGTCTATCGCAGAGTTCGAAGCCCCTTTGCTTAAAGTGCCCTAATCAATCGAGTACAAGAGAATGACAAATGTATTAGAAGTTACTCGAAGTAAAGAGTAACTTCCTCAGACTATTTGATAATTTCATAATATGATTACTTGGTGGAGTCAAGAGTTGATACAATCCAGAAAATAAAACAAAACCAGCGCACTTCCAACGACGTATCACTTTGGCTCTCTGTCTCACGCGCGCGCGCGCACACACACTCACACACACACGCATATATATTCTAGAGAGCTATGCGAGCAAAGCTGGGATATCAATCACCACTTCAATGTGAGTGCATTTGATGCACCTAACTATCAACACGACCTTAGCTCAGTGGTTAGAGCATTAGATTGCCGAGCCAAAGATCTTTGGGTCGATTCCGGTCGCGGCATGAGTTCTTCCTATCGCTTACTCTTTGGTGGTAAAATGCTGAAGAAAACATTCACGAACTGGAGTAACGAACCTCTGACTGTAGGCTTTTGCTCATCCGATGACAGTGTAACTCTTTCATACGAGAACCTTTAATAACGCGGACGACTATATCTTCGTGAACACTTTTTCAGTGACCGGCGCGTATATTCGGCGTGTATAAGCCTTTTTGTGATTCGGATACCTCGAGATACTTTTTTGACTACCGCTTTACAAGGGTTCCACTCTACCATCAATCTTGTCAGCACTGTGATGATGTTTTCCTTATTGATTCTTTCAGAACAGAAAGTTATGTGTATTTAGATTATCAGTGCGGAACATATTCAAAGTTTTGGTCATGAATGTTTCCCAACTAATTCCATGACCCAAAATTTGAAATTTTAACAATGTGAATTAGAAACAGTTTTGAATTTGCAAATCCTTTTATTATGAACAACTTAACACAAGATGTAAGGAGTAACCTATCTTTCTGAACCAACTGCTTGTCAACCAAGCACGCACTTTTTTCACTCTCGACCCATCCTCAACGCGAATCTTTCGAATTCCATGCAATCACTGCGCTCAGGAAATAACGATTGCTCTCTGGTGAGATACATCCCAAAAGCCGTTTTCGATTATCTTACACTCACATCTCCAAGTAGAATCTCAGCGCTCACGTGCTCTTCGCAAAAAAAATCTCTTGTATCGTTATGACAGTATCTCTATCTCGAGAGTGCTCACCGCGTTAGTTTTCTCCGGAATACATGAGAGGGCGCTCGCGTTCGAATGTTTTGACGAATCATATCTCTCGCGCGCTCGTCTCAGAGTAAGAGTGGGGGTAGGAGAGAGCTTCACGATGACCGTAATCTGGCGTTCGCGACGTCGCGTCGGGTCGGGTCTCTCGCCATTAATAAAGCCTCGTACACATATCAATGAAATTCGCTCTGCCGGTCGCGACTCTCGCTCGCATAGTTGCGAATCGAAGGAAACTTTGGGTTGCTAGTACCACTATACTGCACACACACACACACACACACACACACACTTACACATCGAATATACCTTTTCCCAACGGTCGCATCGTTGTATTATCAATTGTCGAGCAGTCGGATGTACGCTGCACTCGGGCTCTTGGGCTATTCATCTTTCCGACTCTACCTCCTATCCTCTTGTTTCGTTATATTGCTTTGCTGGCCTGTATATCCTCCGGTAGTTATATCCGCACATGTACATATACCTTCAAAAGCAGAATGTGAACGCGTAGTAATTCGCTCTTTCGCTTTAATATTTCCGCCTGCACAGAAAATAAACGGCTAATGAAATCGGCGATGGCGCAGCGTAACGAAGAGCCGAAAATTGTTACGTCAGGCAGGGGGTCATCAGACTCGAGATACGTCTGTGTATCGTATCGGCTATTTGATTTTCAATCTCGTTTATTGGCTCATTTCGACATCCTCAACTTCATACATTATATATCCAGCCATGGCTGGACCCAGGAGGTGGGTATTAGTCGCACCGCTGATCTTTGCTGATCGCACGTTTGTAATTGAGTAGTGAGAAATAGAGCTTTGTATTATCTGCGGTGACTACGCAGTGTAATTGAACTTGACAGGTTTAGGAACCACTGGTAACACGCTACCTATGCCCTCTTTGATTCTGATGCCATCAGTATAGGCGCTGCTGCTTTATTGCTGCGCGGTGTCGGACGCTCGTGCACGAGCCTGCTCTGATTGTCAATGATTGAAGTTTCTCTGGGCTTTGCTGCTGCTGCTGTTGCCGATGCTTGTTTATACACCACAGGCGTGCTGCCTTCGACGCCGCGATGCTAGCGCTATATACGCACGAATAGTTACCGGACAATTGTCCATTACGTACGAAATCTCTGTACAGGTGGAAAACGAATCGAACGTGAGCGCTGGGCTTTACTACAGTTGGGAAGCTGCTGCGTCACGCGCTTTATTGCTTTTTGATTAGATGGACGAGATTGGGATATTGAGAGGTACTGGCTGGAGAAAGAGGGCGGGGTGGTTCGGAGTAGGTGATAGAATTTTGCGAAATTTTTTGAACAAAAGTTCATTTGGTATAGTTGTTGGGAGCTTTAACATCATTTCCTTCTGAGTACCGTGAGATGGCGAATTGAGGTTTCGTTTGGAATCTCCTGGGATAGAATGCTAAATTTACTACAAAGTTGTTATTTTCTCATCTCATTTTACTCTTTCAACTAGCCCGAAATATGATTACGCAGTATTTTCTGACCTTGTTTGCTTATAGTCGAAAGTTCTTGGCAATCATTTTGTAAAGAATAGTAAAGTCATTCACAAAAAATATTTTGTAAGTAGTAACAGACGAGTTTGGTCAGACATTATGTAAAGTCGTCGAGGCGGGCTAATCAACCCTGAACATCGCCTTAAGTCGTTATAAGAAATCAATAATTGAAATCAGGTCGTCGACTATAGATCTGGAAATCTCAGATTTCATAAATGTAGAGAATTTCTTTTAGTTTGAGTACATGGAATTTTCGAGAAATTTTGTTTGATCGTAGACTCAGCTGTTGTGCACGAGTCACATCTTCTCGCATCTTCTCCATCAACTATTCGAATTCTTCCTCGATCACTATTAGTCCTAACCGCCCATTCTACTTCGATTATTATCTCTCATTCTTCCGAATCGTATTTTGATTATTTAAAACACAAGAATATGATTTTCAGGCAAATAGCGTTACATTATCATTACTGTAATCACACTCAAGAGTTTTTTTTAAACATTCTTCGACTTCCACGTTAATTCTATGCCGATTTGCTACTTCTCCGTAGAATATACTTGAAATTTTTGAGACTACTAGAGTTTAGCGTGAATACTTAATTGGTTAAATCTTGATGACTAACAACAGCCGGTGTCTTTAACAAGGAAAAATGCGCCATCTTCTTCTAAAAGTAAAGCCAGGGGGACCCTAGTCGCAGGATTAAGAAAAAAATTCCCTATGTCAGATCAAAATCGTACTGAACCACGTCAACCACCCCAATTTTATAATGTTAAATTCCAGACGATTAGTCTAACTTTGAGTGTTTCTTCTTCCAGTGGTCAGTTGAATTCTTTTTTTTTGTGCCTACAATGCACCCGTATCTAGATTTAGTCTGGCGGATGAGTTCTTATGCTCTATATGGAATGGAACATGATTCTTCCAAACCGCGCAATATCTAAAAACTCGTCTCTTTGAAGTACAGCACTAATAAATTTTTCTCTCAGATCATCAAGTATTCGACAACCAGCTATCTAGACGTTCGAGAAATTTTGAAAAATGTACAGAATGTTTTTTACGAATTTTTTCGATAAGTACGAGACCGTGAACCTTTTTACAAAAACCGTCTCATTACTTTGACTTTTTCATTCAAGGATTGTGATCTTTCCTACTTGGATCGGTTCAGGTCCAATCTATCTGCATCGGTAAGTCTATAACTCTCACGAAAAATTGAGAGAATAACGATCGATACGAGTGAAAGAAAAGGAGCAAAATCATGCAGATAGCATAGTAATCGGGTTCAGAAAAGCTGATCTATCTCTAAAAAAATTTGGAGTCTGGGAGTTTCATTCAGAGCAAATCCATACAGCTTTTTGGGTAAAGTATGGGCGTTTACTGATAGCAGTGTTGTACAGCGCAGCATCCAGATCCAGTATGGCAAAGCAACGCGAAATACATGACAAAGGAATTTCAGAGATTCAGCTTTCGGCTAGTGGTGGTGGCGTGGCGTGCGTGCCTTGAAAATCTGCGCGTACGTGGCCCTCATTCCCTCCATCCCTCCCAATGTAGCATCTATCTGCAGAGAGCACGTTGCTATCTGCTATGTTCTCGCACGTGGGAGACACGCACACAGAGCAAAGGCATAGAGCTGCACTTGATTAGAGATTCCGATAAAGCTTCAGATGTATATACCCGAATCGTTTCGCGAGAGGGCACGTAAACCTCGTCAAACGCAGATTCTAATTGACCGATTGACGAATCATTGGTTCCTGGAACTCTCCGCTTCTAGGCCTCTGTCAAATTAATTTGGGAGAATTCAGAGTATCAGTTCAGAGCAACAATGCGAGAGTGTATTTTTACGCACTTTGAGGTACCTGGTAGTAGTAGCAAGGTAGATGTGCCCAATTTGACCCCTATTCCCTAACATGTCCCGACTCAGGTTCTCAAATCTGCCGTCCTGAGTAAGAAAAAGCATATGGCACAAAAGTCGAAGCTGAGATATTTGACAAAACGTCTTTTTGCGCTGTAAAACCTCAAAAATGATCCAAATAACAATTTTTTTTTCGATTATATATAAAAAGGGCATTCGGATACGGTGGTATAATTTTTATCGAGCTATCATGAAGCTTTTAAGAGATATTGGACATATGCTAATCTTGCCTAGGACAAGTACTTGGCAAGAATAGCGTATGTCACCTCCCGAGTAGAAATCTGTTCAGGCGCGCCTGCTTAACAACTTTAGGCCTTAACAGGCGTACCTAAGTCATTCCTTGGGCGAACGCTGGGCAGAAATAAGTCATGAAACGCTGAGCTACCCAGGGCCAAGCTTATCGCGCTGAGTATGGCCTTGTAAGGCGGTAGCCTTACTTATACCTTGGTAATTTTGACAGCTGATGCAGGATGCGAAACATAACCTTCCGAGCATTGGATGATGCGTGTGGATACGTGTGCTTTTTGGAGCTTGCTTGTCTCAATTTCTTTTCATTCGTGACCGATATTTTTTGCTCGCCATTCTGATGGATGTAATGACATTAATTCTGCACATTTTTACCCATTCCTCTCTACTCATTCTCACCCGCGCATAGAGGTTATGTTGTGGATATGAGTGCATGGCACGTGAGACAGAGTGACGGGGTACTTGAGTGCATACAAAATTTGCATCAAATACCGTCTCACACGGACTAATAGGTTATGTTATCTCATCCGTACGAGACTAGATTTCAAACCTTTGGGTGTAAATTCCCGAGTGTACACTGCAAAATTCAGAAATATTTCACAGTAGTCGTATATGCAAGATTATAGCAGTCGCTGCAGGAAATTCGGTATTATTTTACAGTAACTCATATGCGAGAGAATAGTAATAGTCACTGCGCAGAATTTCAGTTCAATTTTAATTTTAGAAATTATTTCTGAAATATACACCAAAATACATCCAAAACATGATGAGGCTATAACGAAAAAACGTCCACCGGGGCGGCACTGATGGTCATTTAAGCTCCCCAATACATGGAATTTGCTGTCCGTGTACGTTAGTGCGTGCTAGTGTGTATCTGTGTGAGAGAGTATGCGTCAACTCTCACCGACGCGCACGGACAGGGAATCGCATGTGTTGGACCACCAGCGCTCCTAGCGGCTGTTTTTTCGCTATAGCTTCATATAGACGCACTCACCTCACATTGCAAGGTGACTGACCTGAAGGACTTTTGTGAAATAGGCATTAACGGAAGCTAGTGTTTGGCATGTGGATACCTAAAAACAATCTTCAAGGGCTGATTGACTTTGACCAAGCGATAAAACCTTTCATTTTTCATGAGTTTTGTTGGATTTAAGAGAGTCTGGGATTCATATTCAGACTTTTGTGTCGCTCAAAAAATCAACTCAATTTTTCCACGAGACTTGATTGTCCTGGAGGCTCGTCTTGGGGCTGATACGTGAAACTGTTTATATTGAAATAAATGTAACGTTACGGATAAGTCACAAATGAGACAAATGTTTTTCTTCGGTTGTATGGATCGCAAACGCACAAAAATTTATGTATGGGAGAAAGAAGATGAGATGAGATAAGATGAGCTTCATTTCGCTCAGTGGCAAAAACGAAATTCTCCAAATCCGAAAACATATTCTTATACATGGAAAAAAGGGTACCAACATCAATCAACTGCCAGAGTTTCAATTGAATCAGCGGAAGTTTGAACATCCTTTCATTTGACTAATAGCGCAATGTATTGAGAGTGCTACCTTAAATTCGCAACGATGCTAAGGAGCGATGACTCGGAAGTGTCCTCACTATACGAAAATACGTGAGTCAAATACGAATAGGATAAGAAACGCTCTAGAATCGATGAGAGGAGCAGGTTGTACGAAGTCGAAGGAAATGAATTTTTTTCTTTCGTCCTTGCGCAATCCTCGTATATATCCCGATTCTCATACCCTATAAGCTCTTTCGCTGACATGATTTCTTTCGCCGATCGGAGGCTAGTTTATTGTTTCGGCAGCAGCAAGAGGTAGAAAAACGAGTTTTCCAGAGGTATAAGATGAAGTATACTTGTAAGGTTAGAGGGTGGAAAAAGGAACAGATATTGGAAGTCTTTAAAAGAGTATAAGGGGAAATTGGAAGTCGAGAGATTGGGGTGATTAATAAACTTTGTAAGAGGTTCGGTAAAATTACCTTTAATCTTTGTGCTCCTGTACTTTGCTCGGATGCTGATGAATCTCGAATAATACTGGAGCGTGGAGCTGCATAGTGATTCGGTGTGACGCGCTTTCTTGAATATAATGACGATGAAAAGCTCGGTTTGTCGAAAACGGGACTTGAATTTTGCGTGGCTATTTAGTAGTCTTGATCGTTATTGTTCGTGTTTCATGATTCCTTATGTATTCCGAGGGAAAGCTCTCTGTCAGTCGAAAATTAATTGACGGGGAGCCTGTGAGGAATCCCTATCAAATTTTTGTCCGTGAAGCAGTAAGTAATGAACTCATTATTTCTATCAAACTTTGAAAGTAGTGTTCGTGTCATGAAATATTATCACAAGATCAGAACATCAGAATATTTGAAAATAACATCGTTCAGATCATGCTTATACATCATTGCAATATTTATGAGAGCCCTAATGTATGGACGTGGTTCTTGAATAGAGCGAAAGAACAATTTTATCCATTTTTGGTGAAAACTATGAATTTTCAACCGTTGTTGAAGATAATTTGATGTCTCGCGAATTTCTAGATGGAATTCAATTATTGCGTTCATCAGATAGTGCACTTCAATCATGAATTCGTGACGGTACAAATGTTAGCCGAGAATTTCGCTATTTGAAAAAGTGTTAATCATGGAAAAATTCTTCCTTGCAACGGATCTTTATGATGCACATTGTCATCTAATTGTACTGAAAATGCGAATAAAATGTGACACTCGTCCTGGTAGGAAATCTTGGAAGCATTTTTGCTTAAATTGATCAAAATGAAATATTCCCCAGAAAATGGGTGCAATAAGAATTGTGATTCAAATTACCCAAATTGCACCCATTCTTTGAATCTCTAAAACTCAATTCCGAGTCAAATAATTTAGTATGAAATTACAGTCATAGCTCTTTGAAAAAATTTCAAATTATGCTGCTCATCGGCAAGATTTTTCACGGAAAAAAGCGATATCTGTGCACAGCTAACGTCAAGGTACGCCTACATACCGTCGTCGTCTTGGAAGGGTATCGCATTATGGGCAACCGATCGCAACTGCACTCTGTTTACTGCCACCGTACGACTATTCGGTCACGTATTCCTGTATATATGTATATATATATCACCATCACCCCTCAAAGCCCTTTCGAGGTTACCTTATCGCAAAGACCGAATGCTGGCAGCGATTCTCGGTACTTGGAATCTCGCCCCATACACCCGGTAAGCTATATGGAGTCTCGAATTTCTCCTTTGCAGCATCTCCACCCTTCCTTCCTATTATTATACATCTAGCCTATTCTCTTTTCCTTATATTGTTCGGTTTGCGTCTTTTACTTATCCGCTTTTCATTCTAGAGTAGCATCGAATTCCCTCACACGACACACCGCGAAAATTGAACCAGAGTTCGACTTTAGGATCTTGTGTGTAATACTTATATACCCATAGATTTGCCAAAGCTTTTCTCTTATTCCCTTATTATTCTTGATCCGCTTCTCTTATTTCCGCGGTTCTCCGTGACTTGGATTTCTCGATTTCTAGAGAGCTGTAGCTTAGACTATGAGGTTAACCTTTGCTAGTACTCCATTCTATGATTGTTACTTTTTCCGCAGTGCCACGCGTGGCAAATCCACTTGCTTTTTGCCCCCCCCCTTCGATTTCTGCTTGTCTATATATTCCTTCCTCGTTCTCTCTTTCCCTTCAAAACTGCTTTTTGAGTGGGTTACGGTTCGGTCTCTATACCCGAGAGAGCCCTTTCATCCCCTTCCGAAAGTCAATTCCCATCGTGATTGGGTACACTTTGATGTTGGCCAAACTTTTTACCACTATCCGGTAATCGTATAGTGCTCAGAGAATTCAACTTGGGGGGGAGGGGCGGTTAGGTCGATGGAGAGTACGAGCGTATCGCTGGCATCGATTCAGAACTCTTTTTAGAATCAAACCGATTATGGACTTATAGTTACTTTACATTGTGATGGCAATTTGCATTATCGATTTGGAAAAGGATTTAAAAGGTCCTAGATTGTAGATCACATTTCATTTGGTTAATTTGAACTTTTGGGTATGATGAAGCAAATGAGAAACATTTTTTGGTATTAATAAGAGGACATTTCATTCCCAGTCATGGTTTCTTAGCTAGTTTCAACTGTGTAAAGTTCCTAACGTGATGGATATCTAAGTGTGAAATAACGTCTTATTTTAGCAGATTTCTCAAAAATTTTGACGCCTTTTTACATGCTCAACCCGTAATGCCGAAATTTAAGTCCAGTGAGTTCGATTTAGATCGAGATATGCTGTTGGAGGATATTAGCAAAATGCTCTCTGAATAAGGATGTTAGAAGAAACTCAAAGAAAATCATAGGTGAGGTCGTAGTCCGTCAAAAGCTTAAAATCCGTTCAGAGGATATTTCGATTTCTTTTCGACCAAATGATTTGAGATTTCACATGCACCTACAGAAAGCTCGTCAAAATGGCGCTACGAAGCCAAATATGTCAATTTCATTGGAAGAAAGTGTCCAGATGAGGTTTACTCGAGACGTCGTAGGTTGCCGCTCTCTAGCGAACGGCGTTTGTATACACTTCGTCTGGATACTTTTTTGAGTGAAATTGGCATATTTGGCTTCGTAGCGCTATTGAGACATGCATTTTACAGATGTATGTATAAATCCAAGTCATTTGGTCGAGTAAAATTCGACTAATCCTCCGAACGGATTAGTCGAATCAGGACTACATTCAATATGGCGACTGACTACGGCCTGGCCTTGAACATTAGGAAGAGAGAGTCTAAATTTTTAATTGGAACGTGATGAATGATATTTGTTTGGACCAACATTGCAGAAAATAATATTGGGATTTAGACAGAACAAATGATGTGGAAGTCTAACCAGTTTGTCAATGTGACTCAAATTCGGAAGAGATAATCATCAGTATATTACAAGCAAACCCTTAGAATTTCATGAGGATTGGACGAAGGGGTTGGGAGTAGTTGTACGACGCTGCAATCAAACGATAACGAATCACACACGCGCGCGCGCGCGTAACAACATATGCACATATGCATATGCTGAATTATTTCGAACCACCATGGTGGTTCGAAATAATTCAGCATGAACGTTGCATGTGTTGGGGATACTAACAGATGAATCCCGGCGAATAGAACCATATGAAATAACTCATGTTTGTCGTACAGGACGATAAAATTAAAAATGACAGAGACGGAAAGATCTCACACAAAACATCCCGCTTCATCACTAACAAGGAGGGGGACAGGCCTTCGGATCACGGATTCGCCTGAAACTCTGGGAATAGTCTTCTTTTGGCACAGAAACGAGATACCCAAAACCGCGCCTGCCAACGCTCAAGCGTTTCTGAGCTACAGCATACGACTCATGCATTACAATATACCCATATTCATCAAAAATGGTATATATAGATATACTGTAATGCATATGTTTTTATAGCCTTTAGCTCAAAAACGCTTGAGCATTGGCAAGCGCGGTTTTGGGTATCTCATTTCTGTGCCAAAAGAAGACTATTCCCAGAGTTTCAGGCGAATCCGTGATCCGAAGGCCTGACCCCCCTCCTCGTAAGCTTTCTCTTTGAGGAAGCAAAATTACATAAATGAAACTTTTTGGAGAAAAATATTCCAAATTATACCAGGCTCTCTCTTGGACAAAGCATAATATATTAAATGTGATACGTTCAATGAATGGTTTTCTTGTAGTTTTTGAAAACCCTTCCTAGCAAACGACCATTAAGAGTACAGAGAATTCAAAATTTCATACCATGTAACGAATAAAGTGGTGGAAATGATTAATAATGTTTTGTAGTCGTTAGCAAAAATTTTCATGCACACAACAAATGTTATGTTTGAATAGATTTTTCTCTTAAGTTCATTCAATTTTTCTATCAAAATATTTCAACAACAAGAATGTATATTTGGTGCATAATTTACTTCTAAATTTTTTTCAACTAACACGCTAATCTTCCAGCGAATCAGTCAAAAATTTTTTTGTTTTCCTTGATTGTTCTAGCTTGTGTGTAGCTATAGTAATTTTTTTTTTGATTTTTTTCGTAATTCTTGCAGAATCTCTACTTTTGATTAATTCAGAGCTCCAAACGTTAGTAAATGGCGATTTAGATTTGCATCCGTTAAATTCCCTTATCCAACTACCCTATCTCGAAAAGCGAGCCAGGAAACGAGGCAGAAAACGAAACAGAAAACGGAAGAGGCTCGCAGTCCGAGATTTTGCAAAAATTTCTGCGATGTGTTCAGCAAAACGGAAGAGGCTCGCAGTCCGAGATTTGGCAAAAATTTCTGCGATGTGTTCAACAAAACGGAAGAGGCTCGCAGTCCGAGATTTGGCAAAAATTTCTGCGATGTGTTCAGCCTGTTATGTACCTTGTCCGGTCTCGACCTGATTGGAAAAATCA
Organism: Eretmocerus hayati; assembly: GCA_029851415.1. Classification (NCBI taxonomy): domain Eukaryota; kingdom Metazoa; phylum Arthropoda; class Insecta; order Hymenoptera; family Aphelinidae; genus Eretmocerus; species Eretmocerus hayati. The sequence goes on from CM056741.1 coordinate 156,499,981, forward strand.
ACGCATGGAAATTTTGTTTTCAGTAAACCAATATTCATCGGAGCTGGAAATTCAAAACGAAATGAAGACAACAAATCTTCCTGATCCAAAACAACGAATATTATTGGTTCCAGTGGATGATGACGGCAGTGAGCTAGCTATTACTCTAGATTGGACACAACATCGTATGCTTTATGAATCTATTGATTTTATCCCCCTGTTGAGTGATGAAGAGCTGGGAATTGGATCGGAAAGTTTTGATTGATTCGTCAATCACGATTTGACTTGTGATTACACTAACACGTTCGCTGCGAAGGCTGAAATCGGTGATCTTTCCCCAGGTGCGGCGGGGCCCACCGGTGGGCCTCGCTCAATGTTATTTCCCATTAGGCCAAAATTCTCAGCACTGGGGAAAGACACGCGGGGCCAACCGGTGGGTCCCACCGCAGCGAACGTGTTAATATTATTTATGATAGTATTGTAGATAATGTATAAGCGATAAGATTATTAGAAGATAATCCCACTTATATGAACTCTAAATCATAGCAAACTATTAACAAGATTTATTTTAAGAGTATGGACGAATAAAATGGATTCATGCAAGACCTTGATTCACTCTTACGTAACTTTTGAAATAAATCTCATTCCACTCAGAACGTTCACTGGTTGCGTTGGATATTACAAAAATGCTGATGAAGGAGTCTCACTGAATATAATACTGATCTTGGTACATTAGATTGCAGAAGACCTTTGGGAAATTGCATCATTCTCATGAAGCAGATGAATCCGAATCGGTAATTTCATCAAGATTCATGACATGGAACCACAATGTCCATCATTATGAGCAATACCCCAATCGATCACAAATCTCGAAAGCATGAAATCCATTAAACTCCCTCTGGATTTCCCCTCATTGGATAGAGGTACTATCAGAAATCAAACAATTTACAATCTTTTGAGGAATGGCTATGAAAAATATCACAAGAACATTGTACCCTACCCCATATCAATGTCATGTGGGTCTGATTGTGATCCACTGTTTTGTCTACTCCTCCACGAGGTAAGAGTTCTGATATTCTGATTCAATCTATTCAGAAACTGGGCGAAGAACTTTGCTCGATGTCAAACTCGAATTCGATTTATGCGAACTGAAGCCTTGTTTTGGTCCAAAGTACTGTACGTTATGGCAATTTGAGAATATTGATGCACTTCTGCTGGTAACCATTATTTTTCTTACCTTGCAGGTGCTGAGCTTCATCGAAATATGCACGCGGGGAACAACGTTCAATGAAGATTACAGATATGACGTGAGAATTCTTGACAATATTTAGTGAACCGCACTCAGTTTTTGGCGTAATTGCAAACATTTTGAAATTCCAACTCACAACTAGTATCAGGACGTAATGGATGTTTCTCACCTCTCTGTCATTCACATAACACAAGCACCAGCGCACCTTTTCTTGCAGAAAAAGAGGATACTTTCGAGTTGATCCTGACATTTATTCTAGTCATTGTTCAGTCTAAATATCGTTCGTCACAGAGATCACGTCATAGCAACAAATGATGAATTTGAATTCATCAAGTCAATTCATTCCGATCTTTTTCAATGTTCCGATTTACAGTTCAATGTATTCTGATTTAATTTTGAAGATTTTCTGCTGGAAATCACTTCATGTTTGTTTGAGAATTCTCAACGCTGAATTAGCCTGGAAATGAATGCTTAGTTTCCTCATTTTTAATAATAATAGAGTAAAGTCACAACGAGCCTAAATATACAATACAATCAAAGAAAAAATGGAGATGCCTGGGAGATGGAAGCGCAAAAGCTATCCACGGTCAATATCGAGTGACAGCTTTTTCATTTCGATATTTCCATTCATCTCAATGAAATAGAAACATTTGAAACGCAGTAGTAACAACGTTATCAAGTCTACCATATTTGCCGACTAACTTTATAGAAGCTCGATTGGAATTTTCATACAAAGGGACAGAGCAGCTTCAATACATATATGAGAACTTTGCTAGTATGGGTCGGAAAAAGAAGGGCTAGGAACAAGGACAATTTTCCAGGCGATAAAAAGTTCGACAATGGCCCATTTACAATCTGGGCTGAACCTCTCGCAGCTAAACCGCAGACCACCGACGTCTACTTTCTATCAATTACAATTCTACTTCCGCTTTGCTATTGCAGATCCGATTTGTCCATCTTGAAAAGTATTCACGACAACCCCTCGTTTAAAATCAGTAGATGAAACGAATTGGAAAATAAACAGTGCATTAGAGAAAATAAAAAGAAGGTTTCAATCGAAGTAGTAGGAGGAGGAAAAAAGGAGGCTGAGAAGGAGATACCGCAAAAGTTGTGGCATTCGTGGCACATTTCTCCGCGAGAAATACAGAGGAAGTGAACTTTATTCTTATCGCGTACGGCTTACCACTGAGAGGAGAAGCTTTCTTGATCGTTCGTGCGCGAAAGGAAGGTGCATGAGGTCGCAAGCATGCCTGAGTGGTACGATTCTTCTGTGGCTTGATTCATTTTTGTGCTGCGAGCAAATAGTTTTTCTCATACATGTGAAAACTCGTACTGGATTTTTCTGTTTCTATCTCGATTCTCTGTAGTATCAGTTGATCAATCGGTACCTGCCTTTGATGAAAAATTTGCAATACAAAGGTGAAACAATCAATCTGTGTCTTTGATTGAAGAAGAAGAAACAGAAATAGAAATTCTATGATGAAGTATACAGCAGAATCTACAATGACTGCATTCTTTGAGATTCAAAGATCAACTTTTTTCATCTTCATTGTGAGCATCAATGATATAGTCATTCGATTAGAAAAGTTGTAACTCGCTTGGTGCAAAAAATTGATTTCGGAACAAAATTAGGGAATTTAACTGGTCGACCTATTCTTCAAATTATCTGTGATCGAATATTCAAATCGGTTAATAGTTCTGCGAAAAATGGAGACTGGTCATGTCGTCATAACTTCCACATTTTTCTATCTAAAACAGTACAAACTCGTCTGGGACTGAATACTTGCGAGATCGTGAAATGACAAACGCTAATTGTAAATGCAACCAGTGACTCATTCATTTTCCAGGTCTCTAGGATTTTTTTGGTTCAAAGCAATTTCCATTGAATCGAAATAATTCAGTCCTAATGCTGGAGTCACAATCTTTGGACAGAGGCAAGCTTGTCAAAATGGCAAGGTTTGATTCCGTATTTCATCCATGATGCATTACGTGAAAAAGCACTCGATTCGTCTTTCAAACAGTCCTGTGTTATTATCGGAATTCAAAACAGGACGAGAAAGCTTGGTGACAGGCGAAGCGTCATAGAAAGAGCGAACGGGCGAAAAATCAGGAAACTGTCATTGCAAATGGTAGAGACTGAAAAGTCTGTTGAGCCGCGTCGCCAGACTCTGCTTTTAAAATAAAGAATAACCATAGAGTAGGAAAATACACTGTCGGAGCTCATCATTCCGAATTTTTTTACGCTTCCGTGGATTTGTTCAATGCAACACGACGTTCCCGAGCTTGCGAACCGATGCGAAAATATTCGTTAAACTAAGTCCTATTAATTAGAGATTTGCAGTGTCAGGAGTCAATCTAAACTTTATAAAGTTGAGAATCTGATAATTATATGGCAAATTCTCTGAACTGTGGATATCGTTCATGAAATTTGTTTATCAAAAGTGTCACGTGCTCGTCAAGTTTTGAAAATTGAATGAATTGATATGATAAGGATTCAAATCCTGTTTAAGATATGAGTCGCTATTGCTTGAAATAAGAAAGGGAATGATTCCGCTTGCTAAGCATACCCTCGTTGTCCAATATTCTTGGGAGTGTATTCTGCACGGAGCAGTTATAAAGTGTTATTGCCGTCGTAAAACTGACGTCTGACCAAAAAAATTTACAGCGGTCTCATGCAAGCCACAACCTCTCGTACTCGAGTTTTTTTCTTCCCTCTTCCTTTTCTTTACCCTCCTTCAAACTCTCTCACTCTCTTTCTCACCACATACTCCACTTGAAACTCTTTTAGCTCGAGTGTTTGCATTCTTTGAATTTTTCACCTCTAATCCTCTTCACTCTGCACTCCATCCACCATACCGCGGCTAAACTTCATTATACTATATTATCAACGACGTTACTCTCGGAAAAATTCTACTCGATTTCTTCACTTTTTTCATCTTACCTTCGGAAAAGTGCTTTTTCCTGAAGCGTGATGAAGACGTTTCATACATATGCAAATCTGATCAGAGAGAGAGAGAGAGCTTTGAACAACGCGAACCAAAATTTTCATGTACTCTGTCTTGAAAATATTGAAAGTACCGTGAAGACCTTTTCCAGATTTTTTAAAGAAGACGGTCCCATTGCGCAGGCCAGATTTTTTATTGAAATCTAATTGGTTGTCCAAAGGCAACTATGATGGTTGACGCTGAGTTCTGCCTTGAGACCATACGTACACTGTAAAAAAAGAATTCTGACGTAGAATTACAACATCAAAGTTAAATTCTGACATTCATTCGAGGTCTCGATTTGTTCCAACAAGATTGCAGCGATCTAACATTTCGAGGGGAGTTCTTCCCGCTACGAACATTGAAACTTTACACAACCGCATGCGTTGCAGCAGGTTTCGATATTCTAGTTGTTTAAAATCACTTCATCTAAAGGCCTAAAGCTTTTGCATTCATTGTTGAAACTATTCGGGGCTTACAATGAATATAGGAACTCCAGAGGGGACTCCACTCTGGGGTTGTGGTTCTATTTCAGGATATTTTTGCAGTGTACTAAAAAGCGGAGGACCAGACCTTTGCATCACCAATCTTGTCCAAAATTTTTTTACAGTTTTGTACTATTAAGAAGATGAAAAATCTATAATAACTCCGTCAAATGGGTCTCCTGTCCGATGATACAACCACTGAGATTAGCATTGCTCATATAGGCCCATGTTAAAAAGTGATGTAGATATATATATATGAGTGATTCTGGAGCAAGCTGGACAAAACCGTCACCAGGGGGGTCTGGGAAAAATCCGCAAAAATTTTTTTCCATTAGTACTATGTTGAAATAGTACGAAAAAATTTTTTTCAGATTTTTTCGGCCCCCCCTGTGGGCCCCAGGGCCCATGAAAGGGCCATTTTAGGCCCTTTTTTAGCCTATTCTAGGAAAATCATAGCTCCGACGCAATTCAATATTTTTCAACGTACTTGGGCGCATTTTTCTCGTCAAGACTAGTACTTTTGAGAAAAAAATTGTCCAAGGCCACTTAGTGAGCCTGACGACTTCTGCCACCTATTCATTGAGAGCAAATTTTAGCGATTTTTGGGCTTGCTTCAAAGTGATGTAGCTCCCACTAGACATGTGATAATCGACTTTTACAAGTAGTCATTTTGAAGGTCTTGAAAATACCTACAATTTGCCTACTTGTAAAAGTCAATTATCGCACTTTTTGTTGGAGCTACAGTCGATACAAGTTGAGCTATTTATGAAAAAGTCGAAAATTCAGGACTCGATTCCAAAAATATATCTTAATTTTTTTTCACCAAACTTGTGCAAAAATGTTCTTTCAGACATCTACTTTTAGTAAAAAAAATTTGGCGGAGGTTATTTTTTTTTATTTTTTTTGCCGAGCGTTACAAAATGCCGCATTTCGTGGTTTTAGCAAAAACAGCATCTTTGACCACGGTCACATATGCTCCCATCTGGACTGATGTGCACCAATCTGTGTGAAAGTACTCCCCAAAGTACCCCCAAGTACGTGTAAAAAGTTGCGGGGACGAGCCTTCAGCCAGGAGCGAGCTGTAGGTTCTATTTACCGTGTCAAAAATAGGCATTATTTAGGCTATTCGAGCGTGAGCGACCGAGAGCATGATTTTACTTGTTCTGGCTTACAAATGAGATAATGGGCTAGAATGAGGATCCAAACATATTTTTCCGACTCAAAATGACCATCTGAACACAATTCCGAGGTCAGTTTAGCTTTAGAATGTCGTCTAGTGCCTCAACGGGTCAGAACCCGTCGACAGAATCTAAGCTCTTGAGGGGCAGAGGGACGACTATTTAGAGCAAAACTGACCTCGGAATTGTGTTTAGATGGTCATTTTGAGTTGGAAAAGCATGTTTTGATCCTCATTCTACCCCATTATCTCATTTGTGAGCCAGAACGAGTAAAATCATGCTCTCAGTCGCTTACGCTCGAATAGCCAAAATAATGCCTATTTTTGACACGGTGAATAGAACCTACAGCTCGCTCCTGGGTGGAGGCTCGTCCCCGCAACTTCTTACACGTACTTGGGGGTACTTTGGGGAGTACTTTCACACAGATTGGTGCACATCAGTCCAGATGGGAGCATATGTGACCGTGGTCAAAGATGCTGTTTTTGCTAAAACCACGAAATGCGGCATTTTGTAACGCTCGGCAAAAAAAATAACCTCCGCCAAATTTTTTTTACTAAAAGTAGATGTCTGAAAGAACATTTTCGCACAAGTTTGGTGAAAAAAAATTAAGATATATTTTTGGAATCGAGTCCTGAATTTTCGACTTTTTCGTAAATAGCTCAACTTGTATCGACTGTAGCTCCAACAAAAAGTGCGATAATTGACTTTTACAAGTGGGCAAATTGTAGGTATTTTCAAGACTTTCAAAATGACTACTTGTAAAAGTCGATTATCACATGTCTAGTGGGAGCTACATCACTTTGAAGCAAGCCCAAAAATCGCTAAAATTTGCTCTCAATGAATAGGTGGCAGAAGTCGTCAGGCTCACTAAGTGGCCTTGGACAATTTTTTTCTCAAAAGTACTTGTCTTGACGAGAAAAATGCGCCCAAGTACGTTGAAAAATATTGAATTGCGTCGGAGCTATGATTTTCCTAGAATAGGCTAAAAAAGGGCCTAAAATGGCCCTTTCATGGGCCCTGGGGCCCACAGGGGGGGCCGAAAAAATCTGAAAAAAATTTTTTCGTACTATTTCAATATAGTACTAATGGAAAAAAATTTTTGCGGATTTTTCCCAGACCCCCCTGGTGACGGTTTTGTCCAGCTTGCTCCAGAATCACTCATATATATATATAGATGAAGGTGGGCCGAAAAACCACTTTTTTTCGATATCAATACGCTTGGGGTCGGAAAAGTTGGGTTTCAACTAGTACATGTGGAAATTTAAGAGCCGTGAAGGTTTTTTTCAAATTAACTCAGGTTTAAATGGGAAAGTACCTTTTTTGCTCATTTTTTCTTCACTATTTAGCACGTATTTCTGACGCATCTTGACATTTTTCGACGTATCTTAGCTCATTTTGAAGCTTGTTCCAAACACTTTGGAATGAGCTAAAGTACGTTCAATTCCGTGTCATTGAAGCCGAGCTATCTCAATTTCCCCAAAAGTTGAGTTTTAACGAAAAAAGCGGAAAAATGCGATTTTAACCTTGTGAACCTTGCTGAACGATCGAAGCTCCGACTGACTAGACAGCACATAAAGTGTGATGTTTGGAAGTTCCCTCTGTATTCCGAGCTGTATTCTCACTCACAAACACCAATTGAGGTCACATGCACTAAGTCCACCCAAGAAATCCAGCAATAGTATTGAGATGATCAAGTCCCAGGACTGATAGCCAGAGCATGGTTTTCTCAGACTTGGGAAGCAGAGACTAATTATATGTGGAACTTGATCGTCTGCCACAGACCTCTCAGACTGTATCTATTCCTGAATCTCTTTCATCTTATAATTATCTTGGTTTCATTCTCATGTTATATTTTCGATTATTCCACTACCTCTTTGAAAGATATTCCATATTTTCAATAGATTTTGGAATCATCTCAAAGAGGATTGAAATCTTTCTTCGGATCGAACTTAGGCAACGAATGCCTAGATCGAAGCAATGCTAATATATAGTTTTCCCTACTTTACTTACCATAAACTTGAGAAAATGCCTCCGTTATCAGTTTCAAACGGTTTCCTGAAAACCGGCATCCACCTAGTGGTGTCGCGCCGAACTAGCAGTGGTGGTGCTACTACGAAGCCCGTATGAGGAAAGAGGAGGGGTTGTTATGATATCAGATATAGCCTGAGAGGTCTGTGGCAGCCGACCTGAGGGAACTTTCGAACATAACACTTCACGTGCTGTCCAATCAGTCGGAGCTTTGATCGTTCAGCAAGATTCACAAGGTCAAAATCGCAATTTTCCGCTTTTTTCGTTAAAACTCAACTTTTGAAAAACTTGAGATGGCTCGGCTTCAATGACACGAAATTGAACGTACTTTAGCTGATTTTTAGTGTTTAGAAGAAGCTTCAAAATGAGCTAAGACACGTCGAAAAATGTTAAGATGCGTCAGAAATACGTGCTAAATAGTGAAGAAAAAATGAGCAAAAAAGGTACTTTCCCATTTAAACCTGAGTTAATTTGAAAAAAAACCTTCACGGCTCTCGCTGCAACTGAAGATGTGGTTTCTCAGCGCTCAGCGGAAAAATTTCCACATGTACTAGTTGAAACCCAACTTTTCCGACCCCAAGCGTATCGATATCGAAAAAAAGTGGTTTTTCAGCCCACCCTAATATAGATATACTGGCAACAATAACATTTTTACTTGTAGCTCTGATGAGAAGGCCCATTTGACGGAGTGACTCTGGATTCTCCATATTCTAGGTGACACAAAACTGTAAAAAAATTTCGGAAAGGATTGGTGATCTAAAGGTCTGGTCCTCCACTTGTAAGTAGTATTTAAAGTATAGAGATCGTGAAGGCGGATTCAGTGTTGAAGATGCAATCATATTTTTAATACTTTTCATCACCATGGTATATAATCAATAGGGATAGGTTATAACCGGGAGTTGTCTTGATAAGAATGCCAATTTCCATTTTGACCAATGATTGATTAATTGTCGTGCCTTGTAACTTTTATGAGCCATTGGCTATTTTATGGCCAATTTCTGGTCAAAACGGACCGGTATCTGTATGGAAGTGGTGGTTGTCGCAGTAAATATTCACTCAAAATAGCAGATTTTTGGTTGAATTCACTTTATGCTGATTACTTTGTCTTAAGACACCAATAACATTGGGAACATCGTTCGCAATTCTCTCTTTGCAGAACGTTTTTTTTGTGCTGTCTAATGATATACTTGACAACGAAAAAATCACCCTACAGTTTTGCACGACCAATACTCGCGAAGCGTCGTACGATGCGTCCAATGCCAATTCGAAAATGTTGTCGGCTTTCGGATATAGTAAAACTACTCTCTCCGCCGGAATCAGTGAGAGCTCACTGAACTCCAATGCATATGCACACTCCAATGCAGATCATGCCAGCAAACCGGGAGCGATTTATGCTGATTCGATCAGTGCATATACAGTATACACTGATTGTTGTCAGCAACGAACAATAGCGAATAACCTCTCGTTATCACCTCATCACGACTTTGAGTATCATTCATAGCTGTTTGTGAGTGAAAACAATTCTTATTCATGTTTTGCTGAACGGTCGATCATGTCAGTACTCACAGACACCACATCACCAAAACAAGCAGCAATCTATAATCAAGAGTCACAATAATCAAGCACAGCAATAATGATTAGTGATAAACCAACTGAGTGACACCCAAAGTTTTCATTTTAATGAGAGGATATATGTTAGTCCTCTCCCTTCGAGTGACCTTATGATGAATTTTGTATCTGAGTCGGTGCACATGTGATAAACCATAATAAAAGTTGTGGCAACAACACTATTTCTAACTTTCAGGCCCTTACCAGCATGCTGCAGACTCCTTAATCTAGGAAAAATATCTTGTATACCAGGTCATGCAGTTTTTAGAGACTCTATTGAGTACTCAGTTTTAGTATTCTATATGATGCTGGTCAATAGATAGATTTTAGCTTGGTACTCTATAAAATTTGAACATGCTTGGAGTGCAGTCAAAAGCCCATTGCTCTGCTGCAACCTGAATCCTGAAGATTCAATAAGTTTATTCCACCTCGATGAATCTAATGTGTCTCCACCATCGAGAGCGTGTGACAAGAAATGAGTCTGAGCATGATGTCTGATGATGAAAATTGAACTTCTAAAAGAGTATGGATCTAATTTATCAGGTGCTTGGTTTCTGAACATAGTTGTGCCTTCAGGTGCACCTCTGTATGATCTTGTTATAATTTCAGACACAGACTTAAGTGTGAGAACAACAACAAACTTGCATCAACATGTTAATACATCTTTCGTCGACTCAAGTTCAACTTATCAAAAATAGTGATTTAGTGTGACCTTTCATCATTATAATGACCAATAAAATTGTCTGAAAATTTCTCTACGATGGTGAAGTTGAACTGAATGTGATGGCTCAATACTGGCTTGAGCCCAATTTTAGCGGTTCAGATTGTTATCCATGTAGTGGTTCTGTTGTTCGAATTTTAATTAAGCTTATGATATTCATTTGTCAAATCAAATGTTCTCTCAATACTGATTTAGGCACACGTCTGACTTCTACTCATCACAATAAGTATGAATATCTCAAGTAAGCAATTCTTCTACTCACCTTAATCTTTTTTTGAAATCCTTCATTCTAAAATCTAGATCCCATACTATGAATATATGTAGAATTAGAGAGCTTTGTAGAATATGAGCTTTGAGATGATGGGATATACTCGTACTAGCAGAACTGAATAAGTTGAACTTGAGTCGACGAAAGATGTATTAACATGTTGATGCAAGTTTGTTGTTGTTCTCACACTGAAATCTGTGTCTGAAATTATGACAAGATCATATAGAGGTACATCTCAAGGCACAACTATGTTGAGAAACCAAGCACCTGATAAATTAGATCCATACTCTTTTAGATTTATGATTTTTATCATCAGACATCACGCACAGACTCATTTCTTGTCACACGCTCTCAATGGTGGAGACACATTAGATTCATCAAGGTGGAATAAACTGATTGAATCTTCAGGATTCAGGTTGCAGCAGAGCAATGGGCTTTTGACTGCACTCCAAGCTTGTTCAAATTTTATAGAGTACCAAGCTAAAATCTATCTATTGACCAGCATCATATAGAATACTAAAACTGAGTACTCAATAGAGTCTCTAAAAACTGCATGACCTGGTATACAAGATATTTTTCCTAGGTTAAGGAGTCTGCAGCATGCTGGTAAGGGCCTGAAAGTTAGAAATAGTGTTGTTGCCACAACTTTTTATTATAGTTTATCACATGAGCACCAATTCAGACAGAAAATTTATTATGAGGTCACTCAAAGAAGACTAACGTATATCCTCTCATTAAAATGAAAACGCCTGTCACTCAGTTGGAGTATCACTGATCATCATTGTTCTGCTTCGGTATTGTGACTCTTGAATATGGATGGCTGCTTGCTTTGGTTATGATGCGGCACTGACAAATCAGTGATTGTTCATGTGAATGTTGTTGCTTAATTTGGCCCTATAGATAATTCTACCAGATTCAGACCATGTAGACTGATTTCTAACACAATCAAACGTTCAGCAATACATAAATAAAAATTGTTTACCCTCACAAAGGAGCTGTGAGTGATGCTCAAAGTCGTCAAGTGACAACGAGGTTATGCGCCGTTGTCATACTGACATGATCAGTTTATATGCACTGACGATCAGCAATCGAGTTTGGGAGCGATAAATGCTGAATAACCAGTGCATATGCACTGAACGATCAGTGTGCTTGGGAGTACAGTTTGATTATAATTGAAAACCAGATTGATTTCATGGAGTTGATGAAGGTCAGCATCATTTGTTTTCATCCAGGATCATATTAAATACAAATATTCGAATAATAGTATGCTCTAGACTTGTTGGGTAATCGATCAATTTATGACTGAGTAGTCCAGTGAGGACAAGACGTACTGGCAAGTTCAGTGTGATTCTCACTGATTCCGGCGGAGAGAGTATGTTAGCGTAAATTATCTCTCTTCATCCACTCGAAACCATCTTTTAATCAATGCTCCCTGATCAATTCCAATATCATCTCATTGAAAGGTGAATTCCTCCTTGCCCTATGCTTGTTCAATTTATTCAAGTTGATAACGATCACCTGGGACGGAGTAGAACAGTTAAAGCCAGAATAACTAAAATGCGAGTCATCTTATTGCATCTTGTTGTGTATCTCATGTGTACAGGGCAGAAAGTTGATGATGTGAGAAGTCTTTCGGCCATAATTATCCAGAAAGGCCTCGATAAACGTTGTAATGGATTTCATTCAATTAGACAGCTATCAGACCAAGAGGTTTTCACAACCCAATATTTGAACATGGCATTGGACTTACACAATTCTGTTTTTCGGTCTGAGCACATAGGCACCCTGCGATTTCCGCAGACCATCCAAGAATTTTGATTGATGTTCATATCGTTCACAACTGTAGAATATCTTTTTCGATCTTGAAGGACAGGGTTTGAGGAACTGGAAAAATCTTCCTCGATAAATCAATCATGACTTTAATTGGGACGGTGTAGAGGTTTGTGATGTTGAAAAAAATACCGAATACGTGTACTTTTCAAAATGATTCCTATTAACCGTAATAAAACGTGTATCAACAAAAAAGAAGATGTTCAAAATCTTAGCCGTAAATATGCCCCACTAATAGCAGAACTTTGAATGTAATCACGTGTACTCGACCATATGATTGGTATTCTTGTGTTAGTATACTTGTATATGCGCTAGACCTTCTGCTCGCTCTGGTCGCCACATCTATTTCAAACGAGCCTTTGTTGTTGACAAGAGAGGAACGGCTCTCATTATGAGCTCGTTCGATCTCGATAATCTGATTTATTATATGGATTGTTAAAAGTGTGAGTACTATTGTATTTCCAAAACTGTGATTTTACTGATATGAATTCACGATGTGTTATATGTACGAAAAAATGTTTGTGAAGAAGCTGTTTTTTCCTGAAGAGGTCTGCGAACTAAGCAGACGAAACGTCGAAAATAAAATCTTTTTATCGAGGAAGATTTTTCCAATTCTTCGAACCCTGTCTTTCAAGATCGAAATAGTATATTAAGCAACAAGGGCGCCAACAGATATTTGCGCACGAGTCACCGCAACGAGTGTGCAAACGCCTCATTTACGCACAGTTTCTGCGTGCGCAAATGAGCCATTTGCACACTGCGTCAACGACGAAACTGTGCGCAAATGGAACGTTTGCACACGAGTTGCGGGGACGAGTGCGCAAATGTCGGCGCCCGAGTTGCTTACGATATTTTTTGTTATTTCTGTGAGCAAAAATGTAACCCGCCTCCTAAAACACTCCAAAAATTAGGGGATGCTGTGAGACTTGGGCGTCGTCTCGAGAGTTGACGGACTTTGTTCCTTTTTCGCATTTGTGTGTACGAACTTTCCGAGTCCTTTGTCCTCCTCAAACGAAATTATGAATCATTTTTATTTGAACTACTTGGGATCCATGACGACTTTCTGAAAAATTTTGACAGTAGCGAGGAGTGACCGAAGCATCACCTACAACGAATGATCAATGCATCTCAAGCATTCAGAGGAACATGGCATGACGGGGTCACAGGAGGGCGGAGGAGGGGGTGCAGGGGGCGGAGCCCCCGCCGGGGGGTTCGGGGGGCGGAGCCCCCCGACTGAAAAAAAATTCTGATAAATGTATCAGAGAAAACTCTATCGCCCATATAGTATGTTACCACGTTGCTCAAAACTGTTGCTGGTGCTCGAAAGATCGAAGTTAGATATTCTTCACAATTATGTATGATGATGATATATAGATAGATGATGGTATAGAGTGATCAGAAAACAACTCAAGTCCAGTGCGCAAACGAAATTTGCACAGTGCGCAAATGCCTCATTTGCACACTGTTCTTCGTTTACGGAGTGCGCAAACGAGTATTTGCGCACTGATGCCTCATTTGCGCACTGCGTGAAAAAATATTTGCACACAGTTGTGTCGGAATAATGTGCAAATTCGCTATTTGCACACGCACACTTGCGTCTAAATGGCCATTTTTGCGCACAGAATAACAAAAAAGATATTCTACAGTTGTTTACAATTTAAGGACGATAAGATTCCATCAACGATTATCCATATCGTTCATATCGTTCTGACGTTATTCTCTGCCATATTCTATGTCTTGAACAAGTCTCTCCGTCGGCAATTTGACCAGTCTAGCAGACGAACTAGAGTAAAACAGTTACACAGTTTTCTCTCTTTTCATTGTATTATTCCAAAATTTGAACCGTTTTCACTTGTCATGAATCCCATCACGATATGAGGTGGTATTGGTCTTCCAACTTGGCCCCGCCATATGTGTCTGTAAGATGATAGGGCCTGGATATTATCCCGCATCGTCGAATTTTTATATGTACTGTGCACACAAGATACACGAGTGGGATACCACAGGATTCCTCTAATTTTCGTTACTTTGGCGTATAATATCCGAAGAAGTCGTAACAAAACTTCAATAAATCAACGTCTTCTCGTTCAAATCGAAATTCGCATCGATCCATCAACTCATATTGAACTTCAAATTTCTCAAAAAACTTCATGTCGCTGATTTTTGTACAAACTAATATTTCCTTAACCGTACAAAAGCCCAGAAATTCGTTCATCGATATTATCGTTACCTGAATCCGAACAAAATTTGTTATCCATTCACCTATATACTCTTCTCTAACCTCATACTTCATACCATCAATTTCTATCCAGCTTCTATCCAATAGCAAACTCGGGTAAACTTTACCCGTCTGTTGAGAATCTACGAACTCGAAGTGTTCCTCGTCTCGATAAGAAGTTTCTGAAGCTGGCCAAAAGTAAGACTCCGAGGTTTTCCGAAGAGAGAATGAAAGAAGAAGAAGGAGGAGAAGACGCTTCACTATATTGAGTTACTCTTGGCAGGATTGCTATGTAGTGGGCGCAACAATCCCTTCGCGAAGAAAATCGAGTTGGCCACGCGTCGAGGGGCAGCTTATGTTATGGCAGCGAATTAGCTGCAGTCCACTTTCGTCCCATGCGGCCGCATGTCCGCCACTGTTTACCTGTATAAGCGTCTCGCAGCGGCGGAAAGTGGACGACATGTCAGGAAAAGTAGAAGGTATGCGCGGGCAAATGCAACGAGCCGAAGCTGAGCCGCATGCCCCCGTCTCTTATGCACGGCGCTTCTGCTCACATGCCGTCCACTTTTCGCCACTGTGGGCCGCTTTCAGCAACGTGCTAGGGGACTTTGATGCAACGCGCAGCGGCCAACAGTGGCCGAAAGCGGACCGCATGTCTCGCACATGTCTTGCCGCTTGGTTTTCGGGCTGCCTACTAGCAGGAATGATTTTGCTCCCTCAGAGCTCTTGAACTGTTTCTTTAAAATCGTTCAAAATTATTGAAGCATCGGCAATTGAACAGTCATAACTCATTATGGCAAGACGGATGATAACATTTTCGAACGAAATAAAATTAACTGATAAATTTACACTGGCGCGCGTTTCATTATTGTCATTCGAAAATGTACACGTTTGTCTTATTGCAAAGGAAAGTGGTTTTTCAATCGATGATGTGTGTATATGACGGTTTTCGAATTAAGTTTCGAGTTGAATAGCGAGAACCAGTTTCAATATACTATTACTAAATATAACTCACCTTAGCTCATTTGGACGGCCTTAGAGGGAGGTTTGAAATGAGCTGATATGTGTTGAAAAGTATTGAAACCTCAGATATCAAAGGGATGAGAATGGAATAAATGCACTGCTCCAGAAATTAAAAAGCTGGACTTGGTACACTTACCTTATACGGTTTCTCAAGTACGACATTGTACGCAACATAGCTTCAATTTTTACTAGCTTCTTTGTTATCATTATAAAGTGGCTGAACGATTGCTCAATTTGATAATATTATTCTCGTCATAATCAACATGCATATCATTGAGAAATACTACGAACTATTCTGTGAAACTTTGCCACGATTTCCATGTAAAATTGGAGTATTTAGAATAAATGGTGGGAGGTTAATATTACATTTCTTATCATGAAAAATCATTCAGCAGAAATTTTTCAAGGATACCCAATGTACTCAAATCACCTGAAAAAACAATTTTTGGCGCTCTCTGTTGACTGGCTCGTAGAAACCTGTTGAGAATTTGTCAATTTGTAAAAAATTGGGTTTTGCAAAAAATTGGATAATTTTTCACCGAAAAAGGTCGACGGCAAGCTGAAATTCTCTGGTATACATCGACCAAATTCTCGAGATGTCACTATGAGAACCATATTTTGACCAGGATTTTTTTTTCAAAACAGAAACAATAAAGTATAATTACGAGTTGGAAAACCATCAATTTGCTCTCATTCTTTTGAAATTTCACGAAGCATTGAAGAACTATTCGTTGATCCTCAGT
The DNA here is from genome assembly GCA_029851415.1 of Eretmocerus hayati. Lineage (NCBI taxonomy): Eukaryota > Metazoa > Arthropoda > Insecta > Hymenoptera > Aphelinidae > Eretmocerus > Eretmocerus hayati. Next base: position 156,516,295 of record CM056741.1, read on the forward strand.
CAAAGTTCATATTTTTCCAGGAGTCTCATGCGTGGGTAAATTTCTGAATGATAGAACACCCATTGAAGTTGAACAGCCAAATTTTCATGTAATAGTCTAGTTTTATTCACATATATTTACACTATAAGATACAGTCCTGCATTTGAGAACATCATTAAAGCAGATCATTATAATTGATGGTTTACGCAATGGTCATTCCTATCATATTGTCCTAGAAAGTGGCTGTATTTAAATGATCACTTCATTAGAAGATAAGTTAGCCTATCACGGTTATGAAGGCTGAGAGCGACTCACTCAACAATGAAAGTATTAAAATTACACCCATTGAGCGATCTCTACAGTCATTCATCACTTTAAAGAACCCGGGATCGTTCTAATTCGATTATACAAAATATTATAAAAATATCTCATCATTCGTGTATTACGTACAATTATAAACTTGGGCATCGACTTGTTACATTGTCTCGTCAAATATTAATGCTACATAATCAAACGCGTGAAGGCATATTCACCGCAAGAGCGTTAAAAATATATTGCAACGTGAGAACTCGCTAATCCTGCGGAAATAATTACATCTCAGCTAATCGGATATTTTTTTCCGTGGTTATTGTGCAAGAGCTATGCGTGAGGCTATTCGTGACTAAACTTACGTCAACAGCAAACGGTTCCAACGAATCGTCGTTGGAATCGTTTGCTGAGCCTCCACTTCGCCTCACAGATTCCGGCGATGAAGTTGGTACACTTGAAAGGCTGACTGATTCCAGTGAGTCACTGCTGCGACTTTGCTCTTCTCGTATCTCAGGTTCAACCTCGGCCTCTACCACCAACAATGCATTTGGTCCTGTGGCCTGACTTACGTGCTGATCCGTACCGTTTGTCAAGTTTTGATGTGACACTGCATCGCTTTCAGGTACAGATGTTTCGGCCGTTTTCGAATGCTTTCCGAAATGTACTACGAAATTCCACGCCGACCACGATCCCTCTCCCGCTTCTGATCGAGCTTTCTTGGTCTTTGTGGTTTTGATTTTTATGCCACAAATTGGACATTTTATTCTGGCGACAACTTGAGATTCACCCTTTTTATCTTTCTCAATCTTAACCGTAACTGCAACATCCTTCAGTTTGTCCTTCATATCATCGTCAAACTTATGTTTCGGTTTTCTTCTGTTATCTTTATTGATTTGAGAGAGAATTTTTTTCTTCTCGGCTTCCATGGAATTTTGATTCATCGTCTGACCTTGAGGTAAAGTGACGGGACGCGTTTTTTGGCCTAACTCCAACGACTGCAAGCGAGTCCAAGTAGACTCTCTTATCAATCTTGTTTCAGATCTGTCTGTACAGAGTCTGAGCAAGATGCGCAAGTTGCTCTTCTCCCCCATGGAAAAATGGAACTCTTCCGGATCATCGTAGTAATTTCCAAAATACTCTCTTGGATTTTGTGAAACAATTTCGTCGGTGATGCCATGCGCCTCGAGATTCCGTTTGTAAACACCCATTCGAACTTCTTGTTGAAGTCCTTCGATGAATTTATCGAAATCCTTTGCTTCTTCCACCAAATTGTCTCGGTGGGCCAACCTAGATGCTGCTCAGATTTCTACCAGGGAACTCCAACAAAGAATGCGCTGGAACGATGAAGTTTTGTTTGATTGTCATCAGTTACGAAATGCAATAAGCCCGCTGAAAAGTATATCCACAGAGGTATAGGCGTTAATGCTCAAAAAGTGTTGATTTGTACAGTTTTTTATCATCAATAATTTCTTTCGGCAGGCAAAATTCGTTCGTAAAAAGAAGGCATGGTTGTAGGGAGTCTTTTGCACCTAAAGAAAAAAAAACCGCACCTGTCTCTCAACGCGGGAAAATTATAACTTTACTGACACTGACATACTTCCACATCGTTTTACAGCGATGCAGTATTTGTTTCAAAAATCTAAAACGGACCTAGAATCAATCGAAAGCGAACTGGGCCGGAGATGTAAGAAATCAAAATACACAGACATGTAAGCGCGAAGCACCCCTTCTATACTGCCCTGCAAAGTAAGAAAGGCGTAAGTGACATTTTCAAAATTTTTGAGTTATTGGTATCGGTGTACGCGTAAATTCGTTTTGCATCCATCTGTTCAGACCAGATGCCTGAAGAAAAATTCTAAATGCCTTAAATTATCACCTTCGTAATGGCAAATACATTGAGGTTAAATAGAGACGGCCGAAGTCTCTTGCGATTATCTCGGTTCCGTGTTTATGTCACTTACGCCTTTCTTACTTTGTAGGGCAGTATAGTACGCACGTCCACGCATACACTACACACCAGGCTGATATACACACACACACGTTCACTCACACCCACGCGCGATCAATTTGCTAGCCGTTCTATCAGGTTGTATAAATGCAGCTTGACACGTGTGTAAATTTTAAATTGATGATTTCAAAAGAACGAATGAGGCTCTTCAACACCCACGAAAGGTTTATTTATGTGAAGGACATTCTTTTATCATAAAAATTTCCCGAAGAATCTGTACTACCTTTAAATGGCAGTATGGAACTTGGCAAAAAAAATTGGAAGAAACGAGCTTTGAATTACTTCCAGTTCCATATCAATCTTGACATCTTTATCTGATGTCTTGCAAAAATTGTATACAGATAACAGTCTTTGAAGTCCCACTTACCTTCTGAGGCTACTCCGATGAAGCTCGAGCTCGAGCTCGAGTATTATTGTAATAATTGAATCCAATGCACTGCTGTAAGCTGCTCCGAAATGAAAAATTAATCGGAGTAGCAACTTTCGCGGGCTGGGGTGAGCTGCAGCAATAGGACACCCATGTGAAACATACGATTCCATGAACATATATGATCATGGAATCCGAGGATTCCATGGTCATATATGATCATTCGTAAAACCATTTCAACCATTTCTTTTTATTCCAGAAAGTTGTTATATATTGATTCAAACCTACTCTAACATCAATACATCACGATGTTGATCATATACTACTGAAAAAAATCTTTCCAGGAGTCGGACTCGAGTTTCAAAAAAGTGATATTTTTTACGAATCCTTTCTCTTCAGTGCTTCAAGTGTTCAAAATCTGAAAATGACTCCGAGAAAGATTTTTCTGTGTGGTGTTTGATCAAATACTGTGAGGTATTGATGTTACACCAGTTGTAAATTAGTATATTACGTTTCTCCGGGATAAAAATGACAAATTTTCAAACCGATTGTATACCTGATCACATATGATCATGGAATCCACGGATTCCATGATCATGTATGTTCATGGAATCTTATGTTCTACATGGGCAGCTCTGTAGGCGGTATCGGCGCACGGCTCCAATTTTGTTGATATCAGCACAGAAGCAGGCAAAATGCGGATGACTTGAGAGCCATAATGACACAACACCGGAGCAAAAGCAGGAGAAATTAGCTGTGCAAATACGTAATGTGGTCAAGACTTCTCTTCTCAAATGGCTGAGAGCAACTGAGTGCAGTTGTTGCAGCTGTCAACAGTCACAGCGTCCTCGACTCCGGAGCACTGAGGATAATGGGTGAGACTTGAAGGAGGGGGACATGACGCGCCGGAATTTAATTGCAAATCTGTGGTGCTCTCTCAGCCCAGACGAGAGGACATTGATTCCAGGATTTAAATTTTCCGCGCCGGCACGTCGCATTGAGCGAAGGGCTAAGACAGGTATACCTGAGCAGCTGTTGGCCGCGGCCAATATTATATACCTATATATTGCGGAGCAGCACAAGCTCCTCGACCAAATGCCTCCCAAACCTAGAGGGATGATATTTCACATAAACGAATGGAATCATCCCGGGTTCTTTAAAGTGATGAATGACTGTAGAGATCGCTCAATGGGTGTAATTTTAATACTTTCATTGTTGAGTGAGTCGCTCTCAGCCTTCATAACCGTGATAGGCTAACTTATCTTCTAATGAAGTGATCATTTAAATACAGCCACTTTCTAGGACAATATGATAGGAATGACCATTGCGTAAACCATCAATTATAATGATCTGCTTTAATGATGTTCTCAAATGCAGGACTGTATCTTATAGTGTAAATATATGTGAATAAAACTAGACTATTACATGAAAATTTGGCTGTTCAACTTCAATGGGTGTTCTATCATTCAGAAATTTACCCACGCATGAGACTCCTGGAAAAATATGAACTTTGACTGAGGATCAACGAATAGTTCTTCAATGCTTCGTGAAATTTCAAAAGAATGAGAGCAAATTGATGGTTTTCCAACTCGTAATTATACTTTATTGTTTCTGTTTTGAAAAAAAAATCCTGGTCAAAATATGGTTCTCATAGTGACATCTCGAGAATTTGGTCGATGTATACCAGAGAATTTCAGCTTGCCGTCGACCTTTTTCGGTGAAAAATTATCCAATTTTTTGCAAAACCCAATTTTTTACAAATTGACAAATTCTCAACAGGTTTCTACGAGCCAGTCAACAGAGAGCGCCAAAAATTGTTTTTTCAGGTGATTTGAGTACATTGGGTATCCTTGAAAAATTTCTGCTGAATGATTTTTCATGATAAGAAATGTAATATTAACCTCCCACCATTTATTCTAAATACTCCAATTTTACATGGAAATCGTGGCAAAGTTTCACAGAATAGTTCGTAGTATTTCTCAATGATATGCATGTTGATTATGACGAGAATAATATTATCAAATTGAGCAATCGTTCAGCCACTTTATAATGATAACAAAGAAGCTAGTAAAAATTGAAGCTATGTTGCGTACAATGTCGTACTTGAGAAACCGTATAAGGTAAGTGTACCAAGTCCAGCTTTTTAATTTCTGGAGCAGTGCATTTATTCCATTCTCATCCCTTTGATATCTGAGGTTTCAATACTTTTCAACACATATCAGCTCATTTCAAACCTCCCTCTAAGGCCGTCCAAATGAGCTAAGGTGAGTTATATTTAGTAATAGTATATTGAAACTGGTTCTCGCTATTCAACTCGAAACTTAATTCGAAAACCGTCATATACACACATCATCGATTGAAAAACCACTTTCCTTTGCAATAAGACAAACGTGTACATTTTCGAATGACAATAATGAAACGCGCGCCAGTGTAAATTTATCAGTTAATTTTATTTCGTTCGAAAATGTTATCATCCGTCTTGCCATAATGAGTTATGACTGTTCAATTGCCGATGCTTCAATAATTTTGAACGATTTTAAAGAAACAGTTCAAGAGCTCTGAGGGAGCAAAATCATTCCTGCTAGTAGGCAGCCCGAAAACCAAGCGGCAAGACATGTGCGAGACATGCGGTCCGCTTTCGGCCACTGTTGGCCGCTGCGCGTTGCATCAAAGTCCCCTAGCACGTTGCTGAAAGCGGCCCACAGTGGCGAAAAGTGGACGGCATGTGAGCAGAAGCGCCGTGCATAAGAGACGGGGGCATGCGGCTCAGCTTCGGCTCGTTGCATTTGCCCGCGCATACCTTCTACTTTTCCTGACATGTCGTCCACTTTCCGCCGCTGCGAGACGCTTATACAGGTAAACAGTGGCGGACATGCGGCCGCATGGGACGAAAGTGGACTGCAGCTAATTCGCTGCCATAACATAAGCTGCCCCTCGCCACGCGTAAAGAGGAAATAAACAAGCATTGGGGGGGATAGTAAGTTTTGTATGTTCTGTGTGTAGTAGTAGTAGTAGTAATAGTATTATTATCAGTATATAGTTATATATTGGAAAGTCTTGAAGAGAAAGGGCTGTAGTTGTTGTTGCTATATGTACAGAACATACGCCGTCGGCACTCACCTTGTACTTCATTGCCGCGATGCCTCGTTCCAGATTCTCCCTCACACTTCTTGTTTTTTTTTTCTCTATTCTTCAACACCTGTAACAAAGAGCATATACAGTCGAGAACGTGAAATATAAGCAGTAGAATCTGACTTGGTATATACATTTTCACTTCAACCCGAGTAAAATTCAAGAGGGTTTGTGGAAGAAAAAGCTTCGAGTATATAGAGAGAGGGTTTTCGCAACCTCGGCAAAGCTGTTGCTGGCTGTTGCTGCTCTAAAATGCGCGAGAGATGGAGCGAAAACAGAATAGTAGAGAACAAAATATGCGCGCAGAAGGGAAACGAGTCGACGAAAAGTAAAAGGAAGCTCGAGCTCTCGTGATTACTCTAGACACCCGGCATCGCAGGAAAGAGAGACAACTCGTCAGCGCCCTCTATGCGGCCCTTAATTGAGGAATACCTTCCCACCCCAGACCGAGAAAGGTATTCTGTGTTGAATCTGTATATATACGTAAATGGAACTGCTGTATCTGTTTTGCATTGAATGAGCATGGCAGTGATGATGCAGGTTCAGCAACAACCATATACCTGTACACCAGACTACCCCTCACCCTGGTGGTATATAATGCAAGCTTTACTCTCTTACCCCTATATAGACGCGCTCGCTTTGGCAGGACATTATTTTTCCGTCGGTTGACGTGGTGGTGAATACCTTTCGCGGATGAAATGCAGATGCGCAAAACACTAGCGAAAGGTGCTGAAGGAACAGATCTTCCTCCTCTGTCTCTTTAGACGAGTACGATTCCACTTCGCTCGCTTGCATTCTCGGTGAAAGCTTGAAACTCTGGATTTTTATGTATATTCCACTGTACTTCCGAACTGTTACGAATCACTCCCACTGTAGCATTTTTTTTTCGTGTTTTTGCCATGTTGAAAAAACATAGACCCTAGGGCCTGTGGAAGGCCCGTTTTGGACCTTTTTTGAGATTATTTCCAAAAAATCATGACGAGGACTAAACGTAACTTTTTCTACCGAACTTGGGCGCATTTGTTTCGTTGAGACTAGTACTTTCAAGAAAAAATTGTCCCCGAAGACGACAGTTGAGCTTACAAGGACAAGTCCAACTTTGGGAGTCCTGGATTCGTATCAAACTCAGGAAATCATTTAATTTCTGGTGAGGATTGGAGGTATCTCTAAAGAGTTTAGTTCCATAGGCCTCCTATCCTGAGATACAGCTATGAAGATTAGCATTGACCGTATAGGCCCATGGTGACAAGTCGTACATATAAGTATACTGCCGCCAATGCTAATCTCCATAGCTGTGTCTCAGGATAGGAAGCCTATGGAACTAAACTCTTTAGAGATACCTCCATTTTTCACCCAAAATTGAATAATTCCACGAGTATCTTTGTAAGCGACTTCTAGAAGCTGTATGCTGAGAGTAGACTCTAGCGATTTTTGCGACTTTTTCAAAGTGATCTAACTTCTACTAGGAAAGTGAAAATCGACTTGAATCAGTTATCATTTTAAAAGTCTTGAATGAACCAACAATTTGACCACTTATAGAAGTCGATCATTCATCTCATATGTAAGCTATAGCAGTGGGAAAATGAGCTTAAAAAAAATCGAAACTTCAGGACCAGAATACTACAAACGTCCATGATACTCTTTAACCAAACTTCTCCAATATGTTCTTTGAGGTGTCTACTTGTACCAAAAAGTCGTTATAGTTGAAATTTACAAATTATGTCTGGTGTTTCATTGCGTTGAAATTGACTTCGATGGGATTGCAAATGAAAAGCGATTGCAAGGATTTTTCCTGAAAAATGTCAGAGCAAATAATGTTTGGACCGACAGATAACATCTTCGAAGCGGTATTTCTGCCCAAGCTTGGAATAAAGCTCGTTTAGATTAACTTATCTGGCAAGAAGAAGCGAGAAATCGTCTGGCCACCTTTCCTAAAGAAAGATCATCTCTAATTTCCATTCGATGAAATCTCGTCAATCTTATAGACTCTACCAAAAAAATATTGTGCTGTCGATGTAGTCTGACTTTACATGGCAACGGGATAAAAATTTCGGATAACCTCGACTCGAACGGTTTATGATTATGTTGTAGAGGTTGCTAAAAATTATCAAGATCCTCGCCATGGAATTCTTTAAATGAATGTTTGACACTATTCAGAATATCGTAAATGCAATCACAAGTTAAGTTTGTTCTGTTTGGAGTTGAAATGGAGGGTGGAAAATGTTGAACGTTTATACTTTTTCATATATCAGTTGTTGTCTGCACATGAACTTTCTGATGCGCTCTCGTGTAACGAGCATCGTTTTTTATCAGCATAAAAGCTCGCCACACAAATCAAGTTAATACTTCAACACCCGTGATATTTATCCCAGCATTGCGTGTAAATATTGTACGTCCGGGAGGAAGTATGTGCTCAACGAAATGGCCCGTGTCGCGACAATTTCATTCATCCTCATCACATTGTGTTGTTTTAATTGGACGTATAACAATTTTAATGGAACCAGGGATCCATTGAGACAATCGAGATCTATTTCGGGTCAAGATTAGATGCTACAGTTTTTTTATGAGATCGTATTAAGAAAGCTCGATTTATATTTTGTGCATACCAACGTCGAATTCTCACGAAATGAAAATTGCTACCATATATAAATTGAAATTCAAGCAAAAGGAGTTTTGGACGAAGATAGGTGGGGGCAAGAAACTCCTCTAATTGATGGAATCTGACTGGGCGTAACCACAAAATCTTTCATTTCAAACCAAATGCTATGTACCTGACTCGGTTGAAATCCCCCCGAGCATTAATTTGAAGGTGAAACTAAACCGCAAAAGAATTCATTAAGCAGAGATGGGTTTTTCATTCAAATTAGTAGATGCTTCTTCTTCTCAGTGTAAATCAAAAGATATGGAGGGCGGCATTTCTGTCGTCCATTCTTTCATTAAATCTGAACTATGGGTGGTTTTCAAATGAAATGAATATTTCATTGTATTAGCGCTACTCAGTTCCTTGCAGAGCCGGTAGATAATACTCTAAAGTCACTCGACGTAAATATAGATTTACGTAGGAAGGTAGAAAATCATGTGCTCATGATAACTTTTGCTCAAAATTTTCGACCTCACGGCATGCAAGAGTCCTTTCGTACTGGCGTTTTACGTGTACTCTTCAGAATCAAAGTGAACCACCAAATCCTTGTTCCAAGACTAATTTATTGCACGGTTCTGCACAATCGAACCATGAATACTTATGAGCCATTCAGAAATTATTCCTCAAGTCGAAGATCACCATGGATTAGATGGAAAATATTCTTCTGTAGATGATAATTTTAAATCTATCAGAAAGTTGGGAACTTCAAGGCTAATTTTGTGGACTTTTCAAAAGTGGACTAACAATGAGAGTACCAGGTCTGTGGAACACGAATTTTGATGAAACTTCAGGAATTATCTTGATTCGATGAGAAATGAAGGCGTCTTCAAGAATTTGATCCAATGGGCCACCTGTCTCGAGAGTAAGCTATGGAAAGGAGGTCCATTGGATTAAATCAAAAGAGATACCTTCATTCCTCACGAGAATGATCATTCGCAAAGTTCAACGAAAATCCACGATCAGCAGACCTGGTGCTTTCCTTATGAGGCTATAGCGAAAAAACGTCCACCAGGGCGGCGCTGATGGTCAAATAAGCTCCCCAACACATAGATTTTGCTGTCTGTGTGCGTCGGTGCGTGCTAGTGTGTATCTTTGTAAGAGAGTATACGGCAACTTTCACCGACGCGCACGGACAGAGAATTGCATGTGTTGGACCACCAGCGCTCCTAGCAGCCATTTTTTCGCTATAGCCTCATTGGTCCACTTTGATTCTGAACAGTGTACAGCACATGTATGAATCAGGAATGAATGAATAGAAGATTATCCTTACAGGTATGCGTAGAACCATTTAATATGCAAGCGTTTGAACTGAAACATGCGGAATTTTTCCAACTATTTCAGAGAATAATTTGAACTCGGAAAATACTTAACAGTATCCCGAACCATTTTGTATGAGCTATCATAGTTCACTTCAAATTATATTACAGTTATGATGTTCACTACAATCTCACGAGAAATCAGAAGAAAATTTACCACCGTATACATTATTCTGTATAACTCTGATCAAACTCATAATAATTATAGCTACTACCTTACCAATAATTGATGCTAACAATTATTGTGTTTTTTTCAGGATGGATATCATTAATTATATGAAACTTATAGCCTTTCATTCTGGAGTTCGATAACTCGCAAGGATTATTATTATCCTAGACCTCGCTGAACGCATTTTTGACATTCAGAATATGTTTTGCTGATGGAAGTATTGCAAAAACAGACATGCATTCAGGTATTTGGCCTCGACCTTTCGTTTGACTAATTTCCCGTATCAATGATAGTTTTTGAGAATTTTTCTCAGATTTTTCTAATGTATTCGAAATGTTTCACCATTGTAATGGAATGGACATGAGTACTCATGGACATTGCTAAGCACATGGGTTGAACTTCGGAACAAAATGGTCAAAATGTCATCGGTGTTGTGAATTCGGTATTTCATCTTCTTGATGTCGGGAGGAAACATTTTTGTGCTGTATTGTAAGAAAACTAGGAGTCGATCAATATTTGGGTAAAAAAGTACGTTTCTTGTTTGAAAAATAAGCTTGAGGATTGGTTCAATTTTCGATCGGGTTCAGAGCACACACAAGAAATAATCCTCTTACGCATAACAAAGTCATTTCCGGTAAATATTTGCTCAACTCGCGTGTATCCCCATGTTCCGTTAACACTACATCCTATACATCCAAGCTGTACCAACTACACATGCAGAATAACAGATATATACAAAAGCGAAATAAAGAAGTGTTTGGTATTGGTCGTCGAGTGAAGAGATGACACGCGAGCTGTGTCAATGAGATCGAAGTGAAAAGATATACCGTATATTTATTCGTTTAGTTTTGTATTTCACGATCGCAAACTGTTTCTTCTTTTATTTTTTAGCTCCAATCGTGACCCTTGCTCACCTGAGATCAAAGCAACTGATTCTGATGTGTTATATATACCGGAACTGCAGTTTAACGATTGGAGTGAGCGAGTATATATACCTATACGCGTGTCTTCGATCCTCAAAGCTTGTGACGATTGAAGGGAGGAATCGACGAGTGACGACGATAACAAGCCTCGAGCTCTGCAGAAAGCTGCTGCAAGCGCGTAACTCGATTTGACGCCAAACAAAGGATGCAACAACGACAAACTATGAAGGAACTACGGGGCTATTGATAGAAGAAGGATTAGTATTGGATGAGTGTTTCAAAGCTCTTGGCAGTTATGCTGTGTGTGTATCTCTGTTCATGCCATTTTTGTCTCTAACCTTGGTCTCATTTTCATCTCTCAAGTAAAATACTACTATCATTTCAAAAGCTATTCGGAGATCATCTATAATTCAATTGCTTTGATTCACGATTCATCTAATTTTCTCTTTCTTTAGTTTACCTTCTTCGTCTTTTTTCTCGTCTTCTTTAAAGTCTTGAAACTTTGTGACCTAATCTTTGTAACCTTCTTACGAGTACCTGTCTCGTCTCTATCAACACTGAAAACTTGTAACGTTGTTAAAGAAGAAAGTTGAGCACAGCTTAATTCATCTGACAAACTCTGGATGCGAGAGGATCAGTGTCCAGACTTTAGAATTTAAGCGTGAACCCTATTTTTTGAGATAACCTATGTTTAATCTTCATAACTAAGTGAAAATGTTATACCCTTTTCTGTCATTATTAACAGGGTTCCAGGTGCAAGCAGATTTGTTTCAATGTTTCTTAAATGCTTGCATATTCTGTTCATTAACCTCGACACCTCAAATTTCTTAGGTGTATTGAAATGCAATGCTCGTTCTGTACATGTAATCTCAATGACTAGTAGTTACACTGTATAGCAAAATTTTGGAGTTACAATGTCACATTGACTTGGACCATGATTTTCTTACGTATATTTTGACGCTGAAAACACATTCGATCTCCTGCAAATAAAGCTAGAACTTCGGGATTTCCAAATAGCAAGAAATTCGTCTCTTTTCAAGAGGTTTTTTGTGTAGACGAGAATCCTGAATCGTGTGGCTCAAAACGGTGTAAGGATTTGTGTTCAGACTATTACTTTGCGTCGGAAAAGCATATTTGGATACCCCGTGAGAGCGAGAAATCTTTCCTCGTGAGTTTTCAAAAATGAGTTGATCGCAAAAAGAGTCGTTTTCGCGGGTTTTGGGGGTTGAATTCGCCTATCTTTGCGATAATCCTCGCTGTTTCAAAATTACGAGAAAAAAATTCTCTCTTGCACGGGGTATCAATATGCTTTTCCAACGCAGAATGATAGTTAGAACACGTTACAATATTCCGTTGTGAACTACCATGTCAGGTTTTTTGGCCACGTTATCAAGAAAACCTCTGAAAAACAGGTTTATGGCATTTGGCAAAGAATCCTGACGTTCTTAAGCAATTTGGGGCTGGGAATCCGTTTCAGCGTAAAGAAATACGCAAGGAAATCATGGTCCGGTCAAAGGAAATCATAATTTCAATACCTATATTGAAAAGAAAGGAGAATATTTTATCCCATCCGTCATAAATGTATTGATCCTCTTTTTACTGCACTTTCCACCGAAGGAAGAAGTCCTTGAAACAGATTTTGTGAATTGTGATATGGATCCTCTATGTTTCAAGTATGATCTCAGGAAGCTGTACAAGATGGAAGGAAAAGAGTGCAAACCTAGCTTACGTTACCCACAACTTTTTATCTGCGAGAAATGTGACAAATCATACGCCGTGAAAGGTTCACTATGGCGTCACAAACGATACGAGTGTGGAGTAGAAGCACGTTTTAAATGCTCTTATTGCAGTCATCGTTCAAGACAGAAAGAGCACTTGAAGATGCATATCAACCGTATGCACAAACATGAAATTGGCAGAAGACGATCGAGTCGTTTTCAAAGTTGAATACAGATCTTTTGGAAAAAACATGTGAGCGTGGTTCTCTCCAGTGATTCCAAATTCTCAATTATTATAATGAAATTATTATAATATCGAATTTTACTTCGTGTGAAGTAATTCGACAATGGTTTATCACCATCAAATTGTATAAAATAAAAAATTGAAACCCTGATTGATAACTTATGAAACCTTGCAATCTTTACTTCATCAACATAACACGAGTTCCCTCATCATCATCTTTTGATGGATTGGAAAAGCACTGGTTAGGAATGCACTGCAAAAAATTCTGTTAGAATGAATTGGAGAACCATTAGCATCTCTCAGGAGCTTCATGGATTATTACATCAGTAGAAGAAAATTCCGATGATCGGAATTTTGCTCAATGTTACAATGATGCCATGTCATGCAAACATCACCTGAAGTTCATCAACCCGATTTCAGTCTAACCTCTCATGATCTATTTCAAAAGATTCTCAATGTTGTCGAACTTGCTTTGAATCAGTCATTATATGAATCCTGGTTAGAATCTCTGATGCCTGCAAGCTTTGGAAATATTTTTCCTCGTAATGGATGTATAACTTCGATATTGTCTTATTTAGGTGAAGGATTGTTGGAATCTTGATGACTATTGCTTTTGCTTTTAACTTAGTACCAAGTTGTTGAGTTTTATCAAGACTGGAATTCACAGTCGACTCTTTTGCAGCATGTTCTTAGTTGAGGTAAGAACAAGGTATAGGTGACACTCAGTACTCCAAGTACTCAATTAAGTTCTGAATGTTCATTAGAAATTTCAGCCCAAGTAAAAATGATTTTCCTAGTGTAGTTCCAATGTAGGTGCTCTCAAAAATGATTTGGAGTTTTGTCAACTCGTTATCCGTCCCAAATGTCGGTATCTTTCTTACTTCACATCCATAAGGTGTTTGAAAATTGCTAAACCAGATATTGACAGCAATATTCAAATTTTTTTTTACAGCTCATGGACCATCAGCAAGAAAAGATCTTGCGACTGATTCTTCCATCGACTTGAGTTTTTCATTCTCGAACATGAAGAATCAAATTATGCAAACCGAGACAGCAAAAATAGCAAGCAAACCCAGCCCCGCTATATCGTTACATACATGTGAGAAATGTGGTAGAAAGTATAAGAGAAGAAGTTCATTGCGACGTCATGAAGAATTTGAGTGTGGAAAGGTTGCACAGTTTTCGTGTGAATTTTGCGACTACCGTGCAAAACGTAGAGATCGTCTGAAAAAGCATGTATTGAGATATCACACGAAGCTGAATGAGTCGTCACCTTGCTCTGGAAATAGGATTTAATTGTATGAGATTGTGTATCTCGTTGAAAAGTTACTTCTTTCCTTTGCTTGAAGTGAATGATCTCAAAGAAGCGATTCACATTTTTCATTTATTGTGATATGATCTACAATCATTGAAACAGCAATGAATACAAACCAATCAATATGTCATCGTCAGAGTTGTTCATTTCAATTTTAAGTCTGCTGATCATCATTGTCTATCGTTCAAATGAAATAAATTTCTCATGAAAATTTGAGTGGATTCATTGAACTCATTTGATGACTTTATGATTTTCATCTAAAGATATCCCATAAAAATGATTTTCTAAACAATTTCCCAGAAGTGGCTTAACAATTAATCAGACAATTCATTGTTCATTCCACAGACGCTTCATCGATTTTCAGTCCCTTACGAGAGATGAACCGATTCAGAAAGTCAAAAAAAATCAAGCTTCAAGTATCTGAAGAATGGGTCAATGGAAATGAAACTGAGCTTAGTGAATGGTATGATAGCAATTTTTGATATGGCAAATTTTTGAGCGATTTATGATTTCTTCCCACGTATCGAGAGTGTCACACTCTACTCATTTTCGTTCTTGAACCTTTTCGTCATTCAATTATTTGAATTTCAATGGTAATCTAAACATGAGTTAACAAGAGTCCATAATAAGATTGAAGAAGTTCTCGCCCGGTCAAAAATTTGCTGATTAACATTGGTATTTTAACACCTCGCATGGTGCACGTACTAATTCTAGGTTATGTAGGGCTATTTCTCAGATCACGACTAGAAGCAGACCAGATGCGTGGAACCGAAACAGAAGTGCTTCGATCGATCAACTCATCGATGAAGAGAACAAATTAGAGAAGATTAAGATGAAAACGACGCAAAAGCCTCGAGCTCAGAGAGAGGCATATCAACAAAAACCAGTTCAAAATGGGACAGGAACTCCTGGTACTGCGAGTTCCCTAAACGTCAGTATGACAGGTAATTCACTGTCAGACGTAATGTCAACTGGATTAGAACTAAACAAGGATTAGAACTAAATTTTTACTTCAAACTTGTCAAAAGCTTGGATTATTTGCAGTGCGAAGTGTACCGAGGGAATTTGAGTGATTATATTTTGCATAATTTCAGATGAAGCAATCGAAATTGGCGCCAGAGCTGTTGATTCTGCTAATCCAAGTACGCCGCGAGAGGCAACGCAGGTGATATCAACACAAACAACCTCCAATTCGAATGAAGTAGTCGATATAAAAAAGCTTCGGACGACTGAAGGTATATTCAACTACTGATTAATAGAGCTCAGATTCTTGTGTTTTATAGTTTTTCTTCTACGGACCCGTATTCTAAGTTCCTCTGACATTCGAATACGAGTTTCATACCGGTTGATGGTTCAAGGTTTTTAATCAAGTAGTAAGACAGGGTTTTGCAAATGAATATTTGAGATGTTAGTCCTCATAATCATCCATAGATTGACGCTCATGCTTTAGAAGATTTTTTAAATGGATAATTGAGAAATTTACTGAGATTGGACTCTGCATATATATTTTGCGTTTTAGTTCATCAGGTTCGAACATTGTCCAAAACACAAAAGATGAACTAATGGGGAGTTAGATCGGAGTATTTTGTCTTTTGTGCACTCGAATAGAGCCTTATTTGGTCTTTGATTGCTCGTTGGACTTCTTTTAGTAGTTTTTGTCACATGATAATTTGAGCTCTACTGGAAATTTTTCCATCAGCTTTCACTATTTCTGGTAAATTCTTTGTATTTGATCTGTTTCACAGCATCGTACAAAACTAAAACGGCGAGCTCAGGTCTTAGAAATATTCTACCTAAAATTACCTATCCGAACCTGATCTACACTCCTTTGGAGACACATGGTGAGCATTAACCTCAAAATTTCGGTGTCTTTCTCAATGAGTTAGATTCCCGTGCCAATTTATTTACGCCAACGTTTTTATCCGTGTGAAAGTATGTTTACTGATTATGATTCTATTCCTAACAGCTTTTCGAAGTACACCAATTCCATCTCAAAAAGTACAAATCTCGCGTGGGCCTGGTGGCAAGTTGCAAGTGCACGGTTGCAGGCCTGGTCAGAGCCTTGTAAGAATGCCTGATGGCAACATTGTTATTTTCAATGGAATACAAGGCATGTCACCATTGTCTATAACGCAAACTACGAATGTTGTCACAAGCCAGCCAACTCAAAAAGTACAATTTTTTCGTGGACCTGATGGAAGTTTGCAAATACGTGGGTTAATGCCTGGACAGCAGCTGATACAAACTCCTGATGGGGGAATATATGTGACAAATACACTGACAACGCAACAACAGCCAATAAATTGAAGATTTAAACGATTACAAATAATACTATGACGTCTGAGTCGCAGGAATTGCGGGGGTCAATTCAGAGTGACACCCCCAGAGCTAAGAGTTTTCCTTAAAGCTGGTCAATGTTCAAAATTTGCTTTGATGACCAGAAATTATGTTCACGCCCGTGATCAGTATACAAAATGTAGTTTCAGCACCATCTTTGAGTGCTTAAAAAAGATTGTTTTCAGAGTTACAATTTTCTGAAATTCCTTCTTAGCGTATATGTCACTTTCTTCTTCCTTCATCAGTATGATGGAAATTTTCGACTGATGATCGTTTTCTTCTTCTAGTTGAAGAAATTTACACAATTTCCTAACAAGCCAAAGCTCTGAATCGTACCTCGAGTGCCAGGTATAAGTGTAGTAGAAAAATGATGTTGAATGTAAGATGTTTAGAAGAATAAGTATCCATTGGTTTTCAGTTGCATACTAATCCGTAGACTGTGGCAGGATGTGTGTTGTCTTGTAATAGAACCTTCAATTTTCTTATGACCCACCATTAGAGTTTTCATTGAAAGATCACGACTGTAATTGCAATTGCAATGACCTTAGTGAGAAGTTGTGATGAAAATAACATATTTCCTTGCGCAGTCTTGGATAAACATATGATTAAAAATTGTTTCGCCTTCTCCTACATCGATTGAAAAACCAATTGAGTGGAACGTTCCAGCGAAAATTATTTCCTTCTTTATTATTTGAGTTTTTCTTATTCATTTGCGTTGCCGTCTCTATCATATAATAATTTTGGAGTTAACTTCTGGAGTGGCTACAGGTAGCAAACTTCTTTGAGCTAATTGAACGATCTGGATAAGACCGGAAGAAACAGATGTTTTGGAATATCTTGTGAATACTTGTGTTCTAATACTCGAATGAGTAAAAAAGGTTGGAAGAGATATAATTATCGTTGAAAGATTATAATCTCAATCCTAATTGAGTCTGATATTTTCAGCTACTCTTTGAACTGTTTATAATAGGAATTTGTTAAATTTCTAGTTCAACTTTCTTGCTCTGTATTACTGCTACAAACGTGTAGTGCGAGAGAGCTAAACTTTTCAAGGTTCCAGGGATTCACAGTTTGATATAAATTCCTCTCTTCGTGAGAGAATTTTCTATCGACGCATGACTTCATAGTCGATCCGGAACCGACCTATACCTTCAATTAATTGTATTCTGAGCTCTGCACTCGTCTTTCTTTTTCATTTCATTCATTCAAATTGAAATTAAATGTACTGTTTCAATAAACTTTTCGTGTAATCTCGGACCGTTGAAGTTATGCAAGACCGTCTTTCGTTGACGAAAGTTTGAGGGAACTTTGAGAAAAAAACTGTGTGGAGAATTTGTAAACTGTATCAAATAAACTATTACGTATCTGTTTGACGCTAATGAGAGAGATAGTTTGAAATCATTTGTAGCATAGGAATGAATCTTTAGTTCATTGTAGGAGGAAGGGAACCTGATTACTGGTGAATCAACGCCAGTATTTTGAAGAATGAACCTACAAGTGACAGCAAAAGTCAATGTGTTGAAGTTGAGAGTGTTCTTCATGGATTCCACACGTGGCACCTTGATTTACCAATATAGTCAACCTTGAAACTAGAGAAGGTGGCAGACTTTTCATTGGCGAACGGTTCGCCTACACAGATGCCCGAAATCCCTTTTCAAACATGAAAATGATCCCATCATTTCGGCGAAGCTACTTGTTGATGATGTGTCAGCTAGCTGGCGATCAATCTGTGTCACTACGGACCGATAATATGCTTATTTAGCTTGCACGGATGAATTTCGACAATGATAATATGTTCACGGATGAATAACATGCCATACTATCGTGACATGACACGGAATACGACCTCGCGCAACAACGTGTATTTTTTCTGGAAAACGCGACTTTGACTTTTCTTCACAAATTATGGATACGTCGAGGTCCAGGATGAGTCTAATTTTTGAGCAAATGCGGAGAGCTCGCTCGCCGAACGGAGGCACATGTGGTTGCGCGAGGTCGTGTTTTGTGGTATGTATTACGTTGCAAGGGTATGAAATCTCGTTCATTCGTGGACAAATGCTAGCAGTCCAACGATCTTGGTTTACTCGAGTTGCAATAAAATCTTTGTGGCGTACTTATTCAGTGGTGCGTTATCAAGTACAGTAATCTCTGTCATATATCTTCATCATGATCTCGATTTCGGTCTAAAAGGCAGTTTATTGACCGGTCGAAGCCGTAGAAGTGAATCTCCAGTGCTTAGCCATTCGAGCTCGAGAGTAGGTATTATTTCCCATAACGAGGAGCCTGAGATGGTATATTATTTCATTGAGTGAAGGGAAGAAAAGTGCTTCCACGCGTTTTCAACTGTGAATGACACAATCTACTATGAACACGCGGTAGTTTTAGATGATCAGGCTGGTGACGGTGTACTTCAATGTCCACGCAAAAAAACAATTTGGCTATACGACAGCAAAGTGTGGAATCCAATGCGTCTCACGTAACATCTCATGTGAGATGTTTTTTACCGAATTTCTATCCTTCCCGTGTCACGAGCTAAATTTCAATATTGAATTCTCGAAAATAAAATAGGCAGGCTTCTTGAAATTTCACCAGAAGGTGTGTTATGAATAGTCGAATCAGCACAAAAATCCCCGGAAGATTCTCTGAAGATCGAAAAAACCCGGTGACACACCTTGAGGTGAAGCCGTATTAGCCCGCCACTGTGTCGAATATGGCCCTGAATCCATTTGGAGAATATGTCGATTCAGGGCTATATCTAATGGCACTTGACTACGGTTTTCCCTCTTTAGTAGTGACTCACTTTATGGGATTACTTTTCATGGAAACAGGCTACAACTACATAATCTGCGAGTGAACTGTTCATTTTTTGACTAGATTAAATTTGTAGGCGAAAAATGAATACTACTTCAGTGGCAAACCAAGTATGCACAGTCACTAAATTCAGGTTTATAACCAATCTTGTGATACGAATCTGGCTGACACTGACTAGGGTTATTCGGCAAATTCAAGTCATCTCCCACTCTGCAAATCGTGCAGGCGAGTGGTAATTTTCACCGCAGCACGTCCATTTGAACGAGCAGTCGTTCCACGGTGCTTGGAGCACGGAGAGCATGAGTCGAGGCGTTATCTCATTATGAAGTCGTCTCGAGTGACTGCGATTTCCAACTCTCGTATACCGAATAAGAGAGTTCTCATCATTCCAAGCGTTGCATTGAGGCAACGATCGATTACGCCCGCAAAACGCGATGGTATTAGTGTGGGTGGGAGCTTTCCCTCGGGCTTCGCAATTATTTTCCCCTGCAGCTCCGTCGGGATCAATTACAACTTCGAACTCCCCTCGATAAGAGCCAAAATCCAACCGAATCATCGCGCATCGTAAGCCTGTAGAAGCTTTCTTTAGAAAAAAAAAAAAAAAAAGAAAGAAAGAAAGAATGAAAAACGGGTCACTAGGTACTGTATCCTGAGTAAAACATAAAAAACAAAACTACACGGGCAAATCGCAAATCCGTTTAGCAGCCTCGTTCACGTATAGTATACAGGCAGCAATACGGCCTCGGATATAGGTAGTAGTACTATTGCGGTCGGAGAAGCGAATGACCATAATTTTCTCTGCGGCTGGCTCGGCTCAGCGGTGCGCGATGGCCGATTCGTCGTCGTCGTCGTCGTCGTCGACCAAGTGCACATCAGGATCTCTGAGAGTGAGAGACTAATACAGAGCGTCGTCATCACTTTTGTTCCGGTTGCGCTCAGATACTGGCGATGTGCAGACTCCACCGCCGTTCATGTGCAGAACAGACAGGAATTGTCCTCTGGACCCAAGAGCCACCACTGAAAATAGCCAGGCCTCGTTTCCCACAGAATCCAGGAATCTCTCTCTCTCTCTCCCCCAAAGCTCGACAAGAGCTTTTGTTTCCCGCGGGCATATCGAACTCTATATACTGCCGTCGCCGTCGATTGCAAATAGACTCTCTCAGCGTGATGGCGGTCGATTCAATTTTACGAACGCGAAAAACGTATTGTGTTCGCCGAAGCTTTTTTTTGTCGAGTGTCTCGAGATATAGTCAATTTTTTGCGGCCTGGATTCTTTTGGCGTAGGAGTAGCACGGATTATCGGCGAATATTGCCAGTCTATGTGCTTGACGCTTGCGATCGTAATCGCCGACTAGTCAAGAGTCGCCAGCATGAAGTCGGTTGGTTGGTTAGATTCAGCGACTTTTCTGGATGAGAGTGGCGCTTGGGTAATATTGCGACTATGAGCGACGAAATGAAAAGCGTTCTCACTGTGCTGGAGAGTATTATAGTGTGAGGAGGGAAATGGAAAGAGATAGAGAATGTAATTTTCGCTGTATATGTTTCATGCATATATGTATCTATATATCTGCCGGGCTTATGGGCGCGATGTAGCACAGAAGCCCCGCGCGAGACTTTAACTTGAATTTTTATGGTGGCAGTGAAAGCCATATTTTATGGCCGCGCGAGAGCTCGTTTCATACGCTGATTAACAATGCGATTTGCTACATTTATCGTGGACTCTGCGAATCGTCGTTCACTATTCCTTTCGCGATTATAAGGGTGATTACAGATAAGGTGACGTCGCATCATGCTACATCGCGCACTCTCGAGTATGCTATCGATTAGTATCGTGTCATGCTGATTTATTATGATTCAGGTTGCGTCCAGATTGAAGATCTTGGCGCTGTTCCCCTAGTCATGATATGACCTGATTTCCCCGCAATACGTGGCACAGTAAGCATAAATAGTTCAGTGGTGACTCGTCTCTTATACGCTCCCTTCGATCAAAGAGCAAATGCTCTAACACGTCGTGCTACTTGTCACCTTGTATGTTGGTGTTCATCTTCAGGGTGTGTTAGATCTGAGATGGTGACACAATCTTCTAGTTTGAACGTGAGCGTTGACGAGAATTCAGATGAAAATTGAGTAAAAGCGAACAGCAAACGAACCTGCCGGTCAGTATAAACCAAACTATCTATTCCCTTTTAAGGTGTGTCCACAAATAAAGCGTACGCACTGTTCACGGCTCACAGCGCATACCCACGGCTCACGTGCGCCATGCGCTGCTCATCGGGTCTTAGCCGGCGTGTGACATGGATTTCCCGGGAGATCGTCATCCATTCTCGGTCACTAACCTCAAGTTTTGTATTGGATCCAATCGGTAACAAGGGAAGTCCATATCACTTTCAGGCTGAAATCCAATGTGAGCAGCGCATGGCACACGTGAGCCGTGGGTATGCGCTGTGAGCCATGAGTAGTGCGTACGCTTCATTTGTGGACACACCCTTAGTGAACTACGCCTGCTTCAAATCTTTTTGTCAGCCCTGGGCGTCAGGTATAGGCAAGCGGTCGAATCCGCACTATTTGGAGTAACTTTGTCGTCTCGCGTTGGCACTGTAGGTCGGTCATCTGTGGACAAGCCCCAAAGAATGAAATAACTCTTATTCCCTTGTGTGTCCACAAATAAAGCTTGCGCACTGCTCACGGCTCACAGCGCATATACGGCTCACGTGCGCCATGCGCTACTCATCGGATTTTAGCCTGCGAGTGATATGGATTTCCCGTGTTACCGGCTGGATCCAATACAGAAGTTGAGGTTAGCGATCGAGAATGGATGACGATCTTCCGGGAAATCCATGTCACACGCCGGCTAAGACCCGATGAGCAGTGCATGGCGCACGTGAGCCGTGGGTATGCGCTGTGAGCCGTGAACAGTGCGCACGCTTCATTTGTGGACACACCCTTAGACTGATAGCAGATGAGACGGCAGGTCGTGCAACATAGCGTTAAACTCAATCAAATCAACCCGTGAATTGTTTGACTCCTCGGAACGAATCGCGTATCGCGTGATGCACCGGCACGTCACATCGCGTCGTGTGAGTTCGATGAGGGTGTGTCCACAAATCAAGCGCATGAGCCGTGATCCGGCGTGCGCTGGCGCACTGCTCATGCGCCCCTCACCAAATTCGAGCCCGCTTGTGTTTCTGCCACTGTTTGCTACGAGATCGTCAATCGTTTTTGATTAGCTAAACCCGAGTTCTGTTTTAGATCAGCTGGTAACGTGAAAAACGCCCAAGCCGGCTCGGATTTGGTGAGCGGCTCATGAGCCGTGCCCCAGCGCACGCTCGGCGTACGCCGGTGCATGGCTCATGCGGTTCATTTGTGGGCACGCCCTGACTGGTGAGGCGACACGGCGCGACACACCTCTCATCTCTGGTGACACCTTTAATGTCTGTCTTGTGGGTGACACCCAAAGCTTAGGATCATGGTGTTCAACGCGCCACGACACGATACTCCAGGCACGACACCGCCCGACTCGACACGTAAATATCCCCGGTGAGCCCAACCATGGATGAATTTGGTAGAACCTGTCTTGGGTTATGAAATGAATCAAATCCATCAATGCTTAGGCTCACCAGAATGATTTTTGTGTCGTGTCGGGTGGGTCTGTGGCGTAAGAATCACATCACGATACGACAATAAATTCATTCTTGCGAACACAACCATCGATGGATTTGATTCGTTTTCATTATCCATGACTGTTATACTGTGGAAATGAACTCAATCCATCGATTGTTGAGCTCACTGGAATGCATTTTGAGTCGTGGCATGACAATCGTGTCGTAGCACAATGTCTGTCATCACTCTTAGGGTGCGTCCACAGATACAGCATGCGCACTGCTCACGGCTCACGCCGCATACCCTCGCTCACGTGCGCCGTGCGCTCCTCATCGGATTTCAGCCGGCGAGTGATATGGATTTCCCACGTTACCGGCTATAGATCCAAAACAGAACTTGAGGTTAGCGATCGAGAATGCTGGAAGATCTCCTGGGAAATCCATATCACTCGCCAGCTAGTATCCGATGAGCAGCGTACGGCGAGGTGAGCCGTGAACAGTCCGTACGCTTAATTTGTGGACACGCCCTTAGGAGGATGACAGACAACCCGCTAGTATCATAGACATAGAAGGAATAGACAACGGATCCCGTATAACGGCCGTGGTCATCGAGGCCTCCAATAAGAGTGAGAGAGACACAACATAGGGTTCGTGTGTTAAAAGGCCTGTGTCTTAGAGCATGCTGTCTCTCTCGCTCTCACGCAAAGTCCTATCCCTCGATGACCACAGCCGGTATACGGGACCCGCAGTCTACTCCTTCTATGTCTATGACGATACGATGCTCACAGCGCTATACCGCCTGACACGACACAAAATTCATTCTTGCGAACCCATCCATTGAAAGATTGGATTCATTTTCACAGAACCAGTCATGAATTATAAAAATGAATTAAATCCACCGACGTGGGACGGTTGGATTTGCAGGAATAAATTTTGTGTCGCGTCGGGTGACGTCGTGTCGGGTGACGTCGTGTCGTGAGAATCGTGTCGTAGCGGGCTATCTGTCATCACCCTAAGGGTAATGACAGATAATGTGCTACGACCTACGACTCTCATGACACGATACCGCCCGACAGAGCACTGGATTGCCTGGTGAAATCAACCACCAATGCATTTGATTCATTCCCATAATCAATGTTGAGGCGATAACAGATAGCTCGCTATGACATGATTCTCTAGACGCGATATCGCTCGACACGACACAAATTTCATTCCGGTGCATGAACCTAACCTTCGATTTCTCATAATTCTTGATTGGTACTGTGCAAATGAATCGAATCCATTGATGGTTGGGTTCGCCAGAAAGCATTTCGACTCATGTCGAACGATCTCGAGTCGTGCCGACTTGCCACGAGCGCCATCGCGCGATGCAACGCACTCTAATTGACCCGAATAAACATTGGGTGACCTCTTCTAACCGTAATCCAAGCATTTTTGTATGCGTCCGTTTCGATATGGACGGAAAGGATTCCTTGTGGACAAGTGGACATATCATTCCGACCCTCCAAGTTTTGTTGATCTATCAGTGTTATTGTTCTCGAAAAAAGTTCATGTTCATGAAAACGCATCTCAAAATTATCAATTCCTTACTTTCCACCCATCATAGGTCTCAGTTTTGACAAGTGTTTGTGAGATTCATCTGTGGAGCAGATAATTCTCATACTCTTCTTTAGAATAAAGAATGTTTAATTTGATCTAGAAATGTTGTTCCTTCTTTCTCATACGTAACAAATTAGTCGGGAATTTTTTAAAAAAATATGCGGAAAAGTCGAGAATCCATCGGGAGTTTTTTGGAGTCCCTTTTGTAGACACCCTGTTCATGGATTTGATTTATTTTTATATTCCATGACTCATGTCATGTGGATCAAACAAATCAATGAATGGAGTATGGACTCGTCGGAACGATGTGCACGCCACATCACGTCGTGTGAGGGCCATGACGAATGAGACAACACGTCGAGTGACGCAACCCGCGATCGCGCAACACGTGCAGCGCGACACTACTTATTTCTTGACACATTGGGTGTCGCGTGACGTGTCTTGTAGATTTATCCTACAGATACGATCAGAACCTTATTCCGAGATCGTGTTCGTCATTGTCATGTCACGCGCCTCGTTATATGAAAAACCGCTATTTATAAGCGAGTAAGTGATTCGGAGTCGACGATTGGCGCCTTCTCGCTCATGCATGGTGGTTTTTCACGGAACTAGTGCTTACACTTTCAGGACATGACATGACAATCACCGAACACGATCGCAGAATGAAGTCCCTGCCTGGAATGTCTTATCATGCATCGTCTTACTACTTGTCGCCTTATCTGGATTCACCCTAATGCCCAACCTCATGGAAGGATCCCTGTCTATGAAAAATAGCGTATCTCGCTGTTCGCTCGAGATGCAGGAATTATAATATGAGCTCAAGCGCTGCTACGCTACGCATACATATATGGTCCCAATCAAAATGAAATGCAATAATGCGTTAACAGAAGAGCTAAATACGATATTATACGGCGAAGGTTGCAAGTGAGATGCTCATTACCAAGTTTATCCACGAGACGGGCAAGTCGACCGACGTTTCAGCCACTATATGTTTTTCCGTGAGCGCGAGCTTTATCGTCTCCTAACGAGCCTTTACGTTCTGTTTACGCACCAAATAAACTTTTTACGCGAGAAATTAAAGCTCAAAGATGCAATCAATCATATCCCGGGAAAAACGGATGAACGCTGGAAAAGCTTTTCATCAGATAAGCTCGCAGTTTCAGCGAAACGAGTCATTATTAGAAAAAAATTATCTTGCCCAGGGCATGCACGCGATATTCGAGAGTGAAATGTCTGCTGCCGGCCAATAATTGTTCCGCGCTGCGCCGCGCCGGTCATTAATAGAAAATCGCACTCGTGATTTCGATTTCAAGTTCAAGTAGTCTCGCACCTATATAGTGATGGGAAAAAGAGAGAAAGGAGTCTCTTCATTCGCTTTGTGTGCCATCTGCCATGCCAACTGATACTGGATGTTTTTTTTCCTTTGCGGCCTTTTGGCGCGGTGGCTGTGGTGGGCCAGTCAGTGCCAGACGGCTTGGCCTCACTACTTGACTCTTCCTTTTTCTTATTCTCCCTCTCTTTTTGCACTTTGCAACTCAGCTACTACTTGAGCATTACGCGCGCGCTTTCGTGGCTTTGAGGTGGCCGATTAAGAAATAATCTCGATTCGACTTCTGAACTTCATCCCAAAGTGCTCGGATCCTACTACTACTTTTTATACACTCCCTTTTCTTTTTTCTTTCTTTCTCATTCAGGATTGATTTACCAAACGCGTGTATTCTATCGAATGGAATGGCTTGAACCTCTTTCCGCTCTCACATTTAGATAAGACTAATTTTTTCGAGACCGTAAGTTATATGGAAATTCCGATGTATTCTAAGTGATTCTGAAAAAGTTCTCTCATTAAGATATACTCACGATGTGGAAAATTGAGCCCTCGTTTCTTTCAATTCAAGGATTACTTCTCTTTGGTTTGTTCTCCTTTTTAATTATACTTTTATACTTCTCAATTATGGTGAGAAAAGTTTGTTCCTAAATATCAACGTTTCTCTGCTATCGGTTTCGGATAGTTTGAATTTTTTTCTCTTAGTACTGGGTGATTCAGGAATTCCGAAAGTTATAGTGCCTGGATCAATTAGAGTCTTTTGCCTGCTTCGTGGCTGTGAATAAAAATATTGAAAAATATCTACATAACTGAGATCAATTAGGGCTTAGGCCAATTGCTCTGAAATTTTGTACAAAAAGTATGCTCATAAAAGCTTGAGTAAATGCTATTGTGACAATCTTGTCCACGATTATTGGAGAACTCGCCCTAGATATTCAGATATCAGTTCTCAGATGAAATGAGAGAAGTTTTGTAAATTATGAAGGTGAAAAGTTCCAATATACATCCAGTGAATCTTGAATTTAAATTGAAGATTGGATCAAATATGAATTGGGCGAAAATTTGGACAATGAATATCCGTGGCCAGACATCTCTTTGAGGCCAAGTAATGATTTCCAATGTATTTCTTTCTACTGTAGACGTTAATTAATGAGCATTATATCAATTGTATTCAAATACAAGAACTCAGAGGTGTCAGTGAGAACATGAAGTGACTATCATAGGAATAATTGGCAAGGAATACGAAGAGAACAAAACACATGGCAACCGAATGAATGAGTACGCTGGAAATTGATATGACGATAAGAAGCTCTTTTGCAGTTTTAGTAAGCATAAAATCTGGCAAATTTCGGCAGTGTGGTCGTTGCGGATTCTAGCTACCTGGTTTCATAAAACCTTGATTTCAATGAAAAAACCACCGACTCACTCAGCAATTATTAAGCTGTACATATTATAGATATAAGCTGTCAAAGGATACCCTATTTCCAGTGGACTTGGAATACTCACTGCGTCACTGGAAAATTGATTCCTTTATGATATCGAATAATGTACACTGTAAAAAATTTGTGGGAAAAACTCCAACAGAAGTAGCACCACCCTACTTCTATTCATACGGGATTCCTTTGAATTTTGTTTTTCTATCAAATGATATTCAACGTGTGTTCTGATTTCAAGGACTGAGTTCAACATTTCTTCGTCGATCAAAGAAATGGAATTGAGCCCTAAATAGTACTCAAATATGAATGGGAATTCTGTGCTCACATCAACTGGTTTTTCATCGTAAGTGATCAACCTCAGCACTGAACCTCAGCAAAACCATTCCAAATATTTTTCCGGTTCATTTTTTCTTCAATTGGAGTGAGGAATGGATGCTCGTTTTCAATGTTTGTATTGCGATCATCACGGGAAGCATAATGCAAATCTGAAATCTCATATCAAGCGGATCTTCGAAAACTTTGCGGACTAGTCAAGTTGAGAGTTGACCATGTGAGGATCGCGATTCCCTGAGAACAGATTACACATCATCTTTGTTCCAAAATGGCTATATTACATGATGTTCGTCCAAATGAGCAGGATGGACCCTAGCTTATCCAATGTTTGTTGAATATCTCATTCATCTTCATCTAGATCTTTACAGAATAGTACTTTTCGATACGAGGGCGGGATTGTAGGTTTGCGCACCACAAGTGATATTTTCCAGGCCGAGCCGAGAAAGCGAGGGTCGGAATAGTCACGAGAATGCGGAAACCCCCGCCCGAGTGTCGAATATACTGTTTTTCCATCAGCTGTGCGGGGAACAGAATACAAGAAACCGCGCGGAAGAGTCATTTCTCGCACAGAAGATAGACATAGAATGTTCAACCTATTGCTTTTCCCACATATTTCAGAAATGTCATCAGTTTGAATTTGCTATCAATAAATTTCGTGTCACAGACATACTGATGAGAAGACCATTAGATGCGAGAGTGCAATTGTACTTTCAATACATTCAATTCTGTGACATATGTATTTGCAACACAAGATTGGAATGTTTTAATGAACATCAGATTTGTTGCTTATAACGACTCATTGCTAAGCTTGCAAAAATGTATGTCCAACTCACGTTTTACGTTTGACGTATTTTTATAACTCGTATCTTGTACTGTGCTCTGCGGTAATTAGATACCTGATCTGAACGTTTGTTTTGTATATCCGTGAGGTTTTTGCAGATAGACACAACTGTTTTGTTGGATTAGCAGAAAATATTCCCATCTTTGTCACAAGCCGTTCATCGTTGATTTTGCAATCTGTCCGCTATCGACTATGATGATCCCTCGAAAGCTTCTGTTAAATCGGGTAATTAATCCAAAAATCATGCGATTTTTGACAATCTTGGCCACCTGCGGATTATGTCGGCGTTCTGATTAAATGTTATGCGTGTCTCTACACTTTGAAGTTGAAGAACCCTCAAAAAAGTTTTCGATTTCGAAGAAACTCAATTCTTTCTATACAATTTTCAATTAGTTTTGTAGTTTTTGATCTAAGAATAATCCTGATTTGTAACGGTGAAGGCTTCATTTGAATCCTTGTCTCTATGGTCACGATTCCCTTTTTATTGGTGGACCATAACTAATTTGATTGGAATATTTTGCATGAGTAATTATGATGATGTACACCGATCTCCCTGTACCAATTGATGCAAATTATTATCTTGATTAAGCCCCTATGATCCACATGAGTGCGTTCATGTGTACATAGTTCTGTAATTTGCCTATAGATTTCCAATACCTACTGATGTTATTATCTCTTTTTCAGTCTACAACCTCGTGATGGATTTTGAGTTTCACAGGCCCTCTATATTTTCTTGATGAAGTAGAATGAAACGGAACTTTTTTGATGAATTCATTAGCTTAATCGAGATAGTCACTACAAAGGTTTATATTTTATGAGTTATTGGTCCAATTTGTGAGATTGGCAAAAAGATTGGACCAAATCTTGCGTATGTTTTTTGCTATGAATCATATAGTCGCGCTTCTTGTAAAAAAAATTCATTCCCAGACGACCGAAAAAATTCACGAATGATTCACTTTTGCTGTAAATTCTGCAAATTTAGCTGCAAATATCCATGTGTTGAGAGACATTGCTCTCTCATGCTTCATTTTTGTATCTAACAGCCGAGTAGTACAATTCAAATTCACCTGTCATTCCAAGCCTCGAAATGATATCTTTATACCTGGGTTTAATACTTTCCATACTCATGAATATTGTTCAAGACGAACCAATGAGTAATTTGTATGTGGATCTCGTATCAAGTGTAAGATTCAGCCTCGAAATAGGTTAGAGGCCCCCCTCAGATAGCGCGGTCCGTTGCTTTGTCAAAAATTACGGTCTACAACCAAAAAAAGGTATATAAAAGACAGACAAAAAAACATGCTGCCGTAAAACGAGTTTTGCATGTGAGCATTTCACGTGACCGTGTTGGTAGAACAGATAATACTCGAGTATAAGAAATGTGGTTAAGATTCCGAAGACGAATGGCGGATTATCAGGCCTTACCTCACATATGTATATGTGGGCATCGTTGGCCTCTTGAATGTTCCCAAGTATTGACGTATCGCTCGGACGCTGTCTGATCCAGCCGATTTTCACACCGCCCCCTACAATCCGGCTATACTGCAGCATGCAAAAGACGCTTTCGTGCTTTGGCATACAAAATTCACATAAATTTTATGCCAAGCTTCCGTTTTGCACTTTTCTAAAGAAGATATGGACCAATACGTTGCACCGCACAACAACACTTATATATACATGTTGTCTGCTCAAGATAAGACGCATCTCCTCGGCCGATCGGATGCGAAAAGAGCCAATATCAGGGTGTATGTACCGTGAAACGAGGAGAAGATGCTCTGCGTGCAAACCACTTTACGAGCTCATAATGCTCTTGTATTGCCACACATTGCGGGAAGCTGCGTTTTTTTCGAAGCTTTGAGGGTTTTAGAGGACGTACTCGAGACACGTTTTGATGCCGTGGAGATGATTTTCCCATGCACAGAGCTTGAGAGGAGAGCTTTTGGCGTAAACGCTTTTAAAATTTTGAACGTTCCCGCGATCATCTCTCGGATCAACATTCTGTAGGGTTCTTACGAGTTTGAAATGGTATAAATTTTTTTGGTATTTTCTGTCCGTGAATAGATTTGGAAATTGATAGAGTGACGGAAATCTTCTTTCATGCATAATCTGATGGGATCAGACGGATCAAATCCGTCGCGTGCAACCAGACGTGAAGGGATCAGTTCGCTGGACTGTTTTATTTTTTTCCTCTTCTAAATTTAACCCAGCTGATCGTTGAGCGATTGGAATCGAGTAAGCCTGGATCGTTACTAAGCATTCTGTTTAGGAACTTTTTTCGCAAATCCTTTGTGACTTTTTCACTTGAATTTTTGAAATTCAGAAATGACGTTGGATAACGGCACGCTGTTCGATGCATTTGGAAGGTAACCGAGCAAAAAAATTATTTGAAACTCTTCCAAAACCCCAACTCTCATTAACTCATATGTAGTGGTTCCATAAAATTTACTTTTCTTAGCTCACTTTCTTTTCTCGTCAAGTTCTCTCTTCAAAAGTCACCCTTCAAACTCTTTTTGATACATTGTTTCTTTGAAAAATTGTCCTCTTTACAGAAAATGATTTCCAAACGCTTTTTCGTTTTTTTTGCTTTTTCTTATTTCACGGACGAGAACCTGTATACTATTTGAAATCTCGTAACTGATTCCCGAAAAACTGAGGGAATTCCCTCACAAGTTATCACGATCTGGAAGGAGTTCTGTCCAGAGTTATGTCAACCAAAATCGGAGTAACCCCGGTTATTCGAGAAAATCTCGAGTCAAGTACGGGACCTCTTCAGGGTACATCCTTTACACAGGCTATGGAGACTACTGTAAGTTTGACTTGAAACAATGCAACTGTACTTTTTCTTGGAAAAAACTTTCCACAGCTTTCCAAAATGATTCTTTGTAAGACTAGTAGCTTGAAAATTTTTTTTATGAATGATACACTCTTTTCTTGAAGGTAGTGAATTTTCGTGATCAAGCACGTTAGCTCATTCCAGACACTAGGACAGTTTATCCATAGAGCGAAGTGATACAGACATCTCATCCAGTGCCCAAAATAAGCTTGCAAATTGAGGGCGGATGTATCTTTTCACTACAAGTACCCTAAAATCGGGTTTAAAGGCGGTATTTTTAGATTAGAGTCATGGAAAAGGTATTCTAGATGAGAATCGTTAACAATGGCTACTCTGGATGAACAAAATTCAGCAGCAATTTTCACGGAATCATCTATGTATAAGACCGGTGAACAGATACACGGATTTCAGGAGATCTTCTGATGGGGTTTCCGCTCATCTTCGGACGCCCTGCATCGCGTGGTGCCATCTTAAATTTCATTTTAATGATAACAATTTTAATGAGATTGGGTAAGAAAAATTCAAACAAAACTTGTGTTTGCGGTGAGGGTCACAAGAAATATCATCGATTTTCCTTACGGTCACAGATGTCCGTATTTTGACCTACAGATTCGAAAAAGATGTTTTGAGAAGAAATCTGAGATCCAAATATTCTTGGTACCTCTTTACCTCCATGTTGCACAATTGATTCAAACCTTTTTGATGCAATTCAAATGTTCTGAACTTTGTTAGGATCTTGATAAGACTAACTAAAGTCTTATCAAGATCCTATCAATCGAACAAAAATCCTAACTCATCAATTTGTCATGATTCAATGAAAAAAGCAAAATCATCTAATAGTATGGAAAAATGTTCCCTCCTAGACCCAACTTCGTCTCTCAATTTGCAAAACAAATTTTTCTTTTATCTATAATCATCATCTAATGTTTCCGACATCAATCCGACCTGTCGATTTGTATACGAAGACAATTCGATAGATCCTTATCATCCAAGTTGTATTTCTTTTTTTTTCCCCACAATCTTACATTCACATAATAGATATTCTCAATTCGACTAAATAACCCAAACTGTTCTGGGCAATCGATCGATCTGAGCAAAACAGCAATTTCCGATTATCGACAAAATTCCGACGATAACACATTTTATCGGATGAAAAAAATTTTCCTCTACTTTTCCATTCCATTATGCTTCTACATCGTTGCAAAGATTGGATCGGCTTCATTCACCATCTCTGTCTATCTCTATCTACCTATATTCTAGTCCCACTCAATCTCACGCCAGGTAAATTGATCGAATTATCTCGGAACGTCGCATGAATTATTTATAAACGTCGGGAGTTTCAGTGCACGAAGTCTGTGCGAGCTCGCCTAAGCAACAAAGCAACTCACGTCAGCGAGTTTAGATTGT
This sequence comes from Eretmocerus hayati, assembly GCA_029851415.1. Classification (NCBI taxonomy): domain Eukaryota; kingdom Metazoa; phylum Arthropoda; class Insecta; order Hymenoptera; family Aphelinidae; genus Eretmocerus; species Eretmocerus hayati. The sequence continues at coordinate 156,548,936 of CM056741.1, forward strand.
CAAAATCACAATCTTGAATGCAAAATTAATCAATTCTCCTCTCTCGTATCTCTCTCTCTCTCAAATGTGCACAGTCTCATCATGGGCCTGTCAACAAAGGCTTTTAACCGCAGATTTGCTCTCCGCATCACACACACACATACACACACATTCATCTGAAATGAGAGATTCCACATCAAGTTAATAACGATTCGATAATTCTTGTTATTGTGAGAATCCCATTGATTTATTGCAAGAAGAATAACTTGACTATCGAGACTACTTCTTTGTGTTAGAATAGAATTTATCTTGTTGCGGAAGCTGAGATTCGATATTTGTGTTTCAGTTGAACGAACTTTTGATACTCTGACGAGATTTGAAACATCAGCGTATTATCATTGCCGATGCGTCTCTCGCTTCGAATCTGTCCTCTTTTTAGATATATACAAGTTTTTCATCGCCTACTCTGTCGTGTTGCATTACGTTACTACTCTGGATATCAATCTAAGCGAGTATTTTGCATTTGCGTTTTGATTTTGTCGTAAGTTATATCGCACCTGTGCTATACATTGTATATGAGGCAATATTGTCGCTTCTAACATCAGCTGCAGTTTCGCATTGTAATTAGACTCTCGAGATGAACGATCGTATATCTTCCTTAGACACTTTTGAATTAGATGCAAATGTTGCCATTGCTCCTGGTTTTTCATCAGAAGCTTCATTAGAAAAAGAAGTTGATTCTCACCTTCGCCTATCATCTATATAAACGTTTGTTGAATCTGTGTTTACTTTTATGCATAAATTTACGATTATCCGTGAATCGTTTATCGAGTTTTGCTTCCGGGTCAGTACTTTTTATGGCAAATTTTTTCTTATTGGTATGCCCAATTTTGTCTTGTGTTGAATATTTAGAACGATTTTTTACGTACTCGCTGTAATATTTTGGTGGTTCTATTTTGAGCAGAGGTTATGTTCTATTAATGAAGATATTTTTTCACTGACGACTCGTATTCAGGTAAAGATGATGAATGAAATTGATCTAGAGATTTCATCACATACTCGTTTTGATGATCTGCGCTACAAGTAACGTCTACAACAAAAAGATGTTTTCTACGTACCTACTTTTGCATTAGCTGTCAATGCAAATCTCTATAATCTCGCTAGAAATGTGTGTTATGCACTTAAAACATTGTGCACTAGGTGTAACGTAACTTGACACCATTGAATAAAAAGCTATGCTTTTAAATATTTGTGATAGCCGGGAAAAAAAAGTATCGAAATTCAAGATTCTTCAGCCCATTCGGTTAGACAAGCTTCAAGATGACAGTATGGCACATTCAGTTCTGTCGCTGAGTTTCTGATATATCTAAGAATCGGTCTCTCATCAATTGTGGCAAGTTTCCCACCCTTGCCTCACGCTCAACACGATCACCTCTCAATCTTTATTGAATTGTATTAGCTCAGCGAATTGACCCCTACGGTAGTTCATCGTGATGAATTTTTTTGTCGAAAACATGGATGATTAGTTGTAAAAGAGTTCAGATAGTTGTGTTTACCGAAACATGAGAATCTAGGTTATGGTTCAAATAAAATCGCAAAAAGCAGGCTATGCAGAGAACGTGTTGAAAATGGTACTTTGCAGTTACCATTTATTTTACAGAAAATGACTCCGCGAAATTCTAGACCATGTCCAATGAAATATTTTCGAGTGATAACAAAATAGCATATTATGATACAAGGGCGCAAATGATGGTTTTCGCACGTCGAGTGACTTTTTTAGGCCCGGGCCGTAGACGAGGGCCTAAATAGTCACGAGAAAGCGAAAACCATTGCGCCCAAGTATCATACTATTTTTTTTGATCTTTTGTGAGCAAATGAAAAGCGAAAAACAGTGTGCAAATGACTCATTTGCGCACAGACGATCAAAAAAGATGCTAACATACTGAAATTTCTCAAAAACATGAACCTCTTGGCATTGCATCAACAATAACGAATTACTAGAACGAGAAGAAGCATTTGAAACCCAAAAAAAGAACTACATTGTCAAGGATGGGTTATGGATGATTGCTTTGAATTAATATAAATTGTTAGTGAGCTACAAGTCATTAATATGATTTTCAACAACATTTTTTATTCTTTCGATGATAAGTTACCTCAAAGACAGCGACAAGATAACTCGGAAAACCTCCAACGAAAGCGTTGCTGGAATGTGTTTTAAGATCAACAAAATAGCACCAAAATTTTATATTTCTGAGAATACTTCTCGGAAAATATTTAAGAGAATCATGATCCAAAACAGATGTCCGAACAATATTATTCACGCAAAGTTTTATCAAAGCCTCCAGGATGATTTCTGGTTGCGCAAAAAATCGACCGATATAGCGGAAACCCATGAATTTTATGGATTTGAAAAGAACTGTTCTCTTCTGACGCATATAACGATGCGGAAAAATGATTGAATAATAGCTGCAGGGCGATTTTATTCAAACGTAGAAATGACTCTGAAAAACAGAATGAAATGGTTCTTGCCTATACATTAAAATCACGTCCAAGAGTGAAGGAATCGGTCAAAAATGATAGAAATCTATGAATTTGGCGGGTCTGGAAAATATTGCTTGACGTATATCACCAAAAAAATATCATTAACAAATGTCTGCGAGGGAACCCATGAGAACACAGAAATGACGCGGAACAAACATACTAAAAAGGCTTCTAGGTCAGTCGTAAAATTAGAACAAATCATGTTCATTCGAAAATCAATTCTTCGGAAGAGTTTTCAAATAAGTACGAAGAAAAAACGAAGCAAATATTGCTTATTGAACGTATTCGTGTTGATTCTATCGTCGGTGGTACATGCATTTTTCGGGAAAATTTCTTATCGAAAGCTTCTGATCGAATCAACATTGATCTCACTCCTTTTACAGCAGCCTAAACATGAAATATACGCTTGCGACTCCTTCACAAGACACGTTTCCTATGTTCTTTAAGTTATCTTGATGAATTGATAAAAGCGAGATATGTCATTTACTGGACTAGAGAAATTCAGTGCAACAGTCTCATTTCCGGTCCTCGATTTAAATTCATGAACTGAAGTCATAGAATCCAAACAATTTAATATGATACAAACTCATCTCAAAATTTTGTACCAAACTGTTTGATGGAGAGTAATTACGTTTCAATGTCGGAAACCAAAAGATTTTAATCTATTGAGTAACAACTATGTATCTTATTGTTCACATCATGTTTGCTGATTGTAGTTAGGAACTGATGGATGGCTTTTATGATTTTCCATGCAAATTGGTGGCATTGCAACTATGCATCATTGCTCGGAAGAAGCTTATTGTTCGTTTTTTTTCTTTTTTTCAACTCTTATGAAAACCCATGAGATTTATTATTCGACACAGTTAGCATTTGTGAGATTCTCAAAATTGAATTTACCTAGCGAACGGCAGAAATTAAATCTCTTCCATTACTGAAAATTCCCTGAATGAATCGAGTATTTTCAATTTCATGGTCGGACAATTAAATTTCAAATCTCTAAAAATCTCTTTTTTTCAAGAATAAAAAGTGTCCATGGAACTACATCTCAATAAATATCCCAGACTCGGCGTGACAATTTGCCAACAAATGCGATCAATAACATATAAACGCAAGTGTAATTTTCTCTCCTTCCGCTTTTGATCAATGCCCACTCCAACTCCCAAGTCGCGTGCCAGAAACCATCGTCCGCACCGCACTGGCAGCCGCAAGATAACTCACTATTAACAGACACAGATCTATCATCAAAAAGTGCACAACTACGTAATCGTCCGATTGGCCTACTTCATCATTTACATCCTAACTAATATATATCTATATACTCTCTTATATTCTACACCCATGCACGTGTTCGTTGGTTAATCTAGTTCGACCATTAGCTCATTTCCCTTATCCCTTTGATCAAGCCATACACTCTCTCTTCGCTTTTCCAATCCAGAATCAAGCCAAGCGTACACGCACACACACACACATATATAGGTATTTTGATTAACCCTCGCGAGAGGTGAAGGTCCAATTAGAATTGGGCATTCAGGCGCGTCCGAAAAAAAATGCGTGAAAACCACGTTCTATCCTATCCCTTGAGAGAATTCATTATTCACGTTTTGTATCGATTTTCAGGAGTAATACACAATTCACTTGGGGAGCAGGAGCCTTGCTACTCACAATAATGAGCGAATTCACCCTTTGACTCTGGGTAGGTTAGGTGGTAGAGGGAGCGAGTGAGAGCTTGCAAAAAAAGCTTAGTAGCGCGGGGTGCGCTAATTAACTCCTCATTACGAATTGCGCGTGTCGCATTATGCCGCCTCCTTGCTATCTTCTTTTATCTGTTTCTATCCTCGACGAGCATCCGATACGCTTTTTTTCAATTTCAACCTGCAGCATATTTCGCTTTTGTAATAGTAGTAGTAGTATTGGTGTAACTGAAGGAGAATGTGTGGCGAGAATAGGGATTTCTTTTTTTGAACGGTGATAATATTTTTCAGGAATGCGTCCCTTGTCGTATACTCACCTATTCTTTTTTTTTTTTCGTGTTTCTGTGGTAGGGGTGGTGGTGGTGATGGTGATGGGTAAAACCTCGGTTCCTTTTTTCAGCTTTCGCTCTTGTATTTTCCTCTTTTGTTTTTTTGGTGATGCGCTGCTGCTGCCGTTGATGCTATATCCGCGGAAAATGAGAGACACACTCACGATCTAATGCGACGACACACTGATGTTCTCACCGCGGCTGACAAAAATTCGACGCGCGAAATTCGAATATTCGCGCCACTTGCTTTTTCTCGTCACTTTTCGACTTGCGCTTCTGCCTCTTTTTTGTTACTCGATCTTCCTTTTATTATAAGTCTTGCTGCTTTTCTTCGTCGACGTTGACGGTTTGGTGAATCTTGCGTCGTGTATTGTCACTCGTACTGAAATGAAAAGAAGTAGTTGATGTGTGAAATGGAAGATGTGTCAATGAATTTCGTTTTGTCGAAAATTTCTTTCGAGACGTCCTTGTAGATTTTTCTTCGTGTTTCAAGATTTCAGATTCTAACATCCCGAGAGATTGATTTTGTGTGAAATTTCACTACAATGTTTCATATTATACATCAAAAATCTCCTGTTTATTGATTTTCAGCATCCGATTGTCACTATCTCACTTTTAACGAACCAAGAAATTTGATGCTGACGAGTGATGCTTGCTCGTCCGTTAAAAGGAATTTTTTATTTGTTTCTTGAATTATATTGCAATTATCCTCCAAGAAAAAGTTGTGCTTCTCATTACAGAAAGCGCTTTGTTGAAGAGTTCAACGAAACTGAACAGTAAAGAGAGACAGAGAGAAGTTTTAGCCCAGTTCTTTGGTAGATCGAAACGCGAGTCTCTCAACTCATTCATTGTCATTATACGGCTATCGGCTCGTCTTTATCGAAGCGATGCAAAAGAGATGAGATGGTTTCGTTACTCTTTCAACAATGATGATCACGTAATGCGCTTTTTATGTTCATTGAAGAAACTCTTGAGTTAAAAAAAGTGTAGGATCCGTAAAAACTCGTCTGCAATATGTGCTATTCAACTGATTATAGCTTAATTGCAGTTTTATATTCTACATAGATCGATATTGTTGAATTTCTCTCGTCTCTGTAATGAGCGTTTGAGGTAATGAATCGGACATTCATGATGAATCAGATTCGCTCAATTATGCATTCTCATTTGCTTAGTATATGATACTTGATGTTTATTATTTTTTTATTTTGTCATTATACTTTTAGAAATTTTGTGATATCTTTTCGTGTTTTGGTTGATTAGCATTTCTTCGAAAATTTCAATCCAGTATACTCAGGGACAACTCTCACGTATAGTCTATACTTCTTTCACCATTCTAACCTCTAGATGCTGCTTTCAAACGCGGTTTCAAGATTCTCACGATGAAAAATCATTATTGCCCACTGCTCGTAGGATCAATTCGGGCGCGAAGGGCTTATTTCCCTCGCTTCGCTCACTGTTTTAGCGTCCGGACTGAGCTTGCGAGCAATAATGGAATATAATAGAATCAGAGGTTTATAATCGAAAAATGTAAAAATTCCGAACTGCAAGAAAAATGTCTATTTTCTGAATCACTATTGATACGTAAAAGTTTGATTTCAAGTTTTGACGAATTACGTTGTTCTAAGAAATTTGAAAATAACTTTCACACGTCCTTAAAAATATTGATGGGTTTTGAGATGTGACTGAATCAGAATGCAAAAAGTATTTTTCTTTTTATAAAATGTTACGTTCCAAACAGCAAAATTTTATCTATAACAATGGTTCTGAGATACTTTGATATTAGATTCTGCATATTTTCTGGTAGAAATTCATCCTAATGTAACACATTATTAGTCATAAAATGGCCATTTTCAGCCAAAATTGGCCAAAAATAGCAATTTTATGGCTATTAATGTGTTACATCGAAGTAAATTTCTACCAGGGTAGAATCATATTTATAGTTGGGTAAAAAATGTTCAAAAGTACTGAGATGATTTAGAGTCAGAGTCTATTGAAGCATACGGAGATCTCGTGAATACTATATAGCCTATGGATTCGACGCAACCAGGTCAAGTTCAAGTTCACAACGCCGAATCTTTCTGACAAAAATCACAATCTCCAAGCATTTTACTCCTAAATCGATTTTAAAAAATCACATGAACACTTGTATTGTACCGAAAAATCTTTGATTAAATTTTAAAATTTGCTCATTTCACAGTCTTATCATGAAGAGAAATACACGCGAGAAAATCGGCAAAGATCGAGTGAAAGTGAACCACGTGGGTACACACTATAATACACACAACACAAGAGAAAGAGAGAGAGTGTTTACCTGCAGCGGAGAACGTTTTACACCGTTATACTCGAGAATCGATCGGCGAGTCTGCGCTTGCACTCAATGCAATGCAAGTATAGTGAGTATAAGATATAGAATCAGGATCAGGATCGAAACTTGAAATGCAACAGCTCACCACGTGCACCGCGAGCAAACTGCGCTAAACTTTCGAAAAACCGTAGCCTATAACCAATCTTCTTCTTCTTCTTCTTGCACACTATATAATAAAATATATACACACACTGATATAGACCGGTAGACAAAAAGTTGGCAGATCACAAAGATTTGCAGCTACTGAAAACCGAAAGCCGCTGATGTCTTTTGCCGCCGAGAAGCGACTAAAGCTGTTAAGCCTGACTCTCGGACGTTCAAGCATATACAACTCTTTAATCATTCACTCGATTCTTGCCCCCACTATATTACTCTCTTTATCGTATAGCGGTATATAGCATACAGCTTCGATGAGATCTTCCGATTCTATGTATACTCTTTGTCTGATATCTATGTGTGAATGATGCATTGGTGGTGATCTGTGATGTATTTTTTATGGATGCTTCCGTATATATACACGGGCCACCGGTACTGCAAATAATTTAGATGCGGAAGTCTATTTGTGTGATTTGTATTATGATGATTGACTGATGCGACAATGTTGGATACATCTCCTTTATAGAGTACATGCGGTTATTGAGATCGTTGGGGTTGAATTTTTCGGCGTGGAATTGTTACGACTTTTCAAAATATTCTTGTCCTGATAGGTATGTTATCTGGGTCAAAAATTAGTGAAAAGTACTGAATTTACTGATTTCAAGTTTTCCACTAGAAATACTCTGGTGGATTAATTAAAAGAAAGGATTTTGATAAAATCATGAACATGATCATAATAATTGTGGTGCGGATTTCTAATATAAAGTTTCAGAGGACTAGGTTCCTCGTGGAAGAGGTTCAGAGCTCCCAAATTTTTGTGATTTCAACATGTGGTCTCATAGAAAAACACGGTTTTATATGACTTTTCACCTGAAGGATTCCCATTGAATTCCATATTTCGATTTGTGGTGACAGAAAAGTATACTAAGACGTCTGCTCTCACGCTGCATTTTCATGTGAGCGATTTTTCCCTCAACAAGCAATCCTTGCCATTGGTGTGAAAAAGAAAGTTGTGTCAATCATTCTTTCTCACACCAATGGCGAAGATCGCTGGTCGCGGTGGAAAATCACTAGCGTGAAAATGCAGCCACGGAGTCTGGGTTAGCTTGTGGCGTATAGCCGTGGACCGATCTTTACACAAATCTGCCGGAAAGTCACGAATAAGTCACCAATAAGACAATATTTCTCATTTTTACGACAAGCTATCCTCGATTGTACGAATCGTATGGGCCTCTGGAATTTTGGGGCAGATTAATACAAAGCCTCTGATGGGATTTGATTTAAATCGGTAAAGGGTCAAAAATCTCAAAAATTTTGCATTGTGGGGTAACGATAGTACTGACCGTAAAAATTCTGTAGTATGTGTTGTTGAATATGGGATTCTCATAGAATTTCTAAGGAAACACAATTCTCCAACAGTGAAGTATTCCTCAGATTTTTCTCTGCATTTATAGAAAAATTATGATGAATTTTGGGACACCATGTATGTCATCTTTAGAGGGTAATTTTGCCGAAAAGGCTAGCCCGCTTTACATGGTCAACTATTGCGTCTACTATATGTATGCATACATGACTTGAACGATTGATAACGAGGTACATTTTGATTTCGTTTCGTTGAATTTGAATTTCCCGCCAGGTCTTTATTGAGTTCATTTGGCGAGCTAAGCATAGTCTTGTCTAGATAGTGATAGAGGAAACGAGTCAAGCATTGAGTTAGATACGCAGCGACGCACCATGTACATCGAATATGTTAGACTTGGTATATCATATGGACGATTACGAAATGGAACAGAGAACGCCTTTGTATCGAGACCACGTGTAAACTGGTTCTATACGCGTATTTTGCGATGCGACGACGATACGCGGGGCATCAGAGAGACGCACTTTTGTTTGCTAATAAGAATCTGCGGAAATGTGCGCTCTTTGAAGACTTTGAAAAACTTTTGTTAACTATGTAAAATCATGTATACAATTGGCACGGTTTCAAGTGCCTTGATCTTTTCGAGGAAGATTCAGTAGGAAATTTCAAATTAATGTCTTTCTAACTTTTATCGAGAAAATTTTTCCGCAATCTAGTTCCCAGACCCAAATTTTTGTCTGATTACATGAACAGGGTGTCCGAAAAGTAAGTACCCCCCCCCCCATTTTTTTCAGAAATGGTTGGGAATCGGGAAAAACACCAGAACACGTGTCCCCTTATTTTGAGGGGGACATCCGTTAGTGGCCTTGTTTTTTACCTTGAAAGTCATTTGGAGGTCAACTGGATTTTTGTAAATGGAAACAACACCTACTTTTGACCTCGAATTCTGAAAGAACATGAAAAATAATGAAACTTCTGTTTGAAACTTCTTTTGACCCGACTTGACCTTGGCGAGATGAATGGAGGTCAGCACGGGTTGGCGGTGACCGCTGTAACTCCAAGAGTGAGCATTTTATCGAAAATTGTTTGCTATAACAGTTATTCATGATGGCAGTAAAAATGAGTTAGTGCCCTTGTTTCCGACCTTAAAGGTAATTTTTAAGGTGATTTGGAGGTCAACTCGATTTTTCCAATGGCATCACCTACTTTTGAATTCCAAGGTCGGAAACAAGGTCATTAGCTCTCTTCTACTGTGATCATGAACAACTTTTATCCCAGACAATTTTCGATAAAATGCTCACTCTTGGAGTTACAGCGGTCACCGTCAACCCGTGCTGACCTCCATTCATCTCGCCAAGGTCAAGTCGGGTCAAAAGAAGTTTCAAACAGAAGTTTCATCATTTTTCATGTTCTTTCAGAATTCGAGGTCAAAAGTAGGTGTTTCCATTTACAAAAACCCAGTTGACCTCCAAATGACCTTGAAAATGACCTTCAAGGTAAAAAACAAGGGCACCATCGGATGTCTCCCTCAAAATAAGGGGACATGTGTTCCGGTGTTTTTCCTGATTCCCAACCATTTCTGAAAAAAATGGGGGGGGGGGGGGTACTTACTTTTCGGACACCCTGTATAAATTCGTCATTACAAATTTTTCAACAGCTGAAGTAGACCTGAAGCAACCTTTAACCCGTGGCAAATTTGATGGCGTGAAGAGAAAAAGATAATGATCCCATAGGAAGCAATTTTGAAAGCGTCCTATAAAAAAAATGCATTAGAATAAAAGTTGTTACATCGACTCCCGGATTGTAAATTGATCATTTGCACGCGTTGACTTATCAGAATCAAACCCATTAGGTCTTACAGAAAATAATTTCATTCCACAAACTGCTTCCCCTGTCTTCCAGGTACGGTGACTTTCATTCAAATTTAATATAGGTTTCAACATGATTCAAGATGTTTATTTCAGTCATAGTAAATATGCATGAACTGGGCAGCCATTTTTTGCGTGACATTCGCACGAATTCGATCTGTGATTTAGATGAACGAATCGTGGTCAGATTTCGTTGACTTCCTATGTCCGAGTGATCGATCATCTTTGAAGATTGAGCGAAGCATTATAAATTTGTCGTGATCTCAAAAATATCGAATTGAAAAATTTAGGAACTTCGAGGAAAAGGTTTCATTTACATAATTTTATGTATTTCTAAAATTAGTGACTCGTCAATTCAAATAATTATTCTAAGTATCGCAAGATGTTACTGGATTTTCATAGCTGGTTGTCACATTCGATGACATCAATCACTCACGAACTAATTCGTCGGTCGCGGGAAATTTGAATCTTGATTATTGAAACTCCAACCTCTACTACTCATCAGTCCTAGTAGTAGAGGTTGGAGTTTCAAATCGGGAATCATCATTCATATTCTGTGTGAAATGACAAGGTTCAGAATCACTAAAGGCATCGTAACACACGTGCTCCATTGATGGTTTAATATCATGATTGTTCAGTAAAATTACACTCACGTCAGTCTGGTCTCTGTTCTGCACAAATTCAACATTTTCTTGTTGTCAATGGATGTCCAATCGAAGTAGATGCCTTTGAAGTGTAGTGTGGACTCTAATGTATGCACTTCTTTCAGTACAAATATAATGATGGGGTAAGATACCACTTGTAGTAAACATTGATCTCATTCAAAAAGGTCGAACTGACGCTCGTGGTATAATTTTAGCCACAAGCAAACATGATTAAAGCAACCAAAGCTCGACTACAGCCGCTTTTCAATTTTTCTTTTCGAGTGATTTGAAATACTTAATCTGGAAATGGGGAGAATTCACATATCTTATCTCAAAAGTGTCCCATATTTGTAACGAAAATATCTTCTACTTATTCTCTTGATCTTTTCTCCATCCTGCGCAAACTGTATTTCGAAACCGAAAGATTTTCCGGAAAATAAGAAAGCATGGTCCGCCATATAGGTGCGTCAAAACCTCTCCTTCAGCGTCTTGAAGAGCCGCATACCTCATAACTGAGTGAGAAGCAAAACAAAACGTCCTCAACAAATTTCGAAGAGTTTTGAAGAAGGTAAAGTTATTAATTGAGTGTATTATTGAAACCATACAGGAACGATCCTTCTAACCAAAATTCAGCCACCAAAGCTGGGTGGACTTGAGTCGAACGGACTGAACACCACGACAGGTTTCAAGTGGCTTAATCATTTACTGACTTGTCATCATTGCTTCTTACAGGAGAATTGTGCAATAGCGAACACCTCGTATACCTCAAAAAGTGTCCGCTATTACAGTCAGTACCGTATCTGGTCTCACAACCAAACTCGGTAGGGAGGGGCCTGGCCCCGATACTAACAAGGGGGATCACGGGGTCCAGGTCGCCAATCTCCCCCAAGATTTTTTTACAGTTTTGTACTACCGTAAAGATAAAGAATCCAGAGTAACTTCGTCAAATGGGTCTCCTATCCAAAGATACAGCCACTGAGATTAACATTGCTCATATAGGCCCATGTTAAAAAGTGATTTACCTATATATAGATATACTGGTCAAGCTAACGTTTTCGCTTGTAGCTCTGGACAGGAGGCCCATTTGACAGAGTTACTCTAGATTCTTCATATTCTAGGTGGTAGCAAACTGTAAAAAAATCTTGGGGGTGATTGGCGACCCGGACCCCGTGGTCCCCCCTTGTAAGCCGGGCACTCGGGATATAAAAGATAAATTCCTGGTCCCGATACTGGTGCTCGGTGTTGCTTTGGCCCCTCCCGCCAACCGCGGGAGGGGCCAAAAGGCCCGACTAACAAACGAAACACTTGAGTGTATCAACACTGGGGGCCTGGGCCTTTATTATAAATTCGACGGTGAAATTTGCCGGAAAACGTGGAGCTATGATCGGTAACCTGTAAAATTTGCCGCTGTTGCTGCAGTTTGCCGTCACGGTTTACCGTATTTTTCACGGCAAACGCCATCGACAACGCAAATGAAGCAAACCGTGACGGCAAACTGCAGCAATAGCGGCAAATCTTCAGGATACCGACAGCGCCACCGATGCCGGAAAATTATACCGTCAAATTTATGATACGAACCCTGACAACCCTCCAGCCTCAGGTCAACAACCACCGGAGCGTAGAGACCGCACATTTTCCAGTAAAGGAGTCATAATACGGACTGAGCGGGTCTGACGGCCGTCCAAAAATCATAGAGAAAATTTAGTTATCGGCGCAGACGGACTGACCATTTCTGCACAATTCGTGGTTCCGAGATGGCCTCTCTCTTAGCTGACGCTCTGTCAGGGCGTATCCTTGCCCTACGCCCATGCGGGCAACCAGGGTGGAGGCGAGAGCCGTGCATCTTCGATTTGAAAGATGAATTCCTAGATCCCGTATTGTTCCAACAGTAAAAGTAGTAATCTCAATTTTCTACTCCGAGAGTATGGATTACTGTCGCGAAAATTTGAAACTTACATTGAATGTGATGATTTTAATTTGGTGTTATAATTCTTGGTCAGAAATTTTTTACAGTACGACATATTGCAGATCAGTAGGCCAGGCCAGCGAGGGTTCACGCATGTCATGGCTTCTCTTTACGTCGCGCGTCGGTAAGTCTTCTGGAAGGTCACCAGGTTGACGATTCCATAATAGGTAATACTGCAAGTCCGTGAGCAGACGGGGTGAAGGATCATCTACTCGTTGAATTTTGACTCGATTTTTCATGAGGAATGTTTATTTAAATCATCCCCAATCAACGTAAAAGACATATTCGAATGTAAACTTCTGGTCCATGTCAAGATTTGGTGTCGAAAACTGAAACTTTGTCATTGAGATAGAGCCGGCTGGAATCTCAGAGTCAACCATCAGGGAACCAAAAATGTCATGAAGTTTGTATTCAATGATCTAAATGATGTAAGTATATGGTTTTCCACTGATTCTCCTCGAGTTGACTCGATTTGACTTTTAATATCTCATGGACGTGGTTAGACTGGCGGTGTAGACCGTCAAAATCAGCGTTCCATGAAATGAATGTACAACATAGTCAGAGCGCTGGTTCATAAAGCACATTTTCGTAGAGCTGTGTAATTTAGATACTAAAAATGACCATACATTTACAGGGATTGTGAAAATTCTTGTACGAATATCATTTTTGACATCAAATGTTTCGGGTCCATTTGCATTTCAAGTTATAAAAAAGCCTTCCCAAAGCTGTCAAACATGCAAAGTTTGTACATTCCATTTGACTTCTGTGTGCATGCACTTGAACATTCAATCTCACAGTTGTCGTGGGCACTGAATTTCAGTGAATCAGAAGAAATGAGTTCTTGCTAGCCTACGTCTACTGAAGTATTTTTACGCCATTTGTGTAGTTTCTACGCTCCCATGTTACAGTAGAGCATCATTTTTCTGCCTGGTCAATGAACAATTTTTGGATCTTCGAAACTGTTCAAGACTTTGAACTTTCTATTGGGGATTCAGCTTGAAACATTACCGTCACGTAAAAAGATCTCTCCTCTGTCTTGATAGTTTCTCAATTTCATGCCCCATGCATACCCATGCTCCTTCGTAAGATTTATCCAGGTACGCATGCACGATCTTACGTCCTTATGCAAAAAAGACCTCTTTCTATTTATCTTGATGAGAAAGAAGCAAAAGACGGAAGTGAAGAAGACCCGTAAAGCACAAAGATGAAAAAATAAGAGTTTCAAGCGGCCAGGCCACGAACGTGTCGTTTGTCACTTACTTTATACACAAGCCTTTGTCACTTTGTGTTTCCTTTATTTTTTCACCTGGTACGCGCTCGAGTTTTCGCATGTTTTCTTTCCTCTTTAGGGTTAGCTGAATGTTTCTCTATCTTTCTCTTGTTTTCTTGCCTTTTCTATTTTTTTTTCTTTCATCTCAGACTGCCTTTCCGTTTCTGATGTGGACTGTAAACTTTGTCGTGGTTTTTCCCGCACCTCCCTCCTTATGATACTGAAAAGAATTTCGTACCGCTCAACACACAACATATTTTCGACTGTTCCTTTGCGTCACGTTGTAAAATCTCGTATTTCAATAGTCTAATTGAAAGTCCGATGTACATGATTCGTTCTCAAATTGAAGCAGGTCTTGTACGCTCTTGAGAGTGTGGTCATATTGGCATTTACTTACAACTCCTTAATTTGATCAGAATTATGCAGTGATTTTATGTTCTTCGCGTATCTCAGAAATTAATGAATTACGATTCTGTTACCGGTCGGGAATTGATGTCAAATACTTATAAAATACTGATCGAGGAAAGAAAATACAAATGAGCTGAGCCGACTCTAGATTTTCTCGTGATATGAATCAAACAATCTAAAGAAATCATTCGGATGGAAAAAGAACATTCGTCGATGCATCTTAGTCGAAACTCAGCGAGAGTTGTTGAGGCAAACTTCGTTGGAAACATGTAGGAAACAAGTGCAATACTCAAGAATGACCGAGTATTAGTTTTTGTAGGAACAAGAGTGTGGTTAGCAAGTAGTGAGAAAATGTTTCGAATAATCAAAAAGAATCCTCAAACCTACTCAATTATTTTCTTCTGCTTCGGATGACTGAAAATCTCCGAAAATGTATTCAATCTAACTTTTGGTGCAGAGTCTCACAAAAGAACCATTCCACTCATCTCATCTCAGAACTTGAGTATGACAGGGACAAGTCTCAAAATATTGTCGGACTTTCCTATTTGCTTATATTGTGTAGACATTTATTCAGGTTTAAAAAGTCTTGATTTCTTGAGTAAATACGTTCGCTGCGACGGCGAAAATTGAGTCAACGCGTTTGGTGCGGCGGGACCCAACGGTGGTCTCGTCTCAGCAAACGTGCTAACTCAATTGGATCAATGGATTCATTCAAAAAATCGGGAGAATCAGTGTAAATCTCTTCGAAAACCTATAATACCGCGAGTCATGATGTCCAAATAATGCTTCATTGTAAGAAGAAACTTTTAAAATCAGACTAATCGTTTGAAAATTACCAGGTTAGGGGGGTTTGTTGTGATTCGGTACGGTTTTTTCTCAACTATAAGGATTTCTTCTTACAGTGTTGTGACTGAATTTTTCACCAATTCCGGCCGAGCTACAGAAAGAATCATCCATAAGCGAATTTTTTCTTTTTCAAATTCACAATTATTGAACTATGTTCTCAAATGTATTGAAATTCCGCCCTTCGATTATTGAATGTTATTTGCGCTCTTACTCCAACTCATTTAGCTCAAATTGGTTGCATTCAGATCCCACTTTTGTTATCGTACTAGTTCGATTCGAGCCACATAATACCTTCGGCATTAAATTTCTTCCCTACTTTTCTAAAACCTCTAATAAAAGAAAAATTCGCTCCCCTACTCTGAGACATTCGATCTTTACAGGTCTTGAGAATTTTATTCGTTCTAGGTAGAGATAATGACAATTCGAGACGCAAGATATCCAAGCTCGAACCACTATAAGAATTTCTTACTCAGCAAACATCGTCGTCGCGAGACGGCATCATCGTCTCTTGGTATATATCCTCTCAAGACGTCGACAACCATCAGCTGGTTTGGAGTCAACGGTAAATGCTGCTCGTTACAGGCTCAGGGAAACTTAATCGCTCGCCCTTTTCTTCGTCAGCTTGGTGCAGATTAAAGGCCGCAATTTATATGTTGACTCACTCGATCTCCGTTGAGCAGACGACGAAAATTGAGAATCCTTGTGCACTATGAGTGTGTTCGTCTTCTCAAGCTTTCTTTGCTAGGATGAGAATTTTCTTTTCCCTCATTTCCTTTTCCTTATCATCTCCTCCTGTTCTGCCTGTCCTTCTTTTCTCGCCATCTCGATCTCGTTTGTCCCTTTATCTTGCGTGTAAATGGGTATATAAGAGATAATTTGCTGGGAATGAGAATTTCTTGCAGTGCACCGTTGTCTTTCAGCTTTTCTACCCTCCTCTTAGCTTTTCTATCCTACACAGGATTGTATTTTCAGAGTCATGTGAGTTCGCGTAGACACGTTAATCGCTTTTTAGCAGCACGCCACGTCCAACTTGAACTTGCGTATTATGGGCTCGCTCACGAGCTTTTCCTTGAAGCCCCATTTGCCTTTCCTATTCCCCGGTTTCAACTCTTTTTCACCCGTATCCTCACTTGAGACTATACCTTGAGAAGTTGTCCTCGAAGATAAGACGATTATTTTTTATTTTTTATTTTTTTTTCACCTTGAGAATGATTTTAGTATAGGTTATGATTAATACTTCAATTTTTCACCTTTTGCGAACATGGCAAATTTTTATTCAGAGTTATAATCATTTGATGAACTTACCGAACAGTCTCTATGATGCATTTGATGTCTTACTTTCTTCAAGACCACTAAAGATCGCCTCATTTTAGAATTATGCCTCGTGTTCGAGTCTAAAAGTAACATGGGCTTACCATGAGACTGAGTTTTGGGCATCCCGAGGGAGTTTTCTCATTTTCAACAGTGTCTTCTCTTTTGATAAGAAATACACGGTAGCTGGTCGTGTCAATATTGTTCGGAAATTTTTTGAAAAATTGTAAATTGTTATATCGCAAGGCAATCGATGTACTACATCGAAGTTGATTCAAAATTTGAGAAACGTTGAGACTGGTGTCTGGATACACTGCTCAGTTTATTGAAGGTCGTTGCCGTCGTTATGGATGAATCTGAGTTCATTTGAAACAAAGCAATAAAGTCTAATTTGGAAATGATAACTCAGAAACAGTGAAGACACTATTGAGAATTTTCGATTCGGAAAAAGAGATTCATCGGCATCAAAAATTGAGATGTTCTCGTTTGTGGACTCTGTGAGTCACATTTCTTGGTGATCGAGTTAGGAATGATCAACAAGGATCGATTGGTTTGATCTATTCATTGAATTTGTAAACCAAGGCAGCAGATGAAATCAGGTTCGAACATAGTTATAATTTCATTATTTTTTTCAGATCCTTTTTCCAGACGGACCAAATCGAACCTCTTGAAGTTTCACAGAGGTAGATTCGACCTAAATACTAAGTAGCATATTTTTTAAACTTATGATCATCAAAAATACTATCGCTCTTGGAATAACGCAATTGCTTATCAGACAAATTGCCACAAGAAATTTAAAAATTGATGGACGAGTAGCATTCATTCATATGCGACATAGTTACCATCCATTGAAATCACTTATTTATCAATAGAAACTAGAGATTCATCTGAAAAAAATAGTTTTCAAAAGTTTAATTTGTCAATTTTCAAAATTTGAGATTCAGTGTATACTTCTAGTAGTCAAATGGTGCCGTACATATTGTGATATGAACTAAATAAAATACTTTCTTAGGTCTTACTCACATCCACGCTCTGTTGTCTCAAATATGCTGGACCACATTTGGTTGGATGGAAAAAACAGACATTGTAATGTTGGTTATGGTAACTTAGATGAAATAGTTCACGACAATAGAACAATTGAATCATCTTGGACCAATATGTTCCCTGTATACGTCAGGTGTACTGATCTCAAAGGAAAGTCAACTTTCATAATCTTATCATGTATTTTTCGACATGAATACCATCAAATTTTGATCAATCCCATCATTTACAGAGCTATCAGCTTCAAGTTATCTTCATCTTCATGAAAAATCCATAATAAATACAAGAATTTCCCGTGTTGCCTAGGGTTGAGCAGGAGATGCCATTCTAGTTCCTCGACATTGCATGAATGAATTCTGTACCCATCATCCGAGTATATTATATGACCAGCCACATTGAAACTAAGAGGGAAATAAATTTATTACGATCACGAATGAAATTCTCTTTTCTTGTAGGCATAATTAATCCAGACCTTATTGTATCGATGTCAATGATTTGTGCATTGTTCATACTGGATAATCGATGAACATGACAAATTTAACCCTCATACTCATCATTCAATCACTAACTTGATTAAACATGATTGTGGGCTTAACACTTGGGTTAAACTGTCTCCGAGGAATCTAACTCGACTGTTCATGAATCCTAACCTCAATTATGATTTTATGTTGAATGCATGATGTACAATTGGCTCAATTATTCAAAGCATTAATTTTTCATATTTTCTTGTTGGAAAAAATCATGTATCACATAACAATGAACGTTGTATCAATCGTTGGAAGAATTGATTACACTGTTTGTTAGTCAAAATGTATCTTACTTTGCGAAAGAATTCTCTGTTTCTCAACTGTTTTGTGTTTCAGGTGACGCATCTGAGAAGAAATACAGTCTGAGAAATTCTTCAAAAGCGATTAAAAGTAATTTGACCATCGATGAATCCCCAAGAAAGAAAAAGGAGATTAAGAGCAAACCAATTTGTAAGAAAATCAAGAAAGAAAAGAAATCACTTCCTTTCTCTGTAGATGAAATCTGCAAGATCAAGGAAGTGAAAACTGACGGGTCATTGAATGGCCCGAAAGTGGAAGGACTTGAACAAAAAGATGTGTACGTCAAAATCGAAAAAATGAAGGTGAAATCCAACATACAAATGAAGGAAGAAAATGAAAAAAAGGATATCTCCAAACTCAAGAAAGTAATGAAAGACAGAAGGAAGCTGGAATACGAGTGTGAATGTGGCAAAAAATATTCCTCTTCTACTAATCTTCAACGTCACAGGAGGGGTGAATGTGGAGTAAATTATGAAACCGCCAGATACCAGTGCAAAAGCTGCCCCTATCGCACTGGGCGAAAGGACCGCATACGAAAACATGTAAAAAGACACGCAATAGAACTGCGAGGGTTTATTTAACGTTTTTGAAATTTCCTGGTGCTAATTTGAGCTGATAAAATTGCATCTAAATCACACTGGTTTTGAAAATCGTCAGAAATTTTTGTCGCTACTTCATGAGTTCAATTTTGAACCAATCTCGACGAAATTTTCTATCAAATTTGCAGACAAACTTCCCCTACGTGGTGCGACATCGCATTCCATTCAAAGTTCTTCAGTTGATTAACTATTTACAATAAATCAATTGGGCCGCGAGATGGCCCTCGAAATAGGTGTGGAACACTCATGAACCCAGGAGAGGAATTTTAATGACTTTTTTTAATCGAAATGATAATTTGAGGCTTTTGTTGTCCAAGTATGTTTTCTTTCGTAACGAAGATTGGATTATTGACATCGTTGCGAAATACATCATATGTGTCTGCGAGAATTTTCTCTTGCGAGACCGCGCTTGTAGCAAATTGGGTCAGTAAAACAATTCTTGTGGAACCTATTTGCCATGAATTTTGATAATTTTGAGTTTGAAGTGGATTTTGTTGTTCTGAAGGGGAATAAATGTTTTCATTAAGTTCCCTTCCTGTCGACTTATCAGTTTTCCCGACTTGAAAACTTTTTCAAGGTATTGTCTTGATTTTCCATAATCTTCTGACAACATTCCAAATGTTGGAAAGACTAAAGTATATTCATTTTACTTTTTAGTTTCTTACCAGAAAAATATCCCATCACAATTGATCACTATGTAATTAATCATCGTAACTAAAGTAAATATGATCTGTTAAAACGTTCGATCGTTGTGAGAAACTATGCAACAGAATCCAGGCATAGAGAACGTTTTTTTTTCATGATTTTGAACAAGAACTGAGACTGTGAAGCTTGCAGCAAGCCTGAGTCGACACCATCAAGACAAATATTATGACACTTGAACATGATAATTTCCCGAAAGCTTTATTTACCGTTTCAACGAAGTTGGAGGGTAAACTCTAAATAACGAACATTACTTTAATCATTAGTACATTACGCGTCGAGTGCTGGAAACATTTTTCCCTTCGGGAAACCGAGCTGGACGTGGGCGATGGCACCGTCCAGCTTGGTTTTCCCGAAGGAAAAATGTTTCCGCACGAGACGCGTATGCAGTTTTATACGTCTGTACGCAGAAACACGCTGTTTCTACGTATGGACGTATAAAATCATTTGTAAGTCTAATTTTACTTTTTTTCTATCGTATGATTATAGTGTCATTGGGGTAGCTATGCGATCAATTACTTTCATTATATCATACCTTTTATCCCTTCAATCATTCGTATTTATTCATGAAAATTGGAATTATGAATAATTTCTGAGAATCCATGTGACCTATCTATGAATAATGTGTTCTAAGAGAGATCAGGGAATCTTACGATTTTCAAGAATTGTTTCCCATCAATATTCTCGATCTGAGAATTTATTTAGGAGCACGAATCGTGATTATATGAGTTAACTGGTAATATTTTTGTATTCTTCATTGTATTCGGTCTTAGAACTCGACAGTTCAACCGATCGAAAGATAACCTGATGGTCGCTCATTGTGTGATTACTCGTCTGTATGAGAAATCGAATGGATTCGAATTCTTTCATTTAAAACAGGATGGAGAAATTCTCTCTTCTCTTTATCACCACTAACCTAATGTGCTTAAAGCTTTCCATATTTATATTATAGGATGTAGACATAACTTAACTTTTTATTTTGTCTAGAATATTTACTGTCAATTGACCAAAACCATTCGAGAACCCAATCCTCACGATATTCTCAACAAGAATCCCTTTTCTTTTTATTCCATGTTTTACACCACCGTTTACAATTCCACGATCAAGGTTGTAATAACTCCCTATTTTCTTTTTACTATCAAGGAATTTATTGGAATGTGTCTGGAATGCTTTTCCTACCACACAATCATTGTTCGAAAAAAAACAATCATGAAAATACCATATTTTTTTATCTTGCACTCCATCATTTATACTTGTATCCCTTTACTGTACCGACATCTTACACTAAATAAATAGCCTAGAACTTTCATTCAGTGTTTTTTTTACTTCCAAGTCCATGTGTATGAAAAATGATCCCTTATTATATTTAATACTGAATATATATTATTTTTACAGCACAGAAATACTTGCACATTGAGATTTTGTTCTATTTATTTGGTTTCATATTTGTCATTCGACCAAATTTTATCCAAGGTACACTACTATAGCAATGATCAGTATCTTGACTCATCATATTGACCATTTCTGAAACCTTCAAAAAGTAACTTATTGTTAGCCGAGAAAAATATAGATTCGTATAATACAATTTCTCCACCCGACTCTTGCATTTTCAAGGTTTAAATTCTGACGCATACAGAGTCCCAAGACGTATGGTCTGCGTTCTGAACGAAACTCATAAGCGTTTCACGTGCAAGTCGTTGGGTTTTAGTTTCTAGTGGAGTTGTGATAATTACCTTTCTCATCCGTGAATTATAATTCTGAGCAGTCTATCCTGACTTGATGGATTTAGGAGTCACTATTTCATACACAACCTTGAATGAAATTGCGTCATCAAATATCGAACAAATATCCTTTTTTCGGAGGTATTCTTCTTAATTGCAGGTGAATCGATGGATCAAGGAGTCGGCCTGGAGAAGGTTCCGAGCTCGGTGAGTGCTTCGGTTGCCGATGAAGTGTGCTCAGACCTTTAAAAGTTCTATAGATTATATACCGATCCATAGGAATAATACATGCATTCAATGCTAGATACAGCAGCCAATGGCTTCTCGCGTCTACGTCCGATTTCATAAGAAACCACGGTTCTGAAGAAGATTCAACTTAAAGTTCAAATTCATGAATAATAAGAGAAACTTCTTACTACATCAGTGTCTCGTGGTTTCTAGGCATCGGACCCAGAAAGACAGTTATCTGATGAAAAAATGAACACGAAATGTTTTTGAGCACTGTAGCAGTTGCTCGATTCCATCTGCTAATTTCATATAGACTCAACGATTCTTCCACCTTGAAAAAATTCGAGCATTGCTGATAACAATAATTGATTATAATCAACCGTTCCAGGGTCATACATGATTTTGTTGTGGATAGGAATCCCCCCGAGAACTTGGTGAACCTTGGCAGTGCTGGTGATGCCAGTATATTGGCAATAATCTCAAGTTTTACTGGAAATTCTGCCACTCTAGCGATTGAAATGCTAAGTGACAACGTTACCTTTCGATATAAAGCAAAATGGACACAATGAACAACTGCTAACTTTATGTGACTATATTCTAAAATTGCTCTTTTTTCTTGCAGGAACAACATTTGGTGAATCGAGATCTATATGACTAAAAAGGATATGATGGAGAAAGCCAATGCAAATTTTCGGAGAATAATAAGAGTCAAAATGTGAAGATTCATATTCGAGCTCACAATTTCTCGCACACATTTTGCATAAAGTCTTCGTTGGGAGAGCAGCTGTCGAATCGATAACATGTATTCCTTTCCGAGACGATCTATCTCGAAAGGAGTGGAAGACGAAGCTTCTCCTTGCACAATTTTCGTAACCGCGAGCTCGCACTTTTACCCGTATCGGAAAGAATACAGAATGGCCGATCTCGACACCGCGAAGCTTGCTAAGAGTACAAAAGCTTTCACGATGCATTGAATGTGAAAAGCTCCCGTGGGAGTCTTCACCCACCATACCGTATAACTCATACAAAAAAGAGCAAAAAACTGCAGAGTTTCCTGTCTACATCAGCATATTCGCGTATTACTGGTCGAGAATTTTAAGTCACAATTTTTTTTAATGTTGAAAGTTTTTTCTATTTCAGACTGCACTGCACTGAGTGGCGGAGAATTGGGATGATAATTTTTCTCTGTGGTTTCAATATTGCACCATTAGTTCTTGAGAATACAATTTCTACGATCTCATTTACTGAACACTAACGTGTGTTACAAAATATGGAATTGGGTGCAATTTCATAGGATTTTGTAACTCTTTATGGGTAACGGCTGAGTGAATTCCAAATAAACTTTGGTCATTCGATGAAGTTTGAATCAAGCTCACCAAGACATACACTAATACTCTTGGCTGAGAAAATTTTAAGGCATGCATTTGCATGACGATTGTGTTATGAGGCAAAAAAATATCTTGAGGTACGATTCATCATCTTGGAAAGGTGCGTTTCAACTTCTTGGTTTATGTCTGCATTTGATTCATTTTCGAATGTCCGCTCATGATCATTTAAATAACGATTACTCCGTAGGAACTACCTTTACTACCTTTTTTCTGCATAGATCTTTTTCGGGTGAAAAGTATTTTCTCTGAATGATTTAATCCCCTTCCCCTCTGAAAAACTGTCCTCTCTTTCGAATACTTGTTTATAGCACCCATAAACTCGCCGACTTGAATTACCAAAAACAGTGCGATAAAACTTGTGACTCATGAATTCATTTTAGGTCTTTCAACAAGAAGTTATGCATACTTATTGGTTGGATTTTTTCCAATTGTAGGGGTGCAACGGTGTTGAAACAGTAGGAATCCAGTGGAAACGCCTTAATAAGCGCTCGATTTTAACCCGCTTACTGCGAATGTCCAGTATACTGGACAGACGCGATTTCCAATATATTGTGATAACTTTTGAAGGGTCAGGTGAAAAAATCTGAAAAAATTCAGGAAAGTTTCTGAGCGTCTAACGATGATATCAGCATACAAATTGCTCTTCAGGAGAGCTTCATTTCCGAGAAAAAGAATAAAAATCGAAAAATTTTCGACTTTCTAATTTTTGTGTTTTTCACCATTTTGAGATCAGTATTCTATGTTCCAAGCATTGAAATGTCCTTCTGGAGCCCGGGAGCTGTTCTGCAGTGAGCGGGTTAAATTTGTCTTGAGTTGTCGTGATCATCTCAAGCTTTGTTGAGAAACTTTTCTGGGTGCAAATGCTTCGGACGATTTTGCAGACCCATTCAGAAAGAATAATTTTCATCAAAAGTCATCGGATGTTTGAAAAAAAATAAAACACTTGGATCAACTGTATTCCCCAATTTTCCTACTCTGAGAAACTACACTTATTTTACATTATATTTTATGATCTATCTCATGTGTATCAGTTATAATCTGTGAACGATTGAGTGGATGTATTGGTTATATTAAAATAGTGTATTAACTTGACTAGAAAATGATTATGCACTAAGCCCTCCATTCCTGATATAATGACCACTTCAGTAGATCATGTGACAGTGAAAGAAACCTACCCAAGTCGTGAAATCGTCCCAAAGGAATGATCGAGTAGATGGTGAGAGGTTCAATGTAGACTATGGACTAATTTTGATGATATGCTTACCACTTTTGGTTTGATTCTGCTTTGCTTGCACGAATACGCTTTGCTTTCCTGCTTTTCGAGTAGATTCTACCATTCACGACCAAGTGTACAATGTTTCAGATTGACAGACAGGCAAGAAGAAGAAAAATTTTGAAAAATCTGACTGTTATCTTGACTTTAGTCGTTCTCGATATAGTTTGCTGACACTCGATAACGATAATAATTTGCGGGAATGTCTTATGCCAATTGATCTTATATCAGGTAACGATGAAAGAGAAAGACACTTGTGTTTAAAATGTGGTAAGAGCTTCTGTCGTTCGGATAAGTTATTGAGACATCAACAGTACGAGTGTGGACAGAAACCACGTTTTCATTGTGGCTATTGCCCATACCAGGCACGGCAGAAAAGCAACATGCATTCGGATATCTATCGTCGTCGCACAAGCCAGCCTTTGATTTTCACCGAGGATCCTCTTCCCAAAGATATGAAAGACTAGAACTGATGATGTAATTTCTGATATTTTTCTATACTTTTGTCTCTTGTGTTTAATAAAGTGATAACCTAACTGATATGGCATCATAAAAGTCTCTAAGAATTATAGTCTAGTCCATAGAAAATTTTTTGTCTTTCATTGATCGTTACTTAATTTATACTCATTCAAAGGAGTGGCTATTTGACCAACTCATGAATATTTCTCAGTGATGTTGCTGATTTTACATCTTGTAAAGACAAGATCTTTTTATTTAGCGACTTCCCCACCTAAAGATGCTTGTGATATCGCAGTTTGAATCTAGCTGCTTCCTACCTTATATAAGTTGGGAACTTCTTTGTGAATTCCTAGGGGTAATTTCAGGGTGTCTATTGAATTTGAAAAGTTGAAAAATTTCTCTGGGAAATTTCATTATTACTGGGAAGCACCCTTATCATGTAGGGTATCCATCAAATCTAGAAATCTAGGAAATTTTCTCCATCATAGAAAAATCATGGAAGCTCAAGAATTTTCACCTAAATCATAGAAAATCCCCAAGATGGACCCACCTAGCTTATTTGCAGATTTTTTTGTCGCATCTTTTACACTTAAGAGACTATATTTTTTTTTGTTTTTGAAAGATTCTGCCCTGTAGACCTTCACTTTGACTGTACGTGTCTTCATAAAAGCATAAAATATTGAATTCGAATTCATTCAGGTATTGGGTTAAATCTAAATCTCGATAGATTTCAAGTTATCATACGTGAAATTGTAAGCACTCTCAGATTTAAAGCTGACTCTGTTTCTGCTGCCGTTCTCTACTAGGACCTTTCCAGATGAAGTCGGATTGGTTATTGATGGAGTGAAAATTCGAAATATTGTCTCACATTAGATGTTAAAGGTCTATGTTGAGTTGTTTCCACGCGACCGATCTGTATGGGTGGCTGTCATGACAAACCTGGACAGACCGAATTTTTGGTCGAAGGCATTGTGAAGATTCGTCAATAAATTCGACCCCCAGCTTGAAGAATACTCACAAAATCTTGTCAAGTGAATCTCTATTGATCAATCGATGTATGCGAAATCAATTGGATTAACAGACAAGCCACTTTTATTTTTGAAAATAATTTTTCATAATGTTTTTCAGGAAACTCATCAGTCCATGGTGTAGAAAATGAGAACAACCGGAGCAATCCGTTCACACGTTTTGGTCACGAATATTCATCAGACTGATCTCATGATATGAATGAGCAGTGTGAATCGTCAACTTGAACACACATCACATGTTCATTTTCGGGCATTTTTGTAAAACCGCAATTACTATACTCCAATAATGTTTGATATGAGGATCAGCCAAATCTTCCCGTGGTAGAATTCTCGAACTGTTTCGCGGAGAAGTTTGAACCTTGAAATTTAATGATTTAATCATGTGGATGATCTGAGTACAGTATAGTATAATTCATAGGACACCCATCAACAACATCAGTATGAAGCTCACCATTTATAAATTACCATAAATCTCTAGGTAACAGGAGTCGGCTTACTCTAAAATGATCACATCGATTAGATCATATAGCTAACTGATTAAGGTCATCTATTCTATTTGTATTTTTAAAGTAGCTACGCAACCCTGCTGATTTATCCAGACGATTTTGGTGCATTTGCCATTTTCGCGTTGATGCTGTATGCACAAACTATCACAGACGATTAAACTCATACGACCTCGGTCTCGCGCGCGGGGCCGCATTAATTCTGCGCGCGCTCATTCGCGGCCGCCTGCTCGCACACCACAGAATTTCGCGACCGCTAACATTTTTCCGTTCTGCATTGTCGCAGACCCTGGCGTTCAGACGATTTGCTAGAGTAATTCTGCAACCACGGTTGCGCCGCCGCTGACTCAACGCTTTGTTTCAGCTTTTCAAGCAATCGAGGGGAAACGTTTCGCACTTTTATCCGCTCCGTTTCCCGGACCACCGATTCTTCCTGGTCGCGTTTATTTAGCATAGTCTAAGCGTTGCAGAGACGCCATCATCCACCAGGGAGAAAATCCCACTTTGAATTTGCCGCGTTGGGCTTCGATCAATCTTGAACGTCGTGCTAGTGGTAAGAGGGGCTAAACTTTCGTAATTGCCTCGCAATTTTTTTTTTCTCGTCGCGTAAGCACCTGGATGTACGATAAGGAAAGAGGTAGAGAGAAAGCATGGAAATCGCTACCACCAAGCAAAATTTATGTACGAGACGATGACGAACTGGGAGAAGAAGAGTTGGCTAATTTAACGGGCGTTAGTCGTGATTACGCTGCTGCGCGGTGGTGTTTCATGAAATCATCAGGTTTTTAAGGTTGGTAACAAATGTACCTAGGGAAATGAATTAGAATATCTCTGGTTCATCGGCTGCATGATGCCATACAGCAGGATGACGTTATGGTAGATTTGTAATTTTTTTTTTAGATGAAAAATCAAGGGTTATTAGAATGAGCACAGTCACAATTTTGAACTAGTATGTCAAAAAATGAATAAGTCGTCCGAGGGATGAAATACCCACACGAAGAATAACAGACTCTTCTTGTGGTGTCGAAAATCTCACTTAGACTTTCCACTTGTATCGAGCTTGGTAAGGGTTGTGTAAAAGAGCCAGAACATTGCTTCGATGATCTCATAATGAAAATTGCAAAAAAGCGACAGATTTTGCAAGCTATCACTGACCCACCCAGCAATGAGAAACTACGTTTTCTTCAATATTACGGAGAAATTAACGTTAGTTAAAAAAACCAAACAACTCCACATTTATTCGCAAAATATTCTAGCAATTCTTTATCGCTTCTAGATACCCCAACATAGAAAACCACGTGTAATGTGACAAAAGAGATGTGTGTTCTCGGGAATTCGTAAAGATCGTTTAGAGCAGTATATATATTAACTACCCTCGCGGTCCCGCATTGGGTAATTTAATTCTAGAATCTCTATTCCTGTTCTGATGTGTGTGCAGATTTCAGGTGGCGCTGTCTACCAAAAGGGCGAGAGGTTAAATATTTTGGAATTTCTACGAATGATATAATATTACACGTGAGGAGCTGGAAATATATGAGGGTTTCCACGGAACTTTTAACTTTTGTGTTACTGCAGTGTTCCAGGAGTATTTTGAACTATTCGAAGTGCGCAGGAGCGGTATTTTATAGTATTTGGCATCATTCAATATGGACTACGTTCTTTTTTGTTGAAACGATTCCTGACTTGTCAATAGCAGACCGCAAAAGATGATTTTTGGGTAGTTAACAAACGTACCAACGCGATTTTTTGAATTGATAAGGCTGTATCTAAAATACCTATGCCTTAACTACTTCGGTAGAATGATATATCCATCTACTAATCTCATATTTTGAGAAAATCTTTGATTCAGAGGTGTGCGCTGATTTGGCTATGATATTAGCTCTCATTTATCGATGTAACCGAGCTTTGTGGGAAAACTTTCTCTGGCTATTTTTGACGAAAATGATGAAATACCTTGTGCGAAACGGAGAATTTAGCAATGAGTTTCCGAAGTTAAAAAATACGCTGCTAAAAGTGATTAGCAGAATGCTTTCTCACGGCGTTATATGATGATAATTTTAACGAAAAAGAAAGTATCCTATATTTTGAGTTTTTCTTTCGAGGAAGCATTCCAGAGAGATTTGGGTCATCTGAAAGGAGGTTTTTCCAACAATATCTATTGTTTGATTAAGAGAAAATTTTGATATAGTCGGTTTAAAGATGATTAAACTGGAGTCCTTTGTGGAAATTCCCTTCCCCTGAAAAAATTTTCATATGAACAATGTTTAACGGATTTTATGAAAATTTCGTATCAGCCAATCGATTCAGAATGGCGCATAAGTAAGTCTTTAGGTCATTAGAATTGAGATAAATTAGTCGTAAAGGATGATACGAGAGAAAAATGAATATTAATTCTAATTTTCTACTACTTTTTGAGTTATTCTTTTGAGGAAGCTTCTTATAGAGATTCAGGCCATCTAGACTGAGGTTTTTTTAACAATATCCCTCGTTTGGTTGAGACGGAATTACGATGCAGTGGGTTTGAGAAGGGTTAAAATGAAATTTTTTGTGAAAATTTTGATTTTTTCGGAAATTTGAGATTTGTGAAGACTCAAATGAATTTCGGTATCAACCAATCGATAGATAATGCAGAAAAAACCATAGTTTAGGTCATTGGAATTGAGATAAATGAGTCATAAAAGAAGGTACGAGGAAAAAATGAATATTAAGAAAAATTTCCCATTATTTTTTCAGTTATTCTTTAGAGGAAGCTTTTTAGAGAGATTTGGGCCTTCTAGTCTGAGGTTTTTTTAACAATATCCATCGTTTGGTTGAGACGGAATTACGATGCAGTGGGTTTGAAAAGGGTTAAAATGAAATTTTTGGTGAAAATTTTGATTTTTTCGAAAATTTGACATCTGTGAAGATTTTATAAAATTTCGGTATTAACCAATCGATAGATCTTGCAGAAAAAACCATAGTTTAGGTGACTCAATTCGTGGTGAGACCGTGTGAGAAAAAGATATTTAAGTATTAAAAGTCGAAATTCGAGCACTTTTGGTTGAAAAAGCCCATGGATCAAATTTGACTGGGAGCCGAAAGCTGCCAAATCACTGGGCTCTCAGAAATTGGATTCTTCACAACTTGTAGAAAGCCAAAAGTTGATATGGTGAACAGAAAAAGAGAAAGCGTGTCCGATAGAAAACAACACACACACACACACACATACATACACGGAAAAAGGGGTGCAAAGATGAGTCTCTGACGGGTTTGGAAGGGCATTAGGAGGAAAAGTGTTACCTACATTTGATAGATTTTGGCGAGAGGAAGAGAATGGTCTTTGGCTTTTTTAGATAAAAGGAATTTTGTTGAATAATATGTTGGTTTTAATGAAAAATTTGATCAAATTTTCGTTGGGGTGAAAACAAAGCTTTCTCTTTAGAGAAAGCAAAAGACGAATCGAATCCCGTTTGGTTTGTGAGTGTGCGTTGATCCGGACAAATTTTATAAAGCTTCAAAGCTCATAAAATTATCGCGCCACTGGCTTTGAAAATGGTCATTTTTTGATGTCATACTCAGGAGACGCGAAGCACACGGTTGGGTCATTGTGCTCTTTTTTCTTCATCTCAAAAAGGATATAACCGCACTGTTTTGAGTTGCAATTGTCGACCGGTATTTCTATGAGAAGCTAAGGAGAAACATTTGAATCTCAATGGTAAGCTAAATAAGCCTCTAAATGTGATGGTATATCGATTTTCTTGATTTTTACATAGTATTCGGCTGAAATATGAACAAAATAACACCACAGTGTATTCTAGAAATTGAAATGAGACTCATAGCTCTTGACTCGATTTTGGAAATTTACATCGAATTTCGGAGAAATCAATGATGAAATTCATCTTAAAGTCAAGTCAGGCAAAATAAAATCCGCATCGATCGTCTAGACAATGTTTTGAATCGAATCTATTCGATTGAAGTTGATTCACGAATGTTTCAAGAGTGAAATTCTGTACATGTCGTTCTGAACCAGATACCTCGGCTTGGAAGAGAGTGGCATCACGTTCTTCACATGTTTTCGAGGTCTGAGAATCACATGAAACCCATTTCAAACGTGTGCAATGAGAAAATTTTTTTTTTATTCCAGAGGGTCAATAGTTAGAAGTTCCATGGAAACCCTCATATGCCACCCCGATTCCATCTAATCCTCTCCAATTAATCTCAAAATTGGTCTGATTTTGTATCTTTGCCGCAAAAGTAAAACCACTCTGGAAGTCAGCGGTTCCAATACTTCATTTAAACTTTTATCCAGTGAGCATATATTGCATAAAATTGTAGAAATTTTATAGGTCGATGCAGGGTCAAAGTATGTTCCAGTCAAAAGTAAACTCAACCTATACATCCAGCTCTATTATATTCTACCGTGAACTTTATCTACTACAGGTATTTTGATCATCATCCCGTATCAAGTTCAACCTTCAGCATCTTCCATATCATCTCTCAAATATCTGCCTGGAATGAATGGAATTTCGAATGGCGAGGACTCCGTGGGTGGATACCACTTGAAAGAGAACAAAACCACACTCGCGAATCCATCATTCTCTTTACCTTATCGACTAGCCCATATCGCGCTTGACTGAGCGCACTGGATATTGCTCATTGCGCCGATAGCTATCTAATATAACCTCGACCCAAACGGGTCAATCGCTCAAAGCTCCCTGAAAACGCATCTCCTCGCACATTTCCTCAGAGTTGCGGTTAGCACCATCAACCCCCCGCCTTCTCCCCTATCAAAGTATTCCAAATCAGATTTACGATAGTAGAGTATACCCAAGCCAGTGCTTCAAAGCTAACAAAAGTTTAATTGAACTGCGTCCCAAATTGGTCCGTCCTATTAATGCTTCCGATATACCGTCGCTGAATGTGAAAATATTTCATTCGGATGCAGTGCATAAGTTCATATACCACACACTTGACCTAGCAAAAATAAGTACCATCTGGAATTCGCACCCTGTGTGTTGATGTAGCCGAGGGTGGCAGCGCTGTAATTGGCCGACTGCTCTTAATTACTCGGCTCTCTGTGGTTTTGGGAAGTGCGGGCTCAGCCGCATGGTATCTATACGTACAAGAGAAGCCGCAAGTAGTAGGGCCGTCGTCGTCGTCGTCGTAATTCAGGCAAGTTTCGTGACACGCGCGTGCCGAGTCGTCCCGGAGAATTAGTCGTTGACGCGCCCTCCATGTACAGCACAGTATGGTATTCAGCAATCGTCGTGAAATAGTAGAAGTGGATATGTAACCGTGATGCAATCGCAACAAATTCACGGCCCGTGAGCACCTGCAGATGTAGTAAAACAACTGTGTTCGCTTATCCTTATTGCCTTTATCCCCTTGATGTTCATCTTTGTCGTACGCTAAAATTACAGTAGCTTTGAGTAATCGGGACGCACAACTCTTTGTGTTTGGAGGTTGATGATAAGCTCTTGATGATGATTTTTCATTTTCCAAGTAGGGTGCTGTCCACGGTTCTCTATAATCCTCCTGTGAGTCCTTAATGTCCGAACTTTCGGTATCATTTTTTTGAAAACTATAGTATTTTTGATGAGGAACCTAAATTCCTTACTCGTACGAAAATCTTGCATGTCACGAATATCTAAGGCCACAGGTGAGACGCGAGCGTGCCAGGCAGGCTGCCAGTCTGACAGTGAAAGTCATTATGGATCTAAATTAGGGGACATCCATAAATTATGTGAGGGAAATCTTCTATTTTCTGACCCCTCCTCCTTCCATCTTACGTGAGATTATCAAATTTCACCCAAGTCCAACTTTTAAGCATAAAAGGGTATAGCCGGGTAAGATGGTGAAATCGGCCCCAGGCTACATCGCCAGGAAAATTATGGGGTTCAGTTGGTACATAAAAAACATACCTCCAGAAAAAATTTCAGACCTTTAGACCCCTCCAGGCCGATATACGCTCAAAAAAGCTAAAAATCGGTATTCTTTTTTTTGTGGCGAGACCAATGGACAAAAAAATCTGAAAAAAATCACAAAAATCTGTCTTAACGCAACGAATATGAAAAGATTTTTTTCAGAATTTTTAAGTGTCACACAGTGGCTAGAAAAAATTTTCAAATTTTGAGAAATTCACCGAAAAAACGGGGAGACAGGTGCAGGCCGGGAGAAAATTTTTTCAAGTGTATTTTTGCATATTCTACCAAGAAAAAATTTTTGCGCCATCTTTTAGGTGGTACAACACCTCGAAAAAAATCGAAAAGTGTCAAAAACGCTGTTTTTTGCGTAAAAAGCTATTTTCAGCGTATTCAGTGACTTTCCACAGGAATGAGACTATTTTTTTCGGAAAGATCGTCGAATTTCCAATGAAAAACCATGTGTTAACGGTTGATTTGTTGATTTTCAGATCGAATCTAGTCTCAGAACAACCGAAAATTCATCAAAAATCGGATCGCCCACGCTCTCAAAACGATCAGAGCTTTCTCCATTCCGTAGAAGCTTCCAAAATCCATTGAAATATAGGGAATTGAGCAGTCTATTGCAAGATGGGACTCAGTATCGAACCCCCCCAGTATTTGTGGCCTGTTCCATTTCCCTAGGCAAGCCGCCATTTTCGTGCAATCCGTTGTCCCTTTCGACAACTATGAGCACAAAGATGGGCTTGCCAAAGATGGCGGCTTGCCTGGGGAAATAGAACGGATCAGAAACACGCACATTGGGTCACGGTATTCACCCGTCTTTGAAAAAAACAACATCTTGAAACATACTCATAGATATTCATCTTTCGAATACCATCTCATCGACGCGAATAAAATCGCGTCCAGATCACAATTTTATACACCGGTCTGAGCACTCCATCCATAAATGCAGCCAAACCATCGCGTTTCTGAGTCACGGCTCGGCAGATGGTCGCTCATCCAGAAAGCGTTTTGACAGGCCGGCAGTGATGAGCACGGCTTATTGGTAGCAAACAGCAGCAAACAGTGCAGTCGACGCCGACAATAACTGACATTAACCTCAAAGGTTTCGGTGGCTCGTGAGGCAATCAGCCGGTCTCTAAAAGTTGCGTGTTTATATCAGAGTTTGGATGAATGGAGCTGAGCTCTCTCTGCATGCTGAAATCTTGAACAATCAAAGCGCTTCCTGGCTGAGCGGCCATCTTGCCGAGCTGTGGCCTGTGACTCAAACACACGATGATTTTGCCTTATAGAGTGCCCAGACCTGTATATAAGGTTGTGGTCTAAACCTTAGATCCGCAGGCTAAAAGGAATCCAAAGTCGAAAGTTTACCAAGGGTAAAAGCCATTTCTGCATCTGGAAATGTTTCTATGAAACAATTGAATAAAATGGTATATCAAGTGTTCCCTGGCACCTGAATGTCTACTGCATTAGCTACGTCAATGTTTGGGATCCCCAGGAAGGTGCTGGTCTTAGAGCCCGGCGAAGTTGTTATTGCAGGCGTACCTCCATACTCGTGATAACACCACTTTCTGAGGTAAGGATGACAAAAACTCACGGGAGTAATCAAATCATATATACATGGTAATAAAGGTAAATCATGAGGATAATATCAGTATCTCAAAATAATCATTCATCGAGAGATTAGACATCTGTGAAAGTGCATCTACATTTCTGTATATTCCTGCAATCGTCCCTGTAGATCATGATTCCATGAGTGAGCTATCAACTGCAGAATAAGCAGATCTGTACTTATGAATTCATATTCATGATATATCACTCAATATAAAGGACTTGATCAATTTTGTGGGGATAAAGAGTCTCAACATTGATCTAATCACGTGAGCGAGACATTGATCCACCTCAATTGACTGCTCATCTCACAGTGGCTCATCTCATCACACCATAGATAAATACATCTCTTGCAAGCATTCTCCACTCAAGGAATGTCTGAGGTAAGTCACTAAAAATGTTTCTTATTGCCCAGCAGAAATTGCCCAGTCAGATTCTCATACTGCTAACAGGAATATGTTTCAAGATGATTCTCAGTGGTTTTTGACTGATTCCATCAAGTCTATAGACCTTGTAGTACTACTACTACTTCTTGCAGTACTACAAAGAACCCATATATATATGGGTTCTTTGTAATAAATTGGTGATAGGAATACCATCATATCCTCGCGCCCTATTGACAAAACTATTCCATATCTGATCAATGATGAAGTCAACACCAAATAAACTGCTTTTCAATAATCTACACTATCTATACTTTATTTTGCAGCTTCGTCGTAGCCACTTTATGCATAAATAACACCTCCAAGGATCTCACTTGGGAGTACTCTTAGCGTATTAGCTCTACCAAATGTGTAGTTAAAATGTAATAATGCGTTCAAGATCAATCATCTTATTGCCCTTAGTAAGTTTTTCATTTTCAAGATCCAATTGCATGATGCATTTATATTTACATGTTCTAAGATGATGCATCTCATCTTTCAGGCTACCGATTCAGATAGTAACAGGATCAAGGAAATGTTTCTGGATTTATCAGATATCTGAAAGCATCCAGTAGCTTTGATGTCTCCGGTTTTTCAGTTTTCATGAACAGTCTGGAAAATGCAATCATCATAAGGTTATAGGGACACGAGAGAGACTGATTCATCACATCATAAGCGAGTAAGTGAGTTGGCACTTCAATTTATCATTTTTTTTGACACAATCAGCCCTTCAGTTGATAATAGATTGGATGAGCCAGATGACAACAATATGGAAAGTTCTGAGATGATCTCGCTGCACCCATCATGTGATGAGAAATATATGTTGATGTTCACTGCAGACATCATTTCAACTCTCTTGATGTATGACATGAGGGATAAAACTTATCCTTTCCCCTTCCAAAATGTGTACTGAGGGAACGTTGAACAGTAAACAATGCATTTCATTTTGCGAGAGATTTTTCTCAAGACCTAAAATCAGGACATCCTTACTTGATAGTTATCTGGGGACAAATGAGTCATCTCATCTCTCTCCCAATGATTCCTTGATAGAATAGGAATTCATTGCACCATTCTAGGAGTTCTTGTGACAACCACACCCTGGAGCCAATACCATACTTGAAACAAATGACTCACTTGAAATGACTCAGGGATTTGAGATACTAAAATTAATTATTCGAGGAATGATTCAGTGGAATTGACCCATTGAAAAGCAGTAATTTGAAAAATCTGATCAGAAATGAATATTCTACGCCTGAAATGTGAAGGACAATTGAATCAGACGTTGAATGTTGACGTTTTTTTCAAGTTTTCATAAGGAGTCATTCTAGTATCCTGAATCCCTGCGTTATTTCAAATGAGTCAATCAATTTAGATAGGGTCATCATCAATACTTACATTTTGCCGTGTTCAAATTGGTAATGTTTTTTGTAATCTTTATTCTTTTTCGATTCATGCAATGATACTCTTATACAGAAGCTCACCAATCTAATCTTATTGGAGAGTAATTTGTTCTCTCCCACCGTTTTTGAACTTCAGTAAACCTGTGGGTCTATTGGATATTTTCCAGGTCCGTCATGGCAGCAAGTCAGAGACAAGAACAGAGAAGAAGGAAGTGTGTTGGGTGCAACATCTACGAGAACAAGATTAGAGGGGCTTGTAAAATAGTCGAAACGGAGGAAGAGAAAATACTCTTCGAACGTACTTTAACAACTTCCGTTTCAGTCGGTGACATTTAATGTCCAAAATGTCGCTCAAAAGCAAGGAAGATATGTTCAGACGAGGAAAGAGAACGCAAAAGACTGAACACTTCACCAGGCAGTAGTAATCGGCCTCTGAGCCAGCAGTCTTCAGAGCAATTGATATTCAGTTCTCCTCCAACTCAATCTTCTACACAATCATCTGGAGATGATCCATCGGTCTCATATAACGTTAGACCAACGAGAGATGGCGAGAATGAAGAAATGGTTACATTGCCATTTGGAAGAACTATCAGAAGTAATCGATACTGCTGCCTGTGCGGTTCTCAAGATCGCCTAACAGTTATATCTTTCGAAGCCCGAATGCAGGCTTTCGCACAAAAGCAAATCGTCATTCCGAAATGTAATGGATACTGTCATAGCTCATTATATCGTTCTGAATACTTGGATATTGCATGTGATCTGGTGCCTTGATAGCTTATTCTATGAGAATATTACCCTTACAGATAATCGTTGTTGTGGCCATCATTTGAATGCGAAAAAGAAAATTTATGAAGAAGACTTGGAGACAGTGAGAATTTGCACTAATACATGTGAAGTACAAGTGTCTGTAGTGGCAAGGCTCTTGGAATCTTTGTCAGTCAGAGTTGATCAGGGAATCACAAACAGAGTTGCAGATTTTACTCTGCCAGAGCACCGCCTTAAACCACTTACAGGCTACAATTGGGAACAGATAATTGAGCTGAGAGATATGATGGTCTCGAGAAGAGATAGAGATAAGAGGACTGTGAACCAAGCTCTTGTTACATTTCTCTTCAAGTTGAGAAGCGGAAACTCCAACGCCATTGTATGCGCTGTGTTAGGGCTAGAGCGTGAACAACAAGTTTCCGATCACTGCAATTCTATCATTTCAGCATTTGTCACTGATATATTACCGACAAGGTTCGGAATTCATGCCGCCAATCGCGAGGATCTAATAAAAAACCACACGTCTAGTACTGCTAAGGAATTACACGATATTGACGATGATGTCTTGGTTTTGATCCTTGATGCGACTTATCTCAAACATCAGAAAAGCTCGAATAATTTCTACCAACGCAAATCATACCCAGGTCAAAAGAAGGCATCACTAGCCAAGTTCTACACTATTTGCACTACTACTGGTCATACAGTTGGAGTTCCAGGACCTTCCCCTGCAGATATGAATGATGCTACAATAACAAAAATTATAGTGAATGATAAGAGATATGGTTTCACGGATCTGCTTCGGAAAGGTGATATTCTAATAGTAGACCGAGGTTTCCGAGATGTAAAAGAGCTTCTAGAAGCACTTGGCTATAGAGTTTTCATGCCCGCTCTGAAAGGTAAACGTAAGCAGCTAACAGTTGAAGAATCAAATTGGTCGAGACTTGTGACTATACTTCGATGGGTCGTGGAAGCAGTTCACGGGATCATTGGTCAGAAGTGTAAGTTGTTACACCATCAATTTGATAACAAACTCTTGCCAAAAGCGCATGCTCTCTGCCAAATTGCTAGTTTCCTCCAGAATCATTTTGGCAAGAGAATCTATTCCGATAACCAAGACACTAAAGAAGTTGTTCAGCGCATGAAAGAAAGGATGAATACCAAAAATGAATTAGCTGAAGAAGTCGAGGCTCAAGGCTGGAGTAGGAAAAAGGTACCGTTCCAGGTGATGTCTGCGAATGAGTTGATAGATTTTCCTGAAATGACCGAACTTGACCTAGTCAAACTAGTCTCAGGCAAATATCAATTGAAACAGGCGATATCTTATCTTGCTGAAATGATGGGAGAGGATGACACATTCGATCTGTGCTACTTGAAACAAACTCGAGAGATTCTCAGAGTGAAAGTTCGATCAAGACATATCAACAGCAAAACTTACAATTGCTATGTTCACTATGCCCCCAATACAGTGGGTTGCTCTGGCATCAAAGGCCATTGCTGTGAATGTGCAAATGGACTTAGGACAATTGGATGTTGTTCGCACGTGTCTGCCATTGTTTACTACCTGTCACATGCTCGATACAAAGCCCGAATCGTCCGACCAGCTCAATTTTCGAGTAAACTCTTCGATCCAGATGTCGTCACAGTCATTGAAGAAGATAGTGATGAGGATTAAATCAATCGTCTAACCGATTCTGAACTGTCCCAAAAATCGCATTCTTCTGAATAAATTAGAATCTTCCCATTGCAAGCTTAGTTGTTACAATTGCATGTCAACTTATCCTAATAATTTGACAACCTGCACTTTGAGGGGTCCATGAGTCAACATGACTGGATTGCTAAAGAATCCGATTGAGTTTGAACAAGATTCCTGATTTGAGAGAATTGAAAGATATCGATGCTGGGTAAGTATTTTTTGCTGAGTATCGATATGATATTTTATAGCTCAACATCAACTAGTATCGTCCGTGACGTGCATATGTGATTGAATGATGAGTATAATCCTCATGTCGTGAATAGAACGAGGGTAGTCAATTCTGATTCCAACTTTCCCTGAGTTTGTTCTAGGCTCAAGGATGATGGATGGACTGGTGGTGCAAATCATCGTTCTCTGGTCATCAAAATGTTTTACTCCGTGAGATTGATCAGACTCTACCAAGAGTGTCTAGGGATTTTCTGTATGATTTTTGACGGGTCGGGGAGGGTGGAGGGGGGGGGGGGGTTCGATACTGAGTCCCATCTTGCAATGGACTGCTCAATTCCCTATATTTCAATGGATTTTGGAAGCTTCTACGGAATGGAGAAAGCTCTGATCGTTTTGAGAGCATGGGCGATCCGATTTTTGATGAATTTTCGGTTGTTCTGAGACTAGATTCGATCTGAAAATCAACAAATCAACCGTTAACACATGGTTTTTCATTGGAAATTCGACGATCTTTCCGAAAAAAATAGTCTCATTCCTGTGGAAAGTCACTGAATACGCTGAAAATAGCTTTTTACGCAAAAAACAGCGTTTTTGACACTTTTCAATTTTTTTCGAGGTGTTGTACCACCTAAAAGATAGGGCAAAAATTTTTTCTTGGTAGAATATGCAAAAATACACTTGAAAAAATTTTCTCCCGGCCTGCACCTGTCTCCCCGTTTTTTCGGTGAATTTTTCAAAATTTGAAAATTTTTTCTAGCCACTGTGTGACACTTAAAAATTCTGAAAAAAATCTTTTCATATTTGTTGCGTTAAGACAGATTTTTGTGATTTTTTTCAGATTTTTTTGTCCATTGGTCTCGCCACAAAAAAAAGAATACCGATTTTTAGCTTTTTTGAGCGTATATCGGCCTGGAGGGGTCTAAAGGTCTGAAATTTTTTCTGGAGGTATGTTTTTTATGTACCAACTGAACCCCATAATTTTCCTGGCGATGTAGCCTGGGGCCGATTTCACCATCTTACCCGGCTATACCCTTTTTAGATGAAAAGTTTCTTCTCAATACTGAGAAACAAAATGCATCCAAATATGTACACGTCGTATGGCTAAAACGAAGACTATTTCTCTCATTCGACACCTAGTCTGAAGAAGGTTGCGTTTGTATATGCATACACAGTCCAATCATCTCTTGAGTAACATAAGTTTTTGTACAATTCCAAATTGATATTGCAGGAGTTGAATAGAGAACGATGATACGGTATTTGGATTATATCAGTTTCTCCACTAGCTTCACGTTTTGCCGTGATCAATGATGAAATGCCATAAATACATACATAAGGTGGCTTGTTGACCCCCCCCCCCTCCGTAGTAAGAATTCGGGTGAATTCGTAAGGATTTTGGGGACTATCCCCCCCCCTAAGACCTTTACGTAATTCATGGACGTCCCCTTACGAAGCTGGTGGTATTGATCACACACTGCTATGAAATGAGCTAGGGAATTTTATGGTGAACGTAGTAGTTGGAATAAACAATAAAATCTTCCAAATTGATATATTCGTCTATACAGTCATGATTTACTGTAGAATTAAGCGGGAAAACCTTCGTCATGAATATTGGCGATACAGCTGTTCTATGCACGGAGAACACTGACAGAAAAGTTGAAACAAAAATGAATGAATTTTACACATAAGTGACCTCATAGCTAGAAAAAAATTTACAATCGCGGTACATTCCAAGATTTATTCATAATACTTTCTCTAATTACGAAGACGCTCAACCGAGTGAATTTAACACTGAATTATACATTTTAATACATAGTGAGACCATCGTCAGAGTTATCAGTACCAAATGCCTAGATATCATAATGAATTTGATTTCAAAGTACGAAGTCCGCGTGAATGGTAACGTGAAGGAAGTTGATATTTACTACTCATTTTCTAGAGCCTCTCAAGTGATTCTGTGTTCGAAATAATGTTCGGTCTGAGGAAGAATCAATCAATCCCTTCAGAGGTTGAAGAGCTCCGTTTGTGTGAAATGATGTTGTAAAAGTTTGATGATATGAGAAATGAATACCACAATGAGGAAAAAATCACCAGGAACAACGCCGTGGTATTTCAAATGAAGTTAATAGTTGAGCAAGAATCACCAGTTTTGTGAATATTTCAATTTACTACCTAGAGATATTAGAAAAAACGAGAAGAGGAAAAACACTGATGAGATGATGAAAAGTTGGCTGAGACAATTAGAGTGTTTGTCTCATAAGTTCGCAACTATTGTCTTTAACCCATACGCGCCTGGCGGGTACTGCAGGACTCATTAACAATATGTAGAAAATAATACATCCATGTCAATATTCCATGCCTTTCAAGGTTCCATCGTCATACCTGAATGTTATTTATGGTTTTGTTGAGCTCTACCAACTGTCTCCGACGTTCACGGCTACTTTCAAAATATCGTCAAGCCAAATTTGCAAAATGGTAAAAATGACACGTTACTGTACAAACAATATTTTACGTTTTCTGAGTTTTTGATTGAGTTCGAGTCTACGATATTTTTCAGTGGTATAAGTAGCACTGTCTTGACCAAGAGTGCTCACCTATAATATTCATGAATAACTAAATTTGTGAGAAATCTCAACATGACGGGACTAGTAACTGACATTCTAGAATGTTTTATGAGATTCTGCGTGCATTGCGCTTAATCAGAACCTCCAAAGAAGTGAATCGAATCAAGGAACAAAATATCTACCCGATTTTAGATGGTTCCGTTTTATATGGATTAGAGTCTTTCTATGACGTTGAATATTATTATTTTATTTTTTCAATTCTCAACTTTTATAGTTAACGTTCTTAAGGCGATGCGGTCGCCGTGCAACCCGGAAATTATATTTCATTTAGATGTACCTCAAAATTTTGATGATATGAAGTTTGAGACCAGTTGTCCATTACGTATTATCATCTGAATTGTGGTGTATAACTCGTCATTTTTCATTAATCCCAAGACTATCGGCGATGAACGAGAATAACTTGCCCGCGGGTACTTCCTAACCTACAAATTGGCACATTTTTGTACACAGAAATCTTGAAATCTTTTCCAATTTGGGCTGAACGAAGAGTTATCCAGGCCGAGTTAGATGATTACAAAGCCTGGATAACTCGCCGTTTAGCCCGAATTGGAAAAGATTTTGAGATTGCTGTGAATTAAAATCAGTGTGCACGGTGACCGCAGCGCCTTAAATGCACTCTTTCCTTGACTACATGCATGCCATACCTACTGAAACTCGTTTGTATTTGATCATAACTGTACCAACTCGCTTCAAAGTAGATTTAAATTGAGATTGAAATTTTAGTATTTTATGATATCGCACGAACGTGGATAGTTTTAGGATTGTATGTGGTATGAGCGAGTTGAATAAGTTCCACCTAAGAAGATCACACATCTGCGCGCATTCTCGGATGACAATTCTCCAAACACGATTATCCAAAAATCTTAGCCAAAAGAGGAATTTCCAGGCTAAAATATTCTAAAATTTGATTTTGTAATGGTCCGCGACAAAAGTACGAGGTCATGAAAAATTGACGAGTGATGACATTCTTGTAAATTATTCCAATTGGACTAGGTATCATACATCAAAGTGATGAATAACGTACCCCAGTACCTAGTTAGAGTTACATGATTGAGAGTCGGCTTACGTGTGTATTCCTGTGTACAATGTTTGATTATTAATGATTTTGTGTAAGCTTCAATGTATGTCTAAATCAGTACATTTGAATTTGCATACAACTACGTACGATCATTACATCAGAGAGCTCACTCGAGTTTCACTAATGAATGTTGATCTTTCTTACTCCTCATCAAATGTATCATATCCTGAAAAATTACCCAATTAGCATCAATTATTTGAATTACTAGAAATTGAGATGTCCTGGAATTTTTCTGTCCTCCTAATCAATCAATTTCTAATTGAAACTAGCATTATTCTCATGAGTCAGAGACCCCTGAAATTATTTAGTAATTCAATATTGATGGTTATAAATTCATGATTGATGATCAATCTAAGTTGTCAGAAAAAATTGTCTTTTGAAGTTCATAAAGATGATATCATCTTGAATAATATCTGCGGATGGATTCATTGAAGTATACTATCCTGCATATTTTGACATATTTCATGCCACACAGACTTCAAAAAGTGGTCCTGATACAGTTTAGCCCGCTGAATCTGAATCCGTTTGCCGATTTGCTCTATCACATCACGTTTTCGAGATAATCGATGTCAAAGTTGTAAAAGATGCCGATCTGGCTAATTTTGAGGGCTCTTTGTTATGAGGGAGGTTATCGTAACTCTGTGAGGCATAGTCCCTTATCAAAGGAAAGGTCTTCAAAATAAGCCCACATGGGTCAAAATCAGTTGAATCTTTTCTGAGTGGCAACGAATTGAAAAACTTCCAAAATGCAAAAAGACTGGCCCCGCCCATCCTATAATTTTGCATAGGCCGGTGGAGGGTAAGATGGTGGGGGTGTCCCATGCTAGAACATAGGATGGGCGGGGCCAGTCTTTTTGCATTTTTGAAGTTTTTCAAGTCGTTGCCACTCAGAAACGATTTAATTGATTCTGACCTATGTGGGCTTGTTCTGAAGATCTTTTCTTTGATTAGCGACTACACCTCACAGAGTTACGATAACCTCCCTGATAACAGAGATAAGAGCCCTCAAAATTAGCCAGATCGGCATTTTTTACAACTTTAACATCGATTATCTCGAAAACGTGCTGTGATAGAGCAAAT
Source organism: Eretmocerus hayati (assembly GCA_029851415.1). Lineage (NCBI taxonomy): Eukaryota > Metazoa > Arthropoda > Insecta > Hymenoptera > Aphelinidae > Eretmocerus > Eretmocerus hayati. The sequence goes on from CM056741.1 coordinate 156,592,180, forward strand.
CGGCAAACGGGTTAAGATTCAGTGGCTCCAGCTGCACCATAATTGGTGTGCATTGTTCATGTGGCATTTTGATGCAGGACTATGATTATTTTAGAAAATTCAGATTTTTTTTGAGATCCCCTTGCAGCCTCTTCGGCCTAGCACGGGGGGCCCCTTTACCACTCTGGTGTGAAGAGTTATGCCCGAATTTTTCCTCTACCTGGATCCCAGCTTCCCCGGAGTGACCTACGCCATATGGTTTGCAGCCATCGGATGCCTCTCTCCAATGGCGGTAAGGCCGACATTCCACGCCTCACGAAGTGAGCCATCGGATCCGCTGTACCCTTAGCGTTCCCGGAGAGAGCCTCTTCGTCGTTTGTAAGGCCATGATTTGGTAAGACTCAAACTCCAATGCCGGTAAGGCCGACATTCCCCGCACCTCTCCGTGCACTCAGGAAGGCACGTCGGGTCGGCTTATCAACTCCCTACGTTACCCACTCTCCTCCTGCTTCGCGTTCGCCCAAGGCCCGCTAGTCGAACCTCGTGAAATGGGAAAACCCAGGATTTCTCTGAAGGATAATCCTGGGGAAAACGCCATTCCAAAGCAGGTGGGGTGTGATGGGTCCTTTTCCCGTCGAAAAAACCTCAGAAAAAATTTCCGAGTGATTTGGCCGGAAATCGAACCCACGACCCCTCGAGCAGTGTTGATTCTGAAGCTAGCACGCTACCGACTGAGCCAACACTGCTCGTTTAGAAAATTCAGATTAACTATTCTAGATTTTCGAAACGGCTCGATTGAATATATCAAAGTTGCAAGCTATTCAGAGATTCTTGCATGAATAGTCAACATGTTGAAAAAATGTTCAATAATGCATCGAATTCAAGATGCATCACTGCGCATTCAAAACTTCACAACATGGTGCACAATGCACAACGCATGGCACACGACCGATCAGTTTATTGTGCAATCAGACAATTGATCAAATGGAAAAATCCATCGATCAGTCAATCTCACCCATAGCCCACACGGCCACGTGATATATTGTAACCAGACCAGACCAAACTAGGACGAACTATATCGAACTAGACTGACCAAACTGAATCAAACTTGACCGGATCAGACCTCATTAGATCGGTTACGTGCAAAGAGATAGAACTGATTCGTAACAGACCGTATTAAACCGTATCAGACCGTAATGAACCGACCGAGACTGTACTAGACCAGAACAGGCCAACCTGGACCAGACTAAACCAAACTAGATTGGACTAGACTGTATGAGACGGTACTAGACCGTACTGGTACCGATCTAGACCGAACTAGAACGAATTAGACCAAATTGGGCCGAAGAGGAACGAACTGTGTATTTATTGCGTCTAATTGTATCCAATCACCGAAAGATTTTTCATCATAAACTGAAAGACTTTTTCTAATAGAAATTGTAGAATTCCCCCTAGACACTAACCTAACCCTGTAGAAATGTCACTAACCCTGTTTTTTCCTAACCTAACCTGACCTGTCGTGGTGGAAAATGTCCCTAGACGTGTTTTGACCTAATTTTCTCCCATTTTACCCCTAGGATGGAATATCCCTAGATTTCGCTAACCTAACCTTACCTGAAGGAAAAATTGCGCGTAGCACGGTTGCTCTTCGCGTTTTTCTCTCGGATTTTTTTACTTACCTTGGATTATAGTATTTTAATTTCGCACTTGTTTATCACACGATACAGGTTTTTTACCTGATTCCGGTTTTGACCTTCCTAATTTTACCTGACTGAAAATTGGCGCGTAGTGCGGTTACTATTAGCGTTCTCTTCTGAGAGTTTGTCACTTACCTTGGTATACAGTTTTGTGATTTCGCAAAATTGTTCACCACGCGATATAGGTTTTTTACCTGATTTTGGTTTTGACCTCTCTATTACTTGATTTTGATTCGTAATTCATCAGTATTGTTTCTTTGTTGTTTTCGCTCAATACGGCTTTTCAAGCCGATTACTTTTTGAACCACTACTCTCCCCCCTCTAATTATGATCTTAATGATTAAAGATGATTAATGAGAACGAAATAATCTTCTGAAATTTTCTAAAATATAATAAATTAGTCGAAAGTCTGTTCGTTGCTTCCTTGCCTTGTGTTATCGTTGTTTTCGCACCAAGTTCTTTGAAGTCCCGCTCACCACACTTTCGTGTGGCGTCAGGTACAGGAACATGGGCTACTGCAATGTTTCTAAGCGTATTGTGAGTCCCTCTGTTTCTGTCTGAATCTATTTTATTTATGACGTGAAACTGTCTAAAGTCTGTCTGTTGAACCCTCCCCCCGAGTCACCGTTGAATTCGCACCGGTTTCCGGACTTACTCACCATACATAGATATTATGATGTCGCAAGTGCGGAAATACGGATTGTTTCGACGATGGGAGTTTGGGTTCTTCTGTCTCAGTCTAAAGATGGAATGTGATGTATGGAAGTGATTAATGGAATGTCTCGGATGAAGTGAATGATGGAGTGAGAATTTTGTAGAGAAGGAGATGAGATGGAGTAGAAAATGGTATGAGAAATGAAGAGATAGAATGAAGGTAAGATAGAATAGAAGAAGAGAAGGAAAAGCGATGAAGAAAGAGTAGGTAAGGAAATGAGATGGTGATAATGAAGAGTATGGGATAAAATATGAGATTTAAATGAGATATAACATGGGATCAATGACTGTGATGTATGAGATGGATGAGATGGATGAGTGTGATGTAATGGAATGAATGATTGCCTCACCCTCCTACTTGTATGTGAATTCGGACGCAACCTCTGCAACCGAAGGCGGCTTACCTGCGTGCAAAAATTCGCATACAAGTAGGTGATCATTGGCGTATTTATGAAGAATGTTATGAGGTGGTGAGAATGATGTGAAGAACGAGATGAGATGGGGGTAAAGTAGGAAGTTGTATGAAAGACGATGAGGTTGAATGAAGTTAAGATGGAATGAAAGTAGAGAAGGAGAGGAGATGAAGAAAATGTAGGAAAGGATATGAGATGAGACGAATGAAAAGTATTTATGATGAATGTGATGAGGTGATAAGAACGATTTAGAAAAGGAGTTAAGATGACGGTGAAGTAGAAAATGATATGAAAAATGATGAGATTGAATGGAGGTGAGATGGAATGAAAGAAGAGAAGGGAAAGCGATGAAGAAAAAGTAGGAAATAAGATAGATGGTGATAATGAAGAGTATGGAACGAAGTATGAAATGGAAATGGGATGAAACATGCAATGAATGACGAATATGTATGTCATGTATGAGATGGATGAAAGGGATATAACGGAATCAATGATTCCATTGCCTCACCCTCCTAATTGTATGCGAATTCGGGCGCAATATCTGCACCCGAAGGCGGCTTACCTGCGTGCAAGAATTCGCATTCAAGTAGGCGATCATTGGCGTATTTATGATGAATGTTATGAGGTGGTGAGAATGATGTAAAGAACGAGATGAGATGGGGGTAAAGTAGGAAGTTGTATGAAAAGCGATGGGGTTGAATGAAGTTAAGATAGAATGAAAGTAGAGAAGGAGAGGAGATGAAGAAAATGTAGGAAAGGAGATGAGATGGGACGAATGAAGAGTATTTATGATGAATGTGATGAGGTGATGAGAATAATTTAGAAAAGGAGGTAAGATGACGGCGAAGTAGAAAATAAAATGAAAAATGATGAGATTGAATGGAGGTGAGATGGAATAAAAGGAGAGAAGGGAAAGCGATGAAGAAAAAGTAGGAAACAAGATGATGGTGATAATGAAGAGTATGGAACTAAGTATGAAATAGAAATGGGATGAAACATGCAATGAATGACGAATATGTATGTCATGTATGAGATGGATGAAAGTGATATAACGGGATGGATGATTTCATTGCCTCACCCTCCTACTTGTATGCGAATTCGGACGCAATTTCTGCACCCGAAGGCGGCTTACCTGCGTGCAAGAATTCGCATTCGAGTAGGCGATTATTGGCGTATTTATGATGAATGTGATGAGGTGGTGAGAATGATATGGAAAGGAGATGAGATGGCGGTAAAGTAGGAAATCGTATGGAAGATGATGCGATTGAATGAAGTTGAGATGGAATGAGAATAGAGAAGGGGGAGAGATGAAGAAAATGTAGGGAAGGAAATGAGATGTTATGAATGAAGAGTATTCATGATGAATGTGATGAGGTGATGAGATTGATTTAGAAAAGGAGATAAGATGAAAGCGACGTAGAGAATGGCATGAAAAATGAGGAGATTGGATGAAGGTAAGATAGAATAAAAGAAGAGAAGGAAAACGATGGAGAAAAAGAGATGGTGGAAAGAGGGTGGTTGGCAAGAGAATGAGATGGTGATGATGAAGAGTATGGAATGAATTATGAAATTTAAATGAGATAAAACATGCGATGAATGACTGTGATGTATGAGATGGATGGGTGAGTGCGATGTAATGGAAGGGGAGATCGCCTCACCCTCCTACTTGTATGTGAATTCGGACGCAACCTCTGTACCCGAAGGTGGCTTACCTGCGTGCAAGAATTCATCTCCAAGCAGGCGATCATTGGCGTGTATGAATGATGTGATATGTATGATCGTCACTCTCTGCGTTTACAGGGTTGAGACTGTCTATCTCATCAATGACAACGAAGCATCGAAAGAACGCCCGCATTATGATGTTTGATAATGAACATTAGCTGATTTAGTTATAGATTTAATGCGATTGATAAATCATAAGCGGGAGTGAGACGCTGATGAAATTAGAAGAAAATTATACGTACATGCATGTAAAAGTTTAAAATTCAATCATCGAATACGTTTTGGTATACCACGTTGTTAGTACAGAATGGGAGTAAATATCCTTTTTATTCGCTTTTCTTGAACTCGGACGCGGCCGGACGGAATCTTGTCACCAAAATCTATGTGTGAGCGCGTCAATGATTACGGTTCGCGTACATTTGTGTTAGTTTCGGGCTCTGCGCGTTCCAAAATTGTGTCAACGTAAAACGGGTTACTGCGCAGCGTCGGACCTCTCTCTCTTTCTCATTGTATCGCACGCGATCAGCAAGAGCCTCGCTTTAGAATATCACAGCAGTCGACGCAACTCGTCGATTCTTCGCAAACCCTAAAAGGTTTACTCTTTCAAGTTTTGATTGATCAAAACATAATGATTATATAAAAAACTGCCTGTAGGACCCATAACCTCCTCGAAGTGCTGCCACTGCCACGCGATGCTGTCCTTTCAAGCCTAAACTGCTGCTGGCTGTGTTGCTGCTTTTAGTGCTGTTATTGTGATGATTCGATGTTTCTCAGTTTTCAGCAGTTTTCAGAGTGCGGTCGATCTTGCCTAACTATTGGATTCTTACAAATTTTCCGCATGCGGCCTCGCTATACCATGGTCTTATCAAAAGTTTCTCTTCACCACGTGTGACCAATAAGTTTGTGATGAGTGTTTTCAGATAGAAAATAACAGGTACCTCTAAGAGTTGAATGGTTTCATATTTTTGCAAGCCCAAAGAGGAAGTTGAGGCCTCAGTGTGCAATCAAGTTTCGTGGTGTATGTACAGTAAGCGTACTGAGCCAAAGTTCTGGGCTTCAAATCATGAAGCACAATCAAGGTGATGAGTGATATTGCATGAGACACCGTGTGTTTCTTGATTCGTCATTGGAATCAGACTCCCTCCTCACTGTTAGTATTGTCTGCTTCAAAAAACTTCAGATGAATGACGGAATGGACTACATCCAAAGGTAAAATAGTCACAGTGGCTCTACACGTTATGAACTTGTTTATTAGAACCATTGAGGATGCTTCCTGTTATTTCTTGATGCATCACAGAGATTCAACAGTCTCTTTTGGCTAAATTTTCATGGGCCCAGCCATTAAAGTGTAGCATACCATGTTATATTGGGCTCAAGACTCATTCCATTTCTAATAAATTTCACTCTACTGATTTAGGAATATGATCATCCATGTTCGAGTCAAAATTCCGAGAATCGATTCAAAATTCGCATTCCACCACTCACGAGTATCCACGACCGCGAGCTACAAATTCTGCAGCATCAGCAATAATTTTTCTAGCTGTAGCTATAATTTTTATATCTGGTGGGAACAAAAGATTTTTGTTGCGGGAATCTATAAAAATTGATGCCACTCCCAGCAGAAACTATAGCAGGTTCTATACTTTCTATTGAAATGCCGTTTCGTCCCACTGCTGTAGTGGTCCGCAACAATTTCGATAGCCAAAAGTTTCTCAGTGTAGATTAATATCCTGATGATACGTTGAAAATCATTTCAGTTTATCGATCACTTATCATCTATAGGGCTTCACCATGAACATCGAGTGTTTCACGTGGACCCTCTTTCCGAAGATTGAAGAATATTACTTTGGAATTTCACATTTTCGCTTCTGTACTGCCTCCAACAGCGTTGATGGACTATATCTATTCGAACTGCTACGAAGCTGATGTCTTTTCAATCATGTTCCGTCGTCGAATTCACATCCATCGTTCAAAAGAGAACTTCGTAAGAAGTTTATCGAATTTCCCAAGAAACAGCCGGTGCTATTGAGTCTTGCCTCGCAAATGTTAAATTTTAAACTTGTTTTATGAAATATATTGGAAGAACTTGGAACGCCCAACACAAAATGGAGGAAAAATCGCTCGAGATGTCAAGGGTCTTGAAAAAGCTTTGAACAATGTAATAATAATTCTCACAATGCAGTAACGGAAGAAGCAGATCCTTCGGAGCGCGTAAGAGAAATGAACGTGGAAAAAAAGCATTCTCAAAGCTATTTCCGTAAAAGCTCTCATGCAGATCAGCAACTTTTTCTCGTTTCGACTTATTGAAAATACTCAATCGTATTCGATATGACTACTCTTACTTCTTTTACTTTCTCAGTCACTTACTGTAAGTAGCTTTCTTTATTCGTGCACCGGAAAAAATTTATTTGAACCGGAGCAACATCGCTCGATCCACCAACGAGCGGAATATTCTCAGCGTTGTCAACAGTAGCGACTCCGTGACTGGCATATAATATCAGCGATACATTCCGGCATACATTTTTTCGGGGCATAGACCCGTCCACGGATATCAAGTTTGTTCACTGCAAACAGTTAAAATCCATCTGGTTATGCATTAGTGCAGACACGCTTGCTGCATTAATTCGTGGATTATTATCGTTCGAATCGAAATAGCACACCTTATTGAATCCCATGAAAACCAACAAGTATTTTTTCATTATTAATTCAAGCTTGCAAATGATTTATCATTCATCACCCGTGGACAAACTCTCAAAGAAAATGGAAAAATCGCGTTGCAAGCCAGGAAGGTGGAATTCCGTTAACCGTATCCGCATCTCGGCGTAGTCCCAAGGATTCATTTCAAGATCTGAGAAAGGCAAGATGGATCGGTCAAGTGTGGTCTGTAGCGAGCTTGCAAGTTCGTCTCGATTTCAGCTGAAATTTCAAGCAGGCGAGTGACGTCTATCCGTTCTCATCCGCTAGCTTGTCTGTGTCCCATTGCAAGTTCCACTTTACAGTATTGTCGCTGACAACTAGCTGGACTACTCCCTCGACTTGCGATATCCCCTCCCCTCCAACCCCCACCCCGTATAATTATTCGAATGTTTCATCGTGGAAATTCTTAGTATAGTCAACGGAAGATGGTTTACGTCGCTACACAGCATCTTCGAGCTTTAGAAATTGGCCAAGTCAGGGGAGCATTTCTAATCGAATTAGCGCCTGAGCTTGCAAGCTCACGCGTGTATAAGACTCTCAACTTTGGCAAAGCTTCTCGTCGTCGTCGTCATCGTCGTCGACTCTACACCACACCAAAAACTCGGATCGCGAGACGGGTTATTAGTCGCCGTCGTCGTCTAACGCCGACACGTATACACCCTAGTTCGCGTGAAAGTTTGCACGCTGAGCTTGCGAGCTTTGCGACGTGAGAATGGTGAATGCTGCAAAGAGTGCGTTGCCCTCTAGATCGAGACCGGACCACTTTGCGAAACTGATGCGCATCGTCGAGCTATGCTACTGTTTGTCTTTTCGGCTTATGTAGGTCTACCGGTGTAGATTTACGGATCTTTGAACGGATCTGTAGATATACTAGGAGTTGGTATCTTGTGTCTGATACGTTTACGAAGTATTGAGTTACAAGTGAAGGATTGGATGATTCTGGTGGTGGACAGTTGTGATGGTAGCGAATCTCTGAGAAATATATAGTTGACGAAGGCCTGAGAGACAAATTGGAATGGCTTGGAGAACTGGGAAAACTCGTGTGGCTTTGAGTATCGAATTTTGAGCTTTGAGAGTTGACGCCTGGTCTCGGTATAGTAGCCTTGTGGAATATATACTGTAGAAACTCGGATGGCTCGGTTTTGCCAAGGGATTTAGACGAGGGATTATGGGTCCAAAGTGTAACTACAATGGCGTGCCTTGAGCATTCGAGCTAATAGGAGCAAACTAACCGTGTTTCTCGAAATGAAATTTGTTTAGTGAATGTTATCCAGTACTGGAGATTATTTCGAGTTGGTTTGAACTTGAAGTGAGTGCGGCTTTGCTGGCAAATATTTGGGACCAAGTTCGTTAAGTGTAGTATGATTTAGTTTGGTGGTTTGGGAACAGGATATTGCATCCTCTCTCATAGTACAATCAAACTCATGAGGTAAACACTTGATTGGTTATTGTTCCCTCTATGAATTGTAGAGAAAGTGTTGAATCAATTTTACTTTGAAAGATTAGTTCGGTCGTATGAACTATGAAGTCTGAGTTGGAATCTCACAGAATATCACCGGAGATCAGTGCAAGGTCCAATGAGCTGGTTCAATATCTCGCTTCTTTCCAAGGTCAAAATTGGCGAATTTTTCCTTCTAGCTTTTCATTACTGACACTTTTTCTGTTCCACCATGGAATATCTATAGTGATGCAGGTCAACTGCGATCTTCGAAGTTTTAGAATAATTTTTGGTAGGCGCGGTCAAGAAATCTGCCAATATTCATGAATCTAATTTTTTTTACCAAGACTTCCTTTTTTAGGCATAACAGTAGGAATCCAACATATCCAGGGTCCCACCAGGCTTGAGTATTCTCTTCGATTTTACACCACCGTTCCACGTCAAATTTCTTCACTAATGCCGGATATCGATTCTGCGGTGGAAGACCTCCAACTAGACCAAAAATTCAAGCAATATCAACGCTATTTTCAAATACTTGGAATCAACTCAAGCCATTCGCCTGAAGCCATCCATGTACTACTTCGGCTTGCATTCCGTTTAGTTATATACAGCAAAGAGCAAAGTGCTCGAGCAAAATGATAATAGCTTACCTGTCTTGACAGAAGAATTTTTTAGCTCTATATTTGAATTTTTGAGACTCTATTTATGAATATAAAACCAAGTTTAAATGATGAAATGAATCTCCCCTCTCTTTGCAGCATGTCAAAGAATTTCTCAGAACTCGTAAAAGTTTTCTAACTGCCTCAAGTATAAACCTAGATGGTGACTTTATGAAGTCAGAAGACGCACTCATTCTCAAATTTTAGTCCCCCAGAAGTTTCTGAGAATGAGGTTGAAACTCATTAACTAACGTATGTAGAAGGTAAAGCAACTCGCGCATAATGCTATTTCAAGAAGCACTCTGCACCCAACACGAACTAATTAGACATTACCACTGCACAAACGTGGAAACTTGAAATGAAAGTTGTAACAGTGATGTTCCGCATAGTTGGCTGAAATTGGATTGTTAATAATTACAAGATAAGTAACCATCTTGGGAGACTCGTCTGTTATCTAAACTATTCGTCACTTGAGAAGAGCTATGTTTTCGAGATTGGATGAATCGTTTCTCTTCGTTCGAGTTCAGCCGGATCTATTTTGTAATTTTCCTCGTGATATCCTTTCAGGATCAACACGAGTGAAATTTTCGTATCCCGGCAAACTGTACCATATGCTACTGACTAAACGTCACGGGGAAGTTCTCATTAAATGAGAACCATACTGTTTTCGATGCTTACTTCATCTAAGTTTTATTGGAAATGAAATTTGCACCTGGTCTCGGTGAGTTCAAGGCGCCGTTCACCATGCAAGCTGGAAGTCATTTCAATTTTCTTCTGATACTCTTGCAATTTGGGCTAAACGACGAGTAGACGAGTACTTGTTATCATCTAACTTGGATACGTCTTCTTGTCGTTTAGCCCAAATCGTAAAAAAATCGAAGGAAAATGAGGATGACGATGTGCATAAATTATAGGTTAGGAGATTCCCGCGCTCAAGTTGCTCACATTCTCATCCGAATCTCTTGCGATTTAGCTTAACCGACGAATTGTCAAGTACAAGTTGGAAAATAATGAAGTTTAGACAACCCTTGTTCGTCTCAAAGTTCGGATCATCAAAATTTTTATGTCAGATTTGTTTTCCATATATAGTCGCGGTGCACGGTGACCGCATCGCCTCAGAAGGTCTTCAGATTCTCGTTATTGCCATTCAATTGATGATCTGACAAGTTGGATCGATGGAAAACAGCCGGAGGTTCAACTTCAATATTCACAAGCCTTCTTTATTGTCATCAAGCCGATGGATTGAGGTCGTAGAGAGAAAACTGATATGAATAAATCCCAATATAACGCATTACTAGCGATGAAACAGTCATTTTTTAGTCAATGACCAAACAATCAGCCATTTTGTAGCCATTAATGTATTTCATGGAAGCGAATTTTCATCAGAATTCTGAAAAAGATTATTTTTATGTCATAATTTCAATGCCATGATTTGTAATAAATGTGATTGAATCTCCCTTCTATTTTCAACTGATTGAATTGAAAAATAGTCGTGATGGCATCATCTATATAAGCTGCACTTGTAATTATAATCCGGTTAAAGCATGCCACTTCAGGGCTCACAAAAGCTCGCTCGTCCCAAAAAAAGGTAATCTAGGATTATATCCATTATATCAGAATCAAGCTCTTGTACTCATCCGGCATGCATTTAATCTCGAAATTGCGCATCCTGTTCGAGATTTTACTGGGTATAAAAAATGTTTTGCAGCTCCAGCTATGTGGCAATGTTTGGGAATAAAATAGAAGAATTTCGTCTCGTTGGCGCGTGATGAAAAGCGCGATGCTCAACCGAAAGAGTAGACGGGGGTGAAAAACCAGAGCAAAGAATACGAGCCGCTCGTGCTGTCAGATCCGATTAAAAATTCCGAGAATACAGAGACATGCTAGTAGCGGACGACGACGAAAACGAGCTTGACTCTGTGAATAGTGACTCGGTCCAATTACCGATGCGACACGTTGCGTCCACAACTGCCACCACCATTCACCACCACCACTACCACCGCAACATGCACGTCGTTTTGCAAATTCGTCGCGTGCGAGTATACCGAATGAAGAGCTTTATATGTATAGCCGTCGGCGATGAACGTCCGAAGGTCCTTGGCCAAACTCTTCCTGCTTCCTCGTCGCGTGAGAGATTTTTTCCCCCTGTGAACGCCATCATCGATACTTAGAATCACATGCTTTATTTGAGTAGTAGTGCTGATGCCGATGCCCCGAGCGCTTTGTCCGACTTTGATTTGGGATGCGCTCACCGTATAATATCCGATATATGATGCTATTTCGATTGGAAATTGCTCTGTTATCATGCGTCGCGTGCCGTGCGTCGTCTTTCCAATGACGCGAGATCGCCAGAGATCAAAATCCGTGTTCCTTGACGTTTAAGTATGGAACGATGGAATTTTTGAATTATTTAATTGAAATTGTTCTGTTACAAGTTCATTTATATATTCCGTGATGAAGAGTTCGAATTACCAATAATGTCTTCAGCGTTATCTAATTATCTGTCCCATAAACCGAGATTAATTCTACTTTCTTCCACCCAACAGTATCTATCCGCTAGTATTTGCAATAAAATCATTCTGAAAATGAGTAATGTCAATATTTTAATCGATTTTGGTTCCTATGTTCGTAGGAAAATTCATAAGTAAGAAGAGTGAGCGATATGAAGGTTGCTCGGGAAGATGCGGATGATTGTCTTCTTCTTCTTACTTGACAATATTTGGGGTTTGGGTGTAGACGACTCGAATCGTATGAGACCCTCGTATTAACATTGAGCAACCCAGTTGGCCTCTAATAGGATGGTGTTGAAGTTTGAAACGTTTTAATACAACGAAACGAATTACCTCATAGTCTCAGACAGTTTCCAGAGTATAAATTGAGATCTTTTTGTTCTGAATAAGAGCAAGCAATGCTCGGTGTAATGAATTCTACCAATGGTTAGTGGAACCAAGCCTTGAAAATTCTCCAATTTCCTGAAATTCCATTTAATCGTTGCATTAAAACGTTTCAAACTTCAACACCATCTAATAGGTATCCAGCACATGCCCATTTACAGGCCAACTTGATCGCTCGATCTAAATACAAGGACCTTATGCGGTTCGAGTCATCTACACCTCATCGAGTTTGACTATTCTATCGAACCTGCCGCAGCTCTTCCAAAGGAATTTGCTACACGCAATCTCTCTCGGCTTGATCCACAAAGATTGACTGAGAAACTTATACGGAAAATCGATTCAAACGTTTTTTCCCTTTGACCAGTTTCTCTTCAATCAGGCCAAATCTTTGATCGAAATACATATGTAAATACTGTAGATAATTCTGGAAATACTCCTAGATTAAGTTTGTCAGATTTGAGCTCCCTTATCTTCTCATCATTCAGTGCAGCTGATATTGACGCAAAATTTGAGCACCTCTCGTCCGGTGCGGTATCGAAGTTTGATCTACTGTCTCCTGCAAAAATTATCTCGGAATCTTCTCAGCATAAACCCTGGATGACAGCTGATATCAAGCGTCTGATCAAGCAGCGCGATCGATTGTATCGAGCGGCGTGTAGTACCTACTCCTCTAAAAAGTACGAGCAGTAGTACCGTTCTCTTCGCATTCGCTCCGGATTCGCTTTCTCAAAGACTTCCCTCGCCTCTCACTCTCTTTTCTGCTGATCCCTTGAATAGTCATTACGTATCCGTTTTAGCCCACTGAGATTTACTCACTGATACTGACCTAGAGCGTGCTTGTCGAATCTCTAAGCCTATAAATATACTCAAGTTTGATTTCACGCCTATCTCTGAAGGTGACGTACTGCGAGCCCATGCATCGAGTACTTCACACGGTATTGGTGAGGACACAATCTCCTCCAGTATGCTGATGTCTGCCCTACCTACCCTTGTACCCTACTACACTCAATTTTTCAATGAGTCTTTCAGATGGTAATTTTTCTTCCAACTGGAAGCGTGCATCTGTCGTCCCACTAGCAAAATCTTCTACACTGGCTTCGATGTCTGATACCCGTCCCATTGCTCAGCTCCCCGAGGCCTCGAAGATCCTTGAACGTTTGCTTCATGAACAACTCATGACTCATTTGTCATCCAATAAGTTGCTAAATCCCTCTCAATCCACGTCCTTCCCATTCAACTCAAACTACTTTATTGCAACTTCTCGAAGGCACGTGCCAAGCTGTTCACAAGCGAATGCTCACTGTGTTGATATCATTAGATTTTTCTGAAGCCTTCGACACCACACCTTATGCTAGACTCCTTATCAAGCTAAGAAAAATCGGATGCAGCGACGGAGTACCAAGATGGTTTGCTAGATATCTTTGCGGTAGGACTCAAGCTGTGCGGTCTGAGAATAGTCAGCATTCTGATTGATGTCACTCTCATCGGGTGTTCCGCATAGAAGTTGCCTTGGTCCTTTGCTATTTGTTATTAACATCAACGATCTAGCTAATAATCTGAGCCCCGATGTAAAAAGGATAATATACGCTGATGACACTCACAAGGGGAGGACCAGGCCTTTGGATCACCAATCCTTTCCAAAATTTTTTTACAGTTTGATACTACCTAGAAAATAAAAAATCCAGAGTAACTCCGTCAAATGGGCCTCCTGTCCAAAGATACAGCCACTGAGATTAGCATTACCCATCTAGGCTTATGTTAAAGAGTGATGTATAACGATATACTGGCAATGCCAACGTTTTTGCTTGTAGCTCTAAACAGGAGCCCATTTGACGAAGTTACTCTGGATTCTTTATATTCTAGGTGGCACGAAAAGGTAAAAGAATTTTGGAAAGGATTGGTGATCCAAAGGCCTGATCCTCCCCTTGTCAGTTTTACCGCCACTGTTACCCACCCGATCAAAGTGCTTGTATTGCTCTTCCCAACCGGGATGCCAGTGCGGTTGTCCGACGAGCAGCTGACAATGCGCTGAAACTGAACTTCAAGGAAACGACCGTAATTATCCTGGGCAGCAAACTCAATCTCAGACAAGTCCAAATTGCAAACCTCCACAGAAAAGTTGTATCAGGATCGAAAATTCCCTACTCAGAATCCATCAGAAGTCTTGGAGTACACATCTCCTTCAAACTCAATTGGACCACGCAAGTCAATGGCATCATGCGGCGAGTTTACGGCACCTTCTATGCTCTAAGGTTGTACAGGGTGCGCTATCGCGTTCACTCCTCTTGAAATTGGTGCAAAGCCTCGCCCTGTCTCGCCTCGCTACGCCGTTTCCGTCATTCACCACGTGAAGCATTACTTAGATGGAAAACTTCACCAACTGATGAACGCTTGCATACGTTTCGTTCATAACAGTATTCTATGGCAGGAACATGTTTCTGCATACCGGTTGTCTCTTGGTTGGCTATCAACGGAACGTTCACGCCTTTACTTGATAGACTGTCTTGCCTTCAAAAACCTCGCAACCGGGGAACTTCCACTCTACATTCTCTGTTGAAGCTTGATTATGATGACGCACCTCCTCCTTACTCTAAGTGGATCCTTGCTCGTATACTCGACTACAGAACACGTAGAACCGAAACGTTAAAGCAGTCTATCGTCATTGCCGCTTCAGAGCTCATCGATATCCTCCCTCCTATGAAACTCAGTCTTGACATTTTCCCTCAATCCAAGAAAATTTTTTTCAACCACCTCTTAAGTCAAGACAGAGCTGAGTGGATTTCAAAAGCTTAAATGTTTGGCGCTGCACTCTTTCTTCATCCCCTCCTCGACCCTCCATCAGTTTGAATCTCAAATGATTCTTTCACCCAATATATCTGAATTTTCCTGCTCACCAACTTCGATGGTATGGACCGGACACCAACTTTCCGCAGATATACCAAAAAGAATCGTAAGCAACTCGGGCGCAATTTTGCGCCCTCGTTCCCGAAATTTTCGTGCGTAAAAGTGAACTTTTTACGCACAGTTCACTTTTACACACTCATTTTGGGAACTCGTGCGTAAAATTTCTTTGCGCCATTGTTGCTTAATGTACTATTTCAGACTTCTGTATATCATTTCAATCGCTCTTTTAAAATTTTTTCTCGCTATGTGACCTCACAATCATATCAGATATTTCTCTGCTGAAATCCAATTAAAACCTCATAGAAAAAGTACAGACACTAACTTTCCTGAGCCGTCGTTTCAGGAATTCTCCGTTCTTCTATAAGACTGATTCGGACATACTTCAAACCGATTGTCTGATTGAGATTATTCTGATTGAGGATCAAATGGTAATAAGTTATCACAACTTGTATCTTAATGAAGGTACACTTAGCACTGCAGTACTTCACGATGTCTGTTGGTCTAAGCCAAACATCATTATTCTGAAACTATATCTATAAATCATAGCTTGGAATTGCTCTATCGCACGAAGTAGAGAATATCTTTAAAATTCTGTCATTCTGACACCTAATGATTCTCCCCCTTCTTACACATCTCATTGAGATATTCAGTGACACTTCCAAGGTAGGAATAACCTCTTTACGGCGTTGATGGACACAAAGACAGACGAGATACTCAATCTCCTGCTGATACAAGTTGGGGAGTATCAGCTGTGATGTTGGAGAATCAACAGCTGTAGACTCTGATCATCAACCCGTACTGCCATCCGAGTCGCAAAGAGTCGTCGACCCGAATGTCTGAACCAACACTGGGGCTAAATTGGAAAGTGAAGGATCATCATTGTTGATCGCGAATGCTCCTCACGATCGTCCAATGTACACACGCACTCACTCGCACGCTCACTTCAAAAAATGACTGGTCATCCTTGCAAGGATCAGATTTATAACATAATGCAAATTATCGTGTATTCTGTGCGATCCCTTAAATTTTGATCAGGGTTGCTACGCCGTTTTAGATCGCCCCAGACTTATCAAACGAATACCTGACATCAATGTCCACCAGAAGTATCTCGACAGTGTGATCCAGACAATCATTTGCATGTGAAGGTCGTTCATTCACTCCGATTTGAACAGAAGCAACAGCGGTGGTAGACTCATATAGTCGCTGTAGTTTACACAAGTGAAGTCAGGTGCATATTATGCGATACAATCCATACAATAGCCGATCCTATCTGGGTAGCTTATTGCCGTTCTTCTATGGAAGTTCAAACATTTCTGTTAATTTGATTCCCCCGTTGCGCTCACCCAGCTTTTCTGTTTTATTGTGCAGCAATTAGATGCAGGCTCTCGATTTCTTGCCATTGATTTTTTTGCGGATTTTTTCTCGGTTGGGTATAAAAATTGACAGAGGTTCCTGTCGAGCCTCGGCATCATGGAATGTTGTGACTGCACGCAGATTTAATTAATGCCCTCTCAATGCTGATAGAATTATATTTGTTTGAAATACTCCTGATGTTTATGTGTCTAAACCATGAACAAAGTCACACAATTTTTAATAATTTTATTTTGGTTATAAATTTTCACGTGGTGGTAAAATTCACCGAAAAATTGAATCGCTATCTCACATAAGATAACCTGCATTTTTTTAAATGTTTTTGTTGGTATTGCAAACCTTCACTCTGTCAATGATTCTCTGAGGTTATTATCCTCTAGTTTAGATACTTGTATATCAAAAGTTACTCTCAGCAAGTCTTGTGATGAAAATTTAATAAAACAAAGAATATCTACGAAATCCTTCTAAGGTCTTTTTCTTTGATCCTTCACAAAAATCGATTGGGTATTAAGGTTTGATGATTGTATGGAAATTTACGTAGAAACACTGCTTTTTCCATTTCGTATGATTCTTCCATGTTAATTCTAATCTTGAACTTGAGTGTATAATATGTGATGTCAGTTACATGTGCACTCACATGTTTTCCGTCTCTCGCAATAATTGTTGACTAGGGTTTTTGGCCAAATTTTGGGTTACCTGTACATTCCCAGTGAATAATAATGATTTTCTAAACGTTGCAGTTAAGAAGAAGAGATCCTCAATCAAAAAAAAGAAGCGTAAGTTGGACAAGACGAATTCGCCAAATCGATCCTGGAATCAATCAGGTACAGCCAGCGAATCATCTTCACCTAAAAATAGACTTCAGAACACGACAATCAAGGAAGAAGGAGACGCTGTCACCCACAAAACAAGAGATTTATCGAGCATTGACTGGAAGAAACTTGATGGAAAACTTTTTATCGTCTGTCCTAACGAGGGTTGTGATCGCTCATACATTTACGAAAAAGCGTTCAATAAGCACATTCAACACGAATGTGGTAAAATTCCACGTTTTAAATGCGGTCATTGTGGTCATCTTTATCATAACGCATCCAACATTTATAGACACAGTTTTAAAAAGCACCCCGAACATCCCCACATGATCCTCGATACTTTTGACAACGATAAACTTTACATCCCTGGAAAAGAAAGTATTACTCCTCCAAATTCTTGCCCCAACGAAGGTTGTAACCTCTGTTTTCCAAATGAAGCAGCTTTGAAAGATCATGTAAAACACCAATGTAAGCCGCATTACTAACACGGTCATCGCGCTTTTTTGTCGGACCCAATTTCAGCCGTGGGAAAACATACGAAAGAAAGTATTGTGAATAGCGAAATTGTTGTCGAGCTTTGTTATGAGTGAAATACTTGGATTTTCAGCGAATGGTATAATTTTGACAGTGTGATAAGCATAAATTCATCATGTGATGACTCCTTCACGAGTATTTTGAGGGTTCGTTTTGGAATATTTGCATCTTTCCGTAGTTTAAGCATGTTGGATATGGGAGTTTTTTCATCCCTCTGTAAGATAAGCCTCTATATGTATTGAAAATTAACAGATTCAGTTAGGAAAGTTTTTTAGGTAATGCTTGAGATGATATGACCTTGTTGAATTGAATGTTTGCGAAATCATCTCGAGGATCATCGAATAGTTCATTTCTACTGACAGTATCTGCGAGCTACTGGAAAATTTTTTCTACGTCTAGAAATTAATAATTTGACTTATTGTGATGTGTAAATGTATTGTTGTAAGAGCTTGCCAAATAAGTAGTAAGACTTGGGAAAAATTCCCAATTTTCTTCACATTGTATGAAAATATCTCCACTTCTGTATTTTTCGTCTTTTTAATTGTTATTGTAGTAGGATGACATGCGAAAAAATTGACGCGCTGCATTATGCACAGACAAAAATGTATGCTCACCTTTGATGAAAATTTGTGTCTTCGTCCCTAACTAAATATTTTTCCTCCGAAAATGATTTCTTTTTCTTTCAACTTCCCATATTTCTGGCCTACATCGTATGACAGTGTTCAAAACGCTTACTCGATTTTCGTTTCAGATTCCGCGACGATTTTAACTGCTGACTACGTGATGTCTATCATCAACTTATCCTTGAAATCACAACCAGTAGTTTCACTTAGCAGATTGAAAAAAGAAACCCCGTTGGAAAATGGAAAATCACAGCACGAGAACGTTAAAGGTATGGTTGGTCTTTGTTCAATGTGATTCCCGACCAATTTTAATCACGGAATTTTACTATTTGTTTATAATGAAAATATTGATGAAAAACTGCATTACTTTTTCACAACAAAATGTGTAGAGTAAAATTCGTCGATGATTGGTAATTCTAACAGCCCGAGTATCGAGAATTTTTATTGCTGTTATTTATTTGATCGGGTGGAATTTGATTTTCGAGATTGGTTCAAGGCGCGTTTCGCGAGAATTTATCAATATGTTGATCACGATTGATACAATATATATCAAATACCGTACTCACGCCCAGCCTGAAAAGATCTGAATGCTATTTACGATCACCCGTCTGATTTTAGTATACCTGAATTCTATATCGCTGACACGTTACGATACCGCAAGAATCAAAATCGCTCACGGAGCAATTTTTTTCAGAAGTGGAAATTGTTATTTCCCTATATTTATTTTATAGAGAAATGGTAATTTTTACCTCTACATTATTACTTCATTATTAGTTTCTACATTATCAGTTTATTACATAAGATAAAAAGTAGCGATTGGACCAAAATACAGTTATTTCTCTGTAATTCGAGAAACATTCGTTCAATCAGAAAATATAAGGGGTAAAATTTTTTAGGTCTCTTTGACTATTTTTCGAATGAAGCGTCCATTTCGAGTGGGGAAAAATCCTTGGTAAATTTTCTGGACTTCGCTATACTCCCACCATAGCATACTGTATACTTCATATTCCCAACATGATTAGGAAAGCCGGTAGATTTTGATGATATAGGCAAGTGGTAATTTTCAGCTTGAAAAAAATGGATCCGTGGGCGGTTTTGATTTTTGCGGCATCCTCATGTGTTGGCGCTATAGAATATAAGAGAACAAAAATTAGCTGAATGATCGAAAACGGCATTCAGATCTCTTCAGGCTGGGTGTGACTCTGGTATATATTCATAGTCGTTCGTAAACCGAGGGTCAGTGTTTGATCCGCGGATTAGGCGCTCTGTAGTCAGCATGGCCAAAAGACGAGTTCGAGTCTTTGGTCTTTTGCTGCGCTGGTATAATGCAGAGATATTAATTGATTTATTCACCACACCGACTACAACGCCTAATCCACGGATCGAACTCTAACACTCGGTTTGCAAAAGACTACGAATACCAGTGTAAGCATTCTTACAATCCCTCCTGACTGTAATGCTTATTTTTTTTAAATTGCAGCTACCGGAAAACGGTCCTCACTGAGACTTGCGAGGCGTGAGAAAGAAAAGGCTATGGGACAAAACTTGTCCAAAGGATCTCATAAATCGACTACACCTAGTAATATCGATTTCCAAGATGAGAAAAAGATAAAGGTGGAAAAAAATCCATTTGCAACGGATACGATGGCAAAGAAAATTGGCAATGCACCAAACAGATTTAAAGAAGAAAGTGAAAGGAAAGGCCAATTCCTTCGTCCCAATAAGGATTGTGATCGCTCTTTTTCATACGAAAACCCTTCCAGTAAACATATGGAAAATCAATGTGGTAAAAATCCACGATATAAATGTGGTTATTGTAATTACATGCACAGATATCCTAGTGGAGTTCATGAGCATATTATGTGGCGGCATTATGGATGCGAATTTATAATTCTTGACACGCATAGCAGTCGTAATTGAGTATAATGGATGGATTAAAAAAAAAAAATTTAGACTTGGGATTAATTTACCAGCGCCACTTTGTGAAAATGCAGTTTCAATGGATCTATGTGGCCTGCTGACTTGTACGCAAAAATATACGAAAAGTGATTATGGTGTTAGAGAGATCAGAGTGAATAGTAGCTCGAACTAGGAAAAATAGCTCAATTCTTTTGCCATAAGTATGATTTAAACATCTGAAAAGTTCAGTTTTCGTGTTGAAAAGCCTGTAAGACCCAGAAGTAAGAGTAAAGATTCTATGTGTTGACCGCTATTTTCACATTGGAACAATTTTATTTTGGTAAAAAGTGTGGTTTCCTGAGTGATCACAACCTCTCACGTCATTCCTTATCGCAGCACGTCTATCTTCAAAATGGTTTTTGAACTGTATACTGGTATTATTGATACGTTACATTCGACTTTGCTAACTGTGAACTTTATGTAAGTGTGGTGTTGACGCTCAAGCTCATCATGACTAGATGTTATAGACTAATCATGGTTCCTGCCACTCTAGAAGGAAACATTATTTATCTATTTTGTTAATGAACTCTTTTGATTCTTGTTCTGGAATGTACAGATGAGTAGCTTTCATCTGATAGCACTCAGTTTTCATCTTAAAATACAAATCGCTTTCCAGTTCATTAATTAGACAGAAATTTGCGTGGAACCTCATTTCAAATTGTATCAACAATATTAAGCAAGCACCAAAATACTTGTATGAATCGTCATATTGAATTTTTCAGTTCATGAGCGTTGATCCATCGCAAAAAATTTTGATTTGAATCAAATTTCCGTCATGATTTCGTTTCTCCCAGAGATCTAGATTTATGGTAACAAATTTGTACTAGACATCGATGTCTCAATCGCTTGATCTCTAATTCTATGAACCTCCTTATATCATTGTTGAATCTTGAACTCAAATTGAATATATTAAGAAATTCCTCCCTAATTTTCTTCAATTTCCGTTATAATGCTCTCTTCTTTCTCTACATTCAAGATGATATTGAATGGGTGCAAAAGTTGAGTTTAGAAAAGTTTACCTTCTATGTCGATACGCATAAAATGGAGCTTAAATAGATATAAGAATTATTCGCTTGCTGCTCTTTCCGTGAAAATGCCCATAACCCATGTAGGAGAACTACGTCACGAGCCACGTTTGAATGTTTTCGTTGGAGCTATCACTGAGCAAAAAAAAAGAAAGAGAAGATCAGTATTTCCCGATTTATTGTAAGGGAATAATGAGGAAATGTACTCGTCGTTGTGAGTAGACATGACGTGTGGTCTAAAAGTGGATTAAGAAAAAAATTCAAGATCATATCGATGTGATCCAAAATCTTATTCGAGGTTGGGGATCTATTCTCTCATTGTTTGTATTTATCGATTCACGTATCTTGTACATCTATAAAAAAAATGTAACATGATTACTTTCGAGAAGAATCCTGTGAAACACGTAATACATATCCTGTTGATGATGATGAATTAAATGATATAAGAATTTGTCTTGAAATCGTTCATGACTTTTGTAAAAAACTTGAAACTGTAACTGGTATCTGTCATATGGAAATCATCCACTCTGTGATTTATAAATCATTATTCTTGTAATAAATCGTTCAAGATACTCACTGATGCACTTTAGCCCTGATGATTTTCTTCACATCATTTTTTTTACTCATACTGATCTCTCTGTAGATGATTTCCTTCAAGGTTGTTTATATCAGCATGAAGATTTTTGAATGTTATTGCAAATTCTGACATAACTTGTTTGTTCCAGATGCGTATGAAATGTCGATCGCTGCTGATCTTCCCACCATCATTCCATTGCGTCTGAAAAGTATTCCATTGAACAATTCAAAGGCGAGGAACCTTTCGCCTGTAGTGAATTTGTATCGTCACAAGAGTCTTGGTATGGAAATATTATTGCTATCCAACTATGAAAGCACAAATACTTTTGCTCATTCGATATAGAAAGTCGTAACTCTTCGAATTTAAGCTGAATCCCAGTACAGTGTCGGTTCCCTACTAAATGGTCACAAAGGGACTAGGCGGGTAAGCATGGTGAATCGGCCCTTATCAGGTATGGCCCCGGGAGCAATTCCCCCCAGTTTCTAACCCCAAACTATGAGGAAAGCAATAGTTTTTAGGTCCCGAAGTCGCCCCCATGTTTTGGGGCAGCCTGGAAACCCTCTAAAAAACGCTAAAAATCGATGTGCCTTGTATTGATTCGCATTTTGACGCATCTCAATGAATTGTTCTGAGATTATTTTGACATATTTTTGAAACTTTGACAAACAGAACAAAGATATTCGCATACTGACAACTTTGGAATTAAGCCCCGAAAAAAATTGTTAATAAATAAAAATCAATTTTTAACCCTGTTATCTGTAATTAAGACGTTAGTGAACCATCTCATCGTATTTGTCGGCTCATTTTACGTCGGAAACCACTTTGAATGGTGGAAAGTGGTCAAAAACGTCAAAAATCAATTTCAAAGCAAATTTTTTTTTCATAAACTAGCTTCTCCTGCAGATGCGCGTTGATATACGCTCCTGAAAGTATCTTCAATCGATAGCTGGTGTAATTTCCTTCAAAATGACCCCTTGCAAAAGTCGATTTGATGCAATTACAGCTGAGATATGACTGGTGCAGAAAATGGAAAAACCCAAGGTATCAAATCCGTGAATCCGCGCTACCTTCAATGGCCTTGAAAAATGCGAATTTTGAATTGGGCCCTTTCTAACATGCGAAAATGTGTTTTTGATGTATTTTTTGACGTAAAAACCGAATACGCGGTCAGTTTTGTTCCAAACCTTCAGGATTTCTCATCAGACTCATAAAACCGACTCGATAATGGATGCTCATCTCCAGCCTTTTCACACTTATTTGAGATGAATTGTCGGTGTTTGGGGAGGGATTGTGTACTAGACGCAACTATGTCCCTTAACGTATTCTGACTAGCCGAAGACGATCCCGGTGGTTTTGAGGCTCGAGGAAGCGGTGGGAGTGAGATTTCTGTTGTTGGAGCTGGATTTTGTTGTTTAATTTCATATGAGGAAACTATATCGACCAGCTTATATGAGGATAGCAGCGCTTCCTCGAGCTTCGAAACCATCACCATTGTCATTAGCTGATCAGAATACATTAGGAAACATAGTTGTATCTGGTACCCAATCCACCCAAATCTCCCCATACACCGACAATTCATCTCAAATAAGTGTGAAAAGGCTGGAGATGAGCATCCATTATCGAGTCGGTTTTATGAGTCTGATGAGAAATCCTGAAGGTTTGGAACAAAGCTGACCGCGTATTCGGTTTCTACGTCAAAAAATACATCAAAAACACATGTTCGCATGTTAGAAAGGGCCCATTTCAAAATTCGCATTTTTCAAGGCCATTGAAGGAAGCACGGATTCACGGATTTGATACCTTGGGTTTTTCCATTTTCTGCACCAGTTATATCTCAGCTTTAATTGCATCAAATCGACTTCTGCAAGGGGTCTTTTTGAAGAAAATTACACTAGCTATCGATCAAAGATACCTTTAGGAGCGTATATCAGCGCGCATGCGCAGTAGAGGCTAATTTATGAAAAAAAAATTTGCTTTGAAATTGATTTTTGACGTTTTTGACCACTTTCCACCACCAAAAATGATATGTTTCAAAGTGGTTGCCTACGTAAAATGAGCCAACAAATATGATGAGATGGTTCACTAACGTCTTAATTACAGATTCCAGGGTTAAAAATTGATTTTTATCTTTCAACAATTTTTTTCGGGGCTTAAATCCAAGGTTGTCAGTATGCGAATTTTTTTTTTATGTTTGTCAAAGTTCAAAAAATATGTCAAAGAAATTTCAGAACGATTCATTGAGATGCGTCAGAATGCGATTCAATACGAGGAACATCGATTGTTAGCGTTTTTTAGAGGGTTTCCAGGCTGCCCCAAAACATAGGAATAACTTCGGGACCTAAAAACGATTGCTTCCCTCATAGTTTGGGGTTAGAAACTGGGGGAAATTGCTCCCGGGGCCATGCACGACAAGGGCCGATTCACCATGCTTACCCGCCTACTCCCACTTTTATCGGGTCCCAAAACTTCAGGGACATTTGAAAAATGATTTGCAATTTGATATAACTAGATATTGTGTCGAACGTTTGGATAATAACTGAAATTTTGGTAATCGAACGCACAACATTTTGATTGGTAACGCCTCAGTTCGACGTTATAGAATCGGATTTGATGTCTACTGATGGTTTCTATATTTTAATAGGCTTCTATCCAATTCTGTATTCTAATACATCTGTATCCAAAATCCTCATAGATGACACCGTAATTTTTTGATATTGCAGTTAATAACTGGAAAGTTCCATCTCGGCTTGAGATCGATGGTGTGGCAGACCAAAACCAATCAGAAAAAGTTGGAAATTCAACCGCCAAATTTGTGGAACTGCCTGAAAGAGCGTGGATAAAAGTTGAAGAAGGAGGTCCAATTGCTATCAGAGAGGAGGCTCAAGAATGTAATGCTCAGTCCAATATTGATGAAAACAAAAATAGCAAGAAAGTCAATCACGTTTGCCCAAACAAGGGATGCAGACGCTCATACTTCTACAAAAAAGCACTCTTGAAGCATGTAAAATACAAATGTGGTAAAGATCCACGTTTTAAATGCGGATATTGTGATTACAAAAATGGAAAAGCATCGAATGTTCGAAATCATTGTAACAGAAAGCATCACGGTCTCGTATTTAAAATTCTCGATACTTATCATAAGAATCAGCCATATAAGCCAGTAAAGGGAGATAATTTCTTCTCCTACCCATGCCTCAACAACGGATGTAAACAAATATTCCGGAGTCATTCAGATCTAAAACGTCACTTGGCACGCCAGTGTAAGCCTTATTACAGATGTGCTTATTGTCCATTTTCGGCCGTCTCACCTGCTGTTGTAGAGGCACATGTGAAAAAAATTCACAGTGGTAATGATGTTTTAGTTTTTGATACTCGTCATCAGCAAGACAGACAAAATACCACCCAATAAACGTACCTCCAAGGTCAAACTACAAAACGGAGTAAGTTGGTTGTCAAAAAAGCCATGAAAGTATTCCTGGACTTGGCTGGTCAGAAATCTGGCGCTTTCGTGACATTGTTGCGATGAGAAGTTTGAAAGGGCTCTTCAAACATCTTTTTTTTTTCTTCATATTAATCTTTTTACAATATGACTACTATCTATCTATTGTCTTCAAAAAATCAATCCCCATGAGAAACATACTTTTTGTTGAAAATAAGTTTTGTAATCCATGATTCTTATGACTAGATTTTGAGACTATTACGGTCGATTTGAATCGTAAGCTTGCCATTGTATTTTGGATTTGAGTGATTTTCTCGATTTAGCTCTTAGTATCCCAAAACTTGATGTTCCTAATATTAGATTATTGTCATTATCTCTTCCATGATTCATTCTGAATTTTGAGAAGATCATATACATTTTTCCAATACTGTTGAGTTGTTACTGAAAGAACATATACAATAAGGTAAACTGTAAGACAGTAGGAAATAAGGAACATTCTTGAATAAATCAGTTGAAAACCTTTCTTACCCATTTATGTGTAATATATTTTTAGCCATTACTGTTTAGTCCCACTTGGGACATTTTCATTTGGTGCATCTCGCAAATAGGCTTCATTGATTGAAAAAACATTCTTTTATTTTTTCATCATCCGACAGGTTAATTGGTAGGAATACAACTCTTTTATTCTGTGATGCGTAATTGAAATCTGCAGTCCAGCTGTAATGGGACCACCCAATAGTTTTAAAAATGAGAAGATAATTGAAACAGTGGTGAGTTCTTTCCTCATTATCGTGTTCAGTTAGGATTGTAAAGAGTTGAGAGTAATGAATAGAAATCAACCAAGTTATTCATATAATTTCAGCATTTTCATAAATTCACAGGTTTAATTAGCTCATTTTACGCCAACTCGAATCGAAGTAGAAATAGCTGAATGAGCAAACCTTTTGTTTTACGGTCAATGGAAACTGAGAAATCCTAATTTGACGATGTAACTGTTACATTCGCTGCACGTTTTATTCGTCTCAATGATTTATTCATTATGCGATACTCGTTCATTCGAGTTCCGTTTTTTCTTTTTTCGTTCTCACATTGTTTCAAAATTACGTATTCGAAACTCATTCTGATATGTATTTTGAGTACCAGGAAAAGAGTCTGGTGATGGACAATCAAACAAGTAAAATAATTTGCGAACGATCAAACAATGTACTACACGATATGTATCACAAGAGAGACAATAAATATTTAATCGAATCGAATGTCAATTCAACATATTTATTTCCGTTGAACGTTCGATTAAATTCATTCTTCGAACATTATTATGAGCTCTCAACTGCACCTGTTGTCCAATGTGCAACATACAGTAAAAAAAACCTATGGAGATCAAAGGAACGACTTTAAACCAAGCGGAGAAACGAATTCACATTGTAGATATATATACATATATACAAAAGCTCGTGTTGTGATGGTATACAGACACATGGTAGTAGCAATTTATGTCCATCAATAGACTAGTCATCGCCAAAGGCAGCAATATAACAGATTTTCAATGTGGTGTGCATGCTAGAAACGTGCATTATCAGAGGATATAAATTGAATGGACGGCATCGAGAATAAAAGATTTTTCTCGATGAAAAGTTGAAAGCTCAACTGTATCAAAGCAAAGCTTTACGAAAATCAAACCTTTACTTCATAGGGACGAGAGCATTCAGAATATAGATTGCATAGATGAGAATATTCTCAGGGATAAAATGGTGTATGTTAGCACGTTACATATACGGAAACTGGGCCGTTTGCACATCAGGTGCCATAAAGCCTTCCCTGTCTGAACGTTATTCAATATCTAGTCGGTTCGATATGCGCGTGAAATGGCTATTCACTTTTGCTTATCTTTTTTTTCCTTCATTCAACTCGTCTACCAGAATATCTGCTTTTACATGTACCCATAGCTAGCTAGATATAGTAAATATAACCATTTCGATGTCTATAGTATCGTATATATGTGATGGGTGGCAACGACGACGACGACTACTTTGACTCTCTTTCACTCACACACCGCATGCATTCAGATTGGAATGCAGTAGCAAGTGCTCTTTTCTTTGTAATCAAAGGGCACTTGAGTGCTTGCGCATGGCTGACCTTTTACTCCCTTGCAAACCTACCATGAGTTTTTCACATTTCCCTTTTTTTTACATCCACTCTTTCTTTCACTTTCGTTATTCCGTTGGTGCTTTGATACACTCTCGTTTCTGCTTTTTCCTACATCCTCTGTATTTCTCTCTCGTTCTGGGGTTATATGTGTGGGAAGAGAGACCCTCTTGTGCTCTTCTATACGGCTTTGGCAAATCAAGCTTAAA
The DNA here is from genome assembly GCA_029851415.1 of Eretmocerus hayati. NCBI lineage: Eukaryota > Metazoa > Arthropoda > Insecta > Hymenoptera > Aphelinidae > Eretmocerus > Eretmocerus hayati. The sequence continues at coordinate 156,619,991 of CM056741.1, forward strand.
GTTCAAAGTTGAACGGGGCACGAAATTTTGATGATGCGGAATGCTAACTTTGCAAACTTTTGGGCTTATTATGTATTCCAGCCATTTTTACTCCCTTGTACGATTCTTACTCGTAGAAAGTGAGTTTTCTAAGCTGATGCAGGTAGAAACGGTAACATTGAAATTGAACGTCTTGACATGATTTGAGTGGGATCTTTGATAGAGTATTGTCGATTCTTAAGGTATTTTCAGTGCGAGTTTATGAGGGGCTATCCATAAATCATGTAGGAGTGGGGGAGGGGTTCTCCAAGCTTCTATTTTGGATGTTTAAGACTGAAATTTTTTCGCAAAAAATCTTGCAAAAGTGGAGAAGGATCAAAAACCATGATAACTCTTCACGTAATACATGGATAACCCCTAAGCAGCCTCTCATCCAATTTAATCGAGGTAGTCGTGATTGTCGAAGTCTTCAGCGCAATAATTGTCCATCAAATGCTGGCTCAAATGCAAACTGATAGATCACATATCAGTCTTGTATTATCTAGTCATTTGATCTCAATCTATCTAATTTTGACATTCCAAACCCAATGGTTAGGATTTGTATAGCGATAAATCACGTTGAATTGCTCGACCGCAACATCCTGCGATTGATCTATTACGCGAATGGCATGTGTGTTGTATGCGGCTACCCGAAAGTACACGAGTCAAAGGGATGTTTGATATGGGGTGATTCAGTTATTCTCTAACTATCAGTTTGTGCACATAATGCAGATGTTTAGATGAGTTGAACAATCGACGTCTGAATTGTCCCTGGTAAAAATAGTGAACACTTTTTGGCCAATAACTGGCCAAGTCGCACTGCTACTGGCTATAAGTGGCCAGAAAAGTGATTACATTTCTATCAGGGGTGCTGCCTAAATTTTTCAAAGTTACAACGGGAATCAGAATATCGAGAAATGTGTGTGATTTTGTGAGATTTAGTAGATACAATTGTCAATAATTATGTAACGAACTAAGTTCGATAATTTTCTCATCATTCATGTCAAGATTATGTCTTTCCCACATGAGGACATCTCAGTACTCTGTTGGAATAAATTATTATTCATCCCTATAATTAGGGTACAGAAAATATAATGAATTGTGATAGAACAATTTCGTCTCGATTGATTATAGATGTATCTATTGGATTCTTCAGGACTTCAGCTCAAATATACATTACTGTTTGGAGTGTTTGATATTTTTAGTTTTTCGAAAAATTCCATCCACATTTTGACATATTTCAATAGAGCTTCGAGGGCAAATTTGGTACGTGAATGTAATCACGACGCAGACTGTGAGATGGATCCCAATGAAAAACGCGAGCGGAGAGCGGTCTCTCTCGCTTTGCGCACTGCAACAGCTATCTGCCCCGGCGATATATTTCAGTAGCGCCTTCTTGACGGTTAATCAGCCAGGAAATTAAGGGGGAAAAAGGAGGATACAGGATATAAGCGAGAAGAGGAGAGGTGGTGAGATACATACAGATATTACCTAGCAAGGTGAGAAAATCGAAATTGCAGTGACAAGAGGTTGAAGCCACGAAACGGAAGTTTGAACGAAAAATTCCGAGCACGCTCCGAAACAACTAATTCCGTCCAGAGTGAACAAGGCGCGGCCTCGTAAAGACGGCAGATAAAAATCGATGCTCCCGAGAACTCGGATGTGCTTTATTTTTCGCGGACTATAATAGTGAGCTTCGCTGGGATAACGTTGCGACGCGATGGCTCGCCAGGATATCTCGGCGTATACGCGAGTTACGTTCAACGCGCGGTCCAAACACCATCACGATCTTATTTTTCCTGTTTTCCACTACGCCATCAACGCTAGCAACCACGTGAGGTAAATCCTTTCTACGACGTGGCGTTTCAATTTTTTCCATCTCCTTATTTTCAGCTGCGTTGGCTTTTATCGGATCTTCTATGAAAATTTTGCTGCTCGTTTTCCAAAGAGCCTCGCTAAATTCGGTTATCAAGTTGGGAAATTGATAGCATGCTGGAGCGCATCTCTCAGGCGTTTCATCGCTGGCGTGGTCGGATAGAAATTATTCAAACGCGACCTGGGCTTCTGATGGATTTTCGAGGGTTCGATGTTTCAGCTCTTACGTCGATTACCATCAGATCATACGTCGTGGCCCTGATGGTGTAGTGAAAGCAGTTGTCATTCGAACAAGTGATGAATTGGAACAACGACCAGCTACGAAGCTCGCGATACTACCTATAGAAAAACTCTAAGATCGTATCATGAACAACAATATTTATCCGATTAGTATGAAGTGTGATTGACAAATGAGTTGTTCAGAGTCATAGTGGACAAACGAGGAGAGCGTCGAGTCTGCGGAACACGGATCGTGATGAAACTCTGAGAATCATCTTGTTCTGGTAAAAATGAAGGTACCTCCAAGGGTTGAGTCCAATGGGCTTTCTGTCCCAAGATACAGCTATGGAGATTAACATTGTCCATATAAAAAACACATACAACATGATTGTAAAGTACTCGACCAGCCGGGAAATTTCAAAAGTCCGATGCGTTGAGAGTTTTGCAAATTTTTTTCGAAGTTATTCGAGTCGATTTGAAAATTTGCGGGGATGTTGAAAATTATCAGATTTTTGGGATCAGATGGATCAGGAAAAGAATCAGAGGGATCAGTCGCGCGAGGATCACATGGGATCAGCAGAGGGATCAGCTTGTTTTGCTGCCACACACGTGGTCTGGTCTCGAGGTTATGTGTCGGTGCGTCAGTCTCAGTATTCGCAGCCCGAGGAGGCGGTTGTCGGATTTGGTGGCGGTGTAGATGGTGAATTTTGCGACTGCCGTGCTCTTTATCATGTTCCCGGGCCTCAGTGTTGCATGGGCCCGTGCTGTTTGTGTTTCTTGCATAGCCGCGAGAGTGATTTTCTAGGAGTGCCGAGTGCGTTGGGGTAGATTTTTAATTTTGCCGCTCTCGTTCATCGTGCATCAGGGCGAAATAACATGTCCGGAACGGAAAAAAACTTCCGAAAAGAAACGTATGCTGCTACTTATGGAGGTTAGGTCTGGCTTTATTATAATATATGAGGTGTTTATATGAAATATCAACTTTGATGAGGTATTGTTGTGGACGTTCGAACAAACTTTCGTCACCGGCAAACATGGGTTCTACAAATCACGTGGGCGGGAAAAAGTCAAAATTTGATAAAGATCGACCAACAATCGATATTAACTGTGCCAAGCCACGTCAAAACCTTCATAAGTTTGAATTTCTTCGCGCAGGCGTAAAAACGCCAGCTTGTTGCGGCTCAATCGCTCATGCTTGGAATACAACTGCACGTTTCATTGCATCACACTCACAACTTTGGGGCCAAAATCGACGATACTCGAGATGTTCGGTCGGTTTGGTGCAGATTCACCAGAGAATAAATTCCTTGTGGATTGACATGATTCTCGACACAATAGCAACCTTCTGGAACGGATGCCAGCCCTATACCAGATCCCGCATTCAGTCTCATTCGGTAAATGAGCTGATCCACTGAAATCCTAACGCAGTATCTGTGTAGAACTCGTTAGACACGAATTAAGCACCCGCTCGGGATCGTATCGACACCATACCACAGGGTGTCCACCGATCCTGGAAAACCTGGAAAACCGGGAATTGTCAGGGATTTTTTTTGGGTCCTGGATAACCGGGAAATATCAGGGAATTTACCTCAGAAGCCTGGAACTTTTTCATTATGTTCGAAATATTAAATATCGCGAGTAATACCAGCAAAGCTTTAGTCATATTCAAGATTGAATGGCTCCGCACGCGTAAGCAGAGCAAGCGACGATGATTCACGTAGAGGTTCATGCTCGTAAGAAGGAGATAAGGCGATGCAGATCCAATAACATGGGTTGCCGCGGAGTCGTTGGCTCTTTACTATAAACAAATTTTGCCTTCAAATCGAGCTTGTCCAATCTTGTCTTGACTTTACATATGTGTGTGTCTTTGTTCTTTGAGCGCTAAATTCTCGAGAGAACTTATCGACGGCCTGCGCGCGTAGGAACCAAATCCGGTGCTGGTCAGTTGGCTCTTAGAGCTCTCTAAGAGCAAGTCTCTCTGTTAAAGATTCAAGTTGACATCTGTACAATACACGAGTGCGCATCAGAATTTTGCTCGGAGTGAACAGTGAAAAAGTGCGCAACGAGAAAAAAAAACCTCATCTAGAGCAGGTGGTTTTATAGTATACAAGACGCATTACTTGGCGACAATAGCGAAAACTCTTGCCATCAAATATCTGCGAGATCTATAGTGGTAGTGTATTGCACTGATGGCTATCTAGTGGAATTGTGAGCTCGCCTATCATTGGGACATACTGACTCGAGTCTTTTTTTCAGCCCACCACATGTTGCGTAGGTACCAATTGAGTTTTTTTTTCTGTAACTCTTGGATAAGTTCTCGTCGTTGTAAACCGTGCTACATTTCACGGTTAATCATTTTGCAGATCATTATGAATGCAAGAGTGCGACAGGCCTTGATATTTGGAGAAGAGTACTCTCGTGAATTTTTGTGGATAGAAGAAGTTCTGGAAGATGCAACTAAATTTAAATGTCAACAATGCAACCAAACCTTCAGTATCGGTAATATGGGCAGGCTAGCGCTCGTTAGCCATTCAAGATCCAAACAACATATCCGAGCTGAGTTCAAAGCGGCCTCTCGTCAGTAAATCCACACGACAGGTTTTTCAATCAATAGAGAATGCCTAGTTGAAAACCAAAAGGAAGAATCTTTGATCGCTCAGAAAGTTATATGTGATGCTATACATGCAATGCAAGTGCCTTTATCTAAATTTGTTATAAGTAAAAAGATGATCCAAGAAGTCAAATTGTCTTCATCTCTTTACAAAAAAACTCTAGAACAAGAGAGAGAAAAGAAGGAAAAAACAGAAACGGAGAACAAAGCGAGAAAGAGAAAGGCGATTGAAGCACAGTTGTTGGAAGACGAAAGACAGTGTTTTCTAAAAAAAGCGCATCTTTTGCAAGAAAAGATTCAAGATCTCAAAAGATCTTAGTGAATTAATGTACGGTGCCACTGTGCTATTCCTTAAGTGTTTAGTCCTGGTTGGTGGCAAACATGATTATATTGTGATGAATAAAGGTTCCTCTGAACAGATTAATTTTTTTTCTTGGCCCAAAAAATGTCCTGGAAATTTGATTTTTTACACCCTGGAAAACCGGGAATTGTCAGGGAATTTTATTTTCGATCATCGGTGGACACCCTGTACCAGATGCTCGGTCATTTGGGCGCATGATCACCGGGGGGGGGGGGACTATTTGGGGGAAAAATACCAAAAGATTATCTTGGTAAGAATTGGCCCAGTCGTCTCAGTCGAGATGTGGTCCAGTTCCAGTCATCGGTGAGTGTTGATGGGGTCCTGTACCGGTCCTCTCTGAGTGTCGATCTGGTCCTATACGGGTCCCCAGAGAGTTGCGATCTGGTCCCGTACCCGTCCTCGGCGAGTGTTGAAGTGGTCCTCTACCGGTCCTCGGCGAGTGTCGATCTGGTCCCGTACCGGTACTTGGCGAGTGTCGATCTGGTCGCGTACCGGCCCTCGGCGAGTGTCGACCTGGTTTCGTACGGGTCCCCAGAGAGTGGCGATCTGGTCCCGTACCCGTTCTCCGCGAGTGTCGAAGTGGTCCTCTACCTGTCCTCGGCGAGTGTCGATCTGGTCCCGTACCGGTCCTTGGCGAGTGTCGATCTGGTCTTCTATCGATCCTCAGCGAGTGACGATCTGGTCTCGTACCGGTCCTCCGCGAGTGTCGATGGGGTACCATACCGGTCCTCGGCGAGTGTCTATGTGGTCCTCTACCGGTCCTCAGCGAGTGTCGATGTGGTCCCGTACCGGTTCTCGACGAGTGTCGGTACGGAATCAGAATCACACTGTCCAAGGGCCGGTACAGGACGAGATCGATACTCGCCGATGACCAGCATAGGACCCCGTCGACACTCGCCGAGGACCGGTATGGAACTAGATCGACACTCTCCAAGGACCCGAAATGGGACCATATCGATACTCGCCGAGGACCGTTGGAGGACCACATCGACTTTCAGCAAGGCATCCGTAAGGCAGATGGTTCTTGTGTCAAGGTTCATGTCAGTTAACGACGAATAAGAATCTATCGTAATCATGCGCCCAAATGACCGAGCATCTGGAATGGTGTCGATACGATCCCGAGCGGGTGCTTAATTCGTGTCTAATGAGTTCTACACAGATACTGCGTTGGGATTTGAGTAGATCAGCCCATTTACCGAATGAGACTAAGTAGTACTAGGCTGAATGCGGGATCTGGTATAGGGCCGGCATCCGTTCCAGAAGGTCGCTATTGTGTCGAGAATTATGTTAATTCACAAGGAATTTGTTCTCTGGTGGATCTGCGCCCAACCGACCGAGCATCTCGATTGTTGTCAATTCTGCCCCCAAAGTTGTAAGTGCGATGCATAGAAACGTGTAGTTGTATTTCAAGCATGGGCGATTGAGCCGCAACAAGCTGGCGTTTTTACGCCTGCGCAAAGAAATCCAAATTTCTGTCAAACTTGCGCAAGCAGACGGGGTTTAGTGAGCCATAAGGCGGTGGTACCACCTCCGCAACCTGGTCACCTGCACGACAGTTCTATAGGCCATATGCACCATGCCTCGACAGAAAGTGTCGAAGTTTCTATCTTATGAGCCACCCTTACCCAAACATCTCGGTCGTCCCCGAAATCATCCAAAACCCGGGCCAAACACCGTTACATCTCACTCTTTGAGACGTTTTTCTCCAAAAATGCTGCATGAAAGCGGGTTTGTGGACGACCGAAGTAGTATTCCCAGAATTTCGATTTCTAGTCCAAATTAGACTAAACCACAAGATAAACTCAAAAATGTACGATTTTGAAAGGATCTTTTTCCTAATCACGTATTTCAGACTAAGCTTACGACTTAGACTCATTTTCACTTTTATTCCACTCTAGAATAAAAAGCCAAGGTTTAGCTACAGACAATTCAAATTCATATTTGTACCAGCAATGCTTTCTGGTGCAGCAGGTGAGGCGACTTCAGCGCAAAATTACATGGATCCGGAAAAAGTTTGGCCGGAACGGCAAAGTGAGCCGGCCGGAAGAAAACCGATCAATCAGAGCGAAGCCGTCGCCGGAAAGATGGACGATTCCAATTTACATGGACGGAAAAAATACCCATCAGAACGGCCGGTTTCGCCAAATATGCAATGCAAATTACAACATTTTTGAAGCTTCTGACATGGCTTGAGACAGTTAATATCGATTATTGGTCGACTATTAATCGGTTTTAATAATCATTACGAGAGATCTTCCCTGCTTTTCCGAATAATGATTATATCCGGACGGCAAATTTGGACTTTTTTCCGCCCACGTAAATTGTAGAACCTATGTTCGCCGTCGACAAAAGTTCGTTCGAACGTCAACAACTATTGTAGTTCACTCATTTATATGGGCTTCGTTGGTGCACTCCAATAATCAACTGCACGTTCACTTTGTAGTTTTCACTTTATTTACCGACCTATACATGTGATATGAATCAAAGGGTACAAGCGACTGACTGAATTACATATGCGCGCGCGTTACGGTAGTAAGAACAGCAGCGCCACAATATATATATGTATACATATATGTTCATATGTTGAAGTCCATATCAAAGTTCTTCAACACTCCCTCCCTTTGATTGGACTGCACATATTCATTCTTCATTGCTGGTGGAAGATTCAGTACTCGCTTCTGTGAACAAACATTGTACTCTTATTTCCAGTCTTAAATCAAATATATCATAGTGGTTTATTTGACCTTGGCCAACGACTATGTGCATGCAAGCTACTTTATTCTAAATTCATGATTTTGTCTCTAAAATACTCGAACTTATCAATTGGCAATGGCTTTGTAAATATGTCAGCTTCATTTTCGTGGGTCGTTACCCAATCTACCATGACCTTTCCTTCTTTCACGCACTGTTTAACAAAATCGCCGTGCGTGGTTGCCATGTGAACCCTTTCTCCTGTTTTCTCTCTATGATTCAAATCTTGTTTAATTTTATCCAAGCTATCATCAAAAATTCTCAATTTGTGACTTCCATCTTTCTTTGTACAATCACCAGCTGATTGATTATCACACCAGATCATAGCAGGGAATAATGTCTTCCCTAAAATGTATCTGACTGATTTGTCCATCGAAATCATTTCTTGACAAGCTCCGCTCATTGCTAATGTTTCCGCCTGACAAACGGATAACGTTGTATAATTTTGCTTCTGACTTTTCCAAGCTACTGTATCACCGAAAATTCTGACCAGATAACCTCCCGTTGATAAGGAATTTGGACAGTCTCTATAACTTGAATCGCTCATTGCCTCTAAATCGTCTGTTGAACCTTTATACTCTAGTCCAACATTCATGGTTCCCTTAATGTATCTGAGAACTCTCTTTAGATCCATCCAATCCTCTTCAGTGGGATTTGATTGCTGTCTTGCTAGAAAGTTTACTGCTTGAGCAATATCGGGGCGAGTAGCATTTGCCAAGTATGCGACGCTACCTATAGCTTCTCTATATGGGACCTCTTTCCTTGGCTTTTCAATCCGATTTTCTGAGAGTGGTTTGGGTTTGATGTAGTTTTTCTTATTCATACCTTTGACTTTACGAGTCACCATTGGCGTTTTCACTGGCTTACAATCCTGCATATTAAATCTTTCTAATACTTTCTCCATGTATGTGGTTTGGTGAATTTTCAAAGTTCCTTGATTTCTGTTTCTTTCTATTGTCATGCCTAGGAAGCTTTTGGGCTCTCCAAGGTCTTTCATTTCGAATGAGTCTCTCAACGAGCCTTTAATTTTATCGAGCAAATTCAAATCATTACTGGCAGCAAGAATGTCGTCTACATATAATAGTACAACTAATACTTTTCCATCTTTTCTCCAAGTAAACAGGCATGGTTCATGAATATCATTTTCCAATCCGAGTTCAAGCATTTTCTCACAAAATCTGAGGTTCCAATTTTTCGAGCTAACTTTCAAACCATACAATGCCTTTTGTAATTTACATACTTTAGTTCTTTTCGTATTGTCATCAACGTCTAATCCATTTGGAATCTCCATATACACTTCTTTTTCTAAAATTCCATTGAGAAAAGCTGTTTTTACATTTAACTGACTTGCATGTAAATCATATTTGTTTATGATTGCTAAAACCGCTCTAACTAACGGTAACCTGGAAACTGGAGCATAGGTCTCTTTCAGATCGTATACATTTTTATCTTTGAAACCTCTAATCACCAAACGTGCTCTATGTCTGACTGACCCGTCTGGCTCTATTTTCTTCTTGAATACCCACTTTGAATCTATGATGTTTGCTTTCTTTCCGTCTGAATTTGAGCTTGGTCTATCAACTATTTCCCACACATCATTATCGTGCATTGACTTTATTTCATCCTTTATAGCCTCTTTCCATTTTTCTTTCTCTGAGGATGTCATAGCCTCTTCGTAACTTACTGGATCTCTATTCACTGATGCTAACAATAAATGACTCAATTCATCTCCATCTATTGTGAAACTGCATCCTTTGAACATTCCTACTGAATTAATTCCCGTTTTTCTTCGAACATAGTTAGCAAAACTTATGTCCTCTATTTGTCGACTCGAATGAACTCGGCTAATCTTTTCTGACACGCGAGCCTTGTCTTTGCTTCTAGTGATAGGACCTGGAGTTTCTACTTGTTTCTGAATTGTAATATTTTCACTCGTCTGCTTTCGCGGCCTTCCTCTTTTCTTTGGCATTTCGCTTCTTCCTTTGACCTTCTGTTCGTCTCTGTTTTGTTCTGATTCTATATGGAATTGTATCTCTGAATTTACTGCTCCGGTCATTTGTTCTGTGTGTCTTATCGATTCATTCGCTTTATATACATCTCTGTAAACAACTTTCTCATTAAACTTCACATTTCGTGAATCGATGAATTTTCGTGTGCTCGGGTGCCATAAAATGTAACCACTGGGTAGATACCCTACTAGTACTGCTTTCAGTGCTCTTTGTTCAAACTTCGTACTTGGTTGTGGCAATTTAACATATGCTATACATCCAAATCTTTTGATTCTGTTGAAGTGACAGTTTGACATAGGAGCGAATCTTTTTAGTGGTACCTCATATTCTATGCTGCGATGTGGTGTTCTATTATAAACGTGTGTAGCTGCTCCCACTACTAATTCCCACATTGATTGCGGTATTCCTGTTTCTATCAGTAGCGCTCTAGTTATATCTTGAATGATTTGATTGAATCTCTCTGCTATTCCATTGTGTTCTGGCGTGTATGGTGGAGAATATTCTGGCTCTATCTTTTCTCTCTCTAAAATTGATAGGAACTTTCCACCTCTGAATTCTTTCGCTTGATCTGATCTCACGTAACAAACTTTTTCATTCTTGCCTCTCAAATTTCGTGCATGAATCAAAAACTTCTCTAATGCGTCCCCTGCTTGGTCCTTCGAATTTAGGGCGTATGCTCTAGCTAACCTAGAATAATCATCTATAAAGACTATCAAAAATCGTTTCTGTCCTGGAAAGGACATAGGTGATATTGGCCCCATTATATCCGTATGAATTCTTTGAAGTGGTCGAGTGGCTCTGTTTCTAACTTCTTTGAATGGTGGCTTTCTCATCTTTGCTAAAATGCAGGTTTCACACTCTAGAATCGAATCATCAAAATGTATTTTCTCCAAGCTCTTTTCTATCTTTTGTAGTTTCTTGAGATAACCCAATGAAGCATGTCCTAGTCTAACGTGCCAAAGCATCGCGTCACTGATTTTGATAAAATCCGGTGACTTCTCTATAATGGGAGTTTCCATGAGTTTTTCTATTTGTTCTGAAGATTTTAAATCATCTATTTTTATAGGGTGGAATGGTGTTGAATCTATAGTTTCTATCTCATTTACATCATTGATTTTCTCGTTTGGTATTGGGTCATTCATTCTTTCTGTATTCGTATCATCGATTTGCTCGTTCTCCCTCCCAATCGCGGAATTCTCGTCAATCTGAACGTTAGAATCTCCCTCCGAACTCAATGATTCTACATTTAAATTGTCGTCTTTCAGCGATTGTTCGATTGCATCGTGATACGAGACTATTCTCGCTCGACAACTGAAATTTTTGTAGGTTCTTCGACAACTTGATGATCTATCTTTCTTGACTTCGAAACGAATCGTCCAATTCGGTTTTTCATACTTGCCAAGTAGAACTGTCCTATTCGTATCTTTGTTGTAAACTCTAAATATCTTGTCATCTAAGTATATGCTCAAACCAATGTCAACTAGCTTTCTCAAAGATAGTAAATTCTCTGATATGTCTCTCGAAACAATTACATCTTTCAGCTTCATTACGTTACGGAAATCCTTTCCAGTACCTAAGAATAGATCTCCCCGTCCATCTATGACTATATCAGCTATTTCATTCTTGTTTGCACTCTTAATGATACCATTCTCACATATTTCAAAATTTGATAGAATCATACTCTTGTTGATGATGTGATCCGTTGCTCCAGAATCAGCTATAAAATCTATCATCTCTATATCTCTAGAATTTTCATGGTATTGTTCAGTCTTACCTGACTCATAACTTTCATTTTCTTCCTCATCAACGGCTGCTCGTCGCAATTTCTTGGAGTATGTGCGTTCTCCATCATTTGATCTCTTCTTCGAAACGCGATTCTCTTGTACATCCTTCGTAGTCTCTAAACATTTCAAACGTAACCTTTCTGTTTCCAGATTGTTTGCAGATACTCGCTCCATTGACTGTGTCATGGATTTAACCGTCTCTAAGGCTGTAGTCAGGCTTTGTATGGTGATCTGCAACACGTCGACTCCCTCCGTCTTCTCCATTTCTCTAGCTCCTTGACGTGTCCATCGTTTATCTTCCGATAACAAGATGTTGCTCGTGATTGCGGGTTTATTCGTTCTGGTACTACCTTTCGGTTCCTCTATGTCTATATCTATGGAATAATATTAATCTAATTAATATCTGGATTTCTCAAAGATTTCATGGTTGTTGGTCCAACACTCTACTTCTACTCTATTCGCAACATCTAGTCTCAATTCTCAATAACTCTAACATTCCATAGAATTTTCAGCATTGGCAGTGTTAGGCAATTCTCTAGAGAAGATCAAAAGTCTTACGATTACCTTTTGATGTTTTCTCACACTCTCCAACTCCATCAGAGTCAGAAATGTCATCCTCTATGTCTCTACCTCGATCTCTTGATTCAGGACTCGAGTCGCTGTAATACTCTTTCAAGCTCTCGTTCCATACATCTGCATTGTCCTCTGCCATCTATTCGGGATTTCAAATGGATTCGTTAGTTCAAATTTGTATTCGAAGAGGAATTAATTTCAATTTCTCTATTTTCATTCAACTCTTCTCAAGGTCCTCTATTGATACTCTAAATTCATCAATATCAACTCTATAATACCAGATATTCTCTATCAAATTGAATCTCACTCTGTGCTTCTGAGGTCTTTGATAAGCACAGCTAATACAAATCGCTCGAAGCTGGAATACATGCTCATCCGCACAGCCATCCGCGCACGCACGCTGCTGGCCTACGCGTGATTCCCTGCACTGCAGGAAGCCCCTAAGACTGTCAGCTGATCGAGCGCGCACGCGGGACTGAGACGGGCTTGCATCGTATCCCATAGTCCTTCATCTCGCTATCCTGCACTGCGGGATTAGCAAAATTATGGGCCCCGAAATAGATCTAAAATTAAATTTTGCTACACGCTCTCCACTGCTCATTAAATTCTCATCACTCTCATGTGTAAGTGAATCGCGTAATAATCCATCTCTAATACACTTACGCAGGCGTCATACCGCGCTCGCATCGAGCCAAAATCGGCCGCGCATCTACTCGCGCTGCGAGCGCACGCAGCGCCTCGGCAACAGATGATTCGAGCTTGAGTAACGCGCGCGAGATTCAACGTTCGCCAAGATCACTCGTCTGCTCCAAGAACTGTTTCTGTAGCCATGGTCTTCTGCCGCTCTATCCTCTGCATAGAAAGAGAGAGAGAGAGAGAGAGAGAGAGAGAGAGAGAGAGAGAGAGAGAAAGCGTCAACGTATAGTCGTGCGCGCGTTCAGTGGCGCGGTGGCCTCCACTCTCAGCGTTGAGACTCAACACCTGCAAGTCGTAAAATCAAAAATGCCGCGGGGGAGGGTACTCTCTGTCTTTGCCCAAGCCCCTTTCTCTCTCATTGCTACACGACCTTTTTTTTTTTTTTTTTTTTTCTTTTTTTTTCTTTCTATGTTCTATCTCTTTCACTCTCTATCTCCATCCTCTCCATCCTTCGTTTTTGCCTGCTAACGCACGCGCTGTCGCCTCGAGATGGAATTTTTCTTTCGAACTCGTTTGAACATGTATGTTATGCATGCACATTCTTAAATTTTGCTCTATTCCTCTACTGCACTTCAAATGTTGACTTCATTATTGCATGTTTTGGATATCGGAATCGCGACACGTCCACTTGGTTGTTACTTTTTGCAATTCCGATCTTCTATTCAAGTTTCTCCCAGCACGTGCACGCGCGCTCAAATCGGCAAAAATCGGAGCAGCTTCTGATAGGTCTGCTTGGCATGTGATTTTTGCGAAATTTCTCTATCTCAATTCCTAGCCATCTATGTATTCATCACTCTCTTACCTTTATCTGATTTTTCTTCTCTCAAAGATTGTTCCAAGATTTGATGCTCCAAAATGACTCTCGCTTCGTTGCCGATGCCCACTTATTTCTCGAGGGTGCCGAGATTTTCACGCGCAGTGTAATGCGTGTCTGGGCCCATAACCTATTGTAGTTCACTCATTTATATGGGCTTCGTTGGTGCACTCCAATAATCAACTGCACGTTCACTTTGTAGTTTTCACTTTATTTACCGACCTATACATGTGATATGAATCAAAGGGTACAAGCGACTGACTGAATTACATATGCGCGCGCGTTACGGTAGTAAGAACAGCAGCGCCACAATATATATATGTATACATATATGTTCATATGTTGAAGTCCATATCAAAGTTCTTCAACAACAACAATACCTCATCAAAGTTGATGTTTCATATTAATACCTCATATATTATAATGAAGCCATCCCGCGATGTAGATTATGAAGTTTATACATTTTTGTGATTTGTTAAAACGTAGAACTATGAATAGAATTCATCGAAATATCATATGACGGCAGACCCAACCTCCATAAGTAGCAGCATACATTTCTTTTCGGAGGTTTCTTTCCGTTCCGGACATGTTATTTCGCCCTGATGCACGATGAACGAGAGCGGCAAAATTAAAAATCCACCCCAATCACTCTCGCGGCTATGCAAGAAACACAAACAGCACGGGCCCATGCAACCCCGAGGCCCATGAACATGATAAAGAGCACGGCAGTCGCAAAATTCACCATCTACACCGCCACCAAATCCGACAACCGCCTCCTCGGGCTGCGAATACTGAGACTGACGCACCGACACATAACCTCGAGACCAGACCACGTGTGTGGCAGCAAAACAAGCTGATCCCTCTGCTGATCCCATGTGATCCTCGCGCGACTGATCCCTCTGATTCTTTTCCTGATCCATCTGATCCCAAAAATCTGATAATTTTCAACATCCCCGCAAATTTTCAAATCGACTCGAATAACTTCGAAAAAAATTTGCAAAACTCTCAACGCATCGGACTTTTGAAATTTCCCGGCTGGTCGAGTACTTTACAATCATGTTGTATATAGATATACTAACAATGCTAACCGCCATAGTTGTATCTCGGGATAGGAGGCCCATTAGACTTAACCCTTGGGGATACCTCCACCCGCCACCAAAACAAGATGATTCCCAGAGATTAATCAAGATCCGTGTTCCTCATACCTCATGCTCTCCTTGTGTCCAGCACTATTAATCAATCAATCTGAAGCTTAGCAGAAGAATAAATTGTTTGGGTACACTGACGACTGGTGAATAACATGAAGGATGAAGTGAGACATAACCTTGCTGAAGATTGTAGCAGCATAGAAAAATCTTCTCTCGATAGAGATGACTCTTTATTCATTATACAGATCATGAAAAATGACGGTTTTCTCAAAAGACACAATGGTAGTGTATCTCGGTATAGATCACACAAATCTTGTGACAGAATGAACCAAGTGCACTCCGATATCACTGATACTGTTACTGACTCCAATACTGCAGAAGGTAAAATATGACCAAAGAGTTTACATATCATTCAATAGAAAGAGAAGTGTTCATTGAAGTACATCTATGACTCAAAGGCTTGCTCAGTGCTGATGTAATCTGCAATCAAAAAAAAAGCCCTCTCAATCATTTATGTTCATTCGCAGTCTACTCACATTGTCAGAAACTCACTCTTGACTCCCAAAACAACCGTATTCCTCTGCTATGCTCCAGATTGTTTGGTCTGTGTTGATGAACAGTGTTTACAAAGTGATAATGGCAATAAACGAACCAAGGGACCAACACCAATGTCCAAAGTCAGCACAGACTAGTGTAGTGGCAAAATTTACAGAATGTTCATATTCCAGTTATGAATCTGACTACAGCTGAAATACCTGAAATTTTACGGTTGACTTTACAAAGAATGTTCCATCTTGAGTCAACGTAAGGTAATCTCATAGAAGTGGATAAGGATTTTTTCCTCAACTGAACAACTTATAATCATATTTGTACAACATGCACCATGACGTTGAAATATTAAAGACTATGAAATCAGAAGTACCTGTCTGAATATCCAATTTGCCCAAATAAACTCCCCATTCCCCCTTGCTGTACTTGGGGATTCGAATGCTTGAATGGGTTTTGGAACTGAATGGAAAGATATGCATATCACTGAAAAACTTTCCCATCATCCGCTGGATCCAAAATGCGAACCGCTTCCAGAGGCTCAGTTTTCTTTTTGACGATACGCGTTGAACGGAATAGCGCTGGAACCCACTTGATCATCGCGCTGGTATTCGGAAATCGAAGTGCCGCCAGGTGACCGAAGAGCCAGCGGGGCTCTTCGCTCGCCTGGCGGCACATTTGGCGACTCGTGATGGCAGCGCGCCGCCAGGCAAGCGAAGAGCCCCGCTGGCTCTTCGCTCACCTGGCGGCACCTCGATAGCTCAATTCCAGCGCGACACTCTCGCAGGTTCTACCTCCGCGTTGGCATGGGTCTCTCGGTTATCCATCGGTGAGCGTACCGGTGGCTAACAAAAATCCTGGACCAGCGGATGATGGGAAAGTTTTTCAGTATGGACATTGAGTGGTGAAATCATCAAACTATAGTCTGCCAATCACATGTTTTTGAGTATTGATTGAGGTCAGACAGTGGTATCAAGACCTCTACGGCTTCAATATGTCCATTGCATTCCCATACACTAGAAACCTGAAAATAAAATGGGATCTCTTCACCAAGAACAGAGTTTTTCTACTTCAGTTGGTTCATCCTTATTTGTACTTGGTAGAATACTCATCTGATGTGATCTGATGAGAGAACAAACAAAGGGTATTATCTGGTCTAGCAGCTGAGGGACGTGTCTGAGACTCACTTTCACAGCTCTAATCAATTGTTATGATTTCATTTTTGCGACATGTTGTTATTATCAGGTAACATAAGAGTACACAACACTGCTTCAGTGCATGGCTGTGTACGCTCGTATGGCGTAAAAATAACAATGTTATGCAGATGCAGCTCATATCTCATATGGAGCCCCGTGGAGCCCCGCATGGGCACTTGTGGGCACTCACGGGAGTAGGTAATGATGCGGTCAATCCCAATCTATGACGTCAACTTTACCACGACGAACAAACCTGGCCGATTGATGACAGTCTGGTTGGCGGGAGACAGTGATCACGTGACATCGATCTGAACAGGCGTCCAACTTTCAATGAATATTTAAAAATACTTATCGTTCACCAAATGAAAAACTGTATTGTAACTTTGTTTTTCACGTCATCATTCATTTTAACAAAGTAATTTCATTGCACGCGTGTTCTCTATTCGACTTTGTTATTTCGAACAATGCCCATGTTTGAAAACATACCACGGTGCGCTTCTGAGGAGGATGAGTTTTTCAAAATTGTCAAAAGAAACTGACAAGTGGATGTTTTTCTACGAAACTTCGTGAGCAGAACCTGATTTTGAGTGAAATCGGATCAGCTCATTTTTTTCAGTAGTTGTCAAAGTGATCATTCCTCATGTATTGCTTATAGAGAAATCTGGCGACTTAGCGCTTTCTTTGCATCTCCAAGGTTTTATCGTAATCACTCAGAAAAGGTGGGCCATAGCACAAAATGCCGTGAATAGTTTTTTTTAATTCTTCTGAAGAACAACATGAATTCCTCAATACTAATATATCGGCGCATTGAGAATTCGCATATAACTGCGTACACGCGTCACGCTGACCAGGAGAGGTCATCACATCTGAATCACGGATTTGGTTGAAACGTTAGGAATAGTCTTCTTTTAGTACAAAAAAACGATATTCAAAATTATAGACCCAAACGCTCAAGCGTTTCCGAGCTACATCTTCAGGCAATAGCATTGTCCATATGGGCCCATGTTATAAATTATCCATATAGGTATACGTGCAATGCTAATGTCCTTGGTTGTGGCTCGAAAACGCTTGAGCTTTAGGGTCTATAATTTTGGATTTCATCTTCTGGCACTGAAAAAAGATTATTCCGAAAGTTTTAGCCAAATTCGTGATCCGGATGTGATGACCTCGACTGGTGAGTATAGCATGACTCCATTCTAATGTAACAATTTTGATATTAACGAGCGGAAAATACGAATCTTTTCAGGAGATTTTTCGCGCTTCAGTACTTGTGCCGGGAACTCGTGCTCTCGCTCTTCTCGAGACAATTTGTACTTGACTTTGAAGAAGATTTCATGGAATTGATGCCTGCTTTTAATGAGAGTAGAAAGAGGATATTATATCCTCTGTGTTCAACCAACAGTAAGGGTACAGTGATGTCGCAGTCGTCCATATCACAATCATTCAATTGCATCGAGACTCATGACTTTCTCAACTAGGTCTATCCACAAAACGTTATGTCATCAACACACTTTGATGCCACATTATTTGTACTTCAGTAGTTTAGACCATAGCGAGAACTAACCGCCACTGGCTTCTGGATTACAAATGAATCAGCGCATTTCTTTGTGTCATGTTTCTTGTAATCTCATGAATCGTCTCTCTAAATATGCGAATGGTGTGGATCACAATAGATTAGTTTCTATATGAAAACAATTGTCGTGAAAGTTTTGTGGAGGGTTGGGCTATTGGATTTTTTTATGTCGAGCCACAACCTGCAGGTGTATGAATCTATGGTGGAACTTCGGCGTTCTCATAAATTTCATAAGAATATTCCTCGTTCGACTAATCAATACATTCAAGCTTATTTCATATATTGCTGATCAATTTTGTCACAATCCTCCACTGAGGGATCTGGAATAGTGTCAATAAAAGATGTGTAATTTTTTGAGATTGCTATGTGCAAGTACCTAAAAACGTACAATTTTTGGTAACTCATCATGAATCAATCTTTGGAGTATCTCCGCTACACTCAACAGCAATGTCCACTGATCATACACTTTTGAATTTCGAGCCCTGATCGGTTGAAAACGAAGAATCGCCTAACCTGATGGGTTGGATCCGAAAACGTTCGATCAAGTCGGATTGCTCTCGAGTGTACACTGGAATTTTGAAAAATGTCTCCCCCCCCCCTCTATCCTTCAAGAAAACCCTGCATTGGTAATCACCCCTCCCCCCCCCCTCTACCGCCTCATGACTGAGACTCGATCGAATCGTACATCGGAAAAAACTTAATGGAAGTAACATTTTTACATGATCGATAATGTAAATAATAAAACGAGGGTCGGGCTGGGTCGGAGTGATAAATAATAATTCAAAATAGTGGTAAATATCAAATGTGATGTGACTGAAAAATTTCTAATATTCAGAACAATAATTTGACAAATTCAAATCAGATTTCAAATAATTTCAAAACAAGATGGATGCTAATAAGCTTAGGGATAATGAGGATTACGCACCGTGTACGATATCAAGATGATGACTGCTGCACGCCCGCTCGGGGTCGCATCTTTTTACTATACTCGAGTATGAGCTGCCCCTTCTTTAGGGCTCATTTTAGAGAAGTCAACGACGAGACGCATCGCACGCACGTGCGATGGAGCAATTACACTGGCTTGAACGATTTGAATGACTGACAAGGAGGGTGCCAGGCCTTCGGATCACCAATCCTCCTGGAACTCTAGGATATGTTTTGTTATACCGAAACATGTAACAAATCACTCTTATAACTTGCCAACGCTCCCTAGAATCATCCTGAGTACCACGGTCAATATCCCAGCAAATAGGCCTTTTCCAGGTGGACTGATGCATCCATAGTTCTCCATAAGCTGGCTATTCTATGCCGTGGGACTTTCCTTTAGACTAATAAGAATAGTTACATGAAATAGAGACTGAAAAGAACAAATTCCAGCTATATAAGACTGGTATAGCTCATCTCAACCATGGACAAGGGAAGTTGAGGATCAAAAAACTGGCAAAATTGAGTTTTTCATCGATGGAATGATGAGTCTGAGAGAATATAAGACTTTTCAATAAACATACGATAATGAACATGATTTACTCACATTCAGAGACCATCACTTTCCCAATTAATGTTGTCAAATTGCACCTGCACTGTGTAAACTGCCAAGGCCAGCCAAGGAGAGTCACAACCAATAGCAGATCCTGCGACTGACCTGTAAAAATTTGACAACAAGGTATCGTGCTCAACTCACATTCTGACTCTGCATATTCTACACTGATTTTACATGTTTCTATCCACAAGTTGATTGGAAAAATTCAATCTGAACTAATCTGAAATAGCTCTGTTGACACAAAGTTAACCTGATTTTGACCACACTCAGAACAATGTCACAAGGAAAGTCTTATTAAGCACCTCAAAATGAATACTTATCTGATAATTCCAAACCGCAGGCTGTCTGCCACGGACTGTCAGGATGGTTGTCGACGATTTTAGCGATGGAAAAGTAATCAAGTGCGAGTTTCTCTAACTAAACAAGGAGTGAAAAATACGACACTTTGACTTGTCTGACTTTTGTCGTCTGCTCCTTATATTTATAGCATGGCAAACTCTGCTGGTCACGCTGCCGGTGCAATACAGTTTCTTGCAGACCACCACCTGGCCTGATATTCATTAGTCTGCTTGAGAGAAATTCACAATTTACCACCCATCGTCGACAATTAAGCATCTTGAAAATCCGTGGCTGATTGCAGTTTGGGGTTTTCAGATGAGTACTTATTTTTGGGTGCTGTAGAATATGCTTGTGATGTTGTTCTAAACGTGGTCAAAATCAGGTTAAGTTTGTGTCAACAGAGCTATTTCAGATTAGTTCAGATTGAATTTTTTCAATCAACTTGTGGATAGAAAGATGTAAAATCAGTGTAGAATATGCAGAGTCAGAGTGTGAGTTGAGCACGATACTTTGTTGTCAAATTTTTACAGGTCAGTCGCAGGATCTGCTATTGCGGTTGTGACTCTCCTTGGCTGGCCTTGGCAGTTTACACATTGCAGGTGCAATTTGACAACATTAATTGGGAAAGTGATGGTCTCTGAATGTGAGTGAATCATATTCATTAATGTATGTTTATTGAAAAGTCTTATATTCTCTCAGACTCATCATTCCGTCGATGAAAAACTCAATTTTGCCAGTTTTTTGAGCCTCAACCTCCCTCATCCATGGTTGAGATGAGCTATACCAGTCTTTCATGGCTGAAATTTGTTCTTTCCAGTCTCTATTTCATGTAACTATTCTTATTAGTCTAAAGGAAAGTCCCACGGCATAGAATAGCCAGCTTATGGAGAACTATGGATGCATCAATCCACCTGGAAAAGGCTTATTTGCTGGGATATTGATCCTGGTACTCAGGATGATTCTAGGGAGCGTTGGCAAGTTATAAGAGTGGTTTGTTACATGTTTTGGTATAACAAAACATATCCTAGAGTTCCAGGAGGATTGGTGATCCGAAGGCCTGGCACCCTCCTTGTGAGTTACCCTGTGATTTGCAAGTGCTTTTTCAATCACCATATTTTCTATGGTGATTGAAACGGTGGGCCTTAATGTTTCTTGATCCCACAGGACTAGGTTAGTGAGTAAAACACACTTCGTAGCTGAAAATATATATTGCAGAGTCTCGTCGACTCTCAGTCGATCTCTTATAATATTTTTCGTCATCTTCTCAAATTCCCACCCCTATTTTTCGTTATTTTTCTTTTCATGTATTTACTTCTCCATTATAGCATAAAAACAAAATTTATACGCTGACACTTGAATGTTATACCATATATGAGGTATTTCTTTGTATAACAGCCCTATACTGTTACAGTTATGTTGTACTTTGGGCAGCGATGCTCTTGTAGTGAATAAGATAAAAAATAAATAAATAAATGAATGAAAAATCACAATCATCGATCACACACAGTCACGTCACATACCAAAATTTTAAGCCAATTGCATCATTCCTCATGTGTCAGTATAAAGTATATCGCACCGCTTAGAATCGAATGTGGAGCCTATTCCCACCAAACAGTGAATGTTACCTCAACGTTTCTGGAACGTTGCAATTGCAACCTTGGAACGTTCCGTAAATAGTCGGAAACCCCGTTGGTGGAACGTTTGAGCAACGTAAAATGTCTACGAGATGTCTGTTGTCTCAACGTTCCCAGGACGTTTCTGGACGTTGCGATTATAAATAAATAAATGGATTTTTTTTGTAAATTGTTGTTAAACGGCTCTAGTTGCATTCGAGCACAATCTCACCATCTTTCTTGTACCAAGTGGGTATGTTTCTGATTGAGCGCAATCGATGGGATTGAACGGGGATCGAGCTGATAGCTTGCGAGACACAGAATTTTAAAAACAATTAATTTATTTATCTAACAAAAAATTTTCTAAGTTTTGGTTGCACAAGAATCATCTCTGAAACGTTTGTGCAACGTTTGAAAAACCGTTGAAACGTCCCAGACACGTGCTGGAAACGTTGAGACTACAGACATCTCGTAGACATTTTACGTTGCTCAAACGTTCCACCAACGGGGTTTCCGACTATTTACGGAACGTCCCAAGGTTGCAATCGCAACGTTCCAGAAACATAGAGGTAACATTCACTGTTTGGTGGGTTTTTGCACACGATGAAGGTATTAGTTCCGCCATGTATGTCTAAATCGTCCTCATAGTTTTACCACCCTGTGTCATGTTCGGTATACCATTATCATGTTCATCCCCATGAACCCTGTGGTGAACTTCTAACTGAGTAATATTTTAACGTTGATATGTACAATGGCAAGAAAGTGTTGCATGCTATATCGTTCTGTTGCAACCAAAGTATTTTATCTAATATTAGGTAAGAATTTCGATGACTGAAAATGACTTATTCCGCTACAGCAATATCCAAGGTACTGTCCTTGAGTTTCTTCATGAATGTTGTATGAAGCATTGCATTGTATGTATCTTCATTTCGGGATTAGGATCAAGGGCGATTCACAAGGGGGACCAATGTCGCGACGTTCGGTTCGCCAATCACCTCCAACAATTTTTTACAGTTTGGTACTACCTAGAATATATAGAAATTCAGAGTAATTCCGTCGAATAGGTCTCCTGTCTAAAGATACAGCCCCTGAGATTAGCATTACTCATATAGGCCTAAGTTAAAAAGTGATAAGTATATAGGATTATAGATAACTGGCAATGCTAAAGTTTATTCTTGTAGTCCTGAAGAGAAGGCCTATTTGACGGAGTTACTCTGGATTCTTCATATCCTGGGTAGTACCACACTGTAAAAAAAATTTTGGGGGTGATTGGTGACCCAAACTTTGTGGGTCCCTCTTGTCAGTTTCTACTCACTTTCCATTGTATCGTTGTGGGACTGTCCCTTGTTGAGGTCCAAGTTCTAACACGGTATCACCATTTCAGATTCCATACATGATATAAAGACTGGAAACTACGTCCCCAATGACACTCCATCGCTGGTACCCCACAAAATTATCTCGTTGGAAAACTACGCCGGACCCGAAACCAATGTTGGTGCATCGCAAATCCGTAGAAGTGGCAGTACGTATTCTAATCACTCCGAGATCTTCTTGCTCATTGGACATCGTCATAATGTGCTAAATCAAGATTCACATCTTTCACATGTTACTTGTGAATTTTGTATTGAGAGGATCGTACCAATATCCTTTGCTATTGTGTACCACGCATCTTTGTTCATAAAAGTGTGAACCTCAATGCTAAAGCGGTACCGTAACCCGAGGGCTCTTGATTCCTCTCGCAAACTTCTCCTCAACATATTCATCGCAAAAATGAAAAAGATGCACGCTGCTAGAAATAATTAGCCAGAATGTTCTACCCGTGAGTGACATGATCAATAACGAACGTCAGAAAGAAATCATCCTTAACTTTTTGGCCTCAAGTTAATGATGATCCGTGAGATTTTTCAATTGTCTTTGGAAGTTATACCATCCTCATCAGTTTCATGAAGTCCCACGAGATCGCAAGAAGTGTGATTTGAGTTTTCTAACAATTTTTCATCATTCACGAGTAATTCAGGAAAATTTAGGAGATTCATAATGTCAACTTTCCAGAATGCTGTCCCATATCTCTTATCTTGCTATTAACACATGATAGATAGTATGCAGTACCTTTCATGAATAATGGAACTTGTAGGGTCTCAATAAAATAGTGATTCAATATACTTTGATATACGGAAATTTTGAGAAAAGCATCTCAAAGATCACAAAAAAATTCATCAATTCCTGTGTTGAAAACATTCCTCGCGCCCTTTTTGATCGTCGTCCGTAGTCACCGATGAAAACCCCTTCAATCAATCACCTACAACTTCGGCAGGGGTGATCTGATCACAAAAATACCCACGGGATCTTGTAGATCTTCCCAAAACCTACAAATTCTTTTTTTTTTTGAAGTTCTCTCTAACAATAAGACCTTTCTTGTTCAAGTAACGAGCTTGGAAAGAAAACTTTGTATTACATGGACAGCTCATGGAGAGATACCGAAGCTGCCTACTGTTTTATTTCCTCTTGCGCCATTCTGGTGCTAAAATTCATCAAAAAAGTATCATAGCACATGATTTTAATGTCAATCAATCTCATCTTTCAGAATATTCTATCAGATTCTGCCTTGAATGTGATCTATAGGAACAGAATATGAAATTGATCAATTTTCCCAATAAAACTTGAGAAATCGGGGTCGCCTCCCATCCAAGACAAAATCTGACCAGATATTCTGGAAGATAAGATCATTATACTTCAAAACCACATGCCATGATATTTTTTTGATGAATTTTTGCGCTAGAATAGAGCAAGGCGAGACGAAAGAGGCGCCAGCCGTGGTATCTCCATAACCAGTTCATGTAATACAAAATTTCCTATCCAAGCTCGTTACTTGGGCAGACTTTGAAGAAGAAAACTGTAGGTTTTGAAAAGATCTACAAGATCCCGTAAGAATTTTTGTGATCGGATCTTTCCCGCCAAAGTTGTAGGTGATTGATTGAAGGAGAAATTTTCTAGATTTTCATCGTTGACTACCGGCACTCAGAAAGGTGTCGGGGAATGTTTTGAAAACATGAATCGATAGATTTTTTCGTGAATTTTGAAATGCTTTTTTCAAAATTACCGTACGACAAAGTATATTGAAAATATAACTGTTTTAGTGAGGTCCTACTTGATCCATTATTCATGAAAGGTACTGTAATAGGAGTATGACAAATCAAATTTGAGGTCGCTTATCATCCCAACCATCGCTGATTCTTGCACTATGATGAAATAAACATGCGACGATCTCGTGGATCCTCATTTTTGATGAAACCAAGCGGGACAGCCCTGCCTTCAGTTTTTTCGCTATGCGTGAGATCTAACACCATTTACCATACAAAACTCCCAATCATCATGCGTGTTCTCTCATCTTCTGGTGGCAGTAATTTGTTCATCTTTATTGCAGAAAACAAACGGCAGTTCTCGTTTGAACTTGAGCAATCTGAGAGTGAAAATTCAGTGACATCCGACCAATTGGAAATGGTTTTTCGTTTTGACTCATCCACTTCATCGGAATCAGGAGAAGAAATGAATGAAACTTTCACTGCTGATAAGATTAGGGAAGATCAAGTAAATCTCAAAAAGAAGAGGAAGGAAACGAGGAACCATGCAAAGGGTGGTGAAAAAACCAGGTCTGGAAAAATTCGTTATCCATGTACAAACGATGGATGCGAGCGCTCATACAGTCGCAAGAATAAGGCTTCTTATCACACCCGGCACGAATGTGGAAATAAAGAGCTGCGTTTCAAATGTGGTTATTGTGATTACAAAAGCTCGCGTGCATCTAATACACGAAGACACATCATTGATACCCACCAAGGGTGTACGTACAATATTTTGGATATCAGCGACGGCAATAGGCGTTATTGCCCTCCTAAGCCTGCAACGATTCACTCGTGTCAAAAAAAGAACAACTGTCTCAAGCAAAAGAGCGTCTAGTTTTGGTGAAATATAAGTTTAAACGAAATGATGTACTATTGATTTGGACGTAACGAGTACAAAGAAACCTGCTGACTGTGGCGTTTATTCTTATCAACTTTTGTGAGAAAAGTCACTCCTGAATCAATGCGTTTTATGCGCTATATTCTTGTTTTTTATTCTTGACTCAATTCATACATCATAGGAAGAAGAAGAGTTTTAAGGCGATGCGGTCACCGTGCAACCCGGAAATGATATCTTATTTGGATGTAAATCAAAAAATTTCCACGAAACGAAGTCGGAGACGATTTGTCCATTACGTATTATCATCTGAGTTGTGGTGGACAACTCACTATTTGTTACCAATCACAAGGCTATCACTAATAAACGAGAATAACTTGCCCGCGGGTACTTTCTAACCTACAAATTGGTACATTTTCGTTCACAAAACTCTCAAAATCTAGTCCGATTTGGGCCAAACGAAGAGTTATCCAGGCCAAGTTAGATGATAATAAAGCCTGGATAACTCGTCGTTTAGGCGATAATGGAAAAGATTTTGAGAGTTCTGTGAACAAAGTTCAGCGTGCACGGTGACCGCATCGCCTTAAGGGATTGATGTCTGCTCGCGATGGGAGTAGAACGGGGATAGTTATTCCTATGTGTTTGTATGCAGGGTTCCAACTACTCCTTGAAAACCTTAAAATCCTTAAAAATCCTTGAAATGGCCTCTGTCTTCCTTGAAATCCTTCAAACTCCTTGAAATCATCTATTATCACCTTGAATTTTGGAAGAGGTACTGCAATATGATACAAAATTGAGTTTGCTCTAGAATAACATATGAGATTATGTGGGTGTCGTGGGATTGTGGTGAAAAGTTTATGTCTTGTACCCTAGAATCGAATGGAAAAGTCAAGAAAAAAATTTGAGACATGACCCTTTTTCGTAGGTCTGTTTCGCGTGGAATTACTCAAATGTCATTCCTAGCGCATTCGACTGGGAGCACAAATCCATATACTTTACGTAGTCTCAATTTCAGTAATGACATTGGAAGATTTGAATTCGAGTCATGATAATTGCAATCTTGGTATATTTCATAAGCGAACCCGCGAATGATGAGAGACGCCTGTATCCAACGCCCACTTCTCATGCTTCTATATTATTGTACCACTTTCTTCAGTCTGATCTGAACTCTGGGGAAAATGAAAAAGCTTTGTGGATTATGGGACTCCATATTTACTTCTTTTCTAGTATCATATACCATACAAAACTTCGAATCATTTATGGTCATCTTTAGTCTTCTGGTATAAGTAATTCATTCATAACTGTTGCAGGTACCGAAAAGCAAGTCTCATATGCATTTAAAAGTGAAACTGTAGTGCCATCCGACCAATCGGAAATGAATCTTCGCCTCGACTTATCCTCTTCGTCGGAGTCAGAAGGAGGAATGAAGATAATTTCTACTGCTACTGATTTGGAGGAGGATCAAGTGAATTTCAGAAGAAAGGAGATGGAATCGAGGAACCATGCAAATGGTGATGAAAAAACAGTCGATGGAAAAGTCCGTTATCGATGTACAAATAAGGGATGTAAAAGCTCGTATAGTATTAAGAAAAAAGCTCTCTATCACATGCGGCACATATGTGGAAAAGAGCCGCGTTTCAAATGTGGTTATTGTAATTACAAAAGCTTGCATGCATCTAATACACGAAGACACATCATTAATATTCACCAAGGCTGTACGGACAATGTTTTGGATATCAGCGACGGCAATAGGCGTTATTGCTCTCCTAAGCCTGCAACGATTCACTCGTGTCAAAACAAGAACAACTGTCTCGAGCAAAAGAGCGTCTAGTTTTAATTAGATACAGGGTCAATCAAGAGAATGTACTATCGACGAGAAATTATTCATCCATTGTTTTATATCTCATCCGCGGGATAAAAAAGACGCGAACGAGGCGAATGATTCATGAAACTCTTCGTATTATTACGTGTGAATTCTGTTATTTTTGGTTCAGTGTGCTAATCAGAAATGTCTTCGTTTTTATCCACATGATCCGTAGGTGAGTGAGAGGGAAAGGGTTTCACGGAATGGATTCTGCTTGGGATGGGAGTACAACGAGGATATTGAATCCTCGGTGTCTAATCATCGGTGATGATTCCATGTTGTTGCACTTATCCATAGCAAACTCATTTAATTGCACCGAGACTTGTGATTTTCCCAGCATGGTTATCACACATGTCGTTACATCATTATACTTGAATGCCTTCGTAAAATTTTATTTACTTGAACGATAGTGAATATGAATGATTACTTCGTTCTAAATGAAGATGGACGAGCGTACTTGAACTTTCTGCGTCATGATTCTCGACATTTTTTAAAATTGCAAGTAGCGTGAAAGAAAATGGATGAGTTTTTTGTACGAAAAGAACCTGTGCACAAGTTTTCTCGGAATGTGGACTAATGGACTGTTCGATGCCCGGTCACAATCCTGAGCTCCTCGATGATTGTGCACGAAATTGGGATAGGAGTCTGTCGTTTCCATATATTTTGTGAAGATGTTCTCCATTCAAGCTATTCGTTGTAGATTATCTTCAATTTTTCAAAATCCCCCACTATGGGATATGAAACAGTGTCAAGAAGATGTATGGAGATAGCTGAGTACAAGCACCTTGTATAATATCGAACTCCCTTGTGATCCATCATCAATAAATCTTTGAACAGGGTGTCTAGTGTACCTGGGAAACCTGGAAAAACGCTCATTTTGAGCACGAATACCTGGAATTTCTGAGTTTCTAGTGCAATAGCTGGACTTTTAGATGGACGCCGATCCATCTACTCCGCAATTCTGGAAACAATCATCAGAAATTTGATTCCTCGCGTACTTTTGGTCGTTAGTCTAAACGTATCAAAAAGCAGCAGGCGTCTCACGTCTCGCCACGGCGCGCATTGGCCGAAAAGTACGTTTTTTTCCAGAAAAGTCTCGCTTCAACTGAATATTCGACATATCGGGATGAGGCAAACGGGATTTTCTTCGTATTTTGATGAACTTTCGAATGTTCTAGGTTGATTTTGCCCCAAAACCAATAGGATGACTTGTATTCGCCTGTAACCGGATAAAAATCATGTCATCGCTGCATGAGCTGGAGACTCTACAAATCGATGCTAGATGAAATCTGTGATGTTGAAAATTACTCCTTCTAACAGAAAGAACACATTTTGATCTCTGTTTAGCCAGTGAACTCATCAGCACTTCAATATCTCGGCCTTTCTTCTCGTAAAGCCCCAAATTGTAGATAATGAATATTATATCTATAAGGGACTGACCAGGAGAGGTCATCACATCCGGATCACGAAATTGGCTGAAACTCTGGAATTAGTCTCCTTCAAGTGCCAAGAGATAAAACCCAAAATAATAGGCCCTAACGCTTAATCGTTTCCGAGCTACATCTTCAGGCAATAGCATTGTCCATATGAGCCCATGTAAAATACTATACATATAGGTATACCTGCAATGTTATCGCCTTGGCTGTAACTCGGAAACGCTTGAGCGTTAGGGTCTATAATTTTGAGTTTCATCTTTTGGCACTAAAAAAAAATCAATTCCATAGTTTCTGCCAAATCCGTGATCGGGATGCGATGACCTCTCCTGGTGAGCGGTTAGGCATGGTAAAGTGGACCTTGTCAGGTAAGGCCCTGAAAGTATTTTCCCCCACTTTCTAACCCCAAATTATGGGGAAAGCAGAGGTTTTTAGGTCCCAAAGGAGCCCCTGTTTTTTACGGCACCCTAGGAATCCTCTAAAAAAACCCTCGAAATCGATGTTCCTTCTATCAAATCGCATTCTGACGTTCTTCAACGAATCAATCTGAAAATTTTTTGACATATTTTTGAAATTTCAACAAACAGAAAAAAGATATTCGCATACTGACAACTTTGGATTCAGGCCCCGAAAAAAGTTAATCAAAACAAAAAAGTCATTTTTCTCATGTAAATTGGGAAGAAGAACATTCGATTTCATCGTGTTTATCAGGTCATTTTGCATCGAGAATAAGTATTTTTAGAATTTTTGTAGGCGGTGGAACATGGTAAAAAATGCAAAAAATCGTTTTTAAAGCAAATTTAGATTCAGTAATTTGCATCTTCTGCGCATACGCGTTCTTCTACGTCTCTGAAAGTTCTTTCAATTAATAGCTGATGCCACTTCCTTCAAAATGACCCCTCGAAGAGGTCGATTTGATGCAGTGAAACCTGAGATCTAACTGGTCCAAAAAATGGAGAAATCCAAGGTACCAGATCTGTGAAGCCGTGGCTTCTTCAATGGGCCCGAAAAGTGCAAATTTTGAGTCAGATTTTGAATTCAGATGAAGCGAGACTTTTCTGGGAAAAAACGTACTTCCCGGCCAATGTGCGACGGCCGCCGCTTATTAGCTGAAAACTACATCTTTTCAGAAAAGTCTCCCTTTAGCTGAATTTTTGAGATATCGGGACAATACAAACGGGGTCTTCTTCGGTCTTGATGGACCTTTCGGATGTATGTGGTTGATTTTGCCCCAAGAGCCATGGGGCGATTTGTAAATCTCTAGAACACCGACTAAAAATCATGCCATCACCGCATCACAAGGAGACCACACGAATCGGTGCGGGATGAGATCTGTGATTTTTGAAACGACTTTCCATAAAAGAGGCAACTTTTGAAGTCTGCTCACCCAGCAAATTCACTATCAAAGCCGAGAATGTTGGAACTATCATTATCATCGAAGAGACTGATATAATGAGGAGAGCTTGGAAGAATGATTATTATATTAACCATTTGCGGCTTCGCGAGAAGGAAGGGCTTAGATATGAGTAGTTCCGCGCCTAACAGACCTACGAAAAAGGGTCATGTCTTGGATTTTTTTCTTGACTCTTTTATTCGATTCTATGGTACAAAATATGAACTTTTCATTAACTATGGGGCCCCAAAAAAATTTTTCGGGTACCTTCAACGTACATTACTTTGTTCTTTTGAATTATTTTCAACAAAAAAGTTAAGGTATTTTTTTCAATAAAATGAATTTTTCTCGAATTCGTTCAGAAATACAGAGATGCGGTTTGCGGCGTTCAAAAGGTCTTTAAAAAACCTATCGAAATCGGTCTTGTAAAGTTGATTTTGATGTCTTGGGTGGTTTTTTTCGGGCAAAAGAGTGAAAATGGAAGATTGAATCTCTCGAAAACCCAATTTTTTGAAACTTTGAAAATTTTATATTTAATGTGAAACATTGTGTTCTTCCAGAAAAAAAAATCATCCCGAATTCCTTTTTTGCGTCCCAACGCCTATTTTTGCCAATTATCACGAATCCATTTTCCAGGCTTTTGGAAATCGTCTGTTTTCTGCGCATGCGCAGAAATTTGGATCCTTGAAACCAATTCCATTGGGAAGCCAAGAAAATTTGCTTCAAAATGACCACCTGCCGAAGTCAATTTCATGCATTTGAACCGTATCTACAACGTATGAAAGATGAACCCCCAGCTCGAGTGCGACAAGCCGATGGACGCCATTGAATGGGGGCAGGCGTGGATTTTCCTTTTACTGCTGTCTCCAGTACCTCCGACCCATCTCTGGGGAACTATCAAGATCCAGTGGTCTTGTGAACGTTGCAACTCTGGCTCAAATGCATGAAATTGACTTCGGCGGGTGGTAATTTTGAAGGAAATCTCCTTGACTTTCCAATGGAATTGGTTTCAAGGATCCAAACTGTTACGCATGCGCAGAAAACAGACGATCTCCTAAAGCCTGGAAAATGGATTTGTGATAAGTGGCAAAAATTGGCGTTAGAACACTAAGAAGGAATTCGGGACAATTTTTCTCTGAATCAACACAACATTTTACATAAAATATCAAATTTTTAAGGTTTTAAAAAATTGGGTTTTCAAGAAATATAATCTTCTACGTTTTTCACCCTTTTGCCCGATAAAACCACCCAAGACATCAAAATCAACTTTACAAGACCAATTCCGATAGGTTTTTCAAAGACCTTTCAAATGCCGCAAACCGCATCTCTGTATCTTTGAACGAATTCGAGAGAAATTCATATTATTGAAAAAAATACCCTAACTTTTTGTTGGAAATGATTCAAGAGAACAAAGTTTTGTGCCTTGGATGTACCTGGAAAATTTTTTTGGGGCCCCATAGGTAGTGAAAAGTGCATATTTTGTATCATAGAATCGAATAAAGAAGTCAAGAAAAAAAATGTAAGACATGACCCTTTTTCGTAGGTCTGTTTCGCGCGTATTTACTCATATGGAATTGCTGATGAATATGCTAGGTAAGCAGATGGATTTAGAGTTGTTTTTGTTGTGATGAAAAGTTGTCTTGAACATCCCAGACCTCACCCCGCATCGGTTTATGCAGTCTCCCCGTGATGCAGTGATGACATAATTTTTAGTCGGTGTTCTAGAGACTTACAAGTCATACCATTGATCTTGGGGCAAAATCAACCACATACATCCGAAAATTCTATCAAGACCGAAGAAGACCCCGTTTATATTGTCCCGATATCTCAAAATTTCAGCTGAAGCGAGACTTTTCTGGAAAAAATGTAGTTTTCGGCTGATGTGCGCCGCCCGCCGCCGCGTTTTCTCCCGATACTGACCATTTGGGGACCTTCCTGTTGAAATTGTTACGAGAAGAGAATGTTTCAGCTGCTTTTCATCTTTTGACTCTTCAAGAACGTACCTGGAAAAATGATGTTTTTGGACCTGGAAAACCTGGAATATCCCTGGATTTTCACGCTAGGATTTCGCTAAACACCTCACTGAAGTACAAGAAGAGACTAGAAAAATCTTTCGAGAGTCTCAGCATGATACTTCATGTACAAGGGAACCTTGAAAATACAATTTCTCTCTATTTTGTTCCTCTAAAGGACCCTGCATTCATCTAGTCCCAAATCATGAAAATCTGTCCCTCCAGTTGAAAATCAGCTCACATTATGGTGCGATCAAGATGCAGGACGAAAGGTACCATCGGAGTGGAGAGATTCTAATTGAGACAAGATAAAACATACCGAATGAAAAATTCATTCTTTGAACATTTTTTTACGTATTCGTTGATCTACATTGATGTATTTCGTGAAAATATACACAAAGTAATGAATTAGTTGGCATTGCCCTTCACCCTCCTTTCTGGCATACTTACGGGTGGGCAAAAGTAGCACTTTGCGATATACGATCGACAGCCGCCATGGCTGCAGAACTGATACCATGGCTGCTTATGAGACCGATCCCGCACGGATTCAGCACGGATTTTTGTCGGTGCAAACAGGTATTTGGTAAAACAGAGCCTAAAAATGCTCTGTTTCATCGGCTATTTCAAGAGAGGCTATTTCAACAGAGCCTAGAAATGCTCTGTTTCATGGAATTTCTAGTGTGATTATCAAAATTACGATAACGTATGTGCAGTGTTTTTACATTCTAGGTCTGCTCTATCCAGATGGAATTTGGAATCTGATGTATTTGGATATATCCATATTTTAGTATTTTCGTCAATAAGTAGATCGGGAGCCATCAGCCCCAACTTCCGAGTTGCTTGTGACCAACGTAATGTGATCACCCAGTGTGGCCATTTTTTA
Source organism: Eretmocerus hayati (assembly GCA_029851415.1). NCBI lineage: Eukaryota > Metazoa > Arthropoda > Insecta > Hymenoptera > Aphelinidae > Eretmocerus > Eretmocerus hayati. The sequence goes on from CM056741.1 coordinate 156,653,199, forward strand.
TTTTCTTCTTCGCGTATGAAAAATGAATTCATGTTTGTATTGATGTTGAATCTGCAATAAATTGAGATTAAACTACTGTCATCAAGAGGGAAATAATTCATCTGAAAAGTTTTGGCGTGCACTGTCTTTGTGGTCTGAATTGCGTACACGTGACTTCATTGACACGGGAGCCCACTCAGTACTCACCATCCGAACCCAATCCTCTTCTTTGATGAAAAATACTTGTCGACGAAAAATGTTTCGTCACTCCCATTATTTCCACAGATGAGTGCCTAAAATTCTGATAGTTTTTCGATTTCTGATGTCTATGAGGATTGAACTGTTGACAAACCTCCTGCGATTACTTCATGGTCAGAACCTCGTAAAATCCCGGTTATGAAAAAATCAAAGGACCAGGATTATGATCGGGATACGTCACATGATGATGTGTCTTATCCTCGCAGGAGTACAAGTATGCACATATGACACATATCAGTTTTCATCTTTCAACTCGCGGTCAAATATCGAGACTATTTCGTTCTTAGTTCTCCTCCTTCTTTCCAACATGGATATAGCTATCAACAGGGATGAGAAATGTAAAGAATTATTGTTTCAAATGTAACTAACTCATCAGTCATCTATTCTCTTTCTACCTCGGTACGATCCAGAACATCTTGAATACTGAATGAGTGATCATACTGCTCATCTCATTTCAGCTCCATTCCACCAAACTGATGGCGACCACCAACCTTGCATCTCACGTAATGATCATTTTTATGATTTTTTGATATCTTATGGCACTACATAGCTCCGACGAAGCTTTCATTTCCTCCCTCCAATTCATTTTATGGGTGACATTTGCAACTTAACTCAGTGTTTGTCAGATTCCGCTAGATATGAAACCCTTCTTCGTTACACTGAATGAGGAACAAAAAATATGGGCCCGGAATAACTCATTTGAAGAAACATGGTTTCCTTGTATAAATTTCGACGTAGAAACCGAATCCGTGGTCAGATTTTCACCTACAAGTCAGGATTTTTTTAAACCGCAAATTACTCATTCTGCAAAATTCAGTGTTACGTTTTTTTCATAATTTGTAAACTGATGTCTTCGACGCATTCTTGTTTTGAGCCCAAACCGTATCGAAACCATGATTTCCTTGAGTTTTGATATGCTGAACACAATGGTAGTGACTTTAAGGAGTTTGGATGTGTTCCAAATGAAATACAGACCGATCTTTCGAGTTGCCATCCGCAAAATTTGACCGTTTTAGATATAACTTTTAAAATACCTACAAAATAGAATATTCATCACCACAATGTACCCACTGCATTTCTCATGAACCATTTATCTTATTTGAGAAATACTGCGAAAATCTACGCCGAAGAATCAAAAAATTCATCGGACGAGTGTGGTTACTGGGTCCCAATTTCAGGAATAGATTTGGGAGATATCTCGAAATATTATATGAATGAAACCGCGGGTAATGAGAGACACGGGTATATCAGATATATTGAGTTTGTTTCAAACAAGGTATAAGCAAAGCATAGTGAATGAGAGTGGGGCTCCATAGTTACTTCTTCTAATTCGCCATAGACCCATACAAATCATCTATTGTGTTCTCTCGTCTTCTGGTGTGAATAATTCGTTTATTGTGATTACAGGGATCGAACAGCAAGTTTCATATGCATTGGAGCGACCTGAAAGTGAAAATTTGGTGTTATCCGACCAATCGAAAATTATTTTTCGTTTTGCCTCATCCTTTTTGTCGGAATCTGCAGGAGAAATGAACAGAGTTCCTACTGCTAGCGAGCTGGAAGATGATCAAGAGAATCTCAAAGAGACGAGAAAGAAATCAAGTAACCGTGCGAGTGGTGAGGGAAAATGGGAGTTGAGGAAGTTCGTTTCGTGTGTACAAACGAAGGATGTAGATCCTCTTATTTATCCAAAAACAGTCTTTGGAACCATATGAATTATGAGTGCGGGAAAGATCCGCGTTTCAAATGTGGTTATTGTAATTACAAAAGTTCGCGTGCATCTCATACACGAAGACACATCATTAATATTCACCAAGGCTGCACGTACAACATTTTAGATATCAACAACGGCAATAGACTCCATCGTCCAACTAAGCAGGCAACGAATCATTCCTGTCAAAATGGAAGCAATTGTCTCAAGCCTGGTGAGAACGTTCAGTTTTGAGGGAATATGTCAAGGGTCAGTTGGAAGAATGTACTGTCGATGTAAAAGTTTCCTATCCATAATTCTATCTCCTGATTGAAGGATAGAAAAGATGCTCACGAAGGGAATGATCCATGAAACTGTTCTCTTCATTAATTCATGTATGAATGGTATTACTTCGGGACGAGTGTGATCGCGGGCGCAATATTCTGTTTGCTCTCCTCGAGACAATTTGTGTATGAGTGGAGAGAACTCTATTCGATTCATATAAAAATCGTTACACCATAATACTTTAATGCCTAAGTAAAATTTTGTTCAGTTAGAACTACAGTCAAAATTATCTATATTAAATGATTTCTGAAATTCTTTCACCAAGGAATTAGAAGAAGCGTCAATGGAAATACGTGTAATGTGTGGCGATCGGTGGTGGTTGTAAGATGTGAGCTCCTTGTAATAAACAACTTTTTTGTAACTAATCATCGATAAATCTTTGGAGTATCCTTGCAGGACATCCCATGCACACTCGAAAGCAATGAGAAGTGATTGGACACTTTTTTGAATTCCGAGCCCTGATCCATTGAAAACAATGGGCTTCCTGAGCTGATTGGTTACATTGAAAAAAAAAAAACATTCGATCAGTTTGAATTGCTTTTGAGTGTACAAAGGTATTTTGAAAACAGACTTTCCCCTCATTTTGTTTCCCGAAAATGATCTTGCATTTGTCGTTTATTATGCACCCACGAGGGTTCCGAGATCTGATAGAGCTTTTCTAATTCTATAGGTTTCGATCGGTGTATCATGAGTGATCGCCAATCTTTCGCCGCTCCCATGCTGAAGCTCCATCGAATCGTGCCGTTGGACAAGTTGGATGCGAAAAATTACTCACATGATCAGGTGTTGTATTTTGACAAAAGTAAAAGTACGTATCCGAAATTCAAACTCCGCCCTTCCTTCCGTCACTTTCCTGATTCAGCATGTAATTCAAGAAGGAAATCATTTGTCTCTTCGTGATCAAGTTCCGATTTTCATAGGTTTGCCTTGTTTATATTGAAGATTAATACAACGGTCGAACATTTCTATGTCCTTGTTATACGGGCAGCTATTTTCCGAAGAATGATCCGGTTCATATCTGTGCTTGCTGTTCCAGGGGCTAAACCATCAGTCTCACGTGAAATCAGGAGCGAAAATTCAGTGTCATCAGACGAATCAAAAATGATTCTTCGCCTTGACTCATCGTCTTTGTCGGAATCAGAAGAGGGAAAAAATGAAACTTCCACTGCTAGTGAGCTGGGAAGGGGTCAAGTAAAGGTCAGAATCAAGAGGAAGAGATCGAGGAACCACGCAAGTGGTAATGGGAAAACAGGCGGTGGGAAAGTCCGTTATCTATGTACAAACGAAGGATGCGAGCGTTCTTACACGAACAAAAAAGCTTTTGATAAACATATCCATTACGAATGTGGAAAAGAGCCGCGTTTCGTATGTGGTTATTGTGGTCTCAAGAGTCCACGCGCGGCTCACACTCGTATTCACATAGTCAGAAAACACAAGGGATGTATACTTAATGTTCTAGATACTCGTAACGGCAATAGAATTTATCGGCCCACCACGGGAATTTATCGGCCCACCACGGCAATAACGCATTCATGCATGGACAAAAATCTTTGCGTAGAGTTCAAAATGACGCGACTCTGATAGTTCGTATTGAGTACCACTTTCATTCTTATATAAATGCTTTCTGAGGATTTTTTGAAGGCGTGACCGTCCCAAATGGACGAAAACTAAGAATATCATGTGTGGTTATACTAACTCCGAGAACGTTCGTGCGATGATTTTCCGTTCCGTTCACATACGGTGTACTCTCATACTTGAATTGTATTCAAATGACGCATACCATGTTCTTGTTTCGTAACACCGCTTGTACACTTGGCGGTATTAGTTGATTCTTTCCGTATAGGGGCTCATGTCCGGAACTTTTCGTCACTCTCATGCGATATAGATTTAGGTTTGAGCGCGCGCCAGATCTCCGTTGTCGAATAACAGAGCTCAACAGACAGCATCAGAAATCGAATAGACGATTGCCAACAAATAAATCCTTTCAATCAAGGTTTTTTCATCGCTTGTCGCTATGCAGTTGGAGATTTCTAGTCTTGTTGACTCGTGATGTTTACTATAATGTATTTTCAGACAGCCTCGTCTTCATTCTCGGGTGACTCTTATCTCACGTTCTTATGTGCCGGCAACCGTATTTACATCTCACAAAAAGCATTCCTTGAGCATGGTTACTAATTATTGAATGGAACAAATCTTTGCTAAAGCAAGAGGTTTGTTCGATCTGTGAATTCCTGATGCTGTTTGCCACTGTCTGCTGTTGCTAATTGTTGCTCCCCGATGACGGAGAAGCCTATGATCTGCGCCTGATGCGTGTGCAGAAGCAGATAGAAGTTTCGTATAGGGGCGCACACTTACGCACGCAAACGCCCAAGTCTATATCGCATGAGAGTGGCGAAAAGTTCCGGACATGATCGGCTATTCGGAAAGAATATCAACGACCGCCAGGTGTACCGCGGTGTGTCGCCATAGTTTCCAGAGTTAGACTTTTGAGCGACCGTTGCGCTGGCCTCCATGGCGCATGGCGCTGGTACTCCCATAATGTTGAGAGTATTTTGATTCTTAGGAGAAAAATTGTTCAGCGTGAGGTTGTTCAAGTACATGGAATACGATGACTACACATACAATTTTTGTAATTCCTGATCAACTAATTACCTCTGTCTGCGGTTTTTAGTATTTCAGAGAAAATTATACAGTAATTCATTCTGTTTAGACCAAAATTCACTCATCCACAACGATCGGAAAAATTTCAAGAAACAAGAAGAATCTTGACAAATCCTACCACCGGCCTTGCAATCATAGTTAGCATTATGCAAAATCTACCTCCACGAAATAAGTGTAGAAAACATCCGAATTCCCTGGGTGGCATTGTTGGAAATCTATCGCTCAATAACATAACATGCATTTTCGCAATTTTCCATTGGTTGGGTGCCTACGGAGGTGCCTACAAAATTACAAAATACATGAGTACATTTCGATACAAGGGTGGAAAAACTTTTTTTCGCGTCCGAGTGTTGGTTTCCACCCTGAGCCATGGGCGAAGGTTAGAATCAACACGAGGATGCGAAAAAGAATTCTTACACCCGTGTATCGAATACTATTTTTTGACAAGCTGTGAGAGAAAGTGGAAAATCAGTGCGGAAAAGTTACTTTCTCGCACAGTGTATCAAAAAATAACTTTAGCGTCTCGCTCATGAGGTTCCCCGCTTCCGAGCGATTATTTCGAGCGAGCATGCTACAACCTCATGAACTTGGTGCGAAATAAGTATATTACTACTCTACTACTATTCATGTTTACTACTTATTACTACTACTATTTATGTAGACATTAGATGATTCTATAAAGTTGTCATTATTTAAGCCGACCTTCAACAAGAGTCGTTAATTGGTAGAATCCCAATCCTATATGATGAGTGTTGTCAGAATGAGTGCATATTAGCTCAATCTCAATCTATAGAAGAATATAGAATGTCCCAGAATGACATCGAATGGTTACGAAAATGCATCACGAATACGAGTAAAGATCGAAAGTATTGTACAAATCTAGTTTTTGGGGATTCCCCCACGATGAACATGTATCGAAGCGTTTTGGAAAACCGACAGAATAAAGAATTGAGTTAAATTACGCGCATGAGTAATTTGAATCATCATTTCACCGCTCATCATGGACTGCGGATAAAGTGGTAATCATCACCTCCAAATGATTCTTGATTCATGAAATACGCACATTTGTATATCCTCGTTCCTATACTTACACTGTTCCAAAACAAAATGCTTTCAAAAATTTTCAAAAATAACATGACTCGTCATTTTAGGAACCAAGAGACAGTATCTTCTCGTATACTCTATCGGAATGGTCTCAAAGTGGCGTTACGGGTTCGATCATTGAGAAAATGAAAATGCCATCATAATACGAAATTTCGTAGGGTATAGAGGAAGAGCTGAATTCTGTTGGAAACTAAATGAGATAGAGGCAAATGTTTCTTCTACCAAACCTTGGTCCACTCGCCGACTGCGGTGCAGTGCACCGCAAACTAATATATTTTTCAACGGTTCATGCAGCCCCTATCAAGTACGTGCACTGTTATTTTACGTCAAGTATCTTTGTTCATCGATAATGTTCGTGATTTTGAGCCTCGATCGGCGGAAAAATAATATCGAGGGAATTATTCTAAATTTTGACGCAAAGATTTGAGAAGATATGACCGACCTTGAGAAAGCGATTGTCAACGGTCGGCTTGAGTGGGGAAAATAGTAGGGGAAATCTCATTAGTTAGGCCTTCCACCACTCAATTGTAAAACCACGTGAGTTGGAATTCGAAATATCAGAACTCATTATACAATAGGTCGATTATGGCTCGTAAATATGTTCAGAATTATTAGACCTCGCGAGGTCTCAATCATAATATACTAACGAAGCACGACTAAGATCATCTGCCAAACATTTAAACTGCCCTACACAGATTCTTGGCGGATATAATTGAAGCAAACGTTCAACAGTTTCAAATGTGATGATTCTGTTCAGAAGCTACTGCAATTGAGGATTGCCTGAATCTTTTGGAGATTCGACAATTATCAATTTTACAACGCATTTTTTGTATCCGCAGTCAGCGGTCGGCGGCCCCTACAAGCTTCTGTAATTTATTGCGCATGCATTGGCGCTTCGCAGACGACGTGGGTGGTAGGAATAAATAGAGCAAGAGAAGCAAACGCGGTTTTTTTCGTATGCGCCTGTTACCGATCAGGGATGTGTACTGTTATCTGTCGATTATAAATCATAAACTAGTGCTTTTATTTCAGACTCCGTTGGCGGTTCATCAATTACAAACTCTCATCCCAACGACATGCAACAGTTGTCACTCGATGGAACCATTTTGTTGGAATGTCATGCCGGAGAAGAGCAGCTCCATGACCATGATCGACCATCGCGTCCTCGAAAAAGCAAGAGTACGTATTGGGATCTTCTCGAAATATTGTTTTTTTCCTAGGTTTTAAAGGCGATGTAAGTTCATGGGTTTTTTGGCAATTAGTCATTACTAAAGTTCCTCGCGCAGTTGAACCACGAGCACAATATGAAACTTATCCGAAATAAGTAAAGGTTAAATAGAATTTTTAAAAAACGCTTTTATTCACTGATCCAAACGGCGTGGGGAAGCTCGGCGTAGTGTATTAGAAATAGAATTTGAGAGACCGATAAAAAAAATCGCGCAGAAAGGGATTGCACGGTACACGAAAAACTATGCGTACAGTTGGCAGCCTATATAAGCCCTATGGGTGTCTCATATAAGAATGTGGCGCCAATCTGTGGCGAGTCACACACTCATCATCACGTGCAGCAGATAATACTGTAGTCAAGGACAACCTCCCCCCCCCGCCCCCACCGCGTACGACCGCTAACGCTCAATTGTCTACCCTCCCTACTCAATTGATTGAAGTCGTCAATCATGGGGTCCCTAAGCGAACGAGAAACAGGAAGCCAAAATGTTGTTCCAGAAATGGGGAAAAAATACCATGGCCAACAATAAGAACTATGGCCAAGGCGAAGTGGAATAAAAGCGTTTAAAAATGCTGTCGGACGGGGCAACGTTGACACACTTTTGAAGACACCAAGTGAACACGGGTTGCCGGAAGGCAAAAAGTAACCGATGAAAATGACACCAAAGACTGTCAATGGGATCTTGTTCTATGCGTTGTGTATCGTCGGACCCCGAACTTTTGTCCGAATTCCGTAGTTCACGTTCGTAATTTTTTATTAATTAATGAGAAAGGGTATATGAAATAAAAACACAATTAATTTTGGGTGAAAACCCGAGGCAAAAAAGACCAGGCAGAAGGCCTGGCCAAAAAACCTCCAAAAACAGTGAAAGAGTTGAATTTATTGTCAAAAAGATCAAAAAAGGGAAATGAGATTTTACATACCAAAAGTTCGTACGATAGAGGTGTGAGCTTGTAAGTGTGCGTGTGTGTGTAAGTGTGTATGAGCGTAGGTGCAGTTGATGCACCTGCCCGGTGAGCTGCAACACTTCCGTGTGCAACGTCTGGATCACCCGTTGGTGATCGCGTTTTCGCTGCACAAATCACCCGTTGATGACTGTAGCAACGAAAAAGTGGCGGCGAGCCGTTGACCAACTGTGCGTGGCACTGGTCCGTAAGATTCTGCACGTGCGGCGAGAATCCGGTATTGTTCGTAATCTGAGTGCACGCACGTCGCGGTTGCACTCTGAGATTATTTGTTGAAATAATCTGCGTTCACGTTACACTAAAAATCGGCACAACCCGAAAAAATGCCGCGCGAGGCGTGAGCGCGCGATTTCGGAGCACCACTTTTTCTCGACCACGAGGCGCGTAAAATAAGTAGCCCGATGATTGACTCCTTTCTTTCACGAAGAGAGATTTGCGAAGACTGCGAGAGAGGAAGGCGCTGCGCGGAGCGCCGTGGGTGCGCGACCCTGGACATTTTTTGCCGGCAAGATTTTTACGACCTTTGGCCGCCGTTCGTTGGTTCCCGCAGCGGCGGCGGCCAGCGAACGGCTCGGTGCAAACATTATACGTTGGTTCAAATCGAGATCAAAAAGCGGGCAATTTTAAACTGACGCGGTACAACTTCCATTCCATGGAACATCCTCCCCCGTTGCGAGAGAATCGAGGAATGACTGCCATTTTTTGAACGGAATGTGTTTGATGTTTGTGTGTTTACAAGTGTGCACGTAAATACAACTGATTATGGAATTCAAATCATATTCGGAAGTGGACACAATCGAGTAACGTTGCGTTTGATAATGCCTTGAGCAGTCTTGATGGTGGCGACTCTGATAGCGCCATCGTCTCCTGGATGAACCTCATGAACCACTCCCAGTGGCCAACGTGCACATGGCTGATTTTTGTCAATAATGATGACAACTGAATTGACCTTGAGGTTCTCGTCACCGTTGAGCCATTTTTGGCGTTTTTGTAGTTCACTCAAATATTCGAGATGCCATCGTTTCCAGAAGTCTTGACGAGCTTTTGTGACGAATTGCCAATTCGAGAGACGATTACCTGGAACCGAAGACAAATCATGTTCAGGGAGCATGGTGATTGGACGTCCAATCAGTAAATGTGCAGGCGTGAGTGCACTTGGATCGTTAGGATCAGTTGATAAAGTGCAGAGCGGGCGGGAATTCAGGATCCCTTCAATTTGAGTTGCGAGCGTGTCGAATGTCTCAAATGTTAGGAGCTGAGTGCCCACAACACGCTTGAAATGATGTTTGAACGATTTTACCGCAGCTTCCCAGATTCCTCCAAAATGTGGTGACAAAGGTGGATTGAAATGCCACGTGATATTCATTCCAGCAGCTTCGGAAGTGACCTTATCTCGAAACCGCTCAGATTGCAGTAGTATGAAGAGATCGCGCAGTTCTTTACTTGCGCCTACGAAATTTGAGCCATTATCAGAATATACATGGGACGGAATACCCCTACGACTGATAAAACGACTGAAAGCATCAAGAAAGGCTTGTGTTGTCAATTCACTCACAATCTCTACATGTATTGCTTTAGATGACATGCACACGAAAATGCAGCCATATACCTTGACTCGTTTGCGATTGCGTTCTTCTTTCTCTTTAATGTAAAATGGACCGAAATAATCCACACCCACGTGGTCGAAAATTGGAGATTCCGTGACACGAGACTCTGGAAGATCGGCCATCTGCGGTTGTAATGGAGTAGCTCGATGTCGAATGCAAGTGACGCAATTTCGCACAATGTTTCTAACTTGATTTTTTCCATCTAGCAACCAAAATTTATGCCTTACTACACATAAGGTGCTCTGAATACCAGCGTGAAAATTTGTCTCATGAATTTCCCGGATAATCAGTTTCGTGACGTGATGGTATGACGGTAAAAGGATCGGATGTTTATGATAAGGTGCGATTTTTGCGTTGCGCAGTCTACCGCCAACTCTAATGAGACCATTGTCATCAAGGAATAAGTTAAGAGCTGCGAGTTTGTCACCTTTCACAGGCTCCTTTTGCGAGAGTCTCTCAATTTCGGCTTGAAACGAGTCTTGCTGAATCAACCGTAAAATACGTATTTCTGATTGAAGTTTTTCCTCGACAGACCAAGCTTTGTTCTTGAATTGGCTCTTCGGAAGGAATCGAAAGAAGAATGACATGACCTTGACCAATTTGGCGTATGAGGAAAATCTCGTGAATGGGTGCTTCTCATCGGTTGTCAATAAACAAGTATTTGTTTTTGGACTGGGTGGCTTCGAGACCGTTATGTTAGCACCAACATGCCAGGCGTTTTCAGGCTGAGAAAGCCAAGCAGGTCCTTGGAACCATGTATGATTTTGGAGGAATTCGGAGGGAAGCTGACCACGTGACAGTTGGTCAGCTGGATTTTCTTCAGTGCGGACATGCCGCCATTCGATAGACCCTTCGAGGGCTTGGATTTCTGAAACTCGGTTGGATTCAAATACCTTCAGTTCTTGAGGTGATTTCTTGAGCCAGTGGAGCACAACTGTGGAGTCCGTCCACATAACTGTCTTTGTGATTGCAAAAGGAAGTGAAGCTCGAGCTTCGATGTAGAGTTTAGCTAGTATATGAGCTCCACATAACTCCAGTCGCGGAATCGTAACTTCTCTGACTTGTTCCTCAGTCTGTTCCGGTCGGACGGCTGTGGGACCCTTGAGCGGTGCTACCCGAGATTTCGAACAAGCTAGTCGCGTCAATACCTTGCCGTGCGCGTCCGTGGATCGTACGTAGATACATGCACCGTATCCGATTCTAGAAGCATCACAGAACCCGTGTAACTCGATGGAAGTTGGATTGTCGAGGACCAGGCGGCGATCGATTGATAAATCTCGGATGAGTTCAAGTTGTTTCGAAAATGCGGTCCATTTCGTATGTAAATCTTGCGGCACCGATTCGTCCCACTCGATTTTACTTCGACAACAATCCTGCATTATGGCCTTCGCTGTGAGAATTATGGGACCTAGCAATCCGAGAGGATCAAAAATCTTGGCAATATTCGAGAGAATATTGCGTTTCGTGATTTTAACATTGGTATTGATGGGATTCACGGTGTACATGAACTGATCTGATTTCGAATTCCACACGACCCCAAGCGTTTTCAAAACTGAATCTTTCTCGACGGCATGATCTAAATCGAGGATCTTTTCATCCATACTATTAAATGCTCCGGGATGATTTGAAGCCCACTGACGCATGTTAAACCCACCGCGACGAGAAACTTCGATGACCTCATCCCGAATCTGTACGATTTCGTCTAGAGTATCGGCACCCGTCAAGAGATTGTCTACGTAGAGATCGCGTTTCAGGATTTTTTCAACTCGAGGAAACTCAGCTCGCTCATCTTCAGCAAGTTGCACGACGGATCTGATAGCTAAGAAAGGAGATGGACGGCCCCCGAACATCACAACCTTGACTTCCCAGACCCGTATTTTTCCGTTGTGATACCAGAAGATGCGTTGATAACGGCGATCATCTGGATGTAAAAGAACCTGTCGGTACATCTTCTCAATATCAGCTGATAGTACAAAGACGTGACCACGGAACCGTAAGAGTTGGTTGAAAAGCTTCGGTTGGATGGTGGGTCCGACCATCAATGCGCCATTTAACGATAAACCCTTGTCGGTCTTGGCCGAAGCGTCAAAAACGATACGGACCTTTGTAGTACTACTTGATTCTTTGAGGACAGCGTGATGTGGTATGTAATACCCGGAAATACTTTCATCCTCGACCAGAGACATGTGACCAAGATCGATGTACTCTTGCATTACCTTGTGGTATTCTACTTTCATCACTGGATTGGAATTTAATTTGCGTTCGAGAGCATAAAATCGTCTCAAAGTTTGATTTCGTGAAATTCCGAGATCTAGATTTTCGATTTTAAATGGTAGCCGGACCATGTATTGACCGTTATCTAATCGGACTGTGTTCTTCACGAAATGAGCTTCACAGAGAGCTTCTTCAGCTGATCGTGAGGAGCTCGTGTTCGCGTCCTCGATCATCCAAAACTTCTCGATCTGTTTAACTAAATCGGTCAGATTGCATGAAACGGGTGTATCCGGTTCAGCGACAGATGGGCCTCCGGCTACAACCCATCCAAGCTGAGTTTTTTGTAAAATCAAGTCATAAGTATTACAAGAAAGACTGATTTGGCCAACCGAGAACATCGATAAAGTTGCTCCTGAACCGATCAGCATGTCTACTGGACGAGGAAGGTGAAACTCTGGATCTGCCAATCGAATGTTATGAGGAATTTTCAAAGTTTCGCGAGGGAAAGGCTCCCCCGGTGTGTAGTCCGTGATCTTGGGAATAGTAAGGAATGTCAGCGATTTGTTGTAATTTCCATTGACTGAACTCAGTTGAGCAGTGATACTCGACTTGGTCGAAGTGTGCATCGAATTGACAGTTCCGATCGGAATCGAACATGGACGCGTTGGTAATCGAAGTTTACGCGCGAAGGATTTTGTGACGAGGTGCGTTGTCGCGCAGGTATCCAGAAGAACGCGAGCGCGGATGTACCTTCCAACCGCGTCTCGTACTTGGACTATGGCACTCATCATCAATTGTGGTCGAGGTCCGCTCGACGCGCTGGCTAGAACATCCCGGCCTAGTCAGGTTTTTGGCTGCGGGTCCTTCTTAGTCACGTGCAGAGTAGTGTGATGATGTTTGTTACAGATTTTACATTTTATAGAGCCGCACTCGCCCGTATGAGCACTCAAGCAATTCCGACAGAGATTCTTGGACTTGACAAATTCCCATCTCGCATTGTGGTTGAGCTTTTCGTACTCGGGACATTTGAACAAAGGATGATCTTTATTACAGCGCGGGCAGATTCGTGGTTTTGCATTAGCCATAAGGGCCCGATTACCGTTGTTGAGTTTACGGGATTTGGATGCATATACATCCCGGGAGGCAGGCCGTTTGTTACTCGAATCCTCCTTGGCTTGGCCCTTCATACCCTCGACGACATTGAGAATGTCAATATACTCTTTGATGAACTCCGAAAATTGATCGAAACTTGGCAATGTATCGTGGGAAAGTTTTTCTTCCCATTTACGGCGCACGTCAATTGGGAGGGCTCTTTCTAGAATTCTTACGACGAGCCCAAGGTCCGGTTGGACGCTCAATGCCTTCAGCATATGAAGGTGTTGGCGGGTGTCATCAATTAGTTTAGTCAAATTTGACGCCGTTGCGATAGATACAGGAGGAATCCCGATTATCGCGTCAAAGTACTTCATGACTAATACGCGCTTTCTTTCATACGTCTCGATGAGTAGGTTCCACGTCGAGTCGTATGTCAGTTGGCCTCCCTCCGTGATTTTACCTGCAGCGGCTCCGATCAGGCAACTTTTGAGGTATTCAAATTTACTCGAGTCCTCTAGATTCCGTTTATGGATCACCGCTTCGAACGTGGCCTTGAACGGTAGCCACTTATGAACATCCCCGTCGAATTTGGGAAGCTCAATCGGGGGGAGCTTGACCACATTGACATCCTGTAATCGCGATTGATCTAATACGGTCGAGGTCCTAGCCGACGAGCTGGTCAATCCAACACCCGAACCGTTCGCGTCGATCTCACTGCTAATTTTCTCTTCGAGATCATAAAACTCGTCTTGGATCGGGATTAAGAACTCTAAATCGTCGTGACTCGAATTGATTATGGCTAATTCATCGTGAAATTCCTCGTAAGCGTGGAACAAATCCCTCACACGCGTAAGCCGTGTCTTTGCGTTCGCCGTGCTTATTTTCTTTTGATCGACCGAATTACGGAGGTTCGTAATTTGTCTCTTGAGGGTGGAACGTTTCTGCGCGATAAATGCAATGCGCTCTGATGCCATGATAACAACGCGCGCGTCTATATGCACTGCAAGACTCGAGAGTATACTCTATACTCGCGACAGTCGCGACGAGAGAGTGAGCGCCACTATACACTGCGCGCAATGATGCTAGTATTGATGGGCCGTTCTATACCTATATAGCGGACCGAAGAAGGAGGTACCGTACTATACCTATATAGCAGGCCGGAGAAAGAGGCACAAGTCAGAGCGAGAGAGAGCGAAAAAATATATTCGGAATTTACTTGCACGAGAAATAATGCTGTATATATATTCACTGAGCTGGTCAGAACGTCACACAAAGTGAAGAGAGCGATTGACTCTCTCCCCCGCGCGGCGGATGTGACTCGCTCTGCGCGTGGCGCGCAGCGCGTGCAAAGAACGGTTAAGCCGGTACTTTCACGTTTGTGCAAGTCAATATTCAAATATATGTAAAAAATGAAAAAGATGGACTTATCTTGTTTTCGATGTTAGATGAATGCAGCGCAGGCAGCATTGACCCTTAGAAGTGAGGCGTCCAGAATCCAGCGCTATCAGAGGCCGATGCGATGTGGCACGTGGTGGCCAATTTGCTATGTTTAGTGTAAAAAAGAGCAAACTCACACCTTATATCAGTGCCGGATTCACATCCGGCTCGAAGGACCAATTTTTATGTATCGTCGGACCCCGAACTTTTGTCCGAATTCCGTAGTTCACGTTCGTAATTTTTTATTAATTAATGAGAAAGGGTATATGAAATAAAAACACAATTAATTTTGGGTGAAAACCCGAGGCAAAAAAGACCAGGCAGAAGGCCTGGCCAAAAAACCTCCAAAAACAGTGAAAGAGTTGAATTTATTGTCAAAAAGATCAAAAAAGGGAAATGAGATTTTACATACCAAAAGTTCGTACGATAGAGGTGTGAGCTTGTAAGTGTGCGTGTGTGTGTAAGTGTGTATGAGCGTAGGTGCAGTTGATGCACCTGCCCGGTGAGCTGCAACACTTCCGTGTGCAACGTCTGGATCACCCGTTGGTGATCGCGT
Organism: Eretmocerus hayati; assembly: GCA_029851415.1. NCBI lineage: Eukaryota > Metazoa > Arthropoda > Insecta > Hymenoptera > Aphelinidae > Eretmocerus > Eretmocerus hayati. Next base: position 156,668,338 of record CM056741.1, read on the forward strand.
TTTCGCTGCACAAATCACCCGTTGATGACTGTAGCAACGAAAAAGTGGCGGCGAGCCGTTGACCAACTGTGCGTGGCACTGGTCCGTAAGATTCTGCACGTGCGGCGAGAATCCGGTATTGTTCGTAATCTGAGTGCACGCACGTCGCGGTTGCACTCTGAGATTATTTGTTGAAATAATCTGCGTTCACGTTACACTAAAAATCGGCACAACCCGAAAAAATGCCGCGCGAGGCGTGAGCGCGCGATTTCGGAGCACCACTTTTTCTCGACCACGAGGCGCGTAAAATAAGTAGCCCGATGATTGACTCCTTTCTTTCACGAAGAGAGATTTGCGAAGACTGCGAGAGAGGAAGGCGCTGCGCGGAGCGCCGTGGGTGCGCGACCCTGGACATTTTTTGCCGGCAAGATTTTTACGACCTTTGGCCGCCGTTCGTTGGTTCCCGCAGCGGCGGCGGCCAGCGAACGGCTCGGTGCAAACATTATACGTTGGTTCAAATCGAGATCAAAAAGCGGGCAATTTTAAACTGACGCGGTACAACTTCCATTCCATGGAACACGTTGAACATATCAAAATCCCGTGTTGCAGTAAATCCTATCTGCTCATTTGCTCGATTGGCGTGATATCAAATATTTCAATGGGAAATCCTATGTATTTCACATATGAATGTATCTCACAATCAATGTTTCCCTCGATCAACATGCTGTATCGATCCTCTCCATTCTTTTTCAACGTATCTGGGCTCATTTTGTAGATGTTGACAAGAGCTCAAAGATGAGCTAGATTATGTTCAGTTGTAGTCGAACAAAGCTGAGATTTGCCATGCTCAAGAACCAGAGATCTCATTCTTTGGAAAAGACATGATTCTTCTTCTCAAAAGGTCGTGACTTCTCGAGCTCCTAACTCCGACAGATTTCGATATTTTTCGACGTACCTTGGCTCATTATCAAGTTCATCGCGAGAACTATGGAACAGGTTGAAGTGTAATGTATTTTTGTGGATATGCTCTATTCACAAGGAGAAATTTTCTGATTTTGACAAGGGCCGGATCTCATTCCTCGAGAACAAATCGAGGCTTCTCGAGCTTCTAGTTCAGATGCAACTTCATATTCCATGGCGCAACTTAGCCTATTTTGAAGTTCATTACCAGAATACTTTCAAATAAACTCAGCTGAGTGGAGAAATACGAAGTTGCATCTGAACTAGAAGCTCGAGAAGCCGCGATTTGTTCTCGAGGAATGAGATCCGGCCCTTGTGAAAATCAGAAAATTTCTCATTGTGAATAGAGCATATCCACAAAAATACATTACACTTCAACCTGTTCCATAGTTCTCGCGATGAACTTGATAATGAGCCAAGGTACGTCGAAAAATATCGAAATCTGTCGGAGTTAGGAGCTCGAGAAGTCACGACCTTTTGAGAAGAAGAATCATGCCTTTTCCAAAGAATGAGATCTCTGGTTCTTGAGCATGGCAAATCTCAGCTTTGTTCGACTACAACTGAACATAATCTAGCTCATCTTTGAGCTCTTGTCAACATCTACAAAATGAGCCCAGATACGTTGGAAAAGAATGGAGTGGATCGATACAGCATGTTGATCGAGGGAAACATTGATTGTGAGATACATTCATATGTGAAATACATAGGATTTCCCTTTGAAATATTTGATATCACGCCAATCGAACAAATGAGCAGCTAGGATTTCGGGGAAAACGGGATTTTGATCTGTTCAACTTATAGAACAAGATCCCATTGACAGTTTTTGGTGCCATTTTCATCGGTTACTTTTTCCCTTCCGGCAACCCGTGTGAATTGGCGGGTGCGCCAGTAGAAAATTTCTACTAGAAATTCGCAAGCTTCCCTCGAAAATCACGAAGGAGAACTATTCCAATGAGTGAGATGCAAAATTTCCATGTCTGCGAGTGTTTTTCCGTAATTCAAAAATTGCATAAATCTGATGTGGAGTAAATAGGAATATATTGTGGGTTGTGAAAGATTCTCCCCCCGCCCCCCCCCCCCCACCAAAAGCGCTAAATTTTGCGCGAAATTGATGAAATTTTTTAAAAAATTTGCCCAACGAATTTTCACTCGTGAATCTGCGTTGCACTGGATCCAAAGTTGTTTTCTCGATAACTCATCTGAAAAATAAAGTCAGAATAGTTGGGGTGGTGGGGGGGGGGAGGGGGATACTTATCGTGAATAACATGAGAGCCCTTGAACAACCACCTTTCGCAGGTTGCTTCGCTCCATTTTGTCCAGAAGCACCGACACCTCTATTATACAAGTTGGCGAGGTCGGTTCATGTCACTTTACTAATCTGGTCGCATTTTGGCTTTCAAATTAACAGATTTATGAATCAGTAAATCAGGCTTTCATGATCTTTATGAGGCATTATCTACAAATCGTCGAATTTATGCGTGCTAGTCGATAATATCAGTAGCTGGTCGAATTTATGAATTATTCCATATCTACTGAGTGGTTTTTTCCGGATTAATGTTTATTGATTCATCATTCACTTCCATAATGCCAATCAATAGTTTGCTTCATTAGAAGTGTCATCAAAATCCATCAAATGCTAAAACTACTCTCACTGATTCGATTATTCAAGTGTCGTGAGAAACTATTTGTGGAATCATTTATAATTCTCACTATCCGCGCTGATTGAGTACCACCTCCATTATCTCTCCTCACTTTGAGGCGCAAGATGTACATAACTCCAGATATGAAATGAAATCATGACTGACAAATATTTTTTACGAAACCTGTACCCATAAGCAACCAAAAAACCTTTTCGGTGGAAATACTTTTCCATTCGCAATATAGTAGATCATGAGTTATTTGCTGTTTCAGGAGCCAAAATGCAAGTCTCATATGGATTTGAACGATCTGTGAGCGAAAATTCAATGACATCAGATGACTCGGAACTAATCTTTCGCTTCGACTCATCTCTTTCGTCGGAGTCAGAAGGAGAATTGAATGGAACGACTACTGATACTGAACCGGAAGAGGATCGAGTAAAACTCAGAAAGAAAAGGAAGAAAATGAGGAACCATGCAAGAGGTGGTGATGAAAGAACAGACGACGGAAGTGTTCGTTATTTGTGCATTAATCAGGGGTGTGAGCGCTCATATACGTCCAAGGGAGCTTTCAAGCAGCATATGCGTTACGAATGTGGAAAAGACTTGCGTTTCGAATGTGGTTATTGTGATTACAAAAGTGTACGTGCCACCAGCATTCGTTCTCATGTAGTCAGAATACATAAGGGATGTATACTTAATGTACTGGATACTCATAACGGCAATATAATTCATCAACCTGCCAGGGGGAAATCAGTAACGCATTCATGCATGGACAAAATTCATTGCGTAAAGTCCAAAATGACCAGGCTCTGATCATTTGTATCAAGTTCTGCTTTCAGTCTGTATAAATTCGTTTTGAGGAATTTTTGAAACTAAAACCGCCACAAATAGGATACTATGGTGAATTTCAAGTGTCTCTATCATGATGAAGAAAGATCTCCATTATAATTACCAGAGCATTCGGAAGATATTTTCCCGATCGAATACGGTATATTTTCATACCTTCTCAAACCTTTATCAAATTCGTGTCGCATACCATATTTTTGGTATACATACGTGATTGCACATACAACGTTTTTATATCACTCGTGCTGGAAACCACTCCGTTTCCGAGCTTACTGGCGCGGGTGGGGAGGCTTGCAAACACGCGTTTTACCAGGCGACTGCGCCATGAGTAGACAAGAAAACAAGCCGTTTCCACGCTTCCTAAAAAGCACCAGATATTACTAGACGACATCACACACACACACACACACACACACACACGCATTCAGCGCCACAACTTGCTGGCAACTGCCACCACCGTTATGTATGGAAAGAATAATAAATAAAAGCGTTTAAAAATGGACAAAAAAGAACAACTTATGACTCCACCAGACTCCACGCATAGGTTCATAGTTGCAGCAGCTTATTATGAGTCTGCGCAAAAAATCAAAATGTGTCAACTCAGTCTAACAATTTCCTGATGACTCTCAACTACTTATACTTAGATTCAATATCAAACTTTTGAATCAAGCAAGATATTGCAAGTTCATGGAGACCCCTCCGTAATACAAGCAGAGTAAAATGTTGAGTAGTCGAGGTACAGAGAAAGTTATAAGATGAAGTGTGAAAAAGTTATGTCAGTTCCCACGGTGATATTCCTAGATTATAAGAAAAAGGCGAAACCAAATGGGCATGCCCTGTTACTTATCTCAGAAGTTACTTGGCAATCAGGATATTAGAGGATTCAGTCCACGAGTTCACATAAAAGGGACTTGATCGAGTCCACGAATCAGTTGGTATTCTCAAAAATTACTTGTTATTCAAGATGAGGAATAAGTGGATAGAGAGAACTGATGATTTGAACGAAAAGTAACAATGTAAAATAAATGAAAGTAAAACAAATAACTGTATCATAGCTTCATGATTAAACAATATTGAGAACTAAAAAATGATCCTCCCAGTCCGTGGAATAGTATTTTCCATATTCTCCCTTGGAACATTCCAACTAATGATCAACGATGCTAAAAACATTACAACCTTGAAATTCATAAGTTATGAAAGTGTGGGGTGGCCAAGAGATGAATGCTGTACTTCTTCTTTACATGGCACCCCACGGTTTCATGACATATGAATTTGAAGGTAATAATGTTTTCGTAATCTTTGATCATTTGTTCAGAAGTTCCAAGTGAGAATCAGAAGAATACTTTTACACGAGCAGGGAGGATCATTTGTACTTATTCAATATTGTTCAATCATGAAGCTATATAAATAGTAGTTGTGTAATTTTGTTACCCCATGCTTTCATGACATATGAATTCGAAGGTGGTAATGTATTCGTAATCTTTGATCATTTCTTCAAGAGTTCCAAGTGAGAATCTGGAGAATACTATTACACGGACAGGAAGGATCATTTGTAATTCCCCAATATTGTTCAATCATGAAGCTGTAATATAATCATTTGTTCAACTTTTATTTATATTTCACATTTTAGTGAGTTTAATTATGTAAAAAAAAACTTATCGTTTGATAAATAGTAGTTGTGTAATTTTGTTACATGGACTGGGAGGATCACTATTAAATTCTCAATGTTGCTCAATCATGAAGCTATGATACAATATTTCTTCTATACTTATATTTATTTTTCACTTGTTCGTGAGTTGATTATTATGTACAAAAAAACTCATCATTTAATAGTAGTTGTGGGATCTTGGGGGTTATTGTTAAATCATGAACCTGTGATACAATCATTGATTTTACTTTTATGTATTTTTCACTTTTTAGTGAGCTGAATTATGTACGAAAACACTCATTGTTTAATAAAAGTTGTGTAATTTTGAGGGTTATGTAGTGTTTCCGTGGCGATCTTATGGGCGATCTTAGCGTGCGTAAAAAGAACTAGAAAGGAGGAGACGTGGAAACAAACACTAGACAGATGAAACGAGGGCCACAGCAGACGACAAAAATGACAATTTGAAAACACACTAATTAATAACAAAAGACAATGATAATGATGGTGGAGCACTCGTGATATAAAGTAGCATATGCGACTTGTGCTGGCCACTGCGTTTTTTCCGCGGAACTCGTGCTGGACGTCGGCTTCGCCGACGTCCAGCACTCGCCGCGGAAACACGCAGTTTCCAGCACTCGCCGCATAATATACTATTAATGCTTGCTACATCAGGTGATTCATTCCCTCAGTCCAAGATTTCTCGTATATCAGGGACTTTATCATCGGGTGATATTTCTTCGTCAACTTGGAATAGAATAAATTGAAACAAATTTTTTAAGGCAAACGCTTTTATAAAGGCTCAATTCAACTCCCTAAAAAGTGAACAATAAGTTAGAGGATAATGACCAAAGTAAAAGTATAACAGATAATTGTATCATTACTTTATGAAAGAACACTATTGAGGAGTTTGAAATGATTCTGCCAGTCTCTGAATTAGTATTTTCCAGGTTCACTTTTGGAATCTTCAAACAAATGATCAAAAATGTTGAAAACATCACCACTTTAAAATCCATATGTCATGAAAGCGTGGGGTGCCATGAAAAGGAAAAGTACACCACATTATCTTCTTGGTCACCCCACGCTTTCATGACATATGGATTTTAAAGTGGTAATGTTTTCAGCATTTTTGATTATTTGTTTGAAGATTCCAAAAGTGAACCTGGAAAATACTAATTCAGAGACTGGCAGAATCATTTCAAACTCCTCAACAGTTTTCTTTCGTAAAGTAATGATACAATTATCTGTTATACTTTTACTTTGGTCATTATCCTTTAACTTATTTTTCACTTTTTAGGGAGTTGAATTAAGCCTTCATAAAAGCGTTTGCCTTAAAATTTTTTTTTATTTATTTTATTTTGCTCTTTTTAGTTGAAGTCAATCCGATAGCACCCATGGATTTCATCATTAGTTTTGTCTATACTCTTATTTCACATCTTGGATAACAAGTTACTTTTGGGAATACCAACTGATTAGAAGACTCGATAATGTCCCCTTCAGATGAACAAATGGATTCAATTCTTGGACATCTCCATTGCCAAGTAACTTTTGAGAGTAGTAACAGAACATACACATTCAGTCAAACCCCTTTCTTATAATACATGAATATCAGCGTGGAGTTCTGCTAGAACTTTTTCCTTAAACATCATCCCAAAACTTTCTCTGTGCACCAATTTTTGAGATTTTGAACTGTTTGTAGTTCCAAGCTTTTTCCACGAACTTGAAATATCTCACCTGATTCAGAAGTTTGAAATTGATACTAAGTATAGTTGAGAGTCGTCAGAAATTTGGGAGACTGATTGTGAGTTGGCAAATTCTTGTTTGAATCATGATCTTTTACAATGACTAACAATAAGCTGCTGCAACTGTATGATTACAGGAGTGCATTGATTAATTGTTTTCTATCTGTTATCATCTCAATATGGATGGCTCTTCACTCTATTCCTGAGAGTCTCAGAATCTGCTAGCAATTGAAAGTCTCATTCTACGGTTCCTCGCCATGGGTGTATACCCAACATGAATCTACGCGTGGAGTCTGTTCAAGTCTGGTGGAGTCGCACTCTATGTGTTGGGCACCTGTCTAAGTTGGGCGCATTCTTGCCTTACGTCGAACATGATAACATGAAAACAAGTAGTAGTATATGATCAGTATTGTAACGTATTGATGTTAGGATAGGTTTGAATCAGTATATCACAATTTTCTGGAATAAAAAAGTTTCCAATTCCATCACTCTAAATCCCTTCGACGTGATTTCGCCCCGACTTCGACGTGAAAAGACGTCGAAGGTCGGCGTCGCATTATCACGCCGAGTTGGACGTGATTTTGCCCCGAACTCGACGTCCGATCGCGCCGAATCGACGTCGAAGCTCGGGGCGCGGGCCTCGGCTGCAGCCGTCGAATTTGGACTGATTTCATGTCGAAGAGCGATGACGTCGAAGCTTCGGGGTCGTGACGACGTCGAAGGGATTTAGAGTGATGATAATATATGTTCATGGAATCGTATGTTTTACATGGGAGTTCATAAAAATATATATATATCCATAGGAACAAAAATTTACCATTCAATAGTTGATATCTAAAATGAAGCAAGAACCCCACATCAACTAATTTCATGCGAAATAATTTCCTATGAATACTAATAAAACCAACCTGTATGCGAGAATGTAGTGAAAATAATTAGAAAAATTTTGCACCTTTTCAATGTTATCATGGATAATCATCTCCTGGCCTCATTCTCCTGAATGGACAGGCAATGATTCTCATCTGCATCACAATAACGTGAGTGATTTGGATGATGGTGGAGGAAGAAAATTTTCTGTAGTCAGAATGCATAGGGACGTCCCCAGGCACGTCCACATTCCTTTAAAAAGTCGACGTTCCTATTCTCAGCGGGGCAGTTGAATAATTTGTTCATCACTGTTTCAGGACTCACATGGAACCAAGCGTCATATGTACTTGAGCGATCTGAAAGAAAAAGTTCAATGACGTCTGTTGAGTCGGAAGTATTTTTTCGCTTTGACTCATCGTCTCCGTTAGTATCAGGAGGAAGAATGGATGCAACTTCCGCTGCCAGGGAGCTGCAAGGGAGTCAAGTGAACCTCAAAAGAAAGGGAAAGAAGTGGAAAAATCGGACAAAGCGTGGTGCAAAACCTGGAGACGAGGAATTTCGTTACGCGTGTACAAATAAAGGATGCGAGCGTTCTTACGCGTCCAAGAAAGGTCTCTGGAATCATATGAATTATGAGTGCGGGAAAGATCCGCGTTTCAAGTGTGGCTACTGTGAATACAGAAGTTCACGCGCGAGTAGTATACGAATGCACATCATTAATATTCACCAAGGCTGTACGTACAATATTTTAGATATCAGCAACGGCAACAGGCTTCATTGTCCGTCCGAGTGCATTTCACCGATTCACTGCTGTCAGAATGAACGCAACTGTCTCAAGCCTAAGAATGTTTGGTTTTGATGAGATATCATGTCAGTAATACTTAATTAAGGGAGTATTCTGTCAATTCAGAAGTTTTCTTTCGATAACCTTATGATCCAAAATTCCAACCGAAGAAGAGAAACAATGCAAACACAACGGGTGATTCAACCATGAGTGTGTTTATATTCCGTTATTATGTGCGAATGCAGTCATTTTCGATTCAGTTTGATCTTATATGCCCGGTGCACTCGCTTTCCTCGCCTCAATCTGTATGTGAGTGGAAAGAATACGATCTTAGAGGGTTGACGACTGCTTGGGATGTAAGTTCAAGGAGGATATTGTCTATTCTACACATCAGTGGAGATATCGTATCCTTGTAGTTATCGATAACAGAATCATTCAATTGCCCAAACTCATGATTATCTCAACTTGGTCAATGCACAGAAAGTTATATCATCAAAATACTTAGATTGCATAGTAGAATGTATATTTCGGTAGATAGACTATGCCGAATCCTATATTTTATAAGGATACCTATCATTCACACAATCAATACATTAAACTTTTTGTTGTTTGTTGTCTATCACCTTTTTGGAAATTCTTCCACTGAGGTATTTGAAATAATGTCAATGAAAATACGTGTAATGTGTGGAGATTTGGAGGTGACAGCACTCGGTGATGTATAACTTTTTTGTAACTCATCATCAATAAATCTTCCAAGTATCCCCGCGCGACATCCCATGTACACTCAAGAGCAATGTAAAATGATCGAACACTTTTGAACATCGAGGCCTGATCGGTTGACAACAATGAATCACCTTTCGTGATTGGTTAGATTCAAAATCGTTCGACCAACTCAGATTGCTCTTAAGTGTACACAGGAACTTTGGAACATACTTTTTTGAAACCATCTAAAACACATCAAGTTTCCTACTCAGACCCCCCCCCCGGCCTGTACATTAGTAGATGAATAAAATTGAAATTGAATTAGTAGATGGAAGAATAGGGGTATTAACCCCTATTCTGTAGCCGAAAAGATCCTGCACTCATCGTTCATTTTGTACGCGAGAATCTCTGGATCTCAATAGTACATTACGCGTCGAGTGCTGGAAACATCTTTTCCTTCGGGAAACCAAACTGGACGTGGGTGATGGCACCGTCCAGCTTGGTTTTCCCGAAGGAAAAATGTTTCCGCACGAGACGCGTATGCAGTTTTATACGTCTGTACGCAGAAACAGCTTGTTTCCAGGTCTCCTCGCGTAGCGAGGAGGCCTAGAAACACGCTGTTTCTACGTATGGACGTATAAAGAGTTTTTTCAATTCTAGGTTTGACCGGTTCATCATTGTTGGTCTCCTCTCTTCTACTACTCTCTTGCACAAGTCTCTGAACGATCGTTGAACGTGCCAAAGCTGGAGCAGTAGTATTTATCAAGTGATTATTCTCGCAAGAAATCCCAGACTCCACTTGATCCATGAGCTCTGACCTTGAGCATAACCTTAACCCTCATTAGAAGTCACTCTGAATTCCAATATCGTTGTTCCTATATCTGACTCTGGGTCTTGAAGATGTTACAAATTTCGAGTCAAGATATAACTCTCTACCAATCGCGCAAATGACCCTCAATCCCTTGAAGGTCTTTTTGAGGTTACAAGTCACTGGACAATAAGCCGACGTTCCAAAGCTAAGGCAATAGTCTGAAACAAGACGTTGAACCAGTATGCAGAGACTTATGACCTCAAAATGACCTTTGAGGGTCACTCACGCAATCAGTTGGAAGCCTTATCTGGATACGAAATCTGTCACATTCCCAGGGCCCAGAGTCAAAAACCAGGGTCCCCATTTGAGAAATTGAATCTGACCTCCAAAAAAGTAGCAAGGTCATATTCAAGGTAAAATCTGAGTCCATGTGTGAGCTCCCTCTCCCTCAATTCCCAAAAGACACCGGCGCTTTTTCATACTCGATGGCATTTTGGGGTTATGAAAGTCAAGGTTACGCACAAGGTCACACGTTTGGGTCTGGGAAACATTTTTGAGAGGAACCTCCCAAAACTCGACTATCGCACTAGTACTGGTAAGTCTATCCTCTAACGAGGTACTTCCGACCCCCCGAATTAGAGGTCCATCTCAAAAATGGGCAAAGAGTCCCATTTGGATGGTGAGTGTTGCGCTTCCTCGATACCCGGAGCCATCTCGAGTTTTTTTTTGGGAGAAGTGGTCATTTCCAGGCCACCCTGTATGTATGATATATATCTTATTCCATCAATTTCGGCAGATTTTGGTATTGTGTTCTACTAAATATATTGATATTGATAATGGAGATGTCTACAATAGATGTTGATTCCCGCATTTCATGACCAGAACATTGGCAGAGGTATTATGATGGACTGTTCTCCTTTCCTCTTGTTTTTCTATCCATTATTGAACTAATAAGTGTAATCAAACATATTCTGTATAATAATCTGTTCTCATGAGTCTCCTAGTTCTTGAAATTACAGGTTACGAGTAGCGTCTTCCTTGTGGATGCAGGTGGCATAAAACTACACTGAGAAAAGAAAACGGTAGCCAGAACCGGAGAGCCAAGTAGATTCTACTTGGCTCGCGCGCGAGAGCCAAGTAGCGTGTACTTGGTCTTCTGCTCGGCCCGTTATCGCTCTATTACAGCAATATTATGCACCAATTTTGACCACAAATGTGCGAAACAATATCTCAATATTATCAAGATGCTATACATGTAACACAAGCACCGATTAAATGATTGAAAACAAGTTAAAATACGTTGAATATCCAAGCGGTCGAGCCGATCAACGTCACGCCGGCGACAGAATATATAGGTATGCTGCACGAAGCTCGATGACGAAGCGACATGCAGTATACCTATATATTCTGTCGCCGGCGTGACGTTGATCGGCTCGACCGCTTGGATATTAAACCTATTTTAACTTGTTTTCAATCATTTAATCGTTGCTTGTGTTACATGTACAGCATCTTGATAATATTGAGATATTGTTTGTAACATTTGTGGTCAAAATTGGTGCATAATCTTGCTGTAATAGAGCGATAACGGGTCGGGCAGAAGACCAAGTACACGCTACTTGGCTCTTGCGCGCGAGTCAAGTAGAATCTACTTGACTCCCCGGTTCTGCCTACCGTTTTCTTTTCTCAGTGTAGGAATAGAATATCGTTGAATACTATAAAACGCAAAGTTCCCGCATTATTTCCCATGAAAAATTCGAAAAAAGTGCAAGGGTGTCTAGATCGTCCATCGGGGATTGAGAATAGATCAATTGTTTTCTAATCCCAAGTAGCAGAACCATTCAATCTTGCGACCCAATATGGAAAGATCCGTTGCTACTGCCGAAACATAAGTTGCATGCGCTCCTTCATCAGTCAAGACATGCACTCCGCAGACATGCACTACGGAAGCGTGCAGAGACCACAAATTCCGCCAGGTGGCGAAGTTGCATGTCACATGTTTTGCTTTTCTCCGCTCCAGATCGCAGGATTTTTTCATATGAAAAAATGCTCAATATTTAGAGGTTATCGAGGGTGCGCTTCCTACGAAGAGCGTCGGCTGCTGGTACCATTCTCGAGGTTAATTGCAGTTCAGGTAGATCCAGGTCGCGATTTGTGAGAGAGCAGAGAGTCTAAGGGCGTGTCTCCAATTCATGCGCACGCGATCCCCGTGTGCACGACACGGCGCACCGCAGGCACACAGGCTCACGCACCAATATCTGTTTTTGTTTACAAAGCGCTCCTGTTGACATTTCCCATCTCTTGGATGTTGAGAGAGCATTTTTACATCCAAAGCTTGCGGCAGCATGTGAGACAATGAGTTTTTAGTGCTTTATAAACAAAAACAAACATCGGCGCGTGAGCCTGCGCGCTTGCGGTGCGCCGTGTCGTGCGCCGTGGGATCGCGTGCGCTTGAATTAGAGACACGCCCTAAGAGAGCGTCATCTCCGCCTTGGAGGGCTCGTCGAGAAGTATATATATCAGGAAGCGAAGGCGACGACGTCTGCGTCAAAACGCACCACGATTTTAGTTATCGTATTTCCTTGTAGTATGCTGCTAGGGCATACGCTCGGTTGAATTTATATTTTGTTCTCGGCTTTTAACCTTTCGACGACGAGGAACTTGGAACGCCAGGTGCACGGAGAAACCAAAACGCACTCGCGGGGATGTCGCGCGACCCCGCGTCGGGCAGCGCACGAGATCGGAGCGTCTAACCCGCCTCGGTGATGTTGTGCACGTTACCGTGGTGACGCGCAGGACAGCGATGTGACCGGCTGCTCGAGACTGTTTTGAGAGCCGCAATGATGTCTTGACTTCCTTGTTCTCGTGCCAATATTATGGAAATGGGACCGCGTGTCTTTATCTCGATAATTGATCCCTTATTAGTTTCAGCGCTTCTCACGAGCGGAGAGGATAAATCGGTTTGATGGCACTCCAGTGGGACTATTGTTTATATATGACATTCAGAATCGTTTTCGTAACTTGTTAATTAGCTGAATGGCACAACACAAGCCTCATATTCTGAAGATCGTGGGTTCGAGACCCACCAATAATAATAATAATTTTTTTTTTTTCTAATGTAAGGTTTACAAGTTTGCCCTGAATTTCTAAATTTTCCATTTTTTTATCATTCGGTGATATATATTCTATTTAAAGAAAAACGTACAGATTACTCCTCTATAAATATATCAAGCATCGAATTTTTCGTTATTCAATGTTAGAGCCGTATATGAAATTAGCTTACGTTAGCTATGAGGAATTTTATCGACCTCTTGACTTTAAGCGAGATAAGTCAAGCCCAGGTGACTATCCGTAAGGCTTTGGAATTGATCTGCGTCGGACAATACTCTTCACGCAATTTGAAAAATTGGTTTTTCAAACGAATCTTTAAACACAGTGGTCAGAGGAATATATAATAAATTTTGCAGGACTGAGGAGATTCAATGCATGATCTATCCATCGTGGAATGGTATCTGAGTTTTTTTGTTGGAAGAGTATATATTACCCAAAAATTGTAACAGGCTCTAGAGTACTGTATTTTCATTCTAAAAAAATGGAAAATTTAGAAATTCAGGGCAAACTTGTAAACCTTACATTAGAAAAAAAAAATTATTATTATTGGTGGGTCTCGAACCCACAATCTTCAGAATACGAGGCTTGTGTTGTGCCATTCAGCTAATTAACAAGTTACGAAAATGATTCTGAATGTCATATATAAACAATAGTCCCACTGGAGTGCCATCAAACCGATTTATCCTCTCCGCTCGTGAGGAGCGCTGAAACTAATAAGGGATCAATTATCGAGATAAAGACACGCGGTCCCATTTTCATAATATTGGCACGAGAACAAGGAAGTCAAGACATCATTGCGGCTCTCAAAACAGTCTCGAGCAGCCGGTCACATCGCTGTCCTGCGCGTCACCACGGTAACGTGCACAACATCACCGAGGCGGGTTAGACGCTCCGATCTCGTGCGCTGCCCGACGCGATCATGCAAAGCCAGACGCGGGGTCGCGCGACGTCCCCGCGAGTGCGTTTTGGTTTCTCCGTGTGTCCGCGATTAGTTTGCGATGATCCGCGTGTTTCAGGAATTTTATTGCAATAAATCTTACATGCTGGCAATTTCACCACATGTCCCATCAAGTCCCATCAAGCCCAAATATTTAGCTGCATTTTTCACCAAGTCCCAGGCCAGGCCAACAAGTAGGGGTGAAGTGAGAGAGCTGAAGATCCCCAGAGTTGAACTGAAGTCATCTGAGCATTCGTTTCAATACAAGTGCGCTAGACTCTGGAACTCTCTTCCCTCTTCTTACGCCACGCTCCATCTCTATCATCTTTCAAACGCGCTCTTCGCAATCATATTTTCGAGCTCGACTGCGAGGAAAGGCCAATCATTCCGCCCCATGCCCAATGAGTCTCCAGCAAAAGTTTTCATAAACTGACCCGTCGTCTTCGACTGACCAAGATGCTGTGATATTCAGAATGTATATCATTAATATTTCATTACTCTTAAGGAAACCTTGACCAGATTCTTTGAATTCATTGTGATATTATTCTTTATTGTTCATGAGTATAATTTTCTACCCCTATAGTTCCTCCTATAGGTGAGTACTTCTTTTTGTATTTTTACACTTACGTAAATATTATATTTTCCTATTGTGCAAATAAAAAGGTATCAATCAATCAATCAATCAATCAAAAAGTACACAATCATCTCTCATTCCCTGAATTCTAAATAAGTTATTGAAAAGTGATAACGCAGTCAGAGAAGAGATGATTTCTTTCATCTGCTCTGTGTCCTTTTTGTGTACTGTAAAGATAGTGCTCATGTTCATAGAGTGGTGACTGAGTCATTGTGAATAATTCTTTGCTCGATGTCGATCTGGCATGCCTCAGTTGAGTAAAGCTTGACTTGAAGTTCAAGGAAAATCTCACAGGTAGCTGAACGGAATGGACCATCTCCACTACATGACAGTACTAGTAACCTTATACATTTTGTTCATTTGCTCCCTTCAACGCACTATCTATCATTCCCTTCATCATCACTCATTTCCAATAATCAGTTCAAAATTCATCATGAATCCAACTTTCAAAATTTCTGTCTGATCATTCAAGTTGTGGTCTCGAGCTCAAGATTGATTCAAAATCTCATAAGCTCCGCAGGACTGATTTGTCTTAGGACATAGAATTATTAATTAAGCTCTAATAAGCCATGCATTACACAATGGTAATGAAAACCGAGCTCTTTGGAGAAACTTTGGTGAAACTTGCGACTCAATTTAAAATTATCCGAGTTGCTGACTTCGTATTGAGATCATCTGTGATGAATCTCAGCTCGTTGGTTGATCCTTCTCTATCATTGGCAGACCATGGTCAAATTCTGCTGTGCTTCCCATGTCACAGTATTTGAGCAAAAAGTAGATGCACTCCTCCAATTCAGATAGCCAAGCGAATATCTTTTGGAACTAATATAAAGTAATCAAGAGTGGTTGAACATTTCCACTCTGGGGAGTTCCATTCCATTCTCGGGCCATGAACTGTAGTAAATAGTGGTCATTGAACTATTGTGATTCTATGAAAAGTCTCTCACAATGTATTTGGTGCGAGATTTGGTGTTGCACAAGTATTATGAAAGCAATCACACGTGTAAACTGCACCAGTTTCCCAAAATTCATTCAGTACTTTCAATCTTTGATTGATGATGAAGCAAATCTTGGTTCGCAGTTCGAGCATTAATTGGGTCAAGTAGCATCAATAACCAGTATACGACTCCACTTGCCTTCTTGGAGATCTTTCCCTTGGCTTCTTCAGGGATTTTCTCCACACGTTAGATGAGCAAAAGTAAAAGTGAATAGTAATTTCATTACTCTTCAAGTTCCGGTTTCTTGTAAAAGTGAAGGACCAAACACCTAGCTGAAATTTATCAGAGATGATCTCAATACAAAGTCAACCACTCGGATAAATCTGCATTGAGTCACAACTGCCACCAAGGTCTTCTCAAGAGGCTCTGTTATTACTACCATTGTGTAACGCGTGACTTATTAGAGCTCAATCACGGATAATGGAATGCCCCAAGATGAACCAGTCCTGTAGAGCTTACAAGATTTTGAATGAGTCTTGAGCTCAACGCTACAACTTGAATGATCAGACAAAAGTGTCAAAAATTGGAGTCATGATGATTGTTGCTTGTACGAATATTTTTTTCCGCATTGTGAATGGACAATGTATTTCATTTGTCGAATTTCGGGAAGAAAATCATTTCCGAAAGGAAATACATGATGGACTTCATCACTCCACCAGGGAAACTCGTCTATACCTACGCATAGTTCGACGGAAACACGCTTCTCTCGTGGGTCAGGCGATAACTGTATTTCCATGATCAGACAGTCTGTCAAATCCAGTTGATGAGGCTAACTTCCAGATAACGTTTCGAGGATTAATCACTCGTCATTTTTTACGAGCATAATTACGTGAACTCTTTGGATTGAGAGAGATCTCACGAGAAAATGATTTTTGTTGTTTTATGTTGTTTTATATATGTTGTGATTGAGCTTCGCTGAAACCTCTTGATCTTGGCTTCGAATGCGGGAGTAAAAAAGATCATGTAGGAAACCTCCAACAATGTTCGAAAGTCCTAAACACTCGAAGCAAACAACATGATGCAGCAATTTCCACGTCAAAATTATAGAGTATAAATTTATCCATTTTAACTTTTAATTGAAACCGAAAAGAGGTAAATTATTGTTAATGATTTGATTAATATTTAATATATCCAATTAAAATTATTACTCATAGATCACTTTGGCAGATGAATTGATCCAATTTTCCTGGAAAAGAGATCTGCTACGCTGTGAGCGTATGGTGCTAAGTATCTCATTGAGTGAAGCTTTTGACTGTGAAAAATATGTCCGATCGGAGTTGTGTAAGAATTTAATTACTATCTCCGAGTTCCAATAAATATACTTGTTACCGCATTGTGTGTTTTCGCTTCTAACTAGAATTGAGTGCGTCCTCATTTCGGTTTCCTATTCGTAATATTACTTTAATATTGTTCTATGCTAGATTTCAAGTTCTAATACCAAAAAATCATTCCAGGTTCCGAGGATGATGAAATGATTGAAAACTACGTCCATTTCGTTACTCCATCGCTGATTCCCCACAGAATCATTTCGTTAGAAAACCATGCCGAGTCAGAAACCCAAGTTGGTGCACCGCAACCTCGTAGGAGTCATGGTATGTATCCAAATGATTTTGAAACTGTTTTCTACCAATAGATATCGGTCATTACTGAGAAAAAGTTGATGGATAGGATGCGAACTTAACAATCACATCTATGTCGCTCGTAAGTTAAGTCTGGATCCCTGATTAGGTTCATCACACTTACCAGCTCTACCCTTAGTAATTTTGGACCATGCGTCTTTGTTTGTAAAAGTGACCACATCGTGGAAGTGGTATTGTAACCTCAATAGTCCTTCATTCTTCTTCAAATTTCTTCTCAACATATTCATCATAATCAGGACAGAATTGACGTCGCTGGAAATGGTGAGCAGGTTGTTTCCTCTAATCAGAATAATCGTATTCCTTGATCACTAGCAAGCGATCAGCTCTTGCTTTCTGGGGCCAAGTTCAAGAGTTTCATTGAGATGTTGTGGTGGTCTTTGGAAGCTATGAATCAATGAGTTACATGAAACTTCACGATATCATGAAAACTTTATTATGACTTTTCTGATGATTCTTGATCACTTTGGAGTTAATCGGGAATAGTATGTTTCCGTACTGAGCGCGGTAGCCCATTTTGGGCACTAGGACAGTTCGTCTGTCGAGCGAAGCGAGACAGGCATGTCCTCCAGTGCCCAAAATGGGCTTGCAAGCGAGGTGCGGATATATTTTCTCATTACGAGAACCCTAAAATCCTATTCAAACGCGGCATTTTTAGGTTAGAGTAATGAAAATTCTATATAATATGCTTCATAATATTTATGTCCTAAAACGACTTTCTAAAATTCTTATGAAACCTTACTGGAAGGTATAACTTTTCCAATATCTACTCTGTCTGTGATGAATATGTAAAAATAGATTGAAAAAATTGATTTTGAATTCGCCCATCGTCCCAACGATATCTGATCCTTGCACTATATGTGGGAATGAAGATGCAACGCGTCCGCAGAACCTCTACGTTGATAAAAACTATGGTCGGTCCTACTTCCAGTTTTCGCGCTATAGTGTGGCGTGATCACGAAATCAAGTGAAAAGCATACAGGCACCCTTCGATTTTCGCGAGGCTATACGGTCTATAGATATGGTCCGTGGATACCGGTAATGTCGATAGAACTGTTTCGAAACGGAGTATTTCCTACGATTCATTCACGAAATGAATATGTTTCGTTTCAGATTCTAATACTGCGAATGATTGCGGCAGCATATAGTGTAGAGGACCAACTTACTGGACCGCCAGATAAACAATTTACTACCGGTAGCCCACACACGTGACTCTGCGTTTTTTTTTGTATTTTAATTGGCAATGAATTGTTGAATTATACATATTCGCCAATCCTACCATATTCTGGGACACCGAAACAGTATTCTCGATCATTTCATCAATACGATACGAAACCTCTTCACTGTACTGAGAGTAAGAATAGTATATTATGCGTCTCGTGCCAAAAATCTTTGTTCTTCACGATAACTTTGTTGGGCGTGGTTATCGTGAAAAACAAAGTTTTGGGCACGAGACGTATATGCCGCTTTACACGGCGCGTCGAGCCGTATAAACGAATTATTTAACACCACTATGCCTTCCCGACAAGATTTTTCAACAGCATCCATCTTACAATCTCTCGTAAGGACGTGTTTGACCAATACCTTGCTTCATTTCCAGACTGATATTTATTTTCGGATTAATCCTTCATTGACTCGAAACAATGATATCTTTTCAAGCCATCGTCAAGGTTATTCCACAATTTTTTCAGAAATTATATCTTTAGATACCAAAGATTCTCATCGATGAATATCTTTATTGAATATGACATGAATCATGTATCCGGAAAGATTGATGAGATGATAGATTAATAAATTCGGTGGAAGAAATGGGTAATTTATGCTAGATTTGGGGAGGTATTTTTTTTTTTTTTTTGAGTAATTACAGTTGTAATCTCGAAACAGTTTACGAACAAAACTGCGAAAGACTAGGAACGAAGGATGCTTCACAGAACTGCGAATGCTTAACCCGCAGATAACAAAGGGCCTCTGAATTCAGTCATGTCTACTCTTAAAACTTCGGTGAACCTACCAATTTATTCGTTCTCAACTCTATATTGTCAAAAGACCATTGGTGGATGAGTGGAGGCCCATAATTGCTTCTTCTCTGACATCATTTACCATACACCCTTACCAATCATTGTTCGTGTTCTCTGACGTAAAAAATTCGTTTATTACTATTGCAGGATCTACAAAGCAAGTCCCATATGCATTTGAACAATCTGGAAATGAAAATTCTGTGACTTCTGACCATTCGGGAATATTTCTTTGCTTTGACACATCTTCTTCGTTGGAATCAGAAGGAGAAATGAATGATACTTTCCTTGCTGGTGAGCTGGAAGGGGATCAAGTGAATTCTCGAAGAACTAAGAAGGAATCGAAAAATTATGCAAGTGGTGGTGGAAAAACCGGAGATGGGGAAGTTCGTTACCCTTGCACAAATAAAGGATGCGAGCGCTCTTATGCGTCCAAGAAAGGCTTACAGCAGCATACGCGTAACGAATGCGGGAAAGATCCGCGTTATCAGTGTGGCTATTGTGATTACAAAAGTTGTCATGTGCCTAATACACGAAAGCACATCGTTAATGTTCACCATGGCTGTGCGTACAATATTTTAGATATTAGCGACGGCAATAGGCTTCATTTTCCGACTAGGCCTGCAACGAATCACTTCTGTCAAAATGAAAGCAATTGTCTTAAGCCTAAGGACCTATGATTTTGGTGAGAAATGTCAATGATCAATGAAGAAATGTACAATCAATGTGGAACTTTCCCATCCACGACTATCATCTTGTCCGAAACTGATGAATGTCGGAAATTTGTGAAAAATGCCATTCTTGAACCAGGGCGCTTTTATGCACACGGTTTTCGTTCTTCTGTGCACAATTTGTATGTAACTGGAAAAAGAAGAATATTCCGGGGATGGGTGATCACTTGCCTGTGATGAGGATCATGAAACTCCCACACCTCTTATAGAACTTGGCTGTAGAAACTAAGAAAACTCTCGACTTTGATCAATCATAAGATCGGTCTGGTAAAACCAGGTCTGGAATCAGTGGGTCTTTGTTTTTGCAAATCAGTTCTTTCAGAATAATACTGAGAAGTATGCAGCTTCCCTAACTCTATCGTAGTGAGAGGAGGCCACCAGGGGCCCGATCGAAGTAACTTGCTGGTAGCGCAAGCATAAATGATTTTCCATCATGCGTTAATTTATTCACCAAGCTGACTCAAATCTGGTCAAGCTCGATCTTGAGCATGAGCGAACAAGCTCAATCAAAACAAAAACAAAAGTGTGATAGTTCATCTTCATTCCTCGTTGATCTACAGATTTGATAGATTGCTGATTATCTATTAAATGTTTCCTAGTTGAATAAGCTGCGTGAGTTTGTACCCTCCTGCACTATCCTAAAGGATAGGAATGCATCATCATCCGTACAGAACAGTAGAAAACAGCGTCATACTAGGTATGGTCGTGGTGGTAATGGAGAAGCAGATATCATCAGCAAACTACATATCAAATCTATGAGATGCATTAGTACACCTTCGTTTTTGTTGCTTGTACAAGATTCTGCTCAAGGTCAAGCTTGACCAGATTTAGGTTTAGTTTGATGAACAAATGAACGCAAAAGCAGAACCAGTTTTGCTTGCGCTGCAAGAAATTCACTTTAATAGGATACCAGCTGGGTTTATGAATGTGGACCCAAGGATTCCATACTCTTGAGTAGTAATAGGATTGGCTGTTCAATTCGGAATGAAATGCTCTTTTTTATAACGTATACTTTAGGTGATACTTCATTCATTTCATTTTGAATTTGAGAATTTTATGTGTTTTAGGATTAAGTTTTAGAATAATATAATTCAGCCGCACACAGGTGAGATCTTGCCTCTGCGGAGTATTATTTACTGTTTCAATGTAAACCTGTCTCAATAAATATCAAATATCAAATATCAAATATCAAATACCCATCAAAATAACGTGATATATCAATCCATACTTCGAATTTGACCAGATCACATTTTATCTATTTAGAATCACTAAATCTCGAGTGGACAAATCATAACGTTTTGATTTGTCAATCATAGCAAAGATAGTCAAAAAAAGTTGTTCCGGCGATTTTTCGACTTTTGCAACTTTTCTGTCGAAAATGAAATGAATATGTTGTTTTCTGACACACTGTGCATGAAAGTATCGTTTTCGCTGTGATTTTCCAATTTCTCTCGAAATTTGTCAAAAAAGAAAAATAATTCGATATACGAGAGTAAAACCTATTTTTTGTATCCTCAAAATAATTCCGACCCTTGTCTACGGATTGGGCAGGAAACCTATAACACTCGGACGCGAAAAGAAGCTTTCATACCCTTGTATCGAAATGTACTATTCTGGGCTTGGTGGAAAAATCTTGGAAAATAGAAGTTTATTGATCACAACACATACAACACTAATTTTATTCAATGACGAAGTACTTGAATGGTGCTATGAGTTATATAAGTGTAAGGAGTATTCGAAGCCACGAATTTTTGTAGCTCTTCCAGTCAGTTACGGCCAAGACTCTGCAATCAGGCATCAGTGAGGGTACAGAATTGGCATTTAAGTGAACCATGATCTTAAATGTACAATGTGCATCTCATGTTCTCGAGTGACATCTGCTATGACCACCTATGACCATGAGAATGAAGCCATGGTTGTCATAGATCTTCATACTTAGAGTATAGGTATTCATGTAAAAAATGAAGCGCTCCATCGCCAACTCTAAATATCCCCCCCCCCCCCCACCACCACCACCAAAGCTTCGGAATGAATGATTTTGTATCTCTAACTACTAATAGGCCTCACTGCGAAAAAATGTCTCGAAAAACTTCAACCAACAGGTCGAATGTTCTATTGAACCATTTCGTGGAATTTTTCGAAAAAGTTTTCACAGTGCTCTATCCGAAATAGAGAAAAAAATTTGTATACACGTCCGATCTCAATATTCCACGGCCACGTGAATAAGTTGCCTCCATGTACCTTTGACTGAGTATGGAAACTTAATGCTTCCATAGGTCATTGGTGGTCATATATGACTATAGTTGAGTCGAGAACGTGGTTCATATATGAACATAAAACACTTATCTTTACTAGGACATCCTTTCAAATCTCATAAGAAGAAGCCATAATCTGTGGGTCATGGATTTGGCTGGAACCTCGGTTATAAACGACTTTCCGCACCAACAGATCGTATCTAACCCCGCAAAGTCGAATATTTGAGTGTTTCAAGGATACGATCTACGACAATTAGCATTGCCACTTCAACTATTTAGTAAATTATGCTCCCATCCAGCTTCTAGCTGTTTTGGGGTACGAGAATCAATTTTTCCCGAGTTACAACGAGTGTAAAATACCCCCCCTAAAATGTCCCGACGTGCGAGGTGCATATCTATACTATTTTTCTCGATTTTTTGCTATCAATACGACTAAACACCAATTTTCTGATTTTAGAGGGAAGGAAAAGTAGCCGTTATGTCGCGTCATGTCTAGAATATATTTTTTACATGGATCTTTGAAGGGGATGCTGATATCAAAGGCTGTAGATCTAGAATACTTGGGCGTTAGATTCTCCAGCTTCTTATGTCATCTTTTGGTACCCAAAGATGATTCTCAAAATGCCATCAGAATCTACGGTCCACAGACTACGACCTCTCCTTGTCAGTGGCCAAAGCTTCAGTAATTTGAAAACAATCCATCCCTCCTTTCTGAATGAAGATCGATGCACATGTTGTTCCTTGTTAACTACGTTACCCTGTTTAAAATTTGACGGATATCCTGCATTGAAATTTGCATCTATCACTTTGAAATCCTATTAGAGTTAGTTATGAGACAATCTCGGGAAAAACTGCTAGTGCACTTTTACATTGATTTTTCGGAACGATAGAGCGTTCATGAGACAGTAATGATTGTCCATCCTGTCCAACGGTTTATGAATTTGTAAAGTTCTTCAAAATTCATATCTAGCTGTTTTCGTGTTTTCTTCAATTTTGTTCAAGTCTGTTCATTGTGTTGATTCTAGTAAAGAATCCATCCTGTATCAGTTATTATTACGGCAAACGTGTAACACATCGGTATGAACACGTTTGTTGTGGCGGGACCCACCGCGCTACGGTGGGGTACAACGATTTTTCGTTTTTCAATCTTGACCAACCCGTAATGATTCGAAAAATGTTGCAAATAAGATTCTTTCAAAGTGATTCACTTTGCCCAGAGCATAAACAGTGAGCTGAAGAAGAGTTTGCTGCCATACAAAGATATTTGCCAGAATACGAGAGTGCAGTTGATGCCTAAAATAGAATTACGAAAAACAGCCCCCTCAGTGAACGTGTTAACGTATATGAGGTTAAGAAAGCATGTTATGTCGTGTTATTGCGATAAGAGTATCACATCCAATAAAAATGTTGAACGGTGATGGATTACTCGCACCTACTTATACTATTAAGAGTGCTCTCTACCTTTTGAAAAGCGATGGTGGCGCCTCTAGCGGTCAAATTGGTATATTGTCAATAACAATTTTTAAAAACAAAGAGGGAGTAGTCAAATAGTACCGCTCCCTGCGGACTATTTTTCTTCAAATTTTAAAAAAAGTTTCATCGAGAGCGGTGCAAAATTGAGCTCAAAAATTTGCAGATACATTTGTTTAGTGTTGCTGAATTGTATCTGCAAATTTTTGAGCTGAATTTTGCACCGATCTCGATGAAACTTTTTTTATCATTTGAAGAAAAATAATCCGCAGGGAGCGCTACTATTGGTTTCCTTCCTCTTTGTTTTTAAAAATTGTTATTGGCAATATACCAATTTGACCGCAAGAGGAGCCACCATCGCTTTTCCAGAGGTAGAGAGCACTCTTAATGATCAAGTTACTGTCATTGTGTCCCTCAATAAATGTAGTCATCATTTCATTGTGTGTGTTTTGGCGTCTGACAAGAATCAACTGCTCCTCAATCCTCGATTGTGTAACCCTCATGTACGTTGAATATCTTTCTATGCCAGACTTCAAACTCGCTGATACATGAGTACTTTGAAACATGAGTACTTTGTGGTTTTTCTTTTTTTCTTTTCCAGGTTGAACAGTAAATGCCTGTGATTATTGGGATCACGAACACACGAGAGTGTCGTGACATCGTCATCATCATCGTCAGTTGCAGCGAATCGACGAGCCATACTGGTCGTCGTTGCGAGTTTCTGAGCCCCACAGGTCATCGAGCATCGCAATGAATATGCCGGGTGCGCTCTGGATCCTGCTGCGGCTCTTCGAGAGAGTAAGACTTTTGACGACCTCATAAAATTTTTTATAAAATATTTATAAGTTCACGAATTATAAACTCTTTATAAAGTCACTTTATAATGAGTTTATAAAGTCCTTATAAATCTTTTTTACTTGGGGAGTACGATGAAATTGCTGGAAACTCCGTCCATATCGTTACTACCTCCCTGCACAGAATCATCGCACTGGAAAGATACGCTAGATCCGAAACCCACGTTGGTCTATTGCAACCCCGTACAAGTGAGAGTAAGTATCTGATTGAATTGGAATTTTTCCTATTATTAAATATAGATGGTCTTCGTGTACTTCACACTTTCGACCCATACCGCTTATATGTTATAATCTTGGTCCGATAATAATAGATGCACATATAGTCTTGTCGCAGATATTGACACAAGAATTATTCTGCGCGGAAGGCTATGAAAATGAGTAAGTTTCCTTCATGGCTTACAATGCTAGAGGTAATGTGAAGGAGATTCCTCGCACTGTTTCCCATTCACGCATTATTGAAATATCTTTTTCAGTACTAATAGATTTGCTTTCTTGCACAGTTTCAAACCGTTTTAACTTGATCTGCCTCCGAAAGTTTGTCTTTGAGATAATCTCACTTGAACGGTCGTTCAATTTTTCACAATTCCGCGTACAGATGCGAAAAACATCTCCCGTCACATGCATGAGACTTTTTCGCATGCGTTGCCGATTCGCGGGAGAATTAACATGCACACACTATCTTGGCAACTTGTCCGGAAATCTCCGTTCTCGCACTTGTTGCGTAATGGTATATAACTGCATCGAGAGTTGTGAATACCTAAATTTGATCAATGTCCAGATCGTCCTATCATTGTACCTTGAATTTTCTGAAAAGATGTGCTGATGAATGTTTTTTATGTATAATCACATTACCTAGCATTCCGATAATTGCTCATGAATCCAAAATGAAACTTCGGCGACCCAATTCGATGTGAATTGCTTTTTCTCAGAATTGAACATGCTCTATGCTCCTTGTTTGTTTTTGTTTTCTATGATTTTTCTAACGTAAGATTTAAATTTATGTGAATCAAAAGACGAATAATGTGTGAAAATCACTAATTGTGGGGGCCTTCCAGTGATAGGCATTGAATAATCTCCCATCAGAAATCAGTAATATATCCTCAAAATGCCCACGTATACAATGAAACTCTCAAGACATAATTTTTCGATATCTTTCTTGGGAAGTTTCGCACTGACCGAGTTTTGAATTATGAAAATCTATCCCGTGAGTTGAAAGTTAGCTGGCATTATTATGGAGGAACAAGAGACGAGTTAGATGTGCCATTGAAACGGAGAAACACAATATACCTGGTCTGCAGAAAGAGCATACTGAATCATCATCACCATTTTAGGACATTTTCTCATTCATCCGTATCCGTTCGTGCATGGTGATGAATTCGGAAAGAGTATATGTTGTTCAGACAGATAGATTTCCCGTCGCTCCAACTCAGTGCATACTCTTCTGGTTTCTTTTTACAATAGTCCTTTTTTTCGCCAAGTTATGCTTGTTGGAAGTATGCAGTCCTCTTGATTAATTATATGGGCGTTAAACAAGAGAATTAGGTGTTTTTCAAATCTCCCACTAGTACTTGGACTAACAGATACATACTCAACGAGGCATTCTGTGCATCAAGGACCTTCCACTTTACAACTTCGAGGCTACTTGAATTATTTCGGGCAGTGCACAATCGAACAATGATCTTCGCCACTACTCGAATACCTATCAAAGAGCAAAGATGGAAGCAAAGACACAACGGGTTGAGTGGATATTGAAGAAAATTCGATTTTTCTAAGTTTTCCAGTACTGCGGTAGAATAATCGATCGACATGAAGAATGAAAACGTTTGGATGAAACTACGCATTTCTAAATCAGAAGAGGATTTGTTGATTCTCGCACGACACGGGGCGAAACACGGAGGCGAGCTTAATTTTTATAATAATATTACTTGTGTTGTATTTTGACATCTTCCAGCCAATTGGTTAACTCAAATTTTTAATGAATCAACATGACATCATTAATCGTTTAATGAAAGATGAATATATGAAGTCGTTTGGCATGAATCCACATGACTTGTTTTTTCACCAAGTTATTGAACTACGACCCTCAACCCTTTTCCTCGCTGAAAATCCTTGTTGACAAAAATTTGTTCGATATGTTTATCATTCCTACAGATGGATGCATGGAAATCTGAAAGATTTTTCTGATTTCAGATTTTTACAAGAATATTGAAATTGCGAAGCCTCCTGTCATTGCTTCAGTGAAATCTCTTGAAATGCTGCCTACTATCTCGGACAAATCTGGAAAACAGGATAATGGTCAGGGTACGTCAAATGATGACACATCACATCTCCGCAGGAGTACAAGTACGTATACAGAGTGCTTATCAATGAGGTTACATTCTATGATTCGAGATCCAAAGTTGGGAATATTTCGTTTTTGATCCATCATATCTTCAAGAGGAATAGATTGTTAACGAGAGATACGTGTGTGAAGATCGAGAATTCATTGCTGAATGTATAAGTAATCAATTAGTCATCTCTAGAGACCGGGGTTTCATGTCATAACACTTTTTTTTGTGTTACTGCACGTTTCGTGTTATTGCACGAATGATTGCAGAATGCAAGTTTTGTTCAGAAAACTGCAACTTCAGAGCATTTTCTCATTCAAAACATCAATATTTACCTCCTTGAATCAAAATTTCTTCAGTAAAAGATATCAAGATGCCGAAAATTCGAAGATGTAGAAATCAACAGCATGGAACCATCTATGATTCAACGTTACCGGTATGCACCTCTAACGTCAGTTGAGGTGGAGCGGTCATTTTCTCTTTACAAGCCTATCCTCACTGATAGGAGACATAATTTATCCGAGGCAAACATGGAAATGTACATGGCGACGAGCTTCAATAAAATATGATCTTATCATGATCCATAATCTCTGATTTTGTGTACTTCCGAAAATTTTATGACTGCACGTTTCGCGAGTTTTTACTGCACATTTTGAGGATTTTTACTGCACGTTACAGTGCATTTTTCGAAGTTTTTACTGCACGAAAACCCCGGTCTCTAGATGACTCATCTCCTTCTCTATTCTAATAGAATTCGGAAAATCTTGAGCACCAAATTGAGTGCCCATGATTGATCTCTATTCAGTGACATTCTGTGACATGCCCACTGCCAATCTTGCATCTCATGATCCATTCCATCATTTTCTGTTAATCGATGTCAGTGCATAGTTCGGACTTACCACTGTTCTTTGTGTCGTGTCTCTAATGTGATGTCTGTTTCTCCTCGATGAGTGCTTATGGTGTGAACCTGAAGGAAGTCCTGCGTGAGATTTTATGGTACATAACTTTTGGAATTTTTTCTATTTTAACACCTTGATTCGAAAAACTGCTCTTCATGGGAATGAATATTTACTATCAGGTTTCGGCGGCGAGCCAATCTATTTATTCCCAACTCTATACGGAAGAAGAGAACATAGCGAATGAGTTGGGATTCACAATAAATGCTTTTCTGACTTAAGTTACCTTACACATATAAGGATTGTTCATCGTGTTCTTCTATCGTCTGGCGTGAATAATTTGTTCATTTTTGTTGCAGGGAAAAAACAACAAATCTCATATGCACTTGAGCTATCTGAAAGTGAAAATTCAGTGACATCAGACAACTCGGAAATGATTTTCCGCTTCAACTCGTCGTCTTCATCGGAATCAGAAGAAATAATGAATAGGATTCCTACCGATAGTAAGCTTGGAGAGAATCAAGTGAAACTAAGAAGGAAGAGGAAGAAATCGAAGAACCATGCAAGTGGTGGTGAAAAACCCGGAGATGGGAAAGTTCGTTATTTGTGCACCAATCAGGGCTGCGAGCGTTCTTACACGGACAAAATGTCTTTTTATAGACATATCCATTACGAATGTGGAAAAGAGCTGCGTTTCAAATGTGGCTATTGTAATTACAAAAGCTTTCGTGAATCTGATATACGAAGACACATCATTGATACCCACCAAGGGTGTACGTACAATATTCTAGATACCAACAACGGTAATAGGCTCCATCGCCCAACTAGGCCCGCAACGAATCACTCCTGTCGAAACGGGAATAATTGTTTTAAGCCTAAGAATGTTTAGTTCCGCCTCGAGTTTTGTTGAGACGTGTCTAGGGTCAATCAGGAG
This sequence comes from Eretmocerus hayati, assembly GCA_029851415.1. Classification (NCBI taxonomy): domain Eukaryota; kingdom Metazoa; phylum Arthropoda; class Insecta; order Hymenoptera; family Aphelinidae; genus Eretmocerus; species Eretmocerus hayati. The sequence continues at coordinate 156,697,110 of CM056741.1, forward strand.
AGTGTGCTGTTATTGGCTTAGGAGTCTTCTATCACAATTCTATATCTCGGTCGACGTGGAGAAAGGAACGGGAGAGAAAAAGTATGGATTTTTTTGAGTTTGTTCTTCGCATTGCTTATGAATGACGTTATTTTTCTATCAGTGTGCTCGACAAAACTTGTGTATCAGTGGTATCGGAGGTCTAGAAGGGTTTGACTCGGCTGAAGTCTGCTTATCACAATGTAAGTCAATCGAGGACACTATAATATTAGATGTCATGAATAAAGGATATAATATTATATCATATACCATATCTTGTGGATCTAACAGTGGGTGCACACATATTTTTGTCACAGATGGGCATAGCGAGATTATTTTCACTCTGTGTGCAAACTTTAAAAACAATGTGAATTCTCGTCATTATTCACAATGAGCGGAAAAACGGTGTGTAAAAGACATCTCGCATTGGCGGAAAATTCGTGAATGTAACTCCATGTACTGGAGGATTTCCTATCAGGAACGGTTCAAAAGTATGACGGAATCCCTTCCAACTTGATCTCCCTCCGATACTTTGTCTTTGAGATAATCTTGCTCGAATGGTGTTACATTTTCCGAACACTCCGCGCTTAGTTGCACAAAGTATTTTTTGGAATACGTTCAAAAAGTTATCGCACGTACTGCGTAATGTTATATTTTTACATCGAGAGTCGTGGGCACTTGAACTTGGTCGATGTACAGGTCGTCATATTGTTATACTTTAATGCCATAGTTGATTGCAGTTCAGTAATTAGATTATAGTGGAAACGAATGATCACTCCGCTTCAAATCAATATGAATGCGCGGGTGTCATTTTTTCACCTCAAGTTGCTTGGAATTCTAATGAATAGTCTCCCTAATGGAGCCAGCCGTTTGGAGCATTTAGAATTAGTATTTGTACAAGAACAAATGTAGGGTGAACTTTTTGAAGAGATAGGCTGACAAATGATTTGATTTGGAATCACAATACCTACAGCCATTTGACGGTTTTCATAAGTTCACAGTTGTTTTCATATGAATGTTCTCCTCTCAGGTTCATGATCTATGCCCCTCCACTGTTCTTTTCTTTCAAGACTTCTCTGCGGTAGGATTTTTAATTATGTCATCAATCAAAAGATTAGCGATGTCTTGAAAACACTAGTTGTAAGCGCCTTGTGGTAATCAGCACCAATGTAATGTTCCATCAGAATACCTACGTATACAATATAACTTCGGGGACATGATTTTTTGCCATCTTTTTCGAAAAAATTCCGCACCGATCGAGTTATTTTCTTTCACCCCTTGAGTTGAAAATCAGCTAACATCGTGCTATGATCAAGAAACAGAGAATGACTTGATTGTTCGAATGGAGTAGAGATATCGTAATTGGATCCTCCCATAAAGGGGCAGAATAGACCATAGCTGCAGGGAAAGCATACTGAAATTATCATCACTTCTTTTGAAAATTTTTCCACTCATCTCTGTTTCTTTAAACATGGCGATGAATCCAAAAAGAGCACATTCTAAGAGATGAATTTTCACTAACTGCAGCCTGGTTAATTCCTTTCTGATTCTACCTCTCGAATAGTGTCTTTTTCTACCCATTCGAATTTCATCGAAAGTATGTTCATCGATTGATATTCCACTCTTTTCCATTGATTATCCACTTATTTTTTTAACCTTTCATTGCTTGAACTGACAGATTTAGCCCGAACCACGTACTCTTTGCATTAAGTATCATTTCACAGCTTTGAGGCTACCAAAATGATTTGGGTTGGCACACGATCAAACAACAGTCTCTGTCATTACTGAAATACCTATCGAAAATTAGTCCAGCCTTCTCAGTACTGCGGTACAATAGTCGATCGGCATAAAGAAATTCTGAATAATTGGACCACACGTTTTTCGAAATCAACCGAGAAATCTTTCATTCTCGATCTACAAGAAGGGCTAGCTTGATTCTCATGATGATGTAACTCGTGTTTCATGTGACAAATTATCAATAAATTCTCATGACACCAATAATCGTTGAATGTGAGGTGAATAAATGAATATACAAGACCGTTTGACATGGATTCACATGATTTATTTTCTGATTGAAATATCGAGCTCTCATCCTCGACCCATTTTCTCGCTAAACATACTTGTGAAAAAAATAAATGATCTGAATGGTGATTGGAAACTTGGAATCATCCTCGAAATTTTCAAAGATGAATTTAGATGATCTTGGAATCGATCGTGGAGGACTAGTGTTTGTGCAAATGAATATACACAAAATCATTGCGATTACATATGTATTGCTACGTTTCGTCCACATATTTTGTGAACCTTATCAGGCTGTAACATAAGATTAAACACGTTTCCACGTTTTTATATAAAAATAATTATGTGACCATTGTGTAATTTTCTAGGTATGTGAATATTGTGATTTTATATTGTAAATCTCGAGCTTAGTGATCTTGTTACAAAAATTTCTCATAGGTGTTTAATCTTATATTACAGCCTGATGAGGTTCACAAAATATGTAGACGAAACGTAGCAATACATGTGTAATTGCAATTATTTTGTGTATATTCATTTGCACAAACACTAGTCCTCCACGATCGTCTCCAAAATCATCTAAATTTATCTTCAAAAACAATAAATGATCGGTACTATGATTATTCTCACAAGTGGATGCCTGAACATCTGAAATATTGTTTGTCCTGATTCCATTTATCTACGAGGATACGAAAACTGAGAACCCTCCTGTCATTGTTTCGACAAATTCGCGTGAAATGCCTACGATGGAAAAATTTGGAGAACCGGACACTGGGCAGGACATGATGATGCGTCATATCCTCGCTGGAGTATGAGTACGTATCATATATGGTACGTATACAGAGTACATATTACGAACAAAATTGGCTTTTTATAGACATACCATGACGAATGTGGAAAAGACTTGCGTTTCAAATATGGTTACTCTCGACGTGCGACCTCCATTTCTGATCATATAGTTTGTAAACACAAGAGATGTACGCTAAATGTATTAGTTATTTATAACGACAATAGGCTCCATTTATTCGCCAAAGGGGAAGCAATAATGTATTGCTGCATAGACAAGAATCGTTGCTTAGAGTTCAAAATGATTAGGCTCTGATTATTCGACCGAGTACCATTCTCGGTTCTGTACAAATGCGTTTCGAGGAAGTTTTGAAAGCACAGTCACTGTAAATGATGTTGTGATGGGGTTTGAAGAAAACTCTTTTTTTCATGTGAAAAAAGTGGATTGCTCAAATATACCTCATTGAATTCCACTGGAAATTTTTTTGGAAGTACTTAATTTCACGATGATCCAGGAAATATCCCCAGAATGAGCGCTGAAAAGGAGAGTCCGGGGAGTGCGAGTTACGGATTTGGACTCAGATTTGGATGAAACTCTGGGAATAGTTTCCTTCTAGCACCAAAAGATGATATCCAAAGCCGCAGAGTCTAACGCTCAAGCGTTTTAGAACTACAGCCTAGAACCTATGCATTACAGTATATATATATGAGTCATTCTGGAGCAAGCTGGACAAAACCGTCACCAGGAGGGTCTGGAAAAATTCCGCAAAAATTTTTTTCCATCAGTACTATGTTGAAATAGTACGAAAAATTTTTTTTCAGATTTTTTCGGCCCCCCCCCCCCCCTGGGGGCCCCAGGGCCCATGAAAGGGCCATTTTAGGCCCTTTTTAGCCTATCCTAGGGAAATCATAGTTCCAACTCAATTCAATATTTTTCTACGTACTTGGGCGCATTTTTCTCGTCAAGACTAGTTCTTTTGAAAAAAAAATTGTCCTAGGCCACTTAGTGAGCCTGACGACTTCTGCAAGCTAATTATTGAGAGAAAATTTTAGCGATTTTTGGGCCTGCTTCAAGGCGATCTAGCTCCTACTAGACATGTGATAATCGACTTCTGCAGGTGGTCATTTTAAAGGTCTTGAAAAAGCCTACAATTTGACCACCTGCAGAAATCGATTATCGTACTTTTTATAGGAGCTATAGCCGATACAAGTTGAGCTATTTACGAAAAAGTCGGAAATTCAGGACTCGATTCCAAAAATATATCTTAATTTTTTTTCACGAAACTTGTGCGAAAATGTTCTTTCAGACATCTACTTTCAGTAAAAAAAATTTGGCGGAGGTTATTTTTTTTTTATTTTTTTTGCCGAGCATTACAAAATGCCGCATTTCGTGGTTTTAGCAAAAACGGCATCATGGACCACGGTCACATATGCTCCCATCTGGACTGATGTGCACCAATCTGTGTGAAAGTACTCCCCAAAGTACCCCCAAGTACGTGTAAGAAGTTGCGGGGACGAGCCTTCAGCCAGGAGCGAGCTGTAGGTTCTACTTACCGTGTCAAAAATAGGAATTATTTTGGCTATTCGAGCGTAAGCGACCGAGAGCATGATTTTACTTGTTCTGATTTACGAATGAGATAATGAGCTAGAATGAGGATCCAAACATATTTTTCCGACTCAAAATGACCATCTCAACACAATTCCGAGGTCAGTTTTGCTCTAAATAGTCGTCCCTCTACCCCTCAACAACTTAGATTCTGTCGACGGGTTCTGACACCGTTAAGGCACTAGACGACATTCTAGAGCTGAACTGACCTCGGAATTGTGTTCAGATGGTCATTTTGAGTCGGAAAAATATGTTTGGATCCTCATTCTAGCCCATTATCTCATTCGTAAATCAGAACAAGTAAAATCATGCTCTCGGTCGCTTACGCTCGAATAGCCAAAATAATGCCTATTTTTGACACGGTAAATAGAACCTACAGCTCGCTCCTGGCTGAAGGCTCGTCCCCGCAACTTCTTACACGTACTTGGGGGTACTTTGGGGAGTACTTTCACACAGATTGGTGCACATCAGTCCAGATGGGAGCATATGTGACCGTGGTCCATGATGCCGTTTTTGCTAAAACCACGAAATGCGGCATTTTGTAATGCTCGGCAAAAAAAATAAAAAAAAAATAACCTCCGCCAAATTTTTTTTACTGAAAGTAGATGTCTGAAAGAACATTTTCGCACAAGTTTCGTGAAAAAAAATTAAGATATATTTTTGGAATCGAGTCCTGAATTTCCGACTTTTTCGTAAATAGCTCAACTTGTATCGGCTATAGCTCCTATAAAAAGTACGATAATCGATTTCTGCAGGTGGTCAAATTGTAGGCTTTTTCAAGACCTTTAAAATGACCACCTGCAGAAGTCGATTATCACATGTCTAGTAGGAGCTAGATCGCCTTGAAGCAGGCCCAAAAATCGCTAAAATTTTCTCTCAATAATTAGCTTGCAGAAGTCGTCAGGCTCACTAAGTGGCCTTGGACAATTTTTTTTTCAAAAGTACTAGTCTTGACGAGAAAAATGCGCCCAAGTACGTAGAAAAATATTGAATTGCGTTGGAACTATGATTTCCCTAGGATAGGCTAAAAAGGGCCTAAAATGGCCCTTTCATGGGCCCTGGGGCCCCCAGGGGGGGGGGGGCCGAAAAAATCTGAAAAAAAATTTTTCGTACTATTTCAACATAGTACTGATGGAAAAAAATTTTTGCGGAATTTTTCCAGACCCTCCTGGTGACGGTTTTGTCCAGCTTGCTCCAGAATGACTCATATATATCATCCCTTCAACATGGGCCTATACGGGAGATGCTAATGCTATATGTCGGTTGTAGTACTAAAACCCTTGAGCGTTAGACTCTGCGGCTTTGGGTATCATCTTTTGGTGCTAAAAGGAGACTATTCCCAGAGTTTCATTCAAATCCGTGACCCGCACTCCCTGGTCTCTCCATGTAAGAGCTTGGTATAGTAGGGAAAAAATATTTTCTGATAAAATTCCTTTCACCGACTCAATCTATTCGCAGAAGAATGTTTTCAGAGTCAAGTATGGTAAAGCGATCAGCATAGAAAATACCACAAAATGTGCGACATGGTGTACATTCTAGCTCTAGATCCCAACAATCATTGTTACACTACTTCACTAATCTGATCAAATGTCTTGACAATTACTGATCTCCAGGGTCTCTCTTACATAGTTTCGTCAATAACTGCCAGGCTTTTTTAAATGATTCCCTGTGGTACAAGCCTAGATGCAGGGCCATGTAAGCACGGAATTTGTGAGATTTTTATGGTCGGATGGAAACTATGTCACACATCTCTGCATCGATTACCTCTCCAACTCTCAACAAACGAATTCTGATACTTAGGTACACTTTTGTGAGTATGTAGAGAATGATCCACAAAGTTTCACATCACTTTGAACTAAAAAGGCAAACGAAAAGAAATTCACTAATTATCTGATAAATCGCGGTAGTCAGCAACTCCAGGAGCTGACAACACTTTCATCACAACACGAGCAGAACACATGAGAAATTCGGAGGAACACATGAGAACTCCCAAACAACAGGTTCAAATAACGTATGGCTGCATATTTCATGGATAATATCGATCCATCATTAGTCTCATGAAACATTCACGAAATAGGCCAAGCATAAACAGCTGTGGTGGGAGCTCAGCGGGCTATTGTTGTTGTAGCTCCCACAATTTTCAGACTATAACGTCAAAGTACTACTACGAATTACTGACAACATGCTCGGGTGGTTGCAAGAACATGGATATTGAGTGCTTCTATTCCATGTCCGTATACTTATTGAAAAGTGATAATTCCAAGCTTTTACCAGCTAAGACCCCATGATGTGACGTCCCACCCCAACCCTACCCTAAGGGTGCGTCCCCAAATGATGCATATGCATGCATATGCAATGCACATTGCACATATGCACTGCACACTTGCACATGTGCAGCTCATCAAATTTTAGCCAAAACCAGATGGAACTCGTCTAGATCTGCTTTGGATCAGCCGGTAACGCAGCAAAGACAAAACCCGATTCATATCAGAAGTTCTCTGATGCGAGCCCTTCAATTTTTGCTCAACTTCGATGAGCTGCACATGTGCACATGTGCAGTTCATCAGATTTTAACCGGAGCCAGATGGAAGTTATCGCATTCGGCTTCTGATCGGCCGGTAACGGAGGAAACCAAAAAACCGGTTCATGTCAGAGATTTTCTGTTTTGAGTTCTTCAATCTCGGCTTGAACCCGATGAGCTGCACATGTGCACGTGTGCAATGCATATGCGCACTGTGCACTGCATATGCATCATTTGTGGACACACCCTAAGCGTTGTTTGTCATGGAATCTTGGCTGGCGCAAGTTAAGTTATCACTTTCCAATATACAGACTTTGAATAGAAACGCTCATTATTTATATTTATGCAACGAGTCGAGCATACTTTCAGTAATTCGTAGTAAGTACTTTGATGGGATTGTCTGAAAATTAGGAGCTAAATCAATAATTGCCCGCTGAACTCCCACAGCTATTTATGCTTGGCCTATGTAATATGTTTCATAAAATCAATGATGCATCAATATTATCCATCAAATATGCAGCCATGCATTACTTGAACCTGTTCTTCTGAACTTCTCGTGTAATCTGCTCGAGTTGTGATGGAAGTCTTGCAAACCCCTGGAGTTGCTGACTACTGTTGCTCATTATAAAAGTAGAGAATTTCCTCTTGTTCGCTCATATCATCTGAAGCAGTGTGATATATGTGAACCTTCTTCTCAGATGTTGATCCAAATGTGCTTGAGTATCGGAATTAATTGGTTGAGAATTGAAGAGGTAACTAATGCAGAGATGTGTGAGATTTTTTCATCACCCCATAAATTCATACATATTTGATGCTCGCTTATTGTTGAAATCCGCTCACATATTTCATCATGCTTACACGTTTGTAGAATGGTGCTGATTTGTGCACCATTCTTACCTCCTGTGCTATTTTATGTGCATCACTTTCACTACACTTGACTATGGAGATATTATTTTGCTGTTTACATCAGTTGTCCAGGAGCTTGGGAGAGTGAGATGATTGAACTGGAGTCATAAAGATGATGGGCCATAGTTAAGACTGGTTTCAGGTATTTTCAAGAAGAAGCACAAGGTGTTATTCCCTTGGGTTCCATGAGCATGTCATGACGCGAGATAATTATTTTTGGTCATCTGTGACATGTCAAAAGCTCTTCCAGATGATAAACAGTTCAGTGGAGTTGGTTGATATGAGCTCGAGCAAAAGAGGTGGTGACTAGTGTAAGGGTTACCTTCACCAAGAACTAGTAAGGAAAAGGTTCAAAGTAGGCATGCTTATGTGTCCTATATCTCAGACCAGACGTCCCACAGCGAGAAATCGAGGCGAATTCCTTGCCATGAGCGCCTATGCTTTTGGATGGCTGCTAGCGACCAAGACTTTGTTTTGATTTATCGCTGTGCGTCCTATAGATTCAACACTCCAAGATACCCTCATTTCTCAATGAAACAAGAGGATTCTATAATTTTCATCAAAATCTGTCACTCGCGAGGTTGGACCTCTCCTTGTTGGTCCACTTAGATTTTGGAAATTCAGTCCGGAATTTCAGTGCGAAAGTGGACTGATGGTCTGAGGAATAGGTGTTCGGGTCGACAGTTTTCTCCATATTTTTTTTCCACAGTTTTGTAGTATGTAGAATGTGGAGAATACAAAGTCCAATGAGATTTGATGCAGTCAAACTCGAGATATTTACAAAATGGCTTCCAGTCCATCCCTCTAAGCTATGCAACATGGCGGCTTCGTCCAGACTCGCATCAAGTCAGCCGTTGACTGTGGAAAATATCTCACATCGGAATAGTGTAACAATTGAATTACTGTCTCTGAGCTCCAGTTTATGTATCCGTTATTGCTTTGTATATAGCATTGTATTGTTATTGCATTGTATTTTGCTTTGTTTTTGAGCTCTTAAAAACGTACACTGAGAAAAAGGATTCTGGAATTTTTCCAGAAACCTTGAGATTCGGGTGCACAATACGCACTCCATTAGGAGTTATTCCTCATTGCCTCGGGATATTCTCCAGAATGTACTGGAGAAAGTGCTGATCGCGATCAGGAAAAATTGTGTTAGGAGAAACTCGTGATCATATCTGGAATTTTTCCAGATTTGAACTTGAATACTTCCAGAACCTCTTGCGGATCTTTTCGGAAGTAGTTTACGGAATATTTCGATTACCACAATCGGGAAAATCTCCCGATATTTCGGGAAAATCTCCCGATGCCTCAGGAAAATTAACGGAACACGTTCTGGAAATGATACAGATGAGCGCGAGAGTCATTTATACCGGGCTACCTGGACACATCTCCACTACTTTCTCTTTTCCAATATCACCAGCGAAGTATAGAGGAACAACTAATAGCCGAACCGCGTTTCTGGAGTATTTAGAGTTTGATGCGGCGTCTCTTGAGCTTCTACAGTTCGTATCGTATACATCAGTTGTGCATACAATATGTTACAGAAGGTGTGTACATAGTGTAACCGAGGGGTAGCAAAAAAATTGTAAACTTTATTCGTCCATTCCAAATGTTTTGTAAGCCCTCGTGGCTTTTGTAACGCTCACGCAGAGTATGGCATTTGAGTGTAACGCTAGGGGGGTAATAATTAGTCATCTTCTGCTGTTTAGTTTCGCGTACGCGAGGCTGGACCTCGCGCGCGCGAGAATCTCTATCCGGCAGCGTGCTGATTCGCGTACGCGAATACAGGGATCCCTCGCGTACGCGAGTCTCGGATTGTTCGCGCACGCAAGGGTTCCCTGTATTCGCGTACGCGAATCAGCACGCTGCCGGATAGAGATTCTCGCGCGCGCGAGGTCCAGCCTCGCGTACGCGAAACTAAACAGCAGAAGATGACTAATTATTACCCCCCTAGCGTTACACTCAAATGCCATACTCTGCGTGAGCGTTACAAAAGCCACGAGGGCTTACAAAAAATTTGGAATGGACGAATAAAGTTAACAATTTTTTTGCTACCCCCCGGTTACACTATGTACACACCTTCTGTAACATATTGTATTTGGGGTTACATTCATTGTTTGAGCTCCACGAGAGTTTCAGAGCTAATTTTTTCTGCCGTTTCTACCAAAGAAGTGACATCTGCGAGCATTTTACAGAGCAAATGCTAGTGTTAAGGTAGTTGTACACTAAAATGCAAAATATACCAGAATGTCTCCAAAGTTGGCGAGGATTTAGTTCAAGTGTTAATGAACAACTGTGCAAAATTTCAAAACGATTGACCGTTTTGTTTCGGAGTGGTAGTCATCAGAATTCGTCACTTTTAGCACGGCGCTCATGCGGGATCGTCGATTCACATATAAACGCAATGTTAAAAGTGGCGGGTTTTTGATGGCTACTACTCCGTAACAGAACGGTCAATCATTCTGAAATTTTGCACAGGTGTTCATTAACACTTGAACTAAATCCTCCCCAACTTTGGTGTTTTTCTGGTATTTAGCGGAATCTCCCTTGACGGATACCTCCTATTAGCGGACACCTCTCAATAACGGACAAATTTTTGCGACCAGCGGAAGTATAATCACAGAAATGGACCTCTGATTAGCGGACACCTCCGGATAGCGGACAGTTTTGAAGCAACCAGAGCTGTCCGTGCGACCGGGGATTTCACTGTATTTTCAGCTTTAGTGTACAACTACCTTAAGAGACCCTTCGAATTATGCCACTCAACTACTCATGAATTGCTCAAAGTTGACTGGAATCGTTAGCGATTGCGTTTTCAACTATCTTAATGGTTTTCATCTTACGGAAAACTTTGCCGTGGACGTGATGCATGATCTCCTTGAAGGTGTATACAGATATGATTTAGCCGCAATTTTATCTCACTTCATTTATGTTCGTAAGTATTTCACTTTAGAGACTTTAAATGAGAGAATCAGATACTTTTACTACGGAAGTTTCAACCACCCCCCGATATATCAGAAATAAATTTGAAAAATGGTTGTATTATTATGTCAGTCTCTGAGATGTTGAGTCTCATCCGCCATATCCACATGATTATAGGAGATCTTGTTCCTCGCCATGACTATCATTGGTTACTACTCACTCTTTTGAAAAAAATAGTAGATATTACTACCAGTAATGTTATTCTTGAATCAACTCACACTGTGCTTGAAAAAACAGTCTCAGATTTTTTATTCCTACTCAATTCATTGTATCCTGATTACTTGAAACCCAAGCACCATTTTTTGGTACACTACGCGAGGATTATGAGAATAGTTGGTCCTCTGTGGAGAATATGCTGTATGAGATTCGAGGCAATGCATGCGAGAATCTGTAATAGGAATCAATTATACCTCAATTACCTATTTCTGAATAAAATTGGAAACAACAAAACTCTACTGGGTTCACACAAAAAAATACAATTACGAAACCATCAAGATTTTCATCATTTTGAAAAGTCATTCCACTAAATTTCTCCCCATTTGTCAATTCTTACGAATGGATCCGCGAGAACGGACACGCAATCAAGCCTGGCAATATTCTCGTTGAATTTGAAGAGGAGGGTCCACAATTTGATGTTATAACTTTAATTTTGAGCAACGACGATCATAATTTCCATATTTCATGCAATAGGCTGCAGGATATTAATTACAGTCCACATCATCAGACTTATTTCGTCAAACATTTTGAGTCACTTGAATGGGTACTTCACAATAAAAATGATGTAATTGATTGGCCCGTTACTCATTGTAACTATTTGAAAGACGGGTACTTCATTACAAAAACTTGGATGTAACCGTTAGTGATCCAAACTCTCACTAGGTGGCCGAGCACTTTGGAAGAGTCTTCTCGCAAGTGGCAACGAAAGACCTCTTTTCGTACATAAGTGCGTGGAAACCTCAGATTTTGAAGTGAAGCGTGCGGTACAGTGTAGTTAGTAAGAATGAACAATGTATATATATACAGTATGTCCAAAAAGTACAGGACCCCCCCCCCCCGGTATCTTCTAAGGGTTACGTCGTGCAAAAAAATGTTCGATACAAAAGTTGTTGGATATCAAATGGAGGTTCAGATGTGCCCCCCCAAATTCCCCCAAAACCCCCCCCATTTCGCCCCATCGGGGCTAACTTTGAATTTTCAAATGGAAACCCCCATTTTTGACGTCCGATTCTGAAAGGACGAGAAATTTTACGTCCAGATCAGTCTTTGTGACATTTGTCAAGGTGAATGGGGGTCATGATAACCTACGAAGTACCGGACCCCCCGTATCTTCGCAGGGTTACGTCGTGCAAAAAAATGTTCGATACAAAAGTTGTTGGATATCAAATGGAGGTTCAGATGTGCCCCTCAAATTCCCTCAAAGCCCCCCCAATTCGCCCCATCGGGGCTTACTTTGAATTTTCAAATGGAAACCCCATTTTAGACGTCAGATTCTTGGAGAACGAACAATTTTACGTGAATCTGACGTCTAAAATGGGGTTTCCATTTGAAAATTCAAAGTTAGCCCCGATGGGGCGAATTGGGGGGTTTGGAGGGAATTTGGGGGGGCACATCTGAACCTCCATTTGATATCCAACAACTTTTGTATCGAACATTTTTTTGCACGACGTAACCCTGCGAAGATACGGGGGGTCCGGTACTTCGTAGGTTATTATGACCCCCATTCACCCCTAGGGGTCACCTTGGCAAATGTCACAAAGACTGATCTGGACGTAAAATTTCTCGTCCTTTCAGAATCGGACGTCAAAAATGGGGGTTTCCATTTGAAAATTCAAAGTTAGTCCCAATGGGGAGAATCGGGGGGGTTTTGGGGGAATTTGGGGGGGCACATCTGAACCTCCATTTGATATCCAACAACTTTTGTTTCGAACATTTTTTTGCACGACGTAACCCTTAGAAGATACGGGGGTGGGGGGGTCCGGTACTTTTTGGACATACTGTATATGTATATAAATGTAATGTAGTATAAGTCATACACAATAGTGCATATCATACTACTGTAAAACCGAATCCTGGCCGAAATGGAAAATCTTAAAGATTTATCAAAGAATTTCGTCCGCCTACTTCAGTTACCCTCGACTGTAATCCTATAACACCTAGCAAGCTGTGAATCTTCTTATTGTTTTGCACAAAGCCTTCACTTTTGCATTGCTCGGCTATTCTGGAAAAAGTCCAGAGCCGTTCGAATTTGTTATTGCATCTCTACTCGGGAAAAACTCCTGATGAATTCAGGATCATCTCAAGAGCGCCTATCAGGACTAAGTCCTGCTGAAATCTGGGATAATTCCCGAATCTTCTGGAAAAATTCCTGAAGCTCACTCCCGATTGCCTCAGGAATTTTTCCTGAGGATGTGCGGAAGATGCCAGCAGAAGTCAAGGGTTTCAGGAATATTTCCTGATCCTTTTCTATAATTAGTCCAAGTCTAATCGGGAAAATTTCCAGAGTCTCTAGGGAAAATTTCCTGATTTGCATTTCTGAATGAATCATGAATTATTCCTGAGCGTGTGCGTATTGTGCACCCGAATCTCAACGCACTCTGGAATAATTCCAGTCATTTCTCTCAGTGTATATTAAGCTAGGTTTCGTCGGGGACTAACCTGACAGGTCCCTTCAGTCCCCTTGAAGAGCCGGATCTGTCGAGGAAAGGCGAAACGCACCAACACCAAGTGTAGAATCAAATTTTTTCGTATGTTCTAATTTCAAATTATTCCTTTCCATCAAAATCCTTCAAGTTGCAACCTCGCATTAGAGGTGCCTTGAAGGTACATTATTTGAATCGGAGTAATCCGATACCGAGCTATCTGAAAAAAAAAAAATGATTCATAACATTAGAAATTCAGCAAGCAAGAAAGTCACGATCGTTCATATCGATCGAGTGATAAACCGACTGCCGGTTTTCCAACTATCATATAGTTCCCGAGTTATTTATTGCTAGACCTCAAGCTCTAACGTAATACTTCCATTTTAGGTTCCGATGATGATACACCGACTGGCAACGTATGTCTCGTTAGTCCATCGATGATAGCCCGCACAATCATTTCGTCAGAGAACTATGCTGGACCCGAAATCCATGTTGGTGCATCACAACCCTTTAAGAGTGTTGGTATGTACCCGAATAATTTTGAAGTTTTTCTCTACTAATGGGCATCGATCATTGATGAGGAAAGTTGATGGAATGGAATCGATCTTATTATCAACCACATATATGTCGCTCATATGTCACATCTGAGTTCCTTATTAAATTCGTCAAACTAATGAATTTTACCTTCAGTAATCTTCAAGCACGCGCCTTTGTTCATAAAAGTGACCTTGACGCGAAAGCGATATTTAAATACAAGTAGTTCGCCATTTTGGCTAAAACTCCTCATAACATTTTTATCATAAACATAATAGAGTTCGCGTTGCTGATATGATTATCAGAATGGTTTTGCAAGGTGACATGATGGGGTCCCACACCAGGACCATCAGATGAACGTCTTACCATCGGTAGCACACACGATCGTGAGTTTTCTGTATTTTGATGGTCAGCACGGTGTTCAGTTTTATTTACAGACCGATCCGATGGTATCCCAGGTCACCACAACAGTATTCCCTATCATTTCATCGATGTGATGTGGTGTTTCTTTACTGGCAGTAAAAAACTAATAAACCACTACGTTTGACCGACAAGATTTTTCAATAAGATAAATCTCACAATCCTTCGCGAGGACGTATCGTGGTCAACCCTTGTCTCATTTTCAGATCCTAGACTGATTCCAATTTACTGACGAGAAGAATTTCCTTCAAGTCATAGTACAGAATATTCACATTTTTACAGAATGTATGTCCTCGAATGTCAAGGAATACTAAAAAGGGGAGGCCCAACCTTGCGGGTCCTGCATTCGCCCCAAACTCTAGGGATCATTTCTTGATTTAATGAGAAATGAAGGTACCCAAAAGGGTTTCGTCCAATGGGGCTCCTATCCTGAGATGCAGCCATGGAGATTAGCATGGGTAGTACATCTATATGCACGACTTTCTAACATAGACCTATACGGCCAATGCTAATCTCCACAACTATATCTCAGGATGGGAGGCCTATGGAACTAAATCCTCCGAGGTAGCTTAACTTCTCAACAAAACAAGATGACTCCCAAAGTTTGAGACGAATTCAGAACCCGCATGGTTGGACCTCTCCTCGTTAGCAATGAAATAGCTCATTGAGTTTGACATGAATCATGTATTACTTCATTACGGATTGCAAAGAGATTGATAGTGCGGCAAACCATAAAATTCAGTGCGAGAAACGAGTAATTTATACTAAATTTGGGAGGGTATTTTTGAGTAACTATAATCCACGAACAAATTTACCAGGCGATGTTGGGCGTGTCAATCTACTCATTCCCAAATCTATATGAAAACGGAACGTAGTGACTGACAATGAGTGAAAACTCATAATTACTTCTTCCCTGATCAATTACCATACTCATATAAAAAGTATTTATCCTGTTCTCTCATCTTTTGACGTAAATTATCTGTTTATTACTATTGATTTCAGGATGTAGAAAGCAAGCCCCGCACGCAGTGACGTTTGACCAATCAGGAATATCTCCTCGCTTTGACTCGTCCTCTTCGTCAATATCAGGAGGATTCATGAACGGAATTCCCACTGCTAGTGAGCTGAGAGTGGATCGAGTAAAACTCAGAAGGAACAAGAAGAAATCGAGGAATTGCACACAAGATGGTGAAAAAACAGGGGATGGAAAAGTTTGTTACTTGTGCTCTAATCAGCAGTGCAAGCGTCTTTACTTGAACAAAACAGCTTTTTATAAACATATTTTTTACTGTTGTAGAAAAGACCCGCGTTTCGAGTGTGGCTATTGTGAATACAAAAGCTCATATGCCACTAATATGCGAGTGCACATCGTTAATGTTCACCGTGGCTGTACGTACAATATTTTAGACACTTGCAATGGCAATAGGCTCCATCGTCCAACTAGACCTGCAACGAATCACTGCTGTCAAAATGAAAGCAGTTGTGTCAAGCCTAAGGACATTTGATTTTGGTAAAATATGTCAAGGGTCAGTAAGAAGAATGTACTGTCAATATAGAATTTTCCCATTCACAATATTACATTTCGTCGCCTCCGAAGGAGAAAAACATTTTACATAGTTCTCCTTATGTATTTTTGAAGGTGACGTGTTTTTCTTCGTCGGGAACGACGATTTTATCTGAAACGGAGAGTCATTGGAGACTTAAGAATGATGATATCATTAGGTCGGGTTTCAGCGTTTACAAATTCACGAATTTACAGATTTACGAATTTACGAATTTACAGATTTAGCGAGGCGCATGCCCAGTACGTTACAGTCAGCAAGCTCCATTCACGCGATTGGGCCCGCCGGATCGGGCCGCTGCCGCTGATTTGTAAACGAATTCAGACAAATTAATTTGGTCCAATGTTTCCTAGTTTGAAATGTTGGAGTGAAGCAACAAATCAAAAATGTATGAGCACAAGAAAAATTAGTCCAAAATTAGTCTAAATTCGTATACAAATCAGCGGCAGCGGCCCGATCCGGCGGGCCCAATCGCGTGAATGAAGCTTGCTGACTGCAACGCACTGGGCATGCGCTCTGCTAAATCTGTAAATTCGTAAATTCGTAAACGCTGAAATCCTACCCAGTGAACCCTTATGCACACTGTTTGTGTTCTTCTGCAGATGTTGATGGGAGATGAATATTGCTAAATTGATGTTTGCTTGACGCACGAGGACAATAAACCGTCTATTCTATCGCTTTATAGTACTTGACCGGAGAAACCTAGAGACTCTTGACTTCGATAACTTACAGAATTAGTCTGGTAAAACCCAAAACTGGAATCAGTCCGTTTTTACTTTGACACAACCAGTTTTGTTCGGAATAATAGTGAGAACTATGAAACTCACGGAGGTTGAAGAGGCCACCAGGGGTCCGATAGAAGTAAATTACTCGTAGCGCAAGCACAAATGATTTTCTTTCTGCGTTTATTTGTCCATTAAGCTTACTCAAATCTGGTTAAGTTCGACCTTGATCAGAAACCAGCAAGCGCAATCAAAACAAAAGTGTGATAGTTCATCTTCATTTCTCGTTGATCTATAGATTTGATAGATTGCTCATTATCTACCAAATTTTTCCTAGTTGAATAAGCTGCGTGAGTTTGTATCCTGTTGCTTTATCCTGAAGGATAGGAATTTATCATCATCCGTACAGAATCGTAGAAACAGCGTCATACCATGGTTGTGGTGATAATGGACAGGCAGATGTCAGCAAATTGTTTCTCGTACAAGATTCTGCCATGGTCAAGCTTGACCAGATTCAAGTTTGGTTTGATGAACAAATGGATGCAGAAGCAGAACGAGGCACCATGCAAGTCGTTGTGACGAGAGAATAGAAAACCGAAGACTCTGTTACTTGTGCACCAATCAGGGGTGCGAGCGCTCTTTCGTTCGAAGCAGATTCCAAGCAGCATATGACTTACGAATGCAAAAAAGAATTGAGTTTTAAATAGTTAGTTATTGTAGTCGTAAGAATCTACGCGTGGCTAACACTCGAAGTCATATAATTAGAAAACACGAAGGATGTACGCTCAATCTACTTGATTCTTATAATGACAATAAAATCCATCAACCCACCAGGAGGAAATCAATATCGAATTTGTGTATGGACACTAATCATTGCGTAGAATCCAAAACGACCCTGCTCTGACGATTCGCATTGAGTACCACTTTAATCGAAAGCGTTTTGGGACAGTTTTAAAAGCACAATCACCTCAAATGGATAAAGTAGAATTTTAAGTGGCTTGACGAAAAAAGGTGTCTTTTCTATAACTACGAGAGCATTTGTGTGATGTTTTTTCGGTCAAATATGGTGAACTTTCTTGTTTATATCAACCCGTAAAGGGCGCACTTCCAAATCCGTACGCAAATTGTTTCAGTGTTTCTATCGAATCCAGCGGCGAGAAATTCGGTTTTCTCCGAGTGAAATGGAGCTACTGATTCAAATCTTCCACGGACATCACGTTTCACATCTCCTTTTGGTTATCATTCAGGTGGTCGAACTGAGTGCCGATGAGAGATATGGGCCCGAATGAATCCAGTGCGACCTTTACAGGTTAAATTTGTATGACGTACACCATGTTCCCGGTACACGATGATTACTTATACAACGTTTGTAATGCTTGCTGCAGTAGGTGGTTCATTTCGTCAGTCCAAGATTTTTAGTGTTTCAGGAATTATTTTATCGTGTAATATTTCTTCATTCTCGTGAGGCCGTAGTCAGTCGCCTTGTTGGATATCCCGGGATCCGTTCTGTAAATATCTCGAGTTTTACTGAACCAAATCACATTGAATTTTGTACGCATCAATAAAATGCATGTCAGGATTGCGTTATTCAGAGAAAATCTATAAAAATGTGAATAAAAGATTCAAAACGGCGGCAGACTACGGCCTCGCCATAACGTGGAAAAATGTCAACAAGTGTCGGAGTTCATATGGTTCTATTGTAACCTAACCAGGAGAGGTTATCACATCCGGATCACGGATTCGGCTGAAACTTTGGGAATAGTCTTCTTTTAATACCAAAAAGTGAAACCCAAAATTATAGACCCTAACGCTCAAGCGTTTCCAAGCTACAGCCATGGACATGAGCATTTCAGGTATACCTATGTTTATCATTTTTCAACATGGGCCCATATGGACAATGCTATTGTCTGAAGATGTAGCTCGGAAACGTTTGAGCGTTAGGGTCTATAATTTTAGATATAGTCTAATTGCGCTAAAAAAAGACTATTCCCAGAGTTTCAGCCAAATCCGTGATCCGGATGTGATGATCTCTCCTGGTAAGTATCTTATAAAGTAGAGGTTTTGACTCAGACAATTATCATTCATAAGATAATGTGAAAATTAGATTACTGTCTCTGAGTTCCAATAAATGTATCAATTTTTGCACTGTATGTCATGTGTTGCTTTCTGACTAAGATCAACTGAGACCTGACTTCCCAACCATTACATTGTTCTTATTTTATTTCTTGCTGGATTCCATCCTCTAAAACATGATACTCCCATTCCAGATTACAATGACGATACGATGAAAGGCAACCACGCATGTGTTACTCCATCGTTGATACCCCACAAACTCATCTCGTTGGGATACCATGCCGGAACCAAGACCGATGTTGGTGCATCGCAACCCTTCAAGCATGGTGGTATGTATCCGACTAATTTTGAAATTGTGCTCTACCAATGGAGATCGATCATTGATGAAAAAACTTGATGGATTTGAATCGATCTTATCAATCCCGTTTATGTCACTCATATGTTATCTGAATTCCTCAACAGGCTTGTCACACTCATTGATTTTACCCTCGGTTACTTTACACCTGGTGTCTTTGTTCATGTAAGAACTGTTTCGCGCGAAACAGAACTACGAAAAAGAGTCATCTTTTTTCAGACTTTTTCGTTGGTATTTCCATTCAATTCTATGGTATAGAATATGCGCTTTCCGCAATCTTTGGAGCTGCATGAAAAATTTTCAGGTATCTCGAACGTATTCTACCCTGTCATCGTCAATCATCTCCATTTAAAAGAGTTTGAGCATTTTTTAATCGAATCCATATTTTTTGAATCCATTCAGAAGTAAGGAGATGCGGTTTGCGGCAATCGAAGGGTATTAAAAAAATGATGGAAATTGGTCTTGTGAAGCTGATTTTAGGGTTATGGGTGGTTGTACCGGACGTAAAAGTGAAAAACCAAACAATTCATCTTTCAAAAACCCAATTTTTTGATCCTTGAGAACTCCATAACCGACGTGAAATCCTGTGTTTTTCCAGGAAAAATGATTTAGACCTTTTTTGCGTTCTAAGGCCTGTTTTTGCTGTTTCTTACAAATCCATTCTTCTTGTGTTATGCGCGTAAGCAGAAATTTGGATCCATGAATTCGATTCAATTGGAGACCGAAGGAAATTTCCTTCGAAATGACCACATGGCGGAGTCAGTTTCGTGTATTTACCTGCATAAGTCCAACTCAAAAACAGATGAACCCTCAAGAGGTCTTGAAACGAGCTACAAAATCCCGCAAGGATTTCGACGCTATTGTAATTTCCTGATAAATGATCAATGGTTGATTGAAATGAAGCATTTTTCACTTTTCGGAGCCAATCAAAAACATGAGTTTTGGGTTGAAAAAATTCTTGGAATACATGAATTGATAGCTTTTTCCCTCATCTTTCGAATGCTTTTTGTAAAATTTCCGTAGACCCAAGGACGTCCGAGTAATTGCTGTTTTAGTAAAAGAACCAGTGTTCCATTCATTTCGGCGGGTACTGTATGTATTTCTCTTTTTTTGAAACAAGGTTCCAAATTTCTCCTTTGACTTGCCTCAAAAATGGAAAATTACAAGAACATATTTTTCTTCCTGCCGGGCCGAAATTACGTACTTTCGAGCCTCAGTTACGAAAGAGCGAGTTATACTCCCGGGGCTGGCCAACTCGTGTTCTGATTGGCTGTCGATATTCGCTGCCTCTTCCATTGCCTGCCCAGCTCATATAACTGAGCGTGCGGAAGAAGGAAATGTGCGTGAAATATATATATTTCTCGCTCTTTCGTAACCGAAATGAGGCACGAAAATACGTAATTACGTGCCGGGAGGAGGAAAAATATGTTCCTGTGATTTTTTTGAGGAACCTTGGGTAAAAAAAAGAGAAATACATACAGTACCCGCCAAAATGAATGGAACACTGGTTCTTTTACTAAAACAGCGATTACTCGGACGTCCTTGGGTCTACGGCAATTTCACAAAGAGCTTTCGAAAGATGAGGGAAAAAGCTATCAATTCATGTATTCCAAAAATTTTTTCAACCCAAAACTCATGTTTTTGATTGGCTCCGAAAAATGAAAAATTCTTCATTTTAATCAATCATGAATCATTCTTTAGGAAATTACGATAGCGTAAAAATCCTTGCGGTATCTTGTAGTTCTTTTCAAGGCCTTCAAAATCGTTTTTTACACATTAGTCTACGGTTTTTTGCACTCGAGTTACGAGCGATCAAGTGAGAGCAAATTCACACGCGTTGAGGGTAGCGGAGATACAAAAAAAGGCGTAATCCACGATTTCGACGTAAAATCTTCTAAAAATCATAAATTATGAATCAGTTATATTTCAGAACGATCTCAGATAGCTTGAAGAAGAAAAAGCTCATACCTCGAGATCACCAGTACCCTCGACCCGCACCAACTTCTCTTTGCCAGATCACTCGTAACTCGATTGGAAAAAACCGTAGAGTAATGTATTAAAAACGATTTTGGAGGTCTTGAAAAGAGCTACAAGATCCCACGAGGATTTTTGCGTTATCATGATTTCCCAATGAATGGTCGATGATTGACTGAGATGGAAAATTTTTCGTTTTTCGGAGCCAATTAAAACCATGAATTTTGCGGCAAAAAATATCTCTAAGGACATGAATTGATAGATTTTTTCTCATCTCACGAATGCTTCTTTCAAAATTGCCGTAGACCCAAGGACGTCCGAGTAATCGCTACTTTTAGTAAAGGGATCCGTGTTCCGTTCATTTTGGCGGGTACTGTAGTCCTGCACTGAGAGGAAAATTTTGGTCGTACGGTCATGCATTCTGCCAGTATACTATAGAACAATACCGGTTCTTTTATCGCATCAAGTCATCAGAATGCTTTGGTGTTCTGGTATTGCTGCTAGAATAAATTAACAGCCCCCACATTTCGAATGCCCCGATGCTTGATGGAATTACAGTCACGTTACAACTGTCTCGCCACGGTAGCGACTCAATCTTTTGCACGGAATAATACCGGTGAAGGATCATAGTCATACATATGATCCAAAGATTATAATTAGATCATAATCTACTTATAATCCAATGATTTTTGGAGGTTATTAATACCAGATAGCTGCAATAACGGAATTATTTTGCTGTGGTGACAGTCTAGTCTTGGTCTGACGGCAATACCATGTGTAATGGTACAGTCGTTTTGTTTGGACGGCAATATTTTATTGCCAGTGTAATTTATCCAACAAGCCGATCTGACATTTTTTGGAAGTACCGTCATAACTTAGTACAGAATGTTTCGACTTTGGTGATTCGCGCAAGGAGTGTTGGGGATAAATAATGGAAGAAGTGCAACTATTTTGTTCAAAGAGCTGATGAGATGACTGCTCTTTTATCGAAAGAGTATAAATATGGATTTGATTCTTCAATCCCACACAATTTTCTAAGTCAGTCTTCACAATGAAGGTTGCACTTCATCCTGAACTATTCCATGCAGAAAACCGCGAATAATGAGGGACGCCTTATCCGACTTCCCTTGTCAGGCCTCGATGGTCGTACCGATCTTTCCAACTCGTCTCGAATCGTGGACGAAGAAAAAACGAAGCTTGAAATCATACATCCTTTCGAATCATCCATTGTACAACCTGTCTTTCTGGTTCCAATGATTTGTTTGAATCTATTGCAGGAATAAAAGAAGAAGTGTTATATATCTTCGAGCCATCGGGAAGAGAAAATTCAGAGACGTCTGATGACTCGGAAATATTTCCTGGCTTCGACTCATCCTCTTCTTCGGAATCAGAAGAAAGATGGGATGAAACTTATACTGCTAGCGAGCTGAAAAAGGATCAAGAAAACCTTAATAAGACGTTGATGAAATTGAGTGACCGCGCAAGTGGTGATGGGAAAACAAGGGGTGGAAAAATTCGTTACCCATGTACAAATAAGGGATGCAAACGGTCTTACAGTCGCAAAGATAAAGCTTCCTACCACATGCGGCACGAATGTGGAAAAAATTCGCGTTACAAGTGTGGTTATTGTGACTACAGAAGCCCATTTGCTACTAATATGCGAGTGCACATTGTCAATATGCACCACGGCTGTACCTACAATATATTAGATATTCATAACGGCAATAGGCTTCATTGCCCGAGTGGGTCCGCTCCAAAGGTTCATTGCTGTCGAAACGAGAAAAAATGTTTTAAGCCTAAGAATGCATGAATTTGGTGAGATATAGTGTGATTCGGGAGACCATAATGTCAACTTACAAGTCATCCATTCATAATTCTATTTTTCGGACGACGCGGAGAAGAGAGAAGAGAAGAAGTGAAGAAGTAAGAAGAGAAGAAGTATGAATTTTGAGTCCGTTTTCCTCAATAGTTGTGAATGTTGTCAGTTTCGAACCGGTGTGATTTCATGCGCAATGCTTTCGCTCTTCTCGTGATAGTTTGTACTCGAGTGCGAAGAGAATTATTTTACAAGATTGATGACTGCTTGCGATGTGAGTCGATCGAGGATATTGCTCGGGATACTATATCATCTTTGTTCAATCACCAGCGGCGATATTGTCTTGTTGCAATTGTGTATAGCAATATCATTCAGTTGCATTGAGAGTTATCATGATTTTTCCAAACTGGTCAGTGCACGGAACATTGTATCATCAACACATTTTTATGCCCTGATGAAATGCAGTTCAGTCATTAGAATATAATGGAAACAAACCATCACTTTGCGTCAAATGAAAATATAAGTGTGCATTATTTTTTGCGTCATGTTTCTTTGAATTTGATGAGTTGGCTCTCGAAAATTGCAAATCATATGGATCTCAATGGATTCGTTTTTACGCGAGAATATTCGCCGAACAAGTGTTGTGAAAATGTGGGATAATGGATGTCTCGATTTCAAGAGACAACTCTTAGCTCCCTAATGATTGCGTACGAATCTAGGATAAGACCTCGGCATTACCATATTTTATAAGAATATTTTTCATTCACGTAATCGATACATTCAAGCTTATTTTGTTTTTTGTCGATCTTCTTTTACCGATCGACCCGAAATAATTATAATTCCATTAGAT
Source organism: Eretmocerus hayati (assembly GCA_029851415.1). Lineage (NCBI taxonomy): Eukaryota > Metazoa > Arthropoda > Insecta > Hymenoptera > Aphelinidae > Eretmocerus > Eretmocerus hayati. The sequence goes on from CM056741.1 coordinate 156,720,890, forward strand.
GAGGTTGGTTGTCCAGGCGGATCGAAGATATCACGAAGATCTGACATAATGGCAATGAAAAGACGTGTAATGAATGTAGATTGCTAAGGTGTAAGTACTTTTTGATATACAACTTCTTTTGTAACTCATCATCAATAAATCTTTGGAGTACCCTCGCACGACATTCCATGTACACTCGAAAGCAATGAGTGATTGGACACTGTTTTGAATTCCGAGCCCTGATCCGTTGAAAATAAAGAACTGCCTAACTTGATTACTTGGATATGAAAACGTTCGATCAGTTTCGATTGCTCTTGATTGTACACAGAACTTTTGAAAACATACTTTCCCCTCATTCCATTTCCAGAAAAGATCCTACATGCATCCTTCATTGAGGACTTTTGAAGACTTCAGTATCTAAAAGAGTCCTCTGATTCTAGGTTTCAATCGGTGTATCATTGATGATTGTCTCCTTTCTGCCACCCCGTCGCTAAGACTTCATCGAACAATACCGTTGAACAAATTTGATGGGAAAAATATTTCACACGACCGAATGCTGCTTTCTGTCAAGAGTGAAAGTACGTATCAGAGTTTGAAACTCAATCCTCCTATCAGTTTTTTTTTTATTCAGCGTATAATTTAAGAAAAAGATGATTTGCTACTTCGTAATTCAATTCCGTAAAGTGCGATTTTCGTAGTCTCGCCTTGTTCATATCGAAGATTATTATATAGAGTGAACACTCTTACGGCCTTGTTACAATCACAATTGTTCCCCGAAAAACGACACGATCGACTACTACGTTTATTGTTCCAGGGGTTGAAACAATGGTTTCACATGCATTTGAAATCAAAAATTCAGTGACATCAGACCAATCAGAAATGGCTCTTCGCCATGACTTACCCTCTTCGGCGGAATCAGGAGAAGAAATGATTGACACTTTTACTGGTAGTGAGCATGGAGTGGGTCAATTCAAACCCATTCGGAAGATGGAAAAGTCGATGAACCAGTCAAGTGATCGTGATGAAAGAACAGACGATGGGAGTGTTCGTTATTTGTGCACTAATCAGGGGTGTGAGCGCTCATATACATCCAAGAGAGCTTTCAAGCAGCATATGCGTTACGAATGTGGAGAAGATCCGCGTTTCAAATGTGGTTATTGTGATCACAAAAGTGTACGCGCGTTCGACATTCGTAACCATGTAGTTAAAATACACCAGGGATGTATACTTAATGTACTGGATACCCATAACGGCAATATCATTCATCAACCTGCGCGGGGGAAAACAATAACGCATTCATGCATGGACAAAATTCATTGCGTAGAATCCAGAATTTCCCGGCTCTAATTATTCGTTTTTGGATTGAAATTTGTTTTCGATTGTGCTTTGGATAAGACAATCGTTACGAACGTTTTCGAAAACGAGTTGCTCCCGCGATATCCCGATTTCTGCAGTTTTGCTCTTTGAAAGAAGTTCATATGTTGTTATCTGGGCTCGGGCAAACGCACATTTGTATAATACTGTTTCGCAACCTAGGCCGGAATCGCGGTTGCGCCGATTTAACAACGGCCTTTGCTAAGACTGGATTACCTATGAAAAATTCAGCAGAGTTGAAAACGAAGAAGAAAAGAGATGGAGTGGATATTGATGAGTTTGATCCTTTACGGTCTTGTCTTCACTGAGAAAAAAATAAAACAGAAAGAGCTGGAGACCCGGGCAGTTTCTGCTTGAGAGCCAAGCAGAATCTGCTTGGCTTGTCGGGTAGACGTCAGCTGCGGTATACGTCCTGTGCAAATCATACGATTGCTGTGGAACGATTCGATGAAATGGTCTGAAATTTTTTGTACACGTAGTTGGAAAGCTTTGCTTCCGTGCTGTGGAAGATTTGTGCCGAAAAATGCTTCCCTAAAAATTAGAAAAATCATGAGATTTCTCATCATTTTCGGGTGTTTCTCGCCATGCTCGGTCGCGGGAGGCATAATTTTCGACATGCGAGGAAGTTTTTTAGTGTTCAACCATGACAAAACTCAAAGCGAGAAAGTTATATTGCATCTATTGCATCATTTGATCTAAATCTTGGAGACTCACATTATTTACACAATTCTGAACAACTTTCTCGCTTTGAGTTTTGTCATGGTTGAAAACTAAAAAACTTCCTCGCATGTCGAAAATTATGCCTCCCGCTATCGATCATGGCGAAAAACACACGAAAATGATGAGAAATCTTATGGTTTTTCTCATTTTTCTGGAACCATTTTTCGGCACAAATCTTTCACAGTACGAAAGCAAAGCTTTCCAACTATGTGTATTCCAAATTTCAGGTCATTCCATCCAGTCGTTTCGAAGCAATCGTATGATTTGCACAGGGCGTGCACCGCGGTTGACATCTACCTGACAAGCCAAGCAGATTCTGCTTGGCTCATCCAGCTCTTTCTGCTTTGTTTTGTTTTCAGTGTTCACAATACTACGGTAGAATAATTGATTGACATAGAAAAACTCGAAACAGTTGTAACGAATAACCGCATTCAAGACAAATTGGACGAGGAATCGTCAACTTGCACGGAGAAGAAGGCCAGTTGAATTCTCGCAATAGTGTAGCTTGTATTGTATGTACATTTTCCAACCAATACGGATCATTAGTGTATTAACATATCATTTTAAGTGCGGCCGTAGTCCGCTCAATAGACGTGAATCCGTTCGGAGGATAAGTCGAATTTTACTTGACCAAATGACTTGGGATTTCACATGCATGTATAGAATGCATATCTAAATCGCGCTACGAAGCCAAATATGTCAATTTCACTGGAAGAAAGTGTCCAGATGAGGTTTACTCGAGACGTCGTAGGTTGCCGCTCTCTAGCAGACGACGCTTGTGTACATCTCGTTTGGATACTTTTTTGAGTGGAATTGACATATTTGGCTTCGTAGCGCGATTTAGACATGCATTCTATAGATGTATGTAAAATTCCAAGTCATTTGGTCGAGTAAAATTCGACTTGTCCTCCGAACGGATTCAGGGCTACATCCAATATGGCGGCCGACTACGGCCTGGCCTTGAGAATGAAATGCAAATATAAAAATCGCATGACATGAATTTCACAAGACTTGGTGTCTGACCAACTTATTCGACTACGATCCTCAACCCTTTTCCTTGATGAAAATACTTGTTGACGTAAAATCTTTTGACATTCTCATTAATTCCACATATGAGTGACTAGAAATCTGAAATAATTTCTTGCTTTCAGATGCCCATGAGAATACATCTATTGAGAAGCCTTCTGTTATCGCTTCAGCAAAATCTCTTACAATGCCTGCTACGAAGAAATCTGGAAAACAGGATAATGGTCAGGCCCTGGGTACGTCAAATGATGACACATCACATCTTCGCAGGAGTACAAGTACGTATACAGAGTACATATCAATGAGATTTCACCTCCTGCCTTGAGATTCCAAGTTGGGAATATCCCGTTCTTAATTTATTATCTATTAACAAAAATGGATTGTTGAGACGAGGCCGTGTAGCCCAAAACTATATTGAATATAGTCCTGTACCTGTTCGGAGAATATGTCAACTTACATTCGACCCAATGACTTGGAATTTCATATGCATCTATCGAGCATCTATAGATCACATATCCGGAAGAAGGTACGAGACTAACAAGGGGACGACCAGACCTTTGGATCACCAATCTTGTCCAAAATGTTTTTACAGTTTTGTATTACCTAGAATATGAAGAATCCAGAGTAACTCCGTCAAATGGGCCTCCTGTTCAGAGTTACAGCCCATGACATTAACATTGCCCATATAGGCCCATGTTAAAAAAGTGATATATATAGGTATACTGGCAACGCTAACAATTTTTCTTGTAGCTCTGGACAGAAGGCCTATTTGACGGAGTTACTATGGATTCTTCATATTCTAGGTGACACAAAACTGTAAAAAAAAATTTGGAAAGGATTGGTGATCCAAAGGTCAGGTCCTCCCCTTGTAAGTGTGTCAATTTCCCAGGAAAAACTATCCAGACGAGGTGTAATCAAACGTCGTTTGCTCATGCTTGCCAACAGACAACGCCTTGACATACCTTCTCTGAGTGCTTCTTCCTAGGGAATTGATACATTATTCGGCTTTGCAGCAGCCTGCAGAGATGCATTCTATAGACGCTTATGAAATCTCATGGCATTTGGTTGACTAGAAGTCAAAATATTCTCCGAACGGGTTCATGCCAGATTGGAATTCAAGGCTATATCCAATATCGTGGCTGACTACGTCCTTCTCCCAACGAGAGAGACAAGTGGACAGAATCATTCCTAAACTTGTAACAAATTTATTAGTCAATTCCTACTTCACCTTGGTACGATTTGGAACATCTTGGGGACTGAATGAAGTGACCATAGTCAATCTCAGTGTCATTCTGTGTACCTTGCGCTACCACCAACCTTACATCTCATGATCACTTCCATTATTTTCTGTTAATTTGTGTCATTTCATAGTTCAGATTTCCCATGCCATTCTTGACCATAACGTGCGCATTTCTCAGAATAAATATGTATTGAGACATGATTGAGGCTCGTATTTATTGACGCCATCCGAGGCGCCACAATCTGTGCGGCGAGTGTGCGTACTACTAGGACTAGCGATTGTGGCGCCTCGGATTAGTTTACTCGGACTCGCGGGGTCACGTATATAAATTCGAGCCTTAAACTTCTATCACGCACATTAATAATGACTCACGCGAATCCAAGAATATTATTGTAAAAACATGAAATCATTAGTAGTACGCAAATACGCGGATTCCAAGATTCGTACATTCACAGATATATTTATCATAGTAGTTGCAAATTTCAACCATAATCTTGAGAAAAACTTGATCCAATGTTTGTTCAATCAAGACGTCTATGGAAATATTTGATCTGGTCGTAATTGCCATGTTGAACGAAAATTCGATATTACGGACAGATAGAAAGCTGTGAGTTGCTGACTCGAGTCATATACTCACGTATACGATGAATCACAAGATCGTGATTAATGAGGCATGTCTGTATATATCCCAATTTTCTTCGCCTTAATGGTCGGACCAATCATTTTACTTCATTTCAAAGTCTGGGTAGAGAAGAAGTATGGTAGATGAGAGAGACTCCATGATTAATAAATTTTTATTCGCTTTTATTGAACTCGACCGCGGCCGGACGGAATCTTGTCACCAAAATCTATGTGTGAGCGCGTCAATGATTACGGTTCGCGTGCATTTGTGTTAGTTTCGGGCTCTGCGCATTTCAACATTGTGTCAACGCAAAATGGGTTACTGCGCAGCGTCGGACCTCTCTCTCTTTCTCATTGCATCGCGCGCGATCAGCAAGAGCCTCGCTTTAGAATATCACAACAGTCGACGCAACTCGTCAAACTCGTCGATTCTTCGCAAACCCTAAAAATTTTACTCTTTCTAGTTTTGATTAATCAAAACATAATGATCTGTGTCTAATGAATGATTGAACAAATCGAAATGTTGAAAACTGCCTGTGGGATCCATAACCTCCTCGGAATGCTGCCACTGCCAAGCGATGCTGTCCTGTCAAGCCTAAACTGCTGCTGGCTGTGTTGCTGCTTTTAGTGCTGTTATTGTGATGATTTGATGTTTCTCAGTTTTCAGCAGTTTTCAGAGTACGGTTGATCTTGCCTAACTATTGGATTCTTACAAGTTTTCTGCATGCGGCCTCGCTATATACCATGGCCTTATGAAAAGTTTCTCTCCACCACGTGTGACCAATAAGTTTGTGATGAGTGTTAGCAGATAAAAAATAATAGGTGCCTATGAGAGTTCAATGGTTTTATATTTTTGCAAGCTCAGAGAGGAAGTTGAGGCCTCAGTGTGCAATCAAGTTTCGTGGTGAATGTACAGTAAGCGCACTGAGCTAAAGTCCTGGTCTTCAAATCATGAAGCACAATCAAGGTGATGAGTGATATTTCATGAGACACTGTGTGCTTCTTCATTTGTCAATGAAATAAGACTTTCTCCTCACTGTTACTATTGTCTGCTTCAAGAAACTTCAGATGAATGACGGAATGGACTACATCCAAAAGTAAAATAGTCACAGTGGCTCTACGCGTTATGAATTTGTTTATTTGAACCATTGAGGGTGCTTCCTGTCATTTTTTGATGCATCACAGAGATTCAACAGGCTCTTTCGGTTGAATTTTCATGGGCCCAGCCGTTAAAGTGTAGCATACCATGTTATATTGGACTCAAGACTCATTCCATTCCTAATAAATTTCACTGTACTGATTTAGGAATATGATCATCCATGTTCGAGCTTTGGCATGTGATGTATCATATGATCTTAACGAATGGAGATGTCTTGATGACAAATTAATATATCATTGGATGTCTTTATATTCTAGTAATAAGGGTAACACAGCCTCTTAATGTGATTTGATTGTAGCTTGTGAATCAATTCAGAATTATCGGTATGCTCAACATGAGATGAGAATTTATTTCTGATCAGCCATAGCTGACTGATTTATTCCACTTTTCATCAACTTGCACTCTGAAGCGCTTGAGCAAAGATGAATACCCAAGGAATCTTAAGAATAATATCTCAACATTCTGGCTGATATTAATATCCTTCATTCGTGTTGTATATTCCAAGCGATTAGGATAAAACTAAAATTGAGAAAATAAAATAATTAAAAAAAACATTTTAAAAATTCGCTTTTACGTGAACTGTTAAGCATAATAGCATGTCAAAATCTGAAGAAAATGAAAACTGTTATCTACGTTTCTGTCATAAACAAAGAGTAAGTCAGTTGACGTCCAGCTTCATGAATTCAATGATTTCGAGATATCAAAATGGTAAAAGCGTGGGTTGTAAACTTGACACATCAAGAGTATTTTTCACCAATCAACCCACGCTTTTACCATTTTGATATCTCGAAATCATGGAATTCGTGAAGCTGGACGTCAACTGACTTACTCTTTGTTTATGACAGAAACGTAGATAACAGTTTTCATTTTCTTCAGATTTTGACATGCTATTATGCTTAACAGTTCACGTAAAAGCGAATTTTTAAAATGTTTTTTTTAATTATTTTATTAACATTATTCACCATCCAGAACTCCGAATTATTCATAGGGTACTCTCGGCTTCTAGCGCGAATAATTTGTTCGTCTATATTTCAGGAACTAAGAAGCGAATCTCTTATACATTTGAGCGATCTGAAAGCGAAAATTCAGTCACGTCTGACCAATCGGAAATGGTGTTCTGCTTTGACTTATTGCCTTCATCAGAATCAGAAGAAGTAATAAATGGAAGTTCTACCTTCACTCAGGAGGAGGATCGAGCCAATCTTAGAAGGACGAGAATGGAATCGAGTAACCATGGAAGTGGTGATGGGAAAACAAGAGATGGGAAAGTTCGTTACTTGTGCACCAATCAGGGATGCAAACGTTCTTACACGAACAAAAAAGCTTGCTATAATCATATCCGTTATGAATGTGGAAAAGAGCCGCGTTTCAAATGTGGTTATTGTAATCACAAAAGCTGGCGTACATATAATATACGAAAGCACGTCATTGATATCCACCAAGGCTGTACATACAATATATTAGATACCTGCGATGGCAACAGGCAGTATTGTTCTTCTGATCTTGTAACGGTTCACTCGTGTCAAAACAAAAACAACTGTCTCAAGCCTAAAGACCTTTGATTCTGGTGGAAAATGTCAAAGATTTATCAGAAAAACGCACTATTGATTTGGACATTTCCTATTCTACGATTTTTAAACGCTTTTATTGCACTCCACTTTCGTCTAGTTTTCCGCACTTGGCTCTATACGGTCCTAGAATTGGAGGTTTCTGGTTTCACATTTGTAAACACGTGCTTGGGCAGGCAATGGCAGGCTCGGCCAGCCGTGAGTGAGTCATTCTTCAGCATTCTTCGCTTGCGCGAGGTGATCTAACTAGGGAGGAAGTGATATAGTACATTACGCGTCGAGTGCTGGAAACATTTTTTCCTTCTATTCGGGAAACCAAGCTGGACGTGGGCGATGGCACCGTCCAGCTTGGTTTTCCCGAAGGAAAAATGTTTCCGCACGAGACGCGTATGCAGTTTCATACGTCTGTACGCAGAAAAAGCTTGTTTCCAGGCCTCCTCGCGTCGCGAAAACGACCTTTGATATCACTGTAATACGTACGAAGAGATCGAGTGGTTATTGTAAACTTCGATCGTTCCAAGTTTTGTCTTCGCATTGCTGCATTGTAACAGTCAATCAACTTGGAGAAACTGTAAATGGTTGTATAAAAACACGCATTTCTGTATGAGTTGGATTGCTAGCTGGATTTTCATAGTGATGAAGCTTGCGTTGTATCTAAAATCCCCCTCCCCCCAACACGAATTATTAATAAACTAACATGGAATCAGCAATCGTTTATTGGAAGACAAATATACGAAATCGTTTGATATGAATTCTCATGATTTGTTTTCTGACTAAGTTTTCGAACTACGATCCTCGACCCTTCTCCTCGATGATGAATAATCTGAAGTAATCCCATGCTTTCAGATGTCTACGTGGATACAAAAACTGAGAACCCTCCTGTCATTACTTCAGCGAATTCTCGTGAAATGCCTGCTGTGGAAAAATTTGTAGAACAGGATACTGGGCAGGATACGTCAAGAGGTGATGCGTCACATCCTCGTAGGAGTACAAGTATGTATGAGAAGTCTATATGGCTATACGTCTTTCATCGGTCTGCAATCGTTTCTCTACTATTTTGTCCTCAATTCTTCATCTCTTATAGATCGTTAACGAGAGTGACAAGAGTTCAAAATCATTGTTGAATTCACGACAATGTTCTGGGGGCGTGATGTTAGTCAAAAATATCCCACTTGAATCACTGAAAACTCTCGTGGGATCAAACCCGATTAGAAACTCAGGAAGCATGAAATAGTGTTAGTATAGTGACGAGTCATTCTTACAAGTTTGAAGATTTGGCCGAATGATATTTTGAGAGCAGTCTGGAATGTTGGAGACTATTCATAAACCTCAACCATCGTACAAAATAGTTAGTTACCACCTAAAACAAGATGATGGAACCTTGAGAGGCATAAAACATTGATACAAATTAAATGTACGAAATTCAACATGTTGCATGTCGATGAGTTCTACAAGAACCACCAGGCGCTCATGTTTTAATCTCTATTCGTTTCATGTTGTGGACTTCACGCGCCGCCGCCAGTTTCGCATCTCATGATCATTCTATTCATATAGCTTGTACTTGATTTAGCGGACACCTCCATATAACGGACACTTTTGAGTGCACCGCGAACGTCCGGTAAATCGAGGTTTCACTGTAATATGTTGCCGAGGCTTTTGTGACGAATCGCATATGGGAATCCATCGGTACCCACGTAGTTAGTGTTACAGAGGTTTTGTCGCAATCGCTGCGTCCCTGCGTGGACGAAAGGGTCTGCGCGTCATATGAAAATGTCAGCATTTCAAGTTACTCGATTTTTGATGAGAAACGCTATTTACTGCGATCCACACAGGAAGATGCGTGGTCGAAATATTTGCACTGTGACATTTTTTTTAAATGTATCTTGCCTGGGCTAGATAACCATAGAACACTGATCCGGTAACGGTAGGATCGCACGGATCTATATCAGTTTTACCAACATAACAGTAATATTCAATTGTCAAATTAGGTTGGCTCGGGATAATTTACAAAAGTTGTCATTCCGATTTCATTCACGCCCTCATATTGTTTATTAGTTTCAAATCACTATTGTATAACCACTCATGGACGACTCTGGGGCCTAACAATTGTTTGATCGCAAATGAACGTCTCAGAGAAATCATTAGTAGCCAATGCAATTAAGTAAGATATTTAGAGTTGAGATTTAGAGTTGAGTGAATGACTCACATTCACCGACTGGCGACTCACATACAAAGGTCATATCAATCTCGGCTCAATTGAATCGAATGAAAACGAAAGTTTATATTTTTAATGAAATATTAATAATTGTAAATGAAAGGGTATTCCTCAGATCTATCCTCCTGTTTATTAGAATCTGTGAAAACAGTGACTGTGAATCGACATCTCGTGATTCGATTCCCGCGGAGCAACGAGTCTTGACGTGTTCACAGTGTTGAGAACGGAAAAATTGCAGTCCGCGTGGAGTGATTTTACTGTGCTCAGGCGAGTGTCCTACAATTACCCAGCCCCAGCGCCGCGAATTCACAAGCCGTGTGTAATGTATGAATCCAACTCTCGCTTCCTAGGTTTCTGTGCTCGTATTCCAAACAATTCAGTTCATTCCCAACTCTGTATGGGAAAAGAATAAAGTAAATGCGTGGAGACTCATAATTACTTTTTTTCTTACATGATTTACCGCACACCCCTACGAATCATCTATAGTGTTTTTTTTATCGTCTTCTGGCCCGATCACTCTGTTTATTACCACTTTGCAGGGACCAAACAGCTAGTCTCATATGCACTAGAGCGATCTGAAAGCGAAAATTCAGAGACATCAGACAACTCGGAAATGATTTTTTGCTTCAATTTGTCGTCTTCATCGGAATCAGGGGATAGAATAAACAGAATTCCTGCTGCTAGTGAGCTGAGACAGGATCAAATTAAGCTCAGAAAGCAGAGGAAGAGATCGATGAACCATGCAGAGGATAGCGAGGAAACAGGAGATGGAAAAGTTCGTTACAGATGCACCAATCAAGGATGCGAGCGTTCTTACACAAACAAAGATGCTTTTCGTCACCATGTCCGTTATTATTGTAAGAATGATCCGCGTTACAAGTGTGGCTATTGTGATCACAAAAGCTTGCGTGCGTCCCATATACGTTATCACATAGTTGATATTCACCAAGGCTGTACGTACAATATTTTAGATATCAGTAACGGCAATAGACTTCATTGCCCGATTAAGTCCACTCCAACAATCCATTGCTGCCAAAACGAAAACAACTGTCTCAAGCCTAAGAGCATTCAATTTTGGTGAGAATTTTCTAGTATCTATCAGAAAAATGTACTATTAATTCGGACGTTTCCTAATCGTAATTCTATCTACCGGTCGAACGGAAGAAATGACGCAAATAAGGATACCTGTGACTGGTTAGTCTGTTCCCGACAACTTTTATGAATAAATGTCACTTTTGAACCAGTGTTCACTTATGCGCTAAGTTCTCGTTTCCCTCGACACAATTCGTATGTGATATCGGAATGAGAAAGGTCTTACGGATTTGGAATTTCGATTTCAGGAAACTTGCTTGAGGTGTGATGCAAACGAGTATAGTTCACCTTTTTCATGTTCAGTGATCATTGCGGATGGAGAATTGACACAGATATTCACAGCAAAATCATTCAACTGCATTAAGACTCGTCATTCATTCAACTTGGTTCTTGTATAAATCCTCATATCATCCTCATATAATACTTTAATGCCTGAGTGAAATGTCATTTGGTTAGAACCATAGCGAGTGTGAACGATCATTATTTCATTTTTTCGCGTCATTTCCGTGAAATTTGATGAACTGACTCGCTAAAACCGCAAATTCCGTGGAGCGCAATGATGGAAAAGCTTCTATTCAAGACTAATCGCCGAGCAAATTTTCCAAACAAAGAAGGCTAATAGACTTTCTGATTTCAAGTCACAACCCTTCGCTTCCCGCGAAGACTGTGCCCAGAATGAAGGTGGAAGTTCGGTGTTTCGAGTAATATATGAATTTCTTTTCTTTCTCCTGTAATTAATCCATTTAACCTTTTTTGTTTCTTGTCGACCACTTTTACAATTCCTTTACCGAAAGATTTGAAATATGTTGAGGAAAAAATGCGTAACGTGTTAATTCAATTGTTATGAGGGCTTTATGATGATCAGCACCTTTGTGACATATAAACAAGAAATCCTCAGTAGTAAACAGACCAGATTTTCATTTACAATGCAACTTTCAAGCCATTCTTTCCTCTATTTACCTCAGTCAGATTCCACACTGAACCAGCCACAAAATATGAAAATCTACCCTCTAATAAGTTGAGAGTTAGCCAGCATTATGATACGATGATCGAGATGCTGTGGGTAAGTTGGTTGTGCTATTGATCTAGAGAGGTCATAATCGAGACAAGATGTGAAAAAAGAGTTGACCATGTCTGCAAAAAAGCGCAAACCGAATCGGAAATACGTTTTTGAACATTTTCACATTCATCTGTGCCCGTTATCATACATCGTCGAATTTTAAGCGCGCATTATCGAAGTAATGGATTTTTTCCATTTCTACTCGATGCATCAGTGTTCCCTCTTCTAATTCTCTCAACCGTCCCCTTTTTGGTCAATCTTGATTTCGATTTTAATTATCTATCGATTAATATTTTAGCCAGCTCCACTGACTATGTTCTCCTACTGTCTCCCTCTTTTATTCTACCAAAACGATTTGGGTCACCAAACGATTGACCAATTACCTCGATACGACTTGAAGACAGGTTGAAAACGGAGAGAAACAAAAAGTTATTGAGTTGGAATTGGAAAAGTTTATCCCCATCAGTGCTGTTCCTTTTACGCAATAGTGTGTTGTATCTAGTTAACTCGGAGAAATTCTAGTTGGCCTAATAACTACGCATATTTCTTGATGAGTTGAGACATCTCCAACTTTTGCCTGACACCGAGGCTTAGGGAGATTCTCAAAGTAATTCGGCCATCAAGCCTGTAGTAAATTAATGTGTATGAATCCTCAGAGACTGCTTTGTTGACTACGTCTGCCATATGGTGGACGACTGAACGTTTGTTCATACGTGGACGCACTCGACCACGAACAAGTACTTGAATGATCTAGTACAAGTACTTGATGACATTATCATATTCTACAGATATAAATATCTGTAGAGTATGATAATGTCATATGAGGCCATCTCATATACTTTGGTTTGTGCTCATGTAAACTAGGATTATAAACATAAAAATAAATAATAAGCTCACATATCTTCGAAGATCATTGAATGAAAGGCAAATAATATGAGAAAAATATAAGAAGGATTTTGAGATTAATTTTAATGTATTATTTCCCAGCCTAATCATTAAAGTTCCACCCTTAATCCTTCTTCATAGTCATCTGAAATCAGGACAATCATCTAGAAATTAGAGCAATCGTCCAGAGATCTGGATGGTTGCCTCATGGTATCAGTTGCCTATGGAGACACAGAAAAACCTTCTGTGATCACTCCAACGTGAGCCTTGTGAAACGCCTGCTTGAGACAAATCTGGGGAACGGGATACCGAATTGGATACCTTGAATGGTAATCGGGGTGACATTTTAGGTTCTAGTGATGAGATGTTGTATAATCGTATGAGCGTGAGTGATGAGTAATATGAGTTTGAAGAGAAGATGACATAATCGTCACAACTAGATCTAGGTGAAGGAACTATTTTTGTTGACCTATTGTGTTCCGCAAACTGTTTCTGTTTTCTCGATAAAGATTTTTCAATTTGCCCTGAAACTGATGGAGAGAATCTGTATGTGATTCTAGCATCTTTGATTTTGTTGTAATGAACTAATTGAATGTCTGAAAGAATGGATGATTTTGCTCGAAGAAGGCTTCGTGACATTGATCACACAGGCCGATGAAATGAAAAAAGTACCCTTTTTCCAAAGACAGGATCTATCGATTTCTACCTGATATTGCGCACCGAATCCGAAATACAACATCAGTTCCCCCCGGACACCCCCGAATTTTCGATGAATTCGCGAGGGAAAATTTTTAAACACCACTTATTGGATTTTCGACCCTGAATTCTGAAAGAGGAGGAAATCCTACGACTAAATATGGACTTTTGAAAATCTTCATTCCCGTTGGTGATCCTGATCCAATAACCAGGGTGACGCTCGTGATCCAGAACTGAACGTGGTCTTCGTGATCGAGATCTCAATGCGGCAGTCGTAATCCAGATCTTAATGTGGCACTCGTGATCGAAAACTGAATGTGGTACTTGTGATTGATAGATCAATGTGGTACTCGTGATCGAGAACTCAATGCGGTACTCTCGATCGGGAACTCGATATGTAACTCGTGATCTAGAACTCAATGTAACAATTCGTAATGTAGAACTTGTGATTGAGAACCTCATGAAGTTCTCGATCACGAGTACCGCATTGAGTTCTGGATTACACTCAAAATTCCTAAAAGTCCATATTCGGACGTGAGTTTCCTTCTTCTTCCATAGTTCGTGATCAAAAATCTGATATCTGACTTCAAGATAAAAATCTTCTTGGGATTATCTCGAAATTTCAGAGATCTCCGGGGTAACTGGTTTCGTTTTTGGATTCATCGCACGATTCCACGTGGGAATATACAGCTCTAATCTCAGGAAAAGGGTACAGGCAAACTCCGGTATTCGCCATCCCCGCATATCCGCGGTCACCAAATCTAGGACAATGCCCCAGTATTCGCGGTATGATGACCCGAGTTTTGAAATTTGTTGAGTTGACAAATTTTTTTCAACATATCTGTGCACGATGGATTATCGATTCTGGTTACGAGCTATGATTCCGCGAAATAAATTTGAAGATTACAATTTCCACTTCGGCATCATAAAGCATGGTGGGTCGGAAGGCCAAAAATGTGAAAGTTGCGTGAACATGGAAAATTTCTGTGCGATATGTTTCGGGGTATTCTCAACATGTTCACTACGATGGACTCCACCGGTGGGGCCCACGATTTTTCAACTTTCAATCTTTGCCGGCTTATATTTTCTTGGAAAATATTCTCAATAGTCACTTTCTTTGGCGTTCTAGTTTATCAAGGATATAAATGACGAGTCGGAACAGAATTTTTCCCAGTGCACTTGCATTAGTCCGACAATGAGGGTCGTGATGATGACGAACCAAAAATTACGAAAAAATTCCCCCGCAATGAACGTGTTAACATCATATTCCCGCAAGAATCAAAGAAATCCGCTTGGGGATCCCAAAATAAACTCAATTTTTCGATTTTTTTTCACCTCATCCACTAGTAAAATCGATCTTTCACTCTGTGTCGCAGCTTTGAATTGGCTCTGAAAAAGTTCCATGTGTATGTAATATGAAAGACTCTATCTTATGTTTGAGAAGATGTATCGAAACATTCTCTTATGGCGGGGGAAAATTCCTACTCGGGAAAGAATCTTCCACAAAAACCTGAAGAGATTAACATAATGATCTTCCCACGTACTGTCTTTTATCAACGAAATGATGTTCTCTGTGCTTGTCAAATATTCTTTCCAACTGCAGAAGGGGTAACGTGTGAATTTTCGAAGTTACGTATATTAACAGTAGGTGGCACCCTCCTTTTCTTTGAGATGGGGTCCCTATTCGAGGTGTCAGCCCTGACTTTGGCGCCTCCACCGGGTATTTCGCGAACTGTCCGACTGCCAAGTACCAACATTTGACGTTCAAACTTCGGCACGCTAATGCAAGTGTATGTAAACAAAGTCAGCAAAATCTCTCATTCCAAGTATCTGGCAATAGAAATAACTTTTGCTGCTCATTTCTGTTATCGGGTACTCGAAACAATACATTTGGCCGACTTTGCTTATACAGGCTCACTAGCGCGCCGGAATGTGAACGTCAGGTGTTGGCAGTCGGACAGTTCGCAAAATACCCGGTGGTGGCGCCAAAGTCAGGCCTGATACCCCGAATAACTAATGGGTCTAGACAGCGCGGGGGGGGGGGGGTGATTTTCCTGATTGGCTCCGCCATATTCAGCGATTCCGTGTTTTTCGAATGGGGGCGCATCTGTTTCAGTGTGCACGTATACCGGTGCGCTCGTGTACGTGTAGCTCGCTGAATATGGAGGATGCCGTACCCTGTCTAGACCTGTTAATTATAGGGACCTTACCGTGAAAGTTTGTTCAACGTTCTTAGAATATACCTCATATCAATATCAATATACCTCAACGATATACCTAGGTATTGCATACGGCCAACCCTTTTTTACACTCTTCCGACTTTTTCGTTTGCACCCTCTATCGTGTTTTTGTTACACCTGATTCGAAATCTGATTTTGAACTAACCTTGGTGCTGTCAAGTCTGGCATTTAAGATATTCGTTCTACAGAGGCCTTTAGTAACGAAACTGATCGGCAAGTTCCTGGACCTAAGTTTGAATTTGATCGTTGCTGAAGGGTTTCTCGAGGAAAGAAATCGTAACCACGCATAGTTTCGTCACCAGTACCAATCTAGTACCGAAAATTACTACCAGGATTTACTGATAGACTTTGTTTCTCTTGTAGACTAGGTCTTGCTCCACCAGTGAACTTGAACTTGTATATGCTGGCTTCCGTCGTTGGATTACTGTTGTTATCTGTTGGGTGGATAGATAGGGATCTGTCGATACTGTTAATCGTAACTAATGGTCTATCATGGCAAAATTGATGATTACGTGAATAATCACGACTTTTTTTTACCTATCTCGGTGATGATGAAATGGGATTCTCTACTTTTTGACATTATTATCGTGGAAAACGGGAGAATCCTGCGGTTGAAAGGAAATAAGTCCCGGGTACTGTATCTGGTCTCAATTTTCACTTCAGATTTTAAAAAATGAGACTTTTCCACATCAAATGTATATGTTTCGATAATCTCTCAGAGACGATTCAGAACTGTGACTCAGAGTGCAAGATCAATTTTACTAGTCAATGAGGTGGAAAAATCGGAAAATTGAGTTTATTTTGGAATCCCCAAGCGGATTTTTCTGATTTTTGTTGGAAAATGATGTTAAGAACTTTTTTGCCCTTCTCACCCGCCGTGGAGTGCGGCTCCACAATCACTCCTCCTCTGACATTATTTACATTACAAGACTCTGAATCATCTGCCATGTTCTCTCGTCCTCTGTTGTAAGTAATTTGTTTATCTCTATCGCAGGGACCAATCCGGAATTTCCGTGTGCATTGGAGCAACCTGGAAGTGAATATTCAATAACGTCTGAGTACTCGAAAATATTTCTTCCCTTTGGCTCATCTTCTTCGTCGGAATCAGAAGGAGAAATGGAGAGAATACCTATTGCTAGTCAGCTGGGAAGAGATCAAGTGGAGCTCAAAAATATAGGAAAGAAAACGAGGAACCATGAAAAGGCTGGTCAAAAGACTGGGGATGAAAGTGTTCGCTATTTGTGTACAAATGAAGGATGCATGCGTTCTTACAAACACATAAACAGTATTTATAGCCACATATACCGAGATTGTGGGAAAGAGCCGCGTTTCAAGTGTGGTTATTGTGATTACAAAAGTTCACGCCCGTCGAATACACGAAAGCACATCGTTAAGATCCACCAAGGCTGTACTTACAATATATTAGATACCAGCGAGAGCAATAGAGTTTACCGTACAAAACGAGGACGCATTCCGATGATTTGTCATTGCCAAGACAAATCGAATTGCTTCAAGCCTAAGAATTGTTAGTTTTGCCCCGAGTTTCGCAAAGACTTGTCAAGGGTCAAGCAGTTGAGTGTACTGTTGGTTCAAAGATCTTCTATCCACGTTTTTATGTTACGGCCGACATTAAAAAGAGATGAAGAAGGAAAAGTATACATTTTGAGTTGGTTTTTCTTAACACAAAAACATATACTAAACCGTCATTACGTTTTTTGAAAATTTTCATGGCGATGAATCGGACAGAGCTCACTCGAAGAAATAGATCACCCCTCACTTCAACTAATCTCGTTCTCTTCTGATCTTACTTTTTCAAAAGTTCATTTTTCAACAACTCAATCATTATTGAGAGTATGCATTAATATCTCGGTATTTTGTATTGATTCATTTAGTCATAAACCAATAGGTTTGGGAATTTTTCAAACCTTTCACAAATGCTTGAACTAACACTGATAGACTGCGCCATGTATCCGTCTCGTAAAGTATCATGTCGGTAACTCTGAAGTTACCAAAATGATTTGGGTCAGTACACGTTTGAACAACGACCGAACATCACTAGAATGACTTTCAAAAACTGAGCAAAGTTGAAGAAGACTCACGAAGAGATTGAGTGGATATTGAAATATTCGACCTTTCCAAGTTTTGCCTTAGCAGTACTGCGGTGGAATAGTCGATTGATATGTAGAAGTTCTAATTGGTTGGATAAGAACACGTATTTCTAAACGAGTCGAGAAATCGTTTATTCTCGCACAGACTACCTGAATTCTCAATCTAATATAAGCTTGTGTTGTACGTGCATTTTGCAACCGATACGAATCATTAGTGAATTGAGGTAGCATTGATGATCGTTCAATGGAAGACAAATATACTCAGTCGTTTGACATGATTTCAAATGAATTGTTTTCTGATGGAATTATTGAATCACTATCCTCAGCCCTTTTCCTTGATAAACAATGCCTGTTGTCAACAAACTGTTCGATACTCTCATTATCCTCACGAATTGATGCTTAGAAATCTGAAAGACTGTCCTGCTTTCAGATGCCCATGAGGATATATCTATTGAGAACCCTTTTGAAGGAAATTCCTTTTTGAAGGAAATTGCACCCGCTATCGACTGAAAACACTATTGAGGACGTAGAAGGGAATGCATGCGCGGTAAATGTGAATCATTGGTTCAAATTTTTATTTAGAAGGGTACATGTCAAATAAGAAACGCTCTAGGTGGGACAGCACTCAAACTTCACCCAGGTCTTCGAAAATTTTTTTCTCGCAATATCTCACCAAATGATTAGGTTGTGGGGGGGGGGGGGGTGGCATGGGTGATCGGAGAAACTTGGGAAATAACGGACACCCTAGTGTGCATGATGTGATTTTTGATCTAGTGTGCTTTAATCAGCAATGCCCTCGTTCTTTTCGGAAGAATTTGTAGATGAATTGGATGGGAAAGATTTTACAGGATTGATGTCTGCTTGCGATTTGACTTGAGCGAGGATACTTCGCCATCTGTGTCGTGTTATCAGTGTTAATTCTGCGTTATTGCAGTTATCCATAGCAAAATCATTCAATTGCATTAAGACTCGTAATTTCTTGAATTTGGTTGTTATGCAGATTGTGATATGATCGTCTTTGAATGCTCCATTACAATATTAATCCAGTAGTTCTATAGACAATAGTGAAGAATACAAGATCAGGTTGTATAATGATCATGAAAATTAATGCGTTCTATGGACCGTTGCGTGTATTAAATTTTCCAATCTATATCAAACGACGCGTTTCGGACATCTATCTATGTCCTTCTTCAGGTTAATTAATATTCAAAAATATAGTGAAAGAAATTGAGAGTATAGAAGCTTAAATAACTAGGACTTATCGGCGCAGATGCGGTGTCTTGTGATCCCCTCTGAGATGGAACCTAGTGCGGATGTTGATGTTCATGGAATCCACAGGGACTTCTTCGGGAATCGGCTGTGTGACCAATAGGCCGAACGGTTCCTGGATGCACTGATTCACTCACGAGGTTCTGATCACTGTACACTAAGACGCACTGCACCACAGTTTTTATAACTTTTTCTTTGTTCTTGGTTAGATTTCGTGTGCGATTTGGTCTATAAAAACTGTGGTGCAGTGCGTCTTAGTGTACAGTGATCAGAACCTCGTGAGTGAATCAGTGCATCCAGGAACCGTTCAGCCTATTGGTCACACAGCCGATTCCCGAAGAAGTCCCTGTGGATTCCATGAACATCAACATCCGCACTAGGTTCCATCTCAGAGGGGATCACAAGACACCGCATCTGCGCCGATAAGTCCTAGTTATTTAAGCTTCTATACTCTCAATTTCTTTCACTATATTTTTGAATATTAATTAACCTGAAGAAGGACATAGATAGATGTCCGAAACGCGTCGTTTCATATAGATTGGAAAATTTAATACACGCAACGGTCCATAGAAAGCATTAATTTTCATGATCATTATACATTGCTTCTGGACATTAGAGTCAAAGAGACCTATATTATAAGATCAGGTTATTCCAAATGGGAATTTGCCATTATGGATTTATTATCTAAAGTTGCCTATCATCAGGAGATCTAAAGATCAACATGTGCCGAGACATGTGCTTGATAACAAACGTGGATAAATTTTCGGAAGAATTATCGGAATAGATTCTTCGATTCCACATTTTATTACCTAGCTATTCGATGATTGTGCACGGCGTTCTTAGAATCAATCTTAGTCCCTCTTTTACTTTCTACTCCTGCGATTTCTCCACCGGGGATTCAAAACGATGTTTTCGAAGAGACGCGTGATGTATTGTAATCAGTAGTCTCGAGTGCCATGTGGTAATTAGTACCCTTGTAAGATAAAAGCAAAAAATCTTCTCAGGATATATCTCCACGTACAACGTAACTTTTGAGACCTAATGTCTTCTTTGAAAAAGTAAGTTCTGATAGTGTTTTGAAATCATGAAAATCACTCTTTGAGTTGAGAATGAGCTAGCATTATAATACGACGATCGAAATCCTGGGGCCGTATTTTAAATTTTGCGGTAAAATTTTTCGGCAAAATTTACCGCAAAATTTGCCGGCATCGGTGGCGCTCTGTCGGTAACCAGTGAAATTTGACGCTATTGCTGCAGTTTGTCGGCGCGGTTTGCCGTATTTATCACGGCAAACGCATTTTGCAACGCAAATACGGCAAATCGCGCCGGCAAACTGGAGCAATAGCGGCAAATCTTACAGATTACCGACAGAGCGCCACCGATGCCGGCAAATTTTGCGGTAAATTTTGCCGGAAAAATTTACCGCAAAATTTAGAATACGGGCCCAGTGAGTAAGTTTGTTGTGCTATCGAAAAGAAGAGGTCGTAGTCGAGATAAGGTACAAAAAATTCTACTGAATGAGGAATAAATTTTTAACATTTTTACATTCACCCGTATCTGTTACCATAACCCCAATGAATTTCGGAAGATCATATTCAAAGTTATAAGTCTTCTTCAGTTTCTAACACTTGTATTATTATTCTGTTTGATCTGATTTCCTCAATTGTCTACTTTTTGTCAACTTTGGTTCTGATTTTGATTATTCATTGATTAATATTTTATTAATTCTTAATAAGTATTTTTTTACTCTCTCCCTGTCAAGGCTACCAAAATGATTTGAGTTGTCAGACGGTTAACTAATTGTCTTGGCTCGACTTGTGTACTCATCGACGATTAATGGATTTGAAAAACATACACATACAAAAAGTTAATATTGAGTGGTGATTGAAATTTTGATCCTCTCTAGTACTGTTTCTTCTGCGCTACAGTATATTGTATATAGTGACTGTAAGACAAATTTCAGTTAGCTGAATAATTTATGAACATTTCTTAAAGAGTTGAGACATTGATAACTTTTGCCCGACACCTGAGGCTAGCCGAATTCTCAAAATAGTTCCGGTATCAGGGCCCGTGGTAAATTGATGTGTATGAGTCGTGAGATACTGCTTTGCTGATGAAGTCTGCCATATGATGGGTTCCACGCCAAAGCGACCTATACGGGAAGGGGTCATCTCTCGGATTTCTTTCTATCCTTATTTATTCGATTCTATGGCCCAAAATAGGAACTTCGGACCACCTATGGGTCCCAAAAAATGTTTCTTCTCTCCTTTGCACGCATATCCGTAGAAAGAGTGGAAATCCATCATGTAAAAATCGATGCTTCTTTATTCACTAAAATGATCATATCTTGAGTTCTTCGACAGGACGGACTTGCGGTTTGCGGTATCTGAAAGGGCGTTCAAAAACCCATCGAAAACATTATGGCGAAGTTCTTTTTAATGCTTTGGAGGCCTCCTGGAGCTAAATGGTATCTTTTACTCAACGGTTATTTTCTCAAGAAGCCATTTCTTTATTTTTCTGAAAATCACACATAAAACGTAGAATTTTGTGTTCCTCCAGAAAAAAATGTTCTCAGAGAAGTTTGGGGTGAACCAAGTGACTTATTAGCCATTTTCTGAAATAGAAGTTTTTTTAGTAACAGGAAAACATCATTTTCTGCGCATGCGCATAAACTCAGGCTCTTGGAATTAATTTTAACAAAAAGCTGACAAAATTTCCTATGAAATGACCACCTGCAGAGTTTGAATTCATGCACTCAAACAGGATCTCCGGCACAATGAATTACATCGAATCAAAAGCACATGGACATTCAACCCATTAGCGCCTGCTGAGAGGACGTATTTACGAGATCTTTTTGGGGCTCTCTTTTGAGTACAAAATAGCCGTCGAGAAAAATTCGGAGTACATGGATTCAACGTAAAATTTTCTGAAATCTTAGGATATGCAATAAAAAATTCCATTCGAGAGGATCCCGAAGATTTACATTCAATTATGGGCAGAATAAATACGATTTTCACACCCGAAATCATGTTTAGACGGCAATTTTATATCCAAAAGCGATCGATAAACCTTTAAGAGGTCAAAAAAACGTATGATTGGGTGCTAAACCACAAAATTTATGGGTCAAGGAAATTTTCAAAGACGAACCTGGGCGCGAGATATCGACCGAAACAAAAAGTGTTGGTGGAACGCCTTCGTATCGTCATAAAGATCTTCTCTCCCCTTTCGATCTCAATCCGAACATCAAATAGCCTCTAGAAAAATATAATACAATAAATAAATTATGAAAGATTATATTGTTACGTTTCGGTCGATGTCTTGGGCCCAGATTGATCTCTTAAGATTTGCATGATCCATCAATTTTGTTGTACAGGACCCAATCACACGTTTTCTCGACCTTTCAAGGCTATATCTGTAGGGTTTGGATGTGGAAGTGCCTCGTAAGCACGATTTCGGGTGCACCTCAGAAATCAGCACCTCGAGATCATACCATCAGAAAGCAACAGTGACGTCTGGAATAGCATCAAAATGGAGAAGTTCTCGATCGAATTAGTATGCGTGCAAAAAGCTCGACTTCAAGCCTTTCAGCCTTTGTCCTTTCCAGACCCATGTCCGTGAGAGCCCTTCTAGGATGGTCATAAGACAGGCTTCCAACGTAAATTTATATCCTCCCATATTTTATTCATTTTATTGTGATATTTTTCTAGAGGTTATTTGATGCTCAGAATTGAGATCGAAAGGGGTGAGAAGGTTTTAATGACGATAAAAAAGCGTTCCGCCAACACTTTTTGTTTCGGTCAATTTCTTGCACGCGGGTTCGTTTTTTAAAATTTGCTTGGCCTATGAATTTTGTGGTTCAGGACTCAATCGAACGTCCTTTTGACCTCTCAGAGGTCTATCTATCCATTTCGGATATAGAATTGCCGTCTAAACACTATTTTGGGTGTGAAAAATCGTAATTTTCTTGCACAAATTAAATGTAAATCTCCAGGATCGTCCCGAATGGAATTTTTCATTACTCTAACCTAAAAATGCCGCGTTTGAATAGGATTTTAGGCTTCTTGTAATAAAAAAATATATCCGCACTTCGCTTGCAAGCCCATTTTAAACACTGGAGGACATGGCTGTCCTAGTGCCCAAAAGAAGCTACCGCGCTCAGTACGGAAATACACTATTGATTGCATATTCTAAGATTTCACTCAATTTTACGTTGAATCCATGTATTCCGAATTTTTATCGACGGCTATTTTGTACTCAAAAAAGAACCCCAAGGAGATCTCGTGAATACGTCCTCTCAGCAGGCGCTAATGGGTTGAATGTCCATGTGCTTTTGATTCGATGTAATTTATTGTGTCGTAGATCCTATTTGAGTGCATGAATTCAAACTCTGCAGGTGATCGTTTCATAGGAAATTTTGTCAGCTTTTTGTTAAAATTAGTTCCAAGAGCATAGCATGCGCAGAAAATGATGTTTCCCTGTTACTAAAAAACTTCTATTTCAGAAAATGGCTAATAAGTCACTTGGTTCACCCCAAACTTCTCTGAGAACATTTTTTTCTGGAGGAACACAAAATTCTACGTTTTATGTGTGATTTTCAGAAAAATAAAGAAATGGCTTCTTGAGAAAATAACCGTTGAGTAAAAGATACCATTTAGCTCCAGGAGGCCTCCAAAGCATTAAAAAGAACTTCGCCCTAATGTTTTCGATAGGTTTTTGAACGCCCTTTCAGATGCCGCAAATCGCAAATCCGTCCTGTCGAAGAACTCAAGATATAATCATTTTAGTGAATAAAACACATCGATTTTTACATGATGGATTTTTTTCACGGATATGCGTGCAATGGAGGGATGAAATTTTTCTTGGGCCCCATAGGTGGTCCCAAGTTCCTATTTTGGACCATAGAATCGAATAAATAAGGATAGAAAGAAATCCGAGAGGTGACTTCTTCCCGTAGGTTGCTTCGGCGTGGAACTCATCATACATGTTAGCTGAATCTCTGTTCATGTGCAGACAGGTTTGATCACGAACAAAAACTTCAATGAATACCACTCGTGAATATTCGTAGGATATGATAATGCCATGAGAGCCACTCTTATCTGCTTTAGCTTGCGTTGATGTACACTAGGATTACAGTTATAAGAACTATTGTTAAGATTACATACCTTCAAAAATCATTGAATGGAAGACCAATGTACTGAATTATTTGAGATAAATTATCATGTACTATTTTTCGACTCAATCATTGAACTCCTATAAAGCCTACATCCTTTCCTTCGTTACATATGACTTGTTTCACGGGACATTACTCCTCATCCTCACAAGTGAGTGCCTAAATATCTGTCTGACTGCCTTGATTTCAGGTGCTCATGAAAGCACAGTTGAGAAACCTTCAGTGATTACTCCAACGTCGAACTGTCGTGAAACGTCTACTATGGAAAAATCTGGAGAACAGGATACGGGGCTGGATACGTTAAATGATGATGTGCCACATCTTCGCAGGAGTAGAAGTATGTATACAAGATATATGAATTCTCATCACTCACCACACCACAACTGTTTTTCGATACCATCAATTCTTTATCTTTCCAAGGTAAAGGATGTTGTTTTGCCTCAGAATATTTCAAATTGATTGTTCCATAACTATTCTAACGGCCTTTGAAACCCCTTTGTGTTTGATCTATTTATATTGACCCATATGTGTCAAATAGTGAATAAATTTGTAGATCCACCCCTGGGGTTGTTCCATTTTATGGGGGTGAACACTAGGGTATTACGCACCCAAAAAAAAGATAAAACCATCCTTCAGCAGTCATATCGAAAACGGATCGATTTTGAGCTAGAATTACTGGCCTAGTACTATACCGGAGGATCCGAGTCTCCAAAACTCACCAAAATTTTTTCCACAGTCTTGGTATACCTAGAATATGAAGAATCCAGAGTTACTCCGTCAAATCGGCCTTCTGCTCAGAGCTACAGGTAAAAACATTAGCATTGACAGTTTTCAACATAGGCTTGTATGAGCAATGCTGATGTCATAGGCTGGATGCAGCCAATGACATCAGAGCTCAAGTTTCATCAGTTCAGCTCGAGTTTTGAACAGGAAGCCCATTCAACGGAGCTTCTTTGGATTCTTCATATTCTATGTGATACGAGATTGTGAAAAAGTTTGGTAAGATTTGGTGACCCGAACTCTCCGGACTCCCCATTCTGGACCTTCTGATTGCCAAGAAATTCAATAAATATGGCGTTCGCGTAAATATGAGCATTCGAGAACTTCCGAGCAGCTCGGCGCCTAAGCCTCGGTCATTCATTTCTTACCCCTTCGTTCTCTTCGAAAACGGATAATCTATTTGCTCTGTGTCAATTGGTCGGTTTAAATGAACCGTTTGTATGAAGTGACCGAGGTCCTGGCCGACGAGCTGCTCGAATCGCTCGGGCTGCGCCACTTAGCCTTCGCTAGCGGAGCTCGACGTTGTAAGCAGCTCCCGCGTCTCATTCAATTATTTTCTCACTTTTCGTTTTTTCTTGAGTTTAAGTGATGTACGCGATCTCCGAGTCTCTTTACTGTGCCATATATGTGACACATTTTATTGTAGAATATACTGCTAAGTGATTCTAAGTGAAATTAGTGACTTGTTATTCAAAACACCTCGCATGCTTCCAAATCCTGTGATATCACGACAAAATCTTGTAGAATGGGCTCTGAGGTTCCCGCTTTGATCACCTCACCCCAACATATGGTTTCCTAAGAGTTTTGAGTGTATTTAAGGAACTTGATGAGTGGTGATACATGCATAGAAAATCAAGGTCGAATGAAAGTTTTGAACAAAATGAACAAATTCGGTCTTTTGCAACTTTTCGATAAACCTCACTCCATCTGAGGCTTTTCCGGCTCAGCGTGAGAAATTTTTTACTCTCTAAAGGCTCTTTACTTACCAGCGCGCAATTTCCCGTTCACGATGAATCCCCTAAAATTTGAACTTTTTCATCGATAACAATTTCTTGTTGGTACCGTGCTGGGTCTCGTGGCAAATATTCAGAGGAACGTGAATAATGACGTTCTCCATGTATCTTGAGTGAGAAAGTTTTTTGTTCGCCGAATCGCTGCAAGTCTATTCCATGCGGAAAAAATTCACATCCATTCACTCTGACACCCAAAACGAGTATCTGGCGGGATTGAGAATCATATAAATTCAAAATAGTATTAGCGGTACTCGAATTGACGCTCAAAAAATCACGAAAGTCGGCACAGTTGTATATCAGGGTCTCAAAATGCTTCAGTTGAAATTTGAGAAGCCCTCAGAGTCAGGGAAAAAATTTCTGAGCGTTTTTTTAAAAACCGTTTTAAAAAATCCGTTTAACACGGCGTCGTATGGAAAATCACCAGTAGAGTGATACCTGACGCACAGATTTTCATGGCAGTGAATACACAGATGTAAGAATGGACAAAAAACATTCAGCAGCGATCAGATTGACAATTCACAGCCTACAAAAGAAGATCTGAGTCCAAGTGTCACTTTTTCTGCAGTTTCGGGGTTAGGTCATCGTCTGCTGCGTGCACTCACTATACCTATATGTCGCGGGCGGAAGGAAGTCAAGCGCGGGTACATTCGGCACTTGACACATCCAGTACCGCTGATACTACTTTAAGCAAGTTTTCGGGTTTATTCACAACAGCTCCTTCACTATCTATTATCCTTCTGTAATGGTACTGAACTCAAGACTTGAATCGATTAATGCTACCTCACTCTTCATCACATTTCACAAGGTCCATTTTTCGACATTTCAGGAGACAAGAAGCGATTTTCATACGGTCCCGAGTGGCTTGAGCTCAAAGATTCAGCAATATTGAATCAATCTGACAGCTCTTCTGACGAATCATCTACATCAGAAGAACAGGAATCGGATCAAAAGTCCGAATCAGAAAAGGGAGAAGATTCAACTGTTCACGAGACAGAAGATGAGGAAGATTCGTCTGAGACAGAAGACGAGAAATCAAATAAGCATGACAGTGAACACCAGAAAATGGCATGCGCAAATGAGGGTTGCAACCGCTCTTACAAGTACAAACTCGATCTCTATCGTCACATGCGTTACGAATGTGGAAAAGAGCCGCGCTTCAAATGTGGTCATTGTGAATACAGAAGCCCACGCGCAAGAAGAATTCGCGATCATATCACCACGAAACATGCTCGAAGTGACCACACCATCATAGATACTTACATTGATAAACCTTTCATTTCAAATAAGTCAAAAAATACTTCTATTTGGCGATGTCCTAATAAAGCTTGTAATCATAAATTTGAAGAATACCCGTTGCTAAAAAGTCATCTGAGCAAAGGATGTAAGCATACTTGAAACTGTAAAGACTTTTGTTCGTTTGTAACTTTTCAGATCTCTATTATTATCATGAACAGATTCCCGTGAGGAATACATCATGAGTGATGAAATTGTGGTCACAGGTAGAGTGAGAATCCGCAAGGAAAACGTTGATTCGTTTTGCGTTAATGTATATCGGTGACTATATGAAATATGCACTCTTGTCGAATATATATTTTCTCTAATTGCACAGGCTTATAGAAAATTCCGAATCAATCACGAACTAAGAATAGCACTTTTTCCTGGCCGTTTTTGAATCACGGCTATATTTATGGGATACAAAAATACCTGAGTATGAGTTTTTGCATTCTTGAGGCAGATTGAAACTTTCTGCAGCAAAATTGAGGACGCGATCGTTTATGCCACCAAATTTTACTTCAATATCTTTTGATGATTCCCGTACCATCTAGGTAGCTAGAAGTACCCTAGATGCGCTGAAATTCCCTAGGCAGAATATCTTCGTCTCGAAATAAAATGGTGACTAGATGGGTCAAATTAAGGACGGGATCAAATTTAAGTCAAACCTCACATCGAAGAATTATACGATATATTTTGAGGAGTGTCAGCGATGCTGCGAAGCTGAAAAACAACGTGATCATACATATTGGGCCGATCGAGCTCAGTACCAGCGTATTGATGCTGTGTAATTTTAGTGATTTTCTTTGTGGGTTTTGCTCTGCCTCTCATCTCTGGCTCCGAGCATCGCGGAAAATTCTCGAAAAATCTCTCCCTATGTAAAATTGAACTTAGAACTTGATCCCATCCTCAGTTTTGACTTATCTAGTCACCATTTTGGTCTAGGACGAAAATACCCCGCCTAGGAGATTTCATCCCATCTAGGGTTTTTTACAGCTTCCTAGAGGGTAGAAAAATTCTCAAAAAATGTTTTTCACGTAAAATTTGAATTAAAAACGATGTCTTCTTTTGTTTTACTGTGGAAGGTTTAAATTTGCGTCTAAAACGCAAAAGCTCATAACCCAGGTATTTTTATAACCTATAACATTTACCATAACTCGAAAACGGCCACGGAAAAGTGCTGTCCCGAGTTCGGATTCGTGTTGAACAGCATAAATGTTGTAAGAAATGACTTTCACTTTATCCGATCAGAAGACTCATTTTGTGGATCTGCGTTTTTCCCATCAGAACTCTGTTTATTGATGCCGAGTGAGTTTTATTACAAATATGGCAAGTGCTTCTGTGTTCAGTACTATCAGTTGAAACAATCTTTTGAGAAACATGTAACAAAATATCGTTCATTTCTACATAGCTTCTGTGTAATCTATCAATTATCAGATTATTCATATAATTTGATGAGTGAATCATTGTCGTAGGTCGTGAAAATGAAGATGTAACACAGTATCCCCTTGGATATGAGGAATTAGCCTGTCAAGTTTTCAGTTGTGACATCGGAGTTGGGGTGAAGGTATTCTGGAGATGATCTCAATAATCACGAGTACCGAGTCCTCAAACATACTTTCCCCAATGTTTTGCGCTGCATTAACCGAGACGGTCAATGGCAGTTCGAGATTTCTTGCCTCACCGCACTTGTACCCTAACTTATCAGTGCGAATGAGATAGAAGATCCCGAACTATGTCTGACCGGCTTGGTTAGTACACTCCAGGTCGATAGGAGGTACGGTGCATCTCAAAAAAACTGTGACTGTCGCAATTTCCTTGTAAAATTGTAGTACGGAATTCTTGGAGGGCTTTGCATCCAAGTATTTAGGAGCGAATTTTCTTTGTTTCAAAATCAAGACATTACACGCGTACGTAACAATACTACCTGTACTTTACATTTGTCATTCGAGTAACACTCTACCCACATTTTGCTATGTATTGTCTGCCGCATAATCTTTACCATATTTTTCATATGGTTATTTCGTATTGGTATTGTGGAGGAAGAGTTTACTAGGAATCAGTAGTAGATAACGAGTAATGAATATATTTCCTAATTTTCATAAGTCCATAAAAGTTTGAGTCCGAATATTTTCCCATGCACGATCTATTTCGAGTAGGATCTTCTAACACTATCATAAACTTTATTTTTCATCGGTTCGTTGAAAGAAAATTGTATTCAATGGCGTATAAGCTTCTTCTTTTTTTCATAGGTTGTCGGGATTAGATTCATAATTATTCTCGTATTTACGATTTAATCTCCATAAGGATTCTAGCAGCTCAACAGCGAGCCCAACTCTTGATTATCATGGAGTATTGTTACCTCATATTACTGTAATAAAGTGAAGCTCACATACGTATGATGAATCATTTATTCAAAAACCTATACTTCCTCTGATGATTGTGACATGGAAAGCAGGGGGGGGGGGGGTGGGGGCAGAGAAGAAGAGTTCCAATGCAATATGGGATTACATGTGAAGGTCAAGTTATTTTTCAGAAGAACTGCATACTCTCGTAATTTTTTCCACACCGCGAGCCAGTATTGACGAAGGAATGATACGAACGAAAACTTCCGAAGATTTCATGTAAAATAACAGGACATGTGTCATTGGGAGATACGATGTAGAGGATATAGTTGAGACCATTAAATAACTTGTCACTTGTATTTCAGGTTCATCGACTGCGATTGATGCGAACTTTCGTGACGATGTCTCTTCTCCTCTTTTTCAAAAATCTGCTGCTCTGAAAACTCTTGAACAGGAGAATTCTTCGAATTATCCCGAGTCCGACTGTGGCGAGGTGAAAGGTATGTTTATCAAGGTGTACTGCTGAAAACCATGAATTTTGACATTAACTGTCGAATCTAGGGACTATATCACTTCTCTCAATTTAAATGTGTTGAACAGTGCTTTTTCTGTTCTTGCTCGATGAGTTCAGGACGAGTCTTTTATTTCGCAATGGTATATCGTAAGAAAATCTACCAAATTATTACTAAACGCTGGAAAAAGCCTTGATTTTCGTGCATCTTCTTCTCTTCAAATAGTGGAATATGTTTCGCTTTTTCTCGACTAACCTATGGGAACAGCGTTTTTCAGAGAAAATTCCTCATTCACCTCGTGCGAAAAACGTTTTTCTGCAACTCGGAACATAATATGTATACATATTATTTGGTATCATGAATTCTGTTGCAGCTTTGAAGAAAAAATTCTTGGATGCACACCAGTTGACTGAATCCAATCAGAAAACTGACCAAGATCTCTCGAAACATTTTTTTCGGGATAGATTGAAGAGAAAATGTCATAAAAAAGAAAAAGTTGAAGAGCCAACAGATCGTCTTGTCACTCTTGAGACGAACAAGATATTGAGTAACAGCCCTACACGGAGAGTTTGTCCACGTCAAGGTCTGAATGGTGATGAAATTAAGGCTGATAGGGAAGTTTATTACCCTTGCAAAAATAAGAAATGCAAACGGTCTTATACAAACAAAAAGGCTCTTGACAATCATGTTCGTTACGAATGCGGAAAAAATCCTAAATTCAAGTGTGGCTACTGTGATTATAAAGGATCCCGACCCCACACAACTCGGATACATATTACTCGCAAACATCGTGGCTGTAAGTCTATTATTTTTGATGTTCATAACAATATCAAAATACAATGATTCGAAGCTCATATTTTCGTATAAACCCGTTGAATTTACGATTCATATTGGCGAATAACGCAATCATCAATAGTAATTAATCTATAAATAATCGTGCAGTATAAAATAGTACTGATGAGCTCTCTATTGCGTGAGCCATCTCAATTAGGAATCAATAAGAGATTTTACGGTTCGCTGTGTATAATATATGTAACTTATTTAGTTCAAAATGTGATCTATGCCTTAGTCATCGAAATATGTTGAATTACATTTCAGTTCAATCAAAACACATGGAGTTATGATTCGACGAATTTGGAATCAATGACGAATATTGTGCCAAATGCGTTGACCGCAACAAAAAGCATATTCATTTGCACAACTAATTTTGTCTGGAAAGTCATACTTCCGCTGAATTCTAACATATTATCTTCAAAGATTCCCGCCATTATATTTCTTATTATCTGGGTCATTCGAAGAGCTTTGGTTGTTAATAAAACGTAAATATTGAAAAGACAATTTCTTTTCGTTGATCAGTTTGAAGTTCGTCGATTTTTTTTCTCATTTTATTAAGTGAGCACATATTTGGAGTATCATTATGCCTCGACATAAGCTTGACCTTTCGGGTTTTTTCTCAGGAAGAAAGAACTGCAAAGTTTGAGCTCCTTCAAAATATAAAACATTCAATCATTTGAGATCGCGATTCCATCGTCTTCAAGATTGCAAGAGATACGAATCTTGATCTTATCTTTTTTCTGTATTTTTGATACTCATATGAGTGTAATTCCTTATGTGAGCATCTAATTATGGCAAAGTACTAGTATCTGAGAGGGAAACAATTTTCACATCCTTTTTTTATTGAAAGTGGCAAGTAAATAATAAAGAGAATGCTTAAATTACTTATTCTGTGTCAATACTTTTTTCTTCTCTTCCTATAGGATGATGACGACCATAGTCATTACGTGATTAACTGAACAAAATCCTAATGGCTGTTTATCATAAAGAACTTAGCCGTTGCCGTTGTGAAGAGTGGGAGTGTTGAGAAATTCATACGTAGGAATTATGTCAACACACCAGAATATGATGACGCACAGAAGATACCGTAAACGGGGGCGACTATAGCCACCGGGTTGACTTTGCCCTTTTTCCGGAAAAAGATTGTCAAAGTCGTAGCTCCGACGCTATACCACCTGGAGGGACGTTCGAAAGCTTATTTCAAAGCTGAGAGACTCTCCTTTTGAAATATGCCAGCTTATTTGTGATGAGATAGGTTCCATTGACACTTTTTTCGTTGGAACGAAGTGAAATTGTTCAAGTAAAATATTCATGCCACGGAAATCCACCACAACAACCCAACATTAGATCGACCTCTGTCTTCTCTCAATAATTTTTCCTTGATAGTTAATGACGTCCTCTACATTTTGCGCTATTGGCGATTAAATTCAGTTGCTACAGTCATTTAGAACAACCATTTAAACGAGAACTTTTAATTTCTTGGCTTCCCCAGGTTGACTGTGGCCACCCTATCCGTCACTTCCAACGACCATTCAAACGACGACTTGTCATTTCTCGGGTCATCCGGGTCGGCTCTGGCCATTCCAGCTGTCATTTCAGATAAAATTTTAGACGTAAATCTGTCATTTCTATCTTTTCTTGAATCTTCTGGTTGTCCGGGGTGACTGTGGCCTCTCACACTGAAAACAAAACAAAGCAGAAAGAGCTGGAAGAGCCAAGCAGAATCTGCTTGGCTTGTCAAGTAGACGTCAACCGCGGTACACGCCCTGTACAAATCATACGACAAAACTCAAAGCGAGAAAGTTGTTCAGAATTGTGTAAATAATGTTAGTCTTCAAGGTTTAGATCGAATGATGCATTAGAGAAAAAGTTGTGGCAATTTCTTTAAGATTGTTTAGCGAGGCGTCTTGATTTTGTACTCGGCAGCCGCCGGGAGCCGTGTACGAAAACTACTGAAACTCTTTTTCATTCGCTCTATTCGATCTAGACATTAGTGGTCAACATTATTTACACAATTCTGAACAACTTTCTCGCTTTGAGTTTTGTCATGGTTGAAAACTTAAAAACTTCCTCGCATGTCGAAAATTATGCCTCCCGCGACCGAGCATGGCGAGAAACACCCGAAAATGATGAGAAATCTCATGATTTTTCTAATTTTTATGGAAGCATTTTTCGGCACAAATCTTCCACAGCACGGAAGCAAAGCTTTCCAACTATGTGTACAAAAATTTTCAGATCATTCCTTCGTATCGTTCCACAGCAATCGTATGATTTGCACAGGACGTATACCGCAGCTGATGTCTGCCCGACAAGCCAAGCAGATTCTGCTTGGCTCTCAAGCAGAAACTGCCCGGGTCTCCAGCTCTTTCTGTTTTATTTTTTTCTCAGTGCAGTTTTTTACCGTTCTTGAGAATGCAAAATGGTGAAATTAAATTCTGAACACGGCATCTTGAAGAAAAAGTCAAGACGCGTCCAATGACCTGAGATACTTATAAGTTTGGTCCGAGAATCGCAATAAGAATTTGATCAGAAGCTCCAAAGTGGCCATAGTCAACCCGGTTTACAGTGCAATGATTGCACCGTCTTTGAAAATCGTTCCACTTATCTGCAACTTCCAGTTCATTGATGAGAAAAAACTTGTCGACCTTCTCAAACCAGCGATACACCGAACCATTTAGTCTGCAGTTTACAATCATTCTTGGGTAGTCCAGATATTTTTGACTATTCTGTTGATGCTGATCGTCAGAAATCAATGTTTGTGATGAATCTTTCCGCGCGTCTGAATCTAATTTCCACTGGAGATAGATGTTGAGAAATATTTCGAACCTTGACAGCATCATACTGGAATGATCGAACGAAAAAATTGGCAAATTCGAAAGCATCATTAGACTCGTGGAACTGTCAACATTGAAAGAACCTAAAAAATTTTTGTATTCATGTCTCACTGATAGATCAATGAGATGTATTATGGCCTTGGATTCAGTCAAGTTAATGCCCATTGTCAAGATGCCCAATCATTTTCTAATTAAGGTGATGTTTACTTAATGTGTCAGGTCGCCGACTGAATGATTCACTGGTACATCCACTGGTATCTATTATCAAAGTAAAAAACAGGGAGCGTAGAATTCGTACAACTTTTCTCAAAAATGAAACTCTTCTATGTATCAATCTCACTAACAAACTCGATCAAAACTTTTGCTCCTTTGCAAGATCTGGATATACCTTCAAAACTATTCTAGAAAAACTATTTCAACTCATTAGAATGCGTGCATTATAGTCGGCAATCGTTTCAGAGTTTATCAATTAGGCATTACGTACCCTCGCTTTTCGAGCAACTTCAGACCCGCATTTACCATTCGAAAACTTTAGCCAGAACAACCCAAAGAATCTCACCAGTTTCCCCCATCTGCCCAAAGTAGACAATCGTATAGAAATACTTACCCATAGTCAGAGTAATATCCTATTCGCAAAAGCGGACGCTCGACTATCGCTTCAGGAATTTCGTTCACAGTGTAAATCGTCGTTGCATCGCACTTCCGCTAACATCCGTGTAGTGTTACATTGTTCAAAGAGTGTGCATCACAGTATAATTCTATTCTATACCTCGGCCAACAATTTCGCTTTGCCCCGTCCAATATTGTCCAGGGTACAATAAACTGACCTGTCCCAAACCCCCCAAACTACAAGTTCAGTCGTACAGGCATAGACTACTCTAACGCCCTCTCGTGGCATACGTAAGCTCTCTGCACATCTATATATGGGTATGGTCATAATAACGCGCTCACCTGTCTTGCAGATCCCAGGTTATGAATTATTCAAATGCGCCGAGGTGTCCTCATCTCAACGTATACAACACACCTATATACTATGCAATGTGCATATGCGCAACGCTTTTGAGAGAGATTGTTCATCTATATATATCTGGATCGTTCTACATTATATGCATGCAGCTCTGTCTAGCGTCACGCGTTTCTGCGTCTGATGTCCCCGACACCGCAATTCTAACCCACAAAGATCTATCAAAGCTAAATTAGCCCAATGATTTGCGTTTGTAGGCCTCCTTTCCGTTAATTTTGAGGTTAGGTATAAATACCTGTATGGGTGAATCGCTGTACATACTTGACACGTGTATA
Organism: Eretmocerus hayati; assembly: GCA_029851415.1. NCBI lineage: Eukaryota > Metazoa > Arthropoda > Insecta > Hymenoptera > Aphelinidae > Eretmocerus > Eretmocerus hayati. Next base: position 156,756,201 of record CM056741.1, read on the forward strand.
AAGTAAGGGTGTAGGTTTACCGATCCGCCTGAGTGGACGTCGCTGCATTCAAAGCCGCAGTATCGTACGATGAGTCTGAAAGCGTCGTCGTAGTCATCAGTGTTATCGCAACGGTAATTACCGACTCGGAACGGTTAATTGCGGTCTCTAGGCGTTTCGTAGTAGTAGTGTATATAGCAAACGTTCGCGCGGTTGAGCGAGTGGTATTGACCCTGTTCGTAATCACTCATTTAAGCCTCTCGCGCGAGCGTGCCGTTTTGTCGCGGCGCCGGAGTTTAATTGAAAGGCACTTGGTAACACCCCTAACCACCGTAGCCGTACCGCCACCTGTCCGCTATAACACTAGAATTGTAGAAGTAAGGTCTATTTTTCAATCAGAATTTCATTGATTTTATGCGTGGGTGACATTGTTTGGAATCTTTTTCGATGTCTCGTCTTGACCCAAGACTATTGGGATTAAAAAACCATGGTCAAGGCTGTTGAGTTGATCAGTGGAATTTGATTTGCAAACATTACCGCACTTTTTATTGAGACAAGGTATCCATAGTGAGCCATAGTTTTTGGCGATAATTGTGCTGCCTGCATAACTACTAGATATTGTTGGAAACATACTTTTGACAAATAGTTAGTAGACGATAATAGTATCAGCTATTGAGGTACGGTCAATCGGGGTAATTTTGAAACACTTTTGAACATTTGTATTTCCCTGTAAGTTGTATCTATCTTATCAGGAGTGAACTGTATCTGTGGTCAACCCAAAAGCTCACAGCTCCAGCTTACGATTAATGGGTTATTGAGTTATATTCGGATGTCCCTGGTCGAAGCTATGGGCGTTCAAAGTTGTGTTCCAAAGTAAGACTCGCTTTGAGGTGACTTTAAGACAGTGAATGTGAACCACGAGAACCTTGGACAATCGGATGTGCACTGCCTAAAACTCACATGTATACATGTATACAATGTGACCACGATATTTCGTATAAAACATACATTTGCAGGTGCAGTGCAAGGTTGTAACCTTCAAAATTTGTCCAATGAAAATTTGGTCAAGTATGCTTCTAGTATCATCATCACTCCGATGTGTCATAGTCAATTCCGTGGGAGAGGTTTAACATCCTTAGGGCATGTTTCCGAGAGCTCATTTATCAATCGAGTGTTCGAAAATTACCCCTCCCAAATTTTTGAGAAGCCTGATTCTCTCCGATTTTCTGAAGTGTTTCAAAGCCACCCCATACTTAGAAAAAGCATGTATTTCACGATTTGAATGTCACAAAGTTATCCCGCTTTGCAGGAAGAACACGTACTTTTCAATTTTCACGCTACGGCAAGAAACAGGGTAAAAATACACCATACACCAAGGGGGTCTCGGTAATATCACATACTCAAACTACCTAGATTATACTGTCACATACTCATCATCTTTCCTAGTACATATTGCTGCTACCGACCCAGTACGGAATGAGTAAGTGACGGATTTTGGAGGGGCGTTCCAAAAGCCACGCAACAGTAGTTGCCAATATGTGACAGGTACTGAAGAAGTACCTACGTGACGGATTCTGGAGGCATCGATGACGTGACAGTGAATGAATGTATGAGCCAAATACGGAACGAGGACGTGACAGACTCTGAGAGCGTATCATGGGGTACCATGAGGCAGTAGTTGCCAACGCGTAACAGGTACGATACGAGTATGTGACAAACGCCATGGTCGGGACTGATCGAATTGAATGTGCCTTATATGACGGAATTCCCTGCTATTTAATCATTACGTAGTGGGCATATAACGGCATTAATGTTTGCAGAAAATTGGTTCAGTGCGGTAATAGCTGGGATTTTTGAGGGGATGGAACAATGCGAATGAGTGAAGTCTCTCTTGGAATTTCTGAATGATATTCTCCATTTGGATTTCGAGTGAAGTTGGATTACGAGATACTCACTCTTATCTGAGTGGAATACACTCAAATAAGAGTGAGTATCTCGAGAAATTCGTTGTTTCTTTCGGAACCCGAAAGACATTTTGCACTCGGATAGAAGAGCGAGACATTTCAATTAACAAGGTGTCTAGCGAAATCCTATCGAGAATTTCCAGGTTTTTTCCAGGTTTTCCAGGTCCCAAAACATGATTTTTCCAGGTTCATTTTTGGAAAGAAAAAACTGCCTGTACTAGATTACAGTTCTTGAGATCAAAATGTATTGTGTCAAAATAATATATGACTGTACATAGCTGTACATAGAAAGTATACATTTATAATGCAATTTAAAATTTTCCTCGTTCACTCGCGCATGACTGATCTTATCCAGACGCAAGAACCTCGTTTCTTGTACGTTATTCTTCTCATCATCGGAATCTTGTCATTTATCAGGAATAAATTAATTCGACAAAATGGGAGATATTGAATGAATCCTTATGGCATATTTCGACCCAATGTTCGGAACAAATTTTTGAATCAAATTGGAGTGATCAAATATTTCAACACCATATTATATTTATATATTTGCGTCTGAACTGAAAAGTTATACACTGGTAAAAATCGATTCTGTTTCACGAGATCAATATCATTCTTCATCATCTTCGTCATCAACATGCAAAACCCGCATCATTTTCGAGTAACACGCCGTGATATACGTCCGAAACTACCGTTTATATATGCTACAAGGCCAGTATCTTAGAAATGACGCATTCCTGAGAAAAAAACATCGAGATACAAATCGGAACTTTCTCAAAAGGAGTAACAAAAAAGTATTCTTGTAAAATTCAGATTGAGCGCATCATTCTCGAGTTACACGCCAAGGTAGGTTCGAAACTACCGTTCCACATCTTGCAAGGCCAGTATCTCAAAAATGACGCATTCATGAGAAAAAACACTCGAATACGAATTGAAAGATCTTGAGAAGATAAACGAAAAAGTATTCCTATAAAATTTCGATTAAGCGCATTGTTTTTGAGTTTTTGGCGAAAAATCGTCATTTTACCCCCTTTTCAACAGTAATCGACATATTACCCCCAAATTTTCCAATTTTGAACAGACCTAGAATGCCCACCTCAACGCTATTTCAATCTACGCTGAAACAGCTTTCAAATAAACATATGGTGGGCACTGGAGCACGACGGACATATACGACCTCAAAATTAATTATTTAAAAAATTCATAGCTCCAGTTTGAACAAACGCACAATGCCCACTTAGGGCGGGAAATTTTTAGGAAAATACCCTCTACACATTGGTGTAGTCACCTCGCTGGAGCCCAACGAACCAACAAAAGGTCCACCGGAGACCGGACTATTCGGCCGTTCTGTTGCTGTCTTTCGATGCGTTTGGACGATCGATCAAAATCACGCGGGGGGTCAGATTTTTGATGCTTTTATTCTCAATTGCAGAGTAGACCGTTCTCCGTTTATTCAAAAATCTAGGTTTTGCGTCCGAAACTTAGAAATTCTAGGTTTTTGTGCTCAGAATGAGCGTATTTCCAGGTTTTCCAGGTACTAAATTTTTTCTCAGGTTTGTTCCAGGTTTTCCAGGTTCGCTAGACACCCTGAATTTTTAGGTTATGCCCTGCCGCTTGTTTGCTACTGATGGATCAATACGTAGCTTACAAAGAGGAAATCGATGGGTTTTGTGCAAAAATTGGTAAAAGAGCTGACCAGGAGAGTGTTTCAGATTTCAGAATAGGCTTAGTTCTTTCTCTGGCACACCGTAACAATCACATGCGGTGCTTGAGTAGGCAACAGCAAAACTAGTACATTTTAGGAGAATCGATTGAATTCATGAGAAACCTACGCGACAATTTCACGACAAGGAATTCTTAGGCAACCAGAGAGGGATTTGAGTCACCAATCGATGGGGCACGCTCGCTCGCAGTGAAAGTGTTGGCTACGCAATGTCACTCATCATTAATACTGAAAATATTTATTCTTGGTGAATTCATCCATATGGGTATTATCGCGAGAATTTACCCGGAACGTGTAATGACATTGCATTTCGATGAGCTAACTCCAAACTACACCATTCAAATTTCCCTACATGTATTATATTGAAATACATTTGGCACAAAAGTTTTAGCCCACTCCATCTGCTCATCTTTTGTATATCCAAAGATTGAAAGTCGCAATGTTCAGGTCCATGTATTGTGATAATTGGAGTTCCACACATGCTCTCAGTGCTAGCGTCAGGGTAGTCAATATTGTGAATTTACCAAAATTTTCCTCTCAAAATACATCATCAAATTAACTTCTTTTCATAAGTCTCATGTCCAGAATGCTTGGTTTTGTCCCCAAATGATGTGCCTCTTTCGTGTAATGGGATTTTCACTAAAAATGAGAAAATTTTCCAAAGCGCTAACAGCGTATCCTCAATTTACTCTAGATCGCTTTGTACAGAGAGAGAAATTTCAAGGAATCATGTAGAACAATCAAGTGCAAGCGCGAGGAAAGGCCCAGACTGGGTGCTACAAGAACATTTATAGCCGAAAATTAGCCATGTCATCAACTTATGACAGGCCCATGAATATCACGTTACCCTAATAAAAGTCAATTTATCTGGGCGCAAACAATTTCTTTCCTTTTCAGTATGATGGGAGTAGATGGAATCTACGAGAAAACGTTTTTATGGCAACTCTTTTATTTCTGGTTGATCCGATTATCATCTCATAAGTTTCGCCAAAACACTCATCTCTACATAAAATCAGATTCGGACGAGATTAGTTTGAGACCTCCTTTGTAGTCGTTCTCTGTTGGATGCATTATGACAACGCATCGTGAATGGGCAAACATTGTGGCCTCTCCCCAGAATTGACTGAAATAGACTTTGTCGAGTCCAATTGGAAAGTGATGATATCAAATCCGCCAATCAGTATTGCATATTCAACACGTTCGCTGCGACGGGTCCCACCGGTGGGGCCCCCGGTTTTTCATTTTTCAATCTTTGACGACTCAGACTTGCTCGGAAAATTTTCCCCAGGAAATCGATCGAGATGGGTTACTTCAAGAAAGGCGTTAATAATGACCTGAAGAAGAATTCAGCTCTGTGTGAGCGTTCCTGAATCATCACAACGGGGTAGAAACCCGGTTGTTATGATCCAGTTCAAAACCGGAATGAAATAACGGGAAAACAGCGTTGCAGAAACTTTTGATCCACCATAAACTTCCAATTTCATATCGTTTGAATGAGGAATTATCGGTCACAATTGGTTCATTGAATTACTAACTAATGGAAGAACATATGTGAAACATATCACGAAGGATAGTCACCTGCTCTCAGGGTTTAAGAAGCTGCCTTCTCCGGCCATCAGTCCGCATCTCAATCTCTTAATTCCAAAGAATATTCCCTCATTACCTTGACCTCAAATTCTAGGCACGTAGAAAAATCATCCTTTCAACTATCATTTGAAGAATCTAATATCATCGTTTTGATGGAGAAACGACTCGATTTCGGAAAGCATAGCATGATTGAAAAGTATTCAGATTCAATGCGAGTTGCTTGTGAGACTCTATCCCCCTTTTTATCCACACTGGACTGTGGAATTGTCATGTGTATAGATGGCATGTTAGCTGGCTAAGAATCGTGGTGTACTAGGCTAACTTGCGTTGTATCATCCCCTTAAAGTTCCCAGTCGTTACCGCACTTGACCGATTTTCTGCAAGCATCAATGCCGCCATGTACCTGCTACATAATGATTGCGTCGCAGAGCATTCCGTCATATAAGGCACGTTCAATTCGACCAGTCCCGATCATGGCGTTTGTCACATACTCGTATCGTACCTGTTACGCGTTGGCAACTACTGCCTCATGGTACCCCATGATACGCTCTCAGAGTCTGTCAGTATCTCGCTGATCGATGCCTCCGGAATCCGTCACGTTAGATACTTCTTCAGTGCATGTCACATACTGGCAACTACTGTTGCGTGGCTTTGACACAACCTATTTTCGCAACAAAGTCACCTTTTTGAAGAGAAATTTGTTATAAATCAACACACAGCTGATCGAGACTTCTACGCCGGTGCACATTGCTCACGCATGCTACTGACTAGTAGAATTGGTCCTGAACCGCGAAACAAGTCGCTTTTCCTTCCGCGGAATAAGCAAAACTGTACTCAGGTATTTCAAAAATATATCCCGATTGTCCGTCCCGTCATGGATCTTTTCGATTGGATGTGGTTTGACATGATATTGACATATCGAATCTTCCCAAGGTTTCCGAGTTTTTCCTCAAAGATTGATACGATTGAATGTATGAAGCACTCGAAACTCTTCTCACAATGTATAAGAATAAACAAAAATGATTCCAAGATCGCATTTGAATTCAAGAATTGTAACATGCATGGGCCATTCCGGAAAAGTAGGGATCCGTCACTGATTTCAAAATATCACAGGAGATTGTATGGGAATGATTACTTTTTTTTCTTTTTTTTTAATCCGCCAGTTGATATCTGTTGAAGACAAGAAGTTCCCTCTCAATTGATTCTCAAACGAAACATAATGTCTTGCATGATGCTTAACTTGAAGATGTAGTATCAACATGGGTCAACCTGCACCAATGTCAAATATCAAACTGACAACTCCATCCTTAATGAGTGTGATAACTCAAAATTTGTGCTCGTAGTTCCAGAGAGCTGAAAGTCGATGAACCCTTGGTAATTTGTGATGGAATACGGAAACCTCTTTGATCTTCACTAACGAGTTCCAAATGCGATCAAATATCGCTCTACTCCCGCATCATTCATTTCACAAAATCATGTGATGGGAATTCAGAATTCCGAGGCATGAAGAGATTAGTTATAATGCCCGTCAATGCCCCTGACTAAAATTGATCACACGATAAGTTAATTTACACAGACGAAATCATGAAGGGCTACTCGTAAGCTTCGATTTGTTTGAGGTTAATTACTAGTAATTTCATAATTCAAACCTTTGGCTTCAATAACTTCAGAATAATTTCGATGATATCTCCAACTCAGAGATTAATAAATGAACAAATTCACTTGAATAAATAGCTTTGATATTTTTCAAGAGTATGTTTGCATGTAGATTGTAGAGGATGAAAAGGAGAGATGCCCAGTAAAAGTTTTCTCTGCTATCTTGAAAATAAGAAAAAGCAGAAAACTTGTCGACAGCAGGGTAAAGAGGGTCTTGCCTTGACAGTTTTCCAGTCATAGATCTTGCACGAGAGAGGGTAAGCCAAGGAAAACATACATCGTTCTGCATCGGCCACCATTTCTCTCTTTCTACCTCCATCCAAAATTGTCTACTCTGGAAACATTTCACGTGCACCTGAATTGTTTCAATCTCGCCTTCAACTGCAGCAGGACTCAGCATTGCGTACTCAACAGCCAATTTCTATCAAACAATATCTAGTCAAAAATGCAACAAACTAAATAATTATAGTGTGTACAAAATGAGTAAAATATGCTGTCTAAATATCCTTAATACTCATCAAGAGCGTAAAAGGAAAAACTACACTGAATATATGATTGCAATAATATGAGCTATCATACTGGAAAATAAAGACGGTCACGTTCTTAACGAAAGTGCAATATTTCACAAAAGGCTTGGCCGAAATGTTGTCTTAATGAATGTTTACATCTGACTCCAAGGGAATCAATAAATTCCATCAATCAAGACGTGATGATAAACAATATGTCAATGATGATATAAACGATTCATTACAGTTTATTTTGTCTGTTGCAATTCATTATATTATTGGTACGACCTTTCAATACAATTACCCTCAATCATCTTATATTATTAATGGATAACTTCGATATTCGAGATTCGAGGCGTTCCGATCGAGATTTCGCGCGCCACTTACGAGTGGTCTCAATGTGTGTTGCTGTGGATTAATAAATTTGTAATATTTGAATGTATTTACAGGTGGATCAATATAGTTGAAAGTATACAATTATGCGATCTACATAGCCGAATTATCATATCTGTTGATTATTTCCAATTTATCGAAAGAAAAGTAATGATGGGTTTCAAGCATCTGAACTCATGCACTGTAGCGTTTTGTCCAGTTCTGTCTGCTTCGTTGTCAACATTGAGCAGGTGATCGTCGCGCCTGCGCATCATATCGGGTTTTATTACACCTGCATGTTTAATCGCGGATCGCTCCTAAATGAGTGATAGGAAAGTAGATTGCTGCTTGACCGACAACAGGAATATCGGATATCCCGTGTAACAATGAGGTTAATGGTAATCATTTCAAGATTTATTTTCTGATATTTAATTCATCGTCCTTCCACGATCGAAAAGATCTCAGGAACGCTTATCTAAACTCTCAAAATGATTCATACCCACTTCGAAGTTGGATCTACACTGTTTTTTGATTGGGCTAGATTAATAAGAATTAACTAGAAATTTTTTCGTGAATGATGAATGTTTCAACATAAGTCTTGAATTGCATGTATAAAATTTTGTGATTGAGATAGATCAACTAAAATTCTCTTTGTGAATGTTGAATATCCTTACATCATTTTTAAAAAAGTTTTTAGTTTGTGAATATAATTCTTCAAGTTCTAATGCGTAAAACAATTCTTCAGTTGGTGGATGGCATTGAATTGGACCGAAAGGATTGGGGAATTTTTTATTTGTGAATAATGTATTTTTTCAAATTGTGGGAGGTTCAATAACTTTCTCATTTCTGGATGATCAATTGAATTTCAGATAATCGATCGAAAATTTTTCATCGGTGGACTAGAAAAAATTTCTCTAGAAGCACTCAAGTCATTCTCGCTTTACAAAGGCTGATTGGCTGATCTTTGTGCATATCCTTGAAAAATGTTTGCTCCTTCTCTTTTATAGCCGACCTAGAGTAGAAGGAGGAGGAGGAGAGAAATATGTCTCCATCCGAGAATGAGTAAAAACCTATGAAAACCCCAATCGAATTGGAAACCCACATATTCCACGTGAAAATTGAAATTGTCATGCACAAGCGTTGCATAAATTTGAATCATTGACTTCGGATTTGAGCTCAATTCTCCAGTTCTCAAAATGATCTCCGTTCCTTGATGGTCATCCTCAATGATATTTTATAAAAATTGGATAGTTTTTTGACCCCACACCATACGGTTGGTTGAACCATGCGCGCGCAGCGCGCGCACTTCGTAGATCGAATAGTTTTTTGAGATTATTCGAAAAATCCCTCAGACAGTCGTGAATTTTTGAACCAGCAATCCATAAATTTAGATTTCGAGGCATGTTAGATAGATAAACATATAGATGGATGACGTTTCCACTCCATATTCTTTTACTATATCATATTCGCTTCTTTCTGGTACCATATATACCTGCATAATTTTTTTTTTCAAACGCAATAGCCATTTGTCGTATGTTCCAGAATTTTGAGCCATCGTAACCATCCGCGCGCAACGCGCGCGTTTTAGAGTTCTAGTGATGTTGAAATTGAGGTCTAATTGTAAATATCTGCTTACTGTACGTCTTACGCTACATCAACTCTTTGCGCACAGTAGTCTTCTCTGAAGCCATGGCTTGAAGTGCCCAGAAAGTAATTTATTCCAGGTTTTCACGGTCTTACAACCTTTGAACATCTGCCTTATTTCATGGAACTTATGCAATATCAACAAATGTCACTATTGGGATATTATGGAGACCAAAGCTCAACGAAATATGGCGAATGGAATTCCTGGAAAAGCACAGGTATGTTAGGTACTCAATTCTGAGTCTAGGTATTCTTTTTAACTTTTGAATGGTGAAATCGTCAAAATAAATGTCTCCAATATTTGGCTAACCATCAATTGAATGATAACATTGCTATCAGGTTCTCTTTCCCTCATTTTATACATTTAAACATATTGGACCACATAATATATCAATTTTGTGTAATCCGGGCTGCTTGAAATTTTTCACATCCTCAGGATGAGTTCTTGCATCAGACGGCATTGAATATGTTGCAAATGAGAGGAACTGTTAATGAAAACAAAGTAAAATCGAGAAGTGATATTAGCAGCGATGGAAGTAAGTTTGGACAGAAAATTCACACGTGTCCGAATCAGACATGCAATCGTTCATATTCATGCAAAAAATCCATGGTGAACCATGCGTACGAATGTCGGCAAAAGGCCCGACTCAAATGCAGCATCTGTGATATGAACAGCTCGAAGTCGACAGACGTTCGGAGACATATTGAGAGGGTACATCGAAATCTCAACGGTATAATCCACGACATTTTCAATGGAAATAAGCCCTACATCATTAAAAGACGAAAATGATATTTCTCGATCGGAATCCGAAAATGACATTTCGGATGTGACCTCAAATCTGAGTTCCATGTAGGGATGATGAAGACAAGAAGCAAAACTGAATTTCATTACTCAATCATAACTTGAGAGCCATTTCAGGATATTACTATTTTCATTCTGCACAAAAAGTAACATCGTTCCTTGTTAATAGCGTATCACTTCGAAATGGTCGAAAGAAGATTTTATTCAATCCCTTATTCACACAGAGCATTGGTCATTGATTATGGTTATCTATCCTACGATTTAATTTTATATTCTCAATTTCCTTTTCTAAAGTTGTGATGAGTGTTTTGTTAAATGAAACACGGTGCTCTAGAAATGAGTTTAATCCAAAGGCGTTTGCCCTTCAGAATTTCTTCTTTACGCTTAAAGTACATGATGAATGTGACATTTTCCCGCAAGAACGAAAATCGTAACCGCTCCTATTTCCGAGAGAAGTCCATTTTGAGATTCATCTATTAAAATAATGAGATTTTACGAGATGAACCTTCGTCTCAGGGGAACAGCGGTCGTAGATTTTTATCCACTCTCAACTTTCTTACATGAAAGACCTCATACATCCATCAAATACCACTTCTAAAATTTAATTCATCGGGAAATGCGTCATGAAGTTATTTTGAAGGGAAAATGAGTTAGTCCACTGTGATGACAGGAATGGGCCACACTCTACGTTCCTGGATGTGACCGAGAAACCAAAACACTATAAATGGAATGAAAAATGACGATAAGCTCATGAAAAAACCGCTTGTCCTAGAAAGAGGATTGGGGCAACGAAATATTCAAAGCACGGTATCATTTTTTCGATCATTTCTGGACTGTCCCTCAACTGTTACGCCATACTGACATTTTTGAGAATACACTCTGAAAGGTCTCTTGAAGTTGTTGAAATCGAATCCTATTGAATATAGGGATACGTACCTCTCCGGAACGTATCCCATGCGGTTACCGAGGGACGCCGGTATTAGAAAAGAAAGAGACCTCTCTGAGAGATCAAACCCACTTTGACAAATGTATATGCGCCCTATTGCTTGTTGGGTTCATTCATCTGAGAGGGATAGAATCAATTCTATCGCCATTATTCCCTCTCCACCCAAGTATTTGGTTTGAATTTGTTCAAAGTATATTCATTAGTTTGATTCTGCAAGAAGTCATCTTTTTGATCAATGTTGCACGATGCACGCCAAAAGTGTGACTCAGATCGATTAATTGATTAAGGAATTTATTGAGGGAAGAGTGGCAGGTGGATTATTAAAAAGGCGAATGAGCCGATGAGATATTCTCTTCGTCGAGCGTCAGATAACCATCCTAGAGCAATACCGTACAATGTTACATGTGCACGTCACGGCACACTACCGTAAGCAAACCTAACACAAGTGTTCGTAAGTGTTTTTAATTTTACTGTTCGAGTTTCCCCAGGTCCGGTTAGGAGTGCCACAATGTAATCAAAGTGGGGGAGTACACGGCTAACTGTGAGCAGTTGCTCAAGAGGGCGTGAGAGTGCTCGACTCATCATCTGCAAGGAGTGGAGGGAGCCATGGATTTCCCTAGATAGAAGATTAATCTGCTTCCTTCAAACCAGAGAGGAGGGAATTGTGCGATCGAGAAGCTTGATGTCATCCACATATGTTATGATTGTGTTATTGATGTTGACGGGTGAAATGCGCTTGAAATCAATGGTTTTCAGGTACAATTAGTTACCTAGAATCATAGCACAGGTTTATCCGCATTCAATCTCAGACCGTTGTCTGAGGTGCACGCCACCACTGCATTAGCATCTTGGTTGATGAGAGTGATCAATCTATTGATATCAGTGTGGAAGCCATGTATGTAAACACCAGCGTCATAAGCAAAGATCTTGTAGGATGAGTGGCGTGGTATTCCAGAGAGGTCATTAATAAGAATAAGGAACAGTAGTGGACCAAGCACGCTACCTTGAGGTACGTGCCTGCTTAACGTCCATTCATGCTTCATGTGACCCATCTTCGCATCGGACTGCTTAAGGCGATGCGGTCACCGTGTACGCTGAAAGTTATTCGCACCTTTATCAAATTTGCTTTCGATTTGGGTGAAACGACGAGAAGACCCGCGTTTATTATCATCTAACTAGAGTTCGTCTTCTCATCGTTTTGCCCAAATCGCAAGAGAATCGGATAAAAGTGCGAATTACAAAGTCCCTATATTATAGGTTAGGAAGTGTCCGCACTCGAGTTATTCGCACTTTTCTCCAGTTCTCTTGCGATTTTAGCCAAACGAAGAGAAGACGAACTCAAGTTAGATGATAATAAACGTGGATCTTCTCGTCGTTTCACCAAAATCGCAAGCAAATTTGATAAAAGTGCGAATAACTTTCAGCGTGCATTTGCACGGTGACCGCATCGCCTTAAGTGTCACCGTTTAAGTAGCTCGCAAACCAGCGTATGAGACGATCTGAACACCCAAGGTTACGTTTTTCTTTTCAGAAGCACAATGTGTGGGGGAGTATCGAGTGCTCTCAAGAAGTCAAAAGAGATGGAGACCTCGATCATATGCTTTTCGATTGCGCTGCGAACATCTTCTAGTACTCCAAGGAGAGCGCTGTGGATGGAGTGATGTGGTCGAAAACCACACTGGATTCGATCAAGTATGTGGGCGAGGGAGAGGTAGCTAGAAAGTTGTTCATGTGCGATACGCTCTAAAACCTTAGATAGTTAGTCAGACAATGATTAACACGTTCACTGCGAAGGCGAAATCGCAATTCCGGTCTAGATTGCGAGAGAGTACAAATGTGCGTTTCAGAACTTTCGGAAGTCGAACCTTGTGGAAAATCATCAGTTTGGCATCTATTTTACAGTATTGCTATCAAATTTTATGGGGCCTATCGCACACAGAGTTGGCAACCATCTTTCTGTGCGGCGGGCCCCACCGGTGGGGCCCAAAAGTTTTCCTCTGATGTGGAGAATATTCATGAGGATGATCAGTAGTATCAATGAAGTCATCAAATTCAATGATAGGAGCCTCCAAAAGAACCTGTACTTCAATATATGTTCCACCTAGAGGATAATGTTTGATCATGGTTTTAGCGTGTTTAAGCATTGCTGAGCCTGATCTTGGGCTGCGGTTCATTGATGTTCTTTAAACCGTTTCAAGAAGTGATGAATTCAATCCAATCGTCGTTTTCTATATCTTCAATGCCAAGAATCTCACAGTGCATGACAATACACATACGACAGAGCAAAGGCTGTGCTTGAAAGAACCCACGTTTTTTGATTTAGCAGAAACTTTCTTCCGCGCGTAAATAGAAGATTACTCAAGTGGAGTTCGATAATTTCCAACGCATTTGGGCTCTGTTTGTAGATCTTGAAATAAGCTCTCGAATGAGCTGAGATACGCTGGAAATTGTCGAATCCAAAGTAAGTAGTCTGCTGATAATCGCTTGATTCTATGTAATTAATGAATAAATTGCGTAAAAAATGAAAATCCGGAAAAACTCAGCGAAATCGAGTCCAAACTACTATGCACACATGTTTATTATAACATAAACAACGAGAAACCACCACGACATGAGCCATTGAATATGTCTCCGCTATTGGACGTGAGCTGAAACTCAAAACCCACCCGTGGGGCCCATCGCACACTGGGAAGGACGCGTGGGCCCCACCCGTGGGGCCTATCGCAGTGAACGTGCTAACATAGATAAAACGAGTATGATAAAGTTCATGATGCTCCAAATTATCGTCAGCACACAAGAATTACTTTGTATTTCTTGTGACTTTTCAGGTATCTTATTTTGAGTCGAATCTTTCTGTTAGATTTATCGGATTGTAATTTGGTGACCAGACATAAGGATTCAAGCGATGACGAATAAAGTTATTGGAATTCTGAATCTGTTTCATTTCCGTACAAACGACTTATCCTCTTCCCGTAAAATGACTTAACATCCAATACTTATTTTACATATTTTGCACTACTATCAGTCTCTGCTTCTAACGAGCAAATGCATGGAACTATGTCTTTCACAATCAAAGAATAGTCTGTTTCAAGTATCGACTTTATTCTCCTGTTTGGTTGGGCCATTCTGCAAAGATGGTGGAACGAGTAATTTTTGGTGGTACACTTAATATTTATACTAATAGTTGCAGAACTTGATGCACTTGTAGACTGACATTATGAGGCAAATTGGAGCTGACAGTCACGGTTCGAGTAATGGCGCGAAGCTCCAGGAGGTGGCAAGGGCAATCAGAATATTCAGTGCCCGAGCGCGATTTCGCAATAAAAAAATCGCTGCTACGCGTTAATATTCGAGATCATTCCCTGGTTGGAATGGTGAACATTTCTTGTCCAATAACTGTCCAAGTCGCATTGCTACTGGCCAAGTGGGCCTAGGTGGCAAAAAAGATGGTCACATTTCTACCAGGGTTATCTAAAACTGAAGAAAATTTCAGATAGAATAGATGTGGATCCTGAAAAAATGATCCCCCTCCTTCCTACCTCAGTCTTCAGAAGCGCCTTTTATAAGTAACTATCTGTTCGTCTCTCGGTGTGAGTCTTGACCAGCATCTTGGACTGCATCATGATTCTCGGTCCTTAATCGTATATTAGTGTTTTTCCTCTCTTTCCTACTCTCTGTTTCTCGTGCCCTTCTTCTGAGACCATAATTTTTCAATCGAAGCCTTCCTAAGAAGAATTTTACTTGATAGGTGTCCGATTCTTTCAGGTGAATTCAACACTCCCGTGGGTGTCTGTGAAAATTTCTTCATGGTCATCCAGACAAAAATCCTTGACAGCTTGCGTGAGATAACAGGTTGTGGGTCGCTCCTCTTAAAAATTATGGTTATTCCACATGGCCTAAGATTGGAAATTCTTCACAATTTCAATAATCCGTAGTTGAATTACGTCTATGCTAGAAAAAATGTCGATACTTCTAGCCAGAGGCATGAAAATCGGTAGGTGCCGAAACTTCCGTGACTCGTTGAAATTTCGATTTTATGTTATGGAAATTTGAGTAGATCCAAAAGTGAGGATGTCAGAGCAAATGAAATCATATTTCCCCCAAAGTAAAGCAGAGATTGATTTCTGATTATTCCAATTCTGTTTCTAAAAAATCAGTGTATAATTTCAACACCGATGTCTCTTTCTATCAGGATTAATACCTCGCATTCTCCTGGCCAACTATTCGAATCAAGAACCCCCACTTCGATTCGAATAACCTCATACTTTTACATGTAACTACAAAACGAATATAGCATTGACCCTCGAACAACCAAACACCATTCAAAGCCTGGTAGATACTATATCGCACTTCCAAACCGAACAAAAGGCTGCAAACGTTTCCAAAGAGCTTGAAACGCGGGCGCGCTATCGTTCGCGCACCGAAAAACAATGCGAGATATTTCGCGCTCAACCCGTGAGTAATTACTCCGGTAATTCAAGCTCACAGATATATATATATACACAGGCATCCTGGCACGCGACAGATATATACATTCCAAGCTTCTACAGACTAAAGCAAGAGAGTCAGATCTGTGCTCTAGAGAGCACACCAGACACTCGAGAGTCGACTCGAGCTTGCAAGCTCGAGTGAGCCATTGTACAGTTCGACCCAATCCCCACCTACCCACAAAGTCAGATTCCTGATCCTTTGACATTGGCTGTACACACATCTAGGAAGCTATAGCATCGAATCTAAATGTAACATCATACACTCACACTTCTACACATTCTTACTCTTTTTGTCGGCTCGTTTTACTGATTTACATAGATATATAGATAGGCCTAGTCTATAGTAGTCAAAGCTTTTGGAGAGAGAGCTAGTGTAAATAACCGCGCTTCAAATTGGAGAGCTGTACAAATTCGCGACAGCAGGCGCCAGTTAAGGCAACTTTGTGGATCAGAAATTCGAATGAGCCCGCGGCTTGAAACACCCTTCCCCCTTCCTTATCCTTTCTTTGATTCCAAATATACGATGCTGGCTGTCACTTTGTTGTCGTGGCGAGGTGGTGTACATTATAGATAGGAAACTTTTGCTCGATACCACCGGTGAAATAAGATATTCGAGTCTTTCAGAGGCGTGCAGAATATATAGCTAGGGGAATGAAATATTCCACAGAAGGACCCAGCCTGATATTGACTGAGATGCTATACTGGAATTGAGGACCGAGACAGAAAGTAGACAGTATCTGTGACTGTTTGAAAGAGCGACTGATCTGATTTCTGAACAATGATCGAGGAGACGGGTTTCTTCGATAGACAGTGAGTTGGAGTTGGTGAGCTTGTGGTTATGAGGGGCTGGTGGTAAAAATAAGGGTGCTAATTTTATTTTTAGTGCAGAGTAATTTCCAACGTAACCTCTCATTGTAAAGTAGTTTTACTGTGTGAACTGATTACCTGCTCTCATTAATTTTTTGCTACATGTTTTAATTCCAGAACAGTTTCATAGTACAAACATTGTTGTGAGCTAGACTCATTGTAGCGCCTGTGTAATAATGTTGTACTCTCTATGGACATCATCATCACTCATTCTGTCGCATATAAATTAGCCCTCATGATGAGAGCTTATTAAGCTCCCCGCCTCTCTGTAAATTCGATCATCACACATTTGACGGTGCTTGCTGTTATTAGACTAATTATCCAAACTATCCTGTGATAATTTGCTTGTCACTGCGAAACAGCTGTCCTTCATGGTTTGTTCATTTTGCAGTATACATTCACGTGAATTTAGAAACTAAATTTTCACAGTATTGTCATAATGAAAATGCTTACCTCTGGTGGTGGGAGTTTTTTCCTGAAATAACGGAATTCCTGCCCAAGAAATGTCATTTTTCCATCCAGGATCAAGATTTGGCTTACAAATTGTCATATTTCTAGAATTTTGATGTCCTCAGGCCAAACGTTGATAACTCTATATTCAGTTGTCATTGAAATAACATGGCATCTGTACCAGCTTTATACTATTTTTTAGGGACTCGTGTATAAAAGAAATGTACGTCCAGCTTGTTGAATCACAATGGTATTAAAGAGGAGGAATCCGTGCCTTCGTACGGTAAACATGAGCATGCTCGAGCTTACACGCGGCAAAAGTCCGCAGGGCCACTTGAAAGCTCATCCCTTCACCTATTACTGTTTCGAGTACCCCCCAGACATTTTGAGAGTACAAATTGTCATGGTGAATAACATCATTTTGCAAGTCAGGCTCAATACTCTTCATATGAGATTTGATAGAAACGTTTCTTTTATCAAAAAAAAAAAAAAAAAAAAAAAAATATTTTGGGGTGTTTACAGCCGCAGTGAGCCAATGACAAATATCTTACCTTATTCCCCATGTACTCACTCAAGAAAAAAATCAACCAAAAATTAGTATATTATTTTGAGTTATTAATTTCCCCCGTTTCCACGAAAAGATGGATTTCTAAGCTGCATTTGGTTATTATCAAAAATGATCAGGGAAAAATGATGTTGTAACACCCATTGAATAGTGACCAAAAAGAATTGAATGAGTATCACTCATAGTCTCTGATTTTCTTACATTATTTCCGATGTTATAACGTCAATTTTTCGAAAAGTCTAACTCTGTTCTAATTCTTTCAAATTCGCACGACTCTGATCGGAATCGGTTTTGGCCTGAAAAAATACGTATCTCTTATTTTTCTCTATAGAATCACATACTTCATCGCCGAAAGAATCCCAGACTTGACTCGTTTTCAGTGCATGATGCTTACATAGAATCAGTTATTTATGTACCTATCATACAGTCCTCGACAAAATTGAGTGGACAGTACGCAAAAATTCACAAATCAGCGACTCAGGACAACTCTTCAGGGTTTATGCCTCTAAATTATGCATAATTGGATCCCCGAGCATCTCAAATTCACTCATGAAGAGCGGCGACTTCAACAATTTGCGTGGTGGTATTGCAGAAGGCATTTTGTACGAGCACCTCGATTTTCGATCGGACAGAATTGAGTGGACACGCACCTAACAGCCTATGAAATCTAAATAGACCGTCCGCCCATGCATATTGAGCTTTCTAGTGACCAGGGCAATCACGTAATCACTATTGCTCGTCCATCGATGGGTCTGGGCTTCGCGGAATCTCGTTACACGTGACGAGAAGGCCGGAAATGGAATTCTTCAGATTTCTCTCCAATTTGACTGCGAAAAATGCATCAACGCGCTGCATCGAAATGGGAGAACTCAAGAATGTAGGGAATGATTGATTGATTGATTGATTTGATTGATTTGACTTTATTCCACCTTGGGGTAGAACCCCGTCTGGTGTGATCGAAGAACAATAATAAAATACAAAATGGATACCTTATTCTAAGAGAAAAACAATCGAGAGTTTTGTATACATAAATAACATGATCTCAATCCAGTAGGCAGAGTACGTGATTCCAGTGCAATTTTCTATAGTTCCGCGCTACATTTAACTGTTCGTAAATACTAGGGTAGTTTCATTTGACTTTTTACATTGCATCACATTATGAATATTCAATAATATCTACTTAGTTCTAACTATTTACATTTCACAAACGCACTGAACACGATTATATAAAATAAATTTGCAGTGGAAAAGTTGGGAGCATTTAAGCAACTTAAGAAAATAAATCTCGAAGGAGTTCATTTGAATCAATTTCAGCGAAGGGAAGCCCCTCATTGATTATACGAATATTCCAATCCTCAATATCTCGTTTGAAGAGTTCCTCACGGAAGAACCTTTTCATCCCTTCCAAATTTTCCACCTCAAATTCTGAGACTCTCAAAGAGTTTAGCAACATAGACGCTTTGATTTTAAAAGAATTTTCCCACGCAGTGGTGTTAGTTTTAGGATATACCAGTACTTCTTTGGGGTTTCGATCAGATCTCCTTAGGATGATATCAACATCGAGTCTCACAAACTCATTCGCTAGATAACTAGGTGTACCGGTCGCAAGCACCCTATAAGCTAGGTTACAAGTGAAATACTCGCGTCTTCGACGCACAGACATCCAACCTAAACCCAAGCGATGTGGGGTGATATGCGAGTTCCTACTCAAGTCACCAATGACAAATCTCACACATGCATTTTGAGCTACCTGAAGCTTTGAGTTGTTTTTCTCACTCACACTGTCATACACAACTGATGCATAATCAATCTGTGGGAAGATCAAGGTTTGTACCAAATCACGTCGCAAAGATCTCGAAAGAGAGTGTCGATGGAATTTGAGAGAAAACAAGCTAGAATGAACCTTAGAGACAACCGCTTTTGTGTGTGCTGACCGAGTGAGATTCTGATCAAGCCTCACCCCGAGATTCTTAGTTTCAAACACATACTCAAGTTCAACTCCATTCACTCTGATTTTTGGAATAGCATTGTAATCAATTCGGCTAGTGAGTTCAGCTGTTCCAAGTATCATAACTTTGGATTTCGCTTCATTAAGTGCTAACGCATTTGATCCAGCATAGTCGGCAATTGATTGGGCATCACGATTCAACTTTGCCAAACCAGACAGTATTTCATCAGGATGACAATGTAAATAAATCTGCGAATCATCAGCAAATAAGATACACGATGTGTACTTTAATACACTAGGCAGATCATTTACGTATATAGCAAACAGAAGTGGACCTAGAATGCTACCTTGAGGTACTCCTGAAGCTGCCTTCAAAAAGTCTGATATTTTGCCACCTGCATCTATTACTGCTTGAAGCCTATTTGCTAGATATGAGTAGAACCAACGTAGGACGTTGTCTGATACTTTGAAATTTCTAAGTTTCCAGAGTAGTAATTTATGCGGTATCGAGTCGAATGCCTTCGAAAAATCAAACAAAATTAGAATCGTGATCTTGCGCTCTTCCATTGCTCGTCTGACATCATCCAAAACTCGTAAAAGTGCTGTCTGAGTGCTATGACCACATTTGTAGGCTGCTTGCCTTTCAAATAGTAAATTATTAACAGTTAGATAAGTGGACAGTTGATTATGGACTAAGCGCTCGAGTACCTTTGATAGCTCAGACAACTGAGCTATAGGTCTCGTATCAGAAGGTGTAGATGGTAGTTTACATTTCAACAAAGGGCGGAGCAAAGTTTTTTTCCACGAGGTTGGAAAGACTGAATTTTTTAGGCTATAATTGCACAGATCAGTTAAGTGTTTGACAATGTGGGGTAGTGCCAATTTGAGCATTTCGACTGATACGCCATCTATGCCAGAGCCCTTTGAATTTGCTTTTAAAAGAATAGCTCGAACTTCTGCCATGGTAACTAATCGAAAAGTGAAAGACTGATCATCAATTCCAAGAGGATTGGCATCAAGAATTTGCAATAGATCAATTTCAGACAGTGGCTCAGCTTTGTTTACAATTGACGCATAATATTGGTTTAGGTCGTCGCGACTGAAAAATTGAATGGAGAAGATTGTACAGATTTGTTTAGATTGAGTTTCTTCAAAACTTGCTATCTAGCACTCAGATTACTTAGAATCATGGAATACCAGTCCTGGGAGCCCATTCTTGTAGCCTTATTATCAAGATCTTGTATGGAAGGTGTCCGAAATCGCCTGTAAGAGAACACGAAGGAAAAAAAATACGCGAAAAGAAGGATTCAAACCGATACCGGCTGGATGGAATCAAATTCAAATCTTCAGTTGGATGTACCCATAGAGTTTTTTCAATTGTTGGACCCGAAAATCTCGAGTGGAGATGGGGTTCAGATGGGTACAATCATCACTGTAGATAAAGGGTGGATGGATTACGTGATTGCCCTGGTCACTAGAAAGCTCAATATGCATGGGCGGACGGTCTATTTAGATTCCCATAGGCTTTTTAGTGCGTTTTCACTCAGTTCTGTCCGATGGAAAATCGAGGTGCTCGTACATCATGCCCTGCACTTCCACCACGCAAATTGTTGAAGTCGCCGCTCTTCATGAGTAAATTTGAGATGCTCGGGGATCCAATTGTGCATAATTTAGAGGCATAAACCCTCAAGAGTTGTCCTGAGTCACTGATTTGTGAATTTTTGCATACTGTCCACTCAATTTTGTCGGGGATTGTATATGCGGGATACATAATATAGCTTGTAAAGATTGATTCAAGAGCATCCAGCCCTCTCTCGCACTTTACTTGCGTTTATTTGCCAAAACTCATTGTGAAAATGATTGTACAGTAAAACCTGTCTCTATGGGCACCTCTAAAACTCGGGTACCTGCCGGTTACCAGCGCTTTCCCGTGGAACCGAATTTCATTCCATAAGCTCAAACGGTATTCTTTCTTTATAATTCGGGCATCTACCCAATATGGGCGGTTTTCGAGATCTCAAACATATGATGTCACATGTTATAGGAACCTGTGGATTCAGGGCACCTACTCCAGTTGTGAGAATGAGCCAGAGGCCGTATTCTAAATTTTGCGGTAAAATTTTCCGGTAAAATTTACCGCAAAATTTGCCGGCAACGCAAATATATACGGCAAATCGCGCCGGCAAACTACAGCAGTAGCGGCAAATCTCACAGGTTACCGACGGAGCGCCACCGATGCCGGAAAATTTTGCGGTAAGTTATGCCGGAAAATTTTACCGCAAAATTTAGAATACGGGCCCAGGTATGCATATCAAAAACTTGTGTCAAGCTCAGAACGAGCTTGAAAAAGACAGTTCCATATTGAGAAAAGCAAAGACCATCAATCTTCTGTGTTCTGCGTCAGTTTGACGAATCAAGAAGATTATTACAAAACTACATATTTGAATATTTAACGAAAAAT
The DNA here is from genome assembly GCA_029851415.1 of Eretmocerus hayati. NCBI lineage: Eukaryota > Metazoa > Arthropoda > Insecta > Hymenoptera > Aphelinidae > Eretmocerus > Eretmocerus hayati. Next base: position 156,778,161 of record CM056741.1, read on the forward strand.
GATAATGAGTCGATTGAGGGTATAATTTCCACATCTGGGTTGTTTGATACTCTAAAATTCACAACAGCTAATTTCTCATCAGTCACAGCTATCAAGTCACTGACCTTGAATTCTAAAATTTTGGATGTTAACTTTGACGGAGGGTATTTTTGAGCCTTCCCTAGAAATCCCTCAACCTTTGAGATTTTCAAATGCAAAGTTTTGAGTTTGCAGACCCTCGATCTGAGTATATTCCGAATCTTGAATCCCCGAATCACTATCATACCGAATTTTGAATTCCCGAATTTGAATAATTATGAATCTTGACATTCCACATGTTGAGAGTTCCGAGCTCTCTTTTTTCAGTAGGAGCATTCTAATTTCACCGCAAATTCCTCATTGAAACAAAAAATTTGCGGACTGTCTCTTGCCCCGTTGGATTCATTTTCAATTTTACTCCAAACTCTCTCGTCTAAATTTGCTGAATCCATTAATTTTACTCTACAGAAACAGTCTAAGAGATTTTGCACGTGGTGCAAGAGTTGATAAAGCACATGGAGAATCGAATAACTGTTTGTCTTTGGATCATGTAACTATTTTTGTTACATGATCCAAAGGCTACAGTAGCTCTCAATTTTAGCGGGAATTCATAATGAGAGGTACTACCCAAAGTATTCCAATTTCAATCATCATTCTGATTCTCAGAGCAAGTGAGAAACCATGGAATTACGAGCCATCTTCTGGGTTCGGAATCTTTTGGAGTTCACTTGAATGACACTTACCTGAACTCCTCTGACTCTTGTTCCAAGTATCGTACCTGAGCTTTCGACCATTGACTCGGATCAGCCTAAGTTTCGTGATCGGTTGTTCGGGTCAACACTGGTTTGAGATCGGCTGAGAGCTAACCATGCAATTAGAGTTGATCATAACTGTTATAAGACGATCCATGTGAGGGAATATATTTCCAGGAAAGTCCATTTTCAAGGTAATCATTTGTGAAGAAAAACTATGTAAATTTGTGTTAAATCGCAGCCCTGCTGTTTTATTTACAATATTTTACAAAAGAATATTTCGTAATAATGGTACAATGTAGAAATTACAAAAAGTGATACAAATTGTGTTATATCTTTCAAACGTGTTGATCAACGTCGAATGGAAATCTAAATACTATTGATCTTGCCGACGTACATCACAAAACGCATAGAGATCACCCGAGATCTTACAAATTATTATTGTGCGCACTTTAATCGATTTCGTTATAACAGTCATTCATCAAAAAAGGGTAGTACCGTTCGTCATAGGAATCTTTATCGTCATAAAAGATGAAGTATGAGTAAAAATCTTTTTTATTTTAAATGGAACTGGTGAACGCGGCAGAAGGGTCCGTGGGAATTATTTAAATATTATACAACGTGATAAGAATCTTGTTCCCTTAAGAGAATTCCTATCTAACTTGATCGAATATTCTATCAACATCGTCGTTTGTCTACGCCCTGGTTAAAATTCAACAAAGTCTCTTGCTTCAGAAGCACGAATTAATAATCCTATTTGCTACTACCAAATTATTTACATATTGTTAATAACAATTAGGTACATAGACCACCTGACATTGACCATTTTGTACCAGAATCGTCTTACAAGGTCCACAATTTTCTACAGTTCTCACGTTTTCTTCAAATATCAAATTTTAGGCTGCGACAAAAGCATACCCTATTCAGGCTCCAAAGAGAAAGCTATATCAAAAATTCAAACCGAACAGCACATATTTCATTTTTAAGAGTACAGCCCGCTTAAAGTTGGGCATTTTTCAACAATCTTATAATTGAGATTGTTCTCAACCTCAACCATTTATGCATGTATATCTGAAGTATAGTACCTCACAGTTCAGCGATATCATTATCCTCACTAACTTTGAATAGTTTGCAGATCTCAACTTCAAGATCCAAAATATCAATCAAAAGTCTGTACAATGAGTTGTACTGAAATATTTGCGGAAAGCAGTTCCTTTTTGAGTGAAGATTATTACAAATTGAGAGAAAAGTAAGTACTGACAATTTCAAATATTTTCACATGTTGTCTTGTGGCTGACAAAAGATGATTGAATGAAGTAACCACATACTTACTTTTTAGATATATGAGTAATTTCGCAGAAATTTCAATATTTGGAGGTCGAAAATGTGCCAACCTCGAGTTTCATTTCCAAAGGTTCTCAGATGTATTTTTTGACTATTGAATTTGTATTTTTTGACTAGTATCTCGATTTCGGATCATACTCTGATACTTCAAGTCTACGAGTAATTGAGGCCGAGGCAACCATTCACGAAAAGTGACTCACGATTGTTTTGAGTTTTTTCTGTTTACTGAGAGTCGGATCCTGCTGAATATCAAAATAGAAAATCATAATCACTCTTACATGACTTTGCGAATATTTTCCTCCAGAATGAAGAAATAAACGAAAGCTACAGACTTTTTTACATATTTGCAATCCATTGAGATCTCATTTTCGACAGCAAATTCTCTCACAGACTTGGTAAGTTAGAATCGTTGCTAAGTGAGTCTGATATATACATATAACCATGGAGTTTGAATCTTCCTATATTCTTTTATTTACACAAATTCATTCTGCAAAATACTATAAACTATGATATTAGGTATTCTTAAAGCTAAAAAAATTTTTTTAGATCAATGAACAAAATACCTAAAATCCGAATTTGATCTCTACGAAAATTGGCGAGTGAGTGATATGACCATTCATTCAGAATAACATATTCTGGGCAAAATTGATGATATTACTCAGGTTTCAGAGAAAATCGCACATGTGAGTAATGATGTTGAATAAATTTTATCAAAGAATTCCACCTTTAGTAAATTTCAAAAAAGTTCTTCTGTCTTGATATTATTTAAACGAGGTACGAAACGTGTTTTTTCCCTTCATTACTTTGGTACGAAATTTCACCAGAAAGACTTTCTTCGAATAAGCTGTAGGAAAAATCTACGCAAAATCGGTAAATGAGATTCATATACAAGGTATCCGAAGAGAAAGTACCCCACCCTCCTCCTTTTTTTTAGGAATGGTTGGAAATTATCTAGAACTTGTGTCTTCTCATTATGAGAGAAACGTCCGATAGTAGCCTGAAGTAATGCTCACACGGTTCCGGGCTGAGGTGGTAAGCACTGATGGATCTCTCACTTGATCGCCCAATGCCCTCGGCATCGGACATCGAGGAGAAAGGGATTTTAGACGGCCGGGCCTGACTCTCGGGTCCCCTGCACCCAAAACCGTCTTAAGGGCTGAGTATGGCCTGCCTGGACTGAGCGTAGTCCATGCAAGCTGAACGAGTCTACGGTAAGAAGAAAAAACCGCCCGATGGTGATCTTGTTTTTGACCTTGTAGGTCATTTTCGAGGTCATTTGGAGGTGAACTCAAATTGTCCAAATTGAAACACCTACTTTCGACCTCGGATTCTGGTAGATTTTGAAAAATGTTGATACTTTTGTCCAAAATATTAATCAACCCGACGTGATCTTAACAAGGTGAATACCGGTGGATGATGACCCCCGCAGCTTCATGAGTGGGCAGTATATCAAAGCGGAATCGAGCGAAATTCATGACCTCTAAGATCGAAGCCAAGGTCATTAGCTCACTTCTTGCTTTGATCATAAGCAACTTTCATCCCAAACACTCTCATGTACTACCTACTCTCAGAGCCACGGAGGTCATCCTCCACCGGTATTAACCTCTAGCGATGAACTTGGATATAACCTTTGAAGTCAAAACCAAGGTCACCATCGAACGTCCCCTAGAAATAAGGAAGAATGTACTCCGGGGTTTTCGCAATTCCTAGGCGAGTCTGGAAATACAGGGAGAGATGCTTACTTCCCGGAAACCCTGTATATGAACATCCACTGCGCCATACACAAAGCTAATCATTCTACTAACATTATAAAGTGTATAGAGTACTCAACATTACGAATAATGTCTCTCTGGATATGCAATGTGAAACATTTCGTCCTTGACGAAAATTTCAATTCATTTGTAGAGCCACTCTTCCGTGGCTACTATCTCACCTATAATACAATCTACAATCGAGCAACAAATTGCTCACCCTCAGAAACTTTTTCGACAGCAAATTAGTCAACACATCAGGATAAAAATATCGTTATTTCGACATTTTCACAGCCCAGTCCACACAATCAACGTAGAATAAGCTCGAGCACCGAACCTTATTATTCAAGGCATCGTAACTGAGCCACAAAATTGAACCTCAGACTCCGACGTACCTGCAATAAGCTGCATCATCGATCAGTTCTCTTGGTATCGACTCTTCAGCTGGGCTCTGATCCGATAAGCTTGCCGCGTGTCTTTCAACATCTTTCAACACCCTTAACAAATTACCTCCTACAAGTTTCTTTATATCGGAGCTTGGCCATCTTCTATCACGTGTAAGTTCAGCTAAGAGTAGAGGATATCCAGAAACGTCTGGCAGCTCTGTCGGTGGACTGTGAACCAAAAATTGATACATTTACCATTCAAATATCAAAGTTACGGGTCGTAAAGCTTCGTATATTGATATGCATTTTTTGGCCGACACGGTTTGGTGGTTTTTATTTATCGCTTCAGGGTATATATAGAAGTTTGGCGCATGGACAGTTGAGATAGCGGATGATCGTGCAGTCAGCTTTGCTGCTGTGCTGATTGGGCGATATTGCCGGTTGAGCGGTCACGTTTTGGCTTGAATTTCACCGCGGGGAAAATTGACGAGATTGATTCATATAGAACAAGTGATTGCGCATGCGGTCGATGAGACTTTCCGATGGTTTAGATTCTGTTTGCGTTATCAGTTGATTTGAAGAGATTTAGTGGCCGATGAGAATACCAGAAATTTTGTGTATGCACCCTTTAACCCATAGAAACCGAGACCATCTAAAGACGGGTTGATATTTAGTTTCTCGAGTTGATTCACCTCCTCGGAGGTCCTAATTAGGCGCAATGCATATAGAATCTCATATACCATTCAAGAACGTCACTTATTAACCGGGTCATCCACGGCGTCATAATGAGATTTATCACAACTTTGGTTATTTATGAATATTCTAGGCGAGCACTGGAAAACCCCGTAGACTCAAACTCGTCTAAAAACTCAGGAAACATAGAATAGTGCTCGTACAATGACGAGTCATTTTTACCAATCTCAAAATTTGGCCAAGCGATTTCCTGAGAGTGGTCTGGAACGTCGGACACTGTTGAACGGCCTCAATAACCATAAAAAACATCTAAGTATGGCGTAAAACAATATGATGGAACCTTGAGAGACATCAAATATTGATTCAAGTGTACGAAATTCAACATACTGTCCATGGGTCCTGCAGGACCCACCAGGCACCTATGGGTTAAGCACCTCTTCGTTGAGAATTCATGTTACTCTATTACAAAAACCCATAGAAAGCATCAACCGTTGGTAAACCCATCAAACCTCATGTAACTTTCTTGTAAATCGTTCAGAGGTAATGAAGTTATCACTACGGAAACGAGTGAAGTTTGATAGAGTTTATGCTCATGCTCTAAATTTATAACATCAGTGTTTTCTCCATCTTTCGGATGAGTACTATTATTAGTTTTTCCAGTTAATGAGAAAGTTAATATGGAAGCATCTCTTCTTGCATCGAAAGTCTTATCAAAATTCATCTCTAAAATTTCCATCTCCTAATTATTATAGAGTGAGTGGGCCTGATTGGAAATTTAATTGGACCTTGTCAATCAATCTAGAGCCATTCACTCAATTTCCGTTCACAAACTTGAAAAATTTGAAGTGGCTACGAGTGATTGAACACCTTGAATGAAATCGATCTTGGTCGTAAGAATGAGATTTTTTTCCCTTATACAGAGAATCACTTTGCAGCAAGGGCTTCCTGGGATTGCTCAAAACCGGACGCTTCAAGCTCTCTGACGCGACTGAATCGTCCGATGAGGCAGCCTCAAATAATTGTCGTGCAAGTGCACTGTTGGAAGTTTTGACGTGACCGATATAGTTGGGTCGGAAATTTCGCGCTATAATAACCCATAAAGAGATCCGTTCGGTTGATAACAATGGAAAAATTGAAAATTCTTATTCCTTGGAAGGACTTTCATCGATTGTTGCATACAGATTCTTTGAATACTTTTTATTCAACCCGTTTATCACAAAATTGTCCGCGGTATCGGAAATGCTATTTTTCTCATCAGAATATGTTTCTGGGGTGAAAAATGGCAAAAAATTGCAAAATTGCGGTTTTGAAAAGTTTTCCTATTTCATTTTTTCTCTCTCGCACATTTCTATATTGAGACTCCATTGGTATTTCATTTTGTTCCTTGTAGTGACAGATTATCCAGAATTTTTTCCAGATTTTTTCGATGTGTTACAAGAAATTAATTACGAATTCTTGAAAATCGATGATGTTCCCCTGTGGGGTCAAAGTAATGAACGGGGTAATGATTGTGGGACCAAACGCTAAGAAGAAATCATCATTTTAGAAAAGGTTTGCATATTCATATTCTTCCCCTCTTTCTTCATTCGTAAACTTGAATTAAAATAATTAAAAGCCCAGCCAAAATTTGTTCGTCAGCATCTTGCGTATCGGGTTGTCTATGTGGAGGGGGTGAAATGTGATGGATGGCCGTATGGGTCATGGGTGGGTCGATGGGAAGGTGGGTTGGTGGGGGGGGGGGTAGATAAGTTAGTGGTCAAGTGGATGGATGGATGAGTGGACCGATGGATGAATGAGTGAATAAGATTTGAGGAATGTGTAATGAGGAACGAGTTATGAGGACCGAGTCATGAGGAACGAGTTATGAGGAATGAGTTATGAGGAATGAGTTATGGGGAGACGACTTATGAGGAATGAATTATGATGAACGAGTCATGAGGAACGAGTTACAAGGAACGAGTCCCGAGGAACGAGTCATGAGGAACGAGTTATGAGGAATGATTCATGAGGGGCGAGTTATGAGGAATGAGTTATGAGGAACGTCGTATGAGGAACGGGGTATAAGGATCGAGCTACGAGGTACGAGATGTGGCTCTGGGAATAGAGATGCTGGAATCTCGTCCAACTTGTCTGGTCTAATTCAGTGTAGTTCGTTTTAGTGCGATCTGGTTAGGTCTTATTTGGTCTTACACGGTTTAGCTGGGTCTCATTCGGTCTAGTTCGGTGAAGTGGGGTATACTTGGGCCCAGATCGGTCCAATTCGGTCTCATTCGGTTTACTCCGGTTAAATTAGGTGTAAGTCGGTCTAGAACGGTCTAATTCGGTCTAGTTTAATCTAGTGTGGTCTAGTCCGGTCTAGTTTCTTTTAGTTGGGTCTAGTTCTTTCCAAATGAGTCTAATTCAGTCTAGTTCGATGCAGTCAAGTCTAGTTCGGTAAAATTCAATCTAATTCGGTTTTGTTATGTCTGATGAAGTTTATAATCTTGATCGGACTAATTAGTTCGGTACAGCTCGGCCCAGTTCGTCGTAGTTCGATCTAGTTTGATCTAGTTACAGATAATTTAGACCAGCTCGGTCTTGTTCGGTGCAGTTAGGTTCAGTTCGATATAGTTCGGTCTACTGCGATCTAGTTTTGTCTAATTCGGCTTAGTTCGGTCTAATTCAAACTAGCTTATCAGTAAGATCTTCTACACTGCTATTAGTACTCCGTGGTCACCCGAGGGTTAATATCAATGGTGCAGTCGCCGTGGGCTGATAATCAATCCGAGTCTCTGGTTTTATGCAGGGTCTTTAATTCATTCTTACGCCACATAGACAACAGCGCCCAACCCGCGGATCAACTCTTAATCTTCAGGTTACCAACGACTAATGAACACCAGTGTTGATAGTTCGGGCCTTTAATTTAGCCAAGACAGCCGTTTCGAAAATTGAGAACAATATATTCGAATTTTTTAATTTTATATATCTCTCAGCAGCTATAACTCAAGATAATACCATTTTTGCAAACTTCGTGAGAAACTTCTACCTGGCATCTTGAACCAATCACCAATCATCATTTTACAACCATCATTATTAAACTACAAAAGCACTTCAGGAGCCTCTGACTTATCGAGGACATTTACAAGCCGAACGAGTGGTAGCGAGTGCGGCAATAACGCTAGTATACCAAGATTTTCCCAGGAATCCCCTGAGTACGTGGTCTAGGAAAGTAGTTGATATATATCTTACAGTTTTTTTTCTCGAGCTCATGCATAACTCCGAGTCTCCTAAATGAAGCCTATTTCTCGACAGTATATAGTCAAAGTCGCCTTCTTTATAACGAATTTACTTTAGAATCAACGTAACTCACTCTCATATTATAATTTGAATGAATTTTCTCATATACTCGTATACAGTCCCTACCATAAATAATGGAACACGTAGGGTCTCACTCAAACAGCGATATCTTCGATTTGATTTGTCGTACGGAAATTCTGAAAAAATGGTCTTGAAGAGCACAAAAAAATCTATCGACTTATGGGTTTTGATAGTTTTTTACGTGCTTTTCAAGTGCCCGTACACGTGGTTGAAAATCAGAAAAAATTTTCCTTCAATCAATCACCTACAATTTTGACGGGAGTGATTCAATCACAAAAATACTCACGGGATCTTGTAGATCGTTCAAAAATCTAAAAATTTGGTCCTCTTGAAAATTTTTGTACGACCCTTCCCGTCTGACTTACGAGCTCCGAAAGAAAACTTCATACTAACATAGGGTGTTTATGGAGATACTGAGCCTGGCACCTGTTCAATTGTCTCTCGCTCTATTCAGGGGCAAAATCGAATTAGAAAAATATCATGGCATATGATTTCGACGTAAACTGTTCTGATCTTTCTGAATATTTCATCAGATTTTGTCTGAGATTTGAGATAGCAACGATTTCTCGAAATTTGATGTGAAAATTGATAAATTTCGTGTTTTGCTCCCATATTTGAGGATGGAGGTCACATTTGAGACAAAATCTGATGAAATATTCTAAAAAATGAGATCATTTTACGCCAAAATCATGTGTCGTGATATTTTTTAAATCCAATTTTGCCCCAGAATAGAGCGAGAGAAAATTGAACAGGTGCCAGTCTCGGTATCTACATAAACACCCTATGTTACTACAAAGTTCTCTTTCGGAGCTCGTAAGTCAGACGGGAAGGCTCGTACGAAAATTTTACAGAGGCCCAAATTTTTAGATTTTTGAACGATCTACAAGATCCCGTGAGTATTTTTGTGATTGAATCACTCCCGTCAAAATTGTAGGTGATTGATTGAAGGAAAATTTTTTTCTGATTTTCAACCACGTGTACGGGCACTTGAAAATCACGTAAAAAACTATCAAAACCCATAAGTCCATAGATTTTTTTGTGCTCTTTAAGACCCTTTTCTCAGAATTCCCTTACGACGAATCAAATCGGAGATATCGCTGTTTGAGTGAGACCCTACGTGTGCCATTATTTATGGTAGGGACTGTAGGTTGATGTTAAGATATCGCTCACGTTCATCATAATACGTACCCAATTTCCGAGGGATACGAGGGATCATTATTCTCAAACTTTCCCAGAGCAAACACTTCAGAGTCAGAAGTTTCAAAGGGCCTTGGGTATCATCATTTTCTTCCCTGCCTTCATACGCACAGTGAAGATGTAACTGTAACTTTGAAGTCTGTCTTAAAAAACCGCGGGAGGCTGAGAATAGGGAACTGACATCATTCTGGGAAATGTTATGTTTTGAGAATTCGCGGCAAGATAGATATAGGGGAAAAAATTTGAAATTTTTACGACGCCTCTATGGTTTTCAAATCGTCATTGAAGTTTTGACTATTTTAATTGGCGTCATCCAATATGGCGGTGGCTGCACATGTGCCACTGAATTCGCCAACTGTTGTCATTTTTCATCGAAAATTCTCATCTGAATCACAGTCGAGCGCTTATTTTACTCAAATAGTAGAAGTTCGTGAGGAAAAACGCAGGTTTGCCTCAGATTATCGTGGAAAACACTCTGAAGTCACGTGACTGATGTGCAGTCGCCGCCATATTGAATGGCGCCAATTCAAAACCTAAAAAACTTCTGACTTGGATTGAAATCACTTTCACCACAAAAGATTTTCAAATCTTCATATATCGTGTCTCTTCCAACGTGAACGTCCATAATACGAGCATTTTGAAATAATTGTTGTAGTCATGTCAGTTCTCTATATATACTTATATGTAATTTTTCGTCACCAAGCATTGGCGTAATCAGGATTTGGAAGAAAAAAAGGTTTATCTGTTTTACGCAACCTTTTCAATGGATCACCAGACCCATACAACATATCGTTTAGAATTATGAACAGTACACGCAAAGAGGAAAATCCAGATCGATTTGTTAATCTATGTAACACTAGTTCCAGCTTTTCCTATGGAAATTCTGAACTTTTTCTCCCAATTTAATGTCCCAGACCTCGAAAATTATACGAGTCCCCCAAAAATCTACAAGAGACTCTTTTGTTTGGATTAAAGACATACATCAAATTAATTAACACGTTCACTGCGACGACGAAAATCACGTTCGGGTACTGTGTGTGATGGGCCCCACCAGTGGTGCCCGAAAATGGGATTTTGATCACCGCCGCACACAGAGTTGGATGGTGGGGCCCATCGCAGTGTAGGTGTTAAAAAATTGTAAAAGTCAAGAAAAAATATCATTAGAAAATTGTATAATCATACAGACATGTCTGATTTTGCGTATATCTAGTAATTTTTTTTCTTTTATTTGGCAATTCTTTCTTCACTGTTCTCATGTACTTCTCTGATCTCAACCAGAGCAATACATTTCGGTACGAGGGTGGGAACGTTGGTTTCCACCGAACGAGTGATATTTTTGGGCCCTAGCCGAAGGAAAGGATCGGAATCATCGCGAGAATGCGGAAACCACCCCGTCCAAGTGTCGGATACTATTTTTCCATCAGCTATGAGGGGAACAAGATGAAAAACCCGTGCGTAAAAGTTATTTCCCGCACAGAAGATGAAAGAGTATAGTTTTCATTCTTCGCACGAATCGATGTATTCTGAGTTCTGAGAGAATTCCAAGAGTGAATTTAGAATTTGCCCCAAAAAATGGAACTGAGTTGTCCTTTACTTGACGAATTTATCCGAGTTTTCTTTTGACAGTACCCTTCGTGATCCTAAGTGATATGTTTTATATATCTGTCGATCCATCTGTCTATGCCAGTTTTTGTATCGAGAAAATACATATAAGTATATATTTTAGGCCCCCCCCTCCTCCAAGATTTGTTAAGCCAGACTTAAAAATTACGGTTGTGCCCCCCTCCCCCCTATTCTGAATTCCAATAAGTATAGTTTGAATAGATACAAATGGTTATCCCCTCAATCGAATTCACGACGACATTGAAACACACACAATGACCATTAGGAGGAACTCATTAATTCAAAGATTTTTTTTGCATTTTTCTTCCTTCGATCGACAGAACCTCTGAATCTACCCACGAATATGGAATTGATGCAGGAAATTCAGCTACAATATAAGCTGGAAATTCATCATGAGAATTTTATCTTGACCTCGATTATGAACAAAGTTATTGAAGCCAGGAATCCGCATGACATGTCTTGAAGAGATTTTGAAAAAAAGTCCAATCAGGAGTTGGAAGAATTTTTTTATTAGGAAGTCCAAAGAATTCAAGGTTCTTTGACCGTTGTAGGAAGATGAAAAGTGATATCGGTTCGATACATTCATACAGAAATCAATTGATAAACGTTGAGGTTTCATCCCAGAGTCAGCAAGTTTTCCTCACTTAATAATGGGGATCAAAATTGATGCCAAATTACAAGTGTGTAATGCTAAGCGCTGAAAATATAAACTCATTTATCGATGAAATAGCATTTCAATCCTGCGCAGATATACCATATTTTATTGTTACATATTCGATATGATACCAATTTAGGAGCTCGAGCCAATTCCTTTGTGAAACAAGTCAGCGGAAAAAACGTGACTCAATATTCGGCGCGCTCAATCAAAGTAGATGGAAATGCATCAGCGACGATAAGCATTTATGATTATTCTGTTTGCAAAAAAAATCTCAACTGCAAAAAAACATTCAGCAAAGTAGCTTCGAATAAGTAAAAGTAGCAACCATTCCTCTTCAAAGATAAGCTCGTGCAAAGTCTCATGTTTATTTTCTCTACAGGAAATAAAAGGGCTCAAGTCACGCCTGTTTGCGATCGATCTGGCTATTCAAATAGGGTAGCTTTTGTAGATTTACATGGGAGAAGAAGGAGAAGTAACGGGATTGATCGAGCACACACGAAAGAAAAAAAATAGGAAAAGTAGAGAGTGTATATATGTAGAGGAAGATGGAGAATAGAAAAATACCTGGATATGCCATCATAGCCAGCACCAAGACCTACATGGTCGACACCGGCGATTTTCCTTATGTGGTTGATGTGAGCTGAAAAATGAAGCGTACGTTTTCTCATGCGATCGCTTATCTCTCACCCCTTCTTTTGATGTAGATCGGATAGGTAAAAGAGGCGGACAAGTAGATAGGATATATAAAAGAGAGTGTAGGTTGGGCAAGACGCCAAAATGGAAGAAAAGAAGGAAAATCTCTCTCTTGTCGTGTCGAAAGCTCACCTATGACGTCGTGCATTGATGCTCTATCTCCGCAGCTAAGATGAGCGCTGTCGAAGCTCACCATCACCAACCCACCATTCAGAGTCTGTAACAGAGATATCAAAGATGCATGAATATATGTACTATGGTTTTTCACATCCATACATACACATACATAAGAGAAGATATCACAAAGCGAGAGCGAAATAGGTATGCATCGAGATTAAAGCGCGCGGGCGATTTCGTTGTGAGGAAAGATGCCAAGATATGCGCCCAAGCCCTTTGCTGCACCTCTATCTCGAGCGCGCGCGACATCCTTTCTTCTCATCCCTATATTCCTTTCCCTCATACCTTTCATCCTCGAGCTGTTTTCTCATCTTGGCTCAACCAACACTCCAAGAGGATAAAGAATTTATCAACCCTGCTATTATAGTCGAGATATTGGTTACTACCGAAATTGTTAAGAGAATGCGGATTTGAATTTTCAACGAGATTTCGCGACAAAGTTAATTTTTTGATGCGATATGACTACTTTTGTTAGGTTCATTCGACTATTCACTTTTTTACTTGTTTCTTCCCATCCACTAGTAGAGGTCACCGAATCCTTAATTAATCTGGCAAACACCAGTGTATGAATTATTCTGATTTGCAATTCAAATTTCAGTAACGACGATACTTTTACTGCTCATCAGCTGTCTATCTTGTCGAGCATTTTAATTATTTTACGAGTGCTTCGTCTGGCTACCGTTTTAATCCGCTTCTATGGGATTACCTGGTATGCGGAGTGCCCGTCACATTCGGCACTGATAACAGAATTTTTTATAGGATCGTGAGAGCAGAGCATGTAATTAGAATTCTTCGAAAATTTTTCCAATGTTATCTGTAGATATTTGATTGAAACATGATAAAGCAGCCCTCCGTATTCGCGGAATTTGATATATTCGGTTTCTTCAAATTTGGGATTCCACCCTATTACAGAGATCTTTGCTTCCATAACTACCACAGGTGCTCCAACCTCCATCATGACCACGCTTACTGTATCTAGGACAACTATGGGTACCACGACCTTCACTATCACTATAGCTGCTGCATCCATGATAATTGAGAGCTGTTGGACTCTTAACGACGACTTCAGTCTTTGCTTCCATTACTATGACAGACACTCCTTCCACGACGACTACAGTCGTTGCTTCCATAACTACTACGGGCGCTTTAACCTCCATCATGACCACGCTTACTGTATCCAGGACAACTACGGGTACTATGACCTCCATTACCACTATAGCCATGGCATCCATAACTGCTGAAAGCACTCGGACCCCAAGGACGACTTCAGTCTTTGCTACCACGATTACTACGAACATTCTGTCTTCTATGACGACTACAATCTTTGCTCCCATAACTACGAAGGCAGTCCTGGAAGTGTCACGCATGATGGAAGTCTCAGCGCCCATAGTAGTTATGGGAGCGAAGATTGTAGTCGTCATAGAAGACAGAATGTCCGTAGTAATCGTGGTAGCAAAGACTGAAGTCGTCCCTGGGGTCCGAGTGCTTTCAGCAGTTATGGATGCCTTGGCTATAGTGGTAGTGGAGGTCATGGAACCCGTAGTTGTCCTAGATACAATAAGTGTGGTCATGATAGAGGTTAAAGCGCCCGTAGTAGTTGTAGGAGCAACAATAGTAGTCGTCGTAGAAGGAGTATCCGTTTTAGTAATGGGAGCAAAGATTGTAGTCGTCGTGGAAGGAGTGCCCGTTGAAGTAATGGAAGCAAAGACTGAAGTCGTCGTTGAGAGTCCAAGAGCTCTTAGTTGTCATGGATGCAGCGGCTATAATGGTGTTGAAGGTCATGGTACCCGTAGTTGTCCTAGATACAGTAACCGCTTTCATGGTAAAGGTCTCAGCGCCGTCAGTAGTTATGAGAGCAAAGATTGTAGTCGTCATAGAAGACAGAATGTCCGTAGTAATCGTGGTAGCAAAGGCTGAAGTCGTCCTTGGAGTCCGAGTGCTTTCAGAAGTTATAGATGCCATGGCTACAGGAGTAGTGGGGGTCATGGTACTTGTAGCTGTCCTATAAATACAATGAGCGCGCTTCTGGTGAAGGTCAAAGCGCCCGTAGTAGTTCAACGGAGCAGAGATCGTAGTAGGAGACCATAGAATTTGCAGCAGTCTTAGATGTAGTGAACGTCACCGTAGTCCTAAAAGCAGTGACTCCAGTTATGGTGGGATTAAGTGTGATTGTTGTGTGCGCGGAAGCAAAAGGCCAAGGTCACTGTGACCCTCGGAGTGTCATGATCAATGACACTCCGAGGGTCCGATCACAAAGTCCGAAGTGATCAATTTTATGATCACTTCGGACTTTGTGATTCCTCGGTGACTACAATATCGCATGTAGGATTTATACTTGTACTCAAACCTGCAGTACGAGTAAGATCACAGATTTTAAGACCTCTGCAGCCATCTTAACCTATACCACGTCTATGGTCACTGCGTTTGTAATTACTTGAGGCAATATAACCTTTGTACCAACGATCGTTTTGAGCATCCTGACTTCCACCACAACTACGGTCTTTGCTGTTATGACGTGTACTTTCACGGTCCTCACGCTCTCACACATCATTTCTATAAACTCCACTGCGAATATGCCTTAGAATACAATCTTTTCCGTAGGTCCTCTGGGGGTTTTCTTGTTACTCTTCCCTCTACATAGACTATGATCACTTTTCAATTGACTAATTCGTTCACCCTAGTTCAGTAGTAGCTCTGATTTCTGGTTTCTATGGGAAATTTTACGGATTTTGGTTGCATCTGCTCGAAATTACAGATTCAACATACTCTGTGAGGTCAATTTTGACCTCATACCCTCGGAAACGTGATGGGGGGGAGAGGGGTCAGTCTGAAGTTGGATGTGACCTCAGAACGCGATCTTATTGTAGAATACCATGTTATTCGTTGTCTATAAACAAGACGTTGTTCGACTGCGAGCGTAATGAATTCAATTCGCGAAACATTTTTTATTCGAGAAATTAATCGTTCATCTTCATAACACGAGATTACGACCATGTTCCAGCATTTGTAACACACACCTCCGTCCTCAATATCCCGAAAAATTGGATGGAGACTTCACTCAAAAGACTCTCGTATGGCTGAGTAGATAGAATAGAGGATCGGTACCAAAATGTTGATCCTGGCAGTGCTCAAATTACCCTCTCTATCCTTTGAAAATAATCTCTCTTCGCTTGAAAAGCTTTGTTGTACGCCTAGACGACATGCAATTAAACCGCTCGTTAATTGTTGTGGTCTCGGGCTGGAATAGGGTCACAGTTTATTCATGGAAGCTACCCCCCAATATGAGCACTTAAATCATGCAGAACCGCGTCTACTCTCGCAGGTTTTAGCTTTGAGATGTGAATGAAAACAGAAGCAGCTCGGCCAATTATACTCACACTACAGGTGATTAACAACGCAATTTAACTTGGGGCTTTAATCTTGGAACACATACCGAATAACTTTACCCCCAATACGCTAAACTTTGTATAATAGACGTATCGTAGAATATTATTTGAGAATCCTATGGGGAAAATGATTAAGTGCAAGATCTTGCAGAATTTAAGGGATTCTCTTGTCGATGAGGAAGCAATTCATTCATAATAATGGATGTTTAGCCCGCAGCGTTCCAATTACTTTTGCGCACTGAATGAGGATAAGGCGGGAATCGATCTTCTTATTTATGGGAAAGAGGAATATGAATTCCAAAATGAGTTGGTTGGGGATGGAAAGTCTGTAACGATAAACTTTGATCTCCTTTTTTTCTTCCTGGAGTCAGCGACCGCGGGAGTTGAAATTTAATGGGAGCTATTGATTTACTGTGTCTAAATTTGAACAGAAAGTGGCATAATTAATCGATGCAATTTTGATTTATCGGTCAGATTTTCAAGGCTTTTGACTCTTTTAATTGCACGCAGAGGTTGTTGCCAAATCTCAACAATAATCGTCCTAAAAGTATGGCAAAAGGCTGTATTCGAGGAAAAGTGATGAGACTCGTTTGTGTGATGTATCAAGATTTAATGTTGTACATGCTCAAGGACTTAGTTGAAGAAACCTCAAAATTGACCCTTAAATTTGAAGATTTCTTCTGCAGAATTGTGCCAAATTCAAACTTAGAATCTACGAATATGCTTATCGATTGGCAACATCTCTCCTATTCTCCGATCTATAGAATTTCTACAGGTCGATTTCCATATTTTTTTAGAGAATTCGTGCTATTTTGTCACGTTTGATGAAAATAATGATGTAACAGTGGAGTTCAACTCTGATCTAAATAATAATGTTCATGGTCGAATTGTTTCTTTTTTGTACTCATAATGAGCCGTTTGATATGATATATTCGGATTCAGCATTGATTATGGAGTGAATTTTCAAAGGCATCTACCTTGGAAAGATGATGACAATAATAATCAAAAATATTACATAAGCAGATATAGGATCCTATCAACCAGACCGAACAAGCTGATTCTCTATAGTCTCTTCGAATTCAAAGTTGTGAGTATTCGTTTTTGCACTCTGTGGAATATTCTTCCTGCAGAGCTGAAAACAAGGTTAGACATCATCATGGGAGTCCAAAAATTATTATGTCCGTGTGCTGAATACTATTTTTCCATCTCCATCGAGAAGAAAATCTGAAGATTTCGCAGATTTTCAATTTCCCGCCCACAGTATATTGATGAATATTTGTTCGTCATACTCAGTCAACGATCCTGCCGATGAATAAATTTGGAAGATTTTGAGTTGCATAATACACAACTCTACTATCCATTATTTTGCTTGATTTCACAAGGTCAAAGCTGCCTTAATACCAATAAAGAACCAAGAGCGAAAAGATTTTCCCACTTTCGGGGCACAACATAAACATACAGATGCGAAAAGTTGCAGTAAAGCTCGCATCGCTCACAACCTTACTGAGCCGTACAGTGGCAACGAGGACGACGACGACGACTGCTCGTTGCCATACGACTCTGAAAATACGAGCGTAAGCCTCTGCTTGCAACACACCAGGTAAAACCCTCATAAATACCTCCTAAGCCTCCACAAGCATATTTTTGATCCACACATGTCGTGTACCGCGAAACTACTATTACCCTCTCTCACACCATATCCTGTATCTCTTTTGAAGCAAACTCTCCTCCACTCTCTTTCTCTCTGAAACACGCCTCATGACAATTTATATTTCTGACGAATCTAGTGTGTTGTTGTCCCTTTTATATATATATACTTATGCCTACGTGCACAGTCGGCTCAACTGAAAGAATTTAAAATTAAAATTCGCATTTGCGCCAAAGGGCTGTTACGTGCTTGCTCGCGTCCCTGTATACGAGTTACCCAGAGACGAATGGAGTATCTAGACATTTCAGGCGCGCGCCCCCGCGTTCGCGAGAATCAAATTTATGTATGTCCCGGAATAGAGAATGGAGCGAGACGCGTAAAATTTGCTGGCTTTGGTCGTGAATCGTGAATGATTTTCGGGTTTTCGGGAGAGTGAAAAGGTGGTTCTTGGAAAACTTTGTTACTTTTGAGTTGGAATATCTGTTGTGATATCAAGGGTATCTGACTTAATGGGAAAGTTTTTGGATGATCTTTTGAAGTTACAGTGGTATCTGTCTTATTTTGACATAATCATTGAAATTTATGCTGAGTTTTCCGAAGAATGAGATAAAAGTTGCAGCTCGAAATTTGAAAGCTCAATCATTCATGGAGTTCCAAGTAGATTACGTTCTCTTAGCTACTGCGATGATAATATCTCACTCTGACATCCAACTTCGTGAGGGCCCTTGAGGCTCATTAAGGAGTACAAGACTCGCTTCAGATGTTGATTCAGTCTCTGATAAATGCATAGCTTCATCTCAGGATGCAACCTTGAATAATGTCTTAAATCTTTGCGGTGATTTATTATGACGGCTTGTTCAAATGCTAAAAGATCAGGATTTAAAGTAGAATTGCAGAAGTGTAAATGAAGCGTAGAATAAGAAAGAAGTAGGAAAGTCTCATAGAATTTTTGCCGAGGACTTCAATAATTGAACTTCAAAGAATTGTGATTAAGGTAGAATCAAGTCGTTTGTGAGAATTGCCTCTCATGAGCCATAAGAAAGATATGACAGTAAGTTACTGTGTAATTTAGAAAAATTGGATGAGGTCGGGGCTTCCAATCAGATCAAAGAATCGAATGTTCTATTCTTATCATCGAAGTAGAAGTATTAAATTGGCGAAATGAAATCTCTCCAAGCTTTGATCGTATCAAGATCCAAGCTCCATTACCTTTATACTGGTTCGTTTCCGTGTAATTCATAATACGACTGCCTGCCTGGCTCCACAACTTTTTCTCATCGATCCGCGAAACACATACACGAGGGATATCCGGCTGAGGCGGAACTTGGAGTTGTGAAAGAAAAAGAATGAAGGATTAATAGAGCGTAGAAAGCTTACACGAGGGACACAACAACGCCCAACGTCGAAACCATACACACCCACACACACGCATAAATGTATTTTATTGTACGTATGTACACTCAGTTGTGCAGAATAAGTCGAAGAAAGGATGGAGCCTCTGGTTTTGTGAGACTGTCGGAACCGAACTAGTTCAACGTTGTAACTTAGAGTGATAGATGAATTCTGATATGGAGTCTGGTGAGAAGAAAAAAATGGCTCCGAGAGTCTGCACTCTTTTGGAGAGATGAAATTTTCCGCTATTTCTTGTTTGGTGAAAGTGGTGGTATCTCAAATATGTTCCCAGCATCATTTATCAGAAGCATTGAAGTGCCATGAGATTGCACGTTTCCTATCTGCGAAGCGTCAGTCTACACAATACTTTTTCGTTCCTGAACAGCAAGATCAATGCAAGATCCATTTTTATTGTACTGGGCTGGCGTAGGTTTTGGGAATGATTCAGATTTTTCCTATTAGACGAGTTTTGGGTTTTGAAACTTCATTCTTCTAATGGGAGATCATTTTGAATGAGAATTCGCTACTGTCATGGCAAGAGTTATGTTTAGAAAATAAGGGAAGAATCGAGCACAGAAGAAGGGATTTGAAAATTTCGAGAGCATTCAAAGTCATCGAACATTCAGATGATCCCCGGTGTGAAAAATTCGTTGAATGTTGACAAGGCCAAATTGTTTTCCTCGATTTGGAAGACCTTGTACAGAGATAGAAAAATTGCGTTCTTGGATGGGACTTTTTTGATTGTTATGGTTATTATCAATTTCACATTACTTGGTTGTCATAATAGGAATGATTGAGGGTCTTTCAACGCTTATGTGAAAAAGCCCCAACATGCCCCCATCCTTTCAAGCTGAGTAAACTGCATGGAGTCCATGCAATCTTTCTTATCTCTGTGCAACCATATTCATACCATATCATTTTGTCAACCCAATTTGCTATTCCCGTCTTCTTGAACGCGATAAACTCGTCCTGAGTGGATAAGAAGTTATAGCGCACATTTTTTCGAGATAATCACATGGGGGCATGTTGGGTACACGCCCATGTTGGCCTTCATGATTCAAAACTGATCTCCGTAATTTGCATATAGAATCTACATTCGAGTCTTGCAACTCTAACATAAGGTTTTAAAGATCCCGAAACAAGGAATCAAGTGCGTTAGAGCGAGTACGTTAAAATTGGTTGGATCAAGAATTGTTGGTCTTGATTTTACTGGGTGCTGATTCCTCGGCAATTGTTTTACTTTCCGCTTGTAATGAAGATTCCTGGTTGATCCTGCCAGTAGTCACATTCTTGTATCAAAGATTGAGCGGCGAAACTGCGAATGGATTATTAGATCTGTTATGATGATTCCTTAGACTTTGCCCACATTTACTTGGGTAACTGTGGTAATTCTAGAGCTGCTATATGCAAACCAGAGTTTCGACCAGAGATGGAGAGCTTTCATCAACAAAGAATGCAAATCTTACTTCAAAACCTTTTAGAGACGCAGGAATTATTCGGGTCAGTCGGAATTACTAATTTCTTCATATTTTTCAATGTAGCAAACGTAAAAAGAATTGCGGGGAGGTTAACTATTTCGGAAACGTGATTCGATCCATAAATATTTCTAGAATTCGAGAGACAACCATTTTGGGTACCTCTTCAATTTACAAAGAAGATAATCGACACAAAATCGTAAACAGCTATTCGTCCAAACAATTCATGTGAGATAGGATATCGTAATGTCATTGAACAAGACAATTCTCTCCATATTATCTGATTCGTATCCAAACGTGCAATCACCCGCTCTTCAGGTCGGACTTTCATTTTTGAAATATGAACTATCCTCAAAGATTCGCAGCCTTTGGAGGCAACTCCCCCAGAGGAACGAATCTTCTAGAGAAGGTACATACAAGAGTTCAAACAAAAGACGCATTAAAAAAGTCAACGAACCCTCATAAGATGAATGACGTACTCTTAGACTTAATGTACTTACTGTTGCTCAAACTCCATAGCAGTTATGCTCGCAAGCTCTACCTAAGCCCGAATCTTTAACGAGACATTTGTCCTTCCCAACAAGTCCAGTACAAACCTCAGCTTCAACAAACTTCCTCTTTGCATCAGAGTACTAACAGCAGCAGCAGCAGCAGCTGCCCTCGTCAGTTTAGCACGGTCGAGTGTGTGTGTGTGTCCCTGAGTAGACTTATAGTGGCCATGCTCACCCCGCGTTTGGTCGTATGTACATCGCATATATAGAGGTGCAGAATTTACATGACCCTTCGTCCAAGCTTTGCCACGAGTATATACCGGTTGTAATAGCTCGTTGCGCAAGTGTAAACGGAACAAACGAGGTGGCACCGTGTACACAACATTATACATACACGAAATGGTCAAATTGGTAGCCTTTACTACTATACTACTACCATTACCGGAGCTTCTGCTTGTTTCCCCGTATAATTTGACGACCAATGAACATACATATATACATATATATATATATATATATATGTGTGTGTGTGTGTGTGTGTGCGTGTGTGTGTGTGTGTGTGTGTGTGTGTGTGTGTGTGTGTGTGTGTGTGTGTGTGTGTGTGTAGTAGTAAGCTTTCAATGTGATGTCCAAGACTGTTTTAGTTTTACTGAAGGGTATTCGATGGATGAAATTGATACTCACGAGATTTTTGAGTACATCGTCGGGTACGTTGCTCGATGAGTTGCAGAGCGCTCGGGCTGCGCTGTGCGAGAAAACTACTGGTGCAGTAGACACGGCCAGCGCGTCTCTCATTGTGTTCAGTGATACATGTGATAAATCTACTAACATGCCTAGCCTGTTCAATTCACGTACTACAGCTTTGCCAAAACTCGTTAATCCATCGCTGTAGAAACCTAATGTTACAAGGTCCTTGTCTGGATCGTCCGCTATTGCCGAGTCCGCCCTGCAAAAAATAAAAATACGACGGTCGTTAGTTGTTGTGTGCAAATTGGATGTAGCACTGGAAGTATGATGTCGGGACATTGCATGAGATGTCATATAATTACACTAATATCATTTACTCCTTGCTGTCAGAGTTGCCTGTAAAACTAATTTCAGCTTCGGTCCATTGAATAGTTTGGATGGCATTCTTTGATTTGGATCGTTATTTCGATTTCTATTTCTATTCCAGTGTATTCCATTAAAGAAGATTGTCATCTAGGTAGAAGTTTCCAAATTCTTATATTGACTGGAGTTCACAATTTTGTGATTTTGATTTTCGGTCATTCTGATGAAAAAAAAAAAAAAAAAAAACAATGAATATGTTCACCCCAGCTAACTTGATTGGTTTTCGGATACATTCGAGAGTAACGCCTGAGGCACTTTGTCTAGCTTTAATTTTCTGATCTATCGCAAATTCATGGTACAGTCTGGTCGTCCTCCAGCTCTAAAGAAGTACCTCTGGAGTACTTCTGAAGTACTTCAATTTTATGACATTTTCCTAGCAACTGAAACTGATTCTCGGAAGTGAACGAAAAATTCTGATATTTGAGATGACCCGACACTACTTATTACCGTGATGAATTCTGGGCGAAAGAACCTACTGTCTTGATAGGTTCCTAATTCTTGCTCTGATTCTGCTAGTTATCATATTCTTGCTTATTAACAAGATTCACTTTAATCAGGAAATGGTTCACAACAGCCCATTCCGTATCGTCTGACCATTCATAGCACTATACTACTTCGAGTAAGTGTTTTTAGCTAATACTAAACTGCTACGTTCATCGTTGTGATGCTGAAGAATGATTCGGCTTGATATTGAAATTTAAGGGTAGGGGCTGTATCATGGAAACGATTTATCATAACCTTGTATTTAGTTAGAAGAGTGTGTTACGATCTTCTCAAATTTGGTCGATAATGTCACTGCAAATACCCATATTTCTCTAATTTTGCTCAAAGAAGTAGTGAAGAATCTTTTCAGAGAGTCTCTACACTTTATGCGATGCAGATCAACCTCAACCTCTTGATTGTGATTGAACAGTGAGTCTTCCGAGTCTTGGATTTGAAATAAATGTGTGAAAAGACATCATGAGGGTCTTAGAAATAGCTCTTCAACTATGCAGTCTTTGATGAATCAGATATCACTGGAGCATCTCATTTGAGTTCTGCTTGCTCTGTAAGCCCTTCATCAATAATAAATACTTTATACACAAATTCTGTGCGAGAGTCCCACAGTGGAATAGTGATGGCGCTGTGTTTTTTTCCAAAGAGTCAAACTATGAACCATAAATGATATCATTCTGCTAAAAGACCGATTTATCCTCAAGGCCGAGTTTTGATATTTATTCACATCACTTATTCCGTCTGAGTGACGATGGTAATACCAGG
Source organism: Eretmocerus hayati (assembly GCA_029851415.1). Lineage (NCBI taxonomy): Eukaryota > Metazoa > Arthropoda > Insecta > Hymenoptera > Aphelinidae > Eretmocerus > Eretmocerus hayati. The sequence continues at coordinate 156,801,572 of CM056741.1, forward strand.
AGTAATGTTTGAGCTCGAGACGAAATAACTGTATGACTTATTCCTGGAATAGGTATTTCCGACGCAGCTCTAAGAATAATAATGATTTCTCGGAGTTGTCTCCGTGTCGTAGCAATAATAAATGAGAACGTGGGTTTGCACTCGTTTTCGTTCAGAAATGTTTGTGTTCGAGGAAAGCCTTCTAGTTTCTGAATTGTGCGTATTTCTCACCTGGATCTCCTTTTCATTGCATAACGTTCTACAAACTTGAATAAAAGAGATTTATAATTGCCTTGCAGTTCAATTAAATCGAAAATTTCTTCTTCCATCAATTCCTCAGAAGCGAAGCGAAAGTTCATTAGGACCAGCTATACGAGCTATTATGAAATTTGATCAAGAATTATTCCACTGGTCGACAATGTTACTTCAAATTCAAATATTGCTAATTATATTGAAACAGAGTTGGTCGAGGAATAACAACTTTCGAGAAGCCTGACTGGGCGTGATTTATTTTGATTTGACTGAATATTATACATGACATTCTGTGATTTTCGCTATGCTTTTACGGGAAATTCCATTAGTGAAATAATTGTGGGTGAGATAAATTTGTGTCCGTCCGCCATCGCTTAGTTATGCGTTTGCTTGATCAAGTACCCCACAAATAATGATCCCATCTTTGATTTTTTTAAATAGTTTTTTCCCTAAAGGAGTGGAATGGAAACCGAATCAATCACAAATGAACCTTCCTGCTATTTATAACCAGTCTCACTGAAGTGCCTTTGAATTTCGGAAAGTGCAATTGATGGGAAATGAATAGATCGAAATATTGCTTATTTTCATATTTGATTCTATTCTGTGAAATTCCATAACTGGACTCTAATCGCTCCGTTAATTACTAGTCTATTGGTTCAAAAATAGGCAATATTCAAAATTTCAGCGTGAATCCATTGAATATCAAATGGTGATGTTTATTCATGAGAGCAAAATTTTAGTTTGATCTACATATCCAGCTATATGGAAATGTAATTCAGCTATGCTTCGTGTGGCACGCAATATTAACATTGACATGATTAGAATAGTAATTCGTGACTAAGCGGTTCTGAAATTCGATACTTTTCGCATCACTAATATTCAATAAACAGATGTTGAGCAAATTCGTTCTGAGAACTGTATTACAAATGTTGGAAAGATTCATGAATAATCAAAATTTCTCTTGGATCTTCATTGAATCAGGAATCTTTCTTTGAAAATTAAGCTTATGAATTTTGAAGGTTGAAGGTTTTCATGATCTAATTCCTTCCACCGGTATTATCGAATCTGTTGATTCAATAAATGAGAAAAAAGAAGAGAGCTCTCATTTTTTAACCAAGCAAAGAGATAGAGAGGTGGAGAAATCGATTGGCTCAACGCTCCACGAATGAATTTAAATGTCCAATTTTTCCGTTACGTGAGTATCATTTGCTTCACAAAATTGTATCCGATTCGGGTGCTGTAAAAACGATCGATACCTTGCCTCGTCCACAATCGAATGAGAGCCATTCAGAAACGATTCATTCAAGTTTGCCGCCTCTGTCGACTCTTTCAATGGACTTAAATAATACTTTCGTGCACATCCGGATGTGATTTATTCATGTGTTAGTTCAATGCAGTCGCATTTCGCTTCATATACATGGAAGTATTATCACAATTGTTTACAAAGTACAACGCGGAAAATGTCCCAAAATGTTCGTTTTTGAATTTTTGCAAATCCGAATTCTCGCAATTCCTTATTCCTTTCTTTTCGGGTATTCTGATTTTTGGTCTTTTCGAGTTTTATGCTTTCCGAAAAATTGACTTCACTCGGTTCTAGAGATAAGGGGAAAATTTATATCATTTCTCGCAGAGTATGGAATAGAAATGGATACAGGGTCGGCTTTCCAACCGAATTCATGCATTGTAAAAATGATACGCCTGAGTCGGTATATACAATATAATTTGATCAGTCCCTCATCCCATTGTGTTATTATTAATCACAAGTTTGACTTTCCTCGGTATAGAAGCATAGTCCTGGGAGAGTGTTATTATCTTTGTGATAAGATTCGATCGACAAGGCAAGAACAAGACGCGTCAGGAAATTGCTAACAGATTCAATCAGGGTATCCCTCGATGTCAGCCAGCGCAGAATAATCTCTCTATCCAATCCAAACTTCAAGCCGTTCGCGAGACGTATCAAGATCACGCCACCAATACGTTCTGTACCCATCAATCCTGACGAGGGTATCCGACAGGACTAGCAGAGTTTCTGACCGTTCCTCACTCATCAGTTGCATTCGATTAAATCGAATCTGTGCTGACTCCATCAGATATGATTCCATGCTACATGGAAGAATGTGAAAAAAAACAACCCAATATGAAACTCGATTGGAACCCTGTATCTATTTGGAAATTTTTCATCACCTGCTGACGCATTTTATAGCGTGTCTTATGATGTTTAATTATTAGTAAAATTTCACCTATTATTAAAAATCGTGCGCGATTTCTTGAAATAGTATTTGTTCTTTCAAACTTGGAGCTTTCCTCATAAGTGTGACAAACTTTAGCTATAGAATAAGAGCTCAATCATCATCGCGTTTGATGGTGAGAATCTGTCCTAGCAAAGGAAATTCACACAAATTATAGGTGTTATCGGCTCAAGATCAACTCGTTCTTTTTGAGATTGCTTTAGGATTTTCCTTATCTAGACACAACGAAAGTGCTCCAACTAATAGTCTATCGATGAAAATAGTTTTTCCATCATATTGACCTAGAATTATCCCGTTACTGCGATTTCACGCGCTAAAACTAAAAAAGCTCATGGAATTATTATACTGAAATTATCATATGAGAAATCATTGGCGTGCCAAGGACAAGAAAAATTCCCCGAGATTATTTTCACGGTCACGAATTCTTATATTTTAACCGGTGATATTATCAGCCCACCTACTTTCCACGACTGCCTTCAAACGATCCAAATCCATCAGCGTTATCAACAATAATGTCGAATCCAACTCACCACGGCGTGTTGCACTTATGCGTTAGGGTCATGTATCTCGCACCCAGATGATGAAAGCTCCTAAGAACGGCCATACTCGCTCCGATACTGTGTCCACCCTCAATGCCTACTAGACTCGCCAATACACCGTCTCTGTGTGCCTGTTCCAGCTCTGAACTCGACGCCACTAGCCTCATTTTTTGAGCGTATTTTGCGGCTAGCCTACGCACTACATCGATCTGTTCAAGGGTGAGCTTGACCGCGTCCAGGAACTGCGCTTCGCAAGGCACATAGGCGGACCAGAATTGAGCTCCAACAATCCCACGACGTAACCTTGCCAAATCCGTTTGCCAGCTAGGGCCCCAACTGGCATTCTGAGATAAGTCTTCGTCGAAAGGAAGATCTCGGAGTTTCGTGCTGCCACGCTGTTTTCTTAAAGTCCACGCAAAGTTGTTGTGCCTAAAACAGTAAAAATGGAACATTGCTCATTATTATTGTTGAACTCAGTTAGTAATTTAAGAGGAAATTCGATTTGACAATTGAATATGTGATGTCTGTGCTCATCAAAATACCGGGGTGGATCAAATTGATGTTGAGTTATCAAGACTCAGACAAATTGGAGTTTTCTCAAGGGCCTGATGCAGTGATACCTTGCAGCATGTGAGTCATTGCAAGTTTCTGTTCATCTTGTTGCAAACATTCGTCAGACATACCATGACAGTGTAATATCAGAGTCAGAAATGGTTATCGTTAAAAATGGGGCTAATATTCTCACAATCAGTAGTAAGGAGTAGCTTTAGTCAGACAGCTGGTGGGAACATGTTCTATCAAAAAAGTTTTTCTGCTAATCGGAATATGTTTCTGTTAAAAAATGTGATCAATGAGTCGTTGATAAATGTTCGATAGGGTTGTATTTTCATTCTCCATTGCCTCTCTTGAAGTGCTACATTCAAATCCTCGATTGCGAGACACTTTGGGGCTGCCTTAAGACTCGTGGCTAGACTCGATCTTGCTGTCAAGTGTTTTAAAAGTTGAAAAGGAGATCCAAGATCGAGGATGGTTTGAGGATTTTCATTCGATTCACAACATTATGGAGTATTCGAGGATTACCGAACTTCAATTCTTCGGATTTTCAGCTCAACTCGGTTTAACATCGATCCCACAAAAGCACTAAGATTTTTTCGAACCATCATTGTCATAGCGGTCAAGCATGTTTCTTGGAATTGCTAGGAATTGTCAAAAATTTTCCAGATTCATCTCATGCGTAACATGGAATGATCTCACAAGAGAGGACCACGGCGTTTGGGTTGCCAATCTTGCCCAAGAGTTTTTTACATTTTGGTGTGACTTACGAGATGAAGAATCCAGAGTATTTCCGTCAAATGGGTCTCCAGTCCAAAGATACAAGCACTGAGATGAGCATTGCTCATATAAGCCTATATCAATGAGTAATATATATGAGCGATTCCGCCGATAGTGGGATTTTCCGTGTTCCAAGTCCCTCCAAGGTTCTGAGGGTTGGGATGTGTATCAAAGCAATTTTCTGGGGTATATTTTACTGGTGTGCAACTATGTTGATAGTTTTTGAGACGATCTTAACGTTCAACTTGAGATCACTAGATAGAGATATGGAATAGCAAAGAACTCTTTTTTATCTCAGTTTTCTTGATTACGAGCGTGCATTTGCGAAATTGAGACATGGGTCGAATATACGCGAAGCTAATTGTTGAGATCAAGATACAAAAGGAAAGTACGTTGATATTTCCAAATCAGGGGGAAGTTGATCGTCTTATAACCATGGGCTACCGCACCAAAATCTGCCAAACTAATGAAGCACGAACTCTAGAACGTCTAAATTCACGCTGAAGTTCTAACTGTGATAAGATTCAAGTTCGAGAGCGTCAGCCGTCACGTCGTTGAAACCTATTCTGGTCTGTCGTTCATTGGAACCTCATCATGAATGCATAACTTTTCCCAGAATGCTTCTATCTGACACTGTCATCTCCTGCCAAATGTTCAGAGCTCATAACAAAAATCGAGTCACCCGTACAATTCCGGAAATGGGTTACACTTATCGCGATCAAACTAGCATTCAACTAGGCGGACTTTCACAAATTTTGGTTCGTTCCCATCCTGGAGGACACATACACACTCACACGTATAATAAAGTTATCGAACTTCCAAAGTTTCTCAGCTCTGCGTGACGCGAAGAAGTTGAGCATGCGAGAGGAGGGGGAGGGTGGGGGGGGGGAATAGCAACGGAGAGAGAACATTTGTAGGAAGGCAAGCCCGAAGTCGAGAATGCTTGCGGAGCATTTCCTGCATCGGAGTTTATGGATGCGGTGAAATTCAGAAGTACCAAGGGAAACGAATTGCAATTTCGAGAGCGTGTCATCGCTTCCACTTTACATTTTTCTTCTGGTCCCAATAAATAAATTTTGGGAAGCGACGGATGAAACAATTTGCGAATGAAGAAAAACATGAGTTGGTAAACAACCAAAGAATTTTTGAATTTCTACTTACATCCAGTCTAAACTTTGAGAAAAAATAAAATTCTTAGATATTTGAACTCTTCAAATCATGCTAGTCTTTCATAAATCGTCTACTATCGGTTTAAAAATAATTGACACCTAGAGAATTTCTGCTATCCTGGCTCCAAAAAAAATCGCTAATTTTTTTAACTGGGATAACGTCGAAGCACATCTAGTCGCGGCCATGATAAAAAAAATTTGAAGTCGATCGGATGACAACTGCGGCTGTAGCTGTTATCAGAATGTAAAAAAACGCGGGTATAAGGCCAATTTCAGAGATAGCTCGACTTTGGGATGCTACAGCTCTGCCAAAAAAAAAAATTCTGGGGCGCTGCAAAAAATGTAGGTGATAGATATTTGGTTCCCCAATAGCGTCCAACAACAATCAGCCAAAAAAATTGATAACTTTTGGAGATAATCCAGTTATTGTTATCTCGGGATCTATTGAGGTCGAAGACTTGATTCAAAAACAGAAAAATCATAAAAAAATTCTGGATGTCAAATACGAAAATGCAATATGAGATTTTAAATAAACAAACGCGTGGCAAGGTCGCAAAGTTGAAAAAAAATGAAGTTTGCGCCTATTGTGAGGCATTTATTGTCTTTTACAGCCGGGAACCGTAAAACCGGCGATGGGCAAGACTACCTGACCGCGGACCATAAAAGTCGTAAAGTTGCGGTCTCGAAGTCGATTACGGTACCATCAGTCTGCTTCGGCTGCAATAATGAAGCTGAATTTTCAGCAAAGAGAGCAATAAAATTATTTCGAACGTGATTTGGGCCTTGCGTTACTATTACAAATATCGCCGATTCATCGATGAAGCATTGTCAATGATGAGTCGAACAGTATATCAATGACGCGTGTGTGCAGGTGTCTTTCTCTCTCAGAGTTTCGCGATATCTGCATGTAAGTATTCTTTGGCGGATCCTTTAAATGATTGATAATGTACAATCAATACTTCATCCACATGATTCCGCTGGTGAAAGAGTTGGATATCATCCGTATTGATAAGATGATAATCAACAGTTGAATGATTTTACTATTATCTCGTTCGATCGTTGACTGATAATTATTGATTGTGCAAAACGCGCAATAACACGACATACATTCATTTCTATGATGCTATAAATGATCGGTCGAACAAGATGATGGTAAAATCATTCAACTGTTGATTGTCATCTTATCAATACGGATGATATCCAACTGTTTCACATCGGAATCATGTGGATACAGTATTGATTGTATATTATCAATTATTTAAAGGATCCGCCAAAGAATACTTACATGCAGACATCGCGAAACTCTGAGAGAGAGAAAGACACCTGCACACACGCATCATTGATATACTGTTCGACTCATCATTGACAACCCTTCATCGATGAATCGGCGATATTTGTAACGCAAGGCCCAAATCGCGTTCGAAATAGTTTTATTGCTCTCTTTGTTGAAAATTCAGCTTCATTATTGCAGCCGACGCAGACTGATGATACCCTAATTGACTTCGAGACCGCAACTTTACGACTTTTATGGTCCGCGGTCAGGTAGTCTTGCCCATCGCCGGTTTTACGGGTCCCGGCTGTAAAAGACAATAAATGCCTCACAATAGGCGCAAACTTTATTTTTTTTCAACTTTGCAACCTTGCCACGCGTTTGTTTATTTAAAATCTCATATTGCATTTTCGTATTTGACATCCAGAATTTGTTTATGATTTTTCTGTTTTTGAATCAAGTCTTCGACCTCAATAGATCCCGAGATAACAATAACTGGATTATCTCCAAAAGTTATCAATTTTTTTGGCTGATTGTTGTTGGACGCTATTGGGGAACCAAATATCTATCACCTACATTTTTCGCAGCGCCCCAGAATTTTTTTTGGCAGAGCTGTAGCATCCCAAAGTCGAGCTACCTCTGAATTTGGCCTTATACCCGCGTTTTTTTACATTCTGATAACAGCTACAGCCGCAGTTGTCATCCGATCGACTTCAAAAAAATTTTATCATGGCTGCGACTAGATGTGCTTCGACGTTATCCCAGTTAAAAAAATTAGCGATTTTTTTTGGAGCCAGGATAGCAGAAATTCTCTAGGTGTCAATCATTTTTAAACCGATAGTAGATGCTTCGTTGAGAAGTTTAGGACTAACTCGGAAAGATGAAACCGGTAGATACATCAGGAAATCTTTTAAGAGGATTGATTGCTCTAACGTACTTGGTGAAGTTCATCTACAGAACTGCACTCCAACCATAAAGTGCTTGAAGGTGACTCGACGGCTTAGCATATTGAACGCGGTTGCGAAGCATTACTATTTTGATTTGCATACACATGGCATCTACATATTGAGCTGCACAGATATGAGCTTGGCATACGTGATGAATTCAATAGTTCATGAACGATGGCCCAACTATATCAGGAAACTCGGAGATGCTTGGGGATGGGTCTTTGTTATTTAGATCACAAAATGAGATCGCGAGATTTCATAACTGATGTACCAAGATGTCAAGATATTTGAATGTAATTCGTGGTCTGAGTTAGAATCGATATCAATAAAAAATTGGGCATCTTCAAAAAATATGATCTTTCATCTGTCCGATTCACGTTAATTTCCTCTTCTGCTCGGTAAAGAAATGGAATTAAATATGTAATTGTGAGACTCGTCGGAATCATCGGATAAAAGAGTTGACTGATCAGTACACTTTATAGTGCCAGAACAGCACTATCTTGGATAGGATACAGGATCGGTTTGGAATGGAACATTTGAGGTCGTAAACCACTCACTTTTATTATGACAAAAATACAGCTTGTCCGAAAGAAATTTCATTGGGGTTCCTCTCGTTTTCTTTTACAGTAAATGACTCTGCGAAGGTGTTGATCTTTCACATTTTTCAACAATATACGAAAATTATAAGCCACGATTAAAATAGTGTTCATTATTTCCAAAAATATTATTTTCAAAAATCTCTGCAGGACCAAATTTCTCAACTGCGTTCTCTTCTTCCAAACTGTATATTTTGCGAGATTCATTGTTCATAGAATGCGAAACAAGTTTACCAATTCCCACCTCGATTGCGATTAAACGATTTTATTTCACTCAAATCTAAAAATTGCAACTTTGTACATGATTTTCCAGGTTTTCGTGCTATAAATATCGCACCAGATGGCGCGTAGGGTCATAATATACTATTGTACATCTTCTTCATCCCAATTTGAATCACTAAATTGATATGGATTCATTGCTTTCAACGAGTTGGATCATTTATTAGTCACTCAATAGTCATGTTCGGAAAAATATTTATGTGCCAAATACTCCAGAAGGGAGTACTCTAATTGTAAGTGCGAAACGCAATGTTGATGATTGCATCTGACTAACTCTCTGAATTTGACAAATGGGTATTCCATCTTCTTTACATAACGTAAAGATTGATCATGGTGGTGCGTACGTGAGCCAATAATTCTCGATTCAGACAGTCTGTTTCTATCTATACGCGAAGATAGTTTTTTCCACAGCCGACAACGCTCTGATGGAATATCATTGCCAACTTGACGGTATCTTAGTTCTTCGTGCCTGGCAAGACTACTTTCATATTGACGAGTACATGGGTCGTGCTAATTCAACAAATTAGGACGAAACTATCGTGCTCCCAAATATTTTTTCTCTTTCTTTACGCATTCTCAACCTGTTTTCGAGGTCATTATGCGGGACCTACATTTTTAAGTGAGTGTCGAACCACAAAGCCACCCCCAGCTTTTTTTTCAGAGCTGCCGGTCGACTTAATGGATTAAGCAAATACCTTCTTGCTGGGTAAGAGATGATAAGATCCAGAGGCTATTGACATTTTGTGACAGCGATGAGCTTTGCTCTGGGGACTACTCAAAACAAAATAATTGAATTCGTTGAATTTTGATTCATTATGCATAGAGGATCGACATTTATTGGCCGATATCCACATTTTCTCCACTGGTATAAAGTGTTGGGTAATAACTTTCATTCCATTGGGATACTGCAAGAGTTACCTATCAAAAAGTTTAAGAGGTTCCTGTGCAGATCGAAGTGCAGATATTTCATTGAAGAATCTTGACAATCGATGAAGTTGCAAGTATTTGAGATGCTTGCCTACCAATTATTGAATTACACATAGTTTTGAGGGTCAAGTTCTACAAGAATCGAACGACTATCCCCCTTTGAAAAATATTTGCAAATTTAGAGATAATATGATTTGGATTTGTTTTTTGGGTATGCAAAAAACACTTCAGACCATGAAGCAAATATAAATTTGAAATATCATCATCCCCAGTAAGTATGCATGTGAATGGATAGCACAAAATTATATAGACAAGGCACTTAAAAGATTGCTGAAAACAAAGAATAATTATCAAGATAAGAACACCCGATCTGCTCCTTATACCCAACATGCCACCGTACACCGATCTCTAGAATGGACACTTGTTGACTTTCGGAAAATCTTTCTTGGGTTTGTTATGTTGAAGATGGAAAAATGAGTGATTTGGACTGACCTCGAATGAATTCTCCATCTCCCAGAGAGTTTGAAGTAATTATTTTCATTTTTTCATCATGCACAGCGAGGAAATCGCTGAGGAAATCGCGCTATTAGTAAAACCGGTTCTAAAAATCTTTGGTTCTACCAATGGCAACCTACCTGAGCGTATTTTATTTCTTCTCCCAAGACCTTTAGAAAACTCTTCTGAAAGTTACAAAGCTCCAATCTGGAGCTATTTCATGTGTAAAACACGAAGATCAGTTATGAAACAAGAAGGTCAACATCGTAGTGTACCCAACATGCCCCCCGTATAGTTATGTGAAAATGGTGTGCAATGTGACTTTTTCACCTTTCACAACGCGTTCATCACGTCAAAATGAGCTGGAAATAGTGATTTGAACCGACAAAAAGACTCGAGATGTGGTTGCACCGCGATAAAAACGACATTATGCACTTCGTAACCGATTAATATTGCTTTATAGGATAGGGGCATGTTGGATACACTCTCGCAAACTCACAAGAAATCTCTTTGAGAAAAATTGTGATAGCTTGGGTCTAGTTGATCAAAATTGAAGTCATCTTAGACCGTTTTCAAGATTTTGAAACAAGCTTTAGAGTGACCTGAGGTACGTTAAAAATGTGAAAGGGTTAGCTCTTGATCCGCTTATGAAATTCACGAAGGCCCTTTCTTATTCGATTACAAAGACTTTGTTGTTGCTTTTATTCTCACTCCATTGCACCTTCACATCACTCAAATGAAGAATCATCACATTTTCTAGGCTCATCTTTCGGTAAAGATACCAGCAAGCAAGATCAATTTTTTTAGGAACCATGTTTCTTGTGAAAAAAATGCATTTATCAGCGATTGCCTGCTCAATAAATCTTATCTACCAAATATATCAACAGGTTGGTCGTACAGATAATCTCTCATTTGATCATTTTTAGCAGCATACAAACCGTAAGAACAAACGGAACGGAAATGCAAGTAACAAAATTCGTTAGGATAAGTCATTGGGTAATGTCCATTCTCAGTATACCGGTCAAAATCATTCCAGATGCCTAAGCAACAGTGATGTTTCCCGCCTCGAATGAGGGTACAAAAACTGGACTTCGTAAACGAACAGGTCTCTTTGTATCCTAGATTATTGAAGCATTTCCATTTGTCTCAGTCACGTAGACCTTTGGAAAATCATTAATTATCAATATTACATAGTAGGTAAATAGTGTATGCCGATGATGTCGAGTGCATTAATATATTTGTGTCATTCGCCTGACGTCTTGAGCGCCGTATCGGACCGTCAAATCAAACAATCAAAACGGAGAAATCGAAGAGCTACCAGCTCGAGCAGTGAAATGGAATTCACTCATCAAAAAGTATCTAACCTTGAGGATCCTATTCACCAACATCGATAGCTTTTGCTGTTATATTTAGAGTATCTAAAAGCAGTGATCCTCACTTTGTCAATAGTCAGATAAAATTGTTGAATAATTCATGGATCAATTCGTAGCCTAGTCATTCGCGGATTCGATTCAAATTATTCACGCTCACTCTCCACGATTACGATAAGGTTGAAAATGATCGATGAATTGTTAGAATTGAATGAATTATGTAATACTCCGCCACATCACACAGTGCAATATTCAATTAGGATCCTACTGCCCGGTACAGTTCACCGTTTGAACATCGAATTTCGTTTCAGTACCTGCCTCTGCAGGCATTAGAGTAATAGTAATCTCGTTATTCAAATAGAAATACCACGGGCGAATGCAAAGTCTCATTTTTAATGTAAATAGTTTTCTCGGAACCACGAGAATGGATGGGCTCTCAGAAATCAAATTACCCCTTCTACAGTTATGTATATGTATGATTTTGCTATTTGTGCTGAGCAAAAACAGATGTATAAAGTCAAGAGAAAATTACCTTAAAAGGTTTTTCCTGATTGAACAGGCACATGGAACGATATGATATCTGTCAATGTAATGTAATTAGCTCATTCTTTCTTTCGTGAGAATTTCTGTGAACTATCTTTTTTGAGTAAGACTTGGGTATTCTCCAGGAAGATACAGAACAGATCCCTATAGGTCATGAGTTGTGTAGGTGTTTAAGCGTAGAGGACATCGAATAGGAAATTGTGGCTCGTGAATTTGTATCATTGCCCGGAATAATCGTTTCAGGTTTTGTGGATTATTTAACAATGATTCCAAAATAAAGGGCATATAAACTGTCAGACCTCTTCCTTCCCTTGTAAATTTTGGAAACGGCAATGAATATGGAAAAACATTTGAAGAATCCAAGATGGATTATACTTTGACCTCGAACGTGGCCCTAATCATTTTTAGAAGGTCGCGGTGATTCATCTCCAGAAGAAATCCCTATTTCTGGCTTTGAATTTCTGAAAGACAGAATATTTCACGTTCAAGAGGATATGTCACCTTTTGAGAATTCTTCAGAGTTCCAATGTGCCTGAGCTGAGACAATAGTCTGGGATGGGCAATGATCTCAGGAAAGTCTCTCAGAGTTGACCCTCAGAGTACCAACATTTTAGAAAATCAGAAAGCGCCGAAATCCCTAATCAAAGGGTCTACATGACCCTTATGTATGTCTAAACCAAAGGTGGATGATGGTCGATCAGACCATGACGCCATATGGCGTCATGCCGGTCTTCAGTGGTAGCGGCCCATGTTATAATGCACTGTATACTTTGGATGGCTCTATCTCAGGTCCCTATCAGTCGATTTGACGTTCAAAAACGGAAATTGAAGGTTTTTCAAAGACAAACAAGATGTAATCAGTTGCATGAGTGAACTTGGCTTGATTTTGATATAGTGGCCTTCCGAAAATCACCCAAAAATTGGCCCGTCTAGCGTGCACAGGGGTGTCTCAGGGGAACATGCGCTGACTTTGAGCTGCTGAATCTTAGGTCCTCTTTGATGAGCTCTGGCTTTCAAAAACGTGAATTAGGAGTGTTAAGAACGGAGAAGGTAAAAAAACTGCTTTGGGAAAGTTTGTCATTTTTGATGCACGAAAAATCGAACTCGCTCGAAGAATCACTCGACTTGCCATGTAGCCGCCGGTGTTGGAAAATTCTTGCACTCCGAGCAGCTTCGTCTGAAGCTTTCCTCGATCAAATTATCATACTCTTGCACAAAATATAGAGATATCGCAGATATAAGAAGGATGAATTGAATTACAGTGACAAATCCCAACCGATTGTCCGCTGTTCCAGAATCATGGATTTGACACACGTTTTTCCGCATAGATCGACTCTCTCTGCAATCACGGTTCCAACTTTGATAAAAATTATTTCAAGATTGATTTGGATTCCTCTTTCTAAGACGAATAGGAGTACCTAGATTGCATTGGAAAGTTCTCTGTTCTAGTTGAATGACCGGACCGTGAAGTCATGACGCCATATGGCGTCATACCGGTACTTTAAGGGTTAATTCAAGCCTTGACTCAAGATGTCGAGTATGACCTTGACTGTATGTTGGATGTCAAATCGATTTTCAGAGTAGAAGATTCCAATTCTGATTCTAGACTCAGCAGAACTTGAAATTTTCGCTTCGCTTACATCCCTCTCTTCATTGTTTGTTGCCTGCTTGATGACATAGATTCACAACGAATTCAGTAATATTTAGAACTAACCCATCAAACTCACTTTCTCCTGGTCACCTTAAAAATTGGCAACAACTTATTTCTGAATACAAAATTTGGCTCATTCTCAAGATCCAGTATCAAAACAGAGATTTCGTACAGAGAAAATTGAGTTGACTGCTAGTCCATGGTTGAGGTTATACTCAAAGTTACCCAACACATAGAAAAATTTGACCATCAAATAAAATTCATAGAAATTTAAAAAGACTTATTCTGTTATATCCAGACAAAGCCTGGTTCAAGTTTCTGCGGGTTACTATTCAGCTTTATTATAATATGAAGAGGAAGAGTGAAATTATGGAAGTATAGGGTGAACTTAAGTACCGTGGCTTTGATGAAATCATAAAGAGATGAATGCTATCAACAACGACTATTCACAAACGTTGAAATGGCCGTGAGACGCATTTGAGCTCGAGCATTTAAAAGAGAGGGTACGAAGAGAAAACCATATCTACCATAGGTAAATACGGATACACACAACGTGTACTTTCACAGGAAGTGTTGGAAATTGCAAGTGGAATATACGAGGGTACCATTTGATAGGCCTCTGCGAGCAGAGTGAGATTCACTTTCATCGGAGTAAGGCTCAAATAGAGGAGTCAAAAATGAGGAACTCGAGTAAATTTCAAACTAAAATTTCCGCACCGACACGATAATCTCTTTTCGAAAAAGCAGAAATAGGTGTTTCCAATCGGGTAAAACAAATAAAAATGAATTGCCCGCATCGAACAGTCAAAGTCACCTTCAAGGTCAAGTCTTGATCAGTTTTTAAGCTTACTCTACGGCTCTCTATTGTCACGTGGGGCATATTCCACCATGCCAATTTCTGGCGGATTAATGGCGGAGATTGGCTTGCACGGTAAAAACTACTTGTCAAGTTGGACTTTTCTATTCCCTGATACGTCGGTTGAAGCCCTGATGCGTTCTGGAGCCATCGCAGGGAGGAGGGCGAACATTCATAGACTAGGCTGATTGCCGAGGACGTCGTTAGTTCGAGGAGGGCATAGTGTCACGTGGGAACGGTGCGCCCCTGGCGAGGATGAGTTTGACAAAAATGAAAAAGGAGTGTTTGTCACGCACTCAACCTGATTTTGAGCCAAATCGTATCAGCTCACCGTTTCGAGTAATTGTCAAATTAAGAATTCCCCATACATCGTTTATGGAGAAATCCAGTGAGTCCTAGTTTTCTTCGCTTCTTCACGTTTTTTTTCGCAAATCCTCAGAAGAGGTGCGCGATAGCAAAAGATTTCACGAACACTTTTTTACAGATTTTTCAAAAATCTACAAGATAACGTAGTCAGATTGATCGAGAAACTCGGGCTTTCTTGATGGTATCGAAGAAAATGGTAGAGAATTAGCACACGCACAGAATTTTTCGATGAAAATTACCCTACATGCCGGCAATCGTGGAATGCGCACCTAGAAGCGTCAATTTTTACGGGCATGTAGGGTAATTTTCCCTGTACTAAAGAGATGGTTTCTCCCATGCCACCTTAACAGTGATATTGCTCTGTTCAATGTTAAAGTTACCACAAGTAAGAATGAAGATGATTCATCAAGTTTCAAATGGTTTTATAAGTTTGTATGCTTTGACCTCGAATCAAAATCCAGGCATCTTCATCCGAACGAGTCAAATAATGTACTTCTACATATACCGAACTTTTTGTGAGGTTAGATGAGATGCCGAGCTCGCGGCGCGCGCAGGCGCACCCAGTTCTTTATACTGGTACGGTAAAAATTACCCTACAAGTGCCCGCAAAATTAACCCAAATTCCCCTCACTTTTTCACCAAATTCGATACAATTTTCGACCTGAAATAAAATTCACCAGACACTATGGGTATTTTTCTCGACACTCATTCGCACTAAAAAGCCTGAAATATCAGACGTCCCACGATTACCCTAACTGTGACCGTAATTTTTATCGAAAAATTCTGTGCGTGCAGAAAGCGCGAGGTTTTTTGCGAAAAACTCGGACTATTTTACATGATACTGCAATCCTCTTGAGTTTTGTGATGAATCTATACCTACATCATCTTGTGGATCTTTGAAAAATCTATAAAAACGTGCTCGAGACATTTTTTGCTATCGCCCACCTCTTCTGAGTATTTGCGAGAAAACCGCGAAGAAGCGAAGAAAACGAGGACTCACTGAATTTCTCCATAAGTAATGTACACGAAATTCTCAATTGGACAATCACTCGAAACGGCGAGCTGATACGACTTTGCTGGAAATCGGGTTGAACTTGTGACGGTTTGTACAAAAACACTCCTTTTTTCAGATTTTGTTGTAATTTTTGTTAGACTCATTCCCGCCAGGGGCACACCATATGCGGCATATCTCATCATGCCAATATCGATCGGGTGGTTGTGTATTGTTCGTTGTGGATATGTGAGTTAGTTTTTTTTGAAAACTCAAGTTTGAGACGAAGATTATTGAGCCAAAGTCTGTATCGTGGGTCAGTGCAAGTTGGAGAACCAAGAACGCTAGTTCTTCAACGAATAGTGTGTTCTGGTTATTGTTACCTGTGATTCGAACAATATCTTGTTACAAAGTTTTGTGTGCTTAAGATTTTTGCCCTATGAAGAATAGCATTGCGTTGGAACCACGGGTGGATCCAGTCGCACATAGGAACGGAAGTGTGATTCTCGGCTTTGCATCCAATGTGTTAGAAGAGGGAAGGTGAGGGCTGACTTTTCAGCCACTTTGTATGTGTTAAGGTAGGGAGTTAGAAACTGGTTCTGTTCGATTTCCCTAGTGATAACGAAATATTTCTCATTCACTTGGCTTGTGCAGAAGGACGTAACAATCAGTTGATGAAGATTTTTTCACAAAAGTATGAAAAATCCACCTCGAACACGGCTTGGCCTACTTGCCCGTCCGTCCCTTCATGCCTTGACAGTGATAGAAAGCACTCTTGATGTTCAGTTCACTGCAAGTCTTATTTCGTTCAGAAGGTCGAAATATCCTAATAATGTTTGGGATACATAACCCCTCTTTCTCTTCTCAACTTTCGTTAGCATCGTCGAGATGACTTTTCTGTCATCAATTCCATTTTCTCCACACGAATCTTGAACATTGTTAAAAAGTGGCATAAGAAGGGGTCGGTAGAATACATGAAAATTAGATTTCATATCAAACGCGAGTTTAGACCAGTGAAGGATGAATCTGTACATCGATGAAAATTGAAAGAGAATTGGCGCAAATCGCGCAGCTGTCACAAGTTTCTTCGATGCCAGTCTCTACCGTCTTTATAGGAATTCACTTAGATATACCGCGGCATCTTCTCGTCAGTTCCGATTCGAAAGAAGATCAGCTCAACTTCTATACACCTCGATTCTCGTGCCACGACATCTTCTTTCGCTGCACTCGTTCGTTTTATCCATAAGCGTGTATAGGAAATGGAAATCCGGATGTCTGTGGCTTGGGGAAAAAGCCAAGCTGCACTCGAGATGCCTTTCACCGCGAGACTCTTTGCAAATTTCCGATGTCAAGATCGTCTCTGTACCCATACCACTATGTACGACGACTTTTGAGTAGACGGCAATGTATGTACTTACCTCATTGGCTGCATCACTCGAGGCTCACTATCAAATTTAGAATGGAATTTTGTGGAATATAAGAAAAAGGTTGTGTATGATTTGGTTTGGAGTTCCTAGAAAAAATTCTACATATTCGCATACCCAGATTGTCATCTTGAGCAAAAGATATACCATTGCATAACCGTCCTGTACATGATCTAGCGCTAAAACGGAATCGGATGAGGGAGCTCAAAGTCTTAGCCATCCCTCGTCAATTTCATTTCGCCTTGTCCCAAGATGGAGATTTTTATAAATTGTATTGGAACCTCGTCCATATTTGGAGTTTTGTCGTTAATATTTCGTATTGATGAATCGAATTCCACAGAAACTGCAACGCGAGCTGCAGCGAATAGTTTGAGCTCATCGTCACTGACCAAGGCCTTGCAGAGCGCCAATTTCACTTCGAATGAAGTTTACAGAACTGATTCTCAGCATTTTCGAGTTTAACAATGGTCTTCGCGCCTGATTTAGTAACACGGGATCCCATTCATTACGAAATGAGTGACACGCTAAAATATGTTTTGCTTCGATGATTACGTAGAGTTAATTGATTTTTCGGAGAATTTACTTCGCGATCGGTGAAGTGGAGTTTCACCTGTCTTGTGCAGCCCTGGTTTCAATCATAGCTCTACTATTTATTTTATGAAAACAGTAAAATAGACCCTAGAAATGAAAAAAGCAAAGAAAAATGCAAAAATCAGGATAACCGAAAATTGAAAGTTTGTCAAATCAAAAGGCGCGGTAGCGCCTTGCTGGCGAGTATATACAAAAAAAACTCGCAGCGCTGCCGTGCCTTATATACGTCAAGTTGGGGTTTTTTAACCTCTCATTTTTCTTCGATCTTAGATATTATGGGTTTTCGTGAGTACCAACTGCGATGCGATCTATTAGTAGCGAGTTTGGTCAAAACTCTATCTAAACACTATCTTGTTTCATCGAGATACCCATCAACAGCTTTGTTCCTCGACTCACAAATTCGGGACCCTCGCTGACAAAATTTGCCGTGGATTTTCGTCTCCTGTCAGTTTCGAGATTCGACTCATCTCGAAGTCGACACTGTGTCGGTGTGAGGCACAGATTTGTGTGCGTGAGTCTAATTATTGTGCTGTTGTTATCGTCAGCATCAGCACACGCATTGACACGCATCATTAGCAGAACATATTCACAATTCCAGATATTCTGTACCGGACGAGTGTCTAATCGTAATTATTGGTCTACTGGTAAAAGAAGCCGCCTGATGTATGCATATAATATGCTCTCTTGTAACAGTGATTTTAAAAATGATGGCCTGATGGCCAAGATATGTGGTGCCATTCTTGCCGTTGTGCATCAGTGCAAGGTGAATTGTCAAGAATAATTTTCAAACATATTTGGAGAGTTTGTGATGCATGGGTCCCAGCATCAATCTACATTTTATCAGTAAATTGACTTTCACTTCCTCCGATACTTGAGACAGACCTAACTGTGAAGATAAATTGTGTATTTCAAGTTCATAATCTACTCTAGTGAGAGAATTCCATTGCAACCAATGTATTATCATTCAAGCTACTTCTCGTATCTCACCAAAATCCTTTCCAGGTCCAACACAAAAGGAATCGTCTCTCACATTTAGATGTTGTGAGAAATGTGAGATTGGTCAGTCCTATTAGTGACTGTCCATGAAACAGTTGTTGTGATATGTGTGGTGATCTCTGGTGCTGATCTAATCAATTTTACACAACACACTTTCATTGCACATCACTGTACAGACTAGTCTTGGCTAGACTTTTAACTTGATTTATGGGTCACGGCTGTCTTGACGTGGCACTTACATTCTTGCTAAAGATTTCATCAACAGCTAACAGGCAAACGTCAATCCCCAAATAGGTCTAATTATGTTTAGGGTTCATCTGATTCATCAAAATCATTATTGAGAGAGATTAGCACATTGACGCTCTTAGAGAAAATGATTAGGTTCAACTTGGAAAAATTCAGGGCGGAGAAGTCAATCAACATAGAAACTGGATCCACACATTCATCCAGATGTACTTTGAGGATCATTCTGTCTGGTATCAAAGCTCTTCTCACATGACGCTACTGAATCTTCATTCTCAAAATGAGATCCCACGCAGCACTTGAACTTCTTAAGTGTCACAATTAATCAATGTCCTAGTTAAAATTTGTTCAAGTTTTTGGTTTTCGAATAGTGTTGAGAAACATATGTATTGTCATAATTCCATGTTTCATGTGTTAGTCACCCATTAGTTGGTCATTTTGGTGGTTGGGACCCTCTCTTCTTGGAGAGCGGATGAACCAAATCGTGTAGGGAATTTTCACAATCCAGAAGCCTCTCATCAACTAATTACCTTTTACTATTACAAGTAGAGTTGGAAATTTTTGCATCAACTCAAGTTAAATTTCGTGAACTAATTCCAAGTTTTGCTATCAAAAACAAAAAGTTGTACTGCTCCAGATTCTGTTGCTTGGGATTCAAAAACATTCATCTTGGAACGAAGGACACTGCTGTTCATTGGGGGGATGATTTTTAGGAATAACATATGGATAAGTGTTTTTGGTTTTTGTTCATGTTACTATTCACAGCTTATATTTGTCAATCTACTATCGGTTTAAAAATGATTGACACCTAGAGAATTTCTGCTATCCTGGCTCCAAAAAAAATCACTAATTTTTTTAACTGAGATAACGTCGAAGCACATCTAGTCGCGGCCATGATAAAATTTTTTTGAAGTCGATCGGATGACAACTGCGGCTGTAGCTGTTATCAGAATGTAAAAAAACGCGGGTATAAGGCCAATTTCAGAGGTAGCTCAACTTTGGGATGCTACAGCTCTGCCAAAAAAGATTCTGGGGCGCTGCAAAAAATGTAGGTGATAGATATTTGGTTCCCCAATAGCGTCCAACAACAATCAGCCAAAAAAATTAATAACTTTTGGAGATAATCCAGTTATTGTTATCTCGGGATCTATTGAGGTTGAAGACTTGATTCAAAAACAGAAAAATCATGAGAAAATTCTGGATGTCAAATACAAAAATGCAACATGAGATTTTAAATAAACAAACGCGTGGCAAGGTCGCAAAGTTGAAAAAATTAAAGTTTGCGCCTATTGTGAGGCTTTTATTGTCTTTTACAGCCGGGGCCCGTAAAATCGTCGATGGGCGAGACTACCCGACCGCGGACCATAAAAGTCGTAAAGTTGCGGTCTCGGAGTCAATTAGGGTACCATCAGTCTGCTTCGGCTGCAATAATGAAGCTGAATTTTCAACAAAGAGAGTAATAAAACTATTTCGAACGCGATTTGGGCCTTGCGTTACAAATATCGCCGATTCATCGATGAAGTATTGTCAATGATGAGTCGAACAGTATATCAATGACGCGTGTGTGCAGGTGTCTTTCTCTCTCTCAGAGTTTCGCGATATCTGCATGTAAGTATTCTTTGGCGGATCCTTTAAATGATTGATAATATACAATCGATACTTTAACCCCATGATTCCGATGGTGAAAGAGTTGGATGTCATCCGTATTGATAAGATGATAATAATCAACAGTTGAATGATTTTACTATTATCTTGTTCGATCGTTGACTGATAATTAGTGATTGTGCGAAACGCGCAATAACACGACATACATTCATTTCTATGATGCTATAAATGATCGGTCGAACAAGATGATGGTAAAATCATTCATCTGTTGATTGTCATCTTATCAATACGGATGATATCCAACTGTTTCACATCGGAATCACGTGGATAAAATATTGATTGTATATTATCAATCTTTTAAAGGATCCGCCAAAGAATACTTACATGCAGATATCGCGAAACTCTGAGAGAGAGAAAGACACCTGCACACACGCGTCATTGATATACTGTTCGACTCATCATTGACAATGCTTCATCGATGAATCGGCGATATTTGTAATAGTAACGCAAGGCCCAAATCGCGTTCGAAATAATTTTATTGCTCTCTTTGTCCAAAATTCAGCTTCATTATTGCATCCGAAGCAGACTGATGGTACCCTAATTGACTCCGAGACCGCAACTTTACGACTTTTATGGTCCGCGGTCGGGTAGTCTCGCCCATCAACGATTTTACGGGCCCCGGCTGTAAAAGACAATAAAAGCCTCACAATAGGCGCAAACTTTAATTTGATTCAACTTTGCGACCTTGCCACGCATTTGTTTATTTAAAATCTCATGTTGCATTTTTGTATTTGACATCCAGAATTTTTTCATGATTTTTCTGTTTTTGAATCAAGTCTTCAACCTCAATAGATCCCGAGATAACGATAACTGGATTATCTCCAAAAGTTATTAATTTTTTTGGCTGATTGTTGTTGGACGCTATTGGGGAACCAAATATCTATCACCTACATTTTTTGCAGCGCCCCAGAATTTTTTTTGGCAGAGCTGTAGCATCCCAAAGTCGAGCTACCTCTGAAATTGGCCTTATACCCGCGTTTTTTTACATTCTGATAACAGCTACAGCCGCAGTTGTCATCCGATCGACTTCAAAAAAATTTTTTAATGGCCGCGACTAGATGTGCTTCGACGTTATCCCAGTTAAAAAAATTAGCGATTTTTTTTGGAGCCAGGATAGCAGAAATTCTCTAGGTGTCAATCATTTTTAAACCGATAGTAGGAATTTTCAATCATCACCATAGCCAAGTGTTGAAATCTTTCCCTCTCCCACTTTACTTTTTCCAAAAGTCTAACTTGGCGAGTATCACCATCCTTTCCCCCCATAACTCCATCTGAGATCAAAGTATGAATTTCAATTCTTGAGGGTCATGAGATCAGGGGAAACATGTCGAGTAACTTTTTACCAAAATCTAAACGTCAAACGAATGGAGAGACATTAAAGAATATTGATTTCAATTCTTGAGAGCCATGAGATCAGGGGAAGTATGTCGAGTGATTGTTTTGCAAAATCTGAATGTGAAATGCATGGAGAATGATTGATTACATTACAATCTGATTAAATCTGTAAATTTGACTCAACTTGAGTTACTCACCATCTCTACTGACGTCCAATGTGGAACGATCAATTCTGGATTAAATTTTCCTACTCCTGTTTTTTTATTGGTCTGGATAGATTATTACTTCCTATATATTTTAAGGAAAAGAGAGATGGTGACCGTGTAAGAGACAAATTTTCATACACTCTTTATAATAGAAAAATAAAAAAATCGACTTTATCTCAAAGTCCACCGACGGATTTTTGGAATTCTTGTTAAAAATAATCGTAGAGACACCCAGATTCAAACTCCTTCAGAATTGTTTCTTGACTTTTCAGCTTTTCCGACCCTGCATGGATTGCACGCGTGCCAGGTGAACTGCGGCCAGCGTGGTGGTTCAGCGACAAATGTTCGAGAACTGAGTTGAGACATTAAGCTTCTCGAGAGCTCGGAGATTGTAATTCCATATAATATGCACATCAATGTCAATTTCACCCTGTATCTAGCTCTCTTGGTGTGATGCGAGAATTATACATGCGGAATCAAATAAGTAGATTTTGGGAATTTTCAACTGAAGGATATTTTGGATTATTCTTAAGGGGAAGCCGTAGTCAGCCATCATATTGAATAGAGCCCACAATCCGTTCGGAGGATATGTCAACCAAATGACTTGGTATTTCATGTCTGAAGGGTGCTACGAAGCCAAATATATCAATTAAAAAAAAAGTATCCAAAAGAGGTGAACTCAACCGTCGTCTGCTCACGAGCGCCAACATACGAAGTCTCGATACACCTCGTCTGGATAATTTTTTCTGAAGAACTGACCCATTTGGCTCCTAGGCACTCCTTAGAGATGCATGCTATAGATGCGTGTGAAATTTCAAGTCATTTGGCTGAGTAAAAATCGACATATCATCTGAACGGATTAATGGACATTGGCGTACCAAGGACTCACCCAAAGGAGTCAGGCCTTGACGAGGCATGTTATCTAGATGGGCATGGACACTCACCCGTCTATAAGAGGCGTTTTGGAGAGTATCTTTCTAACAACTCGCAGTCTTGCCTCGAGTAGGTTCGAGCTTCGTAATTCCAGGGCCAGGGGTAGCCCTATTCCGGCTACTAAGGCACTTGCGACGAGGAACAGACCCAGCGTTAGGGCCCAACTTTTTTTGCTACTACCTTCACCTCCACCACCACTACTTCCTCCTCCTCCGTCACCACCACCTGCACTATCGCTGTCACTGGTAACTGCTGATTTGCGTTCGGAATCTAAACCTGAAACAGTATCATTGAGATTCCATTTAGTTGGTGTTGTCTGTTATATAGGTATATCTATATCTATATCTTGAATTCAGCTGCTTCCCTCTTCCCTCATGAATTATGCTGTGTGTGCGCATGCAGGATCACAAGAGATAGACTGATTCTCGGGAAGGAGAAGCATCATCCTCTCGAGGGAGAGGGCCTTTGTTTTGAGCGTTGCGTTTGGGAAGTCTGACGCTCCACTGCATTCCAGATTGCGTGTATATTAGGCGTAACACAGTGTATAGATACTCCTGGGCTCAAGAGATCGAGGGGTGAAATTTTTATAAGTCAAGAGACTGCCTGTGGTCCCTCGTTGTTGCATCTCGTGCTGACGCGGGGGGATTGAGGCAAATCTGGGATTTGTATACGGGATGAGCCATGTGTATAATTATTCGCGAGATTCACGTACAAGGTTGGATTCAGCCCAAAGAACTCATCAAAGAAGTCGGTATTGGTAATTTTCTTGATAATCAAACATTGAAGAAGGATGGTATGTCTTCTGTGTAATCACATGTTTGATTAGTTGGAAAATTGGTTCTGTACCCGGTAACGTGACATACCGTCAAGCTCTTATTATTGAGTGAGAAAATTTCTCAAGCTGCTCTGAAAGGATTGAAAATCTTTTTATGTATGCCAAAAACTTCGTCGGCGAGTCTATAGCCCCCCTCGGACTGTCGCCACTAACAACAGCAACGCCAGTAAGCAACTAACACTTTATTATATAAACCGATCAAATAGTGTGGAATTCAAATTTTGTCTATCAATATACATCTTTCCTCCTCAACTCAATTCCATCTATATGTCCCAGCATTGATCACAAACTCTCACTAGTTTTGCATTATACCTCCTCCCATTTCGCGTATCTTTTTCATGAATCCTGTCAATGACTTGACGACATCAAAAGGGACACCGATCAAGAGCACGTCTCAATTGACACAGTCCCCGAGTGGAATATATGAGCCACACTGGGGTCAAATTGGCCCCAAGTCATGACTTTGTTGCTTCCTAGAATGCATCTGATATTTCGCCTTAAAAGTTTCTAGGTTGCAGAAGAAGACTTGACCAAGAAATGTCAGATTGTTAGAACTCTAATGGTTACTCGAAAAATGTCTAGAAGTCATTTCATGCAAACATTTCGCAAGACTGTGCAGAATTTTCATTATTCATTACAAAATTGCCAAATTCTTTCATCTCGATATTGAAGGAGGCATTTGTTAGATCGTATTTGATACCGTAATTGAAGATGCACTGAGTGACAGATTTAAAAAAAAAAGGATATTTATTTTGGAGAATGGAGTTGTTGAGAAAATGGGATTTTTTTGTAAATTGAGAGAAAGGTTTAGGATTGAATACAATCACTATAAAATAGTACATTAAGCAATCAGGGTGGGAAAGAGGATTCCCGCACGAGTGGCCGGGAAGAGTGCGAGAAAGTAACATTCTCGTACGATTCCATTTTCTCGCACGGTCATTATGTCATCATATCCATTATTAATATCATATCATATTATAAACATAATATCCGTGCGAGAATGTGGAAAAAGTGCGAGAATGTTACTTTCTCGCAGGGTTCCGGCGACGAGTGCGAGAACTTCCCACCCGTATTGCTTATACTATTTCATGTAACCCGTGCGGAAAACTGTGCCTCCACGGCATTTGAAGGCATCAGCCGATAAGATCATTAGAATTGTTTTTTGAAATTCTGTCTTCTATTCAATCCATAGACGATTCTATTCCGTTTATAAATCTTTTGAAATTTTAATCACATTGATTGACAAATAGTTCCTGATCATTATGAATGGACTGCAAAATTTCGACTAGTACACAAGACGCACTATATTAACATCTATTGATCTGGTAATTCAAGGCGAATCAGGGGGTAAGGGGGTGGCGTCGGAGGGGGAGGAGAGTGGGGTCCAGAGGCGGCAGCCCCTGGTGGGGGTGCAGGGGCGAAGCCCCCGCCGGGGGGTTCGGGGGGCGGAACCCCCCGACTGAGAAAAACGCCTGAAAGATGTATCAAAAAACGAACTTGCCATCCAGTACATTACGATGCTGCACAAATTGAAAAAATTCTCAATTTCTAGAAATTTAAAATTCTGTTTGATGAAATTCAGGTTCTAAAAAGAACTCAGTAATAGAACTTTTGAATCAGTAGATTTTATTGAATTGAAATCACAAATACCCATGAAATATACTTTTGTGAGTATATTGGCTCAAATTAAATGAACAGCACGTTTTTCATGAATATCAACTACAATACAAAATGCATGAAATCATTTTGACCTAGTTGAAGAATCAATCTCCTCATATTGTTATGAACCAATTTAAATTTTTTGAATTCAATTCATCTAGAGGATATAAACAAAAAATTTTCTATTTTACGTGTGATCATGGGATTCATTCTCCATAACCAATTGTCAATTTTTATAAAAATATTGAGCTCCTGCTCATTCTGATTTGATCATCTAGTTGCCTATCATCTGTTGAATGACAGAAACATATCTAGAGAATATCAACAAAACATGTTCATCTTACGAGTGATTCTCGAATATATTCTCTAGCATCAATGGTCAATTCTAATGATAATTTATTGACTCCTGCTCATTCTATTTGGATCATCTAGTTGTCAATCATCTATTGAATGACAGAATTGTATCTAAAAAACATATTAGGCTTCCATCTGAAAAATGAAATTAAAAATTTTACACAGCTGTTGCAGCAATGTCATTTACGAATCGATCATCTTTGACAGAATCAAAATCACACTATTTACGTTGATTCGCTGCTGCGAAAAGTAATTCTGCAAGATATATCGATAAAAATTGACTAACTGATAGATTTTTACAAGTTTTCAAATTCTTATCAGAATCGTGATCAATTCATTATTGTACTGATCTGATTCTCCTAGAAACATAGTGCGAAAGTTACTTTCTCGCACGCTTAATCGTGCAGTAATGTCATATTCTCGCACGGATGGGATTTGGAACTGTGTGAGAATGCTTTTACGCATCACTTTTGGCACGGGTATCATGCATAAAAAGTTAACTTTACACACAGTTTTACGCACGGAGTTACATAAAGTAATTGAATAATGGGTGTAACAATTCTCCACACATTTCTCAACAACAGTGTATTATTGATAATAGAATGTGATACGCAGGAAGGTAAATTAGTTTCGAATCAGATTGGATGTACATCGATGACACATTGGGGTCAATGTGACCCCAGCCAAAGCTTCTTCCGATCTGAGAGATAAGCGGCGTGCCAGCCGAGGTACAAAGGGGGCGACTCAAAATTTTCCGGCTCATAAGTTGAATAGCTTGGGTGTGTTACTTCTCAGCAAAAAATGTCTGGTCTTTCACACTGTGCGGCGCAGCTGTACCAATTGATTGCCTGGAACTCATTGCCAGTTTGAAAGTAAATGGTGCGTGGTGGTCTTGACATCGTAAAAAGTCTTGGAGAATAGCCTAGGATCTTTTCTACCCTATGTTTCAATTAAGGTTCGTAAATAAAGAATTTTACTCAACAAAGTAAAATATTGACACTAGGAGGATTATCTTGATGTTTGAGGATACCAAAATCAGTTTAGCATGCAAGAAATTTGAGCCTTCTCGATGAAAGTTAGCCGAAATGAAGTTGGAGTAGAGTCTTGGGCGAAGTTGAATCTGCATAACTGGCGTTCATTATACTCGTGCACCTTGCGTCGACAAACTTGTAATTTATCTTTGTTTAAGATCTTTGGAGGAAAGATGAGTAGGATCCTCATTACAATATCATTAGAATCATTTGCAAGGGCACCGCCACATGTTGAAGTCATGTCTGGATTGTGATTATACTTAGATCAATTCGGTTTCGTGATTATCCAACCACTAATGAGCTTGATTACAGACATTTCTTATTATTAGAATTGAAAGGTCATTCGACGAAAACTCGTTATTCTGAGATGATGAAAGGAATAGAACGAGACAGGATCAAAGTTAAATAAAGAATGTCTATAAAAGTTTGGCACTTCTCCCCTCTAGGATAAATGGCGTGCCAAACTCCACAATCTATATATCTAGTCATTCGATCCGAACCGCGTAATCCTATCGCTTATCAGACTCACTCACCGACCCCTAAACTGCGGGTCTGCGCGTGTATGGGTTTTCAGCTAACGCCATCCCTTTCTCCGCAAACTCGCGATTCTCTCACTTTCACCGCTAATCTACTTATGTTGGTATCACAATAATATGACTCCAGAGTTCGGGTATGAGTTTCGTTTTGCGGATAAACTCTCTATTCTATGTATAGACATGTACCTGAGCGTGTCGATGGATTGATCGACTTTTGTAGTTTGTTGAAGGGTCGTCTATGTTTCACTGACAGTAATTTCATGAATTCTTGGGAGATTTGGTGTATTTTGAGATCAAATTTTTTCGTGTCGAGTAAATTATTCTTCAACCACCAAAAAGTTCATCAGATTGACAAACGGTAGCGAAATTGGGTCTGCAGGAATTATCAGCCATATCCTTATAAAGATTGTACTTTAATGTATATAATATGTATTCTCCATCGTTTCCCGTTAAAAATTCAATTTTCACCAAAATAGACATGTATTGCTCTGATCCGGAGCCCTTCAATTGTAACAATTGAGACTGAAAACTACCAACACGCACTAGACGGTGCTTTGGAATTCGCAAAGATCAGAATCTCCATACAAAATTATTTGTGTTCGTTACAATCCGAAATCGGCAGAATTTGAAAAAGTGGCAGTTGTATGAATCGCAATGGACGATCAATGTAGATGAACAATTATTCTACCAAAATTGATTTGAGCCTGTTAATAACTTCGTATTAAAATCCAATCCACTCTGTACTAGAGTTACTATTACATTAAAAGCCTGGGTGCGTAGGCCTACTTCGGGTGCTACGAAAGTTTATTTACTTTGCTTCACTCAGGGAATCCGTCCTTCGCGCCATAAATGGGCCTGTGAGCAAAGGGTAATGGTGATCGTTGATCATGAGAAATCTGAAACCGCGCTTGAATGCAGCATTTTTAGGTTACATTGGCAAGACAGTCCCTTTGCCCACATTTCATGAACTTTATCCACAGTTCATCAAAGAGTCTAGTTCGATATTCAAGAATAAAACCTATTTTCAGACCCGTGTATCGAAATGAACTATTCTCGATATTGTGTCTCATTTTTTAGGCAAAATTATGGAGAAGATGTTAATTTCTTGCTACTTATTGATCTTCGATTCCTTTCTGAACACTTGCAGTGACATTTTTAATGCGAGAGAGCAGGAAAATCAATTTGAGGGTGGAGAATAATCCTGTTTTCCATGCTTGAAGAAGCTGATATCTGAAGCATTGCAACTTTTGGCTGGTGCAGAGGAAATGAGTAATTTTGATCAGGAATGAATTATGTTCTCGGCGTATCTTCTTTCTCTTTTTAATTAGTAACGAACGCCTCGATGGCAAAATGAAGATACGAGCAGTTCTTAGCATCTGTAAGTTAGTTTGCTGAATATTGATACGTGTTGCATTGACTGGAAAATTGGGAAGAGAGAAGAAAAGCCTCCTCTGGAGGGGAGCTGATGAAATGTATCCCGTGATGAACTAGGTGAGAAGAAGAAAAATTTACCAGGCGTGTAAAGTACTACTGTGAGTCAATTCGATTGAAAATTAATTGATGTGGGTCGGTTACAAACTCTTCCCAGTTGGACACAATCCTTACGATAATTAGATCATGTATCATACAAGATAACTTTTAACCACGACGTCCACAATGAGTGGATGTATTCCCGTACAGATATGCACAAGAAGAATGCGGTGACGTGCTGAGACCTCAAATTACAAGCAAAAACTCGTGCGTGCTATGTCATTTATGCCAAAATTTGTGGCGTTGACAAATCGCGTTTCGCCCGTCACAAGCTATTACTCAAATCTGTGCTTTGATACATAACGGTTTAGGCTTGGTGAAATTTCGATAAAAAGCGCCGCGGGCGGATAAGGCTATAAAGCGATTTAGCCACTGTGAGTAGTGGTATTTCGTCGAGCTTGCAAGCCCATTAAGAGTGCCCGAGCTTTGGAGAAGGGTGAGGAAAAAACCGCATCGAGGGTCGTTGGCGTGGTATCTTATATGTATGCTACGAGCGTGTACGAGTTACGCATTATCTAGTTTGCATAGGAATTTATAGGTTCAATGGTTGTTTGAGATTGTTTCTCCAGATCGGTGAATTTCAAATGATTGAATCGGTTTTTTTCGTTTTATTGAATTTTCGTGCTCGCTCCTCACTCGACATGACTGGAAAATCTTAATTTCCAAATCTTTGTGCGGTTTCGAACTTTGTACGGTGATGAAAATCTTTGATAATATGAAAAATATGTAATGGTCGGTGGATTAAACTTTGAAAAATTTCATCATCAACACGGAATAAACTGTGTACGAGTAACGTTGAAACTGATCTCATGATAGAGAAATCGCGGAATGAAAATGCTGTTTTATTGCGTTGAGAGAACAAACGATTTTGAATTAAACGGGATTGTACGCTGCACACATTTCCAAGAGGGATGGTACTCATATCGGTCTTATCTCTTCGCTGAAGAATGAATTTAATAATTCTGTGTGTCTCATTTGTCACTCTTATCTTAAACCTGTGATTCTCACCTTTTATTCCACGCACGTGAAGCAGACACAGGCAGAAGAAGGATTCACACCACTTTTTCTCAGTTGTTTATAGTTTGCCGAACTGCATCATCAAATTTTTTGAAGATGATGAAAATTCGAGTTAGCTATCTACGGGAAAATCTCCAAGTTTTCGGCAAGAAATACATAATGTGTGATTTATACCTCATAACTTTATAACATTGTTGTACCCTCGGAAATTCCGAGGTAGTTAGGATGACTCTGACGCATTTTATTAAATATTTTTTCACTGAATTTCTTCATTTTCAAAAATTTCGAAGACCGATCAATCAGAAATTTGGTAAAGAAATACTGAAGTGTGATTTGAGTAAAAAAAAATCACGAAAGAAGTACTTTTGTATTGAAAATAATCCCAGTTTACATTCATGAGAGGTATTTTTGATCCTCGCTCAAACAGTCCATAATCTCATTCCCATGAAAAATCTCACCAAAGGATGGTTAGGCTGACATTCAGATTTTTTGTTAAAAGTAACCTCCATCTCAATATTGACTCATTCTCATTGTCGAACGAATGGAAGGAATGCGGGGTACAAATCCTCTCCCCCGACCAAAAGGAAAATTAATTTCCTCCATCAAACTCACCATCACATGCCTCATTGAAGGTACGGACAACGAGAAAAGAGAGATGGAATTCTCTCAGGAAGAAATGTAAGCCCACAATTCTATCGACTGGGTATAGAGTATAGGTAGTAGTAGCAGTAGTAGTAGTAGTAGTAACCATTCCAATCCATTCAGCTTGTCGTGATAAATTCGTCAATCCTCGCTCTCTTAATTCTACCTTCCGAAGCCAATTGAGGGAAGAGCCAAAGTAATAAATCTACCTCTCAGGGTTACACTCATCCTACTGCACCAAAAAATAAGCAAAAAAAAAGAAAACTAGAGAGATAGAGTAGTTGAAAGGTTTCGAAACGAACCACACCAAAGGTAAATCCATAAACCTCTACACTTCCTTGACAACGATGTGTGAAAATCCACGTCACGCCAATAAAATTCTGAATGTAACACGCGCAATTCATCAGGAGGAAGAAAGAAAAAAATTTCAAAGATTAATGTCATTGGCCCATTGGTGAGCATGGAGCTCACTCTCGTATCTACACATTCGATTCATCATATTTCTAGATCTCTCAGCTTCACGCAAAGGGACATTCATTTGCCACATAAAGGTAGATAGGGCATCCGAGACAGTCGGCATGAATCAAAACAGCTGCGGTAATTACATGAAGCTTCTATCGTATACACCACCATCCCTGTAATAGGCTGGCATTCATCTACACCCTCTATAGAACCTTGCAAAAGATCTCAGCACACACACACACACAAATACATGAACTCGCGTATATTATATGGACGCTAAAGAAGGGAAGATATCTAGCTGATACGACGTTGCAAAATTGAAACCAAGGGGATTAATGAAGATGGAAACAAACGTTACTGTGCGGTTTATACGATGACTTCCAAGAGAATAACGGCTCGTGGGCTGTGTACCACGTCTCATTAATCAGTCGAATAATTCATCTTGCACTTGGCCTGGTGTGGAACGTATCAACCTGTCTTCATCTTCCCATACTGAGAATTTAACGGATCGCGTCCTGTGTAAGCTCTGACGTAACGAGACGGGGGTTTGAGAATGTGTAACTGCTACAAGCCAAGGTAGACGCATATGCCTCAACGAATTATGCGTACGGAAACCCTTTTGATTCAAATTTCCCGCCCTTTCGAATTGAGAATGGGTATGGATTCTGATTGGTTGCAAGATTGAATGTATTCTGTGGTTGCATGTTTTTAGTTGGGGATTCAAGGGAAAGTGAAATTTACTGGAATTCTTGTTTCTCTAATTGGACATTCTCGACGAGATGAATGTTGTATAGAAATTGTGTGTTCAAAAAGATAAAGTTGATGTGAAATAACTAGAAGTATTCGTTAGCGAGATAACATGATTCGTGGTAACTAATGAAGTGTGTGGGGTTTGTGATGGGAGACGAGATGGTATGGGTAAATTGTCGGAAACATCGTCAGTTTGTAACTCGTAGGTAGTTGCCCAGCAAGAGTTTCGAAACATGGTCGCAAGTTATGGTAATATCTCAACGTTATTGAATTAGTAAACGTGTGCTGCGTTCGTGATTTTCTGAATTGTATTAGAAATTGGTTGGTCTGGGTGAATTTATATTCTCTCTTGTGAACTGAATTTAATGTCAAAAATCTCAATGATTGGATATTTTCGTCGTATTTTTTGGTGTATCGAATTCAGATATGATGAATGCTTTAAGCTCCAAAAGTCGGACCTTGATGGGTAGATTTGCAAAAATAAGAAAGCGAATCAAAGAAATAATAATCGAAGATATCTGTTTACAGTGAACATCATGCGGATAGATTATATTACACTAATTTCAGAACATACATAGAATTATCTTGAAGAAGAACATATTTAAAAGTTACCTTCGAACTGCGGGAGGCATTCTACTTTGACGCCCTTAGAATACAATAACTGGAAACTAGGTCCTTTGAAAATGAGAAAGAAGCAGTCTTGGATTCTGCAGGTTCGGTTCAAACGGACGGAAGAATATGTTGAGTCCAGATCCAATTTGACAACTTCCTTTTTACTAGTCTGAGGAACTTATAGATGCATAACATCCGTCATGAAAACGATCTCACATCCGTAGACAATTCAACTTGAAATGATAAATTCACGTTATTGATATGATCGATCAATTTTAGACTAGCGTTATTACCTCTTGCTACCGCTCATTCGGCTTGTGAATGTTCCTAATGAGTCAAAGGTCCCTGAATTGCTTTTGTAACTCAAAAATGTTATTTGTAAAATGATGATTGATGGATCAATCGATGGTCTTGAGAAGAGGTTTCTCATGAAGTTCGTGAGGATGACATATTGACGTACAGTCAATTGATCAGCCAATCGTACCCATAGCTTGCACGGCCAAATAATATATTTACACCAGACGGAATTAGACCGAACTAGACTAAAATAGACCGAGCCAGATCAGACCGCCTACCCACCAACTCATTCACCCATCGATCCATGATTTTGGGAGTATGGCATATAATCGGTCAGTGAATTGATTAGTCAGTTCCACCCATAACCCTTCCGGCCACGTAACATATTTTAGCCAGAACAGACCGAATCAGACTGGATTAGTGCGTGAACCAGGTCGAACCAGATCTAACTCGACCGAAACGGAACTAATGTTGCCGAAGTAGGCAAATTAGACCTGATTAGGCTAAACTGAACCAAACTAGACCGAATTAAACTGGACTAGACTGCTCTTAGGCCATACTAGTACGGTAATTCTAGTACGGCAGTCGTACGGTACCAGTGCTGTAGTAGTAAGATATTAGTACGCCACTAAAATGGTACTCACACGGTATACACTGAGAGAAATAGACAGCAGAAAGAGCTCGAGACTCAAGCAGAATCTGCTTGACTCGTCAGGTATTCGGTAGCTCCGCCCGCCCGAGCGCGTGTCCTGTACATATCATACGATTACTGCAAAACCACTTGATGAAATGATCTGAAAATTCATAAGTGCATACTTGAATAACACTGCTTCCATACTGTGGAGAATTCGTGTCAAAAAACAGCTCCAGAAAAATTAGAATAAAATAATTAAAAAAACATTTTAAAAATTCGCTTTTATGTGAACCGTTAAGCATGATAGCATGTCAAAATTTGAAGAAAATGAAAACTGTTATCTACGTTTCTATCATGAACGAAGATAAGATATCAAAATGGTAAAAGCGTGGGTTGATTGGTGAAAATTACTCTTGATGAGTCAAGTTTACAACCCACGCTTTTACCATTTTGATATCTTGAAATCATGGAATTCGTGAAGCTGGACGTCAACTGACTCTTTGTTTATGACAGAATAGTATATTAAGCAACAAGGGCGCCAACAGATATTTGCGCACGAGTCGCCGCAACGAGTGTGCAAACGCCTCATTTACGCACAGTTTCGTCGTTCACGCAGTGCGCAAATGGCTCATTTGCGCACTGCGTGCGCAAATGTCGGCGCCCGAGTTGCTTACGATATTTTTTGTTATTTCTGTGAGCAAAAATGTAACCCGCCTCCTAAAACACATCAAAGAATTAGGGGATGCTGTGAGAGTTGGCCGTCATCTCGAGAGTTGACGGACTTTGTTCCTTTTTCGCGTTGGTGTGTACGAACTTTCCGAGTCCTTGTTCCTCCTCAAACAAATTATGAACCATTTTCATTTGAACTACTCGGGACCCATGACGATTTTCTGAAAAATTTTGACAGTAGCCAGGATTGACCGAAGCATCACCTACAACGAATGATCAATGCATCTCAAGCAATCAGAGGAATGTGGCACGGCGGGGTCACAGGAGGGTGGAGGAGGGGGTCCAGGGGCGGAGCCCCGTCGGGGGTGCAGGGGGCGGAGCCCCCGCCGGGGGGTTCGGGGGGCGGAGCCCCCCGACTGAAAAAAAAATCTGAGAAATGTATCAGAAAAAACTCTATCGCCCATATAGTATGTTACCACGTTGCTCAAGACTGTCGCTGGTGCTCGAAAGATCAAAGTTAGATATTCTTCACAATTATGTATGATGGTGATATATAGATAGATGATGGTATAGAGTGATCAGAAAACAACTCGAGTCCAGTGCGCAAACGAAATTTGCACAGTGCGCAAATGCCTCATTTGCACACTGTTCTTCATTTACGCAGTGCGCAAACGAGTATTTGCGCACTGATGCCTCATTTGCGCACTGCGTGAAAAAATATTTGCACACAGTTGTGTCGGAATAATGAGCAAATTCGCTATTTGCACACGCACACTTGCGTCTAAATGGCCATTTTTGCGCACAGAATAACAAAAAAGTAGATAACAGTTTTCATTTTCTTCAAATTTTGACATGCTATCATGCTTAACGGTTCACATGAAAGCGAATTTTTAAAATGTTTTTTTAATTATTCTATTTTCTCAATTTTATTTTTATGCTAATCGCTCGGAATATAGAAAATGAATAAAGGATATTAATATCAGCCAGAATGTTGAGATATTATTCTTAAGATTCCTTGGGTATTCATTTTTGCTCAAGCGCTTTAGAGTGCAAATTGATAAAAAATGGAATAAATCAGTCAGCTATGGCTGATCAGAAATAATTCCTCATCTCATGTTGAGCATGCATACCGATAATCCTGAATTGATTCACAAGCTCCAGTCAATCCACACTTAAGAGGGTGTGTTACCCTTATTACTAGAATATGAAGATATCCAATGATATATTAATTCATCATCAGGACATCTCCATCCGTTAAGATCATACGATACATCACATGCCAAAGCTCGAACATGGATGATCATATTCCTAAATCAGTAGAGTGAAATTTATTAGAAATGGGATGAGTCTTGAGACCAATGTAACATGGTATGCTACACTGTAATGGCTGGACCCATGAAAATTTAACCAAAGGAGACTGTTGGATCTCTGTGATGCATCAAGAAATGACAGGAAAAATCCTCAATGGTTCAAATAAACAAGTTCATAACGCGTAGAGCCACTGTGACTATTTTACTTCTGAATGTAAGTCGATTCCGTCATTCATCTGAAGTTTCTTGATACAATACTAACAACGAGGAGAAAGTCTTATTTCAATGACAAATCAAGAAGCACACAGTGTCTCATGAAATATCATTCATCACCTTGATTGTGCTTCATGACTTGAAGGCCAGGACTTTGGCTCAGTGTACTTACTGTGCATACACAACAAAACTTGATTGCTCACCGAGGCCTCAACTTCCTCACAGAGCTTGCAAAAAGATGAAACCATTCAACTCTTAGAGGTACTTATTCTTTTTTATCCGCTAACACTAATCACAAACTGATTGGTCACGCGTGGTCGAGAGGGACTTTTGATAAGACCATGGTATACTCAGCGAGGTTGCATGCAGAAAACTTGTAAAAATCCAATAGTTAAGCGAGATCGACCGCACTCTGAAAACTGCTGAAAACTGAGAAACATTAAACAATCACAATAACAGCACTAAAAGCAGCAACACAGCCAGTGGCAGCTCACTATTTTAGGCTCACTATAGTGGCAGCCAGGCTTATGACAGGACAGCATCGCGTAGCACTGTCAGCACTTCGAGGAGGTTATGGGTCCTACAGGCACTTGTTATACTTGTTATAGGCATATCTCAGAGAGAACACTTCTATTTATCATTATGTTTTGATTAATCAAAATTAGAAAGAGTGAAATTTTTAGGATTTGCGAAGAATCGATGAGTTGCGTTGACTGCTGCTGAAGCGAGGCTTTTGCTGATCCCACCTGATCCATGCTGATCGCCACTGATAGCGCGCGGTGCAATTAGAAAGAAAGAGAGGTCTGACGCTGCGCGGGAACCTATTTTGCGTTGACACAATATTGATACGCGCAGAGCTCGAAACTAACACGAATGCACGCGAACCGTAATCATTGACGCGCTCACACATAGATTTTGGTGACATGATTCCGTCCGGCCGCGGCCGAGTTCAATAAAAGCGAATAAAAACCAAGAGATTTGCCTCCGTCATCGTGGATTCACAATAAAAGGCATAATTTTCGCCATGCGAGGAATTTTTCCAGCTTTTATCCATTCGAAAACTCAAAGCGAGAAAGTTGTTCAGAATTGTCAGAACAATGTTGATCTTCAAGGTTT
Source organism: Eretmocerus hayati (assembly GCA_029851415.1). Taxonomy (NCBI): domain Eukaryota; kingdom Metazoa; phylum Arthropoda; class Insecta; order Hymenoptera; family Aphelinidae; genus Eretmocerus; species Eretmocerus hayati. Next base: position 156,838,443 of record CM056741.1, read on the forward strand.
AGATCTAAAGATGCAATTGAAAAAAAGTTGCAGTAGTTTTTGTATTCGGCTCCTTAGTATCCGCCGAGTACAAGTCTGAGTTCACAACGCGTCGACAAACAATCTCAAAGAAATTCTCATAAATTTTTTCCTATCGCATCAATCAATCTAAGCCTTGAAGATTAACATTGTTCTGACAATTCTGAACAAGTTTCTCGCTTTGAGTTTTCGAATAAATAAAATCTGGAAAAATTCCTCGCATGGCGAAAATTATGCCTTTTATTGTGATACCACGATAACAGAGGCGAATCTTTTGATTTTTCCAATTTCTCTGGAGCTCTTTTTTGACACAAATTTTCCACAGTATGGAAGCAGTGCTATTCAAGTATGCACATACGAATTTTCAGATCATTTCATCAAGTGGTTTTGCAGTAATCGTATGATATGTACAGGACACGTGCTCGGGCGGTCGGACCTACCGAATTCGAGATATCCGCCGACTCCAGCGCCAACGTCCACGTGTACAAGTGGTACAAGTGGTCGATGCGCGAAGCTCTTATACCTCTAGTATATATAGCATCACCATCGATATAGGTATACTTATGCATTAGGGGTATAAGAGCTTTGACACATGATCCGCTTGGTGCGCTACAGACGGGGGACACCTCGAATACCTGACGAGTCAAGCAGATTCTGCTTGAGTCTCGAGCTCTTTCTGCTTTTTATTTCTCTCAGTGTACTAGGGCGGTTCTACTGTCCTTAGCGGTATTAGTGCAGTCCTAGCTGTACTAAAGATACCAAAGCGGTTCTAGCGGTACTACAGTACTAGTACGGTACTAGAACGGTCCCAGCGGTACTAACGTCACGAGTGCGGTCCTGGCGAATCTAACGGTGCTAGTGAAGTCCTAGCAATCCTAATAGTACGAGAGCGGTCTTAGCAGCACTAGTACAGCGTTAGCAATCCCAACGATATCAGTGCTGTACTAAAACCGTACCAGTGCCGAATTAGCCCGTTCTAGAGCGAACTGGACCTTGTTAGACTGAACTACACCGGACCAGACCAGACCAGACCAGACCATCCATGCACCCAACCACCCGACCACCTCCCGGCCTATTCACCAAACTATCCTTGACCTATACAGCCACATATGATACTTCACCCCTTCCATGTAGGCGTCTTGATACGCGGGGTCCGGAAGGACTCGTTTTGGCTGGGTGTTGGAATATTATATACTAGTAATATGTATAAGAAATAAAGCTAGGATTTGGCTTACATGTTTCTTTCAAATTTAAGGGAACAACCAAGGTTTTACTTTGAAACAAATTGAAGCGAAATCGAAATTTCAGCAATAAGAAATCCAGTAAGTATAGTCGGGACCCAATTTATCTTCCATGTCCATAAGAGTGGTCTTCTAAATGAGAATCATGTTTTCTGTTACTTTATCACAGTTTATGTACACTCCAACATTTTTAAAAATTAGTCATATACCGAATATTCCTATCTGTAGATTTGGATTCCCAGTGGTAACTTTTCGTGTCCTCGGTAGGAAACTGTGACAATAGCAGATGAAATAAACCTTATTCCAAAGAAGCGTCTCTGGCAATGTTTGCATTCTTTTAATTAGATTTGTCTACTTCTTTCACAATCTATCATCCATTGGAGTTACAGGGGAAATTATCAGGTAGCGCTGTCTTCTACTTGTCGCTACTTTGAATAACACCCCATTATTTTATCAAAGATCGTTACGTAAATTTGCTCATAAATATACCTGCAAACCTTCGCGAGATTGAGTAGACAGGAGAATTACAAAAGTGTCAAACGAGACTAATTTGCGTCAATTTTGCATGCAAAAATTGATTCTTGTTTGCCTTACTATTTGCTTAATAGTCAATTGACTCCTTTTCTCTCTCTTCGGGATCGTTTGGACGTAGAAAGAGCACGAAAAAAAGAACAAATAACGGTTAATGGAAGGCGTCAAAGGAAAAAGAGCCCAACGGCTATAATACGCGAACGCGAAGAGGGTAAAAGGTAATCGATGCGAGTCGTTATTTAAATTTGAACCACGTACTTTGTTGGCTTATACCGTAGCGAATTGCCCACACTTGTCTTCCTAACCTAACAAAAGCCGAGCTAGAAAAAGAAAAAAGAGGAAATCCGCGTCGCACAAGACATCACTTGACTCTTTAATCCGTAATTAATTAAAATACCAAGTCGCGTAAAGAGCTCAAGAGTCCAGACGAAGCTGACATAACAGTCCTATATCAAAGAATAGAAAAATCAAGAAAGAAGGAACGGAAGCCGATTCTCTAAAGTAGAAGAAGAAGAAGGAGGGATAAAAATGGAAAAAGAGGCTGCAGCCTCTGGAGAGCGTAGATAAGATTGAATAAGCCGAAGCGTGAGGCTCTACTCCGAGTGCATGAGGCCGACGACGAAAAAAGGGGTGAGAAGCAGGAGAGGATAGACTGTTAGAAAGAGAAAAGAAAAAGATGGAATATATCCCTTAGAGGGATTTTCAACGTTTTAATCTTGCGCCCCGGTGGTAATAAGCCGTCGTCAGCTAGACTAGGTTGGTGCCTCTTGAGCATCACAGCATCACCTAAAGCTTGCCTGCGCGCGAAAAATGTGGCGGCGAAAGCGCAGAGAATCCTATCAACCGCGGCTCGACCGCGACATCGTTCTTCAGTTTGCTGTGAGAGTATAATATCTATATATATATACAATATGAAGCGCAGATTGGCTACATCCCTTGCGAGGGTGTTATTGTGTGGCATTGTGGCACCTGGCTCGAGAATATCCGCGCGCATTGCTGAGATATATGAGATTGCGGGTTGCCTGCTCTATTGATCCCCTGTGGATCATTCACTGCATCGAAGTAGTATAACAATAAATACGTATATGTATGATTTTATGATTTTCTGAGGTGCATTGTGACTTTGTACCTCCGTGCGATTGTTATCTGGATCTTTTGTGAGATATGTCATTTGCGGTATTGGATTTTTTCAATTTTACTATTGTGAAATGTTGTTAGGAAACATTTATTCCGTCGTATGAAGAAGTTTCTTTACATCTAGATCACAGCGAGTTGGTTGAGTATAGAAATTGGTTGATAGATTCTTAAATGAAGTTTCAAAAATGAATGTATCCTAACCTCAATCAGCGCTCAAAATCGGAGACTGGGTCCATTTGCAAAGGAACAGAGCCTTGAACGAGTGGAAATGTGCAGAATTCTTATATCGAGCTGATGGCGATGGCATTAAAAAGTAGGAATCATCAAACGAAGGAATTACCAATCGTTTGATCTAGGAATAGGCAAAGAATTTTAGGACTTGAAGATATCGACGCTACTCCTCGGTAAGCGAGGAAGACTTCACTATGTTGAAATATTTAGAGAAGCTCAAAATTATTCCCCCAAGAACTTTTTTGCGAAAAATTGAGTCTGAGATCTGTCTGAGAGTGAATGGTCGTTTTTCCTTCCCTAGTTTTATTTGAATTATCAGCATCAAATCAAAGGATAGAAACTTCTGATCGATGATCAATTATGATGTATGATTTCTTTCCAAAGAGTTTTCGTCAGATTTTCTGATCCTTATCCGGGACAAAAACATAAAATGTTGAGATTCCCGGGATTGATGATGTCGAATGTAGTGAAATAGCGATCTCCTTGGTACTAATGCACCTGATACGCAGTAATGAAACGAGTTATAGAAAGGTCTGCACTCACGTAATATTAATGAAGACCTCCGACAACGTCAAATTTGATAGGGAAATGTAGTTACTGAGATCGGAATAGGATTGTATTCAAAATTCAGAACTAGTATTTCATCACATTTCGCGCGTGGGCTATACAGAGTTTCCAACAGGGTATTTACGTGACTGGAATCTCGTTGACTGTACAATAGATAGTGTTATTCATCGACCACATTGCTCTACTGGAGACTTAGATAAACCGATGAATTGTGTTTCGCAGTGAATTACCTAATTTTGAATTCGAGCAAGAGCGATTGGGGATTCTGTGAAATTGTATCTGAATAGAAATTATAGGCATCCACCAATCAAAATATGCCTAGACATGTGGTTTTTTTTTCAATTTTTCTTGCATACACTGAGAAAAAAATTTTGGTCGTACGGCCATGCGTATTGTCGTACGACCAAAATGGGATTTGCTGCAGAACAATACCGATTTTGTCATCGCATCAATCTATCAGAACGATTTGGTGACCTGGTATTAGAGCCAGAATAGTTAAATATAACGCGTATATTTCGAATGCCCCGATACTTAATGGATTAAGAGTCATATTACGGTTCTTTTGCTACAAAAGCTACCAATTTTTTGCACGGGATAGCACCGCAAAGGGACAAATATAATCCAACGATTTTTTAGGTTATTCGTGCCAGATTGGTTCATAAACAAAATCATTTTGCTGTGTTGACAATCCAGTATTGGTCTGACGGCAATACCACGTAACAATACAGTCGTATCGTTCAGACGGCAATATTTCAGTCTCAGTGTAGGACATCTAAATGAAATACTTCGAGATATGTATATTTTCAAATCTTATGTAGATTTTGATGTAGTTGGAATCAAGAATTTTGATACCGTATTCGTCATATTACTGAAACCTTGATGCGATTAACCAGATTATTTACAAGAACTTTTGGTTAACGTCACGATGAAGAAACCTTGATTGAGAATCAAATTGGATCATTTTTTGACTCGTCCTCCTCTATTGATAGTATAGATAATTGAAATCAATCATGGCGAATAAATCACCGTACCATATCAAACTTTTCTTTCGGTCGATGCTAATGAACGCATATTTTACATTGGGGAACCATGGCTTGACCATGGAAGTTCCTTATTTCATTTGATTGAGGATAATGCTTGTATTGTGCTTGATCAGTTTTGAATTTGAGGTGGATGATTAATCTCTTCTTGTGGATTGGTCAAGCAGTTGATTTATTTTTCACAAAACGCCTACGTTTCGCCCATCAAAAATACATGGGCCTCATCAGGGCTAAAAATTGTATAAACATATAGTTCTGGATGTGTCAATTATATAAAAATCTTTTCTAAGTCGTAGGTCAACAATTTTCGTATTTACCTCGTATGCAATAATCAACATTTGATGTCTCAGATGGTGAATGAGACCGTTCTTTCTTTTGTCGTTCATATCATGCGATACTCGTCAATTTACTCATGGTACAAATTTTTTGGATGACATCTAAAATATGTAGATCTAAGGTGAGACGTGGAAATAATTGAGGATGAACCGGAATTTTCTTTTGTGTAAAAACTCACGTGTTATGTATGTTCTTGATCAGCCCGTTCAGCGCTGATGACCGCGCACAGGTGACTAACGAGTGAACAAGATGTTAGGTGTGATGAAGTATGTATGTATGTATGTATGTATGTATGTGCTGTTTGGTGTAAGACGTGAAATCATGATGTAGGAGTTTGGATTTCCCGTCTCACCTCTGTCTTTACATCTTCTAACGCACTTTTGTATGCACTCTTCAAATACATAGTGTCTTGCATTCTATTCAAAGTGTTATCGTGGAATTGTATGTACAGCATCTCTAGAAATTCTCTGCTTTTTTTATTGTATTCATGGTCTAAAATTTGAATATTTTCCCAGTTCATGCTATGTTTGTATTTTGAAGAGTGCATCGCCAGTACTGATTTAGAATCTTCATTTCTGATATCTCTTGCATGTTCCGATGCTCTCACACGTAAGGATCTTTTTGTTTGTCCAACATATGTGGCTTCGCAATCAAGGCAATCGATTTTATAAACAACGTGTGTTTTATCGAGCGGGTGGACTTTGTCTTTGCCTGTGTCAAATATGTTGAGTCTGCTCTGCGGTATAAAAATTGGAAGTAGTTTATGTTTTTTGAATATGGCTCGAAATCTTTTCTCTAACGGAGGGTGGAATGGCAATATCATTTTCGGGGTGGAATACAATTCTGTTTTGAAAGACTTGGAAGTTTTGGATCTTAGTCGCGGGTCTTTACGGAGCCGAACGAGTCGGTCTTTTATACATTTTTCTGTGAATTCTGATGGATACCCATTTTCTTCCAAGTCTTTCCTAATCAGATTCAAATTTTGGCGGTGAAATTGCTTGTCTGATAATCTTATTGCCTTATCAACTAAATTGTATACTATTGCTCGTTTTTGTTGTATTGGATGGTGCGATGAAAAGTGAATGTATCTGCCGGAGGTGACGGGCTTCCTGTACCAATTGGTTTTGGCTATTTCATTTGGTTTGCGGATTATTTGTATATCAAGAAAACGTATGGAGTTGCTATTATCTTCCCTTTCTATAGTGAAATTCAGGTTTTTATCAAAACTGTTGAAAGTACTTAGCATATTGTGCACGTGATCTTTGTGAACTACGGCAACAGAGTCATCCACGTAACGGTGATAAGACAAAACCTGGTTTTTTAAAATTTCGAGGCAGTGCAGCTCTAATCTTTCTACGACTAAGTCGGCAAACCAGGGACTAGAACAAAAGCCCATTGGCGATCCCATGATCTGTCGGTAAAATTTTCCATTGAATTGGAAAAACGCAGAGTTCAACAAGAATCTGATACTATCCAAAAATTCGGCTTTTGACAGTTTTCCACCAAACACTTCTTCTAATAAATTCCACTTTTCTGCAATCGCTAAGATGATGACCGTTGGATCTAGATTTGGAAACATTGAGACGATATCAAGTGATAAAATTTCATGGTCATCAGAGATGAGCAGTGTGTCATAATGTTCCTTGATTTCGAAGCTATTCTTGACAGTGTGTTTAGGTTTTGGGATGAACATATTAAACAACAAAGAAATACATTTATCTAAGACGTAGAGGGGCCCACCGATCGCAGAAACAATGACTCTAATCATCAGGGCTAAAAATTGTATGTTTATACAATTTTTAGCCCTGATGAGGCCCATGTATTTTTGATGGGCGAAACGTAGGCGTTTTGTGAAAAATAAATCAACTGCTTGACCAATCCACAAGAAGAGATTAATCATCCACCTCAAATTCCTTATTTCATGCCAACGAATTCGACGGGTATCATTGCTCACATTCGTGTGAGTCCTTTAGCAATTGTACGGACAAATTTTACAAAATCAATCTGGTCAAAATGTGATATAGGTTGGTTGAAACGTACTGAAGTGCGCATGTGCTTCTACTTTTCACAAAATGAATATTGCGGCTCAATTCATTCTTCTCTTGTACGTATGAAAGATGACTAGCAGAAGTTCCGAAACAACATCGTAAAATCACGAAACAAATTACAAAGCAGCAAAATCATAAATCTGCGCCAATCTGCAGATTGATTAATTGATTGATGAATTTATTGAGGGCAGAGGGTAAACTCTATTTGCCCAATTTGAGTCAGATATGAGGAACTACACGTTGCAATAATAAGATATTTGACAAGGAAAGTTGCTCAAGTAATACCAAATAGAGACAGAAAAGATGCAAAAAATGTAATACAATGACACTCAAGCCTAGATGTGCGTTCTGCAATGTCATCGACTGCACTAGAGAGCAATGATAATTATGACTAGAGAGAGAGAGAGAGCAAACCCTGTTATACGGGTCCAGGTGAAACGAGTTTCCCTGCTAAGGCACGGGGAATCACATCAAGGTGTTCTTCATTGGCTCTCAAGATCCAGTCCTGCGTGTCACGCTCCAAAAGTATCGCGGGGAGGTAACGCTTGAATGCGTCAGGACTTTGCCTTGCTAAATCGACTCCCGAATGTGTGTCGGAAAGCCTAGATGCAACGTAAGTGAAGGACTGGTCAAGTATTCGGTACGAGGGGTTTTTTATCTGTCATGATGTGTTTGTTATGGGGCTCTGATTGACGCAAGGATGGAGTATCCGTAACTAATTTAGAACGCGGTCTCAAAAATGATGGGACATCGTAATGAATAATCGAGAAGGCCAGTGATCCGACGAGATATTCTCTTTGTATCGCAGCTGATAAGCATCGTCGGGCGATGCGAAAAGGTACATGTGCCCATCGAGAGACTTTACCATGTGCAAACCTGACCCAAACGTTCATGAGAGTTTGCAACCTCAGTGTTTGGGTTCCATCAAGACCAGTCAGGAGCGTGACACTGTAATCGAAGTGGGGGGGGGGGGCATAAGGCTTACTGTGAGCTCCTGTCCAGGTAACATCCACTGTTTCAGGTCACAGATCCACCATTCCACCGACCCACAGATCCGCAGATCAAGGATGATTCACGCGAAAAATCAGTAAAAAGAATAAGTATCATAAAATCATGAACAGAAATAATAGCATTGTTCATGAACTCATAAAATTCCAGCTGTCCTCGGATTCCCAGATCTACAGATCCGTCGATCCTCAGATCCACATAGATTCGACGAGTCGCGTACCCGCATTAAGCCGAGCTCTCCTGGCTCGGCATGCTCAGTCCATAACCCGCTCATTTCTTCACGTCAAATCGTTCGTCAAAGTCACGCGCCACAAGGTCCGTCGGCTATTTGACCCAAGGATCTACAATCTAAACGTCACCTGGTCATCCGATACCGTACCGCCTCGACGATGCTGCCCAGCTTCACCGCACAGCCTGTGATAAGTTGTACACGATTGTGCCTCGCAGTCTTCGCGATGGACGCGTTTAACTCAGTTTATTTTCAATCGACGTAACCCAATATGGACAAGTATGAGTGTGTTTGTAAGGTTTAGTGCATCGGCAACCGTGACTCAATTTGAATTCACTCTCTCCGAAACCATCAGTGAGAACTCACTGAACTTCAGTTAGTCTGAGATCAACTCTGACTGAAGACTTCAGTGAGTAGTTTCAGTCAGAGTTGATCCCAGACTAACTGAAGTTCAGTGAGTTCTCACTGATGGTTTCGGAGAGAGCAAACAGTGCGTTTAGTTTGTATACTTGTGACCGCTCCAGCTTCCGTGGAATCTTTTACTCGAGTATGACATTCAACTCATTCAGTTCCAAATATCAATTCTTCCACAGAGTGCCAATTCGTGATCTCTCAGTGATCTAGAACGAAACAAATTTTTCAGGTCTTCCCGAATCAAAGTGCAGTGAGACTTCGTGTAGAATGTGCGAAGTTCGGAAGGTTGCGCGTTTAGGGGTTTTGATGGCTGCTCCCGAGCCGTTCGGCCACAGGGCCCTCGAGTCAACCTTAACCATTCAATGGCACTCTACGCCGGCAATAGTCATAAAATTCCATCGGTTAGTTAACATCCTCCGCTCGTTGCATCACAACCTAATCATGATCCGTTCTAAGCAACGAACTACACGGTCTCGTTGTCGTTGACAGGTGCACGAGGGGTGTTTCTCACTCTCGACGCTCCTTCTGCTGCACGACCGGTTACTTTCAATGCCTAATTTTTTTTTATACTAAAATTTCGATACGATTAGATCATTCTCTGTGGATAAATAATGAATTAGTTGGTGGTATGAATGAAAATATTTTTTTCATATTTCTAAACGCGTACTCATTGATCTGGAAACTTGGAAATTGCTAATGGTCCCAAGAAAAAATTCTATCGGAATATCATAACATATCGATGGCCCAGAGTAAAGAGGAACTATTTGAACATTTCTGGTTGAACGGAACTATCTTATATATTAAATTTAATAACCAGAAATTTTCAGATAGTTCCTTTTTACTGTAGCCTATATCGATATTTGATCAATTTTGATGATCGCTTGATGAATATGTCCATACGGGGATGACGAATTCTGGGTACATTGGCAATAGTTGTGGATACATGTCTTTGAAAAATGTATAGAATATGGAACACATCCCCGGACTGTGCTATGTCGGCTCATCCGGATCAACTTCTTACTCTGCACGAAGCCGATAAGTTTGACTTTGCGATCGATACTATTGCGAATTCCAAACGTTATGCAATATTCAGATACGCTATCTTAAGACTATTGGTTTGGAGTTTTGCAAGCTTATATTCTATTTTCACATACAACTCAAAGAATAAAGAATCCCAGAGCTTTCACAGAATCGTGATATCTACAGCTTCCAATATCTACAAACTAAATCAATACGGATAAAAGCTATGAATACCCATTGAACAGGATACTGAAAGAATTCAGTGCCTCCAAAAGTAATGATATAATTATCGGTTAGTATACGTAGAAACAGCATACGCGTCTCGTACCGGAAAACTTTGTTTTTCCCGAAAGCCATGCTGGAGTCCAGAAAATTTTTCGCGAAAAACAAAGTTTTCCGGCACTGGCCGCGTCATATACTATTATTCTGACAAGTTTTACGGAATATCTTCATACAATCACCCAAAAACATCGTCCTAATACTGCGCAACCAAATCTTCAATAATAATTCACGAATTATCACCCATCGATCATTGAGAATGTTATCAATTTGTGAACATCTATCAGCTCACAAGGTAGTTACATCGTTAGAGTATGACCTCGATACCTTGGAAACTCGCTTTCCCGAGTACTTGCTAATTATTCACGCGCAATCGACAAGCACCTAGATATACATAGCCATCAAACTAATATATTCCAGTTCCTGTACCAAAGCTATAGTTTGTGTTAATATTCTCTCCCTCTCTCACCAGTTCTGATCACATCGTAATACCAAAGTTCTCCAATCTCCGACTTGCAGATCCTCTTAGGGGTAAAAGATCTTCCAACCCAGCAAGCAAGTGACTTGGAAGATATTGAAATTGCACAACTATACTTGGGTATCCCTCCGAAGGGCCTCCATAAAAACCTCGCTCGTTAAAAAGTACCCCCGTAAGTTTATACACACACACACACACAGATCTATAGGAATAGGTATGTATCTACAACTTTGGCAAAATCCATATTTCTCTGAGAGAAGTTTGCTGTGAATCTACCCTCACTCCGTAAAATATACTGTAGAGACACATATCTATATATTCGGGAAAACGTCAATGGATGCACAAAGAGCTGCCGTATAAAAGCGTCCAGATGAGCTCTACAAACTCGTATCCCGTCGAGCTTTATGCACGAAGCTTTTCGAAGCCTTGCCGAAGCAACAAGTCTTGATACTTGTATCTATAGAATATACAATCTAGTGCTGCTTCTACTGATGCTGCTTTTGCTACTTGATTTTAGAACCAATACAGACGAACACTTGACAGGAGAGCATTAACGCCGGGTACAGTGCTCCCGAATTAGCTACAAATTCAGAATTTCAAACTAAGAGGACTACTGCCACTCACCAAGCTAGCTACTGGAATATTGTATCAGTCTTATCTTCGAGAATATTATTAATGGTATACTAGTACTGTAAGAGGGATTGAGAGTATCTGGACTCTCTCACCCTCTCTCTCACTACTCTCTGAGCTGGTACAGAAATTTCATGATTAATTTAGTGGTACAGGAGAGCGTGACATTTAGAATTGATGATTTCGTGTTCGGTTTCCGAAATATTGTCAGCTAATCTGATTGTTGGATAATGAGAAGATGACGAGGTTCCATTGGAGAGGGTCGGGTTGAAAATTTATACGTTGTTGAATTGGTTTTGATGGTGTGGGTGAGAAAGTGAAGATGTATAGGTATACGAGTGGCTTTGACGTTTCTCATTTTGTTAGGATTAATTAGTCGAGGTTCTGTGACGGACATGATGAATACGCTTTTTATTCTTGATTGTTGTTCCTGGAAGTAATTCGAGCGAATAAGACAGGCTGGATAAAGATGAATGGAATCACTTGCTCTTTTAGTAGAAGTACCTGCTAGTGAAAAATTTCGTGTTTTGATGAATATAGATTGCTTTACGCTATGCATTGTGAGGCATTTTTCACCAAAACATAGATTTTCTTTGATAGCTTGAGGTTCTCAGGTGTAACTCAATCAACCCAAGAGTAGGCGTGCATCTAATGATGTCCAAATAACGGCGTTGTCAATCTATTCTGGCCATACAAAAAATTAAAAATGTATTGGGTTGAATTGGAGGTTCTATTTCGGCCAAAATGACCGATGAGCGCCTACTTCCGGGTCAATTACTCTAAAGTCGTCATTTCAGAAAAGTTGTCCCCAGTACACTTCAATTTTGATCCAAAGTTGGAAAATGATGTTTGTAAATTCGATACAGTTTGGGAAGATTCTACTATTATTAAAAACGCGTCGAATCATGAAGAGCCTCTTATATAAACCCAGACCAACTGATTTCATTATTTTTGAGTCGATAGCAGATGTTCAATCTGAACTCTATGAATTCGCGGTAAACTTAAGTAAAATGAGATTGAGATAATAGATATGTCAAGAGACATCCATCTTGCGGAATTTAATCGTCGAAAAAAATGTCAGTCAAACACAGAGAGGAAACTTCTGAGCGGTCGAGACTGTTTTCGATAAATGTGGTTATTTCGAAATTTATTACAAACACACGGTTTCAGCATGCGATAAAATTTCTCTTCCATTCCGACATTACTCTTTTCTCTACCAAAAATGCCTCCGGGAAAAACAATTCCTGTCTTGTTCTAACCACATGGGAAGCATTTGTAACGGCTCCCTCGAGATAACTAATGCAGTACGAGACTGCCTCGAACCATATTTTCTAGGCTTCAAGTCTGTAAGACAAAAATCTTCCGTATTTGCTCAGTTTTTTTCACAACTGTGATGGAATTATATCAAATTTGACACGATGCACTATACAAATTCTGAAGATCGTCAAATATTAAATTTCTTTCTCAATACTTGGAATGACTCAGCGAAATGTGAGATAGCTTTTTTAGCAAAACTCCATTCTATCTTTCAAAAATTCAATGATTCAGTCAGTTATGAAAATACTGCACTGAGCTTGGAGCTGTCAAATTTTTCATGATCTTACTGTTGATTGTGAACGGGACAAGCGAGATATCCATTCATTATTTCATTGTGAATATTGAAGAATACATCGTAAGAATCTGAGAAAGTTCCAAAAACTATTTTTCCAAATTCCTTGAAACTCCTACGATATACACAGATCATCTTCTAAAAGAGAATCATTTTTAGAAAAAAAATATTTCCATTTCGTAATTTTAATGGTTTCCCACTTTTTCGTTGATTTTACCAATTCTACTTCTGTACCCAATGTTTCTAATATTAGAATGTTATTCTTAAAGCCAAAAGTTGGTTGTGCGTTGAGCAAATTCGCGAGTCTACTGCGATAGACTGCACCGATGGGGCTCATTGATCCAGTTCTGTGTGCAGCCTTGATCAGAATCTCACTATAAGGACCAGGGTTTGACAAGTAACATAACGAAATCGCGATATCGATAACGTTACGTGTGAATAACGTTATTAATAACGTAACGAAGTTCAAGTATTGGAGTTTCGTTGCGGTATTCGAGTAACGTTATTCACATTTTAATTGATTTCGTTACGTTACTTCCGCGAGTAACGTAACGAAATGGAAATTGTATTTTGTTTCGTTTTTTTTCTTTCGCCAAGTGATAAGGACGAACTTTTGCCCCACGAGGGCCTTAAGTAGAGAAGATCGGATATGACTGATTCCTAACGCGCCAGAGATAGACTAGGTTGGTGGGTACAACCAAGTACTTATTCGGAGATACTTTATTCTAAATTCTCCTACGACGCATAGAATCCGAGATACCGTCATTGTCAGAGAGGGTGATATTGCATTCACTCAGAATTCATTAGCGGCTGTGAATATAATGGAAAAAATAACGTAACGAAACTCGGAAAAGAATTTTGTTATGTTAACGTAACGGAAAACTTTAACGGAATGTCTTGGAAATTACGTTACTCAATTTCGTTATTAGTTTCGTTAGTCTCGAATAACGTTATCCACATGAATTTCGTTATACGTTTCGTTAATAATACCGAAACTCCTAACGAAACGAAATTCAATTCGTTTTGATTTTAACGTTATTCTAGTAACGTAACGAAAAACATAACGGAATTCTACCCATTATTTAACGAAATAACAAATATCATAACAGATCTCCGAGGGTTTCGTTAATAACGCACAATAACGAAACTAGCGTTATTTGTCAAACCGTGATAAGGACCCACCAGTGAAACCTTACCATCCTTGGACACACTAGCTCGATTTTTACCGTCGCGGTCAAGTAGATAACTATTCAATTGATTCGTTTCGAGTTCTATATCGTAGTCTTTTTCATTTTCAAGAAACAAGACCCAGAATTTTTTACTTTTGTCCGCAAAGACTCGCATAGTACGAAACATAATCTCTTTTGTTTCTCAAATTCATGATACTCTTACCGAATTAAAATAGGCCATGATTTGTCACACCCAGTATAGCAAAAGCGTGACGAATTACTTTGGCCAAGTGCGTGGATTAATCCGTCTAATGAATTCTCGGAGAAGCGCCTGCGGTCAGAATACGATGTCGAAGGCTTTACCGTTTGAGGTCTCACAAACTCTTGAGAAAAGCTCTGCTAATGAAAGGATGAATTTTTCAGACTCATTCTTAATTGAAAAAGCTTCTTTATTTCACGACTTTTTCCCTCTCTCTTCGCCCTCACTCACTCAGCTTAGTACGGCGATAAAAAATTGACGTCTCCCAACTCTCTGTCCCATTCTAACCTCTAAGAAAACCTCCAGTGCAAAGAATCAAACACTTTCCAGGATATTTCACTTTTATACTCTTACGTGAGATGCTCGCGTATTATTATCGCACGAGGATAGAATCAAGAAGGAGCCTCTTTTGTGAATCATCATCCATCCAGTATCTTACGCAATATCTTTTTCATTCACGGTCTTCCTACTCATTTCTCTTTGGCTGTCACCTTATTTCACGAGGACTCTATGCGATGCGCACCTGTCGCTTTTTCTTTCAGACGTCTAAAAATACGAGATTGAGCTCCTTCCACGATCAATATTAATGGAATTAAGCGAAGCTCAGACGACGATGACAGGAACATCTCACGTTTACCATCTTTTCTGTCGTCACTGCTAGTCGTCTTAGTTTTCTTGGTCCTTTTTTTTTCGTTTTTATCCACGAAACGTAGAAAAAGCCTTGTTAAGCCAAGCTAGAGTACGGCACTGTACTCAAACTCATTTTATTTTCGGCTGTTTCCTCGAGGCTGTTCTTCCTTGTTCGTTTTCCCGTCTCTCTTTCTCTCTGGGGGAATAGAAAAAGTGGACTCTAAAAAGGCACGGAGGTATGAATTTTTTATCTCAGCAGTTGCAGCTGCTCACTATACTGAGTTTGCTCTACGATACTCCTCACTCGCAGAAATTAGACTCCGTGCACTGCTGTACAGCTAAAATAGTTACGATGTTTTGTGTGCTCCGAGCTTTCATTTCACATAGGATATATATCTGTCAGTATTAACTGTGTTTGAGATTCACAGCGAGACTGACGAGACCAAAAAATAATCTCATTCTGTCGTTGCGTGGCTAAAATTTTTTTTCGGGTGTAATGACTTTTGATGAGCGGGATTCACTTGTATTAGCTTCAAGTCTTACGACTGACGAGATTCACCGTGTTTCTGGATGAATATTTGATTGATGTCGATCCGAGTTGCTCGTTCGATAAAAATAAATAATTTTAGCTCGCTTTTATCTGTTACTTTTGACATAAAACTTCAAAAGTTGAAAATTTGCTCAAGAACAGAGTGAAAACTCTGTACAAAGATTCACGAGAATTCCATCGACTCAATTTTCCATGTTTTACTGCTAACCGCCCCCTGCTAGGTTTTTTTTATCGCGTACGATAAATGAGGAATCGCAAGACGCTTTTTCAGTACACTTGTATCGAGAGGCTGTGGTTTCCGCCCCGATGCCGGGGCAGAAAATCCCGCATTGCCGCCCAGGGAAGAAAACGACTGAACATGCGCATCAGACCTCTGGCTGCGCTCTCGGTCTGCTACGATGCATGCTCCGACGCTTCCTAACCTGTACCAACCTGTACGGCGGTGCGGGATTTTGCCCCGAAATCTTGTCGGAAACCACAGAATTTCGATAAAAGTTTACTGAAAAGAAGTATACGCACCTCGAGACGAAAGCAACCCATTCCGGCCACAGGTATGCCGCTCTCGCCTGGCGGCTCGTGCGGCAACTCACCCGGTCCACAATGGATCACTTTCGGCCCCTCGCGGACGAAGGTGCGTAATATACTATTTCTCACTCAACCGACTTCAAACTTGAGGTTGAACGAGAAGTAAAATTAGTCCTGCAATGCATACTTTACGAATCTAATACCATAATTATTTACTGACCCTGCGAGATACAAAATCGATAATCCACTAAAGTGAATAGTGGTAGGACCCACTGGTGAATACCACAAAACATTCTCCTAAAAACAATAGTCTGTCACACATAAGGGAGGACACGCATGATATGCTCGCTTATCCATCGTATTGCAAAAAAGTGTTGATGTGCAGTTGTCCCGTGAAATTGAAATATTACAGAACCTCTCGAAATTTGGTGAGAATTCAGTTCAAGTATTACAGAGTACCCGCGAAGATTTCAAGAACGATAGATCATTTCATTTCAGAGCTGTAACAATACAAAAAATGGTCAAATTTTAGATTGCGGTTACGGAAGACAAACAAAAACTAGCACTCTTTCATATCTCACAATTGGTCGAAATCACAAAAAATGTTAAATTACTTGAAAAAAAAGTTTATTCAATCTCGGAACTTTTGGACGAACACGCTCAAAATTGACCAATTATCTTCCTCGCAACAGCCATTGAAAAATTGGAACCTCAAACGACCTCCAAGGAAGTTGGGTTCATCGGTGAATTATTCGCCCAAACCGAGCGAATTCCTTTGGCAAATGTGTACTAACCCATTGAAGTTTGCTTTCAATGCATAGGAAATTCTGATATGCCAAAATTACGACTTTTTTTGACTTGATGTACTGAAAAAATGAGGTTAAGGCTGGAATTGATGGATGCCACTGAGGAGTCAAGTGAGCGATGGTCAATAAAAGTTGAGTTGAAATTCGGATTCCACATCCTAGGCGAAATACCTAAGCTCCACTGACCATTGCTCAGTTGAGTCCTCAGTGGCGTCCATAAATTCCAGCCTAAATCAGATTGACTCACATCGTTGCAGTACAACTACCTCAAAATCGCATCACTACGAGACCACCTTGAGCATTCCAAAAATGTCCAAAATTCATTCGACATAATCTACCACTGAAATTTCAAACGTCATCCCTCGACGCAAGCAAATCTCTCAGTTAGTAATTTTCCTCGCCGGACTACTATCTCTGTTTCTAGTATGACGAGACATAGAATGCAAGTCACGTATTCCTCGCGCGAAATATTGCAACGCGGTCGTCATTGGGATGGTAGCCGTATCGTATAGGTATATACCAATCCGTCGACACATGCGAATTAATTGAAGCGGAAATTTCTCGAGGAGGAGTCAGAGTGAGAGAGTGAGGGGGTAGGAGGCATAAATTGAAGCCGCTCGAGAGGAAGAGCGGTAGAGATTGAGGCTAGAGCAATGAGAAAAAATTCACGCGCACAAAATTGCTCGCTTTGAATTTTCAATTTAAACTTTCATAACGAGTTGGTAAAAGTTCAAATCGAGTTGGGCCTCTGGCGTATTTTCCGTATTCCCAACCCTCCCATGCCATCGTGACCGCATCAAAAATACTCACTCGCTGCCCCGTGTGATGCAGTATAAACATACCTCTTCTGCTACGAGTGACAGTCTAACGCGGGGACATACCTCGGCGCATTCCATCCAAACCTCGATGAAAATGCTGCTATGTATGTGTAGAATGAATTTTTGCAATAACGGACGATTCAGTGCTTCAAAAGACCTGGTCGCATTGTAGCCTTATGAGCAAGTTATGGGTGATTGGTGGAAATTCAAATATGTTCAATGAACCTGTCTTGATATTAAGTGGACACGATTATGGTTTGTAGTAGTAAGTACTTTAGAGAGAGATCTTATCCCTTAGCCGCGAAATATAATTCCGCTTGTGCAAGGTGTCCGAAAAGTCAGCTTACCTCGAGTTGAGAAGCGAGTCATCAGATGTAATAAATGGGGTCACTTCCATGGTGATTTGGTCACTACGATAATTGACCGTCCAGCCAGTTCAACCGGGTCCCGCGTATCAGGCTGCATATGAGATGGGAGAGGAGAGATGGAAGATGGGAGGTGGGAGATGGGGGATGGGGGATGGAGAATGGGAGTTGTGAGGTGGGAGATAGGATATGGGAGTTGAGAGATCGAAGATAGGAAATGGGAGAAGGGAGATCGGAGATGAAAGTTGAATTGGGAGATGGTATTTGGAATACGGAAGATGGGAGAGAAGAAAAGAAAATTTGGAAGCTAGGAGAGTAAAGATGGGAAGCGGGAGACGGGGTAGGTATGGTCGATGGAAAATGGCGATTAAGAGGTCAGAAATAGGAGATAGGAAATAGGAGTTGGGATTGGGGTCATGGAAGATGGAAGATGCGACTTAAGAGATAAAAAATGGGAGATAGGATAAGGGAGTTAAGGGATTCGAGATGGGAGATGAACGTTGAGTTGGGTCATGGGAGGCGGGATTTGGGATATGGACGATGGGAGATAAAAGTTGGGTTGGGAGATGGAAGGTGGAGGAGGGGAAAAGGAAGTTGGAGGCTTGGAGAGGGAAGATAGAAGATCGGAAATGGAAGGAAGGAGGCGGGAAATGGGGATCAGCCGATGGGAGGTGGTGATTAAGAGATCGGCGATAGGAGATAGGGAAAGGGGATTGGGAGTTGGGTCATGTGATGGGCGATTGAATATGGGAAATGGGATATATGCAGTAAGAGTCAAGAGATCGGAAATAGGAAATGGGGGGGGGAGTTCATGTTAGGTTAGGAGATAGGAGATGAAAGTTGTGTTGGGATATGGGATTCGGGAGATAGGAGAATCAAGGCGAGGGATGGGAAAAGGACGTTGGGAGATAGGAAAGGGAAGATGGGGGATAGGAGGCGGGAGATGGAAATAACCGATGAGAGATAGTAGTTGAGAAATCGGAGATAGGAGATAGGAAATGGAGGTTAGGAGTTGAGAGTTGGATCATGGGCGATGGAAGTTGGGGAGTGAGTAATAGAGATAGGATAATGGAGTTGAGAGATGTAAGATAAGAGATGGGAGATAGAAGTTGGGTTGGGAGATGGGAGAAGGAAGTTGGGAGATAAGAGAGGGGAGATGGGAGTTACGAGATAGAAGATGCGAGATGGAAGTAGGAAGTTTCGATTGTGTGTTGACTGCATTAGAATCATCATTGGAACATTCCCTACCAATACAAAAATGTGTACTTGGAAGTAGTTAGAATCGGGAGCATTGCTGCAGTGATTATATCAGGTTCAGTATTCCTGCGAAAATGATTTCTGTTTTCTAACGACCTATGTTTACGGTAGCATATGGTGGAGATAACCTGATGCCATGAAAATCTTGAAACGTCCATGTAAATTTTTACACGTTATCACTATGTCAACTATGCAAAGGCTGATCAGCTTCAATTTCGGAAAGTAAAGACAATGATCATGATGACGGTCAAATCCTATATAATTGAGCGAAGATAACAATTTTTTTTCATTGAAACTTTTTGTGGAGTTTCATACCAAAGAGTTGAATGCCCGCTACTGCAAGGTAGCATATTTGATCTATACATCTTTCATATTAGGTTGAAGTTTGTAAATTGGCCAGCTGTGCAGTATTTTTTCGTGAATCTTCTCAAGTTCTAGAGAAAGATTATCAGTTGAACACTGTAAGGAGAAATCCTTAAAGTCAGTCTAAAATTAGTAAAAAATCGTAGTGAATCACAACAAACCCCCTAACCTTGTAATGTTAATTTTCAGGCTATTAGACTGATTTTGAAGATTTCTTCTTACACTGAAATTTTCACAATGCGCGATAGTAAATACAATATTAAGGCTAGTCCGGAGTCCCCGCAAAACCGCAACCAGACACGCACCGGCGTACTTTGAGGTGCAGCTGCGTCCAATGATTCTGAGAGCGGTATTATTGTTTATACGCTTTCATTGGTACTGAATGTGTTATTCAGATACTAGGCCACCTGTGAAATCTTATAACACGATACCATGCAAAGTTTCATGGCATTTCATTCATTAGGAATCGAGAAAACCTTGAAGGCAATTTTTTGGTGGGACATAGTGCGTCCGCGACTATTCCGATTTATTCCTCAATAACAAAACAGCTTTGGCCAATATCAGATACTAGCCCACCTGTGGGTTGGGATTTCCTGTCAAATGAGCTCTCCCACGCCCCAAAATTCTGAATCCAGCTCGCAAAAAACTTGAACTAGTGTGAGCATCGAGCAGTATAATTTGCTCAGCAAGCCAAAGAACTACGATTTTCTGGAGATATAGAATGAGTCCCCGGGTGTGGAACAACTCATTCGATGGGAAATATCATGGTGTTTCAGTTGCCATATCTCGTTTGGGTCGGAAATGTGAGGTTGAAATACTACGAGGCAAAAAAGTGGTTCATAATCTCCCATCGCACATGCAGTACGACCAAAGCGCCATCTACCGGGCAAAATATCCGGATTCTCTACGGACTAGCCTTAAAGAGTAATGAAGTGGAATACAGTAAAGTAGAATAAGCCATTTTTCGACTATAACGTTCACAGCAATTTTGACTGATTGTGGTACACAGAAATTGTTTTCTGCTGGTTAGGACATATATTTCCTATTGGAAAAAATATTTGAGGGACTGATATTGGTATACATGCGGCAAATTTATACCGAAATTTCAAAATATTTGATTCCCGGGGTTAACCGAAGTTTCTTCATATTACACTCCTTGACTATGAATGACGCAATATTAAACTCACGTCGATGAGCTTACACTAGACTTGAAATTCTACCCTCTCGCAACAACCCCGGTTGACCATCAATCTAAACAATCTCATCGGCTCGTCTACCTTCTATATACACCTGCCTAGACCACAAGAACGCATACCCCATGAAATCCATTTTCGTCCAGAGGTGTACATAATCTCTTTAACGTCGTTCTCGTGATATCGCAATATCGCCCAACTAGAAAATCACACGATCTAGTTCACCACTGCCTCCACCGTGCTCTTCTACGCCATCCTGTAATACAACCCAACGATTTCGATTTTCGCATGATGCGATTATGCGGGGATGGTTTTGAACGCTTGCTGCGTTACTCTCTTGCTCTACACACCTCTTGCACTCTCTGTCCCTCTCAAGGGTTGTTTTTTCTCGGGAATTAGTCGACTATGGTATAAGCTGACGCTGGTATACCAACTTTTTGCTCTCTATACCATTCCATGCCATGCCATGCCATGCTTTACTTGCATTCTATAGTTATGCTTTCGGGGCTTTTTGTTTCTGATCTTTTTGTTGCCTGCCGTCCCATCCGCCCCATTGTTCTGAAAGGGGTGTGTGTATATATATATATATAAGGCAAGCCTTGGTACGCCGGAAAAATTATTCCAGAGATAATGGATTATACGAGGAATTACTTTGTTAAGCGTTTTCTTAACGGAAGCGCGAGCTTAACAAGGGTCACCTCACTCTCAACGTAACCAGGCGTCTAAAGAACAAAAAAAAATGTACAAAAAAAACAACACCGAGGGGATGCTTGATTGTACAGCTTTGGCGGATTCCCGTCCCTGATGCTTGAGCTTCGTGAAGACTAGTTGAAGCCGTTTACACTGTTTTTTTAACGGATAGCCACGTAAAGAACGGCTTTGTGAGATCAGCTCTGAATTAACAAAACACCTTATCTATCTTCTGGAAAGAAGCTCAAGCTGAATCGGTTCTACGAAAATTTTCAATCTTCTACGGTTCGCTGAGCGTATCGACTCCTGTGTGTTTTTTACTTCTTGCTCTTTTGTGAATTCGAATTAGCTCGGTGCAGTAAGCTGTAGAGCATTGAATCGCATGAATAGTGCAATTGCGATGTCTGCAAACGGATTCTCGTTTTTTTCTACAATCGACACTATACTGTCGAAGCGATACAATTGAGCTTTTACCCTGATCAGACGGGAGAATATTGAATGTTTCTTTCATGAGAAGCAGCTTGATCTGTAATTGAGAGCTTATCGATTTTTCAAAGGGACGAGAGTGAACGAAAATAGAGGGATAGTGCATTGAAGATTGAAAAAGCTTCTTATTTTTTTCAATTTGCATGCACTAATATCGAGATGTTCTAGATTATTCACATGAATTTGACGTCTCATTCCCTGCAACGTTTTCCTGATCAAGATTTTTCAATCAATCGCAGAGATATTCCGATGCAATCTTTTGTGCGAGTCAACTATAAAGTCTGTGACGTGATGTACGATCGATATTGACGCTCCGGGCGATTGGAAAGGATGTGACTCGTTCACAAATATTATCCACTCGGTGATGAAAAATGTTGCCTCTCTTCATTCGATAAGAGTTCGGGGAATTGTTGTTAGGCAGTCGAATTTTCGATTGCATAGATTTTGGAAAGAACTGTGATATCGAATTCCGGTCAAAAATCGAGGTATTCAATAGATGCCTATTTCTATCAAAAGATGACTTGATAATTGACAGATGAAAAAATATTTTGCATCCAGTTTGCTTTGATCATTTTGCCGTCTAAATCGTCCACTTTCAAGAACTATCACTGTTATTTGAAGAAGAAATTGTTACATGAAGACACACGAACAGCTTGTATTGGAAATAATAAGGGATGGAAACTAAATCTGTTGATGAATCTCTTGAAATTTTAGTTTCATTCGAGAGATCCCAATCAACTTCATCAAACTAAAATCATTGAATCATAATAAGAATTTATCCTCGGATCAATCATAGATATCGTAGAAATGAAAGCCGGTGAGTTTGATGGAATATATTTTCCTACACGCTTGCCGTCACTTGAAGGTAATTTTCAGCTTAAAACACTCACGATATCATCGTCGCAACATTCAAGGCGATATGCAATTAAATTGTCGACGATACGAGCCTTCTCGGCACTGTTGAAGCATTGACAGGTGTGTATAATGCGATACCATGGGTGCGAGTTAATTGAGCGGCGACGGATCAATTTTCCAAGCGTAACGGAATCTCAGGCTTTTGATCTTAGCTTGTGACGTCGACTCAGATTGATGAGAAGCGGAATTTGTTTGCTCAGACGCGTGGTTAGAACGACGTATATGTATGTATTTATATCATCACGTGAAGGGTATTCTTCATGCAGTGATATTTTCCACCCCGTCTGTTTTTTGTGCCATTTTCTACACAGCTATGGAAATGGTCGATTTTGATACAAGAGTGGAAATATTGGTTCTTTTATACCGAGTAATATTTTCCGCCCCTGTTTTTTGATACATTAGTCTTGAAAGTGTTCTTTGCACACAGTAAATCGAATTTTACTTGCATAAACGCTACCTAACACGAAAAAACTTGAAAGCGTCTTTTAATAATCTTATTAAAAAAAGCTCTTTTTCGGAATTCATCAAAAAGTAATGGTCGATACTCGAAAGTGAAACTCATTCTTCCCCCTTAGATCGAAATCCACTAATTCATACCTTCTGTGCCAGAAAGTGACATTTTTATACAGGCTTTCGATCTTCTTCGTCGCTCAAGTAGTGGAAAATAGAATATTTCTATTCTAGAGCAAAAAATTTTTTATAATATTCTGTTGGCACCCAAATAACGGAAAGTTGCACGGAGGTTTAAATTCATCAGGTTAATGATTTTCTGGAAATAGACTCAGATAGTAACTCAAAAATGCCTTTCACGGATGCTAAAGTTCACAGGATAGTCAAAAATTCTGAAATAAACTCTTTGTGTGTTATTATCCTAAGTGATGTATCAACAGGCAAAATTTTTAAGAATTTCTCCTCGATCTTTCTGGAGACGGCTCAATTCGCTTTAGAACTTCCCATATAAAACTCGATATTTGTCTGATTTTGTGAATGATGCATTGCAGTGATTCAAATTCTGTCTCGTCAATTTCAGTGATAGTAGGTACACGTAAGAAACTTAGTCTTCAAGTATTTCATCTCAGGGATGCATGTAGTGATGCAATGTAGCTAAGAAAGGAAATTTACACGCAAATAAGAGATGATAGCCCACATGAGTTGAAAAATAACCCCGTACCCTCTCTAATCCGCTGTGGAAATCTTGGAAAGAAAAAAAAATAGAACAGTGACTGGACGTCATCCAGCACAAAGCTGAGCAAAGGGCGAGATGAAATTAAATCAACGTCAATCGTACTCAATCATCCGAAGTTTTCTTTCATCGGAAATAAAACAAGTTACCATTCAATACCAGTCTTTCAATTCTTTTACACTCTCCAGACAGCTCATCAAATCATTAATACCCGGCAAATCTAATGGATAAATAGAATGAAAAATGTTCAAATAACGAATAAAACGTGCCATCGATTTAAAAAACTTCCTTCTAGCGCTCAAGTACCGTAATATCCGTAGAACAAAAGCCATCTCACTCTACCGCTTTAATTCCGTCTTACCTCTGATAAGGTAAGAAAAGTGCACCACCACTCCTATATCACACCATCACGACGAGAACAGAGAATCACCTCGAGCGACGCGAGGTTGAAGAAAAAAAAGGTTCTACTTCATCTCTCATGGCTCATATCTCGTGGGCTGCCGGTAAAATTAATGTAATTTGCCCGTCTGCTCGTAAATATTTCAACGTCTACCAAGTTGAGCAGTACAGCCCTACATACATACTGAGTACAAGAATAAGCGTGAAACGTGCCGTTGTATAGCTCGTAGACACTGCCGGGCACGTATAAATTCAAAGTCAGTGCGGGCAAAACTCGGCTAAATAAATTAACAGCTGTTTAGAAAGTTGAGCTCCCCGTAGAAACCTGGTGCATGTATACGCAAGCCAGCCCACTGCTTGGTGCAAACTTTTTCAAAGATTCTTGATGGGTTTTCTCACTCTTTTTTTACTTTCGAACTTCGATAACAACGCCCTTGCCCCTTATTACTACTATTTCCTTTACTACTCTTACTATTACTACTACTACTGATGCTGGTGGTACTACTGTTGATGGTAGCCTTCATTCATAACAAACTTTACGGAATTGCACTCGAAGATTCGTCGTCGTACATCTTATTCCTGACGAATAAACACATTACACAAGTTGGACGACGAATATCCTAGAAAGCATCTCATCCAACTGTACGCTATTTCAGTTCCCATTTAAAATAGATTACGCGAGAGTTCCGCCGAGATTTGCCTCTTCTGCTACCTCTCTTGGGATATTCTCAGCTCTTGCCCATCTCAATCTCGCCTGACTCTCTCAGACTTCGACTCTTATACATCTAGATATATATCTTTTTCTATATCTATTATCTATGGCTATTCGTCTGCCCTGGTCGTGTGTTTCTGCATTTCCTATTATGGGCTTCGTCTCTTTTGGAAGAGATGAGAGTTTAGAGTTTGCTCAGTAGGGGATGAATTTTTGATAAGGGTGAAGAAGCTAAGGGATTTGGGCAGTGTGCCACGAGATTTTCGAGCCCGCATAATGGAAATGATCTTTGTTACAGGTTTGAAATGGATGCCCGATGTTATGCCCCTATTCGGAAATGAAGGTGTTGATGAATGTGGTAGGTTGTTAGGTGGGAAGTCTCGTGGATGCTGACTGGACCTTACGCTTTTGTCATTTGGAGGAGTGGTCGAATGTGCTGTTTTCGATGTCCGCGGGACTATTGGATGGTGTTCGGGATCTCGAGTGTAATCTTGGCACTACTTCAGTCGTCAGAAGGATCGTCGTGTTGATTGCGCGGGGATTGAGTGATGGGTTTTTGGGAACTTCACTGTGAATTTTAGAAAGTGTGAGTGAATGAGGCTGACTCTCTTTGAATGCGTTCAACAGTTGGGGTTTGTTCTGAATGTACAATTGAATATTCACTGGTATTCGTCTTGAGGGTTCGCAGAGACTTCGCATGCATCAATGCACTCTCCTTTGGGGCTATTTCTCGATATCTATTTTTAGATTTTTATGCTGTCAGAATTAGCCTGATCATCACACGTTTTTTCTCTTCTGTTAGTGCTCAGAACTGTGTTGTGGGTTGTTGACCCTAACACAGTTTCAAGCGAGAATCAAAAATTTCGATTCTACGCTTGGTGTTGGTTGCGTTTCGCCTTTCCTCGACAGATCCGGCTCTTCAGGGGGTACTGAAGGGATCTGTCAGGTTAGTCCCCGATACGACACTTAGCTCAAGTGGCCTGGTGATGGAGATCTTCCTTACATATGAAAGTCGCTCATGCGCAACCGCTTGCGAGAAAGGTCTTTTTAACCCGCAATTTCCATACGATTTTTGATATGTTTCATCTAGGGTTATTTATGGGGCGAAAACCGGTGAATATTTGAATTAAATTATCACTCGGTCGATATGAATGATGGTGACTTTCTTGCTCGCGGGAATTTCAAATGATATGAATTTTTGTAATTTGGCCTTTGCGAGCTAATTAATCAGCAGATCCGATGATTTTACATAGCTCTAGATCGGATTACTCCGATTCGAACTGTGTACCTTCAAGGGTAGAATCAAACTTTTCAATTCTAAGCGTAGAATCAAAATTTTTCCAAATGTTCTCATTTCAAATTATTTCCATCAAAACCCTTCAAGTTGCAACCTCGCTAGAGGTACCTTGAAGGTACATAGTTCGATTGGGAGTAATCCGATATCGAGCTATGTAGAATCAGCAGATCTGCTGATTAACTAGCTCGCAAAGCCCAAATTTACAAAAATTCACATCATTTGAAATTCCCGCGAGCAAGGAAGTCACGATTATCATATCGATCGAGTGATGATTTAATTCAAATAACCGACAAAGATGAACAATAATTCCATCCATCAGTGACACAGGGCAACGGAGGAAAAAGTACACTTTTCCTGAGACCTATGTATCCCTACGAAATATCGTGCGTTGGATCCGAAATTGAAGTCAGTTTTCCCCCAACACCCCCAACTTTTCGGTAAGAACAGGATTTTTTTCGTGTCAGTTATCAAATCTTTGACCTCGGATTAGGGGAGGCGAGTAAATGTTACTTCCGATTATAAACTTTTCAAAATTTTGATTCAGGGTGATTATGGTGATCCATTACTCAGGGTGACACTCGTGATCGAGAACTCGGAGTGGCATTACTAATCCAGAACTCTAAGTGACACTCGTGATCGAGTACTCAAAGATATTAGTGGTCGAAAACTCACTGGCACTCATGGCCGAGAACTCACTGTATAACTCGTGATCGCCCGATAAGAAAGGATCTCAAAGCTGCAATCAAGGGTTGATCAAGTACTTGAATAGCGTGTTAAAGCCTCAATCAAGGTATGTAATGGCACCTTTCCCAAGCCTTGATCAAGCTCCTCTAGTTCACGTAGTTTAGAAACAGTAATACTCAAGCTTCCTTGATTGATGCGGCATCATAAGTTCTTGACTCGAGTCGACGACGACAAATGCGATTTTCATGCTCGTATTTACGATTAAATTCTAATCACATATGCATGTCTGGATAACGTAGACCAGAAACGCGAAAAATTTAAACTTGGTAATTTTTGCGATCGATTAAGGAGGGGGCCCACCGAAAGGGGGGCCCAGGGGGAAATCTCCCAAATTCCACTATGGCCGGTCCGGCCGTGAGTCCGTGAGTGCCTCCCTGAGTTCCAGATCACGAGTGCCACTTTGAGTTCATGGTCACGAGTGCCACATTGAGTTCCACGTCACCCGTGCCACTTTGAGTTCTCGATTACGAGTGCCACTTTTAGTCTTTGATTATGAGTGACGTATTAGCTCTCGGCCATGAGAGCCACATTGAGTTCTTGATCACGAGAGCCACGTTGACTTTTCTACGAGTGCCACGTTGAGTTCTCGATTGCCACAATGAGTTCTATTGATCACGAGTGCCGTTTTGAGTTCTTGGTCACGGGTGCCACTTTGAGTTCTCGGTCACGGGTGCCATTTTGAGTTTCCAATCACGAGTGTCACTCGGTATACTGGATCAGGATCACTCCTCTGAATATAAATTCTGGAAAGTTCATATTTGGACGTAAGATACCTTCCTCCTTCTGAATCTGAGGTCAAAATTAGATATTTGGCTTACAATAAAGATTCTCTTGTTCATCTCGAAAATTTGGGGGTGTTCTGGGAAAACTGAAGTCATTTCCGAATTCAGCGCATGATTCCACGTATGGATACATAGGTACGGTCTGTGGAAGACGGCTCCTTCTTTTTCTTTGCTATCCTGTGTTGTTTATTCAAAATTCTAAGTCATCGACCAAACCGAGTCATTAATTTAAATCGAGGAGAGCTTACGATTCAGAGTCCTGAAATTCGATGAGCACAATTCTTGGATGAGTGATAAAAAAATATTCTAATGTAAACGGTATAATCGTGAACTCCACTTCACCTTAGAATAAAGCGACGTCTTCGACATTCAGGTCAAGATGAATTTCACTTGATTACACATCTTTAAAACTATTCAAAAGTTTTAAGAGATGAAAAAACTTCAAACTCTGAAAATTTTCCGTCAGCGCGGTAAGCGTCGGGGAATGTCCGATAGCGAATAGAATAGCCAGATCCTTGATAGAGCTAGCAGCTCTTGATAGAATCAGATAACTCTTAAGACCGCAGAATTCATTCAGGAATCCAAAGACACTTGAGACACTTGAGGTGGTTTGCTATGAACCTCAAGCAGGTGCAGCTATTCCTTTTGAATTATCAAATACATCTACATCCTCGCATCGGTTGAAAACATCGAGAAATTCATCTATCCACGGGGATTTTCGAAGTATACCCATTTTACAATGAAATACCTCCATCGACTTATTGTGAAAGGAGGTATTGCAACTTTGCCCACAACTTTTCTGCCAGTCATCTCATCTTGAACCGTATTCAGAAACAATGGAGCTGTCTTTCTCGGTGAGAAACTCTTGTCATACCGTAATTTAGCGCTGCTTGAATAAATAGAAAACTCGAGCCAAATATTTTGGAGAATTCTCTTATCTGCTACAAATTCTCATGCAAATATTTGTTGATGAATAGCTGAGTAAATAGCATTATATTTCAGCAGCTTGATCAATTGCTGCATCAACCATCCCTCACTTTCCTTACAACTTATTATTACAGATAAAATATTAAACATTCTCGAGCTTTTTCCCAAACTTATTATTCATATTTTAGAGAATTCTTGACGAACGTGTAAAAAATATTTCGAAACAAGATCCTTGAAAGTACGCAGCTTGTAAAACAAGGATAGTTCTGTTTCATCTGCAATGAGAAGCCTCTTTGCATAATCATATTTGTCAAGAGCAAGCACACATTTTGTTGCGGCTAATAATAATTCATGCATTTTATCCACAGGAGCACGTATAATACACACCTCACTTCGCGAGTGTAATAAATATCAATAAACTGCAAGACAGGGAGAAAAGATAGAAGAGAGTAGAGTATACTCCATTTTTAAAAATTTTACATCCAGTCAGCAGCGATGGCCGAGAAAATTTTAACGATCCTTCGCAAGAGACTTTCCACTTTTTTATATCTCAGGGGGAGGGCAAGAGAGATATCCGTTATCACGCCTGGCAAGAGAGAATAAGATCCATTCTCGTTAACAATTTTTAGTCCAGACACGTATCAGGTCCATATACTCTGCGCTGAGCGTGAGCGCTTCTTCCCTCTATATTCGCTACCACTACTAAAAATGACAATTCGCGTCAGTATTCCGATCTGACACTTTAATCTGCTAGAACGTTCAAGCTTCTCTTTTTCTCTCTCTTTCATTTCCATTAGTCTAGTAAGAGATATAATTAGCTTGAATGGTATTACAATGAGAAAATGATATTATCAATTCGACTAATTTCTGAAAATGACTGTAGATTCGGCGTAATCGGCTTTGATCGTCGAACTCGATGAATTGATTTGAAATCTATTTTTGAAACGATCATCGTTAAAATTATTGAGCTGTAAGGTAAATGCTTTCCACAATCTGTCTTATTTGTTAGATTATAACATCACTGATTGCTGATTACTTACTTCCAAAGGCTCCAGTGGAAAATTGCAGCTTCTCGAAAAAAGACTTCATCATCAGGTAAATACTCGCTCCAAACAAATTTAAATCACATGTTTGGATTCATTCGTGAGATTTTATTTTCTATTTTGTTCATTTGTACTGGATTTGCTCATTTAGTTCACTATTTGGTCCACAACTCCCAAACGAGTTTGCTTCGAAAAATTGCTATTCCAACTTGTGCAAACCGAAGTTAATCAAGGAAAAATAATCAGCGTGCGCTCAGCTCAGAAACAGAAATTGCACTTCATTTTCCGAGTGCTTCACTTTCTATCCATCTTGCTTCTGAGGTAAGGATACGGTCTCGTATTTCTTGTAATGAACCTATTTACATCAAAAGATTGGATTGAAATTCAGAATAAAGATCTTCGAGGATGAATATTGTAGCTTTAGTCTGTGAGTGTTTGAATGTTTAATCTTCTCACAGAAACAAAATATTGTAGCTGGGTAAATGAAAATTTTTGTATATGTCCTAAAAGTGGACACCAAGCCTCGGATAGAATGATGAATGTAGATAGGTAGTAGAGTCGATCTCGTGCGAGGAAACACCCAGAAATCGACAAAATACGATGTCACTCGAACCAACTCTCCAAATTCGTTAGGACAAGATTAAGCTTTCATGAATTTTAGTTATTATACCTTAACAGATTCTGTAACCTTGCAAGCATGTTTCTCATGATCCGAGGTGTGATCTTTCTTTTAGAGGGAGATGTATATCGATGTACTCAGTCGTGACACGCATTGAACGGTCTGTCGATCCATTTTGATAAGAAATCATTACTCCTATTCTCAAGCTCATATACATCTTTGTCGCATTCCAGAGAAACTCCACGATGGATACATTGTCTTATTCACGTGAAAATAAAGAGAAAATATTAATTCCTTGCAGATCCATGTGGGTCAACAGGGAAAGTCAAGGAATCAAATTTAACCGAAACAATTGATGTTCCTCGTGGTATGGATATACTTTTGCACTTTCTGGGGACCTATATCCACTAGGGATCAGAAAGCTGCCTTAAAATACTCTTTCTCTATCCAGAGGATCCTCAGAATATTGAATCCATTCCACTCAGCGGTAACTCCAAAGCGGTTTGAAGCAGTGAACTCAGAGGTGAAGACTACATAACCTCCGAACGGTCAAAAATGAACCAAAACCTGATGGAATCATCAACGCATTTCAAATGAAAGTTCTTAGCATTTCTTTGTATCACGTCCACGCATACAACAGGGTTTCTACTCGCCTTAAAAACCTTGAAAAGTTTGAAATGTCATTGAAATCCTTCTTTCATCCTTGAAATCATGGAAAATCCTTGAATTCCCTGTCATATTTTCGATGGTCCTTGAAATTCTATCCGACTCGCGAAAGAATCTCCTCGTTCATAGGCTCGATCCGAAAAATTGATGTCCATCTGATTTGAAAAACCCATCGTTTTCCAAACCGGCTCCAGTTGACCAGTCACTTGTCCAATGGTCTTGAAGTTTGGAACGTTTTTTTGCAACGTAAAATAAAATTCCAGAGAAATGAAGAATTTTTAAGACTCAAATCACCAACCATTGGTAACATTTATCACACCGATCATTGCTTGCCGTTGTTCAGAACAAAAAGAAGAACCTAAGCTCCTTCGCATGTTGAGGCAGTACAAAAATTGCTGGGAACCTCGCACGAAAATCCTTGAAATCTGGTCATTCGACTCCTTGAAAATCCTTGAAATTGATCTGGAAATTCGAGTAGAAACCCTGATTTACAATTACTCATGTTTTGTATATCTATAGAAAAGCTATCTACGAAATTTCAAATATGTAGCTCAACTTTTGTTACTATTTCATTCTTTGAGGTCAAAAATCCAATATCTTGGGAATTTTGACTCCAGGATTTCCCTTTAATCAGGTTTGTGCAAAAAATTCCAATCGTAAACGTTCATACCCAACTCATTTCCCGTCGTATTGGCCCCAGTCATCCTTAATCGTAAAGAATAGCCCAATATAGTGCAAAGCTTACACCCAAGCCAGTGTACACTTGAAATTGCCACACGAATGATATATAAGTGCCCTCGTAAACTACTACGAGTTAGATCTAATCCATTTTGCGCCACGAGACAACTAAATTCGGCGTCGGGTAGATCTTGCAATGTTCTGGACCGTGCCAACCCTCGCTTAACATCTTGCTGTCTCTCGACTTTGGACTTGAGCAAAGGCTGCTGTTATATTATAACTTGACTGCTGCTGCTGCTGCTGATGTACTTTGAAGCTGGGAATATTCTGAGCCGCCGAGATGAAGTTTGCTACGAGGGATAACAATATCGGTAACGACTACTATTATTTCCGATGACTCGCAGCGTGCGATAACAATGCAGTGGCCAGTGGACCATAAATTGATTCACTTGTCTATTGAGAAGTATGGTGAGATTCATTTCTCATTGTTTGGTTCATTGTTAGTAAAGAAATTGTTTGAGTGGATAAAAAGTTTGAAGTAAAAGTTATTTGTTGGGTGTGATTGCTGGTTTAGAAAAACTTTCGGTAACGATTGAGTGACTTCCATCTTTGGGACTGAGAAGTGCTGAATGGCAAGAAATCTTTCAAGGTCATCATCCTTACCTTTCAGAAATTACTTCATTATTTTATTGTGGAGAGTTCCCTATTGAAGAGAAAGTCTAAAGTGAAATACAATGTGTTCATTGTGGCGCGCCGTATCCATGGGTCCTGCAAATTTTTGAAGTGCACGATATCTTTGATATTTGCCAGGAAAACATGTATCATATCAGCATGATCTTACAATCTTGCTCATCTGGCATATGAACAATGAGCTGAGAGTGATTTGAGCCCCGTACAGTTTAGCCAACGTTTAACCTACGGGTGAGCCAAAAATCAATAGTCCAAGAACATTGAAAAACTATGAAATCGCTGGAAGAGGGACGGTGACGCAGCTCTTGTGAATGTCTTCATGACTTCACTTCATCTCTGACTTCCATTTTTGAAGTATATTTGCAATGATAAATGATTCATCAGTGCTAAAAATTGTGGAAACTATGCGTGTATTTTGATAATGACTTTCGATTATGGTAGTTTCACTCTAAATATCTTGGAGGCGAACACGCCTTCATTGGAGACATTTCCGCATACCGTAGAGGCAAAAACGCCTCTAAGCGCCTCCGCTAGAGGCGCTTTTGTCTCTAAGAGATTTAGAGTGTTCAATACCTTCATAGCCCGTAGTTGAGAAAAATGGAATAAATTGTGATCAGAAATGAAAATCCTGCTTTTCTCCGTTTTTATAATCTTCTCAGCTCATTAATTCTTGGAGCTCGGATAAACAACATCAACCCTATATTTGCTGAATAAACTCTTAAAGCGATGCGGTCACCATGCCAGTTGAATTCAGAATTTCGTTTCCATTTTCCTCCGATTCTGTTACGATTTGGGCTAAACGACGAATGCACGAATACATGTTACCATCTAATTCAGATTCGTCCACTGGTCGTTTAGCTCAAATCTCAAAAGAATCGGATAGAAGTGAGAATTACAAAGTACCTGTATTGTCGGTTAGGAAGTGCCCGCGTTCAAGTTATTCGCACTTTTATCCAATTCTCTTGCGATTTGAGCTAAACGACGAGAAGACGAACTCAAGTTAGATGATGATAAGTATTCGCCTTCTCCTCGTTCAGTCCAAATCGCAAGAATATCGGAGAAAAGTGCGAATAACTTTCTTCGTGCATAGTGCACGGTGACCGCATCGCCTTAAGCCCAAATTGCAAGAGAATCGGAGGAAAATGGTAATGGAAATGTGCCTACATCATAGGTTATGTTAGGAGGTACCCGCGATCAAGTTGCTCACATTTTTCTCTGATCCTCTTGCGATTTGGGCTGAGCGATGGATCAAAATTTCTATGTGAGATGTGTTTTCATGTTCCATGGTCGCGATACGGTAACCGTATCGCCTTAAAAATCTGAAAATCATACTGCCTGCCACTAACACACGGATGCAATGAGATTTTGTGATTATTTCGAAGATGAAATTTTTCAAAATGCTCGAATTTTTCAGCGAATATTTTCCTAGTGTTTATTCAAAAAGAATTCAAGTACTTCGTCCAATGATTATATTCATCTCATTCTGCGTACGCATTCCACCGGGCCCCAGAAAAAAGTTGATCTTATGGTCAGCAAAACGAAAATTATTACACGATACTACTTCTATATTCCTCAACATATTCTTCCTTACCTTTTTTTAATGGAATTGAAAAATAAAATTTATCCCATATCATGTTCTCAGAGTATCTAGGAAAGACCGAGTAAATGGATTCATGAATGCAAAGTAAGCTTACGATTCGTAATGGAAGTATCCTTCGATTCAGCACCAGAACAACACGAAAAGGGCCAACGTAGCATTTTCAAATTCTAAGCTACGGGACAGTGCACTCGTAAAATTCACTTTCACGGTGTTATACCAGTGCAATTTAGCGCAAAAGTTTTTCGAGCAACAACGGCTCACTCGACACGTTGTTTTCCAAAGGATAAAAGTGAAAAAGAGTCGAGCTTCACCTAATCCTACAAACGCAAAACTTGCAACGTATAGAAGAAGAAAGGACGACCCAATGTCTTTTGCTCCTTTTTAGCTTGCGGAGGGCGTGTGTACACCCGCAGCAACTTTTCCTTTGGCAAAGTCTCTGTACTATATACAGTCGGTCGACGACTCCTGATGCAAAATGAAAAGCTTCTGGTGGCAGAGCCGAATTCGACGAAAGTAGGACAGAAAAGCGACGTGTCTTCTAGATACACGACGCTTGCAAGGAAACCAAGAAAAAAAGTAAGACGTAAAGGTGCGAACTGTCGCAGAGTGAGACTTACAAGTTGCTTTGAGGAAAGGAGACGTAGAAAATACGGGATTGTGGAAATAGTAGTTTGGGACATGGGAAAAATGCCCTCGAGTGGGATAATTATTTCCTTTTACAAGGAACCCTTGACGTAATTCCTATGAGTCGACTGAGATATAATGAGAAAGGGCTAGTTTAAGAATGAAGAAAATGGTAGAAAAGAGAAAGACGAACATGTCTCGACGATCAGCGGAGTACGGAGACTTGATTCTTATACCAGGATTCGCGATAATCTCGGCAAAGAGAAGCGTTCTTGTAAAAGACGCTACGTTTGCCATCGTTGACAATAAAATTGAGCGTCTTTGAGATCGCTCCTTATAACGTGTGTGCCTATTCTTTCGGTAAAATTGTCAAGTAAGGAGTAAGGGAAGTATAGGGTCTGAACATCCTTTTGTTTGGGATCAACTACTCTTGTCTTCAATTGAGATGTCTGGAAATGATTTCCGCTGTAAATCTGACGCTTTGTGTGCAGTCCAGTGTCTCTTTGAAGCTTTGGAGAATCAGACATATATCAGGAATGTTGATGGGAAATTATTAGAGGACGATGTGAGATTATTCTTGGAAAAATTTCGGAAATGATGAATTCTATTTGATTGTGCTCTCAAAATATGAAATTAGCGATAATTTAATTCTAGATTCGCTTGAGAACGAATGAGATTTGAAATAATGAGCATTTGAAAAAGCAACATGATCAATAGTATTCTCAACTGGGAGTTTTTTTCTTTTCGTTAAACTATCCAGATAGTCAGGAATGTCTCAACTCCAAGCTCTTGTAAGAGAGATAAAAAGTGATTCAACAAAATATCCCTTAGATGAACGGGATCCATGGATTTCTATTCAATATCTCACAGAATCATCAAATAGACCTCGATATAGGCGGCTCTAGACTAGAAATGTCGATTCCAGGTTTTTGAAAAATCGAAATGGTATTCTAGATGGTGTTGTTATCAGTAATATTTTTTTCGGAAGTGTGATTATCGATCAAAACAGCCTCTCTAATACTAAAACGTCTCTGCGAATGTCTGAAATTTACTGTGACCTGATTCATATCTACTCAGAATGAAACCAAAATAGGCCTTTGGATTATGGAGAATCCCACTTTCAACAATGATGAGACTTCTATTGTCAAAGAATTTTAAGTATGATCAATGACACCTACTTACCAAAGCGAATTTTCAATTTTCCGGAACTTTGCTGATAAGACAGATGTACGCCCTGTGATACATTTCCATTTGAGATATTCGACTAAATTCGATACATCACACCTCGCAGAGTTATCGAGTGGTAGGTTTCTCTTTGTATGATTCAGCAAAGCCACCACTTGTGAACTTATCTCTTAAATTTTTGAACTGGGAGAGAGAGAGAGAGTGATTTGTTGGCAGCCATAAAAATGAAATACTTCCACTCTTTCGAAGGTTTCGTAACATTTTGGCTTCCTTTAGGGGTGAAAAATGGCTTCGCTGGAGTTGAAACTGTCCCACTAAGATTTATTATGTTTATATTAAGTTGGCTACTCTCGCAAAGGTCGTGAACTCTCATCAGAAATGGAATGCGAGCAAGTTGCGAGCTTCCTCGGTATCCTAAATCTTGAGATATTTGAACAACATCAGCCTCAGGAAGCTCGACACATAGATTGTCGAATCAATCCAAACTTTGATTCGTTTAACCGTTCTGATTTTGCTGTATGAGGATGGAATAGATTTTATTATCTACATTATTATTTGATTCTAGAGAAGATGAAACGAGTTTGAGAAAGCTCAATTTACGGTTGACACTCTTGATTGAAGAGCCGGGCAGTAGCAACGCCTTATAATAGCATACTGGAAAGTGCACTCGATTAGTAGTCCAAATTTTGGTAATCACATCGCTGCTGCAAGAGTATAATTGAATCATTCCATCATACATTCAAAAGTTGATGGGATTTGCCAAGAATAGCTTTGAAATTAGCCAAGGCACCAAATTATGTTTTGAAACTCATCAAATAATTCATCACAATGTGATGGATCCCATTTAGATGAAATGAAGCATTGGTAACGCTTTATGAGCAGACTAAAGTTTTCTGCCTCAAAATAATGTAATTTGACCAGTCGGCACGAGCACTGGCTTCCTGTTTTGGAAACATCCATATTGACCACGTAGGCGCTTTGGAATTTTGGAGAAGGTGCTTTCAAATTCATCGACAAATTTCCGAATAATAAGCGAGATGTGTATTTCCGCTTCGATTCGATTCCGCTCTGGTAAGTTGACAACGCTAGACGTGTTATATTTGCTCTCACATTGTATTGTGATTTAACCAGTTTTTTTACTCCTGAGAGGGAGTCTCTTTGTTGCAGGCATCCCTCCACCCGCTGGCTCTCTCTTCGTCGAGTACTTATTGGCATTGGCTCGACTTATGAGTCCTGAATGGCATCAGCTGTTTTTGTCCGACTATAAACTCACGAACGCCGCAAACGAGCAGAGATTCGTTGCGCTCGAGAAGAAAAATGACTGCATCCTCAGAGCGCTATCGCATACTGACGAAAACGAGATTAAAATTAGCGGAATTCCTGCAACTCTTGAAGCACCCCTTCTTCAATCTGCTGTCAAAATTCTTCAAGAGATTGGCCTCACTTCGCCTGCTAATTTCATTCTAGATCATAGGGAGTGGCCTCTCAAAGAAAATGAACCGTATCGAATGATTGTGGTGAAACTTGTTGGCGGAGTCCGTGATATGGTCCTACGCAACTCGGTTAAATTGAAGGACAAAACTGCTCAATCTATCTTTGGAATGGGAGGCAACTCGCGTATCTTTATTAATCAAGTACTTCCACGATCTGTATACGGCGTACTGAGAGAAGCCCGTAAAGCCAGCAAGACGCTTTACTACGCGACTCCTCTTGTTAAGAATATGATGGTGTTCATGCGCGAGACTCGCAACTCCGAGCCCATACTAATCAAAGACGAGCTGGACATTAAGTCTTTAAAACCACGTGCCACTCAATCCCCAGATAATGCTGCTAGTATGATGGAATGAGGTCTAACGGGTCAGTCGCTTAATCCTGCAAGGGCTAATGATATTCGGGTCGGTCACATCAACATCAATCGATTAGATTCAAGACTACATTTTGCCCTCCTTGAACAGAAATGCGATGATGCTGCCTATGATACCGTCGGTATTTCGGAAACGTTTTTATCTGACGAAAATTCTGACTCTCATCTCGCCCTAGATGGTTACAAATTGTTTAGAGCTGATAGAAATGGCAAAGATGGCGGTGGTGTTGGGTTATACATTAGAGATTGCTTTAGTGTCAAAGTACTCGCCCACTCGGCGCGCATGTTTGACAACAAACCTGAGTACCTTATCACCGGATTTACTTGTAACTCCACCAAATTACTTTGTGCTGTCGTGTATAGACGCCCGCCTGCAGCCTATCCCATTGACTTTTTCAATGTATTGGCTACCTTCATGCCCCTATATGATCTAGTAATCATTATGGGTGATTTCAATATGGACGTTACCACCATCAACCCAAAGTCATCTCATCTGTTCAAGCAGCTCAACTCCCTCAACTTGCACCTTGTTTCGACTGACCCGACTCACCATGTACTGAGTGGAGACCATGACTCTCACTCATGTATTGATCTATTCATCGTGAATAATCTCGAGAAAATCACTAATTTTGAAAAATCTTTATCTCCATTCATAGCTGGCCACGACTTTATTGAGATGTCCATCGCGTTACCAAAAATCCCCGTCACCTCGAAAACCATAATCTCGCGCAGCCTGAGGACGATCAACCACTCAACTCTGTCTGATGCACTCTCGTCAAACTTTTCCTCTCTAGGCCCTGTTCTCGAAAACCCTACTGTACCTTTCCTTAGCACTTCGACTTTTTCGCTCACAGATGCCTCGACGATGCAAAGTAACTTAGACCAGTTTTTGCACAGACTTACTGATGCCCTCCTACTAAGCTTTGATCAAGTTGCACCCCTGAAAACCCTCACAATCTCATCCAAGAGCAAATCATGGGTTTCTCGTGTAATTCTAGACAAAATGAGGTATCGTGATGCGGCCTATGCCCGAGCCAAACGCTCGGGGGATCCTGTGGATTGCCAACACTTCAAACTCCTGCGGTCCCAAGTATGCAACCTACTTGACACTGCCAAGAAAGACTTCATTAAAAAATCCCTTTCAGATGCCAAGAGCCTCACTGCCAAATGGAAAGCTTTGAAAAAATTACAGGTGACCAAACAATCACTGCCATCTCCATTTAACTTTTTTGACAGAGATCAGCTAAACCAGTTTTATGCCTCTGTTGTCAATTGTGCTGACCCTTTAACTGAACTTGTACTACCGAGAATATTAGTGAACTCTGACCCAAATTGTTTTGATTTTCATTCCGTAAGTTCAAATGAAGTGGACAAAATCCTATTGAAAGCTTCCTCCAAAGGCACGGGCATCGATAGACTTTCTGCTGAGATGCTAAAACTAGCCCTGCCTCACCTTATTATCCCACTCACAGATCTTTGCAATTTCAGCTTAGAACATGCTTGTTTCCCTACCTCGTGGAAAAAAACACTACTGCTCTCCCTGCTCAAATGTAAATCACCTTCTTCTCCTTCTGATACCAGACCCATTGCTCAACTTCCTGAGTTATCCAAAATTTTAGAGCGCTTGGTCCACTCTCAGTTATCAACCTACCTCGAGTCGAATTCCTTGCTCAACGATA
Organism: Eretmocerus hayati; assembly: GCA_029851415.1. Lineage (NCBI taxonomy): Eukaryota > Metazoa > Arthropoda > Insecta > Hymenoptera > Aphelinidae > Eretmocerus > Eretmocerus hayati. The sequence continues at coordinate 156,877,977 of CM056741.1, forward strand.
GGCAGGCTGGCTTCAGTCCGGGGCACAGTACTCAAACTGCTCTTCTGCGAGTTATGGATGATGTTAGGAAAGCTATGGAGGAGCGTAAAATCACAATCCTTGTATTATTTGATTTTTCAAAGGCTTTTGATTCCATACCCCATGAACTGTTACTGAAAAAACTGCGGAATTTCAAAACATCTGATAGAGTCATACGTTGGTTTTACTCCTATCTCGCGGACAGGTTTCAAGCAGTGGTAGATTCCGGTGGAAAGTTTTCCGAATTTTTACGAGCAGCTTCTGGCGTACCTCAAGGCAGCATCTTAGGTCCTCTTTTATTTGCCATTTTCATAAACGATTTGCCCAGAGTTCTCTTGTTCACTGAGTGTATCCTTTTTGAAGATGACTCTCAAATCTACCTACACTGTGATTTGAATGACTTATTGAATGCCCTCGCGAAAATAACCATTGACGCTCAAGCCATTACAAACTGGGCTGGACACAACCAGCTCGCTTTGAATGAAGTAAAATCTAAAGTCATCATCCTTGGATCTAAGGAACTACTGAGTCGCATTGATTTTCCCAACCTACCTAAGATCAAGGTCAATGGAGTAGAACTTGAGTACGTCTTCGAGGTCAAGAATTTAGGAGTTGTACTGGATCAAAATCTGACTTGGACTCCTCATGTCAAATCAGTCGTATCAAAAGTTTACGCTAGCTTAAGCTCTCTCAAGTTCCACAGAAACTCCCTCTCTCGTGAATTGAGACGTGAGCTGGTCCAAACACTGATCTTCCCTTCATTTGACTACGCGTGTTTAGTTTATGATAGTGTTGATACTTCAAAAAACAAAAAACTTCAAGTTGCATTGAATGCCTGTGTGCGCTTTGTCGTCGGTGACCTGCAAAGAAACTCCCATGTTACCCCGCATCGCCTAGGCCTCGGATGGTTGTCTGTCCAAAGTAGACGTGACTATTTCACTTGCAACTTAGCCTACAAAACTATTGCCACGGGCACCCCTTCCTATCTAGCTGATAAATTTGTAAGATTAGGCTTAGACGTTGTACTGAGAAGGTCAGACAGAAATTCCAAGGAGATATTATTAATCTCCAAAGCTAAGTCACTAACTTGGGAAAACTCATTTCTGATCAAAGCCTCCTCACTACCAAACTCTCTAAATATAACCGATTTTGATGAAAAGCGACTGGAACCTATGAAGAAGTTCTTTCGTCTTGAAATCTTCAAGCGTGACATTCAAGATTGGAATAACAGAATATCCAATGAAGGTCTGTCCCTGCACCCAATTGATCCAAATATACTATCTCCTAGTATACCCTCGGGACTTTGAACCTATGTTTTTCCCTTCGTTTAATTTTCATCACTTAATAAATTTCATTTCTTGTTCCCTTTAGTTTCATTATCTCGGTAGCGGATGCCTAGATTCTAAGACTCAATCACTTTCCGGGGCAGCGCTCTTGATCAGCCCTTGTCTTCTAGTATATTGCTGCTATATTGTTTACCACCACAGTAAGTTTGATCGCTTGAAAGTCGCATTACTACTACTACTGTTGCACTGACATGCCCTATTATTGTCAATCCTTGCTATGTAATTACGTTCTTGATACCTTCTTGCCCAGTTACTGGTCTTTAATCTGTATTGTATTAATTTTATATTTTATATTTGTATTAATTTGAATATTTCATTGTAATTTCGTTAACACCAGACGGGGTCCTACCCCAAGGTGAAATAAAGATTATACTTACATACATACATACATTTATGTGACATTGATTGATAGCTAAGTAGGTTATCGAATTATTCCATGCAGTGGGGAAATCATGAGGTTATCTACGAATAGTGAATTATTTATGTATGCAATCTGAATTCGTGCTTGATCAAAATTATGTACAGTGAGAATAATTATCATTCAAATAATTGAATAACTTTTTGAGTTGTGACCGCTTTCAAAGTTCCAAGAAAAGATTCCTGCTTTTTTTTGCTAATTTATGTTTGAAATATTCTTGCGTAGTCATTGTTTGAAGATGGATCTGACCATCAGGTGACTCCATCCATCAGCGAAAATATGATTTGGAGAGATGAATGATTCCAAATCGAATTTAATTTTTGCAGAATATACAAAAATTACTCTTCACACCATCATAATCAGAAACCCTAATCCTTACTTCAGCAAATAATTCGAGTGAGTACACCCTGATACACACGAAATTTCATTATAAGGAGAAGCTCCCTTGAAAATCGATTTATTTCCATCGGAATATTTCGGCCAACGTTCAATTGCTGTAATCTCGTTACCCTATACACTCATCGCACAATCCTCATTAAAAGGCCACTTTCAAGCCCTCGAAATTCTGACACAGGCGCACCACCCTTACGCCATAGCCATACACTCCAACAACGAGTAAAAAAAATAAAAGTTTACAAATCTCCGCCGCCCCCATACCATCACTACATTCACCTTCAAGGCTCAAATTCTCATACGTGCAATGCATATGGCTAACTGAACGAACGCTCACCAGTTGTTCCGAACGAAATTAAAAGTCAAATATATTCCTCGGGAGTACGAGGTACAGTAAAAATGACACGAAAGCAGGAAAATGCTAGTAAAAAGTTCATAGAGTATACGAAGGGAGGTAGCCTCTGCCTAGTAAGCCACTGCTGCGAAAGTAAAAAATCTCGGCTATTCCAGCGAATGCCTACCGCGATCGGATGGAATCGAGAGTTCGCACATATATATAGATTTTCATACCCAGAGGTGTGTAGGCAAAAGAGGGAAAGAAGAATAAAAAGTCTAGCTTGGCGACGTGGCTGGAAAGAGGTCTGGGTATAGATATAATAGAGTTAGATAGCTGTGGATAAAAATCGAGGTGAGTAGGGACTGCCATACCACCCAACTCCCTGAGTAAGGAAAAATGTGCGCATCGAGGCTTAAGGGAGCAGAAAGAAACGACCTCTCATTAAGAACCCTATAGTTCTATATAGTATGTTACCCCTGCACACATGCAGTATAGAAGCTATATAAAGCCCACCATAACGATAAAAGACTATTTGGAGCCGTACACTGGAAGGATTGCAAATTCGTCACGATTACAATGCTGTGCCTGAAGAATTTTTTCTCTTCTACCCTGGAGTCTTTATTCACAATTCTTATCTAAGTCAGATTCATTCTACGGCGGCTACATTTTCATCACCATTTCTTTTAACCGTTGATAATGCGAGTAAAAGTGTGGTTAGAATTTTTCACTTTTTCAAAATTACAGCGGTGTGAGAAAAAAGTAGTAGAACTGAGATTACACCACGAAGTCAAGATTTCAAGAATCCAACTGGATATTAGTTTGAATCTCCCGCGCTGACTCGGGCAAATGGAGAATATGGAGTGTGTGGCTGGCAAGCGAAGGTTATACAGCGGCCTGCACAAACTTGGCTGTGTGATCAACCAGTCTACTGGTGGACAAAAATTGGAGATAGGTATAGAATGGGAAGAAAATTAAAGAAGGCTAAAATGAGAGCATCGCGTCTATATGTGCGGCTAGGATTTTCATACCGAGACAGGAGAAAATGAGAAAAATACGAAAGGTTGGTGGGTGATCGGAGAAAATGAGATAATACGATGGTGGCAGTCTGACTCGATTCAAATATTCCACACTGTGTGGATTACGAAAATATTATTTGTCAGCTCAGCCGAGCTATTGAAGCGTGTGGAGGGTGAATTTTCAACCGAACATAATTGGATAATTGATATACCCAGTGGAAATATCTTCAATCGATCGCACGAGTTATTGGCACAGGAATTCATCATGATCATCACGGAATAATGAACTTCTTTTGGAATTCGTGGCCATCAGTTCAGCTGCAATTGTTTTATATTTTGAATTTTCCGGATTGAAAATGGCTGGATGGATTTCAATATTTGATGGACTTACGTTTCTGAACTTTTGTTGCCAAATTTCAACACATTTGTGATGTAGGATTCATATGTACCTGTAGCGTAGACTGTGCCAATTAAAATTGGTGCTCGACATAGAAAATTTTGCTTTATTGATGGAATACTTGAATGAAATCAAATGCATTTTGGAATGAGAAAACGCTGGTGGATTAGTTCTTGAAGGGTATTGCCACTTTGAACATAATTTCTGTAGGTTACTCAATTATCAACACTGAATTGAAAGATTATAGAGAATCGAGATAATTTATTTTCTCCGAGATTGAGCATTCCCGAAATCTTAATACTGCTCGAAGAGAAGACTTCTGCTGGGAAATTCAATTCATGATTCGTATCCACTTTGGATTATGTACGAAGCTCTCACTCCAAAACAAATGTTTGAACTCTCGTAGCAGCTCGCTGCGCGTATTGCGTGAGTGAACATCATGAAATCAGAGATTTTTCATATTGAAACATTTCCACCGTAGTTGTCAAATTGGCTTTTACCAGGAATTTAGCAAAATGATTAAAACCTAGAGTTTTCATTGCGGTTATCGTTTTTTCAGGAATATTAATATGACATGTACAGTGTTGGATTGTTTTCCGTACTTTATGACAATTCTATGCCTGACGGTTACGTGTGCATAAACGTATAGCGTTAGGTCATGATATTTGATTAATTCACTTAAATTCTCAGTTTCTATTGACAAACTTCCGAAAAAAAAAAACAGGAGTGGAGTAGATAGTTGCAAAGTTCAAATCTTGTACGAAATCTACTAATTTGAAATGAAAAGATGATAATTTTCGAAGCCATCGGCCAAGGCTATGAATCCAAATTCTAACAAATAATGAGTAAATAAAATTGTAAGAAAAAAATCCAAAGATTTGACATTTTTGGTAGATTCAAGTACCTCAGAAAATCGAATGACCAAAACTTAATATCTTCTGTTATGCAGAAACAATACAATTGAATCAATTCCAAAGCTCGGTAACATTCTGTTTACTTGGCCTTCAACGGGTTCTTTAGAGCAGTAGGCCAATGAAAAAAATTCTCAGACGTAGTGATTAATAGGTACAACCGAAAACGAGTAGTATTTTGCTCGAAGCACCATTATTTCAAGTCGAAAAAATATCATGAGAGTGGACTTTCGGCATTCAAGCGGTGTTACCCGCGCAGGGTTTTGGCTTTTCCAGTCTCATTTTCGAAAGACCCTATTCCAAAAATGGTTCTAAGACATGCTAATACATTCGTCTAGATGTAAACTAGCATGTCTTCGTCGTCAGACGTGTAAGCTTATCGATAGGCGGAAGTGTGAGGTACTACGAAATCGTTACCCGAGTTCGAAGAATTTTTTTTTCGCTCACAAATGCCGTAAAATCTAAAGGAACCATATTTTTTTTATTTAAAAAATGTATTGGTTTGGGCCTTGATCTCACGAACAATAGAGAATCGGTTGTACCAAGCTAAAATATATGTCGAGCACATCTGCGAATCAAACAGTGGCTCAATTTTTCCTTTCGAGAACTTTGGAGGAAATCATATCAAATGATTTGAAATGGCGTGTGTCCAATTTATTTGTACTCCAAAAGCCTCAAAATTCATTTTGTTCGTCTTTTTCAAACGAAAAATACACGGATTCTTCCTCTGTTTAATTAAAAGTTTCATATTCGCTTCAAAAGTTCTCTTCGCGTAAGTGTGACGGTGCAATGATTATTATTTTCTTCTTCCTTTGACGGCAACAAACATATTAGAATACCAATATTTTCATTTTAACCTCCAAACTGCCGGCCTGGCGCATATATGAGCCACTTATTTTATGATCAGTTTGATTTTTGTAAGTGAGTTCTCGATGAGGTTTCTATGATAGAATGGATTTAGAAGCATCGTGAGCTACCCTGAGATTCTTTCAAACTAAGCAATGTATCCAAACTACCCCTAAGGAGGGTGAAACCCCCTAAAATTCAAGAATAAAATATCAGACTTATATCAGATTTTCTGAAACTTCTCCTGGCTAATAGTTTATGTACATTAGTGTTTCCACAACAACCGCAGGTAACAATTGGGATCTTCCACGAATCATTTTAAAATCCTCTCAAAAGTTAGTAGTTCTTTAATTTGAATTTTCAAATTTTCAACCCCTGATAAGGGTTAGTTTTGATATTTAGTGTTTTTTGATGATGTGAATGCATGGAGAAGCGATTTGGACAGCCTATTATTTCTGAGGAAGCCAGGGATTCATTTAGATGTAACTGTATTCGACTTGTAACTCTACTTGAATTAGTTGGGCTCGTCAAACGGACTACAAATGTCGGATTGTGACCTGCGTAGTCGCCTGGTCATGGTAATTGCATCAATTTTTCAACAAGATATTGATCAAGGACTTTGAAGAGGTCCTTCTCCCATCCTGTTCGTAAAGGTGTAGCCCGATAGAATTCTGAGCGTAGTGGACCAGAATGTTCATTTTCTACTTCCCAAAAGACCCCATGAAAAAAATAATACTCTCAGAATTTTCCATACACTGTGAAAAAAAATTTGGTCGTACAGCCTTGCGTTTTGCCGTACGATCAATAAATGGTATATCCAGGATAGCAATACCGATTTTGTCATTGCCCCAATCCATCAGATCGGTTTGGCAGTCTGGTATTACTGACAGAATAAATAAACGTGACCCTTATACTTCAAATGCTCTGGTACTCGATGGATTCATAGTCACATTACGGCTATTTTGCCACAAAAGGTACCAATTTTTTTTGCACAGAATGGTACCGGTAAAGGGACAAATATAATCGAAAGGTTTTTAAGTTATTTGCATGCAATAACAAAATTATTTTGCTGTGGTGACAATCTAGTATTGGTCTGACGGCAATACCATGTAACAGTACAGTCGTATTGTACTGACGGCAATATTTTTTTTCTCAGTGTACTATTTTAGTCATGAACAATCATTTGAGCAATCGCTAGGGCATGGACCATGAGATTTGAATCCCACTTTTTTGTAGGCAAAATGTTAACGAGTCTTTAGAATCACCCATTTACTCATAACGACAATCGCATTGATGTGACTCCAGTTCATCCATCTTCATATGAAATGACAAGACAGAAAGTGAAGTACGATCAAGCCAATCACGACATATTGGCTCATAAGATGTCAAATTTCTATATACTACTTCCCTCGTGTGACGGCGATGTTTGATCGTCCCGTAACGTCGGGCAAAATGAAAGAATGAGAATCTGTTATTGACATGGCCAATGTTACCGAGGAACTCGGATTCAGCGAGAGATAAAGTACGGAAAAGTGAGTGTATTTGTACAAGGGTGTGTTGGAACGATGTAAACGTGTCTTATATATACATATATACTACGGTCTTGCGTCCAAGTTGGCGAGTGTGGGCGGATCGGACGCCTCGGGCAATTCGAGATGTCTTGCTGGTCGCCATATAATACACGACTCGGGTGAACGTGTCTCGAGCCAAAAAAGTGCGAACTCGGCATTCGCAAAGCTCGCAAGTGCAACACGATATATCAAAAATAGTATAGCGTCGCACTGCTCGGATCAATGATCCGAGTTTGACAAATGTGCTCAGGAGTAAAAATGTGGGGTACTTTTCGGTTGTTCCTGACACAAAGTCCACATAAGAGCGAAAAAAAATTTCAGTAACCTGAATGTGTATTATGGCTCGAGATATCAGTACCAAGATCAAAAGAGTTGTTGGATATTGTGGGACCAAATAGTAACTTAACATCATGGTTTCTGCAAAAGTGAGAAAATTCGAAATTAACTATCACGGCTGACAAGAATCTTGACAGAGTTATCATGTCTTCAAAAAATCTTAATCATAACGATATTTAGGAATATTGTATTCCAAATTCGATCATTCTGGTTAGAATATTTTTTTAATGTGACAGAATTTTTCGTCTTCTTATCACTCAATTTTTTGCCATACTAATTTTTGATAGAGATGCACGATATTTCGATATAATATCGATATCGAAATGATATCGAGTCGATATTGATGTTGATATCAGCCGTACTAGAGCCACTCGATATCGATACGAAAGGGGCCAATATATCGTGAATATCGGGATATCGGTCTCTCGATTCAGCGTAGGTGATTGAGTCATGAATTTATTGTAATCATTGATTCATCATTTACATTATTCATCAGAAATATCATATATTTCTTCACTCAAGTGACATATTGACGAGGAATTTTATTTCCTTGCTTCATTTTAATTTTTTCTCGACTTTCTTAGCGTGACACAGCGAGCAGATTCCGATTTTTTCATCATTCGTGTCTTTCGAATACACAAAATGAGTCGTGGAAGGAATTTTACTCAGTTCACGGTTTCCTTCATTACTCATTCCGAACATGATGATACTGACTACTCTGCACTGACAATTTTACACTGAAAATTTTGATCCGAAAGTGTTCCAGGAAAATAATTTTGACCCTGGTTAGAAAGTTTACTATTTATAAACAATATCAAAATAGTCTGCTACAAACAGTTCGAATCGATGGCAAGCGCGCGGTCTAAAACGGAGTCGTCTATACTTTGGTTCCTATTAGATGATTGAGAAACTTATAGAAAGAAAACTTCCGGCAAGGGTATTGCAAACATAAGGGACGAGTGAACGTATCTTTTTGGACATGAGCCCATGATCTACGAATTTTACCATGAAATGCAACATCGAATCAAAATTATATAACTCCGGGATTTGTTGGGTAGATTTCGGATCTTACATATTCTTATTCTTACTTATCATTAAGCAAAAATCGATTTTTTTCGATATTGATCCGATATTGGGCGCGCCGATATAGATTCAATATTGAATTTTTCGATTATTTCGATGTCGATGTCGATATTTTTCTCAATATCGTATTATATCTATATCGTGCAACTCTCATTTTTAAATATGATAAAAGGTTCTATATTGACAGCGTGTCTCATCGAACTCGATCTTCTCTAAGGAGATAGTTCACGAGGAAAAAAATGAAAGAATTAAAATGTGACATCTCGAGTTTGCTGGATATCGCAATGTCAATATAATTAGGGAATAGTTGTTCAAGCTCACAATAGCTGACTTCACATAAATGTGAACAGGTTGGATGGACTTAGCGAGTTCCTTATCATTAAGATCGTGTAACTTAGGTAATATCATATTACTCGTGTTACACTTGTTACACGAGTGGCATGCATTATTCTTCACGTGCATTGTGGCTCTTATATGTTACATAAAGCTACAGCATGAAATGGGTCAAGTTCAACATCAATTTTTGCGAGCACGCGCCCATAAAATTAAGTTGAGGCATGAGCTTGCCGATCAGTTTTTCAAAATGAAGGTTAAATTCATTCCGTTCGAGAGGTTCTGAGCCTATTGTGCCGTTTCGCCCAAGTGCCTTTGAACAGTAGGATGAAAGTGAACTCATGCAAATAGCGACTGTGAATGAGACTTGATCCCGGGTCTGAACAAAAAGCTACAACATTCTTATTCAGAGTAGAGAGCATTTTGTGCTTGGTGCCGGACGTCCCTGGGCTCTAAAAACGATTCATTCCAAAATATTTCATTCATAAATAAAGTTTGGTCGTGTGCGACACAGAATGAGATAGGAATGTGTTGACCTTTTATGACGCCTGGTGTTTGTTCTATACATAAAATCACAAAATTCAATAATTTAAACTCTCCACAACCGTTGCGGTCACAATTATTGCTTCCATATCTATTCATTTATTCAAAAATTGGTTGATTGAGAGTGAAGTATCGATTGATGGAGCATTTTATTCATCAACTTCCTAATTTATATCTGATTTGATGCATCCTTACGTTTTTTGGAAACTTCAGGAGTTCTCATGAGCACTACTCGTCTCATTTGCAGAGAAAGATCCTATCAGATCAAACGATTATAACCCAAAAAAAATTTTTGAATGTATCTTTTTATTGTCCTGAATGTAATTTTGTATTTTTTGACAGTCTCAATACGGTAATACATTATCGGAGAATTTAATCCAGTCTTAAGCACAGCAACGGTAGCAGATTTTTATCATAATAAAAAGAAGCGGTAGACCGCGAAATTTTCAGTGCACCGCATTATCGTACAGCCGCTGATATAATTGAATGTAACACCGTTAAAGGGCGAGTAATTGGTTATGCCTGCAGCTGCTGACACTGTTGATATAATGGACGCATATTTCATGCTAGGATAATGCGTTCGTCAATGTATGGAAATGGTTCTGTATTATATGGCTTTCCGATGTGAGCAAAACACGCAAAATCGATCACTTTCATATCGCACTTAATACCCTCGGAAAAAAAAAAGGAAAACAGTCGAATTACGAGTGTTGCTCGTGTGATGGAGCAGTTTTTAAACTCATCCGTAATCCATTGGCAACAGTCTGTCACCAAGTTGCGCGGGACATTACAACCACGAGGCAAATCCAATTGCTTCTCGTATCGTTCATAGATCGATTTGAGCTTCGGGTGACGGATTGCAGGGATGAAATTGCAGTAGATCGAATTGGTTGCAACTGGAGATGAATTCTGTGGAAGCAATTTATTTTCAAAGGAAATTGGAAAGTTTTCTTGGAATTTTTGTTCAGTAGGATGTTCCGAAGCGAGAGAAAGTTTGAATTTGAAGAGCGTTTCGTATGATAATCTTGAAATTCTGCAGAATGGTGGATCCAAAATTCTATCCCAGGTGGAGCATAAGAAATACGCAGTAGAGATGATTCTTCAAACTCATGCATTCTTTCTTAAATTCTTGCAGGTTACATGACTGAAAGTTTGTTAGGAAGTCTCTCTTATTCTTGACCCTGGAATCGTGTCAGAAAAGTTTGTACATTTTGCTCAATCAACTTTAGTGGATCGATGAAATTAATTGCCTAATTTTTCTCAACCTGCTCACCTGGGACCCCACTTTCCATTTTCGGACATTTTTTTTTGATATTACAAGATTAAACAATTTTGCTTTTCACCATTCTCTTACAAATTGAAAGCATGAAGAGACTTCGTCGTTAAGATAATATATTTATGGTATTCCCCCAGATTTTTGAAAAATTTTCAGACTTTTACCACGCATCGATCTGAAGTTATCACAAACATCGGTTCCGGGCATCTCAGCGTATATAGACTTTTTCAGTGAGAGGGTCAAAAAGATTTGGGTAATCGTCGACTATTAATCAATCATGTCGAACATGTTTTTCGAGATTGAAGAGTGAAAAGAGAAGAACCCTGTGATATAGATCCCAGGAAATGAGGAGCTTACGCGTTAGGGAGCATCTGCAGCAGGCAATAGCCCCAAATTCATGCAGCTATTATCATCAATCTGGTTTGTTGTCATTGCCACACATGCAAATTACAGCCCATATCAAACAAAACCCTTGCACTATACATTTATCTTCAAAGGATTACAGCTGTGAATGGATCGTTGGTTAGATTTATGATACATATCTAGATGATTGATTTCTGTAGTCTCTTACTTAAAATAGATTAAATAGATAGACAAGATCATTACAGTTATTTTGTTTCAAATATTGGAAGTTGTCTACGGGCATTCTTTTCTATTGGTCGCATTATAAACTATTTACTGTTACAGATAACACGATTTTTCCAAAAGAACCATTCGATCAATAAAATGAACAGGTGACGACAGTAAAAAAACTCAATGGTTCAATAACTTTTCTTCTCTTGGAGTCTCCTAAAATTTACCTCATAATTGGGAATCAATTGAAAAACAGCAATGGTGCCACTCTGGGTTTGACACAGAAATAAATTTGAATTTCGTATGACTTTGCGTTGTGGGATCAAACTCTGGTGATAACTCAGAAAATTGAACCTCATTCATGTTAGATGCGTGGTCTCCGACTATAAAATTCGTAATTTATTTTAAAATATGACGAGAAGATTTACCCCTAGACCGAAAAGTCTAATTTCATTTCGGGTTGAATCCTAGACCCGCGTGATTAATGTGCTGGATCATACGAAATTCACGTTATTCCCTCTCTCGCTACCACGCGTTCAGCTTGTAATTGTTCCTGATAAGTCAGAAGCCCTTGAAATGCTTGTGTAGCTCACTACCCATTATTTGTGAAATGATGGGTGATTATCAATTGATGGTTTTAAAAAGAGGTTTGTTACGAAGTTCGTGAAGATGACTTTCTGTTGAACTAGTGCTGCTAATAATTATAACCACCCACCAGTCCGTCTAGCTACCCTTTCATCAACCTGTCTACCCACCCGACCGACCATCAACCTACCCACCTGCCAAATCGTTCGTCCCTCCCACTTATAACCCACACGATCACTTATATTATACTTGAGTTAGTCCAGCCTAGCCCAGCCGAGCCCAGATTAGACCGTCATAGACCGTTCCAGATCATTTTGAACGATCCCAGACCGTTCCAGACCATTCGAGACCATCCCGGACCGTCCTAGATCACCCCAGATCCTTTCAGACTGTTGCAGAATATCCCAGATCGTATTAAACTGTTTCAGTCAATTCCAAACCGTTTCAGAATGTCTTTGATCGTACCACACCGTCCCATACCGTAACAAACCCGTCCTAGATCACACCAGAACGAGTCAGACGGGTCCAGACCAACCCAAATTGTACCAGAACGTTTCAGATCGTCCAAGAATCTTTCAGACTGTTCCACAACGTCCCAGACCGTTCCAAACCATTTAAGACCATTATAGACCGTTTCAGAACTCCCCAGATCGTATCAGATCGTATCAGATCCATTCCAAACCAGATTCCAGACCGCTCCAAACCGCTGTAAACAGAATGCATTGATTGAATATTTTGAGGAATTTCTGTATAGTTTGAATGTCTAACCAGACACCAACAGTATGTACAATCAGATCTTTCCGTACGGTTTTCCTTAGATTTTTGTACAATTTATAATACTGTCTCTTTTCTAATTGCAAGCTTGAATGAACTCGAAACGATTTCACAAGAAGCACATATTCACGTGTGCGCAAAGCAGCCCATAGACTAGTTTGACAGCCCATCAAGTTAAATCAAATCGGACTTATTTGGCAAAGTCTGTGGTTTTTCTCGCTCTTGCAGCCACTCTATATCGCATTCTATATAACTAAAACACATGCGAAATGTTTGACCATACTCGACGAGGCTTGAGCAATATCTTCCTTTACGGAGCCTTGAGTGGCTCTCTCGCTATTTCTCTGTTCTATATGTATATCTATATTGCTTTCACCAACCTGTACAATCCACCCCGAACAAGCAATATAACATCAGATTCTAAGCTCCGCCTGTACCAACTGAACCAGAACCTGGCTTCTTTACCTCTCCCCTTTTCTCTCAGTTTCAAATATCCTAGAATATAAGCGGGTCCGAGTCTGCGGGCCTCTTGCGCTCCATTTAAGCTTGGCGTAAAAGTAGTAGGAGTAGTAGTATAGCAGCTTCTCTTTCGTATGATTCCCATGGGAGTAACAGAGTAAGAGAGGAAGAGGAAAATATTCGAAAGCTCGCCGTCGGGCTAACACGAGAATCGAAGCGGCAAGTCGTATAGCAAGCGAGGCGAGAGGAAAAGCGAACTGATGCTTGCTACATAACCCCTTAGACTACACTGTATGAGAGTGCAAAGTTCCAATTCGCAGGCCCTCAAGGCAATCGGGTTTTCCTTACTATATCTATATGTACATCATATAGCCATATATTTTATACATGTATATTATCACGGATATATCAATGCCATTTTGTACACTAGTTTTGTATCGTAGACCTGGAGGCAAAAAAAATAGACAGAACGTGGTGATTCAAAATCAGTGCAAAGATAGGAGGGCTTTTTTTGACGTCTGTATCGGACCGTGTTGCGCTCGGTTTGGCTCAAAACCTCTACGCATAGGCTAAAAAGAGTAGATCGACATTGCCTTTGGGTAGGATTTTTTTCACTCGAGGGCGTGGAGAATCACTTGAGTTGACCGCAAGCTGTACAGTGCAATTTTCACAAGGATGCGAAAATCGAAAATTCACGACCACATATCAAACTGTTGTTGTTCATTCGAATAGGAGTAAGATTGTTGATTTGAGGTCTGTAAATGGAAGGGATTTTTTTTTTTTCAAAAACTGTCACTTTCACACATGCATGGTTGTTAACAATTCGAGTCGGATCCAGAGTGCAGAATTTATTGGAGACTGCGAGACAAGATTTTTCTTGCAAAGCTTCATCAAGTACTGATTTCCCGTCTAAGACAAAACATGGAACTTTCTGGGCTGATTTGATACATTCTGTGCCCGATCGAAAAAAATCATCAGGAATCTGAGCCGGAGCATTATTTTTATGAATTAGATGAATGGCCTACCTCACCCGTTCATACAATTATATGTTGCAAAATCTATTCTAATGTATCTAATTTAGCGGATTTTTATGAAAACAACAGATTGGTAAGCTAAAAAACTCGTGTTCTAATTAAGAAGCTCTCAATTAAGAATCAACCTGCCCGAATTTTATTTCATTCATCACTTATTACACTTCGTTTTATTATATTTAGTACAGCCGTCAATCTACTGCAATTTTTGCTCAAAACGACCGAATGAAAATTCATAGTAGGATATTCCGTAAAAGCTTCAATGGCTATAGATCGCCATCATTTAAAAACCCAATGAAACGATGGGCTTGTTCAAAAGAACGAGTTGGGTGTATGTACTTATTTTATGGAAATTCCAAAAATCTATGTTTCCTCAGCATCACGTGAATTCCATCCCGGACCGGAATGTTCATTGAGTGAAGCAAAACAAATCGTATGTTCCTCAATCCACAATAATGTGATGGAAAATTTTTCAGCAAAATATCATCACATTCACATTCACATTCACATTCTCAGTTCCCTACGTTATGAATGCAAACGATTGCTTGATCTGCTCAAATTGCAATTCTCATTCAGTCAAGAGATAGAGTTCTACAATAGGCATCTTGCATTTCTTTTGACCCCCTGAGGTGAAGGTTGTGCATTTTATAACAACTTCAGTTCAATATTGTGCATTTTGGGAGAATTGTCTCAAAAATTTTCCCAAGAAATTATCCGAAAGGCGAGTGGCTTCCGAACGCCATCAAGTGGCCGAGCCTCAAATGACGTCATAACACCACGCATCTCATTATGCTCTATGCCATAAGAACGGGAGAGTCCCAACTTTCATTCATCTGATAGAACAATTATTCACAAGCATCTCATAATTCATATATGGTGATTGGCCTGAATGCTAGACTATTACTTGAAAAGGATCAGACCGTTCTCAGGATCCAGGAGAATTGGTTCTTTCATCGTCAATAACTAGATAGAACAATCAATTTTCTTGGGACCTAAAAACGGCCTGATCCTTCCAAGTAATAGTCTAGAATTCAGGTCAATCTCATATAAATCATCATATGCCTCTGAACAGTTAGTCCATCCGATAAATGAAAGTTTGAACTCCCCTATGCTAATACTATGGGGCATAATGAGACGTGTGTCGGTATGACGTCATTTTAAGTTCAGAGAGACTTGAAGTCCCTCTGAAGCCACTCTACTTTGGAAAAATTTGCTCAAGATGATAAAACTTTTGAGAAATTTTCCTCGAGTTGCACAACGTTCAACTGAAATTGCTCTAAAATGCACAATCTTTACCCAAGGAGAGCAGAAAAAATGCAAGATGCCTGATGGGGAAAAAATATTATGAGTGGATCCTTTTATTCATCAATCTATGTTTCAAAGTTATGCTAGGGAAATGTTTGTTACGGAATCTGTTGAGTTTTCATCGTCGATGCTCGAGTTCAACAAAGAGTCTCAACTCTGATGATGATAATCCATATAATTATCGAGAAGCTAGAAGTTTTTATAGGTTTCCGGAATCGATTCAAGTGTGAACCACAAATCAACAGAATTAGAAGGAATCAAACATGAATTTGTTTACAAACACTGAGAGAAAGTATTTGCAATCGTACGTAAATTTTCTTCCATTGTGATCATTGTATTATACATAATTTTCATCCTCCAGGATTCCTCCCCATTATTGGCCTGATTCAACCGATAAATGTATCGAAAGTTTGTGACAGCCTGCATCAGACCCAACTCATGTATCAAATTACAAATTGGTCAAGTTTCAATATCAACCAAGGATCGACCCCCTACCCCCTCCAAGTATCCTTCCCCTCTGAATACAGATCAGGAGAATAGCAATCTTGACGAAGGTAAGACGACGGTATGAGCTATTGTGCATAGGTTATGGTACCCAATATATAAAGTTTGTTGAAGTAGTGTAGTACTCACCAGTCTGAGTATGGATGATGATCTCATCGTGTAACCTATGCTGTTGTTGCTGTTGCTGTTGTTGAAGAAGCTTGGACTCATGCAAGGCTCTATGTTCAGGACACAAAAGGCTTCTTCGTGCCATAAGCTGCTGTGGACTAACACTGGCTACTCCACCACCACCACCACCACCACAACCGCCTGCATTTGGCAGCTTCCTCATTAATTCCGGCGACGAGAGTTGCAGGCACGTCTGCTGCAACATATGAAGGTAACCAAGCGCCCCATCAGCCTCTTGCAACTTTCACTTGCCTACTAACATACTATATTATGTGAAATCACCCATATAGCATTATGGGTATTCAACCCCGTAGATTGGATGTCCTTTCTCGAGTTTTATGCGAATTTCACAAATTTTTAGGCCCATCTATGACAAGGTTAACAATAAATATGAACTTCTGCTTGTTTTCAAGCCTCAGTAGTAGTGTCGTGTACAAAAAGTTTTGCAAGCACAAAATTTGCACAGAATTCATTCAATTATATAAATCCGGGTTGCTATTTCCTTCTATTTTGTGCTGGTAGTTGAGAGGTATAGTGGTATTAATTTATGACCCTGAGATTAGTTCTTTTGGCGTTGTTTGTCTGCTTCGATGAGAGTAGAATTTTTTTCTTAAAAAAAAGCTGTTTGCGAAGGAGATTTCGTGAGGTTGTTAATCTTGGCGGGTAAAAGGTATGCTTTTTGGTACAGAGTTATTTTGCATTTTGTTGCCTCAGCTCGAGCCTCGTTGGAATTTTTTTTTCCCCCATCATACTCTGGCTTTTCCTCTCTCATCTCTGTGTGATGTTACTCATCCTTTGGCTGATGAAATGTGAACGAGAGAGGCAAAATTCCGGCGCTGTTTACGCTAAAAAATTATCAACGACCTGTGCTCTGTGCTTCTATATGTACCTATACCTATATTTCCCTGATGTATATACTTTAATAATAATGGCGCACGATGGATGAAACAACGATGCAATGCTACTCTCGTTATGAAATATTTCACTGGTGTATATTTCTTTAAAAATTTATATTGTACCGTAATAACGAACCTGTAGCATCACCGAGAAACATACGAGCTTGAGATTTCATGGGACTCGTGCTTTTTAATATCGCAAAGCGTAATCGAAATTTACTTCTCTATAAAAGTCATCGAAACTTTATGGTTGGTACCAAATCATGAAATTCACGTGTAAGGTTATCAATTTGAACGAGGGTCGTTCTTCGTCCTCTTCTTGAATCCTTTTATGCACGTTTGGGATATATATTTTTACTTGAATTGTGTGATGCTTTAGTTATGGAGGTATATATTACTGTGATTCTCAATCCTTGTCGTAAAAAGAATTTTCAAAGGACACTGGTCTTGTTTCCAATGGGTTGACGGACTTGAAGCACCGTGCCATCGCCCGATGGAGTATCTATATAAAAAATCGGTATATAGAGTATGGGTCGTATAAAATTTTGCACATTGTTTCTTTTTTATGGGCGCTAAGGATACTTGTTCGATGCTATAAAAACGCCAGTTTCGCTGTCGGCGCGACCTGTCTGGCCGGCGTTTGAGCGCTTGGGAAAATAAATTAAAGGAAATCTATTGCCGAGGATGTTTGCCAAGCAAAAGATATCGCTGTGAGTAATCAGATTATTTTTTCTAGAGTATCTTGCAATTTTTTTCCTGGCAGCATTTTTCAGAGCTTTCATATCGTAAATCAGATGGATTTTAATGAGACATGGATAGAATGAGGTCTTAAAAAATTCTGATACGCTCAATGAATACTTACGATGGAAAATCGTCACCAAATGGAAACCTGCACAAAAAATCAATTCCTGTCGACTTTTGGAGTACATCATCATATAGATAAGTTTCTGTATGCCTGTGTTTTGGGAAAATGGAATATTCTGAAAAAATTTTAATTTTGTACCTTCGCTATTCTTTGGGGTTCTGCAACTAGCTACCAATTTTTTTGCACCATGGATTTTTTTTTCAAAATTCCTACAAGACAGGGTAGAGAAGTGCAAAGTAGGTGTCAAACAAAATTCATGTAATTGCTGTGAAACAGTTCGAGTAGGGTGGTTATATGAATCGATGAAACTGCTCTATCGACAAATGGTGCCAACTTTTGAGTTTGCTCATGCCCGTATTTATAGTAGTAAGAACGCCACAGAGTTTGCGCGTCATGTATTTATTGAAACAGGTTTCAAGTAAACAAGCCCAACGTGTTCGTCAAACGTTGCACTTCAAACGTTCAAGCATGGTTGTACGATAGAGTTTCCACATAGAGTTTGCTCTCAAGCAGAGAAATATTATCGAAGTGAGTCAGAAATTCACTGGCGATTCCGGGAACAGAAAAATTATACAATATTCATGGTTGTTGGTAGAAAAAGTAAGATGCTAAATTCCCCTCGAATTTCACAGAGTATACCTTCACTTTATTTACCACTCACCTCTGATATCATTTCTTGGTTCGTTAAAATTTTATCAAAAGAGAGAGAAACCATGGCTTGAAGTACTAAGTTCTGATCCGATCAGGTTCAAAGGCTTCACTCCGACTAAAAAATTTGTGAATAGTATTTTACATGAGAATTTTCCATGAGCAATATGAAAAATAAACTACAGTACTTATGTATCGATTTTTTCATATAGTAGGACTAGACTGTGCACAATCAATAGGTTGTTGGGGAACCTCTCGGATGGATGGTAATCGGTAACAAGGGCAATGCCTTACATCCGTTTTTGCTGATATCATCGAATCTCTCTGCTGACCCGTATATCCGCAATATATTGCCTTTACTACGCTATTGTATCACTTGATAGCCTTTACGTTTTCACGAATGATACTATTCATAGACCATGAAAAAGTGATGTCGGAAATATCGACCTTTTATTGGAAAAAATGAGCATTAAGCATCTCTGGAGAGATACTTTTTTCGACATTCCCTTAATGTTCGTACACCGTAGCGGTCATTCTCATGTAAATTCTCAATTTTTTCTAAGATTCACAGCAAAAAGGATTTCTCAAAATGAGAAATAATTTTTCTCATTTTGAGTGCGTGTAATTTCAAGAAATTTTCTATTTCTCGTTTGAGAAAGTTCTTAGTATGAGGAAAAAATCTTCTATTTTGAGAACTAGAATTTCTTACTTGAGACCGAGAGCAAACTAACCTTTGAAGACCATGTTCACCTACACTACATTTTTGAGTTACTCGTAATTTTGTGATGCTTGCCCGTCCACTGTGAAGCTATCTCATGCTCGATCTCACGTCTACATAAAAAATACACAAATTTCGTGTATAAATTTTCAAGTTGCTGGCCCTCCAGAAGTGATTTGACGCTGCAAACTTGCGGTTAACAATGTCAGGATCTTTAGTGAAAATTTGTGTTGATCGCATTGCACTGTAGTCTATGTTAGTGCAAATCGGTAGGTAGAGCATCGGTGTTTTAGTAAGAATACCTTTTTGCATACGATTCTATGATAGCATTTAAGCTATCATGTTGGCGATTTGCCGTGATCATAACCCCAACATCCTCTCAGTTTTCGAGAATTTTTCTCGTGATGGTGTTTTGAGAAAATTTTTTTCTCACTCTGAGAAATGATTTCTCGTTCTGAGAGGTGGTTTTTCGTTCTGAGAGGTGATTTCTCACAATGAGAAAAACTGCTAGTTTTTGTCTCTCTATTTGAGAAAAAGTCACTTTGAGAAATTTGCGATTTTAAGAAATCCTTTTTGCTGTGTTCGTTACCGAAATTAGTATCGCCAATTTTCACAAAAAAGGAGAAATTAACGGCGATGGATGTGGAAGTGCCATAATACATGAGGAAAGAGCTACGTAGGTGAAGAATTCCTATCTAAAATGGTAAGAGTTCCGTAATCGCCTCGGTACCGTAGTTGATAACGCAATCGCCCCAGTTTGGATCCAGACAAGAGATGTCAACGATGAATGCCATACACAAATTCACATCAGATGCTTTCAAACACATATTACAAAATGAAGTAGTGGCAGCAGGATTGATCGACCTGGAAAAAGCCTTCGACCTTGTCAAAATAGAATTCCCGCCATACAAACTGACCAAGAGGAGATTTTTAGAGTTTTCTAGTGAAAATAACATATGAGATGACGATGAGCAGAAAACTGTCTCTTTACTCAACGGAAACGATGAATATGAAGAGAAAGAGATAGAATATAGACTCATGCAGGGTACTGTAAACTCACCCACGCTGTTCAACATTTACACGCTGACATCCTAACTCCATTTGGCCTAAACCAAGGTAATGTAACATATTCAATAGCCTTCGCAGACGACCAGTTAGTTTATGTAGCTGCTGAAACGAAAGACACGCGGGGCCCACCGGTGGGCCCCGCGTGT
Organism: Eretmocerus hayati; assembly: GCA_029851415.1. NCBI lineage: Eukaryota > Metazoa > Arthropoda > Insecta > Hymenoptera > Aphelinidae > Eretmocerus > Eretmocerus hayati. Next base: position 156,898,541 of record CM056741.1, read on the forward strand.
CTTTCCCCCAGTGCTGAGAATTTTGGCCTTGTGGGGAATAACATTGAGCGGGATCCACCAGTGGGCCCCGCCGCACCTGGGAAGAGATCATCGATTTCAGCCTCCACAGCGAACGTGTTAACATCACCAACATTGGTTCCAAAAAGTAAATTCTGGCAAGTGCGAAACAATACTGTGCAAGAGACAGGGGGACGAACTGAAAAAAATCCAGAGAGACTGGAGGAACTTCCTCGTCAATAATCATTGATAAAGATGGATAACCGATGGAAATACCACGTTAGAGGAAAGTCAAATACTTTGGACAACAAATAGACTACTCACTAAGGCTATCAGCTCAGATGGACGTGCAGCTTGATGAAGCTAAAATTCTGTTTTCTAGCGAACAGCAAACTTTTCTATAGCAAGTACCCGAGCATGAAAGCCAAAATAATATGTTATTGTTTACTCATAAGATCAGTATTGCACTGAGAAAAAATTCTTGGTCGTACGGCCTTGCGTTTTGCCGTACGATCAAAAAGTGGTATAGTCAGGAGAGCAATACCGATTTTGTCATCAACCCAATCCATCAGATCGGTTTGGCAGTCTGGTATTACTGACAAAATAAATAAACGTGCCCTATGTATTTCAAATACTCTGGTACTTGATGGATTCACAGTCACCTTACGGCTATTTTGCCACAAAAGCTAGCAATTTTTTGCACAGTATGGTACTGGTAGAGAGACAAATACAATCGAAAGATTTTTAGGTTATTCGCATGCAATAACAAAATCATTTTGCTGTGGTGACAATCCAGTATTGGTCTGACGGCAATACCACGTAACAATACAGTCGTATTGGGCTGATGGCAATATTTTTTTCTCAGTGTGACTTACGCTGCACCTACTTTGTTCAACTAAGGTGCCTACGCGATGGAAAGAATGAGAATATTTGAACGAAAGTGCTTAAGAACCTGTTTGAGAATATCTAGGGACAAGGGAACAAACTATGAAAAATCCATCGACAATCAGAGTCTGTATAACGCTGTGGGAATACCCAGAATTGCCAGTCACATCATAAAGCTGAATAGGAACTACCATGCACAAAGCAAAAATAGCCCAAACAGCATAGTAAGAAAACTCAATGTGATTCAAGATATGCCTGTAAGGTCATTGAAGAAGTATACATTGCCCCAGAGATATTCCCAGTACTGTATCAAATGGGACTAATCCAGGATTCAGATAATTTACCCATAATCTACTACTTCAAGAGACACAGAAATACCAAAAATTCTCCAGAACTGTCAGAATAATATAATCGACGGCTATGCCATCGAGGGACCATATGGACCCAGATAGACTCACAAGGGGGGACCACGGGGTCCGGGTCGCCAATCTCCGCCAAGATTTTTTCATAGTCTTTTACCACCTAGAATATGAAGAATCCAGAGTAACTCCGTCAAATGGGCCTCCTGTCCAGAGCTACAAGCAGAAACGTTAGCATCGCGAGTATATCTATATATGTCACTTTTTAACATGGGCCTATATGGGCAATGTTAATCTCGGTGGCTGTATCTTTGGACAGGAGGCCCATTTGACGGAGTTACTCTGGATTCTTCATATTCTAGGTGGTAAAAGACTGTGAAAAAATCTTGGCGGAGATTGGCGACCCGGACCCCGTGGTCCCCCCTTGTCAGTCCGCAGTATTGGTGGATGAATGAATATAACCCAGCAGTTATGGATGTTTGAAAACGTCGTAGTTACGCGCCATGACGACCGTAGCGCCATCAGTTTGTTGTCCGTCAAACTTTTTAGTAGTCGTCGAGCCACCGAGCGAAGCACATGTTTGCTTCAATAAACTTGTGTCATCGTTTTCTAATCGCTGCCTGAAAGTTATTTCATCTCTTCAAATCAAAACAATGGACATGTTAGGAAGGGAGAAAAAGGAAAGAAGAACATAAATAGTGCAGATCTATCCAGTAATTGATATGGTGTTGAAAGAAAGATAAAGAAACCAAACATTTGTAACTACCTTTATTTTGGACATTGTACGGTGTCCCAATGTAAATATGTAGATACCTAGAGTCTAAGAATTAGTTTGTAGGTTACAATTGCCGAATGGGAGTACTGCTGTATCTTTTGCCAAATTATTCTTACTGGAACAGAGTGATTGAATATACTTATAAGAACCAGTGTATTCTATAGAAACACAACACCAGTTAGTCTACATGAATATACAGCTCCTATAAGTGAGCCATTATTCATACGCATGTTATTGAAGGATTCTTTTTGTTCATCTTTTGTACCAACAATTTGTAATTGAAGATAAGATGAATAAAGTGGATTTTGGAACGTAACGGACTGACTCCCCAGCGAGTAGGAGATCGTGGATTCGAACTTCACCTGGAGATGGATTTTTTCCATCTGTATTTTTCATTCCAAAAAATACTCCGTGAAATTCTGTGTGAATATAATATGACAAAACTCTGATGCATTGCAAAAAATTGATTTGATTTGAAATCAAAATATCGAATGCTCGTCATTCCACGAGGATAACATCTTCCATTAAAATCACACCACCACGAGCCCAAGAAAAATTCAAGACAAAAATCTCTCAGAACTTTGTAAATTCCGAAGTCATTGCACTCCAACTCCGAGTCCTGCATCTAACTGTCTCAATCGGTGAATATTTGGTATGCAACACTGCCCTTTGTGCAGATACACTAGAATTAATCCCTCGATTAATCCATTTCAAACGTGACAAAACGAATGTATTTTCATTAATAATAAGCTTCTGCCCATTCTATCAAAACGACACATTTTTCTGACTGTACTCAGACATTCTACAGACCAATAACAGAATAATAAAATGACTTAATCCAAAATTACTCGTCCTCGCAGATATAAATTTCACAAAGACGCCCTCTTCGTACAGATGATACTCGACAAAGTGACGTGCATGAACTCGCTTGTCACAGAGCGTGACCTCATGTGCGTGTGTGTGTGTCTGTATATTTGTGCAAGCGCGCGATATTATTAGAGCGATTTGTAACTCGCTAATTTTCACCGGCTTATTACTCATTTATGTTCGTCGCACATACAAGCCTCTCCATACGTATGAAGCGTGTCATAATCATTGCCTTTGTTCAAATTGCGCATTGTTTAGCACTGTGTGCATCGCATATCAAACGAATGTAGTATTGCTTAATTTAGTGGGGCATACTTCAGTGGGATCGATTTGACGCGTCAAATATTTTTAGTCGATAGTGGAAGTTTAATGAGATTTATTGAATGAGCTGCGTGAGAAATGCAGTGTGGCCAATCTAATTAATTGAATCATTTCGGTAGATGTGGATTGTTAATTATTTCGAAATTTAAATATTACTCGGTGATTGAAATTTTGTGGATGCTTTGATGAATATTCGAAGCTTGATTTTCAGATTCTTCAAATTCCTCTAGTGCGTGCTCTGAACTCTGTTTACTGAATTAATCATCGTTTGAAAACTTTATCATGTTTCACTATGATACCGTGCTACTCTCAATTTTCTCGTAAATTCATCGGTCAAATTTCCTGAACGTTGAAGTTTCTTAAAATGTAGTTTCAGCCTCACCTCGAGGATCAAATTCGATCCGTAACTTTTCTCGAAATCAAAAAGTTTTCCTGAAATATCACAAATTTCAACAGAATAGAAACTTGAATTTTTCCTTCGATCTCAATAGTAACTTTTCAGCAAAATATGTATGTCAAGGAACACGTTGTTCTAAAAGTTCCAAAAAGCTACAATTCAATTGGCAAAACTTGTGAGGTGCGCGAGCAGCTCAGGAGGCAGGATCCAGAGAATTAATAAAAGTAGCAAAACATAGCAGGAAGAGAAACTCATACAACTTTGAAAATAACTCGTAGCTCCTCGTTATCCTGTGCAAGTTGGCGAAATAGAAATTCTTGAATCAAGTTCGATGCTATAAATTGATTTGAAACTTGCGCTAGGTTGAATCTATTCATGTTGAAATGAGAAATAGAACCCTCTTCGTAGTTACTTGTTATGATTCTTTAAAAATATGATGAATTAACTAGACTATATCTGCAGGAATTCTTCGTTCCTTTTCAGTACTTTATAGTTCTATTCTGCATCCATATGTTAGAATGGATATCATGATTCATGATATACATCAAATTTTCATCTGATCTCCCAGAAAGGCCAACATGATAGAAATTCTAATCAGGCAGGAATGAAGAATTCTTGACCTCGTACTTTTTTTCTTTTGTAACATAAGTCAAACGCCATCCGATGCTGCCATATTTTATCACAACTAGTCGATGGCTCTTACATTATTCGTCCATACTCGAAAATGAGAGACGCACTTTGAGGGTCGAATATGATTATTATAATACATGAATAAGGTCTTCCTTTACTGATCCATGATAATGTGTGCTGGAGTATGATCCTGGACGAAACCGATACGCTTGATCTCTTTAGGTGGAATTCCATGTTGTGACTAGATCATAGACGGATCATCTATCTCTACAAGCTTCCCATACAGCAACACCTACATTTACATCCGTGTGTAGTTTTAAACCCTGACCCGCTTCATCCTTACATTACTATGCTTCCATTTTGAATTCTCACCTTTTCCCAATAGAGACAGCTGCGATGGGCCCCACCGTTGGGCCCACGATTTTTCATTTTTCAAATCTCAACGGCTCGTATTGGCTCAAAAATATTTTCAATGGCAATTTCTTATGGTGATTCACTTCGTCAAAGACATCAAAAATGAGTCAAGAAAGTTTCATCTTCCCACAAAAGTATTTATCGGCACACGAGAGATCAGTTCATGAACAAAATGAGACCACAAAATATGGGTCTCACATCGAATTTGTTAATTTTGATATTCTCGATATAATGAGTGCATGATCTGTTCAAAGGACAAAAGTTACTTGCATTCTAATACATATCATGAATGAGTCCGTAGTACCCTTCTCGTCAAACGCTCAAACGGGTATCAATTTAGTCTCCTCCGTTAGGGAATACGTATTGCGTAAACTTGTCTAATCAAATCCGCATCAAAACTTGTAATTCACCCATAAACCTCAAGAGTATCACTTTGAAACATTGTCAGATCAAAGAGGTACGGTCATATCAAGGACCACTTTGTTAGCGATACAATAATGAAGAGGCTAGGAGCTCTCTAGGGTATTGTTAGCTCGATACTCCTCGTTAATTCACAGATAGTTAGTTCACTCTTTGAATTATTTGGCATACTGTCAATAATTCTCTTTTAAGGATTCAAGGGGCAAAAGTTCCTACCTAATTTGTAGTGGAGTTTGTAAATAGGTGTTCACGAGTCAACCCAAGCGACAATCAATCTTACTATTTTTATTATTCAATATCTTCATTATTCAAATGCAATTCTTGGTCCTCAGTTTCAGTTATGAAAAGATAAATCAGAGATTAGTTTCGTGTGTTGAGATATGATTGAGTGGGAGAATATTCACACAACTTTTAAATTCGGTAGTAAAATATTGAGTGTTTCAAACGAATACTTTATACATGACATGGGTGTTATAGAGTGGTCCTAAAAATGAATTTGAAAATTTATCCAAATTGTCACGCTTAAGGTCACAGTATTTGCCATTTTGTGTGCAGATATGAAAACTTTTCTGTGCTGGACATTGAGAAATGAGATATTGTGATGGAGCAAGCGATCTAAAGATTTTTACAAAAAAACTTCGGTTTTGGCTTTGTTTTTGAAACTGATCAGTAAGGTGCAGAACATTCCCGTCATCCAAATTATTATGCTACCTATCATTTTCCATGTATTTTTACCTGTAGAAACTGAAAATGAGGTTCGCTAAAGCCTCAAAAATCAGGGAAGATTGTGAATCACAAGATATCGTCCGTAGCAAAAAAAAACGACACTTTTTCGAGAAACATTCATTTCCGGATCATTGAGATTAATAAACAGGTGAAAACAGCGTCTTGATAAACCTTAACTTATACTGCACTATAATATTCTCTGACCTCCTGAATACGATCACGTTGGTCCTAAGAAGCTCGGAAGTGTCAATTCCAAATAGCGTGCAGATCACGACAGACGTGCCAAAACCCGTGTGTAAGGGTGGCGAGTCCCAAACATAAGATAGGACAAAAATCGCGTCCACGGACATCTGCAGGGTACTTGAATTTGGCGCTCCTGAGCTCCATCAATCCAACGGGATCGTGTTCAGGAGGTTAAAATTCATGAAAAAATTATAGTGCAGTAAGGGTATAGGTCTATCAAGGCGCTGTTCTCACCTATTCATCAATTCGACCGGGAGTGAGAAATTTCCGGAAAAGTATCTTTTCCCGCTACGGACGGTATCTTGTGATTCACAATCTTTCCTGATTCTTGAGGCCTTAGCGAATCTCGTTTTCAGTTCATACAGGTTAAAATACATGAGAAATGATAGTTAATATAATGATTTGTATGACGGAAAGGTTCTGCGCCACCTTACTCACTCAATTTCAAAAACAAAGCCGAAATTGCATCTTTTCCTTCATTTCTATGAAATTTTCAAGGCAGTTGCCTCACCACAGGGTCTCATTTCTCAACGTCCGGCAGGGGAGTTTTCATATCTTCACACAACTGGCAAAAACGGTGACCCTAAGCGTGAAGTTCGGGAAAATTTTCATATCTTGGACCACCCTAATGTGTGCACTGATACTTATGCCTGGTTATATTATAAATATGATGAGAGAACCCATATATCTAGTGTTCGAAACATTTTTTTTGTAATTCGCTAATCTGCCAAATCACACGTTGTAACTTATCAAATCGATACAAATTTTAGAGTTGTCTGCTTTTTGAAGACAGAAGATTATAACCAATCCGCACAATCAACAGTCTCTTCCGAGGATATATCGAGCTTCCAAACGCATCAAAAACCTTTCATTGACTTATGTTTTCTACGAACTACTACTTCCACTCTCTTTGATATTTTTTCTATGTCCTTCTTGGAGAGTATCATTCTCAATTTACTTCGTTAGATGATCCCGCGTCAAGAGAGTGAAAATATTGTTTCGCATCTATATCTACTCAAGCGTGAAATCTTTGCCTCATCGCGGCGACAGCTCATTTTCAGTAGTAAAACCCGAGTTTGGTCAGACGGCCGACTCTCATCGTTGCTCCTATTCACACATTCCCGCGCCTCTAATCAGACTTTATCGTTTATGATCTCGACTACCTCCAGCATTGCTCTCACCACGACCATCCACAGAATTCAGCCACTGATCTTCCCAAACGGTAATCTATCCAACTAATCGCACACCACGACGATGCCGTTGCCCAATCAAACCATTACTCAATGTGAACCTATCACGATCGATCTTGCTTGCCACTGTGACCTAATTGCTTCTTGAATTTGTTCCAAATGTCATGAATTTTATGTACATCAATTTTGATTACGTTCAAAAACTTGCACTTATTATGGGTCAATAAAAAAATTTAGGATTTCAGATTTCTCAATATCCTGCATTTTCATGATTTGTAGTGGTTCATGGATTTTTAGATTTTCTGTAATTCAAGGTTACCGACGTATAAAGTTATTCACTTATGACTACCTATTTTTTATTCTTGAACGAAGGTCTTATTGAAAGAGTATAATTTTGATTAAGTTTCCGATGCACATGAGTGTGAAACCGGTCCATGATAACGCACATTCTATCCTCGAAATAGGAAAAATCACGAAATTCATCCAACAGCCCGAATTTGACAGGATTGAAGACTTCCTCAACACATACACTGGGTTCTGCTGGTGAGGCCCACGGTTCTCTCCGTTTTTCAATAATTATCGATTCATATTTGCTCAAACAATACCCTTAACGAATAATATTCTATTGTCGTTCACTGTGCTAAGGACATAAATAATCAAAAAAAAGTCGAAAATTGAGTTCACCCTCTGATACAACATGTTTGCCAAAAAAACAAGGTCAATTTCATGATCGGACTCAAATTATAAAAATCCAGTTGGTTAAACTTGGAGTAACACATCACATCCATCGAAATCCAATTCCACCGGAGGTATTGGGAGTGTTCTCTTACAAGCAATTCAAGAATTAATTCTCACCTACTTCCCCTACTTATGTCAAAATTTTGACTCAAACTCTGTTTTTCTCATTTGCTCTATGACTCACGACTTTGTTCTCGCCGGTAACTGAAGCAGACATACAAGTCACGATGGTATTTGGTACAAACCTCGAGTACGGCGAGCTGGTCCGCATGCAAGGTGGACACTCGTCGGGGTGGCGGCGGAGGTTGCAGCCTGTATCCAACCCCATCCGCGCCCCCGGTGACCCCATACATTTCAAGCATGCCGGTAGGCCCCGGAGGCTAAATCTTCCTAGTCTGTCTTGATGGCATTATCGCTCGAATTCCTGACTCTTCATAATCACCATCATCACCAACACTATTCTCATGTTCACTTTCACCACAGTATTGACATTTACGAGGTCAGAATTTAGAATCTTCATCCGGTAGCCAACAATCTACACACTGTATATGCACATAGATATCAACTGTGCCAGAAGATCGTCAAGTATGTCTGAAATGTCTCATAGTTATGAGATTCTCGGATAGTGTGCCACTGGCTTGTGGCTATACTGGCTTTGAGATATATATTATGCGATTATATTCTGTAGTATAATGGTTATACTGTACTGCTGCCTGGTCCTCCGTGCGTGGAATCTGGAATTACTCGAGGTAATTTTACAGGCACACGAGCAAGAGTGGATTATGAGCTCATATCGCGTAGCGGTCCTTTTCGATTCTCACATTATTTTCTATGGGATGTGTAGAGTGAGATATCAAGTGTGTTTCTCATTTTATAGGTGGAAAGATGTCCGGGCTTTTGGGATAGAAGATGTGAAATTGAGGAAGAAAATCGCTAACTCTATGAAAAACTTAGTCGAGTGCCGTCCGTGACTTCCTTCTCTTTTCCTCTTTGGCCTTTTGCCTTTTCACGGGGCTCACGGACTGTGAATTTTTCTCAGCCACTGAGTGCTCTACACATCACTTTCGCTCGAGTGTCGTTATATTGCGAGGAGATACACTCGGATCCTGTATCACTCGGGCTAGTGCCAGCCAGAGCATTTTATTCACGTTCACCTCGTTACCGCGATTTTTCACTTGACGTTTCGTTTCGTCGCGTTATGCTTTAATCTAGTGCATATCTCCGATGTTTTTGGGTAATTTCTCTCACAACTGGGCTTTCGGAGCCAATTTAGTTTTCAGCTTGCTTCCTCCAAATTTGGAAAATTAGTGCTTCAAGTTTAGAAGAAATTTTCGGGAGTTTTTTTGAAATCTCAATTTCTTGTTTGGAGCGAAATTCGAAAATTTAATGCAGGCCTTACGTGTTCCATTGCACGAACAACAAACTGTCTATTTCTGGTCTGCACAAGAATGACGAATAAAAATTGATTCCAAATAGATTTTTGGTATGTTTCCAAGTCGAATACCATCCAATTGTATCAAAATTCATGAAATGCGGTGTCACGCTACACTCGGTAATGAGAGACACATTTGAAACTCTGATACATGCTTTGAAACATGTTTGTGCACTTTGTCACTGTAAAAATCTTTGAACGCCGATAATGAAATGGACCACTACAAGCATGAAAGAATCCCTATAGAACCGCACTGTCTCAATAGCGAGCCTCTTTCCAAAACACCACCAAATTCAATCTAAATCTTCACTCAAATAAAGAAAAACTAAAATTTTCATCGAGTCACAAAGATTAAAAACACATTTCCATCATCCACAAAAATCAAATCAATTAGAAAATTCAGCACAACCGACCTCAACTCGTAAAAAATGACGAACGAGTAGTACGAGTCAGCGTATAGTCCGGCGCTGGCTGTAATCGCTCCGGCGTTTCCGAGAGCACTGACTTTGCGGCTCATAGTTTGTGTACGAGTCTCGGAGATTCTCTCACTTTCGTGCCAGCCTGAACGGAGCCGCTTGGTGAGCTTTACCGGCGCCACCTCTCGCTCTCTGTGATCGTACAGCTGCGCGCGCGCGCGCTCGCACGTTGTACAACCCTTGAAACCAGTGGCCAGTAGATGACTGAATATATGTACATACATGTATGAGCTCACATACACACATACACAAGTATGTATAAGTATTATGTAGGAGTACTCGTGTGCGAGATCGGACACTGGGACGCCAAAACCACGAGCGCGAGAGATGGACGAGTAAGTGGTGTGCTCGAGTGTTCGGTGACGATGGTGGTGAGCTTGATGTAATGGGTATATATGTGGGTTAGGCACTGGTCAGCCCCTCGAATGGATAGTGCAATTTTGCTTTCTCTGCTATGGACTGTTGAGGAGTGTGAGAGAATTAGTCGTGAGGGTGGCTGGTCGAGAGTGAATTTTGTATTCTTGAATTTGTAATATGTGATGTTCGACGAAGAATAGTAACTATAGCGGTACATCTTGGATTTGAATGTGATGACAGTGTACGGCCATGGCGTGATACGTTAGAATTTTTTGCAATCGTCCATTGCGGAAGTTGGCTTAAGAATTAAGGCGATGCGGTCGCCGTGCATCCCGGTAATCACTTTTTTTTTTATTAAGCTTTTTCAACCCTTTCCCACTACGGGTTATTAAGCTACAAACAAGAAATTCCTTTACATATTAGATTCTTACTCACTAATTTACAACTATCCTCCCGGGAATCACTCTCCACTGATACGTGTAACTCAACATTTTGACAATACGAAATTTGGCACGAGTTGTCCACCATTCATCATCATCTGAATTGTGGTGGACAACTCGTCATTCATCACCAATCACAAGAGCATCGGAGATGAACAAGAATAGCTTGCCCGCGGGTACTTCCTAACCTATATCAATGGCACATTTTCGTTCACAAAAATTTCGAAATCTTTTCCAATTTGGGCTATACGAAGACTTATCCAGGCTAAGTTAGATGATCATAAAGCCTGGATAACTCGTCGTTTAGCCCAAATTGGAACAGATTTTGAGATTTTTGGGAACAAAGTTCAGCGTGCACGGCGACCGCATCGCTTTAATCTGCATTCAAATCCTCTTGGGATTGCGTAGGGCATCAAGTTTATCTGTAACTGCATTTTCAATTAAAAGAACACCATGCGAATGATGAATCATATCCCCTACAAAATCCCTCATTTTTCACCAAGTGGTTGAGCACATTTTTACATTGAACTACTTCGTTTTGAGCAATGATTTCTGCGGATACTAAGGTATTCTAAGAAAACTCTGCATATTGAGGTATGAAATTTTTCTAAGAAAATCTTGCAATTCAAAACCCCGTAATTGTTGATCTTAATACAAGGGTTCTTCCAGTTCAAGATGCTCTACATAGGAGAACTTTAGCATACAGTAATTTTCAAACAGTTGGTGCAATGAAATTTTCATGAAATTTTCTTTAAAGATGATTAATTTTCTTCTGCAAAGTTTTGTCTTGGACCACTACAAAAAGAAATCCTTACTCTCAGATCGCCATAGTATCTGACTATTGCATCTCACATTCGTTCAAATCTGACCGTCAGATAAAATAAAACAGCTTTCTTCTTCATGTCAGAAATTACGACGATGTCGAGAGTATTCGACTTCAATAAAGGTTCATCGTCTGAGGATCAGGCAAATCTAGTCGTATACGTTTTCTGCTGCACGAGCTATGTTTACACATGTAAAACTGTTCAAAGTTGAATATTTAACCGCTCGAAATTAATTTTGTACTAGCGTTATTGCCGCTCTCGCTACCGCTCGTTCGGCTTGTAAATGTCCTTGATAAGTCAGAAGCTTCTGAAGTGCTTATCTAGTTTAATAATAATGGTTGTAAAGTGATGATTGGTGATTGGTTCAAGATGCCAGGTAGAAGTTTCTCATGAAGTTTGCAAGAATGGTATTATCTTGAGTTATAGCTGCTGAGAAATATATAGAATTAAAAAATTCGAATATATTGTTCTCAATCTTCGAAACGGCTGTCTTGGCTGAATTGAAGGCCCGAACTATCAACACTGGTATTAATAGTCTTTGGTAACCTGAAGGTTAAGAGTTGATCCGCGGGTTGGGTGCTGTTGTCTGTGTGGCGTAAGAATGAATTAAAGACCCTGCATAAAACCAGAGACTCGGACTGATTCTTAGCCCACGGCGACTGCACCATTGACATTAACCCTCGGGTGACCCCAGAGTATCAATAGCGGTGTAGAAGATCTTACTGATGGGCTAGTCTTAATTAGACCGAACTAACCAGGAGAGGTCATCACATCCGGTACACGGATTTGGCTGAAACTTCGGGAATAGTCTTTTTTTAGTGCCAAAAGATGAAACCCAGAATTATAGACCCTAACGCTCAAGCGTTTCCGAGTTACGGCCAAGGACATTAGCATTGCAGGTATACCTATATGGATAATTTTTAACATGGGCCTATATGGGCAATGCTAATGTTCTTGTCTGTAGCTCGGAAACGCTTGAGCGTTAGGGTCTATAATTTTGGGTTACATCTTTTGGCACTAAAAGAAGACTATTCCCAAACTTTCAGCCAAATCCGTGATCCGGATGTGATGACCTCTCCTGGTAAGCCCAATCGGACAGAACTAGATCGCAGTAGACCGAACTATATCGAACTGAACCTAACTACACCGAACAAGACCGAGCTTGTCCAAATTATCTCAAACTAGATCAAACTATATCGAAGTACGACGAACTGGGCCGAGCTGGACCGAACTAAACTTGATCGAACATAACAAAACCGAATTAGATTGAATTTTACCGAACTAGACTTGACTGCATCGAACTAGACTGAATTCGACTCATTTAGAAAGAACTAGACCCAACTAAAAGAAACTAGACTAGACTAGACCACACTAGATTAAAGTAGACCGAATTAGACCGTTCTAGACTAACCTACACCTAATTTGACCAAAGTAAACTGCACGAGACCGAATTAGACCGATCTAGACCCAAATATACCCCACTTCACCGAACCAGACCGAATGAGACCGAGCTAGAGCTAGTAACACCAAATGAAACTTAACCAGACCGCACTAGAACTACATATACTGAATTAGACCAGACAAACTGGACGAGATTCCACCATCTTCATACCCAGTGCCACATCTCGTTCCTCATAGCTCGTTCCTTATACCCCGTTCCTCATACGACGTTCCTTATAACTCAATCCTCACAGCTCATTCCTCATAAATCGTCCCTCATAACTCACTCTTCATAACTAATTCTTCATGATTCATTCCTCATATCTCCCTCCTCATAACTGATTCCTCATAACTCGGTCCTGATAACTCATCCCTCATGACTCATTCGTCATAACTCGTTCCTCGTGACTCATTCCTGAAAACTCGTTCCTCGTGACTCATTCCTCACAACTCGTTCCTCATGACTCATCACTTATTTCTCATGATTCGTTCCTCAGGACTCGTTCTTCATGTTTCATTCCTCATAACTCATGACTCATAATTCGTTCCTCATAACTCACTCCTCATAACTCTTCCCACATAACTCGTTCCTCACACCTCATCCCTCAAATCTCATTCACTTATTCATCCATCGGTCCACTCATCCATCCATCCATCTGACCACTAACCCATTCACCCACCCACCAACCCACCCACCCATCGACCCACCCATGACCCTTACGGCCACCCATCACACTTAACTCTCTCCACATAGGCAACTCGATACGCGAGATGCTGACGGACAAATTTTGTTTAGGCTTTCAATTATTTTAATATGATTGTGATTTTTGTGTGTCGTCAAAATCCTAATCGTGGATTTATAAGAGGTTTAAAAAGTGTATCGAATTATTTTCCCATCTCTCGCAAAAGAAGTATAATGTAACCTATTATCAACATATATATGCATCGGTGGGCCTGAAATGATGCTTGCTGTTAGATCAAAGCCCGTTTCAGACGAAGCGCTTACTCGTTTTGAAGATTTTCATCTCACATTTGTTGCATCTTGCGGTAAGAACGAAATCAATCTGAAGGTAAGTTTTTTTTCGTAGTGACGACCCAGAAACATTAAATCAGTAATACTATCCTTTGATCAGCATAGAAAGTCATTTTTGAACTCGAGAGAAGACAGGGAATCAACAAACTTTTCGACAGAGAATTTGTCGGATTTTGATTGAGAAAAACACTAATGGTCGAAAAAAATATAAGTTTATTGATTTATTCCCTCATACCTTGCATCATATTCTTCGTGGAAATCTTTCTTGACAAACACAACCGGATGGGAAACGGTTTCAAAATCTCTGAGCAAATCCAAAGAATATATGAGTGTGCACTCTCAATATTTGTTGCAGTAATTTTGCCAATTTCCTCCTCCTGTTTCGCGGAATTTCGACACCCTTCACATGGCTGATGGATATGTCAGCATTGAGAGCTCAGTCTTTGAATTAACCGAAAGAGAGGGATAATTAGAACATCAAATAATTGGGCATACAGAACAATACTTGCTTCATCAGATTCCTCTTCTGTTTTATCTCCAAGTTGCTTCGCATTGTACATACTGTGGAGTCTACGTTATTGTATCCTGGTTGAATTTAGTAAACAACGCGGTGTCTGGGGGACAAGAAACGACGAAGTGTATAACATGCTTCAATGCCACAATAACAGTAGAATCTCGAGTCAGGCCTAAATTACGTAATATGGCGTGAGGGGTTGATATCTTGAGATTCTCGTGTAGATTGATGGATGGCGAAGATACAAACAGAGGGTTATATTGGCTCAAAAACAATACTAGTTGTGTGGATCCGTGTGCTATTCATTGACTTGTTCTAGTTGATTTCTTCTCTAAATAATCCTCGAACTAGCACTATTCTAAGATACCTCCGTTGTGGTATTTTCTTACATGAGTTGTGATAGTTTACAAAATGAATAGTAGAAAGTGACCTTGATTAGAGGAAAAAGTCGGCCAAATTTCCGAAGGATTCGTCGATTCAGTGATGAATCATACCTAGAAAGTTGGGGATTATGCTGTATCTCGTATCAAATCTTCCCAAATGGTCGTAATGCAAAATTAGAACTGATCTACAGTACCCGCCGAAATGAATGGAACATAACTGACTCATATTTTATGAATTGTAGGCGATTTCACGTTAAAATCGCGGATTACGCATTTTTTTGTATCTCCGCTAGCCTCAATGCGTGTGAATTTGCTCTCGCTTGATCGCTCGTAACTTAGGTGTAAAAAAACCGTAGAGTGATGTTTAAAAGAACGATTTTGAAGGTCTTGAAAAGAGCTACAATATGCTGCAAGAATTGTTGCGCTATCGTAACTTCTTGATAAATGATCGATGATTGATTGAAATGAAAAATTTTTCACTTTGCGGAGCCAACTAAAACCATGAATTTCGGGTTAAAAATTTTTGTGAAGGACATGAATTGATAGTTCTTTTTCTCATCTTTCAAATGCTCCCTGTAAAATTGCCGTAGATCCAAGGGCGTCGGAGTAATCACTGTTCCAGTGAAGGAATCCGTGTTCCATTTATTTTGGTGGATACTATATGCTTGGGCTCAATGAAATCCACCAGTTGGTTACTCGACTTTTTCATTGCCACGATGTCTGAATTTCTTATTTGGTCTGCAGACATCCAATTCAAGCACAGAACTACTGAAAATCATTTGGTATTCGATGAAATATTTCCAAAAGCATGCTCGACTTCCCTGTAACGATTGTCAAAATAATCCAAAATGCGTCAAAAATCATTATGGTGATTTTTGGAAAAGGGCTTGGATATGTTTTCCACTGAGGCATGAATTATCGTAGCCCGGCCAAAGTTGCTCTGTTTACTGCTACCTTATTCACTTTTTGAGTAATTTTTTGCTGATTTTACTTTTTATTAATCTAGAACTATACACATCTTTCATTTTAAATGGAAGAATTTCAGCAATCCATAGTCACCGAATGAGAATCGCGACAACTCTAATGCTCACAAAAAACTTATTCTTCGATGGTGAATGATTAGAAAAGACGTCAAAACACATTCCTTATCAACTGGACAAGAAAAGTTGATTTCAACCAACATATTCATTTATCCATCCTGGCAACGTCACATGCCAATTACCAAAATTGGCATTGAACATCATAATGAATTTTTCATTCAATTCACAATATCATAACTCTCTATACCCTGGAGAACTCCACTTACAACAAAAATCATGATCACTGCAAGCGTCTTAGTAATTTTCCGGATCGGTAAAGGCTTCCCTATAAGGAGAAGAGTATCCATCACAAGGAGCCTTTCATTCCGCATCAGAATCTGAAAGCTCCTTGAGGCGCATCGTACAACTCCAAAGAGAGCAGTCTTTGTTGGCGGACAAACGAATCTCATTCTGGCAGATTGCTCCTAATGATACGGCTGTGGCAGCCAGGATCACGTCAGAATCTCTCCCGTGGGTTTACAGAAATACGCGATAGGGGGGCTAGTATACGGTAGTAGCAGTACAAGCCGCTTGTCATGGAAAATGAAACCAAGATAAGCTAAGTCGGTCTACTCTAGAGTATACATTCATTACCTTCTTCCAAGTTTACGTCTTACATTGAGTACATCGAGACTTTTTTTCTCGTCTCCGTCTCACACACAACAGATTCTTGAATCATTCATGAGATAACGAATCCTCGTTAACTCATGAATAACTTAAGTGGATACACAATACCCCTATTTTTTCTTATCAGGCTTATATTCATCATTATCTCATTTTTGATGCAATTATTCATTCAAATGTAAATTTTTCAATCACAACACAAACTCTAAGTCATTACATCCAAGACGTCAACTCTCATCTGATAGTTTCTCAATTGTGGTAAGCCCGGCTTAAACTGGTCTCTCAAGATAACCAATTCTAAACAGAGTGTATAATCCCCGTTGAGACATCTGAGCATTTCAAGCAAAATACAGAGTCTACAATCTGCAAGCTGTCTGAGATGAATAAGCCATCCAAAATGCTCAAAATCACAAGAGAAGCTTCAGACTCGTCGAATCAATCTGCAGGATAAATGTCGTAGTAGCGTCATACTATCTATACATGAAACGTCATTTTAGGAAAGACGAGTGCAAGTGGTCGAGATAGCGACATCTTCGCATCGCAGTTGCACAGGATCCAATATCGCCTCCGGGCAAAGAGAGCTGGCTTCTCATGCCTCTGCGATGCCAGACTCGATCTGCTCTTGCAAAGGTTAGGTATACATTGGGCCATCTAAGCAGATTGAAATACGATATAGTACACGTCTAACTTATAGAAGCTTCACAAGAGTATCTTCAAAGCTTCTCTTAAGCTTTGAATTTTGTCTGATGTGTTGGTGTATCATTGTTGTTCTACGAGCTGTATCGTTGGCATCGAACAGGGAAATGTTCATCAATTACCTTGTCTGAAAATGCCCATGCTTACTAAGACTTTTCCCCTGCCAGGAGCTTTTGATTCCATCATATGTTGATTCTCATTCATATCAGGTCCAAGGTGATGATCATTTGGAGATTTACTTGGCATCTTAAAACTAGGTGTGTCCGTGTTTGCGAACAAAAAGGGGCCAAGAGAAGTCAAGGAGAGGTCGCACAATTACTGTAAGAGCCCGTATTATTACACTATGGGACCCAGTTTTGAGGTCGGGATTTCTCATTGACCAGATGACAATTTTCTTTTGTATTTTTCAGTATAGAAAATTAGTTCGCACTCCTTTCTAGATAGCATGACTCCTTGTTAGATGAACAACACCTGGTTCTTCTAAGGTTCTCTTCACTCAGACAAAAATTCCGACGTGGAAGCTCATAAAGGAGCCCGAGGTTGCGTTCAGGCGGTCATTTCTCATCGGCAGCATTTGGTTACCACACTCACGCGAAAGCTTTTCCTCGTCATTTTCAAACTGCAAAGGTTATTGCTCAGACGGTTACTGGTTTCCATGCCGTGAATCGTGAAAAGAGTTGTTGACGTAAATACCGGACGATAATTAGATGTATCTACATAGACTTGATCAAGGCAGATGAAGGTATGACGCGGGAAATTTTATTGTACCTTTTCATATTACATTCGGTTACACCTAGTGATTTGACAATATTCATCATAATTTCCACATTATGTCGACATCCGTCGCTAAGAGGTAGAGATTCTGGTAGCGAGCAAAACTCGTTATGTGGTGGTGTGAGACCGAAACGTGTACGTCGTGAGTGGCGTAGCCCAGCGGAGGAGACGCCGAGTACAGCATGAAGCTATGGCTACAAAGTATCCTCGCACATAATCTTGATTAATTAACTTTGAGTCAATGAATCAGCATAATTCTGAAGATAAGCACCCTTCTGTATGCCTCGAACATGTCTGCGAAATTTGGCGAAGATCGGTTCGGTAGTTTCTTCAAATGAAGGTGCGAAAAGCTGGTTCGAGTCGCCGTAAGGAAAGGGGCTTCGCCCCAATAAATACGTCTGTTTATGACCTAGAATTTTGAAAGAATGTTGAAAAATGACGAACCTTCGTTTGTAAATTCTTCAAGTGTAATCAAAGCAAGAAAAAGGTTGTGGTCTCGGATGTGACCTTGGCCATTCAAGGGCCAAATCAGTTTTTGAATCAGCAAAGTCAAAATAGAGGGTTCCTATCTAATTAGAAACTCATTTTCTTGACTTCGAACCCTGAGGAGATGCGGGTCACCAAGAATTTTTCATCTGGAATCTCTTGCAAAATTCGAGGTCAAAAGACAGCATTCCTCTCATTGAGAGATTTAAATCGTCCTACAAATGATCTTGTAAGTAACTACTAATGCCCGACTGACAAGGAGAGCATCAGGTCTGCGGAACACAGACAAACTCTAGGAATCATCTTGTTTTGGAGAGAAGTGAACATACCTGGAAGAGTTTGATCCAATGGGCCTCCTATCCTGAGATACAGCCATGGAGGTTAGCATTGTCCATGTGGGCCCATGTTAAATTAGGTGTGTCCATGCTCGCTGACATAACGGGGCGAAGCGGAGTTTTGGAAAAGTTGTATGACTGATCAAAGAGTTCTCATCATTACACGAATATTTTGAGGCCAGAAAGTCTCATTGGCCAGATTACGAATGTCTTGCGTATTTTCCGGCATAGAATGAAAATTTAAAAGAACTGGATTTGAAGAGGTGTCGATATTGACCCTATATGAAAGAGGAGGATGATTGATACACCTGGAGTCCGGATAGTCTGGACTTCCATCAAGATGTTGCGGTGCGAATCAGCGTACTGATACGCGTGTATTGGACGACTATATCGATCCACGTCTTCAAGTTTTTATAGAAGAGTTATTGATGGCTCGTATTCTGTGTTATTACATTGAGAGATATCAAATTGACGATTTGAGTCTCTACTCGCTCGTCAGAATTGATCGAAATCTTCTGATTCCAAAAATTCAGAATACGAGCGATCGAATTTTTCTATGTTTCCGCGGTATTGTTTTCCATCTGAGGATCTCACAGCGGCTGTTCTTCGCTTTTGATCAAATAGGAGTACATAATTTCATTAATCTCCAAAAAATCTACAGTTGATTATTGTACACATTTTCGATAAAACTCATCGTTTCCGAGTTGTCACGGTGAAAACCACCAAAGCCGAACAACCGTTAAAGACAATTTCTCCATAATTATTCATGGTGGAAAAACTCGAAAAATTGACTTTATTCCAAAACTCCCCGACGAATGATTTCGATTGTCGCGAGAAAATGACCTTGGAACCATGTAAAAACACGCCAAGAAGAGAATTTTTATTCCCTGATACCTCAACTTCTATCACTCAAGCTGAATCAAAGTTTGTTAATCCAATGAAGCCACATAGAGCCATATGGTATGAATTTCCTTTCAGTTTTTCTTGACGAATTTCAATTTGAATAATTTTCCTACGCACTGAAACGAAATTTTCTGTGCCCAAGTTGAATAAACTCGAAGTATCATCAAGATATGGTGGAGCAGTGGGCCTATTGAAGCTCTCAACAGAACTTATTTCATCATTTTCCAGAGCTGAAATTGACCAATAGTTTCATAATATACCTACCTCTGCTACCACAATTATTCACTCGATTTCGAGTGAAATGGAATTGAATACTTTCCATTCCTAACCAAAAATCTCCTCCCCTTCTCACATTGATTCATGCACATCCCCTGAGGTGAAGAAGCCTTGAATTTTGAATCTAAATTTCCAACAGTAATTGGTCAGTGGCCATTATCAGTTAAACTCGAGAAATATTAGGACGAAGGAATATTCTCGCGCGAAACGATGAAAGGGCTATAGCATTTTGAAAAGGGCTACCAAGCTCGCTCGAGTTATCTTGCGCCTGGCTCGTGATGAATGGCTTGGCCCCTTTTTTGCTTAGAGTCTCACTCACACACATCCTCGAGTCTCTCCAGTAGCATCAGCAGCAGCAGCAGCAGCAGCAGTCCTGAAGGAAGCAAAGGAGCTTTTTCACACTCTCGCGTCGTAAAGAATCTCACTAGTAGAGCAGGTTTTGCTCTTGTAGGAAACGCGACTGATGGAGACGTTATCCCCTTATCGGTGAACCCCCTTGAAAACTTGAAGCTCAGCTCAATCTATATATCTATTCATATATAGATATGTACAACTCAATATCAGAGACTAGTTATAACGTAAATGTGAGTGTGTGTGAGAGTAGACGAGCGACTGATGTTGAACCTCTCGAGTTGGATGCTGAGTGTGTGTATGGTGATATGCCTCTCGTGTCTGATGGTGAATCAGCTTCCTATTCTATATATCTATTTCAGACGTTTTGGCATGTATGTTGAGATATATATTAAACGAGGATACTTGAGATATCTGTATGCATAAAATTGTACCGAGGATTGCATGCTCAGCGAGATTTCGTGTTCTCGCGATTGTAAGATGAGTGAGTCAGAGAGAGTTTATCGTACATGAGATATATTATACTCATACAGACTAATGCGATCCGTTAGGTCGATTTGGAAATTTGTTCTCTTGATGTTATATGAGGGTTCAATGTGCGCTTCAGTGAAGGGGTTTATTTGAATTTCCTGTTATTCACTTGAGGCAAAGTTTGAAATTTCGTACGAATGTATGATTTTGATGGGGTCAAGTGTATTTTGGAGTTTGGGGTTTTTGTTTGGATTCTGATGCCTTCGCTGATTCAGCGGATGTTAGAATTAATAACCCTCTCGTGTCGTATTCGATCGTTTTTCAAATAATGATTACTGGTCTGCGTCGGGTTCTGTTTTGAAGTGTATGGCAAAGCTGTTGAAATCATACGATAAATGTCAGATGCAATTGAATGAAATTGTGTATACAATTGATGAAATAAAATTCAAACCTCAGCAGTCACATTGTAATTCCATCTCTCAAAATCGTTCATTTCAATGAAATACTAAGATCACTCTTTTTATTTTGAACTTCCATGCATTTGGACAAAATTTTCAAATTGATTCAAAAAAACTGATTGGCGCTGACATATTTGTTCCGAAAAATCAACTGACAGAGCAATGAAGAAAGAAATTGAATTTCCAGTTTGAAATTTCTTTTGATCGGATTTTCAAATATTCAGCATGAATAATAGCCGTAGGATATCTGAAGATTGACAGCTCCCAAGTTATGGCATACAAGCTAGAGGGATTTCACGTGAGAAATCAATCTTTTCATTTTATTTCCTAATTGAAAATCCAACATTTTCCGTATGCTTATGGAAATTATGGAACTAATTATCTTTCCTGTCAATATATTTTCATTGAAGGATGCTGAAAATATAACTCGATTAATTCCAAAACTAGTCAAAACAGATCATTGACGTGGTTGACTCATTTTTCTGAAAGATTGAAAAAAATCAATCCCTTTCGAATCACTGTTACTTAGATAGCGCACGAAAATTCCAATCTCATGTACAAGGTACGAGCACTTATGAATGCGTAATCAAGTTCGTTCAATCATTTATTTTCTCCGCCACGGATGATAATATTGTCAAGGACCATAAAGATTACGAGCCATTTGAAATTTTCTTCGTTACTATCAAACGGCAAGAGTTTCAATAGCCATTCGTTCAATTCCACCTATTAATGTGTATCTTAAATTCAATGCATGATACACAGTTTATGAATTTAAAATCAACCTGAAAGTGCTCAATTGAAATTTGTTCGCATCTCTAAGTCTCACAAGCAAAATACTGCATCATTTCACTGGCTGATCATGAATTTTCACCCACCACTTCGATACTTCCAATTTTTTCAAAGCTATCCCACAGACCAGAACCACGTAGTTCAATTGAGGTCTCGACCATCTCGTAAGTAGTTGAATTATCCAAGCGGTCCCCAGTGGCGCTCGTTTTACGACAGCTAAAAACCTTTTCAGTAGCCGATAGCCGTAATGCCTCTAACTAGTTCGTTCCCTCGGTGAGTATAAAGTTTGCGAATTAAAAATTTATAGCCTGTACACCTGCCCAACTACACGACTGGGTGTATTAATTTCTACTTTTTTTCTCAAAGATCTCATGAACCTCATACAAAATCATTCATAACCAAGATTCAAAATGATAGTGAAATTGAATTTCGTGTCATTTTATGCCAAGGATTCAAAACTATATGATAATTTTGTACTCAAATCTCATTCATTTTCAATACCTAGTATCAGAATACAGTCCTCCCTAGACAAGACGGACAAAATTCTTGCCCCGCCAACACAAACTCAACATCGTGAACGAGAGTAAAACCAAAATTTTCTGAATGATTCTGGAAGTGACGAGAAACTCTGGAAAATACTCGATCTGCTATTTATCATCTTGGAAAACTCTGCAAGACTGTGCTGTGACCTCATTAAATTTTTCGATGAGGTTCCGTGATAACTTACACGAGACATTTTTCGAGTATCATTCAAAAAATCCCGCGCGATCTCTTTAGCTGACTCTGGGCAATTTTTTTCGAAAATTCTGTCGAGAAGACTCAATTGTATGTCACTAGTATGTGCATTCTTAGATTTTATATGTGACTGATTGAACTGTTTATATTTTTCTTTGATTGACTCTTTTGATTCTCGTGATAAAAAATATTATTGTAAATAAATGATCATAGAGTCACAATATCCATCTGGATTGATCAATGTTTGCTCGATAACTAGCCTGAACTAGTTCGTGTTGAGAAAGTAAATTAATTTTTTGATATAACATGAACACCTCGTTAATGCGAGCAAAATTCGTGCACGGATGAGTTCGTTTTGGCGAGGGGAGACTGTATCAGAAACGTTCCCAAAAATACTACAAAAATATTAACCCTTTGACACAAAATCATAGTTTTGCTCTAGTTTCTAGTAGAAGCCTGCTCAAGCCCAAGAGGATGACCCGCAATTCGAAGATTTGAATAATATCATAGTAGTTGGTATGTGGCATGATGTACGAGGTGTCGTGGCATTGCAGCCAGATATCTCAACCACCTGATGAGGTTTGTTCGACTCGGTCTCGCGCACCCACGACTATACTGACACCCCACTCACGATGAAATTCTTGTTTGTGTTCGCATACTGAAAAGCCACTCGAACCCCAGTTTCGCTCGACATTTGAATTATGGCTTTTGGCCTTTACTCTAGGATACACGCGAGCGACCCGTCGCTCTGATATTTGATGCATGAGCTTATCCGTAAACTACATTTCGAGTTTGTCAGTTTGCAATAGCTCCATTTTATCTGAAAATTACGATTCTAAGTGAGTAATATCGATGGGATTTGTTTCGATATTGCAATTATCGTGATTTTACGTCTCAAACGTTTCGCATTACGAAAGTGTATAAATATTATAATAAGAGCCGTACGGATGATTGAACGTCCTTCATCCATTTGCAGCCTTGTTTGATTTAAATTGATGGTAAAAGTGATAGATATGTAGTAGTAGTAGGTATTTGAGACCAGTTTTGAAGTTTTCCAAGCCATTTTAGTCCATATAGTATGATTCTGTGTAAGAGGAAAGCTTTTTTGGGTTTGTATTGTACTGAGCGAACGAGCGCTCAGTAGTTAAGGTCGGAGTTTGGTCGGACGCGCTTTGCGGAACATCCTTTGTCTCTTGCGGTGCCGCGAGTTAGTTGAGATCGATACAAACTCTGGCCGTTGTTTTGGGACGAAACTCTATTGGAAACTTTGCTACGGAAGATACACGTGAGAAACTGCGGTCTTATCCGGTTTTGCTGAGGGTTCTATATATATATTCTTTTGAGTGTGTATTCAACGTTGATTGGAATCATTTGAATTTACCTTGTGGAACTGATACTTTGGATGAAATTTGGGAAATTTTTTTAATACTAGAAGAACTGATATGAATATGCATGCTAGTGTAGGAATTTTGGGCTTGAAGAGGATGTCGTACAGTGTAAAGATTCTCTAGCTCTCAGAAGGAATTCCCAAGCCTGTAAAATTTGTGTCTACGAGCTTCAAGCTGCTATAAACAAGTGAACTTCATATTCTACTTCATATTCACCATACTTGCTCATTAAAGATTTGAATACACCATTAAAATCCCAGACTATATTTGAGAACAGATAAATTTTTCGTCTTTTGAGTTAACTAAGGTAAGGGTACCCAACTTGCCCCCATTAAGCCATTTTCTTAATAACTCTGGCCCATCTCAATAGTTTTCAACGTACCTTAATTCATTTTAAAGATTGTCTTAAGACCTTCGAAATGAGTTGAAGTATATAGAGTTAAGTAATTTGGACCAACTGGAGCCAAACTGTTTGAATTCTCCCAAAAGGTGATTTTTGAGAGTTTACAAAAGTGTGTACCCAACTTGCCCCCATCATTTAAAACAACGTAAATCGGCGATGGAGTGCATAAAATTGCTTTGATCCGTTTTTATCACCGTGCACCGTGTACGAGACGACACAACAATAGAAAGCTTCCAGTAACTGTCGCGTCAATAATATATTCTACTATAATGCAATACCGCGAAAAACTATAGATCAATGCTTTCGAATGCACAAATACTGTAGAGATACGTCTCCCCTATACAGCTATTTTACAAATCGATCCCTTTTTTTGCACGCTACAAGCCAAATAGGGAGGGTAGCTTTGCGCGATGTTTATCAGTCCGACAAGTTCCACCATGCTCTTTGCGACAGCTCGTGTAGGATGCCTCGCGACCGATAAACAAGTTCAAACTCTTCCATTGCTACACCTTCTATTCAACCCAAAGCTCGTTTGTTTTTCGTTCCGCTCAATTTTTTTTTTTTTTTCTACATCCTCACCAAGTTTCCAAATACACATCACCATGACCAGCATATCATGCGGACCACCAAGAGGTGTTTACTTTCTTGTGACTTTGTATGTATTTCAAGAGAAGAAACATCAGTGTAGTAGGAGAAAAGCTACAAAAATGCGCAAGAGGATTCCTTCATTCGCGTGTATGTATACAACCGCGAGTCTTGACTTTTTTTTGCCACCACGGGCGAGAGTGTGTTGTGTTTCATTGCGCGAAAGCGTCGACTGAAGAACGAGTGAGAATACGAAACCGCAGCGAACACAGTTATTTTGCTAATGTGGCATGCGAAGTATTTTTTTTTTTTTTTTTGTACCCCAAGCTACACATTTTTTCCCACGAGACCTCGCCATCATGAGTATAGTCTTGATGTTCACAGGTATAGGTCAAAAGAGTAGAAGGAGATGATGTTGCTGCTGCGGTTGATGGCGTCTCGGGAAAAGCCAGAAAGGAAAAGATAAGATTGCGTTTCACTCGCACCACCGCCGAACCACGGTCGCCTCATAATTCATATTCATGAGCTCTTTCGCGCGCGAGCTTTGCACGAACTCTGTATTATGATCTCGGAGAAAGAGAGAGAGAGAGAGAGAGAGAGAGAGAGAGAGAGAGAGAGAGAGAGAGAGAGAGACTCGGAATGTGATGCGCTCGTATTCTCACGATGTAATTATTCGATGTGTGTCTTCTTGAATTTGGTAGAGTGACCTCTTTTTTCGTTGGGATCCTGTAATCTGACGGAGCTGAATGTTGAAAAGACTTGAGACTGTTGGGGAGATTTGAGAATATTCTCTCACGGAAAAATTAAATCTTGTCATATTATGCTTTAGAAAATTGTGTTCATGCATGTATGATCTCTGGTTATAGAAATTCATGGTGCATTTTTTTCGAGCTTGCGAGATTTTATACGACTCTTAAACTATTTCCAATCAAAAAGCGATCAATCTCATGATCGTTCAGCTTACTTGTATTTTATTTGATGTCCTTGATAGTCTTGAGTGGTTTTCGTCTATATTATCTCGGATGCTATTGGGTCCGAGAAAATAATGATCTAACTTTCTGAAATTCCAGGTGATCCATACTAGGATCCAATCTTTTCTCTTTCTCCATCCAGGTATTAGGGTGAAACTCTTCTTCGATGCTAATGTATAGATTTGATAAGAAATTAAGGACCTCAGCGAAAAACTATTAGATATCGTGTGAGAGCATATTTACTACCGGTCAAAAGCTTGAGAGCATCCGGTAAATAATTTCTTAAACTTCTCGGCTCAATGCCTCGGAGCTAGTTGGTCGGAATGAACTTGAGCTTAGCTCATTTTGGAGCTCTTCCCGCGCACTTTCAAATGTATCGATGCATTCCTTGCTCCATCTCTGCAAAGAACTATTAGATATCGTGTGAGAGCGCATATACAGGGTGTTTCAAAAGTTCTGTATTTTTCTGCATGAAGTAGAAGTACTTCAAATTTCAGATTCAATGGTTTTTCTTTCTTGTTTTTATCTTTTGTTTCTTTTTTCTATCCCTCCTCCTCAATGGTGAATGGATTTTCTGAAGATCAGAATTTTTCGAGGAAGAGAATTTCCTACAAAATCCGATTGAGATTCACAAATCTAGTACTAATGTAGTCCCAGTCCAAGACTCATACAGCAGTTCCGCGAGACTTTCACAGGATTTGGGTAGTACCACAACGAGACTAGCGCAGCAGTGCCAGTTCGAGACTGATACGGAAGCGTTGCGACACTTCATCGGGACTTGGATGGTACCGCAGCAGTACCAACGCAAGAGTGATACAGGAGCCTTGGGACACCCTCCGGTAACCGAATGATACCTCATTAGTATTGGCACAGCAGTACCAATTCGCGACTGATACGGAGGCTGCGCGACGCTTTGTTAGAACTTCGATGGTACCATATGCCTGTTTCGTAAGACTAACGCGTCTGTGACTAGTCCTTTTGCGGTACCATTCGAGTTCCGGAGAGATGTTGCGGGATTGTCGTATCAGTGTTGAGACGATATTGAATACGTCTGCACCAGTGACATGGCGGTACCATTCAAGTAGGGGACGAGAATCGCGGAGCTTACGTATCAGTCTCGGAAATGGTAATGCTGCATTGGTACTGTTACGGTACTATTCGTGTGTTATTCCGGATTACTCGAGTGTTGTCCTGCTAGTACTATTGTGGTACCATCCAAGTTCCGAAAAAGTATCACAAAGCTTCTGTAACAGTCTCGAGCTGTTCGTACTGTGCTAGTAGTTCTATTGTGGTAACATCCAACTCCCGAGAAAGTGTCATGGAGCTCTCGTATCAGTCTCAAGCTGGTACTTACTGCTGCGCTAGTACTATTGTGGTGCCATCCAAACTCCGAGAAAGTGTCGTCAAGTTTCCGTATCAGTCTCGAAGTAGTACTACCGCACTAGTACTGTTGCGGTACCTTCCAGGTTCCGGAATTGTCGTGAAGATCCGCACCAGTATCGAGCAGGGAGTGCTATTGTGGTACCATCTGAACTCTAAAAAAGTGTCACGAAGCTTCCGTAACAGTCTCGAGATGGTATGGCTAGTACTATTGTAGTACCGTCCACGTTCTGAGAAAGTGTCATGAAGCTTCTTCACCAGTCCCGAGTAGGTAGTCCTGCGCTGGTTCTATTGTGGTACCATCCAGGTTCCTAAAAAGTGTCTTAAAACTTCTGTATCAGTCTCGAACCCGCAACGGTACTACCACGCTAGTACTGTTGAGGTACCACCCAGGTTCCGGAAAAGTGTCGCAAAAGTCCCGCATCAGTCTTGAGCACGTAGAGCTGAGCTAGTACCATTGTGGTACCATCCAAGTTTCGAAAAAGTGTCGTGATTCTCCGTATCAGTCTTGAAGTGGCACTACCGCGCTAGTACTATTGTGGTACCATCCCAGTTCCGAAAAAGTGTCGTGAAGCTTCGGTATCAGTCTCGAGCTGGTACTACCGCGCTAGTACAGTTGCAGTACCACCCAGGTCCCGCAAACGTGTTGCAAAGGTTCCGCATCAGTCTCGAGCAAGGAGTGCTATTGTGGTACCATCTGAACCCCGAAAAAGTGTCAGGTAGCTTCCGTAACAGTCTCGAGTTGGTAGTGCTGCGCTAGAACTATTGTGGTACTATCTAAGTTCCGAAAAAGTACCCCGAAGCTTCCGTATCAGTCTCGAGCTGGTGCTAACGCGCTAATACTGTCGCAGGAGTTACATCAAGCTCCGAGAAAGTGTCGCAAAGTTTCTGCATCAGTCACACCAGGTACTGCTGCGCTATTACTGTTACGGTATCGCTCAAGTTCTTTGAAACTGTCACGGAACTTCGGCACGAGTCTCGGACTGGTACTGCATTAGTACTAGGTGGCGATTCTCAACCGGGTTTTGGGAGAAATGCTCTCCCTCGGAAAATTTTGATCTCTACAGAATCCACTCACCATTGTCCAGGGTGGGAGAAAAAAAATTAGATCTGCGATTCGAAATACTTTCACCCCATTCGAAGAGATACGCTACTTATGAAACACCCTGTATGTATCCATGAACTCATCCAGTGACCCACTCGGGCTCACTCCATGATAGTAATCATTCATTGTCAAATAATGTTTTATGTACTATGGATACTCCATCAACAGTTATAATCTCTTAATAAACTCGAGGGATTGATCTCTAGGTCGGCTACGACTCCCTTTGTACTTAGCCCTGGAAAAATAGCAATATTCTCATTGGAAGCTTAGTCTGAAGTATGAGAAATAAGAATTAGACAATTTCCCCTCATTCGTGAGAGTTACTCAAGTAATTCGCGTTATGTAACACAATTGCAGGCAATGAAAAAGATTATAGACTTGTTTACGGTTTTAGTAACAGCAACACGAATAGAGGTCGAGTGAAGCTACCTTCGGGACTGGCTTGGAAGTTTCATACTATTCAAGCGCAGCTCGTGAATTTATCATTCGTGCGGAATCACATATTCCTACTTTTTCGCTTTTGAATCGCTTTTGAAGGGGCATTTTACCGACGAGAAGCTCGACTTCCTGGAAAAGTTCCTCAAGATCAACTAAATAATATCAAGTAAGTATGTGTCACTCTGCTTTGAGGGCCTTGCGGCACAGGGCGTGAAGTGAACTTCGATATTATCAATCGATTTATGGCAATTAAGCCGTGGCTTATCTCCAACAACTAAAAGTCAAATTATTCAAATTATCTTCGGGTGCAGCTACCTTACTTAAAAAACTACTAGCGCAATGAGGCTCCGTCTGAACTGCGCAGACGCATCATGGTGCATAGTATGAAAAATTTTCATGTGAAAGTCTTTCGGCACGAATTCCATTGGTGAAGTGGCTCACGAATGGTCTTGAGATTTCTCAAGTCCCGGTTTCCATCCGCCTGAGCTCGATGAGATGGCTATAGCACCTTGGAAACGTTAAATTCGATGCAATTCATACAATTGTCTATATTGTAGTGAGCGGCTACTTCTGGAACAGAAGGAGGATTTGTACAGTTCAGACGAAGCTAAATCACAAAGTCTCGTGAAATTATCAGACATATTCGAGAAAAACCATTCATTTTGGCTTGTTGATCTCTACCCACACGGAATGATTTCAGTGTTTCTACTTGAATATAAAGAAAGAAAGAGAATAGACTATCGTGAGCATTGACAACAAAGTAATAAACCTCAAAGAAATAAATTTCATCGAACCGTACGGTCAGGCGATCAAAGTTTCGAACAAATACTAAATTAGCGCGAGCTTGAATGTTTACACCATTTTGCGATCCCTCTAGGGATACACTTGAATTTTCAATAACTGTCCAGGCATCCTCTTAGCACAGCGACGTTTTACGAGCCCACTTCGCGCTCCACTTGCTCGCTTACTCAATTGTTCATTTAGTCTTGCACGGTTCTCTCTAGCTATCCATATCTTGGAGCCTCGTGCAGTATAAATTACTGGTCGTTCTTCGCTGGTTCGTTCATTCGAGTAGCGGATCCCATACGGATATGGAACTAAGGCCAATAGGGGGAGCAAGCAAGTTTCGAGCCTGCGGAAGCATTCGACCGTACACGGTTTTCCCCGAGGGCCCATATCCGACTCCTTTGTGTGCTAAATGTGAGCTCGCGAGCGTTTCGCTTCGGAAATTGTTGCCACAGCTTCGTGTGCACTTGGTTCTACAAGTATTGGCTGTATGTATTTGTGTATATGTGTGTGTGTGTGTGTGCGTGCGCGCTTGAGCTGACCCCAGGGTATCGTAGGTGTATTTTCGTTTTATATAAGCTGTACAGATACTTTCGTTGCTTGCTGATTGACCAGGCTGTGGGTTTTCGTCAAAATTGGACACCAAGAGATTTTTGTGGAAAATTTTGATCCTGTAGGATTTTGAAACATTTCTGAGGAGATCACATAATACCACAATCTACGTTGATCAGCTATTTAGTCTCTGAGTCTTCGCGATCTGTATATTTCTAACATCTACATTGAACCGTCTCCTAATTGTATTAATCTGAAAAGGGACGCACTGGGGCGTCCGAAACATTAGTTTCTTGAAGAAAAGGATGCGTTGGTCCTAAAAAAGCACCAGAGTACAGAAATTGAAAAATTTCAATACTTCTCCGACCTCTATGGTACCCGATGATACTTGACAAATACTTCGTAATCATCAGTATGAA
Source organism: Eretmocerus hayati (assembly GCA_029851415.1). Taxonomy (NCBI): domain Eukaryota; kingdom Metazoa; phylum Arthropoda; class Insecta; order Hymenoptera; family Aphelinidae; genus Eretmocerus; species Eretmocerus hayati. The sequence continues at coordinate 156,929,406 of CM056741.1, forward strand.
TTTTCACAATTTTGATTCTATAGTATTGCATTGTGAGGGAGGAACAATTTCCTTTTCACTCGGGTTTATTATGAAATACTCTCAAGGATTTTTAGCTCATAGAAACTGTGTATGTGTCTGTCATCCTGCAACGCACTTCATCATTGTAGGAAGTAGACACGTAAGCGTTTAATGGTCGGACCAAAGGCATCAATTCCCGCAAATTCTGCGAAAAAAATTTTTCATAACCACAGCAATACCTCAGTTGAACCCGAAAGGGGCTGTATATAGTACTTACCATGGAAGTATGGTCCTTTCGTCGATGTTACATCACGCACTAGGAATATATAGCGTAGAGTATATGAGTATTTTTTAAATTAGTCTATGATGTCAAATTCTTATAAAATCGCTGAATGATTCTCCGAAGAAATCAACAAACTCTGGCATTAGTTATCAGTCTAGTTTTTTTATCATGAGAAAATTCTTTTATTCAACTATAATTTGTACATACGAATATTATTACAGCTTGTACATCGTACAAATTTACTGACATTTGGTATCATTATGTACAATGTGGAGGTTTATTCTCATAATTACTTCAGACTAATCTATAATTTACAAGAAGGAATAATCCAACTTATTATCCATACTAGCCAGAGTGCGCGGAGTAAATTTTTGACTCAATTTTCTCTCCATTGCAACCAACACTATAAACCAAATAAGTTTAAAATTGAGCATTCAGAGAACATGCAACTAGCGTGTGTGTTGCATGTTGACCCCTCGAGGTACTTAATTCGCCCTAAGTACATCAAGTACTCAAGGAGACTTGAGAGTAAACGAAAAATCCACCCTGATTCTAAAGTAACCTGAGAAAATGATGCAGTCTTCTATGATTGCTACAGTACTTTTTCAACACATTCACTGCGAGGACGGCTTTTTGTAATTTTGTTTTAGCCGTGAACTGGACTGGAGACCGCATAAACTATATACTCGTGTTTTAGTGAGCACGACTGTCGTCTGTATGAGGATAGACTCTCTTTTGGCTCGCGATTCATGCCTTGGTACAGCGAATCGCCGTGGTAGATAGTTATTGGGAATATACTTCGAGTAAATATGGATGGACAAGAATGGAAAATCGTGGGGCCCGTGGGTAAGACTCATCGCAGTGAACGTGTTGAAACATAAAACATATCTTAGTGCTCAGTTGTTAGGGTGATGACAGACAACCCGCCACGACGCGATTCTCATGCCATTTCACGACACGACACCACTCGACACGACACATGATTCAATTTGGTGAACCCAACTATCGATGGATTGGATTCACTTTCACAACCCATGACTGGTTCTATCAAATCCATCGATGGTTGGCTTCATCGGAATAAATTACGTGTCGTGTCGTGAAATGGCATGAGAATCGCGTCGTGGCGGGTTGTCTGTCATCACCCTTACGATCTCGCAAAAAAGCATTCAACTGAAGAATTGGAACATCAAGCCACTCCACGTTTCTCAGGAATCAATCAATCTAACTCCAATCGATACATTTATATCTCATGAACCACAAGACGATTTTCCTATTCTCTTATCATGGAATGTAAAATACGCAATGAAAAGATTTAGATGATATCAACAGTCTCAGTGATAAGAGAACATGTCGGCACTCTAAATCTTGCAAATTCGCAGACTGTATACATCTACAAAAATACCTACGCATAACCATTGTTTATATCTACGGCCATATTGAAGTCACAGAAATTCAAAGCTGAGACAGCCAATACCAGCTCGATAACGTCAGATTTGGCGCAAGTACTAGTCGCCGTCAAGGCGAACAGTACCTTGCAAAATGATAAAAACATCTTTCTTGGTTCTGAGATGATAGATAGAGAGATCTTCAGAATAGCCAATCAAAGAGCGAAGATCTCACTGACGACAAGAGTGAGCAACTTGAAAAGGTTAATACTCATGAACAAAATTTTTGCGTGAACTCTAATACTACACATCAGAGTTGATACATACTGGCACAGTTTGAGAGGTCACAAGAATTTATATCAAGTTGAGGGATGGTGAAGTAAAAAATAGTCCATTCTAACCACAAAAGGGGGCAGACTCGAAAGTAAGAATGATTTTACTGTACATTTCATTTCACTTATGGTATTTTTGAACAATCCTGACCTGACTGGCGTATAAATTGTTATCACGGTAGACAGTCAAGAGACAGACTGTACTCGATGGGTTCTTCCAACGTGAACTCAATGGGTCGTGTTTGATAACATTGTGACTTGTTCCCCCAATATTGCATATTTTATCATCGGATGTAGTTGTACATCGTGCAAACTAAAGGTCAATGCACTTGACGTGGGCATCTTCACATGACTTTCAATTTGTCGTCACATAACCAGAAATTCAAGTGATTTACCTAAAATTGTCTGGCAGTGAAGAAAATATTCCTTGAACAGAGAAAGTTAGAAATACAAGATCCCGAATATTTTTCGTCTCCTCCGTAGGATGAACCTACTGCCAGGGGTGTAACACTCTGGTTCATTTGTATGAAAATTTATGAGTTTCAATCTACCCCTGACGGTTATAGGAAAATCTTAATCAATGATAAGAAGGATAGAGCTTGATCATTGCAAAGAACGAAGACTTGAGAAACCCAAATGTCGACCTATAATGTGTATAGAGCTCATTTGAAAGACTTGTACTCTGTGGATTACTTTTGATGAATTATTATATTACAGCCAAAGAAGATCATACGTCGTAATCAAGGAGAAAAATTTCTTCCGTGATTTAGCAGTCCTTCACTATTATTGAAAGAAAATTCAGTTCAAAATCGTTACCTGAGTCCGAATTCGGAGTAGAGAAAAAAGTCTTCAAGAACCCTGCTCTGTCCGCCCTCATTTTTAACTGATGTAGATAGTATATTTTCGAAAAAAAATTTGCCAACCCTATAACGAAAGCATTGTCTCTGTGGAAGATAATGTTAACACGTTCGCTGCGGCGGGACCCACCGGTGGGGTGGGTCCCGCCGCTATTACCTCTTTTGTGTGCGGCATATTTTCGTCTTATGGGATTTAACATTGCGCGGGACCCACCGGTGGGTCCCGCCGCACACAAAGAAGGAACTGCGATTTTCGCCGCCGCAGCAAACGTGTTAACAATCTGAATCGTTCCATCTCTATGCTTCTGGCCATTTCAATATATTCCAATAGTCCCATGCATGATGATTCAATGTTACTTCCGAGTAGTTTGAACTTTTCGAGTCTCATCGCCGCGCGCCGCTACTTTTTCCTATTCCGCGGTCTGATAATGTCGCAGTAGAAGAGTCCAAGTTTTGCTGAATCTCATGGCGGATTTCATAGAAAGTACTTTCATATATCCCTGCAGATTGATTGAAATAATAAGTTGATCATGATCAGAGCAAGGAGTACAGCAAAACCCGTTCTCGAAGGGTTCTGAAGTATCTTACGGTTTCCAACTATACAGATAAATATTGGTAACTGAATTTACCTCGAATAATGAATTCGTTCGTAACCTAAGTGGTACTCTCAACATCTCTTGATGCTCCATCAGTCCTCACTCTATGTAATAAATTTCTCCATTTAATTGGAACTTTTCCAGTAGACGCCTCTGACTTCCCTTTACAGGAAAATTTTTTCTTTATAGGAGGTCTGTAAAATGTTGCTAGAGTCTCAGTATTGAAGTATTCGCAGATTTTGTGACTAAGACCCTGAAGCAGGAAGTTATTAGCCCTGGAAAATAGCACATAGTTTTATTACCACTACATAAATGCCATGTTTGATCATGAAAAATGTATAAATCTGGCGTGGCGAGCATAGTGAGTTATGCTCCACTATGTTTTGATGAAAGAGTGCAAAAAGTCTCAGGACATGAATTCTCATCACTCGCAACACCAGATAAAGTGGTCATGAATGAGGCAGAATGATGTGAAATCGTTGAGTTAGAAATCAAAAATTGATTTACGCAGTCTGACAGCTCTATCACAGTCTATTGATTCTTTGACTCTACCAATTTCTCCACTGACACTGCACATCGGGCACAGATTCTTCGTTGTTTCTTGATTTTACTCGGTTTACTTTTTAGGCTCGCTATTGCAAGCAATATCACACTTTGAAAGACGATTCCTCATCAAAATCTCAGAACGATTTCATTCTTATAGAAAACATCGACAGTCTACTTGTATGACAAACGATCTTCCAAATATCCTATCAATGTTGGACGTGACGGAAAGAGTAAGATTGTGATATGTATCAAGTGATTGGTTTTTTCTCCTTTCTTAAGCTTCGGAGCCTTTCTGGGCTCATGCAGCTGAGTGATTGGTTGCCTTCACAAGGCAACAAGTTGCGGTCCTACGTATCTTTGCATATCCTCGAACAAGATCTTGCATGGTTGTACTAGAATTTCAATTACAAGCCACTTCCTGTAATTATCAGGTTTTCACTCCAACAAAATATTCTGATGATTTTTCCAACATACAAGTTTTTATGTCTTGCTTATAATGGAATTGTAGTCTTCTCTGACTACAATTCATTTGACGATCTACAAATGTATGAACTTCAACGAAGCAGTCATTGGAACTAACAATGAATTGACGGGCCAGCTCAAAATCATCTAGAAGCAGATATAAGTAATTTCTCAACACCTGTTCGCCATCTACATAATTACGAAGAAGCATAAACTAAACAGGAATATTTCATCATCCTAAACACGAAGTCTGTCCTCATTCATGCACAATGAATCGCACAAAAAGACTTAAGATGTTGGAGTGAGACTTACTGCGGAGTCAGCGTGAATAAGTCTTTGACGACTATATCAACCATCTTATTCCTCTCATATTCTGTCAATATCTTCCGTTTTTTATAATTCTGGAGAATTATTTTCCCTTGCGAGCATGTACTCAGAGTAATATCGACAGGCTTTATCATTCGCAGAAGTGCAATCGGGTCAAAGACTCTTTCTGCATAGGCTGCGTCAGATCGATTAATTGAGCATTCAACTTGTTTGGCTTCGACAACAGTCCTTTCCTGGTTCATCACCTACCCACAGAAAAAAGGCTAGTAGACTCGCGAACTTTCTCATTTGTTACAGATAGTAGTCATGGTGGTCGGGAAAAACCGGATTGTAGGACACAAATGTCACCCAAATAGTGCACGGGGTCATTTTTAGTACGCTCACTCGAAGATGATACCATTAGAATCAAAATCAAAGCTGATAGAATTGAAAAAAGCGAGCAAGATTGCGATTTTGAATTGTTTAGCATGGGTTAATACATAGAAAGATTGCAGCAATCAGAGACCGGCAAAGCTCGCGGCAGTCATGTAACTTTGGTGCATTAATTTTTCTCACCAAATACTACAAGCCAACTCCAACCTCTGGATGATCAGGGTATCATAAAAATGTTGGAATCCGGATTACGCAATCACTCACGAAAAGATACGATCCACGCCATCGCAGTAAGTTGTTCGTTGGGATGTTCTGGATGCTTTACGAGCGATCAAATCATCGTGTGAATGCGTGAAATCAGAACACATCAAGAACTGCTTCGAAAAATCGTGATCCAACCCCAAACTTCCTATGAGTGTAGAAACCGTCCTTGGAGAATCACCTAGCAATAAGTGGGACGATCCAAAGCATTCGGTTATGCGTTGGTAAGCTTCTACGCTATAGCTCGCTCTGGCCGTTTCTATTGAACTCTGAATGAGGCGTCACACAGACGTTAACAGGATTGTGACACATTCGGCGAGCTCGTGGTGTTTGATGATGATTTAGCTGTGTGTGAAGTACCCGAGATATTGTATGAAAAAGACGATGAACCTGGAAGCACTCTGAATGATGCACGCGCTGTAGATCAAGTGTCAGAAAAGCAACCCACCCGCGGAGTGGAATTATCAAAGCTCTCGACTATCTGAGTGTCCATGCAGAGATTAATAATATCTCTTTGGGATTCACTGAATGTTTGAGGAGCGTAGTATGATGCGTACTGGTATGGCGAGACATAACAAATGACGTCATCGCTTATCTCTTATCTTATCAATGACGTCACGGTGGTGTGGGGCAGTCAAGTCTCACCAAGTGGCTTATCTCATCAGTGGCGTCACGGTAGTGTGGGGCAGTCGAGCGTCGCCGAGTGGCTTATCTTATCGGTGACGTCACCAAGGTCAGCATGTGGCGTAGTATTTTCTTATCTCTATCGGTTAGTAGGCCACGGCGATAAGGAGGGGGTAATAACATTGGGGAGCGGCTGGCGTAACCCCATTATCTCATCAGCTGATGTTTTTTACGCATTGTTTACAATAAATTAGTGGCGCACCCCAAGGTCATGGGGTGGGGGTAATAAACAAAATGTGGGGCCGAGCAGCTGATGGTTCGAAGTCCCGCTGGTGTAGTCGTGTGTATAGATATATATACCCACGATATATAGATATACACACTACGGTGCAACCGAGTACGCTGAGTTCAGGCAGGGTTTGGATTGGTGATAATCAGTGGCCAAGGCCAGGTGGTGGGGGTGGTGAACAAAATATGGACCGAACAGCTGATGGTCCGAAGTCCCGCTGGTGTAGCCGTGTATGTATGTATATGGGCAAATCTCAGGAACTATGCGGTTTCGACTTTGAAATTTCGAGAATTTCCAGAATGGCAGCACATCTCCGATAAACTTTTGTTTGGTCCAAGTAATGCTCAAACAATGATGAAATACTTGCGTAAATCATTTTGGAGCCCCGCCGTGGATTTGTGAGGGTGTAGAAGTTTTTCCCATGTATTTGCGTGGGACCCTCATATTTTCGTAATTCTAATTGGCTCGTGTGTATGTGAATACATGGCATCCTTGGTGTTGGAATAGAAGAAGAGAGATGAGTTCAATGGTTTACAGTGTTTTCTGAAGGTCTGTGGTACAAAATGTAGATGTGCCTCAACCGTCGAAACGCTCATTTTCGTCATTTGTCGATCCTCACAAGCCTCGCATCGCGACCGATATGAGGCTGTAGTAGGGGCGATTCTCATAGGCATTTCTTGAGGTACAAATATCAGTTTACACGTGGTTTCCATCCCAACGGAATCGAAATTTTCGTGTGCTACACGAAAAACGATTTTTTTGACCCCATTTACGCGAAAATAACTTTTCTCATTTCAAGCCGCATCGTCGTGCGGAATCGAGCACACTATCGTTCTTGGGCTAGATTTGTAGGTTTTTGGATGTAGAATAATATGTCGTTTCTACAGATACGAAATATTCACCGCCCCGAGTGCTGCATCCATTAGAAGAGCGATACAGGAGAAAATGTAGAATCGGAGTTCGCTCCAACGAATCATCGGCACTCCGACGCATTGATAGGCACAGCCTCGGGCGAAAATTATATGTTTCTATGTATTATAATCCATCACATATCCAATTTTCAGACCGATCGGTGAACCGCCCCGCCTGTGGCGAGCTAAGGCGTGAGAGAACTATGGCCCTGTTCGGTCGAAAATTGTGATTTTGTCACGAAGAAGCGTCTCCCAGTACCTTTCTATAGCAATTTTTAGACTTCTGAATGATGCAGAACTATTAAATATGAGTAGATCTTCAAAATGATCTAATGCGAGCGGCGGAAATAACGCGACTGTTGTTCTGACAACGTGAAAATAGGCCTGTTCGGCCAAACCGCATACTTCGTGAGATTTGCCCATATCACCACTATATATTAGCGTCAGGTGATATTCTCATGCTGTTGGGCGATACACCAGCATAGTGAATAGTCATCATCGGCCTCTGAATTACGCGGCAAAGATATTATACTCCCAATATTTTCGTACACGTGTGTGAAGAAAACAATGCTCGATGAGCTTATCGGTTGCTAGATTACAGATCATCTCACGCATATCATTTAACGCCAGGATATGAACAGTGGAATAGTATCCTATCGCTTTCTGTATGGATTTATTTTACATTGCTCAGAAACCGTTGGTACTGTCGATACTCATTCATCACCCCGGCAATATATGTATTATGTATCCGTAAATATGAATGGATGGAGAGTATGGGGATCCTCATCGCGATGGAAATTATGGAGTATTTCTCGAATAACCTTTCATACCAGAATGTGAATGCCGAAATAATCTCTTCTCGCTCTCGGATATGATACATCTCGGTGTACATTTTTTTTCAAGATCTCAGTGAGTCATATCCCTGAGTAACGACCCGCACGTGTCAAATCTTGGGCTGAGCGTTGATTATCGTTTTGAGTAAACATATTCGTGGGCGGGGGTTTCGCGAGCGGGGTAATTCCTTACACGTTCCAAGTGCCCTGCAATGGTCAGTCTCATGACATCTTGAACGCAAGACATCAGTAGTGAAAAAATGGCAAGTGCGGTGGAAGAGGTTCGTGAAGCAGTCCTCGCCCTGGCGGAGCGCGTCCGCTACGATAACGCGGGTGTGTGGCGGCAGTGCAACCGAGAGCAGTTCAGGAGAGTTTGGCGAGAGGATGTTTCGCTGAGCCACCTGTTGAGGGAGTTTCGTCTTGCTCGGGCGATGCACATTTTGGCTCATCGCCTGATTGTTGCATCCCGTATTCATGCGGTCACGATACGTAGTTATCCTCGTCGGGGACTACATTGTCCAGGCAAGGATGGAGGACCTCCAGATCGTCCAAGGGGTGATGCAGGAGTACCGTGAAGCTCTCGGTAAGTACAATTTTATTATGAAAAATTCAATTATGACGAAGCGACCCGGCTCTTGAAGCATGCAAACGCGAAATGATACCACCGCGCGCGAGTGTCGAGTGTATTCATTGGAGTATGAGTTTTCCGGGGGCCAATCCGCGTCGCACGAGGAGTTGTGGTGCAGCAAATGCCGATGATGCATTCATAATGCAGGCGCGCTTCCGACGTGAGTGTGTGCGTGTCTTTCGTGCGATAGGATATATATACATATATAATATACATACACAGATACACTCCAATGCCAGTTTTAATAAACGGCCTAGACCGAGAAAAGACGGCAAGCTCGCTAACGGAAGTACATGAAGACGTGCCGTCTCTCAAATGCCTGGTCAGTTAAGTAACCGCGACTGTCAGTCGTCAGTTAAATAACAAATGAATTCGCGATACCATATTTCATCCGTGATTGTATGTATGCGCGTGTATATGCATTTTTGCATCTACGTATATGGCATTTGAACTCTTTTTTCGCGGGAACAATTGGTTCAAAAATCGAACTTTGGGTCATAACTCGGTTCCTGTAGCTCCAATCGCAATTCTGAGTGCAGATTCGTTGGATTGGGCCTTTTTTGGACCTGGGGCATGATTAGAACTAATGTTAGGAAACTAGAATTCCAAAATGCTTATTTCCAATTTTCGTGTCTCCCACTATGCAGCGTAGTTACATCGCGGAGCGAGTGAGTGTCTGTTCGGTCGGGATCAGCGCGCTAGTGGGGATAGGTGGAGGTGGGGAGAGACTCGACTACGGAAGCCCGCAGAGACGGGTCAGACCTCTCCATCGCGCGCTTGCTTTTACGGAGACCCGTATGGCCGAGATTTGTCACACGGCCAACGCGCGTTTAACGTTTGGGATTTGATGAATATGAAAGAGACTCGTATATGCTTCTAGTGAATGATCTTCTTCTTTTGTGTTCTAGCTTTAATATAACGGATAATAATAACGATAGTGGCAGCGACAACGACGATGACAGCGATGACGATGAGGCGATCGTCAAGGGCGGGCCCGCCATCAACAGTGCCGTGGTGGAACTCCACGAGATGGTGGGTTTCGAAAATGACTCGGGGGTCGGTATCGACTCCGATCTTTCGAGTGTGGAGGAGGACGAGGAGAATGAGGAGGTGGTGGCTGACGAAAACGTCTACGTTACCGATTCCGAGGATGAGGACGTCGATGTCGGCGTCCAAGACGATGGAATGGCTCGCGGTGACGAGGCACAGCTGATGGAAATTGGACGTGAGTTTGTATCTCATCGAACGTTTCGCAATATTGTGTTTATATTCATATGCGATTATCCTTCTGTTTCACAGTAGATCCGGAACATGATGAAGCGGGTGAAGGAGACAACGACGACCGGAACCCTCCGAGTGAGATTATCACCTGTAATCCAAGAGGTCGATGCACAAGGTTTGAGAGAAACCGTGGAACCCCTTCAGCACCCGCAACAAGTAAGACCGTTGGTGATTCACTTTGCCCAAGGGGAAATACCCGTCATTCAGGTTGGCGATGACGGAACCGGTAATGACAGGAGTAGAGAGCACAACGCGATTGACGGCGACGACGACGATGACGAGAGCCGGGAACAAGCTGTTGGCGGGTACTCCGATTCCAATAGCAGTGAAAATGAATCCCATAGCAAGTATGGAGAATACGATAGCAAATACACATACGATAGCGACAGATATAGTGGTGACAGTGACGAGAGGTGCGGTGACTACGATGACGATAACGAAGACGATATCGAAATTCGTCCTCCGGGAGAGAGATTCACAATTTTCGGACACTACAATGGCCCGTTCAGAGATTTGGGGTCATGGGTAGTTTTTCGATGAACGAACGCCCCGACGAGAATATCGATCCATTGATTTGGTACGAGATGGCTATGAGAGATATTCACGCGTATTTAGTTTCGCTTATGGGTAACGAAAACGACCCCGTGAGTGTGTCGATTCGGTGTGACCGTTTCGCTCGTGATGTCGGAGGAATATCTCTGGGTCCGCGAAATAATTTTCCACACGCCGATTTGTGGAATCTAATCCAGCGACTGACTCAGAGTAACGATAGTTGTTCGCACGACAAGACATTTGGGGTGCGAGCGGTATACGTCGATATGACTGCAGGCGCGGGGAAACGGAAACCAGTCACCATAGATGTTGTCAGATCTAAGTCGGTCGTGGTGATTTGGAACGATTACGACGAGTTGTGTTTATCCAGAGCTCGTTGTGGGAGGAGCTCAATTGGACAAAAAGAACATCGGGACACCTGAAACTGTCCGAATGTGGCAGGGAGATTCTGCGCGACTGCTATGTATTGCAGCAGTCGTTCCCAGAGGGAGCTGCGGAATGCGCAAAATCAGAAAATTCCAGAAATACTATGCAGCGAAAAATATAGCCATTAGGGTTTTTGATGAAGCAAACATGGGCACCGGCGAGTGTGCGATCTTCGACGGTACATGTTACGGACTCGAATAGCTAAACTCGGTAGATTGTGGGTGCATGGACGAGAGCGAGGTATTGTCCTGGTATAGTGCGGCCCAAACGTATGCATAAGTGCGAGAGAGATGCGTATAGCTGGTGTGATGCGTTCGCAACGCTTGGAGTGCGAGATTTCATCTGCGAGGGACCATGCGTTCAACAAGATGCGTAGCTGATATATATATATACACACACATTCATGTAGACATACTGGCACAGCACGACCGGTGGCACAGCGGCGAATTTTTGTCGCGTAATTTTACTCATTTGTGATGCATTCTGGTGTTTATTTGATTGTGAAAGTATATTGCCCAACAATCATTCATTCTGATATGATGAGTTATAACTTGAGTGATGGGAATATTTTTTAAGTGACATTATGAAGCAATTGCGTGTGCTTGATTTTGATTTGAAGTTTGATTTGAAAAAGCATTTTGGAAATCTGTCCTGTGACTCTTGAAAATCTATTCCAGAAAAATCAGCGATGAGGTTATGTTTGAAAACTAAAGAATCATCCAGCATTATTTGTTGTATAATGTCATTTCCTGAAAATGATGATTGTTTAGCAAAGTCGAAAACGCGATTCGTATTGTGTGGATGAATCTCGCTGCTACAATTGCAACGTCGTGAAACGTTGCAGCACGCCTAGCCTTATCCCTCGGAAACCCTCGTCGTCACCTCGGACTGGGGGAACCGAAAATTAGACTCAGAATTAACCCAAAGTCGGACCAACAAATCGCGGGGTTCACAAAATTGAACTGATAGATTTTACTCCAGTCCGCCACCATCCGCGACGCCTCTCTCCCAATATGCTCGAGATTGCTAGGGAGGAGGTCAAAGCCATGTACGGTCTCAAGCGTATCCGCCCATGTCAGAGTGCTTGGAGCAGTGCTCCAGTGTTGATCAGACAATCAGACGGTACTTATCATTTCTGCATCGACTATCGAGATTTGGATAAAGAGATGAAAAAGGACACGTACCCCCTTCCCAACATGGACTCCATCTTGGATAAGTTGCGGAAGGCCAAGTACCTAACAAAGATTGACTTGAAAAGCGCGTACCATCATATTCCGGTCAGGGTGTCCACCGATCCTGGAAAACCTAGAAAACCGGGAATTGTCAGGGATTTTTTTTTGGGTCCTGGATAACCGGGAAATATCAGGGAATTTACCTCAGAAGCCTGGAACTTTTTCATTATGTTCGAAATATTAAATATCGCGAGTAATACCAGCAAAGCTTTAGTCATATTCAAGATTGAATGGCTCCGCACGCGTAAGCAGAGCAAGCGACGATGATTCACGTAGAGGTTCATGCTCGTAAGAAGGAGATAAGGCGATGCAGATCCAATAACATGGGTTGCCGCGGAGTCGTTGGCTCTTTACTATAAACAAATTTTGCCTTCAAATCGAGCTTGTCCAATCTTGTCTTGACTTTACATATGTGTGTGTCTTTGTTCTTTGAGCGCTAAATTCTCGAGAGAACTTATCGACGGCCTGCGCGCGTAGGAACCAAATCCGGTGCTGGTCAGTTGGCTCTTAGAGCTCTCTAAGAGCAAGTCTCTCTGTTAAAGATTCAAGTTGACATCTGTACAATACACGAGTGCGCATCAGAATTTTGCTCGGAGTGAACAGTGAAAAAGTGCGCAACGAGAAAAAAAACCTCATCTAGAGCAGGTGGTTTTATAGTATACAAGACGCATTACTTGGCGACAATAGCGAAAACTCTTGCCATCAAATATCTGCGAGATCTATAGTGGTAGTGTATTGCACTGATGGCTATCTAGTGGAATTGTGAGCTCGCCTATCATTGGGACATACTGACTCGAGTCTTTTTTTCAGCCCACCACATGTTGCGTAGGTACCAATTGAGTTTTTTTTTCTGTAACTCTTGGATAAGTTCTCGTCGTTGTAAACCGTGCTACATTTCACGGTTAATCATTTTGCAGATCATTATGAATGCAAGAGTGCGACAGGCCTTGATATTTAGAGAAGAGTACTCTCGTGAATTTTTGTGGATAGAAGAAGTTCTGGAAGATGCAACTAAATTTAAATGTCAACAATGCAACCAAACCTTCAGTATCGGTAATATGGGCAGGCTAGCGCTCGTTAGCCATTCAAGATCCAAACAACATATCCGAGCTGAGTTCAAAGCGGCCTCTCGTCAGTAAATCCACACGACAGTTTGTCGATCAGTGCATAGTAGTACAGCTACAAAGTTCCAATTTTTCCGCTAGTTAATTGAACTCTACGACTTAGAATTTTTCTGAACGTACTACTTCATCGCATGTATTGGTGAGTACGAACATCATATGGCGAAATGTAAAATTTTCACGACTCTTTTGCTCATATCGAATTCCGTCACTACATGCAAAAATAAGCCGATACAATTCTTATTGCGGGGCTTTCTTCACTTTGAAGACTTTCGTGATAACAGTAGTGCCCGGTACTAGGAATAAATCCCGTGAAAATTCAATTGAATCTGATTTAATTGAGAAATGAGATGGATTTACTTTGATGAAATGAGATTGAAATGGGATGGATTTGTAACTATTTTTTTAAACTGCCTCCTCGTGTTTCGAATCGGAAGTTTTTTTGCATACAGTGACAGAACCTTAAACCGAACCAACAACTCAATGCCTCACGTTCGCCACTCAGAGTCGATTCATTTTTTCAGGCAGAAATGGGTCGAAAAAATAGAGGAGTTTGTCACTACAAAGCAGAGTTTGCAAAAGACTTCCTTTGGTCCGAGTCAGTTCCAAATGACCCTATGAGTGTCAAATGTAAGCTGTGCAATACCATATTTAGCTTGAGCAATATGGGTAGACAGGCGCTGGTGAGCCATGCAACAGGGAAGAAACATAATCAAGCCAAAACAATTGTTTCGACTGTTAACCCCATCACACTTGCATTGCGAGATTCTTCAAAATCATCAAACACCAATGCTGCTCAAGTTGAAAATAATAGGACACAACTTACAAATGCGACGAATCCAATTCCAACTTCTTATTCTCGTGAATCAAATGCTTTAACCACGTATCTAAACAATGAAGACGTTGCAAAAGCTGAAATTCGGTGGTTGATGCATAATGTTTCGCGACATCACTCTCTGCGCGATATTGAAACTAGTGTCCCTGTTATGGCAGAAATGTATCATGATAGTGGCATTGCGCAAAAAGTACAGCTAGGAAAAACGAAAGCCTCCTATCAAATTGTTTTTGGTTTAAAGAATTACTTTCAGAAGGAACTCTCGAGTTTTTTTGAGAAGTGTGACCATCTGGTTATAGGTTTTGACGAAAGCAGAAATCCAATCAATAAGATGCAACAGATGGATATTCTTTTCAGGTTTTGGTCTCCAGATAAAAATGAGGTATCGACCCGTTACTTCACTTCAGCTTTTTTGGGAAAGTGCACAGCTTTGGATTTATTGAAGTGTTTTGAAGATGTCATTCCACCAGAGTTACTAGAAAAAATTATCCACATGTCGATGGATGGACCTAACGTCAATTTGAAATTCAAAGAAGAGTTCCAAGCGATACTTCCAAAATACAATTCGAATATAACTCTAGTTGATATTGGTACTTGCGGGCTCCATGTCATGAATAATGCCTTCAAAGCGGGTTTTCAGGATGTAGGATGGGGCATTGTGGATTACTTGAAAGGAACATTTAATTTATTCGAATTCTCACCCCCACGTAGAGATATCTATAAAAAAATCACGAATTCTTCTCTGTTTCCCAAAAGTTTCGGCGGTATTCGCTGGTTAGATAATGAACCTGCTGCTGAAAGAGGGATCTTGACTTTGCCTCACATTAAAACTTATGTAGAAACGATGACTAAGCTGACAATTACTCGGGCAAAAAACCCCAAATCCGTGGATCCCATGTTGAAAAAAGAATATGAGCCCAAATGTCGAAGTTACGTGACAGTAAAGAAATCAATTTCTGACAAGTTCTTGGGTGTCAAGCTCACTTTTTTTCAGTCACTTGCGCATGAGATCCGTCCATTCTTGACTGAGTTTCAGTCCAATGATCCAAAAGTTTGTTTTCTGAATGGAAGCTTAGCAGATTTATATGTAGACATTCTGAGATTGATAGTTCTACCCGAGAAGTTGAAAGAAAATGAAAATAACGTATTGAAGATCGATCTAAAAAAAGACTCAAACTTGATAGATCCGAAAGACCTCAAATTACCTATTGCAACAAGAATAGCTCTGAAAAACTTGAAGCAAGTAACAGCCGAAGATAAAACCAATTTCAAAGCTGAATGCCGCACTATTATGAAAGTGTTCCTTTTGAAAATTGCCGAAAAATCGCCCTTGACCAAACCACTTGTAAAAGGACTTTCTTGCCTTGATCCTAGCGTCACTGTCAGAACAGATTTAGCTGAAGATTATATGGGCATTGTACTTGAAAAATTTGTGACAAATGGTATAATTCGGTCAGTAGATGCTGAGAAAATTGATAAAGAGTTCCGAATCATAATTAAACTTGATTTCGTACGTGAAAAATGTGGAAAGTTTCAAAGAAATGATATCAGACTTGATCATTTCTGGATAAAAGTTCTGACAGATTTAGGAATTGAAAAATATCCAAATTTTCTCAAATTTGTGAAAACTGTCATGATCTTATCGCACGGTAACGCTTCATTAGAACGAAGTTTTTCAATCAATAGAGAATGCCTAGTTGAAAACCAAAAGGAAGAATCTTTGATCGCTCAGAAAGTTATATGTGATGCTATACATGCAATGCAAGTGCCTTTATCTAAATTTGTTATAAGTAAAAAGATGATCCAAGAAGTCAAATTGTCTTCATCTCTTTACAAAAAAACTCTAGAACAAGAGAGAGAAAAGAAGGAAAAAACAGAAACGGAGAACAAAGCGAGAAAGAGAAAGGCGATTGAAGCACAGTTGTTGGAAGACGAAAGACAGTGTTTTCTAAAAAAAGCGCATCTTTTGCAAGAAAAGATTCAAGATCTCAAAAGATCTTAGTGAATTAATGTACGGTGCCACTGTGCTATTCCTTAAGTGTTTAGTCCTGGTTGGTGGCAAACATGATTATATTGTGATGAATAAAGGTTCCTCTGAACAGATTAATTTTTTTTCTTGGCCCAAAAAATGTCCTGGAAATTTGATTTTTTACACCCTGGAAAACCGGGAATTGTCAGGGAATTTTATTTTCGATCATCGGTGGACACCCTGCCGGTGGTGGAGGAGTGCCAGGAGTATATCTGCTTCAGCCTACCCGGCGTTGGCTCCTGGTGCTGGTGTGTGATGCCTTTCGGGCTCTGTAACGCCCCCGCGACCTGGCAGCGCATGATCGACGAAATATTGGGCCCTGAGCTGGAGCCATTTGTTATTGTTTATTTAGACGATATTATTATTGCAACAGACACGTATGAAGCTCATGAGAAGTACCTGAAGATAGTGTTGGAGCGACTTGTAAATGCCGGACTCAGAATAAATCCGGAAGAATGTCAAATTTGCTGTGGCGAGGGGAATTATCTCGGCTTTATCCTGGACTCCGAAGGCCTCCGCTTGGATCCCGAAAAGGTAACGCCCGTACGGGAACTCCCTCCGCCAAGAACCCTGCGACAATTGCGATCGTTCCTGGGGATGGTAACGTGGTATTAAAGATTTATCGACCACGACGCCGAAATAAAGGTACCGTTACTGAAGCTTCTTCGAGAAGATACGCCATGGTCATGGGGTGAAGCCTAACAGGAAGCGTTCGACAAACTGAAACAGGCCTTGACGAGCGCACCGGTGCTCGCTAGACCTGATTTTCCAAAAATGTTCGCCATACAGACCGACGCATCCGTCTATACTTGGGAGCCGTACTGACCCAAGAAGGGGAAGACGGTGAACACCCTCTGTCTACCTGAGCCGCAGCCTTTCGCCGGCAGAGCGAAATTATACGGTCAGCGAGAGGGGGCTACTAGCGGTGGTCTGGGCCATCAAGAAGTTACGACCCTACATTGAAGGGTACCACTTTCAAGTGATAACAGATCACAGTGCCTTAAAATGGGTCCAAAATCTGAAGGATCCGACTGGCCGTCTCGCGCGCTGGGCACTCGAACTCCAGAATTGGGATTTCGAGGTGATACACCGGAGTGAGAAGCTCCACAAGGTGCCAGATTGCCTTTCTCGAATGAACGAGCCAGAGGACGCCGAAATCGGAGCGGTAGAAGCAGCAGACGAAACGACAGGCGCCGTGGATCTAAAGGTAACCGAAATCCAAATTCCGCCGAGGACGCTAAGAAGGATTCCGAATACTTGTAACTGGCTGAGAAGATTCGTGCGAATCCGGACATAAAGGATTGGAGGGAGGTGAATGGCTTGATATATCATCATAGCCATAGCACGCTTCTGGATCCAATTACATTTCCGGAAGAAAAATGGAGACTTGTCGTGCCAGTCCATAGGAGACGTGACGCTCTAGAGCAAGCTCATTGCCTTACCTCGTCAGGTCACATGGGCATAGAGAAAACGTATGATAGACTAGCTCGAGATTACTACTGGCAAGGCATGCATACAGACGCGAGAACTTTCGTGAAAGAGTGTCAATTGTGCCAACAATACAAGATGCCACAAACAGGTCCGCTTGGCCACACGAGGAACAGAGTAGTCGAACGACCATGGTCCGTCATCTCCGCCGATCTAATGGAATTTCCGCCGAGCAAAAAGGGCTTCAAGTACTTACTGGTCATCCAGGACTTGTTCACACGCTGGGTGGAAGTAAACCGCAGTGGCAGGCTCCATAAAGTACCCGATTGTTTGTCACGGATGTATGAACCCGAAGAAACCGCCATAGGAGCGGTAGAGAAGACGACAGAAACGCCAGTTTTCGAAGATTCTTGCGCAGAAGAGATCGGATGTTCCGCCGCAGACGCCTTAAAAGATTCCGAATACTCGAAGCTGGCCGGAAAAATCCGTGAAAATCCGGACCAGTTCAAGGATTGGAGGGAGGTGGATGGCTTGTTGTATCACTACCGTGCCAACTCGCTCATCGACCCGATAACGTTGCCCGAAGAGAAGTGGAGACTAGTCGTTCCTGTGAGTAGAAGACAAGACGCCCTTGAACGCGCCCATTGTCTTGCCTCCGCAGGTCACATGGGAATTGAGAAGACTTACGACAGGTTGGCCCGTGACTACCATTGGGACGGAATGTACCGTGACGCCTCGACCTTTGTACGCCAGTGCCAGCTGTGCCAACAGTACAAATCATCACAGGCCGGTCCACTAGGACTGATGGGAAAACGGAGGGTCGACCGCCCATGGGCGGTAGTAGCAGGTGACCTCATGGAATTTCCACGCAGCAAACGAGGATTCAAATACTTGTTAGTCTTGCAAGATTTATTCACTCGCTGGGTGGAAGTAAAACAGTTACGCCGCGCCGAGGGCAAAGCAGTTTCAGCCGCAGTAGAGGAGTTGATAATATTCCGCTGGGAAACGCCGGGATATTTCCTGTCTGATAACGGGCAAGAATTCGACAACAAGATCGTGGACGCCATGTTGGAGGAGTACGGGGTGCGGTACATCAAGAGCCCACCATACCATCCTCAAGGAAACGTAGTTGAACGTTCAAATAAAGTGCTCAAGACCATGATTTCACAATTCGTTCAGAACGTACATAGAAACTGGGACGATCACATTCATGAGTTTCGTCACGCCATGAACACTGCGGTACAGTCGAGCACCAAAGTTTCACCGGCGTTTCTGAACTATGGACGCCATCCAACGCCAGTTAAAAGTTTGAGACGAGAAATCGAAGGCAACAAACTGATAGAGAAGATGGGAGTAGAAGATTGGGCGAACCGAATGAAACGTCTAGACGCGTTACGAGAACTAGTAGTTCGCCATAACGCCGAGAGTAGGGGAAAACAAGCGAAACACTATAACGCTGGTCGGAAGAACGTGACGTTCCAAGTAGGAGATCTCGTCGGGAGAAGAACGCATTTCTTGTCGAACGCCGCGAACAAATTCAATGCGAAACTAGCGCCGAAGTACGAAGGTCCACTGACGGTCGTGGAAGTAAATTCTCCGGTAGTTTACGTATTAGGAAACGCCTCGGGTCAACGAACGTGCGACGTACCGATATCCCAGATAAAACGGTGGATTCCCCCTCGAAAGACGACCAAGTAGTTAGCTTGCATGAGTTGCTTGGGAATCGCATGTTTGAACTCTGATTGAGAACGAAGATTAACCATGTTTTGTTTCAGGTATGGACACGTCAACGCCCGAGGAGAGAGGACAGTCTTCGGACAACGCCGGTCAGATGACGCCAGATAACAGCCACAACCAGGAGGACCAACGGAGCTGCTCACCCTGTCCTGCCGACATGGTGCAGGGCGAGGCACAGACTATCTGGAGGCGAAATTCAGAGGTACGACGTGCTCGGAGGGCGTCTCGAGATCGGAGCGAGAATCGTGGAGCGTCAACGCCAGACAGTGGTCTGGACGTGAATCGCTCCCTCGAGACCCCGCCATGCCCCCTGCCGACAGAGCCGGTACAACAGCTGCAAGGGCGTGAAATGCAGCTACGATTGTTTCGCGTGGACAGCACGGACAGCGGACAGAGCAGCCCCTCTTTGAGCAGCGAGCCCCGTTCCCCAGCACCTTGGGATGCGGCGACCCCACCACCGGACATAGAAGTCCCGACGGCAAGTACCGGAACAATTCCCAAGGTGAGGCCCCCGCCACGCCGAGCACGACCGAGCCACTCAAGACCGGAACCAATCGGAGAAGAGTCCGAAATCGACGGAACGAGTCCAGGAGGATCGGGACAGCTGGAAAATCAGCAGCACCCGGTGGCGCTCGACCCTGTCGGAGATTCGGCGCGCGCCCAACAAGAGCTGGAGGCTATGGTAGCGGGGCCCAGCCCTCGCCCACCCTCACCGGGCCAGTTTGAATGGCCGCCAGCACCACCGGCGCGCAGCGCCACGCCACCTCGTCCACCAACCGCGAGAACAACGACACGCCCGTCAAGACGCCGAGAGGAGCCTGTAGGAGAAGCCCCACCGGACCTATACCGCGACCCCGCACTCATCTTAGGCCCCGAGGACCTGCCGGAACGGGAACGACGCCAGATCGAGCGGGATGCGGAATACCAGCTCCGCAACGAGTGGAACCCGGGTGACACCTGGTCGGATTACCTGGACCGCCACGAAGAAGTGGCTAGGATGCTACGACCTAACCAGCCCGTGCAGTATCCGGCTCGAGCGCCCACGAAACGACCACGCCAGACACGAGGAGCGGGGTGGGACCCCGAAGTAGCCCTCCTAATAAGGGCAGAGCGCAGTCGGCGCCGCAGCCCGGTTCGGCGCTCTCGAGGCCTGGAACGGGAAGCGATTCCACAGCCCCGACCTCGCTCAATCAGCCATGGGCGCCCGGAGGCTGCCGAAGAAGTACCGATGCTCCGACATGATGATGGGTCCAAGCGTCGACGCCGAAACCCAAATCGGCAAATGCAGGTTTCGGACCATCACGCTTTTGAGGAAGACTTCATTCGGTCGCCATCACCACCGCCAGGTCCTCATAATCTGGCCAGCCAGCGATCGGAGGGAACACCGGACCCCTTCCAGGAGGAGATCCAGCAACTGTCGGCCCAGGCCGCCCAGGCCGCCCGCATAGAGGACTCGCCTTCGAGACCGTCAACGCCGCCGCCCCAGGATTCAGAGCCTTCGGAGAGCTCCATCAGAGAACGCCGTGAACTTAGTCAACACCGACCTCCGGGACGCCGCCGCGGGACCATGTTTGAGTGGCTGGGATATATGCCGCACGATCAGGACGATCCCTCGCCGCACTCCTGTTTCGGGTGCTGGGAACGCGGCCACATATCCGCCCGCTGCCCTCACCCGGAACCGTACGTCCACTGCGCCAACTGCGGTCGCCGAGGAGTTTCGGTGAGCGGTTGCCCCAGGTGTGGATCCGCGTACCGAGCCCGGAACGGATCGAGGCGGGGTCCTTCCAGCCACCCAACCCCGCGCGGAGTTCCTGACTCGCCTTACGCCAGTTCAGCCCCGGATAGGACCCCCTCATCGACATCAAGAGAACCTTCACGAGGCCCCATGAGACGCCCGCCCACACCGGAAACCACGAGACCAGATCCCGAACGACGACCAGTGCGACAAGCCGACCGACGACCGGGCGAACGACGACCGGAGCAAAAAGGGCTTCAAGTACTTACTGGTCATCCAGGACTTGTTCACACGCTGGGTGGAAGTAAAACCATTAAGACGCGCCGAGGGGAAGGCAGTAGAGGCCGCGATTGAGAAATTAATCCTTTTTCGATGGGAGACGATAATGTACTTCCTATCCGACAATGGAAAGGAGTTCGAAAACAAAATTATAGACGCCGTGTTGGAAGAACACGGAGTCCGTCACGTCAAGACGCCACCATATTGGCCATCAGCCAACCCACCGGAACGATCCAATAAAACGCTCAAAACAATGATCACTCAATTCGTGAAGAATGATCACCGCAATTGGGATGACTGCATCCATGAGTTCCGCCATGCTATGAACACGGCCGTGCAATCCAGCACCATAGTCTCGCCGGCGTTTCTCAATTTCGGACGTCATCCCACTCCAGTAAAAAGCCTACGTCGCGAACTGGGGGGTGAGAAATTGATCGAGAAAATGGGAACTCAAGATTGGACAGATAGAATGAAACGCCTAGACGCGTTGCGGGAACTAGTCGTCCGCCATAACGCTGAAAGTCGAGAAAAGCAAGCTGAAGCGTATAACAAGGGTAGGGAAAATTTCACGTCCAGTGTAGGAGATGTAGTGGGAAGGAAAACGCATTTCCTGTCTAACGCCACGAATCGGTTCCACGCCAAGTTAGCTCCGGAATACGAGGGTCCGCTGACCATAGTAGAAGTAAAATCCCCGGTCGTTTACGTAATGGAGGGTCCCACTGGCCAACGGACTGCCCCAACCCACATCTCCCATCTCAATTGTTGGATCCCACCCCGAAAAACTGGCTAGATGCATGAGTAGAAATTCCGCCATCCGCCTCAACGAAGAGTAATGAAAAGTTTTTTTGTTCTGCTTCCTTGCAGGTATGGCAGATCCGCCTAGAGACCGCAGCTGCTCACCTTGCCCGGAGGATTTCCGGAGCATCGCGAGACCCGACAACCTCCAGGAGGCAACGACAGTCTGGAGGTCAAACTCACAGGTACGTCAGGCTCGCCGGGCATCTCGCGAGCGGAGTGGGAGTCGTGGACCGCTAACGTCAGACAGTGGTCGGAGCGACGACCACTCCTCGCGAGGCAGTCCAGAACCTCGTCGAGCAGAACCACCGTAGCCACAGTCAGCGCGGGAAGAGGGACGAGACAGCGGGAACAGCAGCCCGCTCACTCCACGAGAAGACAGAGCGTCTCCCAGCGTCGGTGGACCATCGCGCCACTTAGGAGCGATTCCGCGCGCCCCGATGGTGGAGAGATGCCCGCGAGATAGACGACGCCGTGTGAGGCCCGAGTCAGTGGGAGCTGAAGCTCCAACTCAGCCTTGTCCACCGGCGGCAATCCCTCTCACAGTGCTCACGGAGGAAGCGGGAACGACCCTGGATTCCGGCTTGGATCCAGTGGCGGACTCCGCTAGAGCTCAACAGGAGCTGCAAGATTGGTTGGAGCCCAGGGGTGCTACAACCCGGCGGGAAGTGGAACCCGGACAGTACGAGTGGCCACCATCTCCGCGATCTGACCGCCGCACCACAACTCTACCGAGACCAGTACCCCGACCGATTCCTTCCTCCGTCCGTGGAGAAGCAGCTGGAGTAGCGGCACCCGATGAGTTCCGCGAACCCGCTCTCATCATCGCCCCACCAGACCTCCCGACCTCGGAGCGCCACGAGCTGGAAACAGCAGTCGAGCTCCAGTTGCGGGACAATTGGGATCCGGAGCGAGGTTGGTAAGGTTATCTGGACCGGAGGGAGGAGGTGGCCCGAATCCTCCGCCCGGACCAGCCCGTCCAGTACCCCCAACCCTACAGAGGCAAGCGGACACGGACCAGATCGGAGTGGACCCTGGAAGTCGCTTGCAGATCGGCAGGGAACGGATCCAAGCCAGAGACCACCGCCACGCAATGGAACGCGAATATGAACGCTTGTCCGCCAGACACCGAGAACCAGAGCGCCCGCGCAACCAGGAGCAGCAACAACAACGACAAGAAGAGCCAATGTTGCGTCACGACGACTCTTCTAAACGCCGTCGACGCAACCCTAATCGTCACATGACCCTGGAGGATCATGCTGACTACCAGGCAGCCGCGGAACGCGACGACTCTCCGCCTCCGGGACCCGCAACCTTGCCCGAGCTCTACCAGTCCCCGCGGACCTATTGCAAGAGGAGATACACCGCCTCGCCGAGGGAGCTGCCCGGGTGGCGAGATTGGAGGACCAATCTCCCCCGGCCACCGCAACACCACCGACACCGGAGCGATAGAACTCCGCGCCCACACGGAGAGACCAAAACGTACTCGCGAGGACGTCGCGCGGCCCCGCGTCTGGCTCGGCATGCTCTCGGCGTGCAGCGCGCGACATCGGAGTGTCTGACCCACCTCGATCATGTTGTGCATGTTACCGTGGCGACGCGCAGGACAATGACGTGACCGGCTCCTCGGAACTGTTTTGAGAGCCGCGGTGATGTTTCGACTTCCTTGTTCTCGTCTTAATATTATGAAAATGGAACCGCGTGTCTTTATCTCGATAATTGATCACTCATTGGTTTCAGCACCCTCTGCTCATGGAAAAAATAAATCGATTTGGGGCCTCTCCGAGAGGACTATTGTTCATATATGACTTCTAAAACAACATTCGTAACCTGTTAATTAGCTTAATGGTAGGGCGCAAGCTTCGTAGTCCAAAGATCTTGGGTTCGAGACCCGAAAACCACAATTTTTTTTTTCTTCATGTAAGGTTCATAAATTTCCCTCAAATTTCTAAATTCTCCATCTTTTTTAGAATCAAAATATAGTACCCTACAGTCTGTTACAATTTTTCGTTACTATATTCTCTGTACAAGAAAAAACTTCGAGATATTTTCACTGTAAGTAAATCATGCATCGAATCTCTCCTATTTCAATGTTAGATCTTTATATACATTAGCTCACGTTAGATTACGAATTTCATCGACACCTCAACTCCAAGCTAGATAAGTAGAGCCCAAGTGACTACCCTTAAGGCTTTGGAACTGATCTGCGTCGGATGATACTCTTCACGCGATTGAAATAGTTTGTTCTTCAGATGTATCTCCGTACAGAGTATTCAGAGAAATAAAAATTTATGAGATAAGTTTTGAATTCATATTTATATAATTCATTATAAAATTAAAATTGATAATATTTATATTTAAATAATAAATATTGAAGAACTGAGGAGATTCATTGCATGATCTATCTATCGTAAAATGATTTCAAAATTTTTTTTTCTTCTGCAAAGAGTATATTACCGAAAAATTGTAACAGACTATAGGGTACTGCATTTTGATTCTAAAAAAGATGGAAAATTTAGAAATTTGAGGCAAAATTATGAACCTTACATGAAGAAAAAAAAAATTGTGGTTTTCGGGTCTCGAACCCAAGATCTTTGGACTACGAAGCTTGCACCCTACCATTAAGCTAATTAACAGGTTACGAATGTTGTTTTAGAAGTCATATATGAACAATAGTCCTCTCGGAGAGGCCTCAAATCGATTTATTTTTTCCATGAGCGGAGGGTGCTGAAACCAATGAGTGATCAATTATCGAGATAAAGACACGCGGTTCCATTTTCATAATATTAAGACGAGAACAAGGAAGTCGAAACATCACCGCGGCTCTCAAAACAGTTCCGAGGAGCCGGTCACGTCGTTGTCCTGCGCGTCGCCACGGTAACATGCACAACATGATCGAGGTGGGTCAGACACTCCGATGTCTCGCGCTGCACGCCGCGAGCACGCCGAGCCAGACGCGGGGCCGCGCGACGTCCTCGCGAGTACGTTTTGGTCTCTCCGTGCAGGAGAGACGCCACCCCGACGTCAAGGCCCGGAACAGCACGAAGAGGCACGAGATTCCAGTGGCTGGAGGCATTACCTCTGGACGAGGACGTCCCTTCGCCACACACCTGCTTCCGATGTTGGAAATGTGGCCATCGGTCAGCATTCTGCCCGGCTCCGAAACCGTGGTTCCACTGTTTCAACAGCGGTCGGCGCCGGGTAGCTGCTCACAACTGTCCGCGCTGCGCCACGGCGTATACGCTGTGGGAAGATCGCCCCGCACACGAGGCTCGTTTTAGCCCGTCGGCAACCGTCACCCGCCCACCACAAGAGCCAGAGATGCAGACCGCACCCATGGAGATCGAGAGGGTTCGGGAACAGCCCAATCAATCCGCCGCTGTTTCCCAACCTCTCTCGACGCCACCACCATCCGCCACGACCAGGAGTCGAAACGAGCGGGGAGCATTGAGGTCACCGATTCCACCACCACCCAGCAGCGCAACCAAGAACACCAGAGAGCCCGGGCGAGTCAGGCCACATGGGTTGCCACCCGCCCGGGACAACGAAGCCACGAGGACCACAACGCTGCCCCGGCCGTTCCCGGTACTACCTCCGGTGAGGCGTTTCAAAGCACCAGCAGCACAGCAACTCGGGGTGAGGGTGGTCGCCACCTCAGCTACAGAGCCACCACCCGCAACAGTGGCACCGGTACCAGCCCCAAGATTGGCCTCGAGGACCACGTTGTCTGCAGTCTCAACTGCACTCCAGTCCAACACCGCTGCTGCAACCGACAACAGCTCGGCTTCGTCCAGCGTGACCATTGCGATTCCGGGTCTGGCACGGCTGATGGCGGCCATGACCCCCGGGGATCATGAAGAGTTCCGGGCGCTGGTCGCCGTGGCAGTTACCATGCCGCAAGGCGTACAAGAACAAATGTATGCGGCATTCTTTGACAAGATCCGCCGGGCTCAGTAGAGCCGAAGAGAATTCGCCAAGTAAGAGAAACTTTAATATCCTTCTTTTCCAAATACCCGAACCTAGATGCTAGTAGTTAGAGAACCCTGTCCCCCTTCAATTTGAGATCATTCGAGTTAATGATATTTGAGTTTAGGATAGATTTGATTTTCATTTTTGGTCGATTTAGCAATGTATGATGATTTCCACCGAGGTCACGATGAGGGTGGGTGTGGGGGAGACAGAGGCCACTCCCGATTAGCCTCTCACCCAGGAGGGTGGGGGGGGGGGGGAGTAGCCGGGGGTAGTGCAACGTGAAACGTTGCAGCACGCTTCCTCTCACCCCTCGGAAACCCTCGTCGTCACCTCGGGCTGGGGGAACCCAAAATTAACACCTAAAATTCTTACTTTCGAGGTGACGAGGAACGATGCCGAGGAATTCGAACGGGACGATTGCTCCCGCCAACAAGGTGATGGCAGCACCTACCGGCTCATCATGTCGGGCGGCATGGCGCTTGCGCGGGCTTGGGGAAGCCGCGCCGCGCATCACCGGCCAGCAAATTCTGGGATGGCTGCCGGCCGATGCACACCTCCCCATATGCATTGTCGCCGCGTCATCGTGCACCAGGAGTTAACCGGGCCATAGTCGAGTAGTGAATCCGTGTGTGCTCGAAATAACTGTGAACTGTGTGAGTGTCACAAAACTAAAGTGACCGTGTGGTGCCAGTCGTCCGCAGCAGTACATTTCGCACAGCCCGGGCGCCCTGAACGATCACCCGGGGCTGCGGCGCGTGCTGCCCAGAGGCTGAAAGCTGTTTTGCTGTTGCTGAGTTGCTGATTTATTGAGGGCAGCTGGGAGCAGCCCAGCTGAAGATTGCGGTGAGTGAGCCAAATAATGCTCCCCAAGAGTGCGCC
This sequence comes from Eretmocerus hayati, assembly GCA_029851415.1. Taxonomy (NCBI): domain Eukaryota; kingdom Metazoa; phylum Arthropoda; class Insecta; order Hymenoptera; family Aphelinidae; genus Eretmocerus; species Eretmocerus hayati. Next base: position 156,956,413 of record CM056741.1, read on the forward strand.
CACCCTCGTTTTCGTGCCCCACCGCGGAGAGTCGTGTGTTCTGTACTAGCTTCTGCGGGTAGTCTGTCCTCGTCCGGGCGACGTGGTGGAGTCGGTCTCCGCCGAGCGACCTGGTCGCATCACCCGCCTACCCCACCGCGCCGTCACCGCGTCATCCCCAAGCCCCGCGGTATGTCGATCGAGTCATCACTCTCCATGGCTCGTGAGTTTAGCCATTATTGACCTTGCGCATCGATTTAGCGTCCATTTTGAGTCCGTAACTTGACTATCCGGTGGAGACGAATTCACCGCGGAGGTTGGGGGAGACGCGCGGTCCGCCATGATGGACAGACGATTCCCCTCCAAAGTTAGCCACGCCCACGATATATGGGCATTTCTACTATAAAGTGGTTCAGTGAATTTTGGTACAGTGTACGTGGACATTTCCACTGTAAAGTGATTATTTTCAGTTGAGTTTTGAGCCATTTATCGAACAGTTGACGCATAGATCCGCCACAGATGGCGCTGTAAATTAGTTTTATCGACCTGCGAGTCGTGAAATGAGGTTTCTAATAGCAATAAATCCGTTTGTATTTTTCTGAACGTTGAGAGAGATTATTTGTTGTCGATCGAACTATACCAGTGTCCCCAGAATACATTCGCGTTTTCAGGTGCTCCCAATTTGCCCCACTGTCCCGCCCCTCGTGGCGCGGGGTACCTGGCCCTGACCCGATCCGGCCTAAAATAAATGAGGTAACTGCGGGGCGGGTTTAGGATTTCAGGTGGGTGTTCCAGATTATCCCTGATCCATCCAGCCCCCACGTTACACAATCACCATACCCAGCAAACCTCAGCCCCAGCCAAAGTCAGCAATTTCCGCGTAACGAGATTTTCTGGTTCAGGCCCACCTAGAATTCTTCTAGCGAGATACTGTTGATTTCAATCCAGGAATTGTTGTATTAAAAATACCCAACGTTTGCGAACGTAAGCCATTTCTTGAAGCAACAATCCCGTGGTAGTTATAGTAAACCTTTCGGGATTGTCCCGTCTGGTATGAAAATATGGTGATTGAAAAAGCACTTGCAGATCACAGAGTAACTCAGTCATTCAAATCGTTCAAGCCAGTGTAATAGCTCCATCGCATGTGCGTGCGATGCGTCTCATCGCTGACTTCTTTAAAATGAACCCTAAGGAAGGGGCAGCATATACTCGAGTATAGTAAAAAGGCGTGACCCCGAGTGGGCGCGCAGCAGTCATCATCTTGATCTCGTGCACGGTGCGTAATCCTCATTATCCCTGAGCGTATTAGCATCCATCTTGTTTGAAATCATTTGAATCTGATTTGAATTTGTCGAATTATTGTTCTGAATATTCTAAATTTTTCAGTCACATTACATTTGATATTTACCACTATTTTGAATTATTATTTCTTCACTCCGACCCAGCCCGACCCTCGTTCTGTTCATTACAGTGCAAAATATGTCGATATCCGTTGTGTACCCGTAGGCGCGACCAATCTATTGTACAACAGTAGAGCGCGGCACTTTGATACCATTGTGACGTCCCAACGATCGCACTTCGCACAGAAATATATTATGTCATGAAATTAACACTATCTTACTCTTTCCGCGGTGACCGGTACACGTAAACCACACGTGCGATCGTGGCAGGGATAAATGTAATAAGTTCTCAAGATGATCGCGGATTAGAAATTGTCGGCCTAGTGATAATACCAGAGCACGCCTAATTGATAATAGTCTCGATCACGAGTTTCGCCTTGCTTTGCTGATCTCACGGGATTGGCTAAGAGAAAAACCCGTGTCATCTACTCATCATTTCCCACGAAATTATAAAAAGACCACCTCCCTTAGCCGCGCGACCAGTTCTTATCTGTACACTATATTGTTAATTTCTAAGATTGCTTCCCTTACGGATCCTGAAGCAGACCTGATTGAAAACGGAGGATGTCCATAGGTGCCCCCCACGTGCCGCGCCCTGTGTGACATTGAGTGACAGTGAAGAAGAGGAAGTGCAGGTGATATACAAAGCCCCTGCGGTCCATCGAGAGAGTGCCATGCATATAATCCCTCTTGACCGAATCGAGTTCCAGAGGCTTTGTCGAGAGTATGAGAAGCGTCCCAATCCCGTGAGTGCAACGCGCATCCGAGATATGATACGAATACACGAGCGCCGGAGATGCCATCGTGGTGTGGTGCGACGAAGAAGAGACGAACGAGCGGAGCAGGATCATCAAAGAGCGCAGAGAGCAGAACAACGATTGATCGCCGAGCAGGCAAATCGCATTATCCAAGTAGAACTGCACGACATGCTCGGAGTGTACCCAGTGCTCCCACAGGCCCTGTCGGCGATGCTAGAAATTCCGGCCCAAGCTCTCGCCGTCGCACCAGCTAAGGAGGTTGATTGGAGGAACGTCTTCGGTCAGCTCCCGCCCATGCATCACCAACCGATTGTCGTTCAGCAAGCAGGACGTCAGGTTGGCCCGGTCGAGCGCGCCGAGGATACAAATGGAGTCCCGTCGCCAGGGCGCGCCGCTGCCAGACAGCAAGTTATGCTCGAGCCACCCCATGCCCGAGTTGAAGTGCCCCATCAGCCGAGGGTCGTCGGAGCAATGGAAATTGCTGGCCCAAGCAACAGGTCGCAAGACACGCACGCCGACGTGGCCAATGGTGAGTATTTTAATACCATCTTGGATTTTTGAGTTGTGTATAAACTGATAGGAAATATTATTTCTCAGGTTCCATCAGAGACATTGATGAGAATAATGATGGACTTCCTCGCGACGATACTGTGCTCATCAATGATGAAAATGGAACGTTTGAACAAACTTTACCGCCAACTTACACGACTGGAAGTATCACTGCGGGGCAGGCTAACAATGCTTCATCGTCTCAGAGTAATGAGATTGCACCAGAGAAAAAACATGAGGGTAGAAAAAAACAATATCCCGTAGGGTTGACAAACTCAGTTGAAGTTCCCACCGTAATAGATGAGTCTCTCAACGAAAATAGCTGGCGTAAGTATATGGATAATCCCGCCAATTCAAGAGTTCAAGGGAAGAAATTGCCCCTTAATTCACACTGCCTAGCTATAGTTTTTCTTGTTTGATGTGCCAAAAGGGGTAAGAAAATACCCGAGTGCATGATTTTCATGATAGGGTCGTTTGGGAATTCGATATCTCGTCATTTTTCGCAGTTACAAAGACATCATGAGTGTTCCAGGAGGAAAATACTCCCAAATAGCCTATCGAAGAATGGGTGTCGGGTTGTTTTGTGTGTTTCTTCAACATCTATGATAGGTCGATATACACAGTTTTCGATTATAGGCGTTTCCTTCGAGTTATGGGACCAAAGCCGTGAAATATAGAAAAAAAATACGAAAATAATCTTATCACGTAGATGGAACTTCGTACATGGAAAATGTGTTCATACCTTTTCCGTTCATTCTTTCAAGATCTACATAAATGAATTCTACATTTTTGGACATAAAATGCGGTCCTTCCGAGTTATGGGACCAAAACTGTGGAAAATAACAAGAAACTACTAGAACACTCTTATTGCGCTGATGAAACGTTTTATATGGAAATTATTCGTGGATGCCTTCCTTGTTAATCCTCTCAAGATGTTAATCCTCTCGAAGAAGAGCACTTCGTCCAATAAAATTGGGAAGTTCCAGAGGTTGCAATTATAATTATTGTCAGTTTTGTCAGTACAGATGCCTAGGACCGAGAGCCGTCTCAGAGGTTCTTCGGGCCTTCAGGCCCGCAGGGCTTGAGGGCCCATGTAAGGCCAGAGAAATTTCAAGTGTATTCCATTTGCTTTCCGTTTCTACTAGAATTTCACATATCATTGTGGCGTACTTAGCTCGATATTTCCGAATCCTAAACGAACATAGATTTTTGAAGCTTATTTCAGAGCCTACTGAATAAGCTGACGGGTAACGTACATCTTTCTCCATCTAGGTCCGTATCACTGCAGATTGACAAAATATCAAAAGCGTGATGAAGATGCGTAATTACGAACCTCTGCATCTGAAGTTATGCGGTTGAATGTATTTCATGTTTTATCGATACCTCATTCTCATCTAGTATTGTGAACCAGGACTGGCTGAAGAATGCATACTGTTCAAGCAATATCTTGTTGTAACAGACGATAGGAAAAATCTAGATTTTCAATATTTGTACATCAAAATCAAAAAAGAGTCTTTGACATCAACTTTTCCGAATTTAGAAATATCTTTACGAATATTCCTATGTGAGATGGTGAGTAACTGTACTGAGGAAAGGTCCTTCTCTGATTTAAAAATCGTTAAAAATGAACGTAGGAGTACCATGCTCGGACCAAGATTCAATAGCCTTTCAATGATGTATATGGAATCGGACATCTTGGAGCTGATAGACTTCGAAGATACGATGACCGATTTTGCTTTCCAAAAGTCGAGGATGAAAATATAGACTTCTACTTTCACCGTCTCCCTGTGCAACTCGTGGATGAGACTGATGTAGAGTAGAGTAGAGTAGAGTTTTATTCAACTAAGGACTCAAGGTCCCGTGTAGTCGAGGCTACGTGCAGTACAATTCTTCATAATATGAGTTGCAACTTTTCGAGTATATCTTCTTCTCAATCTATATTAAAAAAAGGGAAAAAATTTGAAAAGAATAAAATAAAGGTCAAGGATGAGACGGGTGTACACCATATCAAGATTCAGACGTTGACCACTTATTATGAAATACAGAAAAACCAGGAGTAGGAGTTATCTATGCCGAATTCGACGATATGATTGTGTTGAGAAGGAAAGACTGATAGGCCATATCTACTTCAGAGCACATATGTACAGTAGAGAGACTCAATAGGATAACACAATAAAATAGTAAGACGTACTCAATATTTCGCATGAATTATTCCACTATGCGGATACCCACAGCATCAAGGAATTAATCTTCCAACTCCCAAGAATTGGATGGTACGAGGCGCTACCCAAGCCTACCATAATGAAATTAGTACATCTCCGACCTGTTTTTGCGCTTCAACTTTGGGCCGTGGGGCTGTTGGATTCCAAACGCTGGGCTCGAAAATAGCCGCGCGGATACAGAACAAAAATTTTCCTCCATCTTGAGGGCCCCAAATCGCCCCTGCGAAAATTAATTCCGGGCCAAAGGGATGAGATAGCATTTTATACGACTCGACGTGGAGACACGTAGTTTCCTCGTCTCGCCGTATGAAACGGCATATGCTATTTTATTCCTGACCATGGTATCTGTTCGCCGCGTGGACGGATGAAAACACGATGTTTTCGTGCGGAAGGCGATAACGTATATTTGTAGGAGGCCTCCGTCATAAGAACATTCAAATATATACAAATTGCCGCGACTTCCCGCGAGCGAACAGATGCATACCATTTTGTTTCGTTTTCTACGGGTGTGCTTCTTTTCAATTAAAGCGAGTAATTCTTAATTGTATCGAGTACAAAATTTCTTTTGATCGGAAAATTACCAATGCGCTAATATACATATTTTTCGCGCACCTGAAGCATGACGTCACTCGTATGAAAATTGTAAACAAGTCACGCGACGTGCCGTAGAGCGTGAGTAACTGTTCGTAGCGTTATTTACTTCGAATTTTACTGACAGATCACGCGACGCTGCGTGAACAACGGCCCGCTCCGTTGCTCTCCTTGAATACCGCTGCCGAGTCACGCGACGCCGCGTAGAGCGCGAGTAACGCCCCGTCGCGTTTCTTTCCACAAGCTCGATATGTAGGTCACGCAACGTGGCGTAAAAACGTAGCTCACGGTCCGTGCGGTTATCTTGAGCATTTTCAAACCTAGGTCACGCATGGTGGCGTTATTTTATGATTGTGTATGATCGGCGAGCCTATATAAGGGAAGCCGCACGGAGAAAAAGAGGGAATAGAATACGCGTGCATTTCAGAGCCTCGTCTCCACGCTCACAACAGTTTCGTTCGCACCCGGTGGTGCTTGCCGGCCAGCTCCCCGTTGACGTCCTCCTCTCGAGTCGACGAGAGGGTGCGATGGCCACTCTAGGGCATTCTGTATGATACGAGATCTACTCGCGTGTGTGAGTGCGGCCGTAATTAAGAGGCATCCGTGATGTTGCATTGAATCCATTCTTCGACATAAAGCACATTTTCGAATAGTTCGAAACATAACCCAAGTGTTGATCGCCTCATTAGTGACTCCCCGCCCAACTTTGATACAAATTATTTCCATGCCTGAACTCTTTAAATCGCACGAGTTAATAATTGGACCTGCGTTCCGGAGTTCCTGCCAACGACGACGCCGACCGCCTATCGCGCATCAGGAAGATTGTTTTTAATTCATAGTTACATAATTTTCGCGAGTTTCTTATGTTTCATTGAATACGCATCTTCATATTTTTGTGAAGTTTCGTAAAGAATTGCGTTTTGCGGACAAGGCACATTCGAAATCTGAAGGATTCAACGTACATAACGAGTCAAAGGTGGCTCTGTGCGTCGGCTGATGAGCCGCGTTTCATGCGTTATGATCTTTGTGAATCCTTATTTCCGTCCGGACGTGGCCAAATCCAGCACCGAGCACAGCGCATAGATTCACGTAACATTACGCGTCGAGTGCTGGAAACATTTTTTCCTTCGGGAAACCGAGCTGGACGTGGTCGATGGCACCGTCCAGCTTGGTTTTCTCGAAGGAAAAATGTTTCCGCACGAGATGCATATGCAGTTTTATACGTCAGTACGCAGAAACAGTTGTTTCCAGGCCTCCTCGCTACGCGAGGAGGCCTAAAAACACGCTGTTTCTACGTACAGACGTATAAAATAGTCTTTTCCACACTCTTGAGAAGAATTTATGGGACTCCACGCACAAACAGCGTGAATCTGCGTGTCGTCCTATGAAGCAAAATACGCGTCTCGTGCCAAAAACTTTGTTTTTCAGGGAAACTTTTCCAGCAATCGACGCGTAATGTACGATCTCATGCGCGGCCTCGAGGGGCCCCGCGCGAGCGTGGGGCTCTAATCCCGGGCCTACTCGGCCTACTGGGGGAGACGCCTCTGCTAGGACCATATCTAAACACAATCCCATCCTTGAGTGATAAGCGTATGTTCACGTACGTCAAAAACGTCGTGATGGTATGAAATCTTACGACATTACTCGGTTTCTAGGATACCCAGGGTTGAAATCCAAAAGACACATTCATCTCCATCATCCATCAGCAACAAAACAAACATCCACGATACAAATCAAAGACTCATCTACCCAAATTAAGGGGTGCCATCAATTTTATTGTGTTCTTCAATTGAATCGCGCGATGCTCATCCCTTATTGAAGTTGAGATGAGTTTTCTTCTACGATCGGCACACCCATTCGGCTCACGACATTTTGCTCGTGGCACTCAGACGGAGACTTTTGCACAATTGAGATGAGGAAAAAAGTATAGGTCTTTTGCGTAATGCTGCGTGAATGCGGAAACTAAAAAAATCGAGGAACGGGTTCCCATTGAAAAAACCTCCCTGAATCTTATTCGTCGACAGGCATACCTATCTGCGTCTGGTTTTGTGATAGTGTGGTATAATGGGTTGGTGTTTGATGCTTTATAGAAATTGTTTATCATAGGGTCTTTTGAGTTACACGATGAAGAACGCTACTGATAGTAGTGAATACCACCCACTTACTCTCATGAAAAGCCTATCACTTTATGATTTTGAGACCTTCAGTGAACAGGTAGGCGCTAAATAGTATATAAGACTGAATCCTGGCACTATGTGGACCATGTTCAAACATTTTTGACGAGGATTTTGGTCTATGCTGAGCCTAGGGCTCTGCATACCACGTCATTTTTCAGTTGACGAAATTACCCATATCCTTCCAGGGTATAAAATGATGTTTTTAAATTAGAATTGTACTAAGAAGAATATTATGTAATATTTCCAGGAATGTGCATTCGTTTATTTTGCCCCCTATCCAATAAAGTGGAAACGAACAACCAGCTGCTGAAAGAGATTGAATCTCGATTGAAAAATGGCTGCCATAATACAGATATTGCCGATGAGATGGAAGATGAAGATATTGATGTTACATTGGATTGACCACCTCAATTTGGGACGAGACCAGCCATGATAAATTGATATTGCAAATTCAGTTGCTTTAATGAAGTCCCTGTGAATGAGATAGCTTCGACGCTAATGTTAATCAGACAAAGCACAAGCACGTGATAAACCAGATCCCTTGGCACAGTTTCCTTTTTCTGAATCTCTCCTCATTCTTTTGGCGTGACCAATCATTTCTTGATGAAACTGAAGTGGCTGGGACTATCATGTATCCACTACTCGTTCCGATATAAGAACATCGAGGAGTAATATCAATAATTATAAATACTAAATTCGATATATATTGTGGGAATGTGAGTTGACCGCACCGCATCTGAGGGAGCTTTTATGTGTTGGTACGTGTAGGTGTGAGTCATCGAGAGAGAAGCTTCTGGAACCCATCGCGCTTGGGTCCCCTCGCCACCGAATTACGCATAGAGAGTCAGTCTTTGTCTAGCCCTTGATTGGGAAAGTCAAGTGTCGCGGGCGCCCGTCGGCCGATTGCATCACGGTTCCATCATCTTACAGCTACGAGCCTTTTGTATTACCATTGCACTGGAATTTGAGATAAACGCATTCTTGAGAAGAGCTTTATTTTATTGACCTGATATCCTTATCCTGGACCCCTTTATCTATGATATATATGCGCTCTGGCGGCAGATTTAAATTTTAGTATGAATTTGATATTCGGATGTACAGAGCATTGCCTTTAACATACCAGTTTATGTACTGGTTTTCACACATACTCAATTAAATGTGTTATATATAAGGACGCGATTCATATATAAGGACGCTCCGATGTGACTAACATCAGCGTCGGGCAGAGCCCGATAGTGTGCGTGTACTCTGCCCCTGAAGAGTCATCCAAACGCCGCACTATCGGGAGACGAAACGCTAACCGCGTTTAAAATCATTTTTTCAGACCTTGCCAAATTTCTATCTGTGTTACTCCACCATCTCAAATCTTTTCATCAAAATCCTTCGATGCAACTTCGTATTTAAACGAAGCTCGAAGGTACACATGCTCAAAAAATATAATATTTTTAATCGAGTATGTGTGAAAACCAGTACATAAACTGGTATGTTAAAGGCATCGCTCTGTACATCTGAATATCAAATTCATACTAAAAATTATAAATACTGATGCTGTTAGAGTATTTTAAAACGAGTTTTATCTGTAGCTAATGATTTTGAGTTTAGATTTCTCCTCGTCCGTTGACAATTTAAATATGATGAATGACTCAAAAAAACTCTTGATCTATTGCCTGATATGTAGAGTGACTTGGTTCTAGGTTTTACTACTTCGGTTGAACACGTTTTGCTGCGTCGATAGATTCAATCTATAATCATAGTCTTATAAACGACTGCTCTCTACACAGAAATAAGTCGGCATGTTATCGCTCAGAGGGCTTCATATTTTTCTTTCTAATTTCATAAGGTTTGTTCCCATTATAAGTATCAAGAACAAGGCAGTTGCAGTGATTGTGTTTTGTGAGGGTGTGTGAGCGAATGTGGACCGCGCGTGGACTTTTGTAACTGCAATAAGCGCATTTGAACCTCGGCCTCTTGCCACATTCGTAACGCATGTGACTCAAAAAAGCTTTTTCGCTAGTATATGAACGTTTACACCCGACATTTGCACAGAAGTAACGGTTTCTTTTATCAGATTTCAACATTTTGCCGGAATACTTAATTGAACTCTGTTCACGATCTGACTCAACGGTATGGTTCACCTGTCTTACTTGTTGCATTCTCAACTGCTTCACTCGTAAAGAATTTTGTGTAGATCTCCTTGATTGATTTTGAGTTGCCAACGTACTCGACTCCAGATATTCTGATCGAGGATTATTGCTCTCATTCGAATCTGTGATAATAAATCAAATTATGATTAATGCTTTGGTATGTTGATCGCCGGTATTGTAAATTGAAAGAATAAGGGATAAAATTCATGGAGATATCGAATGAAAGATGCAAATATACAGTGGCATGACGCACACGTTCGAATGGCATCGTAAGTTTATTGATCTTGTACGTTAGCATAAGATAGAAAAATTCTAGCACAATCCAAAAAAATAAAAAACGCGTGACTCATGACATCAAATAAGAAGTGCCAAACTTGATAATTTAGATACATACTCATATCTTCGAGACAATTCATCTCACGGTCATCCAATGGATCTTCTTCAACATAGTCGTCTGAAGTTATTCGTTCGGCTTTCGATGGCGGGATGAAGACAGGAAGATATCCGGCAACCATGCTAGGGTCTGAAAGGAGCAAATGAGCTGATTAGTTAACGTAGTTATTGAAACCTCCAATCAAAATTTTCAAATTAAGAGAAATTCCGCTTGATGTGGGTATAGAAGTACTCTCGATTGACCATGAAAAGAAAGTTGGTTTGCATCAAATTGTATGGAATCAAAAAATTGAAAGGATGAGGAAATGCAAACTATTAGATTCATTAGTTATCAACTGATTTTTTTACACTGCGTGAAAGTGTACTTTGCGAACAGTTTGCCGACTTTTCCTCACACTTTATCAAGATATATAGTATATATTTCGATACAAGGGCGTATCGAGTTATTTTCTTTTGATCCGCTATGCGTAAAAGTGTACTTTGTGCATAGTTTGACGACTTCTACTCACAGGTTATCAGTAGGAAAACCATCACACGGGCGTGAAATATTACATTTCGATACAAGGGCGTAAGAATACGGCTCGAACCGGAAACACATCACTCGGATTCGAAAAATAGGTTTTACTCCCGAGTATCGAACTGTTCTTTCCGATAAACTGTGTGTAAAAGTCGTCAAACTGTGCGCAAAGTACACTTTTACCCACAGGGTATCGAAAAATTCATAACTGCCCTGTGCTTGCAGGCTCATTTCAGGAGCGGGGGACTCATTTCCCTCGGTATTCTAAGCGTTTTCGCCCAGGGCAATGCACCATTGTAATGATTTCGACCCATCACTCGGACGCAAAAATAAGTTTTTACACCCTTTCATCGAAATGTACTATTTATAATGCGATTAAGGATTCTGCAGGGATGTCATAATCAATAAATTCGTATATGTATGATGTTTCATGGATAATGAGGGCATTTATTCCATCAATTTCAACGTTGCCTTATCATGTATACATACTTATGAATCCTCATAATGAACCTATAGCTTTAAAATGCATGATCACTTATGCAAAAGTGAATAAATATACTTTACATTCTAAAAATTATTGTGTGATCGTGTGTGATCTGTCTCTTTTTAATAATGTTCTGTGCTTGCAGCCAATACATCACGATTTTGCAACAAAATAAGACAAAATAAAACATCAACAATGTTAAAGTTAACAACTACGCTATAGACATTTTCCATCATGGAGTTACCTCTAAGTTTACAATTCCCAACTTTTACCAAGGCGATCGTTAACAAAAATGGTTCTTACGCCATAGCATCATAATTAATAAGTTTTATTTCCATTATAAGTATCAAGAATGCTGTAATCGCATCCAGGATGCTTCTTGGTGGAGTGTCTGCGAACGTCATATGCTCTTTGGCACATGAAGTCACAATAGCCACACTTGAATCGTGGATTTTTACCGCATTCGCGATGCACATGACTATACCAGGAGTCTTTACTTGTATATATGCGATCGCATCCTCTGTTTGGACATGCATATATGCCATAGCTTTCTCTTCTGCTTTTTCCTTCCGCACTATTGCGCCTGTCTCTGACTTTTCTTGATTTTTCTGTTCGGGAAGCTGAATTGTCTTCTTCCCCAACCATCGCTTCATGATAGTGAGTTTTAACTGTTCTCAGCCCAAGAAAATCATAACTAGGTTCAGACGATTCATATTGATCCACGAGCTTTTTTGGCTGAGGTTGTCCAGACCCATATGAAGATTTTTCAGCAACTGCAACAATCGGAGAAGAATTCTTCATTTAACGGTTAAGATTTTGGAGATCGAGTAATATAGAATCAATTACGAAGCAGATAATCATCCGATTATTCTATGTGGACTGGAATCAACAATTAGTCAAAACGACTGTTTAATAACTTCGCGACACTTTCGGTGAATTATCATCCTGAGTGATGATCTAGCAAAGTCTCACGTACCTAGTAAAGAAGTTGGAGACAATAGAGGTTTAAATACATACTTGCTTTATTTTGGAGATTCAATTCATCGCCATTCAGAGGATCTTCTTCTTCGAGATTCTGTATTAAGATCATCCGCTGAGGTATGCTTACAGGTAGATATTCAGGGATGGAGACTTCGTATGGACCTGGAATTTAATACAGTTTCAGATTTTTGGTCACTCAGCTTTTTGAATGCGGCCAGCTAAGATTATACGGAGGGAATACATTTGAAAACAAGATGTTTGGGAATTGAACATGGAGAAAAAAAACCGTCATACAAACTATTATGAGTCTATTACGAATCATAAAAATCTTACCATTCTGAAAAGACAAATCATGCTCATTAACATTGGGTACATGCTTGAAATCAAAGGTATTGAAGGAGCAGTTCCATTGTAACTGTCAATTTTCAGCTTTATTCATGATTTGATGACTAACCACTAATTCATATAAATTTCGTCAGAAATCGGTTTTACGAAGTGAAATATAAATACATTTTATATAATTTTATTATTTTGTATTAATACAGAGACATCATATAGATAATTATTTTTTATAACAAAACTATTTTGTATTATTATATATGATGGCGAACGGAATCAACGACACCTCAAAGGTTTGGTGAAATGAGTTGTAATGATATATTTAGATTTTCAACGATGGAAGACAGACTCACTCCAACGGGGATCTGATAACTGTTACGAAATAATAGTAAAGCGTAATAAAACATCCAAAATCAAGTAACGTGGCATTCTTCCGACAGTCGCAATATGCATGTAGTAATCATACAAATCTGTTAAGAATGATGTAAGGAAATATTAAGAACTAAACTTCAACACGACATGATGAGAACTAACAAGGGGAACACCAACTTTACGGGTCCTGGATCGCGACAAAACTCGGGGAATCATCTCATTTTAATGAGAAATGAAGTCCCCTTAAAGGGTTTTATCCAATGGGTCTTTCATCTCGAGATTCAGCTATGGAGGTTAGCATTGCCAGAATATCTATAAATGCGTCATTTTAACATAGGCCTATATGGAAGATGCTAATATCTTCATAGCTGTATCTCAAAAAAGGAGACCCATTAGACAAGATCCTTCTAGAGAACTTCATTTCTCACCAAAATAAGATGATTCACAGAATTTTGTCAAAATCCAGGACCCGCGAAGTTGGTGTTTCTTGGTAAGGAGTAGGACCATGCAGAGTGAACAAATTGCAATGACATTTTCACCTCACATCACCAATGGATACAATATCTCTAAACTTATATTTCATAAATACAGTGGTGACTTTAACGATTAAAGAGCATACTTCTTAAACTCATGTAAAGAGCACAGTCGGCGGGCTCGCCTCCGCCAAAAACTCAAGATGCTCTGACAATTTGTTCAGACTTATGCAAAGACTTAGATTATGGTATTGATTAATCAAAGAGTTGAATCAAATTGATCAGTGCTGTTAATCATCAGTGATGTTATAATAATATTTATATAATAATGAACTGATGAAATGGAAAAGTCTTTAAATAGAAAAAACGGGAAAAATACAACCAACTACGCTCCATTGTAACACTTAACGATTAACGATCTTCACAACGGCAAACGTGAAGCAATGTAATCAACTAGGACACAAACTCTAACTCTTTCTGGTATCTGAAAGATGGCTGTGAGATAAAGCTCTTCGAGGGTGAAGAAGAAAACGAAGTTTTTTTTAGAAAATATGTTTACACCATCTCATGATAATTTGGAGACTCCATAGCACACGGAAGCAAAAATGCTGAGATAATTGATACAATTTTAACATATCGCGATTGAATTTTACTTTGGAAGTAGACGACTCGGTCTTTTTCTACTCATCATCGTGTATGGTTCATCATTGTTATGAGAATCAAGTATGATTGGTTCACAACCAGGGTGTTCTTCTCGCGTATGTCTGATAATATGACGCGCACGTCGACGATTCATGCCACAAAAACCGCATTTGAATCGATTTGGTTTACCACATTCATGCTTGAAGTGATCATTCAAGGTTACTCTATTCTTATAAGAGCGTCCGCATCCCTTATTTGGACATAAATAAAATTGTTCTCCGTTAACGACTCGTGCCACAACATTCACATCCTCCTCTACTGGTTCTTTTTGAGTTTGGAAATTCTCTTGCCGAAGCACCGTCTCCGTTCGCGAACGGTTCCTCCTATTTCCAACACTGGGTTTTCTAAGACGATTGCTGAATCTTGTGCTTGAGAGAGGATCATTGATGGGTCTTCGTGATTGTCTCCAATTCGTTATCGAATCCAAGTTGAATTCAGATTGGGATCCTTCAGATTCCTGATGAAGACGAGTCGGCGAAACTGAAATTTTCACAAAAATAACTGATTGGTAAGACGCAAGGACTGTCCTCATTTGCTAAAAAATGAACGATCATCATGCTTTTTCATGTCTCAGATAATTGAGAGGAATACAATATAGATCTATGTTGTGAAGATCTGCATATTCCAGATATTCAAGATTTTGTAAGACTGTGAATATTTTTACATTTCTGATCTATCTCTGCTGCAATTGTCAGGTAATGGATTTTGATACAGAAAACGGCGGCTTTTAACAAAGTTCGGTCGAGTTACTATGACTTTACTGTTTTAGTGTATTGAGACGCACATGATTAATTACTGAAATTTTCTTGTCAAAATGCCAAGATGAGAGGTACTTGACCTTCATCCTCAATGTCTCTGGACAAACAATGTGATAGAAAAATTTCTTAAAAACGCACTTTTGCGTGGTGCTGAAAGCAAAAGACAATCTTGGTAGAAGATGAGCTGTATTATATGCCAAAAAGAATGAGTATTTCAAAATCATGACTAAATCAAATCTTCCATACAGATGCGTCCTTACTTTCATCGGCTGTAAGCTAACTTAGACATCGGACATCGCAAACAATTTAGGCATTATAATACTGCCCAATAAGGGTGTGTTGCATTCTTTACAAGTTGAGATGATTTGGGAAGTTTCAGTGTACAAGATATACAGATCGAGAAAGAGCTTGAAAAAATGCTATCGTCGACACGTATGGAACGGAAGTTGGCGTTCCACAGTTCTTGGTGCGCGTTATACTTCAAAAAATGCAACTACCATCACTAACTAAAATTTCAATGATTCTCTCAATCCATCATCTGACCATTATGGAAACTTAAGTTTGACTTTGATTCGAATTTTTGACGAAGCATAGTACTCCAAGTAAAGAAAATAGGTCCTCATACTTACATTCCACTCTGTAGAAACTCAATCCATCGGCACCATCTACAGGATCCTCCCCAAATTCATCTGGTGCTGAGAATATTTGGTGAGGTCTGAAGGTCGGAACAGTATAAGAAATGTGTTCACTGATTACACCTACGCCGTGACCTGGAATTAAGGAATGAGTGTCAATGAGAACTTGAAATTACCGGTTTTGTGATCGAGAATCTTGTTAAAACGATTGTTATTGATATTTAAGCTAAGGACGCGTTCTTGTTGGAATCAGCAACAAGTGGATAAGATATCAAACCTTTTACATTCTGAATTCCATATTTCAGATGCTGGAAATGGGATCAGTCAGTCAGGTGATTTTTAGTCGGGTGACTCTCAAAAATCTGAATACAGTAGAAATGGGCCGAAAACTTAAGATGATACTTATGTCGTTTCGAGGTGATTTTGATATCTTTTATTTTCACTACAAATTTTTATAGGCTCATTCTAGAGCACTATAAGCGATCTTCAACCTCAAGTTGTTAATACAGCTCTTACAGAATTCTAGATAGAATGGGATGGGATTGTAAATAGTTAAAGCGGAAATCAAATCGGACGAGGTCACTGTAGTAAGATGGTTCAGATTTTAGAAATTATACAATGAAAGAAAGGAAAGAGTAAACAATTGTTTCACCCTAGTCTCTCTACTGGGCTCATCTTGTATGATCTTTAATGACCTATCTCGAATTTTCTTATCGAAACACCTCATCGAACCAAAGGATTTCAGGCACAAGTACAGGGGATAAATTATATCAGTATAGCTACGGGTCAATGATTACGTGAGAAAAATACCCAGACAACTTTTTAAGTAATTAATTGATACATAGAAAACATTTCAATCGCCATTGTATTCGATTCATTTTAGCAAATCGGAGACTTGCGTTAAAACCTGTTCCAAATAATTGAAATTTCCACGTGACCAAGGTTTCAAAACTCATATATTTTACACAGAATATACATCTGGAAAGACATAGTTCTTAATACTAATTGATATTATCTACTTTTGTTATTCATTGGAAACCGAAAGTTTTTTTCAACTTTGAGATTGATCAAACCTCAAGGCTGAAATCGAATTCATATCTTAGATGAAGCGAATAATTAGTCTGACATGTACATAGTTTTTTACAATCACGAGACTGATTGACTTCCTCACATCCGAGTCAGTGTAAATTCCTCGTCATTATTTCAATTGTTCAATAGTTGATGAGTGTCGAGTGCAACTCGATTGATAACACAGGTGCATAAAATAAAAGATATGGTATGCACGGTGGACAGAATCACATGTCTATGTTTGACTCAAATCGACCACCTAAACGTGAGATTCATTACTTGGATTCAAAGTCTACATTTCTGACCCTTATTTAATATTTGAGAGCCACTCACACTCTGAAGTTAGTTACGCTTTCATTCTGAATGCTATTTTGAAACTGAGCTGAATATTCTCCAGATTAGAGAATATTTACCCATTTGAGGATTTTCGAGTCATGAATTTCCCAGCTTTGGGTTGAAAAGGTTTACATCCGTTGGCGGAATCAAGAACAAGGCAATCACAGTCAACGTGCATACGAGAGCTATGAGCTCGGATACTCCCCGAACGAGTGCTCCTAAAATTGCAATGGCCACATTTGAAGCGTTTCTTTTTACCACACTCATACTTCATATGGTAATACAAAGATCCTATGCTCGAGTATACACGTCTGCAGAAGTCATTTGTACAAGGATAACGTTCTTTTCGACCAACTTCTGTTATTTCAGGACTTGAATCCTCATGTCTCTCAACTTGATCAGTTTCAAGACTTGCGTGTTCCGGTTCTGATTTGATTATATCCATATATTCTCTTTTTTCGATGTGTGTTCCAGTGTTAACTCCCACCCAAAGTTGGTCCTGGGCTGTAAGATTAGTAAAAAAAATGTCTCATTAGTGATGGGGATGACTAAGATGAAAATTATTTACAATATTTGGCACGTACTCAAATTCTTCTGTTTATGGAATTGGTTAACATTCAAAGGATTTTCTCCTTCGAAATTTGACAACAGGGGCCTTCGATCATCACTTAGAGATGAAAAAATGCCCGGAAGACTTTCAGGGGTCGTTAGATGAGTAGCACCTGAAATGGGTGTGAACACATTATATGAGGTTTCTTTACATCAAAATGAAAATAAAACATTGCTCAGGCACATCCTATAAACGATTCATGAAAGTGGGCCAACTACAAATAAAACATATAGAAGTTGTCACAAGTCTCGTCGATCTTGAGGGCGCTAGGGAATCAAATAATTTCCCAAAATTTCACGATGGAAGTTTTATTGCTTTGCTATCAGGCTAGGTGTTTTAGTTTAACACATAAATATAGAAAAATATCAAATATTGTGTACAAATGATGGAAGTATAACGTCTGAATAAAGTTCCCATCATGGAATTTTGGTAATTTATTTAGTTCCCTACCGTCGTTTAAGATCGACCGAATTTGAGACAACTTCTATATTTGTCATCAAGGACGAAAAAACTAGCAACTATCTCATGATAAATAAAACATAGTCATTGAGAGAGAAAAAAAATAGGAATTACACAGCTCATTACTCAACACAACTGTGAGTTTCGGACATCCTATAGGTGTTGGTGTCATGGGCTATGATTTTTAATTTTCTCAATTTTATTGTTTCTCATACAGTCTTTCATGATTATGTTATACAAATATTTACACGAGCGTGAGGTCATTCAACATAACGATACATTATCAATTTTAACATATTTACTTCAATCAGACTGTGATTTGTAATACTTTTAGCAGATGCTTCTTTTTTTATTTCAATGGAAAATGAAGAGAGCTCAAAATTTTCAGTAACAATGAGGATGCGTTATTTTCAAGTTATATCTTCATTGTGACTGTAACCTTGATTTATACCGTAACGAGATCAAACATAATTAACTGAGGTACATACAATCCAGATTTCCATTTTAATCAAACTATTGACTGGAGATCTTTCAACACGATATCCTGCAAAGTTACATCACCGACGAGTTCACTTGGGAGCAGTCTGAACTGGCCAAGCTTCGGCTACCATAACAAATGGGTGCGACTAACAGTAGATCTCGAAGCTTAGACAGCTCAGGCTGCTCTCGAGTGTACATTTTGCCGGCATCATGTAATCAAAATCAAAATGCACAATACCTTTATACATGAAATTATAATCTTCATTACATTACTTTATCGTTATTATGACTATCAAGAACAAGAAAGTCATAGCCACGATGTTTTCTGACAATGTGCACGCGAACTTGGCTCCACTTTGTGTTGACATAGTCACAATAACCGCATTTAAAACGCGGCTTATCAACTTTCATACAGGATCTAGCATGTTTCTTCAGACTTGATTTCATGCGGTATGAGAGTTCACAACCCTTATTTGGGCATACAAAAACAGGATTCCCATCACCACGCGATTGTGTTTTTCGATGAAAATTGGATTCACCACCATCCAGGGGATCTTTTTCCTCGAGTCGTTGTCCCGCAAATTTTTTTAGAGATCTATCACCAGAACGATGTGTGGTAGTTGTCATTTTGTCGAAACCTGAAAAAAGGAGTTGGATCGTTTAAAAAACTGAATGTTTAAATAAAACTGAAAATGGTTTTTAGTCATCCTTAACATAAGTATCTTTGCTAATTGGAGTCTCAAGTCATTTTCAAGATGCGTCGTTGGAATGGTTTCAGATCATGTTGGAGAAATTTACTAATCACAGACTGAGGAATATGTAGGTAGTTGATCACATACAGAATTTTGATGGATGATTTTGACATAGCATTTTTACATTTACATGAATCATTCACATTCATATTTTTCTTACAATATATCATTCTTTACAACTATTTTTAAAACTGATTGACACCGTACATACATGCTAACATGCTCGAAATAGCGCAGCACACTTATGGCGGTTTTCGACCATTGTAGTAACTGAAGTAAATTACTAGTCTAAAGTAGCCATAAGTACTCATAAGCCTAGAATATGATTTACAACTTACAATTAGACAGATGAATGACAAGGCTATTATATACACAACTATTTATTGTTCCTTTAGTTAGAGATATACCTCTCCAAACTTTGTCTTCAGACTTGTTACACCAAAGCTTAGTTCAGAGTTGAACGGTGGATTACCATTATCTGAATGCTCCAATCATTTCTGCATCTGATCTCAGAAACAAAAAAAAAATCGCGTTATTGTTATTGGCCTTTCAATATGATGATCATTATAGGGTATCATGGATAACTTACCACTGTCTACCTTAGTTGAAGAATTTTGAGTGAAAGATATTCTAAGTTTAAGGTGTGCAGATCGTCAGCATTACATCTACTCCAAATGGTAGTCCATGAAATCAAGAGATTGAAATGAAAGTCTAGGTACTCAGAAACGTCAAAGTCTTGTCACAAGAGTAGAAAATACTAGTTATCTCTCTATACACACGTGCTAAAAGCTTTCCGAAGTCGGACAGTAAGCGTATCAACCCTGAACTTTCCAGTTTTTTCGGAAACGTAGACTCCAGCCATCGTTGAACCTACCTTGTCTACCATACGTTGAAACTCCATATTTGCACTGAACGCCAATGTCTCGATGCAATTTTCTGAATCACGTTCAGTATTTCAATCTCAGTCCAGATATTTGTCAATAAAACATGACCTCGATCATTTGTTCAATGGATTGAAGATATGTGTAGATAGTCAATAAATGTATCATTCTTCGATTGAAAAATAATCTCGCACAATCGAAAATAACATGAAATGCTTCATGGTGTTATATATAGTCCGCGCGCAACTTTCATCGAATACTCTTTGCGTAGAGCCACATTCCCTCGCGGCGCAATTTTTATTATTCCAAGTCGTGTATTTCGCTGAAAGTCAAAATTATTCAACCTTACAGCGAATAGCATCGATCTATGAATGAACCCCCATGAGACGTTTTATGTAGTCAAGAAAATTTGATAAGTTGCACATAATTCAACAGTCTATAGACGCAACCTGGTCTCATCTAGAGCCGTAATTTTTCATTCCAGTTCTCGTTGAACTACATGCAGGACGGCCGTCTTAAAATATGTCTTTGTTTGATTACCGATTGCGACTAAAAATCAGATGATGGGATATAATGCCAGACATTTGGATCATCTTGCAACTATCTCATTTTCATCCGTGTTATTTTCAACTTCAAGGGTAACATGAGTCAAAATGTTGAAATCTAACATTTTAAATAAGCTAAGGGCCCATTATAATATTGAAACATTTTCAACGGAATTTGTTAGAATAGGTGCAAATACCAGGTACTTGCACTTGATGTAAATGATTAACTCTTCGAATTTCCCACAGAACTGACGAAGTTGGAGTTCTTGAAATATTTATTTGGATTATGGTTCATATTCTTATAGACTCAAGAAACTCACGAATTGGTTCCCTTGATTTATGCCAGCTCATTTTCTCGATTGCGCCGCTAGGATCAGAGCCAGGCATGCAGGCTGCAACCCAGCAACTGTAATATTTGAACAAAGTAATCAAGTAAGAGATTTGAAAGGCGTCTCGAACTATCAACATCTAGCAGAAGTAAATAATAGAGTAATATGTGCAGGGTAGTCTGAGGATTACTGTTATTGAGTACAGGAGTCCCTCGTTATCCGCGGGGGTTACGTTTGGAAGAAGTACCGCGTATAACAAAACCGCGGATAATAAGACCTTGGTCTTATGGGAAATAGGGGGTTACGTTCGACCATCTGTGCAAATCACGAGAAAAATTGTTATGCATGCATGGTTTTCATTTATTCAACATTGTTGTCACAAAATGACGAGTAAAATAGTACATGAGGATGATATACAATGGATAAAAAGGACGAAATTGTAAAATTCATCCGAAAGTAAATCTATTTCTCGAAAAAATCTGTCATCTTCGACTGCTTCGCTCGTCTCAAAATATCTCTGTGGAGTTCCTCGTGAATCTTCACACCCATATCGAGAAAATGCTTAAAGCTCAGACTCCGAATCATGATTGGATCACGAGCCATCGCCAAATCTGAAGCTCGCACAACGTTGCGGCTGAATTGTTCCGTTCAGATGGAGCCATATCTTTTCTAGCAAATGTAAACGAGGATTCAAAAAAAGTTTGCATATAAAGGAATAAAGGTCAAGAATAGCAAACAGTGTGTGTCAACATTGCACGCAGACTGAATATTGATGAACATGGCTCGAAGGATGTCAACATTAGATTCACATGTGGAGAATCATTCAAATATCGAGAACTTTGTCAAAATATTAAAACGAACGCTTGATCAATAATGCCAGAGCATAATATATAGAATTACTGCAGAAATGATGGTGTAAACATGCGCATAACCAATTTTGACGAATTCGACAGTCCTCCATACTTCAAAACTTCGACTGACAAAAGAATATGTATTGCCAATCCATGTTTCAAGCCTTTTCAGGTAGGAAAGTGTCATCCAAACGTAACACATGAGGGGCGGATGGTATTCTGAAAGGTCGCGCATCACTCGTCACGAGTGAAATTGCACAGAAATGGATTTATTCTATATCAATCACGGGCATGGGCCCGCGGATAACAAGACTCGGCACGCGGATAGCAAGGGATGGTCGCAAATCGGGCGACCGCGGATAACGAAATACGCGGATAAAAATCCGCGGATAACAAGGGACTCCTGTATAATGAATTTGCAGTGGTTAGAATCTCAAACAACAACAGTTCTAAGAGCCTAACGTTAGAGTAAAGGATGTTTCAAGCTGGAAGATGAGTGACATGGGTACTTACCCAACATTTATTGGGACTGAACTTTGTGTTATCCAATAATGCCTTTTTTTATCATCATCAACAGAACTACATCATACAATTTCAGAGTGTACATGAATCAAAAGTAGCTATTCAGAGATTGCAACTCCATGTAACTCTGAAAATAATTAGGATGCCTATTATTCCATCAGTTCAGTGCAAAGTATTTAGCTTCTATGTTTTGCTTAGTTAGATAAAGTTTGGTGAAGTCATTTTAATGAGAAGAGCGTTGATCACAATGATTCAAAGTATTGGTATCATAAAAACAACTTGTTTTGATCAACTTACACACAATGAAAGAATCATCATGACAAAAAAAAAATAAGCCTCACAAATGCAATTATTTCTGAATAAATTGGATTATGCAGCTGATAAAAATTATATTGAAAACTTACATTTTCAGCATCAAAGACACAGATGAGGAACTTTCATGAAAAATCATTGTCAATGCAATTAGCAAGATAAGTAACTGCCTCGCCACATCAGCATTTCCTGACATTCCCTCTTATAAACAGCAGCGCATGAGTGCTCCAATAATCTGGGAGTACTATGTCTTATAATTCTTATGTGACATTCAAAGAGTGAATTTCCACCCACATGATTTCTAACTTCTGGATTAAGTTACAGATTCTCTAAGTATTAGCCCATCTTTGTGTAGGATCATCGATACCAGATGGTGATGTAAATATCCACAAGTATTTGCTGCATTTGACCCGGTAAAGCTAGAGGAGTAAGATACTTTAACAAAATGTGTACAAACTTAGTCAACTAATGTAAGAATTTAATAGATGACAATTCTAACACTGCATCAGTCGATTCTTACCATTCCATTCAGATACTGGTGACCCTTCATCACTCGAGCTGCAAAGTTTTGGATTGTACCACTTAATTTTGCTGTAAACACGTCCACAAGAAACCCAGGGATTTACCATGGTGGGCAAATTGTAATGTGACTAATGTTATACAATGTCAGCAAGCAGCTGCGTCTCTGGGGTTTCTGGAAAATTTTACAAGAAAGTAATTTGACAGATGAAAAATCCACAAATTAAGTTCATGTTTGGTTACCTTTCTATTTATCCAGCATCAAAATCAATGTTGCATGGAAGTTGGAAAACTGAGTGGAGCCAACAATCCAAGCTCGATGGATCTCCATGAATCCCGTCAAAAAATAGTTTAGGAACTTGTAAAGTGTTCATATTAGTTCATATAATTACTCCGAAATCGGATAATAGTTCCACAATGTAAACAGACAACCCTCCCCCATTCTGACCCAGCACGACGATTTTTTAAGTATTTTTGGGGGATTATGGGGGGAATTGTAGGGGCTCTAGGAAATTCTGCAGCGGCGTGGCGCCGCCGTAGTGGCGCGCGCAGCCAATGCGGCGGCCTTTCCTTCTATCATTCCTCGTTTTCTTCCCATCCGTATCACATCAGTCTTGGCGTTGTGCTTGCATGATAATTCTGAGAGAGTATTTTGTGCAGGGCAACGTGCTGAAACAAGCCGAAGTGAGTTGTGGAGTTGAGCGAGTCGGAGACATCACAATTTTGGAGCAGTCCACTCGCTGAAAGCGAGTAAAAACATCAAAATTCCTCGTCAAAGTGCAAGCATGAAGAAGAAGGAGGTCAACGAGGAGGAGGAATTCTCCGGCGAAGAAGCCGAGGATGCGGAAGAGGATGTCAACTCTGAAGACGACTGGACTCCCGGAAACAAGGAGGTGAGAACCGTCCTAACCTCTATCACGAACCTCGTTTTCGGTTCGTCGGCTTTCCTCAAATTTACCCTTATCCGCCTTAGCATCACAGTAACCCGATACCTTATTCATTCATCTTTCATCTGTCGGACTTGATTCAATCATTTGATGGTACTTTTTAATATCGCAACCATAGCCTCTCCCGCGTTGTGTTTCTTCGCAAACACCGCGAGCGTCGAACCCGCGCGCGCATAGCAAACCGTCGTTGAGGGAGACGTTCGATTTTTTTCAATATATTAGCACGATACAATTTACTTATCAATTAGAGTGGATATGACGAGGGTTCTATCTTGGCTACTATTTATTGGATTAGCATCGTGACGAAATTTATTTTTCAACGTATCGAAACGTGATGAATGGCGTCACTTAGGATTTAGAAACGCTACAATAACGGCGCCATTGACCGGCCGGCGACACGAGACGACAGTACATGCACGCGGTTGAATTTCAACTTCCTTTCGTTTTCCCCTTTCCACTCTTCACCTCTCGTTATTGTTACACAGATTACGGCTTCCCAGCCTTATACTTACTTCGCGCGCCTACAAGATTATTTAAAGGAATGTTTCTCGTCTCTGTCATGGTTTCAACATTTTTCTTCCACCTTTTTTGATTCATTAGTGAATCTTGCTAAGATGATCATGCACTTCTTGCTGTATTAATAATAACCCATTATTACTTCTTCAATCTATCTTGCAAAGTGTAATGACACTTCGTTATCAATAAGAAGGGTTTCAAACTAACGAAATAGGATTTTTATTTCCCTTGATTTTTTACAGAGTGGAGGGGTCAAAAAGAGGCCACAAAGAGCTGCCACAAAAAAACGTCAACATTCTGAAGAAGAGGAAGAAGATGATGAGGAGGAAGAAGAAGAGGAAGATGAAGAGTCCGATTCTGATTCAAATAAGAAAGCTGCCAAAAAGAAGCCAAGAGCTACCAAAAAGCAGAAAGAAGAGGAAGAGGAAGAAGAAGAAGATTCAGATGAGAATGATCTCAATGATACATCTGGAGTTCCTCCCAAAGACTTCACAGTGAGTTGTTTACTATGAAATCTCCATTCTCAAAAGTATAGGCAGAGAATTGAGCACGCCTTCATTCTGAGAAGAATTGTCACACATATTCTTCAATTTTTCCAGTCTGGAGCATTTGTGGTGGCTAAAGCTGATATCACCGGTGATAAAGATCCCACACTTTGGAGGATAGATGGAAAGGCCCTTCTCCAAAAGTATTTACCTTTCAAAGAGGATGGTAAAACTCTGTACAAAAGCACATCAACGGTGGGTTATTTTCTGCTATTCTCTTCATGAACTATTTTACAGTAATTTGAGAAAAATGAAGTTCTACCTCAGTGACATGGAATGTCTTGAATAACTATGAGACTTTCTTGTTCCAATTGAAAGTCATTTATTTCTCCAAATTTGCATTTTCTAATTTGATTTGCAGTACTCTGGTTGGTCTGTCAATAATAAGGATAAGTACATAGCAGCACAAGTGACATTCAAGTTGCAAAGTAGACAAGAAACAATTGTTGAGCTTCACCTGGATGCAGAGAAGTCAGAGCAAACTGCAGTGAAGTAAGTCATTTTCTTCCTAGTATCCAGTTGACTGATATCTCTTTTTTATGCCATGGTAATTTTTCCAGGGATGAAAAAGAAGAGTGAATGGAAAGATCGAAGCTGTTTTATATCATTAAGGTCACCCTCTGACAAGTTCAAATTCTGGAGCAAGAATTGAGTCGAGTACGAATGTGGGACTAACGATGCATTTCCAATTAGTTCTCTCGACTCTTGAAGTCGTTTTCATTCAGTCCATAGCGTGATATTGGATGAGTTCGGGGAGTAATCATTCGGTTGAATCGTTTGGAGATACCAAAAGTGTCCAGTTCGGAGAAGTCACGCTTAACAGATGCAGGCGACTAAGTATCTTTTTGCTCTATTTGTAATACTAGTTTTTACCATATCGACTCGCTTGTCCCAAGATGTTGATTGGATTTGATATAATTATTGTTTTGTCGTGTGTCTGAAAGACCAATTAAGTGCTGAGGAGCCTCATAGTGTTGATTGAACGAAAATATCTTTCATTCGTGTAATTTAAGACGAGCTTCGGATTCAGTCTATGCTAAATTTTTTCAATTCTCTCTTTAAAAATGTTGTGTATTTTTTTTTTTATTGATTTACTCCATTTATATGTAATCCTCGACAATGTTTTAACGTGTCAATTTGTGAAAGATAACAAGTTGAGTTCAAATAATAATCACCTATTTCAACATCTGAGATAATTTATTATGTACATCCTACAAAATGAGATGATAAGTCATCTTCTGATTCCTTGCCTCATCCCAACATCCAACTTTGCTTTAATAATGAGGTTAAACAGAAACACTCAATATAAAGTATGGTATTCAACGCGATAACAAAGATCGATTTTCAATGATATTCTCGTGCTTAATTCATTAATCAACCAGTACGTGGTTTGTACGCATAAATTGATTGTCTAAGGTCATAATCACTTGAAATAGGCGAGATTTAAATGGACTTTTTAATTTATCCATAGGGGTTCTATCATTACTTTCTCGGAATAAAAATTCGATTGTCACCCTTCTGTAAAGACATTAGAACAGAACGCAAGTAACTTGAGTGATTGGTCTTTGATATTTTTTCTATGATATTGCAGGGTTTTGAAAGACGATTGAGAGTGCGTGATAAAAATCTATGTAACAACTATTAGAAAAATTCTCTCAGCTCTACACTAATGAGCTATCTTGATTTTTCGAATCCGAAAGTACGTGATACATGATGTGTTCAATGGATTATGTTCGTTCGCTTTCTAGGATTCACTCGCATTCTCGGATCGAGATAGAAAATGGGCGTTTAGTCGCCCTAATACCGAATAATAGAATAGTTGCACTCAGCTCGTGGGTCCGCTTTAGGGCACGGGTGAGATTTTTTGCTTTCTCGAAGAGAAAGTATTGTATCGGTGCGGGAATTTTTGCAAAAAAATTTTCCGAATTTTCCATTTTTGACCCTTTAATTAGAACAGTAGCCAAATGAAAGTTAGTCCATCTTATTCTTCTCACCGAGATCTATAAAATGGTACCCCTATACTTTCCCCATCTCGAATACAACGCTCTCTGTGAAATATTTTCAAACACGCATTGCTTATGTCCGTATGTATGTGTGTCTGTATGTTGTCTTCCCTTTGTCACGCGATAACTCCTGAACCCCTGGATCAGTCTTCTTCAAACTTTGAGGGTTTGGTCTAAATTCGATCAGCGATAAGCCCAGTCTCTTGACAACTCCATACTCTTAATACTCCCTCTCCCACATTCAACTGATTGCCTAAATTTCAACACCATTTTCAGACCTTGTTGGTCCAAATGTTCTAACACCTCCGATTCTCAATATGAACGGTCGCTCATTTTTGTCCAAGAATTCCTTGATCGTTCTAGAGAGATTGGTTGATACGGAATTTTGATAAAAATTTTCATTTTTTCAAATTGAATTTTTTTATTTCACGTTCTATGTCACTCGAAATTTAGCCAACGCCTGTATGGATCTCTCTGAAAATTTGATACATTATTCAGCTTCCTTGGGCGGTGGGCCCAGTCATTTTTTACTTTTATCTGCGGATCCATATTGATACAAATTGTCGTTTTTATATGAATTTCACTTTTCGTCTTCAAATTTTTTCATGAAAAATTTTTGACCTTTCCTTTTTTGACCCCCTAGCTCAATCCTTACCTAAACGAACATTGATTTACTTCATTCTACTTGCCGAGATCTATCAAATGGTACCCCTATACATCCATTTCCGATTACATAGCACAGTCAGTTAATTATTCAAAAGTAAACCTTGTGTGTGTCCATATGTATGTCTGTATGCATGTTGTTTTCTCATTGTCATCGTATCTCTCCTAAACCCTTCTATCAATGTCCAAAAAAATTTCAGGATTTGTTTTCAATGTATCAGTGATGTCCCCATTTCAATGTCAGCTCCTCACTTCTTATAATCCGTATATCAAGAAAAATTGACTATAATACATCAAGAATTATTATTGGACCATATTTGTCCAAACGATCCAGCATCCAATCATCACCATATAAACCTTTCTGTGATCGACTTAAAATATCTCTTTTCATTCTAAATAGATTAGTTAATACGAAATCTCGATCATAGTTTCCTTTTTCAAAAAAAAAAGTAATTTTTTAATTTCTAGTTTCATGATACTTGTAATCTTAGGGTGATGACAGACAACCCGCCACGACGCGATTCTCATGCCATTTCACGACACGACACCTCCCGACACGACACGTAATTTATTCCGATGAAGCCAACCATCGATGGATTTGATAGAACCAGTCATGGGTTGTGAAAATGAATCCAATCCATCGATAGTTGGGTTCACCAAAATGAATTATGTGTCGTGTCGAGTGGTGTCGTGTCGTGAAATGGCATGAGAACCGCGTCGTGGCGGGTTGTCTGTCATCACCCTTACAAAGGCCATTCGTGGATCTTTTGGAAATTCTGAGTCGTCGTTCAACTTTCGCGTTCCATGGGCCCTGATCCAAATTTACCCCAGAAATATTTCTCACTTCAATTTGGAATTTTCTCTCACTAAAAAATTAATGCGTAGTCATTTATTGGAAATAATAGAATCTTGAGTGATAAGTGAATTCCCATGCGAGTAATTGATATGAATATAAGGTTTATGATTGTTATCACAAAGGTGAAAGAATTATATCCGATAATAAAAGTTAATGACAGAAAGTTGGATCTGAATTCGAATGAATATCAAAAATTAACCCATACAAGTTTTCATGGTTTTAAATGATTGAACGGTTAACAGGAAACGAGAAAGCATTCTGCAAATGTCTTTTTGCAGCGTATTTCTGGTTGTACCAGCGCAAAATTCATTCTCGTGCCCCGAAACAGCCACACCTCGCATACGCCCATCTAATATATATTTATATAATTTAATGTAAACAGTCGGATTGAGTATAAGTTCAGCTCGACACGAGCTATTTAATGATAGTCTTAGACAATATGAACGATTGTTGCAACATTGCGAGAGCAGGCGTAGGCCCTCTGACTGGTCCCTATATAACTATATCCAAATCGTTATTTCGACTCGGAGACTCAGATTTCCACCTCCTTTCTCTTATTTTGAATAAACGGGCAGTACATTTTCAGTAAAATTATTGATTATTATCTACGAAGCAAGTCGCTCTCGACTCGTGCATCAATTGCACAAAATTGTACTTAGGATTTTTTGCGAGTGAGAAAAGTCACGATCGATTATATCGGTCGAGACATGAATTGGTTCAACTAGTTTAGGAAAATTCTTTCGCATACCTACATATCGAGTACGTGCATATAATCATCGAAAAGATTACGTTCTGGTCTAACAAAATGCAGACAATTTCAAAAACCCGACATGATAAAACGACGAGTATCAGGATCAAAATCCTGGCTCAAGTTTGACATGAAGTACGCTACTGAGCATTTCCTTAATCTCGGCCATCTCTCGCCTGCTGCGAGCTACCGTATCTTCAAGTTTCTTATTTTTCTGCAGAACCTTTTCCATTTCTCGCCAGCATCCACTAGGTCTTCCATAGCAGCAGCTCGTATCCTGTTCATTGGAACCAGCCGCCTCATCTTCGAGTTCACACTGCCTCCTACTTCTGTCGGGCCTGCCGCAGTGTGTGCAGTGCTGATCGGTCGAACTCGTAGGTTCAATTTTTGGATTCCTTCTCAAGCTTCTTCTTACGAGTTCGTGCTGATGCTGTTTTTCAATGCGCCTAATATCATCTGCTGCAGAGGCACTGTACCTTCTGGCCTCGCATCGTTCCTCGACGTTATGATTGTTATCTACGAGAGGGTGAAGTTTTTCGTTTGTGCAGGTATCGCTGGGATCATCTTCTGTTTGAGCAATACTGGTGGTAGAGGTAAACACGGCTTCAAGGCAAATGTGAGAATCGCTCGTAGTTGCTGATGTTTGATCGTCATGAGTAATGGGGCTGTGCTTGCGAGATCTGATGCAGCTTCCTGCACCGCTACTTCGAGAACGACTTGTTGTGCTTTCGCTTCGCAAATGTCGACGCTGCAGACGATGTCGACGGTGCACGTGTTGTACTGTCGGGGTTTCGTGCTGATGCTTTGATTGAGTTTGGTCCCTATTGCCTCCCAAGTATCCGAATACGTCGTCGCTTTCCTGTGAAGAGCTCCTCGCTATTCCCGGTTTGATCTCTATTAGGTCTCCGTCCCGTCCGAAGGCGAACGACCTTTGACCTGTAATTGAATTTTAAGGCTATTACAATTCGTTCAGATACGGATTCCTACTTCCCACTTAATCTTTCACTATCTAAAGAGACAAAGAGTTTATTTGGATTTCATCAAAATTTATTTTTCCTTTGGACTGCAAGATGAAAATTTTCAAATATGGAGATAAACTTAGCTCATTAACGCCTAAAATGACACTTTTATAACATAATTTTGGGTTTCGCATTCGAGTGCAAAATGGCCCTCAAAAAAATTCAAAGTGCATGAATTCGACGTGAAATTGGCAGAACTTTCGAAATATGTGATAAAATTCCCGTTCGAGGAGATCCTGAAGAGCTACATCCAATTTTTAGCGAGAGAATACGATGAAATTCATGCGAAATCGTGTTTAGACGGCTATTTTGTTTCCCGAAATCGATAGCCATAAAACCTGTCCTTGAGTCCTGAACTATAAAATCTATGGGTCAGAAAAAAATCCTTGTCCCAAGATATCGACTGAAACGAAGAAAGGTTTTGGAACGCCTTTTGATCGCCATTAAAAGCTCTCAACCCTTTCGTTCTCAATTCTGAGCATTGAATAGCTTCTGAAGAAAATATCAGATATCATGTTTCCGAACTAAGATTGTTCATTCCTCCAGAGTCTGTCAGTGTGATCAGAATTAGGACAGGATAACACGTGAAGCGAGTCTATTATGGGCATACTTACGCGGTCGGAAGCTTGTCCGGTTTGATGCTATTCCAGATGTTAATGAAGCATACTAGTATTGTTACACTCAAGTAAGAAGTCTGTAAATTTGATATTTAAATGTCTCGAGTGACATCGTATCGATTTCACGATGACAATGGATTTGAAATGAAGATTATCCAACTAAAGATTTATTTTGATAAAAATACGGACATTTCTCGCTTCAAACGTTATCCTATTCTGATTCTAATCACAGAATCTAAAAGAACAGATAATTTTACGTCGAAAACATGTCATGTGATAGTTTTTCAGAGGCTGTTTGATGCCCAGCATGAGGATTGAAAAGAGCGAGAGGTTTTCATGACAACGAAAAGGCGTCCCAACACTTTGTGTTTCGGTCAATATCTTGAGCCCAGATACGTTTTGAAATTCTTTTGACCCATGGATTTTGTTGTTCAGGATCCAATAACACGTTTTTTTGAACCCCAAAGCCACAGCTATCGATTTCGGAGATCAAAATGCAGTCTAATTGAATGAAAAAATCGTATTTTTTGGCAAAAAATTGACTATAGCTCTTCAGGACTGCCTCAAACGTGAATTTTCATCAAATATTTCGAAAATTCGGACAATTTTACGTCAAGTAACCCAAATTTTTGGGGGGGGGGGCTATTCCGCGCTCAAAAGCGAGCCCCAAAATAAGGTCATAAAAGTGTCATTTCAGGCGTTAATGGGTTAACAGAATTTTTAAATGTATCATTTACTAAGACAGCTTTTAAAAATCTTTCAAAGAATGGCCACCCATTGTGTGAAAAATCTAGTCAATGGGTAATAGATTCACAGAGCCGGCGTTACGAATCTCTAAAAAGTTTCGAGGAATATGCTCGAATATTCACGAATACTTTGGTTGATTGTACCGAAGAAAACGATGGATCATCCATCCAAAACAGCATGAAATGTGATAATAATTCATTTATGTATCAATCCTCTCAGTGAGTATAAAAAACATCTAACAAAACGGAAAAATTTCTATACGGCAGCTGGACTACAATATTTTTGATCGAATGAGTAGATGGGCCGCCATCTGACCTAAGACATAGAATTAGTTTTTGAATTTGTGAGCATTTCTCAAAAATCGAAAGTCTCATGGAAAGGTATCGGTATTGTCTGCATCAATCCCAGGGCCGCATTTTACGAAATATTATGCCTTCTTTCTGTCATAATTCTGAGCGATACTTGCTCTAGATATCTGCTTAGTAATCGTGAATAAACCAAGCAAGCAGTTGGAATAGTAGAACAAATCTCGACTAGTAACCAACGAGATGAAAACATAGAAACTCTCTTCGTTTACAAGATTTATTTTGTGTATGCATCGCTGTTCTCTATTGCTTCGTCATTTTATAAATAGCCAGGTCAGCTATTCCTTTCACTGATCCATGAATCAGATTCTTCCCGTATACCCAGTGAGTCTAAGTGAAGCAATGCATCGATTTTATTCGGAATTTTATTTTCTATAAGAGGATCAGTTATTTGTTTTGTTGCTTCCCTGACCACGATCACATAAACTATCCAAGATGTAAGCACGCATGGATCTGAGATTGAAGCTAAAATATACTATTGAACAAAATAGAAAAATAAGTAATTAATTGAACACTGTGGGGCACATATCGACTTTTCAAAAATTGCACATCGTGAGTCTTGCAACTCCTAATTATTGACACAAGTCACAAATAAAAACGAATGCGTTTAATCCATAATAACGCTAATTTACTCAAAACAGATTTGGAGCGATGCCAACGTTGATATGATACCATGTGATCTGGTCCACATGCAAGAATATGCTGTTCAAAGAAATTATATAGTTGTGGATGTTTCATGAAACTGTTTCAGATAATTGTTGTACGCAATCAGATTAACTCAACAGATTGTTCCGATTGCATGACCAAAAAAGTGCAAAAGTCATTTCTCTAGATCATTACACGCACTTACGAATCAGCTTTTATAGAAACTCCCAATAGCAATACGAGTGGCTAATAAAGTCGCACTACTGAATTAGGAGTCTGTCTTGTGTTAGAAAACACCTTAGGAGAGAAAGGAATGACTTGCTGACCGCGACCTCCTATAATAGCTACTGGCGCTAAAACGGACACATTAGACAGCAGCACGCAATGATAGCTCTTTACAAGTTATAAGACTTGAATCGTTAAACGATCAGATTGCGAGTCACCCCTCATTAAAATTCCATCGTTCCAGATCGAATTAACTACTCTCTTGTGATCATCCGCACGCTTAATCCCATTCAATTCGAATAACACGTTGAAGTGATGTTTAACAGAAAAATGTTATTTGATGTAAAAAAAAAAATATCTAAAATATTGTTGGAATGTATACCGATGATCATGCGTTTGTTGCGCATGTCCGGACTCTTGGATCTGGGTCTGTCGAGATATAGACGATTGTCTGGTGAGAGAACTGACAATCTGCTGTTGTCCTGAGGTGGTAACGGATACGTCTCCCCGCTGCTGTTGCTGCAGTGATTGTTGTTGATGTTGTTGTTGATATTGTTGTTGTTGTTGTGATGTAGACACGATAGGGTTGCTGCCTCCAATTCTTGAGTCTCGTGTTCTCGTAGACGCTGCATGATCTTCTGTACTATTTCGGAAGGTGCTACGTACGGTGATCCTGTAGAAGTACCCCATCAAAAATTAGTCTTTGGAATGTTGGATGAATATTGCACTCAAAAATAGT
Organism: Eretmocerus hayati; assembly: GCA_029851415.1. Classification (NCBI taxonomy): domain Eukaryota; kingdom Metazoa; phylum Arthropoda; class Insecta; order Hymenoptera; family Aphelinidae; genus Eretmocerus; species Eretmocerus hayati. The sequence continues at coordinate 156,990,186 of CM056741.1, forward strand.
ACGATCGAGGCTGATTCTCGATCAACGTTGTCGAACTAGATATCGATCGTAATCATCGATTTTTTAATTGCATCTATGTCAGCCTCGATCGCAAAATGCAAATCAAAATATAATGCCTAGAAAAATTATAAAACGTAACGGATAAAAAGCTCACAGGATCAAAAACTCAAAAAGAACATGCTCTGTCTTGACAATATTCCATAGAAACCTGACAGGTGATTGAATTAACAGATAATTAAGCTTCTGAAATCATTTTTCATGACGCTATAGCATAGATGAAGTTGAATGTAACGAATAATTTACGATAGAGAGTGAAAATTTTTTCATTCTTTTCGATGCATTCGTGAGCTACGAACAATTAGTAAGTCTACTCATTCTCCTCACGCTACCACAGAGTGAATGCGTGCACGTGTCGGATTTCAATTTAGATCATAGTTTTATTTTTACCTCGTATCCAAATTTATTCTAGCTAGATTGAATTAATGATTCAAAAATGCAAGAAAAGAAAACACTTTTGCAATTCATCTTGCTTTCAATTATAAAGTAGGATATTTTGATTCGCAACATCAACGAAAAAGAACGCGGGCAGCAGTGAACTTGATCCTACAATTTCAGAAAAAAAAAATCATTATTTATCTTAACTCGCTAAAAATAAAAGAGCCTCATCACGATTTTCAACAAGATTTTGCCGCTCAAAAGTATTTTGCTTTTTTTCCTCCCATTTCTTCTGAGCGATATATCTAAGCACACGCTGATTGCTCAGTCACTCAATTCCAAACCTCTATAACTGAACAAAAAAATATCGCAGATAGCATTATAAGTAGCGCGCAGTTAATGCAGACTGCAAAATTGATAGCCAATAAAAATGAGCGACAACACATCTCTAAGAGAAAAACTTCCATTTCGATACTTACTCAATTTCTAAGAATATCATACAAAAACTGCTAAACATGAGACGACTAATGCGTGAAAATAATAATTATTCCAAGACACAAACCAAACAAAAATGTTAGACATGCTTTCAAAGAAGAAAATGATAAGTATGCACATAAACGAGATACATTTGAAAAAGATACTTTATCGGGCGCGTGTCTACATCGGAGTATAAACTGAGAACAAAATTCAACTACTTGTACACTGATGTGTGAAAAAAATATTGCTAGATGCATGAAACAAAGAGGGAAATTTCAGATATTCAGCACTCATATTAGGATATTTTTAACATTTTTGTCGAAAAACGTGGTGACTCTAACTCGAATTGATTGAAAACTAGAAAAATCCAGAACTAATGACAAACTATAATATATTCGTATACTCAATATCAATCTATGTGACTTGTCGCTGTGTAAAGGTCGTATTTCACTCAAACTCACTCTCGAGAAGATTTATTGCGAGAATCTAGATTCGAGGTCTCATAGAATACAGGCGCGAAATTTTTTTCCGCTCTGACCTCCTTTTCCATCTGACAGCAACATAAATCGATCAAAAGAGTGTGTTGACCCGACTAATGATATCAAAAAAATTAAAAGAAGAAAAACTATAAAATATAATACATCAATTACTGTGTACGGTGGCATGAAACAACATCAATAACTACTGATGATATTGCAAATGATTTTTTTCATCCAATGAAGAAGACTTACGAAGCCACTGGGTCCAGAATATCGTCGGCTTCGAGGTCGAGTATGGCGCCTCCGAAAGCTCGGCGCGCTGACTTCGCTCCCTACAAAATTTCGAAACATCGATTTTCGCCGTGTCCTACTTTCGACAGTTTCAACATTTTTACACGTATTTCAAGATCCAGACGACTCGCGACGATGCTACAACGTATATACATATACACGCGTAGAGTGATTTAAAGTATCTGTCTACCGAGTTTGTTTCTACTTTGCTAATCCGGGGGGAGACGAACGATCAAGAGGACGTTGCTTCCGACTAGGAAAATGTTCTCAACGATGGTGAAAAAATACCCAATGTTGTCTTTCCAAGAATTTTTTCGATGCCTGCACTTTGATTTGTTTGCGGTGTGATCACAAGGGGAAAGTCAGACACCTACATTTGTTTTATTTAAATCCAAATACGATGGAAATTCTTCAATTCTCTATGCAATTACATAGACTATTTGCAATTTTTCTTGCTTTCAAGATAGGAAAAGAATTTTCTGAGGGAATTCTGGGGATCCAGAGTTCTGGAGAGGAATTCAAAAACATCATCACTAAGCAAATGTTTTTCGTTCAGCTAAAAATTTTGTTATCAACTGCATTACAAATCAAACGAGATGCAAACATTCTAATAACTGCACTACCAAATGTGAGATATTATGTTAGTCGCAGCAGAGCGTTAAGATATGCGTCGTCATGTGTAAGTTTTATGCTTAGATTTGAAAATTATAATGAAAGATTAAGCTTTTGTCTCACAAGTTAAGGAACTCAAATGCAAACACGACCGAGAAATGATTCATCTACTTGCCATCCAATGACTTTTCTGTGTAAACGTAGTTGAGTAGATTCCCCATCACCTTGTAGACCAAAACACATACGAGTTAAATTAATATGCCCCTCTGATACACATGATACGGGATGATTTTTAAAAACATGAACTATTTTTGATGCCGTCAATTGAAAGAGTGCCATTGATGAACCAAGCAAGGGGGTTCAATTAAAAGAGAATGCAGCCATAATATGAATGCTGGAAAATGAATAATCAAGTATCCATCGAATCTCTATTCATTAGTCTGGATACTGCCATGTACGGTTCGTGATATTCATTTCTGGAGCTCGTAAAGTTTTTCGAAATCTGCGCTTTCAATGATTCACGTACGAGTCATTTCCGAGCGTTGAACGTCGCAGAAGATTCGAAAGCATTCGTCGAAGACCTGTCTTCACTTTCGAATTTATGCTGATCGATTCCGGGTTTTTATCATTGCCTTATTCAAACCCATCACTACCAAAAGTTCAAATCCCATTGATCCTTCCATCGATTTTTTTTTCGAAATAGCTTGCGGTATTAGAGATTTCCAATTAATTGAGTTAAGAATGAATTTACAGGAAAAATTACACGAGACAGCGGGTTTTTTGAGAGAGAAAATATACGAGGGAAATCGACTGCGAATAGTCCATCACCAAAATTGTTTGATATCAGAAAAAATTCAACACATCTTTTTCTGTTATCTTTGGAATTCCCAAATTACTTCAGATTACGTCGACTCGCAAAACAATCGTGAAAAACGAAACAAAATATAATACTCCCAGAGATCTCAAATTTCATTGACGCATCTTTCTCATGAAAAAATTTCCTGATTCAAATAAAAGAGTATTTTGGGCACTCACTAAGAACATTCCAAGCTCCTCGCAAAATTACCCATGGGTATGCTGCAGCACAAAATTTGAAAGAAGAGCTTTGACGTAAAACGAGCCCGAGAGATTTGTTATTCATCGCGTTCGCGTATACCCTCTTTTCTAAAGATTTGAATGAGCAACACTAATTATCGATTCACCTAAACTCTATAATAAAATATTCCTCTAAAAAATACCCTTCTTCCCACCGAGAGACCTATCCCCACAACAGATAATCACACTCTTATATAAATACTGGACTGAAAATCTCACCAGTAAGTCCGCGATATCCAAGCGAAGCTGAATCAAAAGACTCGCAGCTCTCCTGTTGGTGTCTAACAAAATCATCTATGGCAATACCCTTAAGCCTCGATGGTTGCAAAAACCTCTTTGGTATCCTCGATAATGGTCCACTTTCTTGTTCACTGCTAGGACTACCACCAAAACCAAGGCTTAGAAGTACTGCTTCAGGATCGGCCCTTCGAAGTTCCAAAAGACTTTCCACACTGCTGCAATGACTGCTGTCCGATTGGAAACTCGGATCTCTCGCCAACCTCGCATTCGCACTCCTGTACGACGTTGTGGCTCCATTTCTGGAGCACATCAATAGATTTTTTAGTCTCAATTAACACTTAATCACCACAAACGAAAAGAGGTCTAGGTAGATTTGTAATTCCATTTCTGTAGGAAGAAGCACTACTGTGTCAGATCGATGTTTTGGATAGAATAATGCGGCTCATTCGAAGACGAGTGCGGAAGGATGCGGCTATTGCAAGGTCATACTTTTCGCGGGTTCATCCGCAGGAAAAAAAAAACACGAGTACCAGAATGAAACTTTCGTACTGTCACGAGAGCAGCAACCGACTATTTTACTTCTAAAATAGTAACTCGTAATTTCTTTAGCGAGACCGCTGCGCTGGCTTACGCAAATGTTGGACGTTGACGCAAGGTTTTGTTGAACTTCTCTTGATGACCACGCTGCAATTTGTATATAGCACGCACGAGCAATTTTCAAAAGTCACGGTTCATTCATGAATTTGAAAGTTAATCTCTGAATTAATGGAGGTTGTTTAGTGGAACTTTAATTCGGCAGTTGGAATCATTGCAATGACTAGCTCTACGATTTTGGTGAGAGAAATTCAGCAGATTTTATTCGAAAACAATATTTTCTAGTGAATAGCATTGATTGAAAAAATTAAGACAAAAATCGCGTCGACGAGCGACAGAATTATTATTTATCATGTTCGAAGTGGTATCTGTTTAGAGCATCGTGAAAGGCAAAAACAGCCACGCGGTTATTTGATACATTTAAGATCATATACAAGCACAATAACTCCGGAATTCTCAAAAGATCGCGATAAGAGAATAATTTTTCACATATGGACCTCGTTGAATTGAATCAAGATAACAAGTCACTGGGCCTAGATTATTATCAAAAGAATAATTTTTATTTTATTTCTCTCAATATAGAAAAATATTATTATCGAATGACGTCAATTGCCAAAACACGTATACAGGAGACATTACAAACTGAATTATTATTTCAGAGAATGGATTGACATGAAAGTTAATGGAGACCATCAAAACTTCAAGTCACGCTACGTTTACTTGATCGACATGCAAACAGTCTATACCCTAATATCAACAAGAGCATGTAACTCTTCGTCTCTCTGAAGCGTCTATAATGGGATCTTTCGTTTATCCAAATCGATCAGAGAAACGAAAGACAGAAAAATTTAAAGTTCGCCTGAGTTTGAAAAAATATCAATGAATGATGATAAATTTACACTTCTGGCGGGAACTTGCTCGGAGGGAATCGATCTAGACTTTTTCCTCAAAGGAAATGAAAGTTTATTCCTCATTAAGAGATTGTGATTATTGAACGAAACTATACAGGAAGAAAATGTATAATGATAAAACCTATTACGATTAAATCAATTATGCCATTGACGTATACTTGTCGTTCGAAAATATCATTTCCTCCAACTAATAAAAATGAAATTTAGTTCCTAGCGAAATTTTGAGATGCTTCCACGATAAGAATGAACTCCGAATGAATTTATCAAGTTGAAGTCAATCAGGTTGAAGCGACGTACTTGAAGTAATTCACGCGAAAATTTCTCCGACTAAGTCTTCTATACTTAAGCATTCTGGAAACTTTTGAGATGAAGTCCAACATAGATTCCGACCGACTCAAAAAAGTAGCTGATTAGAGTGTTCATATCGCTAACCGGTCCTAACTTTAGCGAAGATTGCGCGTTATCTGTTCATGACCGGGTAGATTCTATTTTTTTACGAATTGTGCAATAGAAGCAAGAATACACGAAAACCCTAAATTAGACAGTATTACATGACTAATTAGCTACAATTTCTACTCGTTAACTTAAATTTTTGAATAAATAAGAAAGTTGTATGAAGTAATAGAATAAAAGTCACATGACGTAAAATAGAAGGCTCAAGTTGGCATGGCAACTTTATACAAATTGCCTTCAAAATCCTACATTGAATTGACATTAACTCAGTAAAATGTGATTTCCATGTTGAATCCCAATAATTTGGTTTTATCCAAAGTATCAGTAGACAGTATTGAAATTCCACATCATAACAATCAAGATCAAATTTTCTGAATGCTTGAGTATTTGGATGAGCACAATTATACTTTTTTATTTGAGTGGTGTGTATTTTTGGATTGCTTTATACTATTTGAAGGTGTTTATTAACTCAAGTATGTGCAATTTGATGATACTTTTGAACAGAGAGTTTATTTTGAGTCTCTGAAGATCTTTATTTTACAATTCAAGTTACTAATTTGCACTCAAGCATTATGCTCATCATCCAAAGGGGCTTAGCGTATTAAATAATAGAATAATATGATAAATTGGCATCTGTTATCTTTGGTTGTAAAATTGAAGTATTTTATGATTCTTACCTTGATATATTTGAGCATGTTATTAATGGTGAGCTAGGGGTTGTAATAGGAGTAACTACAGTCATATTGTGATGACTGATGTGGTTCTTCTTCTCAGTGAAAACTTGTTGAGGACATTCAGAGATGGACGATTCTGCATCAACTGATAGACTCTGCTGTCCAACAATGGATCCTAAGTTGGCATCAGAGGATTTAACAGGTGATGGCAGAGAATCAACCCATTGCTGAACTGGACTTGCACGACGTCGCATCTCCCAAATTCCTCTCAGCCAGCTTGACACTTTTATGACTGTTTCTCTGCCAATATTCTCTATCATAGAATTGAAACATCCCAATTGATGAATGATCTTTTCCTTTCTAAGTGGCAAGGCATATATGAAAGGGGCAGGGAAGTTCCAAAACTGGTTGAACTACTCCTTGAAACTACCGATAGAACCATGCTGAACTATTGAGTAATAGAAGTAGATAATCATGAGGGTACTCTAAGTATGTATACAGGAGTATCTACTGAAGAATTTTCAGTCTATTCTAATTACCTGGTTCCATAATTTCATGTTAGCTTGAAATGGAAGCAAATATTGTAACCATAAAACAAATAGCCTATTAAATGCTCTACTTCTAATTGCCTTCAAAGTATTCATCTGGGCATTCTCATAACTTCAATCTATGATTCAATCCATAAGAATTCATAGTTGGTTGATTCTATTGACAGTCTGGATAACATATCTGTAATTGTCGCATGGATTTCATAGACAGTCTAAGAAAGTCTGAGAATGGCAAAGCTGAAACCTGATAATCAGACTTTGGACACAGTTGAGAAGCATTTTTACACAGCTCATAAATATTGAACAGAGTTCAGGCTCTCCTGACCCTTCCATTCACAAAAAATTCAAAGTATAGAGCAAAGTAAAATAGCTTTTATGGTAGATTAGAGCTCAAGATATCAAGAGTTTGCTCACAAGGGAAAATTTGCTGCGAGAGAATGGTTTGAAAAATTAGCTTGATCAACTTGAAGTTATTCGAGATTCAGAAAACTCTGGGAGAAAGACAATTTTGTGAGAACATGGGAAAGCAAGATGTTCTTAAGATTCCATGAATTTGAAAGTCTATAAATCCACAATTCACAAAATTTTGACACAAATGTGCATCCATACATACATAGAAAGCATCAGCCATACAAAAATAGTAAGTATTATATGTAATTACTTGTACAATATCAGAGAAAATGATATGGGTGGAAATTATTGGCCTGTGAATTAATTAAAAGCACATATACTTACAATTGCTACTGATAGATGCGAGCAGATCAACTTCTGCTTGGAGCTTGAAGCTGGTGACAGGACACGCTATGAGATAAATTCATAAAGGAATTCATCTGCAGTTCTAAACCATACAACAAACATCAATTCTCTAATGCCGTCGAAGCAAATTGATCTAAAGCTTTTAGAGATTGAAAGTGACTACTATGCAGCTACCCTCAATCACCACCTGTTTGCATATTGCATACAGGTCAAAATCAATCACGTAATATCAACACCATATACAACATCAACAAACACTTTCATCGTATCACATCAACAATTACCTCGAGGATTTCTCAACGAAGGAAGTGCACATCATCACGTCTTTAGCTCCACACCGAAAACAGTACCGAAAACACTTATCACAAACAGCAGCTGACGAACAAACTGTGGCAGTTGCTCTCTTCTCGCTCGTGATGAACCGATCGACTGATGATGATCAATGAGTGTATATGAGAGGAGCTGCGGCCTGCGGTGCGGGTTGTCCAGAAAAACTCAAGCATCTGAGCAGACGAGAGAGTGAAAGAGACAGAACTTGTTCAACACCTTGAGCGCCAGTATTTGTCGCAGTATTGGTGTAATCGTGTGATCACATACATTTGTATAAGAGATTCCGGCCCTATATATAAATATATATGGCAAATAGATAGGATGTCACAGTGCCGTCGCAATTTCAATGCTGCGCTCACGTGGCCCTCCATGGCCCCGTTGTGTACCCAGGCGCGTCGGCTGCTGTTATGATATTTGATGGCTGCGTTTGCAGATCTGCTAGATCATCTTTCGCTGGAATATTTCTCAGTTTTTCTGAAATCCGGGGTGTTGCTCCATCGCTGAAGCACTGGATTGTGAGTGGATGTAAAGAGGTTATAAACTCTCATTCGCCTCAAAAACGGAGTTTCCAAAAAAATTTTGAGTGAAAATTTTAATTGTTGTTTTTATCGAGCTAAATTGTCTCATTTACATTGTAATAAGTAGCTCGATGTTTTGAACCTCTCATTGCTAACTCAACTCACGAGCCAACAGTAGCTGCTCAATAACTTAAACTGGAAAATTGTTTCCGTAAGTGATATTCTGAATGGTTGTATCAAGTACTCTTATCTACAGACAATAAGAGATCATTGTATGGTGTACATAAGTTTATATTCAACAAACTTAAATAATAGGATATTGGATCAACGGGTTGTAATCTAAATGAATTATCAAGGATCCATCGAGATAACCTTCGAAATGAGAAAATTAAATAGTTTGCCTTCGTAACCTTTATTCACCATGTTACAGACTAGTGCTGCACTGATAGCTTGGGAAAGAATCATGTCTGCTCAAGGAAAAAATAAAAATAGGCATTCTAATAGGCGTAAACGTCATGTTGTTGGCAAAGAAGAAAAGTACCGCCAAGAGAGAGACAAGTCAGATAAGGAAGAATCTGGTAAGAATAGTAAAATGAAAATCATTGTTCTAATCAACCAGCATTATAAAGTTAACTTATGTTCTTTGTTGTAGAACCAGAAGAGGAATGGCCTCTTCCTTTCACGGTTGCCATGTGGGATCTTGAACAGTGTGATCCTAAAAAATGCTCTGGTAGAAAATTAGCAAGGCATGGTCTAATAAGGACTCTCAAACTTGGAAATCGATTTCCAGGACTTGTTTTGACACCTGTTGGTACTAAGGTAAGAAGCTGGTCTTGACTTTTAACCCTTGCTTCACAGGCTTGAGATTCTACAAGTTTGTATAACATATCTCTTTCACTTTTTTCCTGATTCTTCTAGTGTGTAAGCCCTCAAGATAAATCAATAATTGAAGAAAGTGGTTGTGCAGTTGTTGACTGTAGCTGGGCTAGATTAGATGATACTCCTTTCAACAGAATGAAAACACCAAATCCAAGACTACTACCATTTCTTGTGGCAGCAAACCCCATAAATTATGGAAAACCATGTCAATTAAGTTGTGTTGAAGCTATTGCAGCAACACTTATCATAACTGGTTTCTCTGAAGAAGCACACTTTTATCTTAGTAAGTTTTCTTGGGGACATTCATTCTTAGAACTGAATTCTGAGCTCCTTGAAAGTTATGCTGCTTGTACAACCAGTGAAGAAATTATTGCTGCCCAGGATAAATTTTTGGACAAAGCCAGACAAGAGAGAAAAGATAGATTAGGTATCGATTACAAATTAAATTTTTAGTTGGCATTTTTCTTCTTTTTGAATATTCTTATTTTTAATCATCAATGTTTTCAGCAATGCCTGATTTCCCACCATCAGAGAGTGAATCAGAATCGGAGTCAGAGGTGGAGGAAGCGAAAGCAGATGAAGCACGGTCTACTGCGGTAATGGCAGAGAAGGCAGATTCAGCGGTAAATGAAAGTTTACAAAAGGTAGCATCACTTCAACTCTCAAGTGAAAAAGACGTTACAAAATCAGCTGAAAAAGACAATACTTGATGAATTTTGAGAAACACAAGTGAGAACTAAATTTGTTCTAGTTTTTAATAATACATTCTTATCTAGGGCAGATAATTTTCTAGAGACACTAGAAATGTCTATATTTCATGTTGAAATAGTCACTTGATGAAATGTTTTTAAAATCAGACAGGGACATTTTGTGTTCCCCACCAAGCTTAAAAAGCTGTGATTTATATTGTGTGGGGATGTATACAAAATCGGGACCTTTCACAATAGTTCTCCCTGCCTTTTTTTTGTTGCATAAATTTTAGTTCCATAATGATAAGTTGATACAAGCTATCCACCACTTGACAGAGTTCACGGAGACTCTATTCTCGATTTGAAATGTTTTACTTTTGGAATCATTTGAGATGGATTTCAATACATTCATCGATTAAACATTTCCTGACTAACATTATACATTGCCATACTTATTCATTGCCCTTCACATAACATGACTTTGAAAAGATGATCTTGCATTTGAAAATTTTTGATAAAAATTTCTCAGCAATAGAATCGTGGTTTGATACATTCCTTATTCCCAATTCGGAATACAGTCCTTAGCTGGTATCACAACATAAATCTTTACAATCTTTGTATTTGAATTTCTTGTTAGACAAACGAGAGAATATAATGGCCCAGAAGAAATCTAAAGTAAACTTAATAAATGAATGTGTCCGGTGTTTGCTTAGGAATGAATGAATTAAGAAATCAAATCAAAACAGATATCAAAGTCATTTGATGAAACTACATAAAAATAAGTTAACACTTGAAAATCTTACAATTCAATCTTTGTCAAAGATTCAGAGAGTTTCATCAAGGTATCAGTTTTGTCTTCCTTGCCAGTGAAATTCTTGCAAAAATCTTGTAGAGTCTGAGAAGTTTTTTGTATCTCTGATGCGATGTCTGAGTTTAATTTAATTCTTCCCAACAATTTTAGAACAATGTCGAAAATATTATACGATTTCCATGAACTTTGATTGCCACACCAAAATTCCTGAGGATATTGAATGTCTGTAATCTCACAGATAATGAAAAATCGATTCATAGAACAAGACAATCAAAAATTTACCTCTAATTGTTTCTTCTCAGCACCTAGTTGTATGGCTCTCAGGAAATGTATCAACGCATTTTCGAGGTCTTTCTTATCCAACAAGTAAAGCATAGCTATGTGTAATATAACTCGTTGCCTGATGACAATATTCCATTCATACTTTTTCTCAACAGATTTCAAGTAGTCCACACAATTGAAATTCTCATCTTTCTCTGTCATAGTTCGACAATATTCCAGTTCAGCTTTGATAGAATTACACTTTGCAGCTGCCTCAAGTAATCTGACAGCCTCCTGTTCAGCATAGTGAGAGATTAACATGTATATCATGTGATTCAAAGTTTTCTGAGAAATTATATTACCATGAAGTTGTTCTGTTTCTTATAATATAGTCCTTTGTAGTGCAAAAACATGGAATTATTTGGAGAATGTATTTCAACAAAGTCAAAACATGCTTTGGCTTTTTCATACTCATTCGATAGCGTAAATGCTCGAGCTAGTCTCAAATTGATATTGATGCTGAGAGGTTTCTCACTAAACAACCTGTCATAAATTTCTTTAGATTTCTGGTATTCTTGACTTTCTTTGTGCATCTGTGCTACAGTGACAGCAAAAAGTGGAATACTTGATAATTCAAAAGATTTCAAGATAGCTTTTCTTTCTTCTTCAGAGGGAGCAATTTTGCCATTGAGGGTACGCCTTTCACGCCTTAAATTTTTACCCAGAATAAAATACCATAGAGCACACTTGGGACTGTATGATATTGCTTTGCTAGCAAAGCCTACAGCTTTTTTTGATGCGGATTCGTGAAATGCTGAGTATGCAATACTTTTACAGCCCTCAATAGTACCTAGTTCTATTTCTGTCTGGAAGTTTTTGGAATCATTGATGCAAAGAAGTACTTTTGAGGCGCTCATTCGATTTTTCAATCTGATCAACAATTCATATTCAGTTGCATTAACTACATGTTTCAAAACATGCAGGGCTACTCCTTCAATTTCTGAATGTCTATAAAAAGAGACAAAAATCGTTGAAGTATGTAATGTATGTACTGATTGATTCTCATTGCTATTGCAAATCTTACCTATCTAATAGTTGACGCCATATCTCAATTGTTTTAATTGAACTTTCTAGAGCCTTATCATACTTTTCTTCGATTGCCCGACAATAAGTTATCATTATTTGATTAAGAAGTGCTAAGAGTGGCTCTTCATCAACTGATATTGGTATCTCTTGACTTTCATTGAACCTTTCGACTAATGATTTCTCTATGCCCCATTTAAATGGGCTTTCGAGACTCTTTTGATTCTTCTTTGCAGTTTCAGTCATATTACTAAGTAGAAAATTTGAAAAGTACAATAACTCAGTTCAAAAGTTATCCATCGACAAGAGTCACCATACAATTTCCAATCTTGAAGTGATAAAGTAATATTTATAGAGTATTTACCCTCTGTTGCACAGCTACACGAATGCTTTCCTCTATAGAGTTGTCTACTATTGCTCCTCCCAAAAACTGATAATTCAATATTCTCACAAGTCACAATCCATTCAATACCGAACAATTCTCACTAAATGTATCAGTTTTAAATATTCTTCACACCATTGGTTGCATAAATTTTATACGGTGGAAGAACCGCAGAGACGGGGTTCAATTTGTCTGAAACTGAAACGATCTGATCAATATGTTTTCAATCACATATATCAACGGAGTAATTTTTCACTTTTACGATGCCAAAGATCCTTTCCTGGACCCGTCTTATACTTGGTGTCGCCATAGACATGGTGTCGCACGGCAGCGTGTTTTGTTCTGTTCTGATTGTTCACATGCAGATGCAGACTCTCGGCTTGTCGTGCATTATTCTCGTCGGGTTAAAACTCTGCAGGACGTTTGTGTTATTTTGGCAGGAGCCGTAAAAGAAATGGGCTCCAGTCATTTTCTAGGAATCGGCAGTTTTCCGTGGAGCGAGCTTTGAGTAAAGCTCGGAGAGGCGAGTCACAACAAAATTGCTCGATACCATATATGAGCACAAATCTACGTATATACTCGTCTACGTGGTAACTGACATCAAACATAATGTATGGTGCATACCACTAACGAATATGTGTATAACACCACCAAATACCACTTTGGTACAGAATATATTTTAACGATATATTTTACGAAAATAGTAGGTTTCTCGCCGACATCATGAGGTTGTAGCTCGCTTCTAGCGATTGGTTTTTGGCCTGAGCTACAGGCGAAAGTCGAAATAATTGCTCGGAAGCGGAAGAGCTCATGAACGAGTTGCAAATACAATTTTTTACAGTTTCGTAAGCATCTAAACATCGGAAAATTGCAAAAAAATGTTTTTGAGACGAATGAAATTTACTAAGATCCAAATTTTGTAAGGACAACATAGCTCAATGATCCCGAGCCAGGCCCTTCGTTTCATCGCTAAACTGTGAGAAATCTGGAAGAATTTTGATGGTTGGATTATGTTGACGGGATATGGTTTGACCAAGTTAGAGTATCCAACTTTTAACATTTGTCATCTGTGAATTTATCGGCCCTTTTTCGCATGTGATTCGCTTTCGAAATGGGCCGAAGAAATTTTATTGCTTCCTAGGGAGAATAAACCTCGTTCGGAAAAGAGTCTTTTCTGCAACTCGATACATAATATACTGATACCACCGAGCCACCAGAAACGGATCGACAGTAATGTCCTGTACGCTACTTGTTTGATTGAAAGAAAAGAAAAAGATGGTTCAAATTTTCTGGGCGATTTATAAGTGACCCTTATTTTACACAACGAGACACTGCCTGTTCTTTTTGAGGGCATATAATACCGCTATGGGGAGAAAAGGTGTCACTTCAAATTATAAATTATTATTGTAGATAGATCATGTAAGCATACCGCGTAAACTTATTAATCGCTTAAGCAACCATTTTTATTGAGTTTTTTCGTCTTATTTGTGTTTGATAAATTAAAAATTACTCGAAATCGCAATTTGATTAAAATAGTAATCATCTTCCGCTGCATTGATTCACGATTACACAGATTTTCCTCTATGGATACCTTCAGCTAATCACTCATCTCACGAAATATGTAGCATCAGCTTCAAGATGATGAACAGATCTAATGACACTCATTGTAGACAGGATTGATTACATATATTTTGATGGGTAGCTACTTCGATAGCGTAACTACATCCTCGTTAACTACATCCTCGTTGACTACATCCCCAATCATTATTTCTCTGGTAGTTTTCCTCAAGAAGCCGAGCAAAAAATACGATTTGTGCGCATCACAATGTCATCAACAAAAGGTTCCATGACTGAAAAAACAATTTGATATATATTCTTCTATCCAATAGTACACATCCCTCCTTTTGAAAAGAGTTCTTCGAATGAAACAACAAAACAAGTAGTTGCTAGAAGTTTTTGCTATAAACAATAAATTCTTGTTGGGCAATATCCAATCCTCAAGAAAATGGGCCAAGAAGTGAGCAAACTGAGCTATTCAGCGTAAGTTAATTTTTCCATCAGTCTAGATCATTAATTAGAGAATAAGTGGGGTATTTAGCGTATCTGTTTGAGCTGAAAATAATTTGCCCTCACCAACCAATTCGTCCCTAAACGCTGCGTGTCGGAAAGTTGGGAAAATTAAAGATTGACCGATATGAAAAATTTCTACGCGATCAATTTCTGGATATCCTCACGGTCACTTTTACGAGAGAATCAGGATAATCCATTCATGGAATTTGGAATGAACTCAATTTTTCAATTCTTCCATCATGAATGGTACGTAAATGTTCGTCTTTCTCACGTTTTTTTTGTATTCTTGCTGTTTTTTCCGTAATAAGTCAGAAGAGATGAGTTTGATCAAAAAATGTGAAGAATAGTTTTTTTTAGGATTTTGAGAGATCTTCGGAGTGATGTGTTAAAATCCTAAGTAGTCAAAGGAACTTGAGGGAATGATACAAGAAATGTAAAAGATTTTGAGACATTTTTCTGTGATCTGAGAATTTCACAGCAGTTCTTTCTCGTTGACGGATAGATAAAAACACCGCGCATCTTGTAGACTTTCGAATGATCTTCAAAAACCTATTCTATATATTTCTCGATAAAACTCATCCGTTCCGACTTGTTAGGAAAAAACCAGCAAGAAATTTCCGATTATCAAAAATGTAGCATAATCAATAAGCACTATTTCGAAGGATTCTTCAACTTTGGGAGAAGGGGGCGGGCGTCAACTTGATTTCGTGCGGTACACCCAGAAAAAGACCTATCCTGAATATTCTTTGCACCTACAGGATCAATCAATTGAAAATAACCGAGGCTGATGAGACACTGATTCAAGTGACGATCAACAATGTAATGTGTACAGGTGAATGAAGTAGAGTCCAAGTTATTCATGAAAATTCGACCGACTAAATCAAGAAGTTTTTGATTATCAATCACACTAACGGTTTCAGTTCCAAAGGATACCTTATCGGGTACCTCGTTGAATACTTTTATCAGAGAGGAAGCCAAATTAAAGGGAACTAAATTCATGTGCTTAGAGGGTGGATGTGGCACTTGTATTGTTGCTGCAGAGGTCAATGGTCAGATCATATCTGTAAACTCTTGCTTGGTTCCAGTTGTCATGTGCGATGGGTTAGCATTTGTTCGATTTTTTCATAATAGTATATATGACAAATGAGATCTACAATAAAGATTAACGAACGTTAAAGGTGGAAAGTCACGACGGTGGAGGGCTTGGGGAATCGAAAAAAAGGCTATCATACACTTCAGGCAGCTTTGGCTGGCATGAACGGATCACAGTGTGGGTTTTGCTCACCTGGATGGATCATGAGTATGCATAGGTATAATATTACGTGAACTTGGATATTATATCGGTGGTTACTTCAAAAGTATGTCCACTTATCCTCTTCATTTTTATGAAATTTACGATGTAGCCTCATGCAGAATGGAAAAATGACAATGCAAGAAATTGAAAACTCTTTTGGGAGTAATATTTGCCGATGCACTGGGTACAGGCCAATTTTGGATACTTTTAAGAGTTTTGCCAGCGATGCAACTCCTGCTATGAGGGAAAAAATTAAAGACATCGAAGTAGGTTTTCTTATAAAAATATTTGTGATGCAAGGACGCGAAAATAATGCAAATATTTTTGTAGGATATCTACCAAGTCAAATCGTGTAAGGATTGTTCAAAAAGAGTCTGCAGTGGAACTTGCAAGGATCTAGAAGTCATTTATAAATCAAGTATTCCAAGGATGTTAGACGTGTCGTTGAAAGACTTTAGATTTTACAAGGTGTTAAAGGTAGACGATGTCTTCCAAGTCCTTGTCAAACATTCAAAAATGAGTTACGTTTTGAATGGAGGAAACACTGCACATGGTATAAAGCGCTTGATCGAATCATGAATTACTTAAATTGACTTTGATAGCCCAAAAATTTTTCATGAGAACATGATGATGAATATCTTATTTTAGGCGTATACCGTCTTCCCAAAAAACAGCTTTATATCGATATCAACGATATCCCTGAATTAAGAAGAATTGAAAAAACAAAGGAAACTCTAATTCTGGGTGGGAATGTAACTTTGTCGATGGCGAAGGCATGCTTTGAAAACTATATGAACGAACCGGGTTTTGAATACTTGAAAAGAATGGCCAAACACATCGATCTTGTTGCAAGTATTCCTGTGCGGAACGTAAGTAAAGTACACAGAATCGAAGATAGCGTATGAATTTATGCTTCCTAGAACCTAAAATATTTCATGAAATCAACTTTCCTACATAAAAATGAGAGCGTAGGTATTGGTTGTTGCTCATACTTTTATTTTATTTTGATTGAGTGGTAACTCTACAGAAAAAAATAATAACCAAAAATCAAAAATATTTATTGATAACGTTCTAAAAAGATACTGCTGAGTTGTACTAACATCTTTTTGACCTCAAGATTGGAACTATTGCGGGAAATCTGATGATTAAAAATCAGAACCATGAATTTCCATCAGATATTTTCTTGATTCTCGAGACTGCAGGCGCAGAGTTGCATATTCGTGAGTAATATTAAATTTAGTGTACGTACAATTTCTGAAGATGGTCATTGATTGTATAACTCGTAGTCGACGCACCTGGTTCGAAGTCCAGCATTACACTCATGGACTTTCTGAAACTTGATATGGACAGAAAGCTGATTTATAGCATAGTACTACCATCAATGGAAAAACACCATATTTATAAAACATATAAGGTCAGTTCTTTTCAATTTCAATGCCCGAATCCCTGATCATTCTTAAATTTTCATCTTAAATCGGTCGTGAATTTAGATCATGCCAAGAGCTCAAAACGCGCATGCCATCGTCAACGCAGGATTTTTGTTCAAACTTGACAGCAATGGAAAGGTACTGGAAAAACCAAATATCATATTTGGAGGGATTCGGCCAGATTTTGTAAGTTTTTGAGTCTCTGGCTCAATAACAAAAGCTTTTGAACCTGATCGAGTTAATCGTTTCTGACTTTCTAGCTCCATGCTTCAAAAACTGAGGAGTTTATCACTGGTAAATCAATTTATGATATGAAAACTCTCAGAACAGCTTTAGACACTTTGAATGCAGAATTGGATCCAGATCATGTTCTGCCAGACTTTACTCCTGGGTATCGGAAACTCCTGGCTGTATCCTTATTCTACAGAGTGAGTTGAAAAACCTAGTGTATTATCAGTCAATCATGGCATGTATACTCACCCTGAGTAATCTGACGAATCACCTGATTTCTGACACAACTTTTTCAAAAATTGGATTGAGTCGTGATTAAAATATATATCAAAAATAATGTAGTCTTTGAGAATGAAAATATTTCAATGAAATATTTTAATGAAACATTTTCATGAGGATAAAAATATCAAATTTTATGAGCGTTTCATACGACTTTTTATTGAAGAAGAAATGCATTGAAAAATGACTTGATCTAAAATCACGATCATATCACGGTAATTTTCTTTGAATGCTATCAAAATTTGTGGGCAGATTTTTTTGCAGATTGTAGATAGCATATGATGAATTCCACGCCAAAGCGACCTACGGAAAGGGGTCATCTCTCAGATTCTTTTTTAACCTTTTTCATTCGATTCTATGGCCCAAAATAGGAACTTCGGACCACCTATGGGGTCCAAAAAAAATTTCTCCTCTCCATTGCACGCACATCCGTAAACAGACCGAAAATTCATCGTGTAAAAATCGATGCTCTTTTATTCACGAAAATGGGAATATTTCGAGTTTTTGAATAGCTATCGATTTGCGGGTTGCGGCATCTGAAAGGGCATCAAAAAACCTACCGAAAACGTTGTCGGAAATTCCTTCTCTGTGATTTGGGGGCCTCCTGAAGGCAAAAAAGTGTTTTTCACTAAAACGCTAATTCCTCAAAAAGCCATTTATTTTTATTTTTTGAAAATTAGATATTTGACGTAAAATTTTGCGTTCTTTCGAAAAAAAATGGGTTTCAGAGAAGTTTGGGGCAATCCAAGTGACTCATGAGCCATTTTTTGAAAATTTGATTTTTTCCGGTTTCAGAAAGAGGCAATTTTGTGCGCATGCGCACAAACGTAGACTTTCGGCGCTACTTCAATGGAAAGCTGACAAAATTTTCTTTAAAATGACTACCCACAAAGTTGAAATTCATGCACTGAAACGGGATCTGCAACGATTAATTATATCGAATCAAAATCACATGAAAATTCAGCCCATTAATGCCTTCGTGGCGCCTGCTGAGATGACACATTTACGAGATC
This sequence comes from Eretmocerus hayati, assembly GCA_029851415.1. Lineage (NCBI taxonomy): Eukaryota > Metazoa > Arthropoda > Insecta > Hymenoptera > Aphelinidae > Eretmocerus > Eretmocerus hayati. The sequence goes on from CM056741.1 coordinate 157,009,018, forward strand.
TTCTCTGGACTCAATTTTGAGTACGAAATTGACCTGAAAAAAATTCGGACCACATGGTTTCAACGTAAAATTGTATGAACTTTCAAAATATGCGATGGAAACCCCCGTTTGAGGCAAACCGGAGGTGCTACACTCAATTTTTTGCCAGAAAATACGATATTTCATATTGAAAATTGCGAATAATTGAATGTAGCACCTTGGGTTCACCTCAAACGGGGTTTTTCATCGCATATTTCGAAAGTTCATACAATTTTACGTTGAAACCATGTGGTCCGAATGTTTTTCAGGTCAATTTTGTCCTCAAAATTGAGTCCCGAGAAGATCTCGTAAATGTGTCATCTCAGCAGGCTTTCATGGGCTGAATTTTCAAGTTTTTTTTGATTCGATATAATTAATCGTTGCAGATCCCGTTTCAGTGCATGCATTTCAACTTTGCGAGTAGCCATTTGATAGAAAATTTTGTCAGCTTTCCATTTGAAGTGGCGTCGAAAGTCTACGTTTGAGCGCATGCGCAGAAAATCGCCTTTTTCTGAAACCGAAAAAATCAAATTTTCAAAAATTGGCTCATGGATCGCCTCAAACTTCTCTGAAACCCATTTATTTTGAAAGAACGCAGAATTTTACGTCAAATATATGATTTTCAAAAAATTAAAAAAATATGGCTTTTTAAGAAATTAACATTTTAGTGAAAAACACCTTTTGCCTCCAGGAGGCCCCCAATTCACAGAGAAGGAATTTCCGACAACATTTTCGATAGATTTTTTGATGCCATTTCAGATACCGTAATCCGCAAATCGATAGCTATTCAAAAACTCGAAATATTCATATTTTCGTGAATGAAAGAGCATCGATTTTTACACGATGAATTTTCGGTCCGTTAACGGATGTGCGTGCAATGGAGAGGAGAGAATTTTTTTGGACCCCATAGGTGGTCCGAAGTTCCTATTTTGGGCCATAAAATCGAATGAAAAAGGTTAAAAAAGAATCTGAGAGATGACCCCTTTCCGTAGGTCGCTTTGGCGTGGAGTCCGTCATATACGATGATACTCAAGTAGATCTTCACTTCATCTATAGCTGTGATAAAGACATATTATATCACTTCTTCGCTACACTTACTTCTGGATTTCTACGAGGTAAAACTCACAAACATTCATGTTTTTGGGTTTGATTTTTCTTTTTCAATCCGAGTATGAATGTGATGACGCTAAATTGAATCAACGGGAGTTTCCTGAGTGTATATTAATTTGTCAATGCTGCTTCGAAATATGAACAACGGATGGACAATGACTTTTGATACTTTGCAGTATGTACTGTACACAAACCCTAACAAAGCCAGTCCACGATTACGTAGTGGCTGTTCTCTATTGCAACGTGAGTTATCATCAGGAAAAAGAAATTATGACACGGATCGTAACATTTGGCCTCTCAATCAACCGATGCCAAAAATTGAATCAATCTATCAGACATCTGGCGAAGGCGAGTACATCAACGACCTCATCGTGAGGGATAATGAAGTATTCTGTGCATTAACTCTAGCTGAGATGACTGGAACTTTTGAAAAGATTGACTTTGGAGAAGCTATGGTAATTTTGATTGATGTGGAATTAAACTAATTTCACGATTAAAATATTCGATCTGGGTCCAGTGAGAAAATCTAAGACTCACAAAAACATGGTAAACTGAGAGATTGTACCTGACAACATCAACTTCTAGGATATTGATGGGGTAATTGCATATTTCACTGCAAAAGATATTCCCGGGCTGAACTCGTTCATCAATCCAGCAAACAAGCACTTTTTCATGTTTGATATTGAGCCCGTGAGTTGATCCCTATTAACACTTCCTGCTCATAGATTATCTTTCATCGTTAAAAATGAAAATGTGTCTATGTGTTAGTTGTTTGCGGATCAAGAAATAAAATATGCAGGACAAGCATACGGTATGATAGTCGCTGAAACACAAAATATCGCTCAGTACGCAGCATCAAAAGTCAAACTAGTTTATTCCAACGGGCCCAGACAGAAGCCAATGATGACGGTTCATGATGTTTTGGCAAGTAATGATGAAACAAAAGTGTTGAAAATTTTGAGCCTACCTGCAAGAGCATCTCCAGGTACTCGTACTTTACAGTATTCATTACATTACAATCATATCAATAAATCGGGCTAGATCGATATTTTGTGCAAATCACTCCTTACATTGACACACGTCCGTTTACTAGTTCAATTAAAAACTAGAAAATGATGAACCTTTACGAGTAACAGAATCTCGATAATTTTGGCAAAGACTGCAGAAATCCATCCGACTTTGTACTTGAAGAGTAACATCGTAATGAAACTGAATATTTATTGATCGTCTTTGTTAGGCACAGATGTGAAGTTCAATATCCAGGGGACTCAAGAGAGTCCATCGCAATATCATTTCACTATGGAGACGCAAACGTGCGTTTGTATTCCCGTTGAAGATGGTATGGACGTATTCCCGGCTACCCAGTGGATGGACTTGACTCAAACAAATATAGCATGCATACTTCAAGTGCCTGCTGCAAGGTATTTTTTTTCATAATAATTTCTTAGCTACCATGCTTGCCTTCTTTCGTGGCATCATCAAACTATTATTGGGTTACTAGACGGAAACCCCCAGGCAATGAATATGGAATTGGTATGAAATGAGTGATTATGGTTTTTTGTATGAGAAAATTCTTAGATAAATTTTGTAAGCGCTAAGCCATCTCAGCAGATTACGTTTCGAAAATGCCGAAATCAGTCAAAAGTGTCAGTTTTTCTGCAAAATTTATCTCTTGGTCATCTCGTAAAATGTATTTTACACTTGAGAATGAAATATCTGAAGGAATTAAGATAACAAGTGAGCCAAGAATGTAGGAACGTTTTTGGAGAATCGTATGTCAGAATCCGCTGGATGGTCTTACGATGTCGAGAGTCACATTTTGTAAGATTGGGATCTTGCAATCGGAGCCTTCCTAGGGAAATAATAGTTATTCTTGTCCAATCTTGAGAATTAGGCTCAATAAATTTTGAGGGTATAGAAGGAAGAGTCAGGGAGACATTGTCTGACGTGACAGACATATTTTATAGCACTGCGTGACCTAAACCCGCGTTTATTTAACGCATTTGCGGGACTTAAATGGCCTATTATTCAACTGTGAAATAATGCGTCCGCTCACTTCACGTGGGTGCGGGGTGCAGCAAATCAGTTTATTTCACTGCGAGGTTACAAGGGCATTTTTGGCAATTTTTGCGCATACTATGTATGCAGGCATCGAAATTTGAAGAAAAATGATGAGAAATCTATGATGGATCATGTCTGGAGCAATTGTATCCGCATCAATGATTGTAAAGAGCAAGAAAATTAGTCATGACTGTAACACTCCTGCTCATGGTTATAAATCATCAGCAACATAAACATAAACATAAACACGTGGCTGAGTTCTGCACATGTACATACGTACGTGCTAACCTTGAAACCTTTGACCATGCCAGATTTTGCATTTGATGCACCGTTGTGAAGGAATGACAACAGATAAATATCAAAATTAGAGACTGCATCAGTATGATGAGGGATTGTACCTCATTTGAAAAGATCAAATATGCATATTCGTCATTTTTGCGGTAGGGGTGTTACATTGCACAGTTTTCCATTCTCAAACAGCCGCTATGAAATGTCTCAGAAGAATTAAACTCCAAATTATTCTGGAGTCTAGTTACTAGCGTAACAATAGAAATTGTTCTAGGATAAAGTCTGAGAGGGAAAATTTTAGGTCTTGGCCGGGATGAGGCTTGCACAACCCCTATATTACTATAATAACCAACGATGATGCTCATGGATTATTTTAGGTACAAGAAACGTCTTCATCATCACTCGATGGGTTTAATCGCGGGTGTGTGATTTCTATTTTATAGGACCAGATTCTTAACTTTTTTTCAGTCGGGGGGGCTGCCGCCCCCCCGAACCCCCCCGCTTACCCCCGCCCTGACCACCCACCGCCACCCTCGCGCGAGCGCTCGGGTGCACCATCAATCGCAGAAAGGGCGGGTTTATGTCACTCGATGCTATAAAATAGTGTACGATACTCGGGACCTAACAGCCTTGGTTATTACACGGCGTGATTGGCACCCTCGCGCAAGCGCTCGGGCGCCAACTTCACGCCGTGTAATAATAAGGCTGTTAGGTCCCTTGTATCGTAAATAACTATTCCATCAGAATATTCGACATAAGTAATAACACCCCCGATAAATTTACATCTACAAATATTCAATAAGGGCATGATTAATCGAATCTGCCTATTCTCGCTTTAAATATTTCAGCAGCGAGTGACTGAACTCCAAAATACTTCAATTTGTTTGTCCTCTTGTTGCACAGCATAAATGTAAAAGTAAGGCGACTGGGTGGTGGTTACGGAGCAAAAATTAGTCGGGCAACGCAAATTGCGTGCGCCTGTGCTTTAGCTTGCAGCAAACTCAACCGTCCAGCTCGTTTGGTTCTCACAATAGAGGATAACATGCGTACGATTGGCAAACGACCCAGTGCATATCTTGAGTACGATTTAAGTGTAAATGAACATGGCAAAATCCAGGAGATGAAATTGTTGTACTATGGTAATGCTGGCGCTTCTTTCAACGATACCTCGGCTCTTGCTGGAGCTTTCAATTTGTACAATTGTTATGATCCATCCACGTGGTCTGTCGATGCTATGGATGCTAAAACTAATCTACCTGGGAATACCTGGTGCCGAGCTCCCGGTAGGTCTTTTAAAATGTTTTTGATAAGCTTAGTCGCGTAAATTGTTGTCATACTTTTTACTTTTCTTCGTTGTTTTATTGGGAATATGTGGCTTGTTTGATTTACTATAGGTTCGGCTGAGAGTGTATCTATGATAGAGCACATAATGGAGAGGATAGCCAGAGTGACTGGTAAGGACCCACTCGAGGTGAGACTGAATAATATGAGTGACACTGATAAAGAGGTTCTTGTACCAATGATAAATGATCTCAAGAAAAGTTCAGATTATGAAAAAAGGTTGATGGACGTTAGAAAATTTAACATCGTGAGTCTACGCATTACGTTTATTTGATATTCCATTAAGCGTTGCGAGACCTAGCCAGAAATCCTTGGAACTCGTTTTAGGAAAATCGGTGGAAAAAACGAGGAATATCCCTGGTCTTAATGAAATTTCCTCTAGAACTGTGGGGACAATTCCATGCACTGGTTTCAATATACGCGAGAGATGGTACAGTTTCAGTTGCTCATGCTGGTGTGGAAATGGGCCAGGGTCTCAACACTAAAGTATGAATGACAATTTTTCAATTTTTGACTTAGCTGATGTATATTGAGGATTATCAATTCAATATTTACAAATTCATTCAATTAATAGATTGCTCAGATAGCTGCCTACACTCTGGGGATTGATATCAAGATGATAAAAGTAAAGCCAAGTGTCTCTTTTACCACACCAAATTCTTATGTGACCGGTGGTGCTCTTGCCAGTGATACTTGTGGATATGTAAGACCAAAATAAGTAATATGTTTGTATAATATATCGTGCGAGAGTATTTGATAGAAGTTCATAATATCGGAGAATGATCAAATTAAGATAACCTGAGTGGAGTGAGCAATTGAAGAGAAAAAGTTTTATATGAACAGGTTAACACGTTTGCTGCGAGGCCATCGGTTGTCATGAACTTGAATCTTGTATTTTGACCAAGACGTTGAAATGGGGGTAAATATTGAGAATCTTCCCCAAACTCAACGATGCGGTAAACGTTGAAGAATGAAAAAACGCGGGTACCACCATTAAAATCTATAATAAAGTTCATACTTTCTCGATTTTTGATACGGATTTGTGACTTCATATTATGAATTCTAATCGAACTCATTCCGTCTCTTGAATCAGAATTTTTCACTAATTCTACAGCTCTGAAGCTTCGATTGTTTCATGACCCGGTTCTTATGTTGAGAGCAATGAATTGTCAAGAAGAGTTGAGAAGGATCATTTTATTGTGATACACTATAGGCAAAAGTAAAACTCATTTTCCGCATACTCGTGACGATTTTGACTCTCGCCTACAGTTCGGGCCGAAAACTCATCACTCGGACGCGAAAAAAAGTTTTTACGCCCTTATATCGAAACGTACTAATTTTCGTCTTGTGATTCAGGCAACGCAACAAGCTTGCAAAGAGCTTTTGTCACGACTGGAACCCATTAAAGAAGAATTAGGTGGGAGTCCTTCATGGCAAGAGCTTGTACTCACAGCTCATGCAAAAGATATTGATCTGTGCGCTTCTTTTATGTGAGTGTCATACATGCTAAGTCAACCTTAATTCGCACAAAGAATATATTTTCATCAAACTTTTCATCTTCGTCAAAATGAATGCTAGTTGACTCTTGACGATCTGTGTAGTGTGACATTCTAGGGGTGCAATTTTCTTCTGAATATCATCAATTTTTCGGTTCAGGTTTACGACCCAACAAGAACTCAAGTCGTATCCTGTTTATGGGGTCACAGTGGCAGAGGTTGAGGTAGACATGTTATCTGGTCAACATCAGGTTCGAAGGGTAGACATAATTGAAGATACTGGGCTTAGTCTTAGCCCAGATATTGATGTTGGTCAAATTGAGGGAGCATTTGTTATGGGTATGGGGATGTGGACAATGGAAAATTTGATTTATGATTCGGAAACGGGAGCATTAGAAAATTATAGAACGTGGGTAAGTGTGATGATTTAGGAATGATACACTTGATAAACGTACCGCAGATTTACTCACACCGCTCTTATTTCCAGAACTACAAGGTCCCAGGTGCAAAAGACATTCCAATGGATTTCCGTGTGTCTTTTCGACGCAATTCATCGAATCCTCTTGGAGTTCTACGTTCGAAATGTAAGTTTGATTATCTTTGTTATACTTCTGATAAATTGATATCGGCCATGAGAGATTGCGGTAGAATCTGAAGGTATTTATCATGATACCTGATGCTCCAACTTGTTACTGCTTAAAAATTTATCGACTTCACAGATTTTGCCAGGCACTTCGGATCTATTTCATACCCCCTCCTTTTGTCTTAGTAGGCGTGCATGCGGGTGAAAAATTTACATTCTGAAACTGTTCTTGAAATCTGATGAGTAAATTATGTATTTTCTGGAAGTGAGGAATTTCGATGAAACATGTAAACACATTCTTACGCTAAATCAAGATGAATTGATTACTCGAATCCAGGTTCTGAAACATCCTACCAGATCTATATTGATATGAAGAACTTCTATAAGAATTATGTCATACTCGTCAAAGCATACTTTTTACTCATTCAAATGTATAATTATGCACAGAGATTCTGTATAGGAAAAATCCTTTCCGAGTGCCGGAGCAATGATATCGTGTCCCTTGTCTTATTCAGATATTTATTACTACGATTGCGGTTCTCAACAATAAGGACTCAAATTTTGATATTACAGCAACGGGTGAGCCTCCATTGTGTATGAGTTGTTCGATCCCAATAGCAATACGAGATGCACTAAACTCAGCTCGAGCTGAATCTGGAAATCATGATCTGTGGTACCAACTAGGTTTGTTCAAGGTCTTAATTTTATTACAGTTTGACATGGGATTACTTGTATTTATGATAAAAAATTCTATCTACAGATAATACGATAACGCCAGAGAAAATTTTACTCAACAGTCTGACGACTGTAGATACCATGGTTCTGTAGATTCACTTGACTCAGAATAGTCTAACACAATCTCTTTGGAAACGTTGATCTTGAAGAAAACAAAAAGTTGATGGGAAGATGGTGAGACTCTCAACATCTCTCAAAATATGTACACTGCGCTACTTCAAATATGAATTCATAGATTAAACTCGATGAAATCTTATATGGATGGAATGATGCGTCGAGTGAATAAATGGTCTCACTCCTATCTCAAACTTTCAATCTCTTCAGAATTCACCATCCCTGATGGTTCTATAATTTTGAGGAATCATCTTCCTTATTATACAGTCATCGGTAAAAGGATTTTGTAAACCTCTAAAGTCAATCGGTATCTTGGGTGAAGATTCAGCACGGATTGAACCAGTAGAATGTAACAAAGATTTTAGAGGGCTTCGGATGTATCGTGAAGTGTTCGTCTGATCATAGCCGGCCTCGATCTACTGCGTACCTTAGAAACAGTGCTCTCCAAGATCCATGTCCGTTATTTGAACTTGTTGCAGACTTTTCTTGGAGTATATTGCTTATTAGCACTTGTTTCTGGTACACTTTAAGATCTTTGGTACTTATTAAAATACAAGAAAAAAAGTACTTATTCAAACCTAGCTGCATCAACGAAGGGGGTTCAGTTAACACAAATCAGTCACAATTAACCGATCTATCTTGAAGATTTTATCCCATTGAGCTCGACATCAGCATTCACAGTATGTGTACTGCACCCATCAACCGCAGCATCGGCAACCCTGGACAATCGTTTTGTCGATTGCTGCCTCTTGGTGGCGTAGTGGTTCTCAATTTCGCGAAGACTTTTGCCTTCCGTCTCAGGAACGAGAGCGCCAAAAAGCGCGAACCCTAGAACGCTTGATGCCCCAAAAAAACCGAACAATCCAGCCAGACCGATTGCCTTAGCCAGATGAGGAAAAGCTTTTTGCATGCTAGCAATACCCGCAGAGCTCACTAACATGCCCGACATGGCACCAATCTCGCGACAGTCACTAGGGAATAGTTCAGCGTTGAGAACACCAACGATAGTATCTAATCCAGCACTGGTAGCCCAAATTAGTATCAATATCATAGCCGAAGGTATAGCCGCCCTGAAAAACTTTTCGTAACAAGGGTGTAGTTCCAATTGAGGTCCCAAACCAGCCCATAGACTAAGACCAGTGTAAAGTAGCGCCGCCGCAACAAGTGAACTTAGAAGTAAACGTCTTCGTCCCCAAGAGCGTGCCAGGCTCATATAGGTTAGGGCGCCAGCTATGTCGAAAACATAAGCTCCAACTGCCATGTAGCCTGGTTCTTCTGTGCCTAATTCTTTCATAATCCATGCAGAAAAACTTTGCACGCTGGTGCTGCCAACTAATGCGCGTAAAGCAAACATGCCAGTCATGGTGCCTAATGGCGCCAGAAATGATCGGCTTACTAATCTATTACGTAATAGTCGACCTTGTTGTTGCTCTTGATGATGGGATTCTTGATGGTCTGGAATGTCCTCATCGATATCGCTGTTACTGCCAGCAGCCTTTGGTGGTATTGATAATTTTGGAGCGATGTAAATTGCATGAAGTTCCTCGAACTCACCCTTCACGCGCTCGGGGGTCGTCCAACCTCGTAACCAGGCTAACGAGCGAATGCAAGCGGTACTTCTGCCTCTGACTATGGAATAAAAGATTCAATGGTCATGAAAGAGTTGATTAGACATTCGCATTCATTTCATTTTTGCAAATCAGAAATGGTTGATTTGATTTATAGTTGTCTCCCGTAGTAAGTCACTGTTTTACCAGAGTCTGGTGGTTTCCTAACCGATTCGTCGTCTCGTGCGAAATCTTTGGCGGAGACCGAAAAGAGGGCCATGTGAGGTTTGAGTATCATACTTGAAGAATGTATCACAATTGTTCTCTAATGTCATGACAACAGAAGTTGGAATATCTAGCCTAGAAGCATGAATCTAGTTGGACTCAACATGGCGGACGTTCGACATCACGCTGCATTAATTTGCCTTACAATGACCGAACATAAACAGTACGAGCTAGATAAATACGCGCAAATTAGGATTATTTAATCATTAGTGAATCAACCAACGAGCGTGAATAGTATAAATTGAATAACCACTCGCGGATAAAGAACGTGAGCTTTTAGTACACTTTGAACCTTGATACACCATTCTTGAATGTGCGCCAAGGTGGCGCTTTCTTATTTTTTAATCGCGTATAACTTGAGCTGAAGTACAGAGCATAGCCCTGTGAAATTTGAGTCGTGATTTTTTTACCTAGACAACTGTGAAATCGATAAGTTCATCGTGATTGGTTCTACCAGTGAGGTCTATTGGTCTCAGTCATGTGTGCGGAGAAGACCGAAATCTTATTATGAAGAGAGAGGCCGAGAACAAAATTTTAACCTTTAACCGTCGTCGCAGTGAATATGATCAGTAGTCAGATAACGATCTCAATGCGGTAGAAAGTGTAGCTAGGTATCTTTTTCAATGTGCTTACTGTTGATAACCAATTTTCGCCTTGGGCAGTTTTAATTCTTTGTGGGATACTTTAGAAATTATGTTTCACGAATCTTCTGAAAGAGTTACGGTAGTTTTCTACAAGAGACATAAAACGGTATCCTATCAGAACTTCTCTGTGATTTTTACAAATTAGTCAATGCGTGTCATGCAAAATGGTGCTACTGATTTGCATTAGAAAGAGAGTGACACTCTTCTTGATCCATCGTGAAGTATAACCCTATACCAAGAAAAAAAACCTCAAAATAAAGCTTTCAGAGCTTATTTTGTCATACTCACTTGCAAGCCAATATGGGCTATCTGGTATAAACGATGTCAAGATAGCTCCTAGCACAGCAAAACCACAATTCACAAGGATAACAGTACGCCAATGCAGAAGATTAGCCATTGTCGCGCAAAATAGAGAACCCATAGTTTGAGAAAAGTTGGCTGTTGCCATTGCTACACCTCTGACATTCGGCTGTGAAATCTCCACAATGTAGGTCACTCCTGGCCCATTGACATAAGCGAGAGCTGCCAGAGCTTGGCCTAGTAAAATCATCCACGAGCTTGTCGCTTTGTAGAAGAGCAGACATGCAACAACGTTTAGCAATGAAGCTATCCTCAAAGCTGATCGACTCCCTAACCAGTGTGATGCCATACCTATTGTAATTGCACCCACAGGATGCATGAATAAAGAGCTGCCTGCAAGAGTACAACGGGTTACTCATGTTTAATTTGGTTTGGGACCGTATATTTTTTTTCTTTTTTTTTTCTTTTAGTTTGTAATATAGACTTGAATTCAGCACTGATTAGCTTTCTTTCTTGAATTGAAGATAAGTATGTATCCAATCAATGATCAACATTGTAACGTTTTTGTATGATCAGTACTCTAGCCTCGGCCGACACAGTGTAATGTATCGATCTTGGAGTTTGCTTCTATTCATCACAGGCCCAGTATCTCAAAACTCCAAAATTAATTTGATGAGTGTTAACGAGTTAAAGCTGCCAAGATCTCCAAATAGCTCGTCAAAATGTCTCGTCTATTTAGATCTCTGAACTGAAATTATATCATAGGTGACAGGAAACACTCAAAGGATAATACGTGCAACTCTAGGGTTTTACTCTTTTCAATTTTCGAGGAGCTGTAATCCACAGTCATATTTTATTTTTCTCATAAAAGATCTGAAAAGTATCAGAAAATATATGAAGAAAAATTTTACTCACTGTACCATGATAATTCGTCTTCTGTGACCTGTATTTCTGACGTGCTTCTACCAAGCTCAACAATGAAAACCGTTGTAAAACCAAAAAAAGTGCCAGACGTGAACATCACAATATTACTTGCGAATGCAGCCACGTATTGCGATGCAACGCGTCTGTACAGATCTCGAGGATCTTCTTTCTCATCTGGCTCATTCTGCTCTTGAACATCCTTGTTCCTGAAAGATCATGAAAATACAATCGGAAATGAGAAGGAAATCAATGAAATTATTTCACTGTTGGTCCAGAAAGTCAAAAACAAAAATTCACAAATTGTATCTGCGCTTCTCAAAACTCTGCCTAGATCATCAAGTGGGTATGATGTATCACATTGTCATATGATGTTACTCACTCAGTAGGTGATGACAAACTTTCTATGGCTTCCATGATGTCAACTTTGAGTATTAGACACGAAGCTCCACAGGTGTGATGTCCAGATAGGAATTGACAACTTCGAGTTAAAATTACTCGAAATCATTTCGATAATGTGAATTATATATTTTCTTCTCTAACCTGTAACAATACAAATCCATTGTGATGAGCTAAGCAAGTAATGCAAAACTGGTCTTGGAAGATCAAGTCATGTACACAATCATCGCATTAACATTACTATATGCCGATCTTGTACCCGAAAATGTCATAAAAATGTACTATTATTTGATTAATGAATAATTTCACATTGGAACATACTGTATCTCTATCACAGATCCGTATGCCAATACTGCTTCATTCATTGACTCTAGTTCCATCATAAGTCATGGAACCTTATGTTGGGCCCATATTTGTGAATCCGAAAGTACACATCAAATGAGTAGTTCACACTGCGTCGGAAAGTCGAGGAAGTCGAAAGTTGAACAACATAAAAAATTCCTCCGCGATCAATTCAAAGCCCACGCTTATTTTCTCGAGAGAATCAAGGGAATCCGTCGATGAAATTTGAAATTAAGTAAATTTTTCGATTCCCCCAGCATGAATAGTATGTAAAAGTTCGTCTTTCTCACGGTTTTTTTTTTTTGTATTCTTGCTGGTTTTCCGTCATAAGTCGGAAGGGGTGAGTTTTATCAGAGAATGTGAAGAAAAACTGGATGCACCCTAGGTAATCAAAGGAACTTGAGGGAATGATACAAGGAATTTATAAGTTTTTGAGATATTTTTCTGTAATCCGAGAATCTCGCAGCAGTTGTTTTTCGTTTTTGGATAGACTAAAGCACACCATCTTGGAGACTTTAAAAAAATCTTCATGAACTTTTCTCCATATTTTTCGATAAAACTCATTCCTTCCGGCAGAAAGACAAAAAATCGTGAAAAAGACGATTTTTTAGATATTACGTGTATTGGACAAATCAAAAAACTGACCTTGTCTCAAATTCCATCGACGGATGATCTTGATTCTTTCGGGGAAATGACCGCGAAAGTAATGTACATAGAAATTCATTGCAGAGGAATATTTCCACATTGGTCAACTTTCGACTTTCTCGACTTTCCGACGCAGCGTGACTTCTTTGGACAATTGAAAAATGGGTAAATATTTAAATTCAAAACACTCACCCTGGTCTTCACTCATTACGTTTCTGTAACGACGTCATTTCTCGATTCCGGATCTTAGTGGAATCATGATTCGCACATTCATCGGAACGAAAGATAATCCGATAATGATGTCAGTCTGTTAGATGAAAGATAGTGAAAATGGGGCAGATGACTGTAGAGAAGATTCATAGCCATGGACGAGTGAAAAAACCAATGTAAATCTTTCCTTTACAGTCGTGTCAATGACTTTTGACAATATATCTATTGTGAAAAATTTTCTCGCCAACAACCCGTAATTGGAATGAGTCTGTGGACTACAATAGTGTCGTAGTTCGAGTAAGCTATGTTAACTAGCAATAGATACTCGAATGACGAAAATATTACGATAGTTAAAGTCGGATACGGAATGCCTGGCTGATCCCTAAGTGAGCAATGATATCTTTGAAGTATAAAAACGGAGCTACGATAAGCGAGATAAGTAAACACTGGCGAACAAACTTGACTCTGACGATATACGGGAAAACGACTGGCAATACGATGTCAGTATGTCTGATGCACGACGGAGAACGTGAGATCAACATTGATGCGGATGGAAAGTTGGATTACTATCACTGTATACGAATATCACACATGTTTGCACCACGTGTCTGATAAAATCCAAGACTTGCAAAAAATTTCCAGCATACATCGTTGCAGGTGTCGGAGATTGACACAGAGAAAGTAGGAAAGTCAGTTTCGTATATATGATGGCCGATTCTTCGTTTGTAAATAATCTTCGTTGATGAGTCATGAGTAATTATTCTTGGAACCGCTCAGCTACTGTGTTTTCATGTTCTGAATCCATGAAATAGTTTTCGAATTATCCATTCACATGACCAATTAGTGAAGAACTTTTTCAATCGAAATTCTCGGAACATTGCACTTGAATCACTCCATGTTCATTTTTCATTTTCCAATATCTCTGAGGGTTGGATGATTTACTCCTTTGAATGACATGACGTTTTTAAGGGGAAGCTCTTCAAGGGATGAGTGAGAAATAAGTGAGAAATAGATGTCCATCTCGTACGTCAGAAAAATGATTTCAAAAAAACACGCGTATGCGAAAATTTTCGTTATTGATCCAGAAACATCACTACAGTCATGATTTTAAGACTAAAATGAGTGCTGATTATATTCTCGGCTCAAACCTTTCAACCACTATAAGAACTGTGATGAGGTTGAACGAAGACTGGGCTGATTCTAATACCAAGCTCTCAATATAAGGGTAACTGCAATGACTGCTAATCGATTCTAATGCTGTTGAAAAATTTTTTTCGCAGGAAAAATTGGGAAACAAGCGCATAAATGACTGAAAGTCAAGTTAACGGAAGCCAGATGGGCTTTGATAAAATTCACCACTGAAACATGCTGGCGCATCGAGTGCATTGATGGACGCGAGAACTAGGTAACGGGGAGAGCAAATCGAACGCGGCCCATGAGAGTAGAGAAATTATTGGTTGGTACTTACTCAAATGAATTTCATCGGCTGTTCACGAGAATTTCATTACAGGCCGCTTGAACATCGGCGTCCAGAAACCATAAGATTGGTCGAACCAGGAATCGGATCGTGTACACATCAGCAATAAATTAAACGCTAAGAACGAGCTCGGTGCTAGAATTGGCGTTATAAATGATGGAAACGCGAGCGAGAATAAGTTGCTGCTCGGGAGGACGGGCGAAACAAGTTTGAATTGGTGCGCGTGTTGAGCCAAAAAGGTGTAAATCGAGGTGTATCTGCTAGAGCTGTGATTCTCTCTCTTTTTGTCTTTTATGCGTTACTTTATGGTGGGCTATTCTCCTCGGATGATCGCGGTACAATGAGAAATAACATTAGAATACAATAATATGGACCAGAGAGGGGAAACAACAATTTGACGATTTTTTTAATCATCACAGAATTAATTAAAAGAGTCCAGATATTGTTACTGTAGTTGGTTTATTCAGACATCTAGCATTTCGAAATCATTATTTTCAGTCATGAGTAATTGATTATTGAATAGAACAGCCTTATTTACAGATGTCAAAAATTGCATTCAAGTTTGCCTCAATCGCATACAAGAAAATTATCTCACGAACCATGTTCTTAATATCAAAATCATGCCAAAATCTTCACATCATCCTAAATTATTCAACCCTGATTATCACTGCTGATTGTGAGATCGAAGATTCCATATGGACCAGCGGTATACAACAAACTCCGATACTTTTAGATATATATACAGTCATGAGGATAAACTTCTTTTTTGCAACTGTGTGCGCGAAGTTGTAAAAAAATGAGACTTCTCTTCATTATTCACAGTGCGAGAAGTAATGCGTGAATGACTTCTCGCACAGTTTTACATTTACGCACTGGTGAAGTGTGCGTAAATGTAACTTCTCGCTCTAATGCATTTTCATTCACGCACAGTTCCAAAATATGATGTCACGTCATCCCTCTGAATTTGGCCTTTCTTGAAAACTTTGTTCTCAAGATGATCTTGCTCGGACAGTGGTGCATTTAATTACAACTTCGCGCACAGTTGCAAAAAATAGTATACGCAACACGTGCGAGAAGTTTCCGCACACGTTGCCAACTCGCGCGAGAAGTAACATTCACGCACACTTCGAAACTTCTCGCACACCCAGAAGTACATATTTACGCACGCTCGCTTCGCGAGCGTGCGTAAATGTGTTCTTCTGGCTGTGCGAGAAGTTTCAAAGTGTGCGTAAATATTAACTTCTCGCACTCGTTTGGCAACTTGTGCGGAAATTGACCTTCTCGCACTTGTTGCGTAATATACTATTATTGCCCAGACTCAGTTGAAGTTACTCAATGAATATGAAAGCTACTATTTTTGTGGTTTCTATCCCTCATATTCTAGTAGAAAATACTGACATGAAAATAATCTCAAATCACGGATGGGTCGTCTTCAATATTATATGTTCGATGGCTTGTTTGTTTATAATGCTTGAAAATTCCATGAGATTGAAACAATGCAAGCAGACGTATCACACCTTCAATTCATGACAAGCATTTCATTACCAAGCGAAACTTTAAATCCCCAATTCAGATAACCAGTACAACACAATGGTACCGGAAGAGGTATAATTCGACAGACAAGCTTGTGTAGGATGATCACTCAACCAATTGTCATTAATCACAAATGACTCTTCCTTTGTATTCACGCCTTATACTCTCCACGCCTACTCTTCCAACAAATATTTTGTTACGCAATGGATACCATTTAATGGCCAATGGAAACCATTCAATTTTCCCAATCACTTGTCGATCATTGTCGTGGCTCAGTCTCAGCTTTCGTGTTACAGCTGCGAATTTGCCGATATCACAAGTAGCTTGATTCCATTATATAGCACACTTGATCATCGATTTCCACGTGAGATCGAATAAAAAATGATACAGCAACTAGCTGACTTCGTGAGTTCGTCTGCTTTTTAGACTCCTCTTTCCAGCGTAGTGATCCTCGATCTCCGCAAGGGTACGACCTTCCGTATCGGGTAATATGAAATAGAATGTGACTAGTCCGAGGGTGCACATAGAGGTAAATACTAAAAAGACACCTTCAAGCCCAAGGTAGTCGACCGCAGAGATGAACATTTTATTAACAAGCGCTTGGCATGTATAATTTACAAACATGCCAATACCCGCACCGACGTTGCGCAATTTGCTGGGAAACAGTTCGCCATTCACCATACTAACAATCGAGTCGACTCCTGCAGTAGTGACAAGAATTGACAAAAGGATCGTTGCGGCGGGTACCCAGATATGAAAGGCTGAATTACTGCCTCGGTGGATCATGGCCACAAAGACTGATACGGTACCGTATGACAGTGCCGCCAGTAGCAGCGATATCGACATGAGTCTTCTCTTACCGACGGAGTTGACACAGAGGGTAAAGATGGTCGCGCCGGTAATGTCGACTGCGTAAGACGCTATAAGCATGCCATCATTGTAAGATTTGTTCAAATTTCCGAATATTACGTCGAATACGCGTGATGCAAAAATTTGAATTGTCATTGTGCCTGTGAAAGCTCGTACGATAAAGATGTAACACACCGAAATTAAGGGGAGCAAAAAATTACGAGTGAGGAATGGTCTGATACAGAGTTCGTGGGACTTGCTTTTCGGGTTAGCTGGTAATGAAGAGACTTGTTTGGTTTTATGGATGAAACTTTCAACCTCGATGTTGGCACGGTCATGGTCAGCTCTAAGAGCATCCAGTTCTGATTTTACATTGGCTATGCTAGTCCAACCACGTAACCAAGCCAGGGCTGCTTCAGCTTCGTCGAATCTGTTCATACCTGCAATCAAGAGAACTGTTGTAACTTATCGGAATTTGTATGAGCAAGAGAATCAATTTACATTAATTTCGAAGCATGTTAGCCACTATTCTGCAGAACATAAAAAAAATTAGTAAGTTCTTGATATGTTTATGTAATGAATCTGGAATAGATTCCAACGATATCGTGATAAATAGATCAAGAGCCATCAACGTTATGAGCGAGGTCATGGGCTGTAATTTGGAATTGGTCAAATATGTAGCTCTGGCAGTTCTGAATACCACATCTCATTCTTGAAAGGAAAGTACACTCGGGAAGAAGGTGAACTGCAATGGGATGATGGTCAGTGGCCATTCGAGATCTTTCGTCTCGCTCGCACCTAATGGGTTATCCCACGAGTGCGAGTGAGATGACAGATCTCGAACGGTCAGTGACCGTAACATCCATTGCAGTTCACGTTGTTCCTGGATGTATTTTAAAAATTCTGCTAAGACTTTGATACTTGACCGTCACTTCTTGGACTCTCACTATGAGTGAAGATCGAGTCGAACCGAAGCTCTTCTTTACCGACATCAATCTTAGTTTGTCAATTCCAAGTAAATCCTTCCCGACCTCGTTCATATGAGTCCAGGTTTCAAGGTGTTCTCTCGAAAATCAAAGATCTTCACAGAACATATCAACGGGAACAGCTTCAAGCACACTGATGCATGTTGAGAGGGGTCATCGGCAATGGTCTAATTTCATCCGGCAAGACTCACTGAAATTCGGATTTTTGAGGTCGATGTGCTACATACTTGCAAGGTAATGAGGGCTGTCGGGTATGTACAGCATCGCCACCAATCCAACGACATCGATGAAAAATATGACTACGATGACCGTCCTCCAGTAAAGAAAGTAGGCAAGTATTGTCACAAATAGCGCACCACAGGTAGATGAAAAGTTCATTGTTGACATTATGGTTGTCCTGAGATGAGGCTCAGTTATTTCAACGGCGTAGGTGATACCTTGAGCGTTGACACTAGACAAAGCCACGATAGCTTGAGCGACTAGCAATTCAAAGGAGTTACTAGCAAAACGGAAGATGATGCACGAGGTTCCAAATAGCAGAGAACCCAACACAACGGTTCGGCGGCTACCGATTCTGTGCGCTATTATTCCCACAAGTAGAGCTCCAATCGGTTGCATGAAGAGGTAGGATCCTACAAAATGAAGGAAATAATGTTGGTTTCGAAAATCGTCTTAATAAAGCCGATTGTTAGCTAAGCGTCAAAGAAGTTGCGAATCACAACATAGACCCAAGAAGTCGTCTGAACCAGCGCTTCCATTGCGTAATTTTTTGGGTAGCTGATTCCAAATTCGGTATCGGTTTGCATCCATCTTATCGGTTGTTTTCGCGACATTGATGGTTAAAATGAAGTTAGAACGTGAAAAGTCGCTGCAAATATATATATATACACACACACACGCACGCACGCACGCACACATATAGTTATATAGTTTTTTAGTTCGCTATGCACCACTCCTGTCCTGTATTCCATCTACTGTTACACAAACTTGAGATGTCTACGATTACTTTGATTTGATGACGGGAATAATTCTCAAAGAGAACAAAATTTCACGTCTAATAATCAGTGTCGTTGAAAATATTTGAGATTTTTAAAATGTCACAAACGGATCCATTCAGCACTTGACGAGGAGATGACTATCCCAACTCACTGTTCTGCCAGACGACCTGCCGACCCTCTGACATAATGATCTGATGTATGACTTGTGGACCCAACGTCTTATTGGCCTGGTGCATGAGCCACTGACCCACTAAACTCTTCATCTGACACATAACCCACTAACCTGTCGACCTGGTGACCTTTCCAATAGATCCACCGATCTACTGACCGGTCTTATCTATGACCTGCCAACACGTCAACCTATCGGACGATCTACCGACCTACCGAAGGACCTGGTTATCTGCCGGATGACCCACCAACCTGTCAACATTATGACCCATGGGTCTATTGGTCATACGGCACCGCCATTTTTTGACCTGTTATAGAATTCGCCGACCTTCTAGATGACCTACTGATTTCTCGGTCCTTTTATCTGACACATGATCTACCAACTCATGGACATGGTGGCGTTTCGGATGACTCATAGATCCGCCGATCTACTGACTTGTCACATAATCCGCCATCCCGCTGACTTACTGATCCGCTGACGAGAACTATATGAATTTATGACCCACACTGAAAGAAGGTTGGGGCCTCTGAGGCCGTTGCTACGGTAGCTGACCCGGCTAACAGAGTTGAGAGCCCAGAGCTCCCGGATTTGGCGCGTCTGACGTGCCGAAATACAAGAGCAACGGTACATCGAGAATTACTGAGAATTGACCCTTTTTGAGCGCTAGCTTGTACGTAACTTTGCTAGAACTTGGCCGGTCAAGTTTAATATGGAAATCCTAGACAAATATGAGACAAATTATATACGGTGAGTTCCACTAATTCACAACCCAGAATCAATGCAAAGAAGAATAGAAATCAGAAGAAATTTTGGAAGTTCATTTTCGATATGATGTCCTTTTATCAGCAGTCAATCATCCCAGAAGTCAAAAATGTATTCAAATCATCTAGCGCGGGAAGCGCTTCTCTACGCCGGATAATATAAAAACGCAGATGTATCTCCTGTGTAGAACACGTTTTCTACATTTGAGTAGAGAGTATATTCTGTTGTGAGTGGACTAATAAGTCAAATTTGGTGAGACAAACTTTTTTGGGCACATGGTGAATTAATGCACTCAATTCAAATTTGGATCATAAGAATTTTAAGAATAATCACATCAATGCAACGCACCAGCATACACATGATGAACGTTGTTATTGTTTTTTACCACGACCCCCGGCCCGACTTGGTTATGAGTTACGCGAGCGAAAACAATACTGGACACGCTCGTCGGGGCAACCAAGCTACCGATCCGGGAGCTCAGAGCTCCCGGCGTTGAGATGTGCGATCACCTGAAGTTTGGCGCGTCTAACGAGCCACCCGGTGTCTCCGAGTTCCCAACCTTCTTTCAGTGCACCAGCTTACGGACCTGGTAACATTTGGGATGAATCGGGCAGTTATTCCATTTAAATATTTCATTCTAAATTTTCTGATCAATGAAAAACACCTGAGTACAAGATGAATTCCGTGAACTACAGACTCCAATCCTTCACATCCTTCAGCAATTATATTCATATCCTCGCATAGTGAACTGACAGGGGTGTAGGTCTTTTGGCAGATTCGTAAGTCGATGGTGAGGTAAGTCATACATCAGGTTACATGGCCGTGAGATCTTATGACAGGTCATCAGATTGGTGGGTTGTACGGCAGATCAGTAGGTCGGGCAGCCACGAGGTCATATATCGGGTCAGTAAGCTGGTGGGTCTGTGAGTCTGCGAAAATGTCACCAAATCTACAAGTTGGTGGGTCATTTGTCAAATGAATAGATCGGGAGATCAGTAGGTCATCTGACGGGTTGGCAGCTTTTACGGCACGTCAATATATCGATTGGTCTATTGATCATGCGGGGGTTACCAGGTTGACATGTTAGTGGATCAGTAGATCGAACGCTAAGTAGATTAATATGTCAAAGGGTTGGCGAGCCATATGACATGTCCGAGGGTCGGTGAATCTATTCGGAAGGTCATCAGGTCGACGGGTTAGTGGGTCATTAGTCAGATAAAGAGTACTGTAGGTCGGCAGGTCATTCAGCAGGTCAGTTGGTAAGTGGGTCATATGGTAGTTCAATGGATCGGTAGGTCCATAGGTCTTCAGCTTGACGAAACTTTTGGTCATGTGTCTGATAAAGGGGTGGGTAAGTCAGTAGGTCATATAATTTACTAGGTCGGTGGGTCGGTAAGTCATATATCAGGTCACTAGGTCAGTGGTTCGGTAGGTTGACTGGCAGCTCAGCGGGTTCGGATAGTCATGTTCTCCTCAAAAGCTGAAACTTTATGTCATGGAACCTTTTAAAAACCACTCAAAAGTTCTCAACAGCTCATATTTGTGCGTAAAGTTTTGTTTTATTTCAGAATTTGATGTTAAAAGACGAGATTCGTGTCATGAAACTGAAGTAATAGTCGATCTCTCAGGTTTGTGAAACAGTAGATGGAATGTAGCATCGGATTTGTGTTCAGCAACCTAAAAATCCGATGTACATGGATTTTCAACGATTTTCCACTTTTTACTTCATTCTGACCTTCGTTATCCCGGTAAACGATGAGATCAGTGAAAACAGATACTTGGATTTGGAATAAGCAACCCAAAAAACGTGAAGACAACGTAGTGAGAGCGCTGGTTCAGACCTCTTTTTTCTTTTGTAGGTTTATGTGATCTTCGACATCAACTAGTTACTGTTTGAGAGTCAAATTCCATAACATTCTCAGAATTTCCCGATTTGAAATATCATTGACTTATTTGGTCGTGATGACCTTAGACTCGTTGCCTCGTAACATTTTGCCCTCCAGCACTGCGGCTTAGCCAAGAACTTTTTAGCCACGACCTTGGCCTATGGGTAGAGCTCACTCATTTTATGAAAGGTTGCCAAACGGACGAACGACCGAATACAGAAACCTCCATCCTCAACAGGATCGAACTGACCATTATTAATTCGGGAGCAGGAAAATTCTTTGGGATGAAGCCCTTACCTATCCCACTAATGATCAAAAACTTTGTTGAATGTGCAAGTAAATCGTTATTGCCGACGCGGACGTTACGATGAGGTTATATGATTATTAACCTTTAGAGGATCGGTATGACGCCATATGGCGTCATGGCTTTTGGCTTGGCCATTTTACTAGAACTCAGAATTCCAAATCCAGTGTACACACCTATTATTTTGCTTTTTCGAAGAGAAGGGTTATATTCGTGACAAAAGATCTTTCTCCCATTTTTTCACTCGCATGTATTTTTCATTATAAAAATCTTCACTTATAGGGAGTCAGCTTCAACAATTTTGTTTTCCTCGCTAAGATCTTTCGATTGTAGGTGATTTTTTTTTCCTCTACGATCATTCCCTACACGCTATAAACATGTATCTGTTTTTGTATGTGTGTATTGTCTGTATGTTGTCAGCCAATTCTCCTCAACCCTTTGATTGATCTTTCTGAAAATATTATGAGTGATAGATGACCACCCAGAGATGTACTGAAAGGATTAACAGCTCATTATATCTAACAGTCTTCGACTTATGCGTCTTGAAAAATAAAAATCTCAAAAATTTCGATTATTTCATTCACAAATATTTTTGTCCACAATTTTCATACCAAACTTTTCGTCCCTTAAACACCTAGTTTTCCGCGATTCTCGGTCACTTGATTAATGTGTATTTTCCATTTTCATTCATTCCCATAATTGAAATCATGAATTTTGCAACATGTAATACAAATCACGTTATATTCCTTCTTCATTCATTTTTACGAAATTCTGTATCAACCAATTGATCTAACATCGCAATATTAATATTTTATGAGCTTACTCTTAATTTTTTTAGAAAGACTGTGTTAAATCGAATAAAATTTTCGAAAATGTTGACAATTCCACCTTTCAAGACGCATTAATCGAAATCTGTTCCATAGATTTAGCTGTAAATTCTTTCAGCACATATTTAGGTCGTCATCTATCACCCATAAAAAATTTAGGAAGACTTATAAAAGGGTCGAGAAGAACTCGTAGGAAAAAAACAGCATACGCGTCAAAACATGAAACTTTGCAAATCATCATTTTTTGAGACCGCCGGTCACCTTCAAGGAAAAAGTATTATCTATAACCGGGAGATCTCGTCGAGAGGAACCAAATGGTGAAAACCGAATCGCGCACACTAAAGATTGTTACAATGAATAATTCATTCGCTATGAGGAAGCATTCTGCTAATCAATTTGAGCAGCGTATTTTGTCTTGAAAATACGAACAAGTACTGTTTTCGAAGTTGGAGATCGGCTAATTTGGACCTGAGTTATAAACATTTGCAATAAGTAATTTCTGGCAGAACAAACAATTTTTGGTTGATTTTTGGAAAGTTGACACATCGTAAACAAGCAAAATTTTCCAATGTCATTCAACCCACATCCTTTTGTCTGTCAAATATCTTGAATTTTCGTGCTCAAGCGTCAAAATCGAAAGAGAGGGGCCTGAGATCAAGAAGCACAAAGTTTATGCTGCATTCAACATGGCTCGCTACCATGCGGGCCGACATGGCGCCATATCGCGTTAGCCCACTCACTGCAGAACAGCTCCCGGACTCCAGGATTACATTTCAATATTTGGAACATCGCGTACTAGTCTCAAAATTGTGAAAAACATGAAAATTAGAAATTTGAAAATTTTTCGATTTTTATTTTTCTCTCGGAAATGAACCTCTTTTGGGGGATAATTTGTGTGCCAATATCATTGTTATACGCTAAGGAACTTGCCTGAATTTTTTCAGATTCTTTGACCAGCCCCTTCAAAAGTTATCACAATATGTTGGAAATCGGGTCTCTCCAGTATACTGGACATCCGCAGTAAGCGGGTTAGTATGGCGTCATGACATGATCGGCCAACAATTCACCTTGAGTTTGAGCATACGAGAAGGTCATTCGACCACTTTTATTCGAGATATTGGCTTTTCTTGAATTTTTAAAATCCCGGCCTTCTAAAGGTTATTTGAAACAGACTAGAGATCATTCAATAAAAGACTCATCTTGTTTACTAAGTGATAGCCAATTAGAACTCTTGACAGTTTTTTGGTATCGAAAATTTTTTCAATAAGTCAATGTGAGATTTGAATACCCACCAAGCCAAGTTTCTTCTTCATCAGATACTTCTATTTCAGAAGTTTTTGTTCCATTATGAGGTCCCACTTCGGCCAAAAGAATTGTTGTGAAACCAAAGAAACTACCTGACACAAACATTACTATGTTGGTAGCAAAAGCGGCAAAGAATTGTGACGCAGCATTTCTGCACGTGGAGACATCTTTGACCTTACACTTTTCATGGTCTTTGTGATTGCTGAAATGAAATCAGGATCTTCATAATCGTTCTTATCTGATGAGTGTTTGAGTTTATATCTTGTGATTTTATTTCTAATCAAGAACACTAAATGTACACGGAAAGTACACGCTGCTTGATGGAAGGTAGAGTACTAAAAAGTACCCTTCTTAGGTAGGAAGGCAATTTTAGGAAGCAGTTATCAAGAGAAGATAATGATATTGTTGTAAAAGAATGTAATGAAGTTTAATCATCATGTTATTGTAACGAAACCTGTTTTTCTAGGAAATACGTTGAGATAACATATTCAGTATCATTCAATATAAAGTTTTCTCGGTGTCCGACGAAAAAGAATCATATTCATATCGTCGATCACCGGGCTCGATAGTCACTCAACTTTCTCAATTTAGATATGGATATTTGTCCAACATAACTTATCTCACTGATTTCTTTTTTCATTATCTCATTATATCGATCAAGAAGAGCAAAACTTCTTCGCTATTCAAAATGTCGCTTTGGTGCTTGGTAAAGTACAAAATTCAAGTTGTATTGTCTAGGTTCCTAAGTATAGATGTAACATCAATTTCATTTTTATGTATTTACTTGTAACATGATACTCACTCATTGATGGCAATCGTAGAACTTTTCTCATCCATTCTATTCCAATATACTTTGGCGATGAATGACTGTAGATTTGCAAAAATGTGATAAATGATGATGCGATCAACGGTTGTTGTCTAAAATTTGCGATTAGGAATTACCTCCAAAATAATCCAGACGGATCACAGCAAATTTCACTGTGGAGTCTCTATGATGCGTTCTCATTCCGTTTTGTATCTGCGATTATTTTATTTTATCTTGAGATTACATCGAAAAAAAAAATACATTTACTTTAAATCTTTCTGTCCCATTAGGTCGACACGATAAATACACTTGGAGCAGTGAACCTTCGGTCAGTGCCTTGATGGATTGAGGTCCATGTATATGGAAGAAGATCATGAGTTCTCCATTTTTTCACATTCTCGAGTTACGAGTAGCAGAGTTTTGATCGACTCAGATTCGACCAGCATTGGTAGCAATCATTTATTTGCCACGTGCTCAATATTAATGATCATTCAGTATGAGTACCCTGTCAAGGATGGATATGATCACAAAATTATCAGAATCTCTGATTGGATCAAGATTTTCACTTCCAATACAACTATGAAACATTCAGTGCACCAGAATAAAAAACTATTAGCCTCCGCACTTGACAAAATTTACATCTCGCTTCATGCAGCTACGAAACATTTGCACAAGAACATTGAGATCTCTACTAAACTGTCTAGACAGTTGCACTATCGATGATCTATCACATGATTCTACTGCAAAATGAGCAACTATTCATTCTATTAAGAGCAAAGCAAATGACTGATGCTATGCTTCCTCGTCTGTGCAATGCCGTACAGTCGTGTATAATGAGCTGTCCGTTTTATCCTAAACACCACAATCTTTCAAAGATAAGAGATAAACTCGCCGATCTTTGAGATTGCTCATTGTTTCATGTAATCTGTGAGAGTATGTTGTTAGACACGAGTGGTTCTGCTCAGTCCGCAGATATTTAACAAAATCTTCTTTAAAATTTTGAGAATTGAGCTTCGTTTTGTGGGAAAAAGGACATTTGATGATAGGTCTTCAAAACCAGCACGTGTCTGGCCAGCGCCGGATCAAACATAGGGGGGGCCTGTAGGCACAATGTGGTGGGGACCTTGTAAGGGGAGAGATTTTTCCATGATCAAGAAGTATAACCAAATATTCATGGATAGATTATAGATGTTAGTGTCACCTCATACTATCCTCTTTTGTTAATTAATTATTCAATTTAATTTATGCATTACTTTAATTACTCATTCAAAAAAGTATATGGGCTCACTAGCCACTCACAAAATAGTAGCTTTCGCACCAAGTTTATGAGGTTGTAGCTCGCTTCTGAGCGATTGGTTTTCGGCCTGAGCCGGAGGCGAAGGTCGAAATAATCGCTCGGAAGCGGGGAACCTCATGAACGAGTTGCGAATATTATTTTTCACAATTTTGTAAGCACCCAAACATCGCAAAATTGCAAAATAGTTCTCAAAATTCCAAAAATCCGCCAACAAACTCCTCAAAGGGCCAAAAAACTAAAAAAAGCCGTTTTTTGAACAACTTGGGGTGGGCAACAATTTGTTTTAAAAAGTGCAACAACTTTGTTCCCCATCAAAATCGACGTCAAATGCTTCACCTCCGAGTTGAATCTCTAATAATACTGCGATTTTCGGTCGATTTTCATGTTTTTATGGATCCCCTTATCATAAAAGCTCTAGACGATACTCGCGGGAAAAGGAATCAGATTTCTCATGAAAAAGCTACAATTTTTGTTTTTGAAACACTCCGATACGCAATTCTAACAGTAACGCATAATTGTGCCAACTTCCGATTTGATTTCCCCACTGTGCGACGGAAAAATAGGCGCTCGTGGTCCAGTGGTTAGGACACTTGGCTTCTGTGAAGAAGGCCCCGGGTAAGGAGTTCTGCGGTTTCCATGCAAAATCGATCGCTTACATTTTCACAAGTGTATCGACTTTTCATAAATCCTCACGTCACACGTAGTGAATGGAATAAAACTATCTCATGAATCAGCTCTTCCAAGTGCATGGCTCATCACAACACCCAATTTTTTCGGTAAAAATAATTTATGTCTCCCCGAAAGCCCCGAGAGAACGAAACAAAAATGGAGAACTTCCGATTGGTTTTTACATCGAAAAAATGGTGGGGGCCCCTTTTTGAGTCATTTTGGTGGGACAAGATAATAAGTATTTGCTCAATCTTTGTTCGTGAGAAATGTTCGAGGTTTTGGGAGGAAGGTCTGTTCCGAAACTAGAACACTATCTCCGTATCTCAAAAATTGGCTATTGTGAAAGCTATCTACCAATAATAAACATCAAATATGCAAATCTACGACAAATGTATTTTGACAATTGAATAGTTTTGAGCATAGTCATGATTCCTGCATCATTAGAAAATTTGACATATATGTATCCCATGACGGAAAAAACTATGGATTAGTGAAAGTGTCTGCATTCATGGTTCCGGAGATGATTCTTTTACAACTCGATTGCGTCACCACATGCAGAATCCCATGGTTTCTTCACGATTTCACGGTCTCATCCAGGTGGTGACTTCACATGGCTGTACAATGGATGAATTCTCTTGGTGCCTTGAATGTTTGAATCGAGCCACATTAATCAAACTCGAAGTATTTAAGACTTGCACATAGCTATCATGATTGTCGAGGGCCTTCCTAGAGGGATGTCAATTTCTTCTCGAAATATCAACAACAACATCACAACACATGCTGGGAAAATATGAAGTATCCTTTTCCAGAGACCGAACCTATATATTCCCACATGCAATCGCGCGCTGAATCCGAAAATGATATCAGTTTCCCCCCGAACACTTCCAAAATTTTTGAGAAAATCGCAAAACGAATTTTTCAAAGACAGATACCGGATTTTTCACCTCGGATTCTGAAAGAGGAGGAGATTCCACGTCCAAATATGAACTTTTGACATTTTTCTTTTCCGGTGATGATCCTGATCCAGTCACCAGGGTGACACTCGTGATCGGGAACTCAATATGGTACTCGTGGTCCAAAACTCAATGCAATACTCGAATTCCAAGACTCAATGTGCTCGTGTTTGAGAACTCAATGGTTTGTATGGTCTAGCAGTCAATGGAGTACTTGAGATCCAGAACTCAATTTGGTATACGTGATCGAGGACTCAATGTGGTATTCGTGGCCGAGAACTCAACGTGGGACCCGTGATCGAGAACTCAACGTGATTTTCGATCACGAGTACCACATTGACCTCTCCATCACGATTACCACATTGAGTTCTCGATCACCAGTGCCACGTTGACTTTTCTACGAGTGCCACGTTGAGTTCTGCATCACGAGTATCACATTGAGTTCTAAATCGCGAGTACCACATGGGGTTTTCGAACACGAGTACCACATTGAGTTTCATATCACGAGTATCACATATACTTCTGTAAATGTGGACCAAAATTTAAAATGAAATTGATCACGAATTTTGTTACTATCCGTAAAAATTTATAGTTGCATTTGTTCAATGGGGATAAACAGAAGCCGATTGGGTCCAAGGAAAGAGAGCTAAGATAATTTCCATGTGGATTTTATTATATTCAGTCCGACTGGATCCTTGTTTTCAATCCATTGGGAAGTCAAGTACAGCTCTTCAGATGTCTCATCATTCATTGATGTTACATGTCAAACAATGACACCCACTCATGCTTCGGAACTGTTGAATATGACGTGAAATTCTGAGCGATAAATCTCATTTTAGAATAGTTTTTATCTTGGAAAGAAAGTTCCCGGTAGAAAGTATTGTTGGGAATAGTTCTTGTAAGGAAAGAATGCCTATAGAGAAAATGGATAGGGAAAACTGTTATTCATCAGTATTTCTCTGGCTAGGGTGACAACCAGGCGCGCATTAAATGAGTCATAATATGGGATCCATGGTTTCTGGATATCCATGTTACATTTCCTCACAGTTCAAAGTGGCATTGAAAATTTCTTGAAGATTTTTGGCTTCACAGATCTTCACCGTTACCCACGGAGTTGAGTTGAGAAATTCATCCCACCTTCGCTCCACTCTATCTTACTATTTTCCACAAGTTTTGATTCTCCATCGCCTGTGCATCAAAGTAATACTTTTGGATGATTTCTCGATTTTTCTTCCACACAGTGAATGAAAAACAGTGTTCGACATTCGAATGAAGAGTTTTTCAAATTCTCGTTCTCGTAATGTTTCTAACCCTCGCATTCAGTTCCGCCCGAAAAATATCACTCTGTTTCCGGAAGCCAACATTCCTACCCCTTTATCAGAATAAAATATGTTTACACTGTCTATTAGATACCAAAATTACAACTATATTCCCAACTAAAAACAAGTAATCTATGATTTCCAAGTATCGCCGCAAAAGGCAACATCTTACTATGAGTGGAAATTATAAGAGAATATTTATTTCGATATTGTACGATCAACAACCCGTGACACTTTTGATCCAAGATATAAAATGTGTAACAACCATCAAATCACATCAACTCACTTGTCCTTGTAAATATTCGAAAATCCCATGCTGCAACAAGTCGACAACTTGCTTACTTCACTTTTCACTATTTTAGAGTAGATTTATAATGGGACCATCCATTAGTTGCCTTACTTACATTTAATGTATAAAAAAACTGTTCTACATCTAGGTACATCAACTAGTTACATACAATCATTTGCGAGTCTTTGAACGTCCCAATAAATGCATCTTACCATTTAAACAATTGTAAGCCGAACAACTCATGAAACTTCATCATATGAATATTTCATCACAACCACTTCGATACGGAGGATAGTGAATTTGGCATTCTAAATTACTTTTGATTTGATCTTACTAAAGGCACAAAATTATTAGGATTTTGAATTAATACCTTTAATCACATATTTTTCCTGCAGAATAAAGTTGCAGATAATAAGACACATTAGCCATCATGTTGTTCTGGAGACTATTTAAAATTGCGAATTGAACAGTTCTTGTCCCGAGCATGAATTTTGGTAAAGATTGAACCTTCAAATTGAATTTTTAACGAATACCCACAAAAGCTGCGTTTACAGGATACCATCGTCTAGATGAAATCTTAACTAACACGCGACGGAAGGCTCACTCAAGATATTTTGTATCACTTCAGAGCTCAGCAGTGTTTTGAATCAATCGTATCACGACTCACGCGTGGCCGTAGATCGTGGGCCGTGGGCGAACTATCGTGTTCGCCAATTTTCAATCCGACACAGGTACCATCAGGAACTATTTAATTGCACTTTTTTCCTCTCCATCGGGGACAAGAAATCAGATGTTTAAATTTTTCTTCTCTCCAGTGGTTTATTGGATTCCATCTCAGATGCTTCAGTTCGATAGGTGGATTCGTGTGGGGCCAGAACCTCATCAGCAGCTGGTTGCTCCTCATACAACCTTTCGATCTCAACGAGGCTTTTGCCCTCCGTTTCAGGTAACAACCGATAGAATGACCCCAATCCAACAATGCATGCTCCGGAGAATGTAAAAAAAGTCGCCGGAAGTCCAACAAAGTCTACAGCATAGAGGAATCCCTTTCCAGTGACAGCACTCATCAGTGAGTTGACAAACATTCCGAGTCCAGCACCGACATCACGAAATCTTGCCGGAAAAAGTTCTGCATTTAGCATACTGGCAACTTTATCAATACCCGATGAGGTTGCATAGCTAGCCATGATGATTCCAACTGGTGGCAGCCATTGTAACCAAGTTTCAGCCCTGCTCGAAGTATTCGGTTGAAGCTGGACGAGGGAAATGGCGACTATGAAATAAGCAATGGCTGCTCCAAAAAGCGAAGCAAACACAAGAGCACGTTTTCCGGTAAAATGGACGCAGCCTATGCATGTGAGGGCGCCACTGATGCGCACCGCATCAAAGATGACAGTTGCCAAATGATGATCAAGAGGAGCATTGACCTTTTTAAAAATGACCAAGGCATATGTTTGGAGTACTCGGCTTCCTGCAAAAGCGTGGACGAAAAATACGAAAGTTATGAGGCTCAGAGGGCGCAGGAAACTTGGGGTTAAGTACGATTTGAAAGGTGAGCGATTGGCGCTGCTGTCGATGCTTGTAGAGGTAATGATAAAGCTGGAGGATTTTAGATGGAGATCTTGGAGTTGCTGAAGCTCTGAGCTGACCTGGTCGAGCGTGGTCCAGCCTCGCAACCAAGCCAGCGAGTTTCCGGCCTCTTCCCATCGAGCTCGCGCTGAAATTAGTAATAAGGCCATAAGAATGACTATAGTTGGTCAATGAAAGTCAGTTTGGGAGTCACGCCCAAAGTGATAAAACAAGAAATTTTACAGTGATCAATGGGTTATTGCGGACTAATAAAAGTAGATATAAATTATCTGTCTATATGATGGGTCCTCATATCAAGTATCCCACGACTTTTGTCATGTTCTAATGATAAAATGTCTATTCCTCACTCAATCTGACAAAGAAGGGTTCAACCTTGCGGAACACGGATCTTGACGAAACTCTGGGATTCATTTTTTTTGAGTCAGTAATGGCTATGGAGGTTAGCATTGACAGTAGCTGTTATTCGAATCTTTCAACATAAAGCAGGGCTAATGGTAATATCTATAACTGTATCTCAAGATAGAAGGCCCACGAGGGGTTAAATTCTATGAGATATATCCATATCTCACCAAAACAAGATGATTACCAGGGTTTGGAACGAATCCAGGATCCGCAAGGTTGGACCTCTCCTTGTGAGTGGATGACATTACAAAATTGCAGTACAAGATGGAATTATTTTTTTTTAACCTTCAGGATCTCTTTTAGCAAAATCGTGTTCGTGTCGAGTACGTGATACTGATCTCGTGTAGCGTCATAGTGGTAAGGTTTGAAGCAAAGTTTGTACCCTCTCATGTAAAATGATGATTTATGACCATTTGACATAGAGGGATACAACCTGTGAACTTTGCGACACCGAGTCACCTCTCTATGCATTTAACGAAAGAAGACGATACGTCTAATCCTTATCGTGTTTTCATGATTAACAATCAAATCTTCATAATTAAGGCAGATACAACCAATAAGAATCGTAACAGTTTTTAATCATCATCAATCGAAATCGGAAAATCAATATCTCATCCCTCGTGTGTTCTTAATGTTTTCCTTATATTTACCTGCAAGCCAATGAGGCGTCTCAGGAATGAAGCACATGGCTAAAAAACCAACGATTGGAAAAGGCAGACACAAGAGACAAGCAGGTTTCCAGTGCATGAGGCTCCCAACCGCAACGGTGTAAAAGGTACCAAGTATAAGCGATAAACTGGAACAAGCCATGAGAGCACTTCGTAAGTGTGGCTGAGTTATTTCGGCTATAAAGGTGATCCCTGGACCAAAGACAGTGGCACCAATTATTCCCATAATTGCCTGCACTGCGAGTAAGCTCAATGCACTTTTTGCATTGTAAAATCCTAACCAGGACAGCGAGAAGAGTAGCGAGGTGAGCCATAGAGTGCGACGACTCCCTATGCGCTTCGAAACGAGTCCGATTAGTAGGGCGCCCACAGGTCCCATGAACAGGTAAGAGCCTAGAGTAGATGAATGAAATATTTGAGAATATGAGGGGATATTCGAAAGAAAATTCAAATTATTGGTTGGAGGAGCTTGGATGGTAAACATTTTCTTGGTAATGTACCGGGATGGTTCATCAGACTACTCGATTTTTCTTCAAATCTATTCAGCCGAACATCGTGAGGTTATTTCATGCATAAAAATTGAATTAGTTCACTCTGATGCATTTGCAAAAATTGAAAAAAATTATCTTGAATATGCTGAAAACCCCAAGCAAACATAAACTCACCAAACCATGTTAACTCTGATTTTGTGACATGAATAATGGGCTCTGGTGCATCCTCTCGTCTGTCAGGATTCAAATCTCCAACAATCAATGTGGTCATCCCTATGAAGTTTCCGTAGGAGAATTTGACAATGTTAGCCGCCAAGGCAGCAAAACACTGTGATGCAGCATTTCGAGACTTCGAAATTCTGGATGCTTTTCGATGCCCATTGTGACTGCCACTGGAAAAATAAGTTAATGTGGGTCAAATCGGTCTGGAATGATTTTATGATGGCTTGTTGCAACAGCACAGTTCCAGTATTTTATGGAGCTCTTCATCAGAGAAGAAAGTGGGTCGTCCACCGATCATTTATAAGGATCGAGTGACTTGAAAAATCCTCTCTGGATATTTAGGAGGAGGGGAGGGGGGGTACTCGGGAATAAGTAATTTGTCCCCATCCTACTCCAAATATCGAATTGATTTCGTATCAATGGATTTTTTCCCAAATCCCAACAGTCCAGAAAATTTGAAATAAGCATCTGAAATCATCGATAGACTTTTTCAATTTGGAAACAAGCAACGAACCATATAATGATTCAACGAGTCACGCTTGTTACAAAAATCTTTTAACGGTAAAATTCTCTTATCACAATTGCAGGATTTCCTAGCGTTCAAGAGCATGGAAAATTGCTCCATTACCTTTAATTGTCGAATAACACTATCGTTAACAATTGAACTGAAACTAATCAAAATTTAACGACAGGATGATCCAAGATAGTATTTGTTGATATCAAGTGTACATACATACAATCAGATTGCACAGCTACTTTGAAATTGTAGCTAGAGATTGGGTTCACGTGTCTCTTTTCTTCCCGATTCGATCCCAAAAAAATTCCATCGACTCATGTGACTGAATTGATTAAATGGCCTAACACCCAGAAGCGAAAAATTTGATTAAGAGCTAGTCCATGAATGCCTGGGGGCCAAAGAATGCTCGTATCCAAATGATTTCCAAGTTCCCCCTCGTTCATCGTCTTGCGCAATCCGTCGACTCACTGGCATCAGCTGTTTTCTGATATATATATATATATGTATATATTGGAGGCAAATGAACATTGTGCATCGTCTGCTCGCTGTATACTTTTGCTCCGTAAACAACGTGATATCGTGCAATTTTTCGCCTGGTCGTGATGATCAAATTTTAGTAATGAAAGTAGCATCAAAGTAATGAATATCAAAATTTGGAAGTCGATTAATAATTGATACAAAGCATGTGTGAAAAATCGTTCAGTCTGATCTATGCACATTAACAAGAAGAAGGATTGTTGATAAGCGCAATGTATTTCCATTTGTGGCTTATCTTTCAGAGAATTTTAATCTAGTTGAGAAATACTGATGCCGTCAAGAGGTATTGATATCTTACACTCTGCATCGGTGCAATGGTATTGAGAAAGAGCATGCAACTGATAATCAGCTGATGGATAATCTCTGCTTCTGAGGCTCAAGATGAGGTTAGGAATGCATTTTATACAATGTCGATACTCTTCAACGCGAAAGTTGTTTCAGAAATAATTTCCGGAAACGGTTAAAAATATCACCGGAAGAAAAAATTTATCAGTAAATAGAACCCCAATGAGGCTACTCGTGTTAGAAAAATTGTTCTGAAACGATATCTTGATCGTTACACAACGTGAAATTTATAATATTGCATCAGGCAATTCAAAGTGACTTCCTGTTTGAGTCGAACTAGTCCGGTAGAAATTTTTTTCTTTTTAATTCCCATAGATTAGAAAAAATACTTTACCTGTCAGAGTGTACCCAGTGAATGCGGTTTTCCATCGATGGGTACGATTTTTGTTTTTTCTTGAAGAACAAACCCAATATGAGGAGTCTGGAAGTGGGTACTCGCTGCACGTGAGCACCGGCTTATACCGTCAACTTGCACACAATTCATCCCCCATATATGCGGGTAACGGCATTGATGAAACTGACAGAAACCACTGATCTCTTTACAAATTTAAGAATGACACAATGGTCCATTCAACTGCAATACTCATACTTTTTTTTTCTTCTTTTCGACGTTTAAAATAAAGAAAGCAAAACCGAGCTGGTTCGTGTTGCAAGTCGCGCAGCAAGCACACTGACCTGACAAGTTTCCTTACCCATACGCCCGTTAAAGCTCAGACACATATGAATGTGCTTATACAGCTATATATAATATACGAGTTTCATTCACTCGAGTCAGCCGATCTACTTTTGAGCGAACAGCATTAGTGGTGGCAGCACGTGCTTGACGTGCGTTTTACATGATTCTTTAGGTATTTTGATCTGTTTGAATTTATTCATGAAGATATATGATTTTCATGTAGTCAATCCGTAAGAAGAAAAATATATGTCAGCCGACGATTCGTTGTAATTGTAATTTTTTAGGTTTTTGTCCAAAGAGTGTGTTTAATGCCGTGTTCTGCCTATTGATAAGCCATGCTTGAAACTGATTTTGATCGAGAAGTACACTGCCGGTCAAAAGTTTCAGGACACCCACAATTTTTTCCCCGATTTTGTCAGTGGGGCTCTACTTGACTAAACAGGACTTCATCAAGGCTCATTTTGAGGGTTTTTTTCACGTACTTTAAGATGGCGTTATTCATTTATATCAGTACAAATCTGGATCTTCCCAATTTGAGCTTGAAAGTGTGCCAATTTCGATGGTTATTGGAAGAATCTCCTGGCTCCGGCAGCTCAAAGGAACAGGGATATTCCGGAATAGATGTGAAAGGACCTGAAAATACAAGTCTGAAGCTTTAAAATTCGTTTTTCAACATCCTTCTACGTTACTTTTACTCCGAGCTATGACATTTTCTCTGAGAAGAGTTTTCCGAAAAGCACCCTTATAAAAAAATGACAAAGAAATTCACTTTTTGGGGCATGTTGCAAAGGTTTCTTGTTCTTCTGATCATGACTTGAAAGATAGATACCAGGATCAGAGATCATATTCCCCTTCAAACGCAACTGTCTGTCTTTTTCGAATTTTTGTGTTAGTTTTAGCGAAAAATCTTTCTTCACAGAAAATGTCATAGCTCGGAGTAGAGGTAACGTAGGAGGATGTTGGGAAACGAATTATAAAGCTTAAGACTTGTACTTTCAGGCCTTTTGAGATTCATTCCAGAATATTTCTGTACCTTTGAGCTACCGGAGCCAGGAGATTCTTCCAAAAATTATCGGAATTGGCACTTTTTCAAGCTCAAATTGGGAATATGTATGAGAATTTTTTTACGCCGCAGGGATCAATTTTTCCTTTATTTGTAAATATTTTCTATTAACAAATCTCCATCTTAACCCCTGGAGATGCCTTCATTTTTCCCCAAAACAAGATGATTCCTATAGAGTTTCATCAAGATCCGTGTTCCGCAGACCTGATGCTCTCTTTGTTAGTCCACTGGGACTCTGAACAACTGAATTGTTTCTTGAAAAAAACTCTGTTGTGATTAGCTAATCCGTTGGGAGTCGAGACATATTTCCTAAGATCCTTCTTAGTTCTGAAACAGTTTTCATGTGATGGTCAATAAAATGTATTCAATAGAACGTTGTTGTTATTGACTTTGTTGAGAAAACATTGAACTATATTTTGGGGGATCGTGACGCTATTCATTGTCTCTGAAATTCGGCTGAAGAAGCTCTGTAAAAGTCTGGAATCTGGAAATTTCCCTGAGTCAGTTTTGGACACCTTGACATGGTATATATATTTCATGACATCTCGATTCGTATTGACAACCAGAGAATAGTAAAATTGACTCGAAAATTGAGCTATCATCTGCAAAGGTTGCCACGCAACCCACCTCTTGATAAGATGAACCTATCTTGATTTTGAATCGCCAAAATCATAGGCGCTTCATTTATTATGGATGATTTCTAAATCAGCTCTACGAAGAAGTGAACTACATTGTGATACACACAAGGAAATGAGGGCACTTGCACCGTTTATATTATTGAAATTCGTACAGTCTCTTCTTGTTTGTAATGGAATTTTGCCTTCTTAGGAT
This sequence comes from Eretmocerus hayati, assembly GCA_029851415.1. Taxonomy (NCBI): domain Eukaryota; kingdom Metazoa; phylum Arthropoda; class Insecta; order Hymenoptera; family Aphelinidae; genus Eretmocerus; species Eretmocerus hayati. Next base: position 157,045,827 of record CM056741.1, read on the forward strand.
CAAAATTCACAACTTACTATGAATATAGAGTACAGTGATGACATAATCTCAGATAGTTCATACACGGTATTATGTTATTTGTAATTTTGGAAAACTCTTATTCTAATAATATTTGTAAGTACATAAATCAGCAAATTTTTGCATTCCTTCACACAGCAAATAGACACGCGCGTACATTGATTCAAGGAATGCTCCACTATACATAGTATCGGAAATATATTACAATCATACAAAAGGACTTATTTAGCACATCGTCACCTGAAATACTATTTCAAGTTACAATTCGTTATAGAGACTTAAATTCGGGCAGCCACTTCGATTTTCTTCGTCTTGAACCAGTGGCCAGGGATAAAATCAGCGTTAAAAACATCAGAGATCATTCCGTCTCAGTGTTGAAACTTATTTACTGACCGTCTGATCTAGGTAGCAGATAATAAGCTGTACAGTGATAATTCTTTTTTGGCACTCGACGCATAGTATACTATTACACAACAGAATTTTGGACATTGTTTCTCTGAGAAAAATTTCAACCACTCATACACATATGTACAACAACTACACGGATTATATAATTTACATATTGACGATCTTGAGTTGAAAGGAAATGATCATCTTTCATGGTCTTCTACAATGAAGTACAGGGCGTCCCCCGTTATCTACACGATTACGGGGTACAGTTTACGGGGCTCGCCTGTACATCGTTAGAGAATTCTGATTTGGCGTATATGTGGTTTCTCGATTGAGACCAATTTTCGATATATACCTATGGTGTAAAACTCCGGTAACTGCGCGAGTGACTCTAATGATAAATGAACATGAAGTTTCTCATGGTGAACTACAAAATGTCAACAACTTCAGGTACTCCGTAAGAAAATACTCAATTTGCAGCTCTTGGCCTAATTTACTGACGATTTCGACAATCAAAAGAATTTTGAAGATATACTTTTTCCTGTCTCAGCCTGTAACCTCCGTGTTACAGAAAACAGGAAATTTCCTGTAAGATCAACTTTGCTTCATCTGCGAATTTGTTATTAGCGTTCCCTCTCCAATCTGTAACACCCGCAGATACAGGGTTTACTCTTTCACCCATAACGTAACAGTTTTCATAATGGATCTGTCTGTTTTTTACGGTTTGAATAGTTTTTTTCAATTTCCATGAGACTTTTACCTTCAGTTACAGGAATAATAAAATAGAATGTAACCACTCCAATGAAACTTGTGATACTAAACAGTAGAAAAACCCCTTGTAGGGTAATGCTATCAATGGCGGGCAAAAAATATAAACTAGTCAGTGGCACGAATATTGCGTGAGCAAAATATCCCAGCCCAGCCCCAGTATTTCGAAATTCACTCGGAAACAGCTCCCCATTCAGATCATTAATAATTGGATCATATCCAGCACAAGATATGAAATTAAAGAATAGAATCGATGAGACTGAAATCCAGAAATACAACTCAGAGCTATTATCATATTCTTTACGAAGATAAATGCACGTAGCTGTGATTAGATTTGCGATTCCTGAAACTAATAAAGTTGAACAAGCAAGTTTTTTTTTTCCTAGATATTTTATGCAACAAACGTAGCATAAGGTCCCCATAAATCGGATTGCAAAAACTAAATTTGACAAAAACACATCGCCTGGTATACCTTTTGGGCCTTGAAATATTTTAATAATGTCTTGGAAAATCACACCTGCAAATATCTTGACCAAAAGGCAACCTGTAAGACAGCGAATCATGAACATATAACTAACAAATATAAGCGGAATATAGAATGATTTTTTATGCACAATTCTTTTGATCCAATTGGAGCCAGTATAAGCACTGTTAGTCGAGATGTCGATCCTGTCAGGATGAATTTTTCCTATGGCTTGTAACTCGGAATCTACCATCTCTGGCTCTGCCCAGCCGCGAAGCCATGCTAAAGCCTTCTGGGCCTCTTTGCATTTACCTTTACCTGAAAATCAAGATAGAAAATGAAATGTTACAGCGAAGAAGAATTGATAATGTGAACTACATTTTTTTTAAAAGCCAGCTGAATGGAACCCGGAGTCATCCGTGTTACTTCGATTTTATAAACAATGATCGTTAGTCCACTAAAGTTTTTGTACACTCACCCGAGAACTCATCGGACATAAATATCTGCACAAGTTTGAAAAAGGTTTTTCGTCCCACAACTGCTAGTTGAAATTTCGATACTAGATTCCAATTCTGTATAAGACATTGAGGACGAGGTTGCGGTCGTCAAAGCACGAAACGCGGTCTGATGGACATTGAATCAACGGCCCAGGGACAAAAAGCTTTTTGAGATTCGTGCAGATATTTTGTCCGGTGAGTGTAAATCGAAATATGGGACTATTTTTTGAAGCAAAAGACAGTTCATGGTTTCGACGGGTCGTCGAGATTTCTCAATATCAAATGTATCTTTAGTAGCTATTTCTGATTTGTTTTCCAATTTTACCCGACATATCACGTGTTTAAACTGGTATCTCTGTCTTGACATGTTCCACCAATATTAAATATTTTTTTAATATGCTAAGGGTCTCGACAGAAAGTGCGCGTTTTCTCTTTTTCTCTTTTTCGCTATTCCCCTCCCATGTATAAGCATAGGCGCCTTAGTTCACTTGCGCGCCACGGGTGGACAATGGCGCTAGTTCCACGGGAAAAAGAGCAAAGGCGCAGTTTCTGTCGAGGCCCTAATCGTGTGAAAATATCAAAAAAAGCGAGAATTACTTGAGAGCCAATGTGGACTATCCGGTATGAAGCAGATCATCACAAAGCCAACGATGCTCCATCCGAGATTTATGAGTGCGACAGTCGTTCGATGGAACTGCGAAGCCAGTAATACTGTTAAGAAAGCACCAAAATACATGGATAGCGTTGATGTAGCTAAAATTACACCTCTAACGCGAGGCTCTGATATTTCTGCTGTATATGTCATTGTTGGGCTGATAACCAGTGACACAGCCAGGATACCCGTTGCAGCCAAGAGCATTGCCGTATCCTCTGCATAGAAGTAGAAAATCAGCCAAACGTTACTGAGCATGAACATCCCTATCAGCATACACACCCTGCTGCCAAACTTTTGTGATACTAAGCCAATCACTATAGCCCCGACTGGTGGCAAAAATAGATAACTACCTGAAAATGATTATGTATATGTATTTTCTTTGTTAAAAAATTATCAGCACCGTTATGATGTACACCCATCGCCGCCGTGCCGAACACAAATTCTGGGGCATTATTCTAAATTTACGATGAAATTTGCTGGCATAGATGGCGCTCTGCCGATAACAAGTAAAATTTACCGCTGTTGCTGCTAATATTTAGCGCCGTGGTTTGCCGTAGAAGAATGCGATTTTCGTTTTGTAGATTGCTCATTTTGCAAATTGCATGGTCTGTTCCCGTCTTTACGTGGTGCAATCAGGGGAAGGCCAAATTCACAATATCAAGAAAACCTAACTGGAAACTATTAGGTTATGGGGGTGTATCGAAAACCAATAACCTGGCTTGATCCAGAAGTTATAGTTTACTTCTTCTTCTAAATTTCTTGGCTATATCTCTCTGTACCAGATGGCAGATGTGACTTCAGCCATTACACAAGTAGTTTTGATAGTCGGTAGTTGCTATTGATGATATGGCTGTATTCTTGAATTTTCGTTGTTTGTTCGTGTTGTTTGTGTATTTCAAAGTGTGTAAGGTGTGTATCTCAGGCACAGGATACTTATTCCGATCGGGAACAACCCTGAAATTTTCGTCAGAAAAATTCCAAATTGACCCTAATACCGGGATTCGAACCCGCGTCCGCCCTCCCAAGCGCCCCGCCGTGTTTCCGCTTGCTGAGTTTTTGGTTATCCGACCAATTGAGCCACGGTCGCTGTTATATAGAAGTTAGAATCAAGGGCTGAAGAGCACGAAGTGACCACAATAAACGGAACAAGGAGGTAAGCATCATCTTCTCGAATTTCGTCATGTTTCGGGTGGACCTAAATAGTTAGAACACAGTCAAGGCCTGAATCGCAAATGAAATGCCATCGTCAATGCAAATACGGCGAACCAGGACAACAAACTGCAGCGACAGTGGCAAATTACTGGCAAAGCCGCCACCTATGCCGACAAATTTAGCGGTAAAGTAATATAGGTCTCTTTGACTCTAATGTATACTCTCAATTTCTTTCACTATATTTTTGAATATTAAGTAACCTGAAGAAGGACATAGATAGATGTCCGAAACGCGTCGTTCCATATAGATTGGAAAATTTAATACACGCAACGGTCCATAGTGAGCATTAATTTTCATGATCATTTAGCGGTAAAATTTTACCGTCAGACTTAGAATACGTTCCCTGGGACGCTGCTTCAATCCATATGAGACTTTTTTTGGTGTCTTGAGAATCGTAACTTTATCCTCATACTCTAGCTCATACCTTCAAAAATTCAATCTAGTCTCACAATCTCAAGCAAAACCTGAGAAACGAAAAAGCTTTTCCAGATTATTTTTTCAGAATTTATGTCTGGTGAATATACAAACGAAAAAGTTGAAGCTTGAATAAGATCATTACCCGATGATCAAAGGATTAGAGTTGGGGCTATTCGAAGGGTGAGAGTTCAAAAAAATCATTTTAATTCAAAAGGAAATTCTTTATGGTGATAACTAATTACGTAGAAGGATTCTCACTTTCAGAATGAGATGCTTTACAATCAAGAGAATATTCTAATACCGTAAAAATGAAATAGTGGACTCACAAAATAATACCGTTCTGATAGCGAAGACCGTTTGTAGGAATGGTTGACCTCGAAAGCTGTGATATTAATGGTAGAAATAGCACACGAACTCTACAAAGTATATATTTCTCAAAAATCGACCAGGTAGCTGTCCATTTTTTTAGGTAAAGGTCTCAGAGCTGTTTGCCCGGAACTATGAATGACATTACTCGACATTATTTCACACCTTCAACTTTGAGAGAAGGATAATACTACAATGCCTAACCATAAGTCTAGGTTTTAAGTATCTTTACGTTTCGTTTTCGCAGCTGAAAAATCGGATATCTCATCCAGACCATGATGAGTCAGGTTTTCGATTTCTCGAAATTTCATTCTAGATTACTCACTGTTGCATAGAAGTATGGACTCAGTATACTACAGGCTTTTGAGGAATCGTCTAGGTGATTACACTAACGAAATTGGGGCTATTCGGCGTTATCAAGATAATTGTAACATCTGAATTACACTTACTGAACCACTTGATATAATTTTCATCAACCTTAACTCCCGCATCTCCCTTGTGAAACATGGATATCAGTACTGACGTGTATCCAGAAAAATTCCCAATTGTCAAAAGAACAATGTTAGATACCAAAGCAGCAAGGCATTGAGATACAACACTTTTCTTCCTGGGAATCGTCATTTCATTTTGTGTTTTACGTCGTTTACACCTGAAAGTAACACGTAGATAGAGATTTTCCTCCGGCCCAATTCTTTACAATAGAGATCAGGATAATCAGTTCTTATAAGGTTTGAGACTACAGAAATAGAATACCCACGTGTTTAAAAAAAACCAATGATTTATTCATACACAGACATAATGAGCTAATATTTGTCAACTGAAGCCATACAGAATTTTCGCCACGGATATAATTAGTTTCGTTGTGTGCAACTAATGTAGCTGGAAGAATGCTGCGTATAGAATGTTCGAAGGGTATTGATGAGTGTGACAATGAAGAGAGGGCCTCAGATGACTGGTGACGGCTGATCGTCAATTGTCGGAAAAAAACATTCGTTTCCATTGAATTCCACGTACGAAAGAAGTACAGCATTTTTGGATTACCAATATTGAACAAAATTTTTCACAGTTTTGAACTGTCATCAGGGTTCAAAATAGGTGATGTATCGACTTTCTATGGAAGTACATTTTGTGTTTCTGATAAAAATATCTGTTTGTCCCAATTTAAATTGAACCGCGAATTAAACTGATTACAGGCAAGTCTTATCTATAAACGACGAGCTAATCGAAGTGGCACCAGGGGGTCGATTTTAGATTTCGGTCTAGACCAGTCGCGCGGGTCTAGTGACCAGAATTTGTCGAGGTAGCGCGCGACCTGCGCGTTGATTCGCGATTTCATCGTTCCTCGCTCCGCGAACCTTGGGTTAGGTTAGCTCGTATAGCTGCGTTTTGCGGTTTTGTGGTCTACTGTATACGTGATTGTTGTCAAATAAACATAAATTAATGCTTATTTGACAATCATGACCATGCTGTTATCACGCGTGAGGTTTAAAAGTGTTGATGAAATATCTCCATCAGTGAGAGTTTCATCTACTCTTTTTGATCAAGTATGATTGACTGTCGTAATGCTGTAAAAATAAAACATTTTTTTGCCAGCTCCACTGTCACATACAGCATCACGGCAGTCAATCATATTTGATCAAAAAGAGATGAAACTCTCACTGATGGAGATATTTCATCAACACTTTTAAACCTCACGCCGGATAACAGCATAATGGTCATGATTGTCAAATAAGCATTAATTTATGTTTATTTGACAACAATCACGTTAGACCACAAAACCGCAAAACGCAGCTATACGAGCTAACCTAACCCAAGGTTCGCGGAGCGAGGAACGATGAAATCGCGAATCAACGCGCAGGTCGCGCGCTACCTCGACAAATTCTGGTCACTAGACCCGCGCGACTGGTCTAGACCGAAATCTAAAATCGACCCCCTGTCCTCTAAATTATTCAGTTGCGAATGTATTATTGCGTGTACTCCCCACAAAGTGGTATGATTAGACTTGGATGGTGCGTGAAAAATCTTTAAGAGTCGCCAGTGCATTGACTGACATACTTCTGCGTTATACTTGTTCATTTTATAAATATTTTTTATTGCAGTCTTAGTTTACTCACACCTCAGCTGTGTATCATTGGATGGGATGTAGCTGAAAGTTCCTGTCCAAACTTACATATTTGATGAAGAATATGTGCCCTTCGTTCCGGAGTCAGATAAATGTTTGTCAACAATTTGACAACAGCACTACGAAGAGACTACCTCTACGAGCGCAAAATATACGACGTTACCACTAAGCTCTCGACTATTGAAATGATTTTTACGACTGTGGGGAATCATTCAACGTGGAGCTGATAATATAAGGTCTTCGGACGAATCTCCGGATATGGTTGTTTTATTTTATGATTATTTCACAATATCTGGACTCCCTCGAGGATGATATGATTATCATATCTCGCGCTGAACAATTGAATCATTTTGACCATGTATGCAACTGTCTGAAATAATTTTCCTGAGATTTTCCTTGCTTTCAGTCTTAGTTAGTCATAGACGTCTTAATGTAACCAAGCTAATTCTACGAGTATGGTTTGAACGTTGCACAATCATGTTCAAACTTTCTAGTTCGGTTTTCACAATGTTTTGTCCAAAATTATATGATCTGTTGCAGTGTACCTGGATTAAATGTACACTCTTCAATGATCTGAACTTGTTCTAACGGTGATGGCCACAGATCATTCGAGCTCTTCTGTCTCACTCGCTCTTATAGGTTATGGCACGAGTGCGAGTGAGACAGGAGATCTAAAACGATCATTGACCGTCATAGCTAGTACAGTTCAGATCGTTGGGAAGGGTACTTCACAAAGAAACTCGTGGAAATCAAAGTTAAAAAGCGTAATACCTTTTGCAGATTCGGCTGTTCAAGTTTCCCGAGAGATCTAGGCCCAAAGCCTCGGAAATGTCCAAGTTGATGCGCAGTTAACGTTGGGCTTATATCAGTCAATACACGCAGCGCCACTAAATTTGCTATCATTCTGGCAAGTTTCAGCCAATGAGAAAGCGACCAGGTTCATTTTGGAGGAAATAAAATTCACTCTAAAACGAACATTGAATGATCCTAGTAAACACGAAGAACATCGACGGTGGATCAAGGATATGTATGAGTACAGTCATTCCTCGTTAACATAAACACCTTGAAATCGACCACTTTTTGATTTAACAAGAATCTCGAAGAATCTTTCGGTACTGTCAAAGCAAAAGTCTTGGTTACCACGAAATCAAATTTATAATCAGAATCAATTCCTGAGAGCGATAGTTCAGTACTTTGCGATGATTAAGGGCAAGTAGTTATGAGAAAAATAGTCAGATAGCTGATAATTTTCGGATTCCAAAATTTACTTTGTCAACGACCACCGAGAATTAGCAACGGCGCTGTACCAGAAACTAGAGCTTCCCTGAGTGAAACGCTGGTGAGTGTTGAAAGTGTCGATTTGGAAGAGGAATCATTCGTATGGACCAAAAAAGCATACCAAAAACATTCTAATTGATTCAAGTTGATTAGTGTGATAATCCAAAACTAGGTTCTGTGAATCACAAAAATCAAGACTCCAAAAATTTCAAGGCCTCTGATGAAATCATCTTCTACGTCAACTGGTCTAGCAGTTTTGAAGGGTCTACAATATTGTCTCCATCCACGCCAAGAGATCACGGTCGTACAAGAGATGCATCAAATGATGCTCATCGATAATAATTAAGGGTGATGACAGATAAAGCGCTACGCTACGATTTCGCGCCACGCCACGACGCGCTATCGCACGCCACGACCCAAAAATTCATTCCAGCGAACCCGACCATTGATGGACTGGATTTATTGTTACAGTATCAACCGTGGATTATGAAAATGAATCAAATCTATCTATGGTCGAGTTTGCTGGAATGAAGTTTTGGGTCGTGGCGCGCGATAGCGCGTCGTGGCGTGGCGCAAAATCGTAGCGTAGCGCTTTATCTGTCATCACCCTAAGAGAAATTCCACCCACGCCAAGTGATGCATCAAATGATGCTCATCGATAATAATTAAGAGAAATTGTGCTTCGAATATTTTATGAAATACTCGGTGAAATTACATGAGCAAACTCTAGATCGTTTTTCCGAAAGTTACGAGAAAGGCTCTGAACAGAATATCAACAATTAGTGATATGTGATTCTCATTACAGGTATTATTGAACACGATTTCCAATCAATTCTTCAATTTTTGATGTCAAAACCGTGATGAAGATGAACGTTTTCCGAATTTCATTCATACGACCCACATGTAGCCAAAAGTATTTCATGTTGATCATTCGCCACCAATTGCGAAACTTGTATCTATCTGTTGGGTTTCCGAATTTTTTCGTATTTTTTGGTTAACACGAATCAATTCGTGTTACAAAGTAATTGAAGTGCTCTTGTTGAGAGACCCCGAACTCCTCGTTAATACGAAATAAAGTCCCACTACAGAATGAAGTGCCATTCTTGCAGCGAAACTGATGGCCCCGGATGGCCCGTAGGATCAGCATTCGAATTAGCACTATTATTATCTTTTTTGATCATCTCTTGAAGAATCGACAGTTTTCAGAAATCATCCGGAACTATTTTGAAGGGAGGTCTAGTCTCTTCAAGGTGCACCTGGTTGCTTTGCTATAGGTTCCGCACATTTTTCGACCAGGCTTGGGTTTTTTGGGAAACTGTGACGAGTTCTCCTGTACAAAATTTTGTACTCTGGATGTTAGATGTTTTCTCATGAAAATGCTTTCATGTACTTTCCAAGATATGTGTAAATAATCATAGTTGTGCCCAATAAATTGTTGGCAGCAAAAGGGCCTAGGTTTTGGTTAAATTTAGAGAAATCTATTCAGGAATCCCCAAACAAATGAGAACACGCTTGCAAATTCTTTGGAATATGCGAGTTTCCTATTCAGACTCCTTCTCCCTCTCAGCACTCGGACAATCTACAAAGTTCACTGATGATTTTTGTTTAAGTGAATCTCATACTATTGCAGTTTTGTAAAGGTTTTTGTAATGGTTTCCATGATCATATCGTGTATAATCTCCTTACGACTCCGAACTACTGAAACCTTCAAAGCAGAATTTTCGGAAACCTTATGTTATCAGACCCTTCTGCAGTGATTTTCTGATAACATTTAACATTGTGATGAAACTTTCCGGAAATTTATCCCTTATCACAGCTACTTTTGTGATTGCTTACAAGTTTAGCCGAGTTATTGACCCGAGTGAATAAGTCAACGACGTATGCGAATTCGAATAATCAGGCAGATTAATTGACACTCGCGTGGTGTTACTGGAAGAGCAAAAAAGTAGCAGATAGTGTTCGAAACATGACGAGTAACGTATATTCTTTCAGTATGTCCAGTCTTTCAGTTGTATCAATACGAAGACACGAAAACTCAACCATAAATGAAAAACAATGTGGCTCAGAGTTATTTCGACTGATAATCCTCAAATTACGTATGTTGTTTGCACAGATTTTGGAGATTTTCAAGAAAGATCACTGAAGAGTACTGGATTAGCGGAAATGGCGGCGCCATCAAAAAGAATGCAAGCAACGATAAACATCCACATTCACCTCGTATACGATAATACATCGTCAAAACTTATCACTGTGTCTCGAAAGCGTTTTCCTCATACAAAAGTAGTATCATGACATTGCACGCGAATGAACGGTTGTCCCAAGAATAATTCCAGAAACGAGTGCATGAAATAGCAGAGAGTGATCCCTGGTAAAAAAACTTGTTTCATTTGTCTAAACAGCGCTCATGATAATTTGCCAAATTATGGAAATACTTGAAAAAAAATCTTGAGCAGAATCTCTGAATGGAAAGCAAGCTAAGCTTAATGCAGTCGCGAGAAAATCATCCAAGCAGAAAGATTCTTTGAACAAAGTCTCAAGATTTTTAAAAATGTTGACTATTGTTTGAGGACGTCAGGATCTAGTTTTCGCATGAATCACAATAAAATCTTGTTTCGAGTATGTTGTTCGGGTACGCGCTACTTCAGAAAGTTGAAGGTTTCTCCAGACCCCCCCCCCCATCATTTTCTTGAAGGAATTATATATAATCACCTGTCGATGGAATCGCGAATAAAGTCGATTTCTTGATTTTTTTTCTCACCATGAAAGGTATGTGGAAATTCGTGTCGGTCACGGTTCTTCGTCTCTTTCACGAGTCCCACGTAGTGATAATTTGAAAGGGATGAGTTTCGTTGACAAATGTGTGGAACAATTTTTGGTTAATTTTTGAAGTTCTACAAGATAAAGGGCTCATATTGATCGATGAGTGCACCCATCCTAGAAATTTGAAGTAATTCCAGGGAAAATTTCAAAGGATTACTGAGTTTCTGGGATCTTTTTTTCTCATTCAAACGTCTCACAAAGGCTGTTCGTAGTTTTGGATAAATCAGAACATGCTAGCTTCAATGACTTTGAAAATTCTACCAAAAACTGTTCTACACATTTTTCGATGAAACGCATCTCTTCCGAGGTGTTACAGAAAATCCTCGAAAAAGACGAAAAATGATGATAGGAATGTATTTCAAATTTTATCGACGTATGACTCTGACTCTTCCGGGGAAATGACCGTGGAAGAAGCTGAGAATTATTCGCAAGGGAATTTTTTCAACGCAGCGTGAGACTTGATGAAATCTACTTCCTTAAACTGAGTCCTTGAAATGCCTGATTTGGTCCTTCTCAAGTCCTTAGAAAGTCCTTTTTTACCTCGCAGGAATCCCGTTAGACATGTTACCCCTTTTCAGTGGAGATAGGTTCGGTTTTGTGTTAGCCTTTCAAAATATTACCAAATATGGCACGATGTGCGCGCAGATTCCGAGGCTGATTCCATATTATACACAGTTGAGGTTAAACTCGATAATTAGCGGTATGCTGACGCGCTGGTTGAGCGTATCTCAATCCCTTGCACTGACGGACATGGGTGCCGTCTGGGTGAGGCCCACCGGTGGAATTAGACGTTGGACTCGAACTGAAGTTTTAGTTACCAGTACGGTCTCAGCAACTTTTCTGAAATATTAATAGAAGAGGTATCAAAAAAATGAGCAAGGATATCAGATTAGGCACAAAAGACAGTCCCAAATCCAGCGAACAAATATGAAAGCAAGAATAGGTGAAGGAGCGTCAAGGTAACAATTTCTTCTATCTCTGCATTCCTGCGGGTATCAAATATATACAATCCTGAACCAAAATGGTTGCGTCCAATTAAGATTTCATTGATTTCATGATAAAAAAATTTTATTGACCTTTTTCTGACACATATTCTCATTGGAAATTGGAAACTCAACTTTATTTCGATTCTGCTGGAGAAATCGATGATGGCTTTTTCAAATATGAGGAGCGGGGCTAAGGTGATGGAACGTTGAGAAAGCATTCTAAGAATATCTTTGAGCATACCGTCCGAATTCTGCGTATCGGGTTACAGGTCCGGAATGGTCTGTAAAACGGTCTGGTACGATCTGAGATGTTCTGGTGGGGTATGCGATGGTCTGGAGCGGTCTCTAATCATCTGAAACGGTCTAGAGAGGTCTCAATCGGTCTAGCACGATCTGAATTGATATAGTACGGTCTGGAACAGTGTGGTGCGATCTAAAGCAGTAATGATCTAGGATGGCTTGGTACGGTCTAGAACGGTCTGGAGTGGTCGGAACTGGTCTTCCGTGGTCTAGAACAGTCTGAAATGGTCAGCACGATCTTGGATGTTCTGCTACGGTCTGAAACGGTCCAAGATGATCTGCAACGGTTGGTCGCGAACAGTCTGGAATGGTTTGGTATGGTTTGGGACGGCCTGTGATGGTATAGAATGGTCTGGGGTAGTCTGAAACGATCTGGTACTGTCTAAAACAGTTTCAGGCAGTCTGGCCTGGCCAGGACTCGGCATGGGCTGGCTAAAATATGAGATGTGGCCGCGAGGGTTATGGGTGGGAACCCGGGTGATTCGGTAAGTGGGTAGGTTGATGGTCGGGCGGGCGGGTGGAGAGGTTGTGAAGTGAGTGGCTTGATAGGCTGGTGAGTGGTTATAACCATTAACGGCACCAGTTCAACAGAAAGTCATCTTCACGATTTTCGTAAGAAACCTTTTTTTTAATACCATCAATTAATAATTATCCATCATTTCACAAATAATGGGTAGTGAGCTACACAAGCATTTCAGGGGCTCCTGACTTATCAGGAACAATTACAAGCTGAACGAACAGTGGCGAGAGAGGCAATAATGCTAGTTTCAATCATAACCCCAATCCATTGTTCAATTCACCAAGAAATATTTTGAGACAGGAGAGCGATTCTAATTACACTTTTTATCAGAAATTTTTAGTTGTGGAGTTCGTCAATCTTCCTGAATCAGGTCGGGTCGGAACCAGAGGTGACTCATACAACTCGAAATCCGCTCGCTGATCAACTTGATAATACACTTATACATTAACACTTACTTATATACATATTAACATGCTCGTTTTATATGCATGCCGATATTTTAATTACAGTAGGCGCACTAATGATAGTCCAGTATATCCTCTATGAGTTCATGATCTTCTGTCAGATCCTCCTCTTGAGACTTAACGCATTCAAAACACTCCAAAGATGATGCAAGATGGATTTTTTTACCCATTTTCAGGATTCTCATCAACTTATCATTGAAAACTGTGCAAAAATAATACTATAAGTCGTTTATAGTTTTTCCGTTGTTATTTTCAAGTCTTTGAGAAATGGCTTACGACTAGCCGATGATGCCATTGAGTTTTTATTGCGTTTGAGATTCTGTCTGTAATGATTTTCGATTTCAATTAGGCTTTTACCCTCAGTGACGGGTATAACATAACAAAACGTAGCCGCCCCAATAAGACTTGAAAGTGACCATAACAAGAGTACACCCTCCAGATTGACAAGACTTATAAGGAAGAGGAAACTTTTGTTTGTAGCATTCGCAAAAATTGAGCTACTAAAATTACCTATTCCAGAACCAATATTTCGGTATTCACTTGGGAATAATTCACCATTCAAATCATTGACAGCTGGATCATATCCAGCACAAATCACGAAATTGGTAATCATAATCAAGATAACTGGAACCCATACAGTCACGACGGTATCATTTTGATTTTGTTTTCTAAAAATGATCGATGCGGCCGCAACCAATAGACAAATTCCTGCGACAGCTAATGTGAAGCATGCAAGTTTCCTTTTGCCGAAAGATCTAACGCAACAAACGTATGTGATGGTCCCACTCATGCGGAACACAAATATTAATGCCATTAAATATTCTTTGAACGGGGCATCAATTATTTGAAATATTACGCCACCAAAAAGTTTAACAGTTATGCTACCGCTCAAATTTCGGATCATTGACATGTAGCATAAAGCAATCATTGGCATGTATAGAGATCTATCGAAGTAGCGTTCGATGAAATTCTTGATCTTGTTTGTACTGGTATGGAAGGCGTCTGCCGACGCAATTTCTCGATCAGTGAAAGCTTTTTTCATGGTTTGTAGCTCAATCTTCACATTCTCCAAGTTAGTCCATCCACGGAGCCACGCCAATTCTTGTTCAGCTTCACGAAATCTTCCTTTGCCTATAAAGAATTGATTTTTAAAGTAAACTCGATTCGATCAAGTACCTATCTTCAACGATTAGTTAATTACTTGTAGATTCTCTCTACAGTAAAGTTTACAGCCAGAATTTTGAGGTTATTCGACTTCAGGCAGAACACCAGACAAAAGAATGGTGTGAATGCAGTCCAGTGATTCCGCCCGTTTTCCTTATACTCAGAGATAGTTGGTGAAACAGTCTTGGAACGAAATAGCCAACGGGAAATAATCAAGGACAAGAAAAATGCTGGAGTTTCGCCACTTTTTCATTCAACGCTCCATGATGTACCTTTTTCGGGCCATTGGAACGCAAATCACCCATGAGAATCAAAAATTACATTTAAATAAAAAAATTGACATTAATAGTATGAAACACTGTCATTACAGCTTGAGAATAGAAGGGAGAAACATTTTATCTGACGACATCAATGAATAATTCGACTTCCAAACAAGAAATGGCCTTGAAAGGAGCATTGTGAATCGAGCCATGCAAAAAAGGACTCAAATGAAAACTAAGAAATGTTGAGAAAACGATGGAAACTGTAAAGCAACTTCACGACACGATATTTTTCCGAGAAAATCGCTACGGAGGTATCTCCTATCACCCTTGAACAGGTACTCTTCGTGTTTTGCATATGTTGCATGGTTTTTGATAAAAATATGTGCGCACTCACATAGGTCATTTTGTGCATGGATTTCCTCTCAATTGTTTTCTTTCGGAGTGTAATACATACGTTGTCTGTAAATTTTGTGCTATCAGCACATTTCAATCATTCTTCTTAGTGAGTAGTGTGAAAATATTTTTTTGACACACTGTGCGAGAAAGTACCTTTTCGACACTGATTTCCCACTTTCTCTCACAGTTTGTCAAAAAATAGTATTCGATACACGGGTGTAAAACCGCCTACGGCTCGGGCCGGAAACCCATCACTCGGACGCGAAGAAAAAGTTTTCCACCCTTGTATCGAAATGTACTAATTTGCAATGAGCTGCATAAACCTTCAAATCATCGCAAACTTCTGTCAGGATTCCAGAGAGAATTATTTGGTGATTGATTGGATTGATCATTCTCCTTCAGTGCGAGTGTCAGTTAATTGATACAAATCCGTGGGGAAAGAGACCCAGGTAGAGTATACTTGGTACTTTTTTGCATGGATCGATCTCCAAAGATCGAGCCTAAGGTTGTCTCAATCGGATTCTTTTCTCATGTAGGTGATGGAGCACCTCTTTCTATACACTAGTCCAGCCTTATCTCAAATTTGACCAAAATGTCACTTAGGTCGTTTTTGTATGGCTCAATTCATGTTTCATGTATATAAATTTTCCCAGGTTCAATTATCCCGCTTTATCTAGAAACTATGTAAAACCTGCACAGTTCTGAAATGATTGATTTTTAACATATATTCCTTGACAAGTCAGAAACTGACAACTCAATCATTAGTCGTTAATTTCAAGCCAATATTACGTACCGAGTTGCGGAAGACGCATTTTCTTTACGAGGTTATACGTAATGGATTTTATCGCTCGACCACGGAAATACGATGTTGCCGTGCGGAAGGCGATACAATTATTTTTGATTTCCAAATAGTTTGACTGTTTCAAAAATCATTTACGCCACTTTGCTTGAGTACAAACGACTGTTTCATGAGCCTCAAAGTTTATAATCATAGGCACCTTACTTGCAAGCCAATGAGGACTTTCTGGAACTGACAATAGCATTGCAAATCCTGCAACTACCGTAACAAGGTTCACCAGGGCAATAATTCTCCAATGGAGCAACGCACCCAATGATACAGTCACAAGCGAACCAAAAGTCAAGGAAAACGTTGTTGTGGATAGAATGACACTTCTCAGCTGAGGTTCTGAGATTTCTGCAACATATGTGACTGAAGAGCAAATCGCTACAAAAAAGCCAGAAATACCGGTGGCCACAAGTAACATTGAAACATTTGTTGCATGGTAAAATATCAGCCAAGCGATACCATGACATAATGTTGCAATCATCATTGATCTCTTGCTTCCCCAGTATTGAGCTATCATACCGATTACTATGGTACCAACCGGTGTAAGAAATAAATGACTTCCTGAAACATAATTGAAAGATGTGAGTCGTCAGGAGGATACCAGAATTATGATAATCATAGTGGTCGGAAATACAGCTCGGATTCAGAAGCTGCTCGATTTTAAAAGAATTCGAAAAAAAATTCCCGATCAATTATAGAAATAATGCAAATAGTTTTCGTATGATTTCTCGATGTTTGGTGACATACAAAATTGCAACAAAGTTTAGTAATCGCACCTCTTTCACGAGGTTCCCTGCTTCCGACTTCGTTTGTGGCTCAAGCCGAAAACCAATTATTCATAAGCGAGGTACAACCTCATAAAATCGGTGCGAAACGCACTATTCTTAGATACTTCAAAAGCCCTTCGGAGATCCCTGAGCTCTAGAGGAGACCACTTTCAGCCTTTTCTTATAAATTCATAGTTCTCACTCAATTCATCCTTTTGGACGTTTTCTAGCACATATTCTTTGAGCCAGAACTATTACTTTCTCGAAAAGATTTTTTTGACAAACTATGCGGAAAAGTGTCTTTTACGCAAGTTTTCACTTTCTCGCACAGAATGTCAAAAAACACAGTTCAATACACGGGTGTAAAACCTATTTTTCGCATCCTCGTGTTGATTTCGACCTTCGGCTACGGCTCAGGCCGGAAACCCATCACTCGGACGCGATAAAAAGTTTTCGCACCCTTGTATCGAAATGTACTATTCTGTACTCAGTGGGAGCAGATTTCATAATTTTTCGGGATCTTCGAGTAACTTAGCTCTCACTGTAACTGCTATGACTAACTTTTGTTCGTCATGATTTATGTTTTCAGAAAACCTATACTTCGGCTATTGATAGTTTTCAACTGTTGCCAAATTTTGGATACACAGAGACGAGTACCTTTTTCCTCCTAAGCATATTTTGACAAATTGATTGAACTCACCGAGCCAAGAGATACTATTGGATGAACATTCAATTCCTGCATCGTTTTTGTACAGCTTGTCAATAAGGACTGCTGAAAATCCATAGAGGTTACCAGTTGTGAACATTACTGTATTTGCTGCAAAGGCAGCTAGACACTGGGACAAAACTCTTTTGAGTCTTGACCTGTCATCGTTCACCGGACGGCTTCTTATTGTTGATCTATATGAGAAGGTCAGAATAATTTATTATTTAGACGTCATATGATTGCATCAGCGATTCTTATTAAATCACCAGATCGCGGTTGAAGCAAATGCCGCATTTCTCGGAACATTTAATAAAATTCAACAGTTTAGTGATCGATACAAACCCACAAATGTAAGGTAGATCTTCGCCGCCAGCCTCCATGGCTTTATTCGTTTGGACTAGTTTCTTCAAACTAATTTGATATCAGAATTCGTAAGAAGGTGAAGTACAATTCTGGCTAATACTGATAATTTCTTTGAGAGACTTGCGTTGTATATTCATCATGTGATCCAGACTTGTCGATATTTGAGCAAGACCTCAGGTGAACTTTGATATTCTCCCGACTTGTTATCATCAGCCTACGGAAAAACTACAATTTTAATATTATGACACATATCGCAGCGGTGGTTTGCATCATTGTTTATGATTTTATGAAGAGTGTTCGAAAGCATCAGCTTCTGGCAAAGTTTTTCTGGGAAACGATAAAAGGAATTGTCCTGAGAAATGGAAAAATCAGAAAATGCTCTGTAACTTGGTGAAATCGGACAAAGTTCTGGTCCTGTCGAGATCTTGATGCAATCTCAATGGGAAAATATAACGAGTTTTAACGAGGAAACTCCGAGGGAAACTCAGAATCTCTTGTTGAAATTAGTGAACCCGGAGCTCTACATAATTTTGTGGTAAAACTAAATACGTAAAAATACGCGTGCCATCATAGAGAAATGAAAATCCATGATGAATACATACCTTGGCGCACTTCACACAATAATTGGTCAGTTTTATAAAAGGGATCAAAGATGACGGGCCAACACCTTCTTGAGAACTCACATAAGATGTTCATATCATGACTCGCTCTGTAATGAACAAGAAATGCCCAGATTCTTCTCTCTAAGCAGCTATAATCTTGTTTAATAACGATAAGGATGACTTGCCATTTGAGAATTCGACGAGAGGTTACGAGAAAAATCAAACTTGATATAGAATCTCAAGTTTGTCGTAGAAGATTGAACCAACAGAGGAGTGATCCGGGAAGCGAGACTTGAATTCCAGAGTTTGGCATATTGATCAGCTACCCACCGCCCACGCAAAACGACATCCCGAATGTGATGATTATGTTTGCTAGTGGATTTTATTCTCATAAGATTGTTGAAGAAGACTTTGATATAATTCATAAAAGTGTAAATATTGCGCTCAATCTAGAATAATATTCACGGTGCTCGAGACAATACACTTATATTTTGGCCGAAATCGCTATTTATTCCATCAAAACATTCTGAATTTCTTCATAGATTCTTTCTTATATATTTGGAACATGGGTAATTTTCACGATTCGTTGACATTCCGCCTGCAGAAGGCTTAGAACTTTGATCTCGTGGCACACAGCCTAGCGATGTTTTGCATGGTTGGTTATGGTTAGAATAGTGAGAAAAATGTTGAATGCATCATTTTTTCCATAAGGTCTTCTGGGGAATAGAAAAGACATTCTGGTCCACTGCGGTCGAAATCGGTTGTTCTTAACTTTTAGACAAAGAGTGGAGGAAACAGGTTTCAAGGCTTTAGTCAATATTCTATAAAGAAGTTGACAGAATTATCATCAAAATGCGATCACATAGGTCACAAATCAATATTCTTAGTCCATTTGACAAGCCTCCTGAGTTCACGTAGAGTTGGATAGCTCAGATAATCAAAGTGAGATTATGGCTGTTCTGAAAACCTTTGTTGAAAGCG
The DNA here is from genome assembly GCA_029851415.1 of Eretmocerus hayati. NCBI lineage: Eukaryota > Metazoa > Arthropoda > Insecta > Hymenoptera > Aphelinidae > Eretmocerus > Eretmocerus hayati. Next base: position 157,065,192 of record CM056741.1, read on the forward strand.
AAAACTCAAAGAAATTATCATTTCACTATCAAATTCGGTCAAAGAATACTTTTAAAGTGCATAGGTGAATTTTCAGCAAACAGGGAAGGAATTATCTCTCTGAATTTTGCTTCAAATATGCAATGAAAATGATTTGAAGGCTAAAATCGATTAGACACACTTCCTTACATCATTTAATATGATTTTCTACGAAGTTCTCCAGAAGAAGAATAGAGCTACCATTCGGTTTGCCGACGTGCTTCAGATATTAGTGCTTTTTGCAACTAGTTCTCGCGACAAAGTTCATCTCGTCAGCGATTCATCATTCTAATCTCAAGCTAGGCACGCTCATTCGGGTTGTGGCATTTTGTTCGTGAGATCCAGACCAAAATCTACGTATTTTTTAATGGAAAATTAAGTATGGGTCTTTTGGAAATACGGCTTTTATAGGCAAACGAAAAAATTTGTCGAATCCGAGCATCCACTTTTGTAGTTGTCGATACTTCCACCCATCGACCAGCACGCGTCTACAACGATGAAAATATGATATGTAGTATTCATCCAGATGAATATATCTGCATGCCTTAGAATATCTTTGGAGGTGAGGTAAATCGCAAAGGAATCTTTTATAAGGTCAGTGTACCCAACTTGCCCCCATCAAGCCATTTTCTTAATAATTCTGGCTAATCTCAATACTTTCCAACGTACTTTAACTCATTTTGAAGCTTGTCTCAAGGCCTTCAAAATGAGCTAAGATACGTCCAATTTGGATGAAGTGGAGCCGAACTGTTTGAATTCTCCCAAAAGGTGATTTTTGAGAGTTTACAAAAGTGTGTACCCAACTTGCTCCCATCATTTAAAACAATGTAAATCGGCGATGAAGTGAATAAAATCGCTTTGATCCATTTTGATCACCGTGCAGCGACATTTGTAGCTTTGAGCTGGCCCAAGACATCGTTTCCGACCTATTTTGACGTGATAAACACGTTCTGAGTGGTAAAAAAAGTCATACTGCACGCCTTTCTGAGATAACCATATGGGGGCATGTTGGGTACACTCCGATGTCGGCCTTCTTGATTCTCAAACCATCTTCGTGTTTTGTACATAAAATCGCTCCAAATCAGAGTTCTGCAACCCTGAAGAGCGGATTTTGAAGGTATTGAGACAAGGAATCGAATGCGCCAAGGTACGTCAAGATTGGTCGAATAAAAATAAATTGGCACCGATTTTAGTGAACGCAATTTCCTCGGTGATTTCTTAGCCCTGCAAACACGAAAAATGGAAAACTCACTTTATATTTTCTGGAGAACGCAGAAATGATCCGGGGTCGTTGAAAACTACGTATTTTCTCATATTTTAACAAAACAAACGTAAAAAAAATTGCGGGAAGATCAACGAGCGCCCATTCCTGAGATCGGCAGATGGGGGCAAGTTGGGTACACTTACCTTATTATTTAACCCTCGGCTTTTCCGACTTTCTGACGCAGCGAGCCTATCTTATTTCTTAGGCCGATGACAGGCAAAAGTTCTTCCTCTGACCTTGAACTTTTTTCTTAAGCCAAGAGAAAAAATGATGCTGTGATTGTATTACAAAGTGCTTTCACGAATATCTATCCCACTGAATGTAGTACTTATCATGAATAAAAGTGGTGGCATGTTTCAAAGCTCGATCGAGAGGGCTCTCGATCGAGCTTTGGATAGATAACCTTGATTATGCCCACAACCTGTCCATTTCTGAGTTCAATCGGTTCATCACTCTCGTATTCGAATGTGAATTATGCTACTGTACTTTTTTAATTTTGCCCTCGGGCGAATAAAGGTTATCAATCAATCAATCAATCGTATTCGAGTTGTTTGATCCTTTCCTCATTATCTGCCGAATTTTTTTTGACCTTCATCGTTTATTTGGGTGAAGAAAAGAACGAACACTAGTATATCTCATGAAGACGATAAACAAAAATTGGATGTAGCTTTAAGGTGGCGTGATAAGAATATCGAACCGAATTCATTCATGAGTCAACCGAGGGGAGAGATTTTTAACCTAAGGGTGCGTCTACAAATAATGCATATGCATGCATATGCATGCATATGCACTGCACCCGTGCACGAGTGCAGCTCATCAAATTTTAGCCAAAACTAGACGGAAGTTGTCGAGTTCTACTTTGGATCAGCCGGTAACGGAGGAAAGACCAAAACCGATCCAAATAAAAAATTCTCTGATGTGAGCCCTTCAATCTTAGCTCAAGTTCGGTGAGCTGCACATGCGCACGTGTGCAGTGCATATGCGCATTGTGCACTGCATATGTATGCATCATTTGCGGACACACCCTAAAGATGTGCAATGAGTACACATAGGTCATACCTTCAGGCAGATTCAAGCCTGGGTAAGTTCATGGTCGTGTGAACTAGACGAGTCCTTCCGAACTACACGGTCAGGCCAAAAGTATCAAGATTATCAATTGGTGTTTATGAATGATCGTCAGTAATATTCTCGGCAATTTTCCAATCCAATTTTTCCCATAAAAGAATAATTGAGATCCTTGTAATACTCATAGTAGAGAACAAAACAAGGTACTATACAATGTAATCAATCTACAGTCGTTCACACTCTCACTGCGTGATCAGTCATTTGTTCTTCGATAGTCGCTTCAAAATGAATTCGTTTTCTTCCGCCCGTAACTAATGAAATGCACAATATGCATGGTCAATGCGAATTTTTTTCATACAAGTAATATCAGTCGGCCTAGATTAATTTGCGAAAATCGTTATTGGTGGGTTGCGCCGTAGCGAGCGTTTGATAGTAATCTATTTTCCTATGAATAGAACATCGAAATCCTGCTATAGAACATCGAAATCCTGCTGGGCATATACAGGTTGTCCGAAAAATAAGTACCTTCTCGTTTTTTTCGGAAAGCGTTGTGTATCACGAAAAACCCCGGAACATGTATCCCTCCATTTTGAGGTAGACATTCGATAGTGACCCTGGTTTTGACCTTGGAAGTCATTTTCATGGTCATTTGGAGTTTCAACTCGATTTTTTAAAATAGAAACGGCTACTTTTTTTTTCTTTTTTTTTTGAGATTCCCTTGCAGCCTCCTGGGCCTAGCACGAGGGGCCCCTTTACCACCTTGGTGTGAAGGGTTATGACCGAATTTTTTCCTCTACTTGTGGATTCCAGCTTTCCCGGAGTGACCTACGCCATGGTTTGCAGCCATGGGATGCCTCTCTCCAATGCCGGTAAGGCCGACATTCCCTGTCTAGTGAGCCATCGCGGATCCGCTGTACACTTAGCGTTCCCGGAAAGAGCCTCTTCATGGTTTGCAAGGCCATGATTTGGTGAGACTCAAACTCCAATGCCGGTAAGGCCGACATTCCCCGCACCTCCCCGTGCACTAAAAGGAAGGCACGTCGGGTCGGCTTATTAACTCCCTACGTCACCCACCCTCCCCCTGCTTCGCATTCGCCCAAGGCCCGCTAGTCGAACTTCGTGAAATGGGAAAACCCAGGATTTCTCTGAAAGATAATCCCGGGAAAAACGCCATTCCAAAGCAAGCGGGGTATGATGGGTCCTTTTCCCGTCGAAAAAACCTCAGAAAAAATTTCCGAGTGATTTCGCCGGGAATCGGACCCACGACCCCTCACAGTGTTGATTCCGAAGCTAGCACGCTACCGACTGAGCCAACACTGCTCTCTAGAAACGGCAACTTTTAACCTCGAATTCTGAGGGAGAGAACGAATTATGAAACTCTTGCTTTGCAGACTCATTGGTCCGACTGTGACCCTCATTCACCTCACCATAATATCAAATTTGATCAAGAAGTATTTCAGCCAAGATTACCATGATTTTTCACGCTCTTTCAGAATACGAGATCAAAATTAGCTGTTTCTATTTGGAAATATCGGGTTAGCCTTTGGGTGACCTTCAGAATGACATCCAAGGTCAAGACTAAGTTACAAGTTTATTCTAGTTGTGATGATGAACAACTTCTCTCCCAAACATCTTTCGATAGTTACGGTGCGGTTACCGTCCACCCGATATTTCCGTCCATCTCCATCTACTCCAGCAAGGTAAAGTTGGATCAATAAATGTTTCTCACAAAAGTATATTAAGTCTTCACACTCATTCAGAATCCGAGGTCAGAAGTATTTGTTTCCATTCAAAAAAATCGAGTTAACCCACGAATAACCTTTAGAATAACTTCCAAGGCCAAAACCAAGGTCAGCATCGTATGCCCCTCACAAAATGAAAGGACACGTATTCCGGGTTTTTTCGCGGTTCTCAATCCTTTCCGAAAAACAAGGGGGGTTACTTACTTTTCAGACACACTGTATAAATGCGACGGGGCATTATTTACTGGGGTCATAGTACTTACTAACGTGATTGATATGATCACTATCTCAGCGACTCTGAAAGTTTCCCACGCTATCACTTGAAACGTATAATCTCAGTCAAAATTCAACAGTGCAAGATAAGAAAATATTAGCCAAAATATATTTTTAAGGAGATGATAAAGAGAACACCAATCATTCCAATATCGAGATTGTACGAGGTCTTTGATAGTATTAATAATTGATAAGCTCGAGCACATGAAAAAAGGGAGTATCTCAGTCATGGCCGACGGAAACACGAAGTTTTCGCAAGAAAGGCGATAAAATTTCAAACACAGCAAAATCATACGACCCTATTATACCCGCGTCGTGAATATATGAGAGATCTCACGGCATAGTACCCTACTACTAATTATAGTCTATTGAAAAAACTGCTGAATTATTTGCTAGACAAACTTGAGTTTATTATTCAACTGTTCCTGCGTAGACTTAATTATTCGAAAATACGCAACGTATTTCATTTTTTTCGACCGATTTCCAAGATCCTATAGCCTTCTTTGGCTTCGCAACAACACTTGCAGATTTCTGAGTCTCTTTTGACTAATTTTCTGGACTCTAGACACTTCTGAGTACATTGCAAGGTAATACCCCATGTTTTGATTTGATTCTTCTCCTTTCTATTAAAGTTTTGATGACAACTGTTGAGCTTATTGGAAAGTTCCAAAGAAATTGGTTCTTAAATTGCCAACCAACATGATTGTTTTGCTTACTACTGGTTCGAATTCAAATTCAAGTCATTCCCAGAGTGGAATTTCAGAACACCAAGTACGCCACGGGCATAGTTAATATGAAGAAGAGTTACATTCTTCTCGCCAATCCTGATATGGTATAGATTTATTCTGGGATCCATAGGTCAGAATTATCTTTAATGAACATATAGTTCCCAAGATTCCCCAAATTCTTACATACAAGCCGAATAAAACTCGTCGGAAAAAATCGTTCAACTCATTTTCTCTCATTCTTTCAATCAGTTTTGTACACTGAATTCGCTTGAATATATCGCAGATCATAATAAGGATACCGTGTCTGATCTTTGTTGTGTTCCAAATAAAAGTAGTTTGTACATTTGAAACTTAATACAAAAGTGCTCCATTGACTATGATATGACAATTTTGCAGATTTTCTGTGACTTGAAATGAAGAATCACAGTCAAGCGTACCTCGGGTCATTCTGTTGATTTTCATATACTTTTGAAAATTATTTCCAAAAGAACTTTGTGACGTGCGCCACGCACTCCTATTTTTACAATAATCCACGCCTTGATTCATGCCTCATGGAATGAATGGAAAAACACAGCAAGTTCGAACCGGAATATTTCAAAAACAAGTAAACACGTTCATAAATCACCACTCCAGAAAATCGAGGATGCGCAATCTGTCTCGTGCCCTCCGCGTACGAGACATTGCCACTGTCCTGGTTTTCATGGACTTTCAGCCCGGAACAATAAACTCATTTCGCGGAACCATAAAGCCATTAAATATTGTCCAGGATATCCTGGACATTTTCACAGTTTAACCGTCAGCTCGATAGAATCCTCATAAAACCATTAACATTCGTCCCGGAAATCGTGGACAACTCCAACATCCCGACCGCTGAACGCACGGGACTTGGACGACATCCACGGCTTCCAAGACTCCACGCGTACCGGACATCTCAAATACTTAAAACATCCGCGATTCCGCGGATTCAAGGGACACGGACTCCCTATATAAACCCGAGCCCCTCTGGTTCAAGGGGGGCTCAGTCGATCAGTCGAGTTCAGTCACGCTACACGTCGTACGCACCAAGTCTCGGTCAGTCCGTTACCAGGCCCGTCGGCTTCCCGGCGCGGCAGTTACCAGCCCGTACGCCTCGAGTTCATCGGCTCACCGCCTCTACGTCCACGTCACCACCCAGGTTGTATCTTGCCTGTAGTTGTCGTATCCGGTCGTGCTACGGTCACCGCGATGAACGCGTTCGAATCCTACCACGTAGAATCAGTGTGATCCAATATGGATGAGTATGTGTGTGTAGCACTAGTGTTTCGCACTTTCGCACCTCGGCAGACGCGGCACAATTTAATCTCAAGTCTGTTCGTCTCATTCGCATCCCCATTCAAACCCCACCGTCCGAATCCAAGTCTAAATGCAATTCTCTTTAAAATCAGTAACACCAGTGTTAGAAGCATTTCATCGCGACTAGAATGGAACGTAAGAACCCTTCAGGTTCGAAACCTCGAGCCCGCACAGTGAACACCCAGGGCCAGTGCCGTGATAGCCCATGCGGTATTCGTGAAGCGAGGAAGCTCGCCCGTCTTGGAGCCATGATGGCCGCGACTCAGGCCCCTCAGGCCCCGTCTCCAGATCTTCAAACCGCAACTCCGCGCAACGAATAAAATCATTCCTCGTCGCTTCACGACCACAGCACGCACCGATCGCATCTCTCGCAAAGGCGTTCGCCATTGACGTAAAACCCTACCGGAGCGACTCAAGCTGCTCACGCATCCTCTTGGTAGTGGTTTGCCCCGGCTATCTCTCATTCCGGGATACGTCATTTGCAATTAGCCAATTCCAGTTCCCCGTTCTGGAATCATCGCAAGTTTACGGATCAATGACTCTACAGTTGGTGGAAGCGAATTCAATTCACTTACCTTGTTACAAAAAAGTAATTCCGTTCAACTTTCACGAAGGGCTTAGACGAAATATTATGGGCTGCGACTTGTCATTCATGCTCGCACGCCTATGCTTAGTTAAAATATTCAAGAAAGGATATGATCTCTTTAAAAAAAAGCACTTCCCAGGATTAAGCAATTTTCAGATCCATTAACATAGATCATTTAACTGAGCCCATTTCAACAAGTACTCATCATCAATTTGATTTCAAATCAAGATGAATTCCTCAGTTGGTTCTTTTCTCAGATATTGTAGTGGGCCAGCTAGGAATTGTCAACATCTCGCACTTAATCTTCATTACTGCTCAGAATCCACTCTCATTGCTTGTGAGATTCAAAACTCCGTTAGGTGCGTTCTTTAAGATTCTCCGGAGAAGTATTTTTTGAAAGTGAAAAGCCTTTTACTAGAGTGCTTCATCATTAAAAGTAATTAAATTGATAAAAAATGATGAAGGAGTCGAATGAGTGTAACAGAAATATCTCCTTACCGACGCACTAACGGGGGTCATTGAGTGCCAGCCCTTTCAATTATCGAGGTTTAGCAACGTTAGTCGTGGTTGGTACTTGGATGGGTGACCGTCCATCTGAGTCCAATCAAAACCGGGTTGCTGACTTTTCTGATAGGTTGGTTAATACTTACGATTTTTCAATGTGAACGGGAGGTGTGAAGTGTTGCATATTGGGTATGTCATCCGAGATATAATATTATGCCTAATATATAACACGATAGTGGCACCGAGCTCTCCAGGGCGGTTTTTTTCAATCACAATGAAGTTTTCCCTTACCCCATGGGTGTTCAATTCCGGGAAAATGCGAAGAGTGCATACACGATACAGTCATTACACTGACACAGTCTCACTCACGAGTTACACGGAGGGAATCCTCATTGTGTTAGTAAAACGCCGCCCGTAAGCGTCGGAAGCAGGAGTTCTCAGGTGGTTAGGCAATTCGTGGATGGCCCAACTCGTCGTTTAAAAGGTCCTTGCCTTCAATAAAGAAGATTGGGATTCGAATCTCGGCCGGCACCAGTGTGAATTTTCATAAGTGACTTTCGGCGGTCGGGCCTCGGTGGTTCGGAACCCACCTTGAACTGTAGGTCCCGCAAAATAATCTCGGAAAGAGGTTACGAATGCTTTAATTGAGAAAAACGACCTCATAGGCTAGACATTCGAAAAACGATTTTACATCACTAAAACTATTGTATAAAATATTTGATGAGGAATTGTTGGTCACATCGTGTCAGCTGTTATAGAGCGAGCAGACCACTGAACGATGATGAGAGTGTTCTACTCTTATTATTTTGTCCTCCATCACGACCAAGAAGGAATCAGTAACTTGGTTTTAGTTGGAGCTATTATATAGGTGCTGTTGACATATCATCATCTTTGTACTGATTCAAAGTTTGACCCGCCACAATGATCTTTGGACTGGATCAATGGAACTTTGAATTTTCGATAGTCTTTCAGAACCCTCTAACGAGAATCTCGTATTTCTCGGAGTCTACGTGCCGCAGTCTTTTTGGAAGTTACATTTGAGTTTTACAAATCGGTCAAGACTTTCAGGAAGACATTTCAGATGGGATATATCTATCCCTGCTGAAAATAATTCCGTGGGACCTGAACCTGGGAAAATTTCCAATCTTGTTTTTTACAAAATTTGGCATTGGATACGTGTAACATAAAAATTTTGACCATAATCGATCAGATTCAACCATTTTTGGAAGAGAAATGGTCAAAATTTATATGCTGCACGTTTTGAATGCTAAATTTCCCAGGTGTCAAGATGAAAAATTTTCCCAGGGTCATGTCTCATGAAATTGTTTTCAGCAAGGATGAATTTGTATATCATTGTCTATGTTTGAAGTTTCTTGTACTAGCAGCTCTCCAGAAGCACCCAGAAACATACCCCCTGATAAGTCATTCAGGAATCATCCAAAATTCATATCCTGAACAATCTTGGTTTCCTCATCTTTTCCATGGCGTCCAATAAAACTGACATTGCTGGCAATATTACCCCCGACCAAACAAAATTCCTGCATCAACCGACGACTTTTGTCCGAAAAAAAATTTATCGTACTCGACCAGACTCAAAATCTTACGTAATTTTTCCAGAATCCTCATCTACATGACAAAAGTAGAGTATACTCCATGTACACTTCAAAGCTTGAATGAGAGGTTCTCCAACTCCGATCGAGCCTCCTCCTCCTACTCCTCTATACTTAACAATCCTGCTCGCTCACACTTTACCATCACGCACACCATAAAATCCAGCCCCATGCATACATGCACTTTATATAGGTGTATATTCACAAATAAGAGAGCGGGGCCTTGTGTAAGAATGTGTGCGAGAGGCAACATTATAGTACACCTCTCAAAGCCTCTTAGCGGTACTCTTTGCAGCAGCAGTCGAGCATCAGAAGTCCGCGCCGTGGCTAGTGCCTACACTGCGTCAACTGTAAAATTTCATCAAATTTTCTAAGTTTTCTTTCATCTATAAGCGGGCTTACTGCCTGCTACATTGCACATTCAACAATGAGTAAGTACATTAAAAAATTATCTGGGAATATCTTTCAGAAAAAAATTGTTCTAGTGGATTGAAAATCTTCTAGACATGATGATAGAATAAAAATCTACTTGAAAATAGTTGAGATGAGATCTACGTCTACTACAGGAAGTTGGGTATCGGTGCATTACTACTCGCGGTTAGAGCGGAATTCCACCGGAGGCACTTTTTTATTCGAATCAACTCGCACTCTATATATTTCTTGATGACTCTTTGACTGTTCTGAGTAATTTGTGTGGATCTGCTTATGGCGTATGAGATCTGCTTATTAACTGTGCAGTGAGGCTGATTTTATCTGACAATTTATCCAGAGATTTTATTTGGATGTCATTGCGTCATTGAATTGAAACTAAATATTTTGCGAATGGTTGTACGGTTTTCGTATGTGGGATGATGACAGGTACATGGTCAATTCGTGGGCGTGAATCCGAATGGCCCCCCACGATCACCATTTACGGATTTCGGCGTCTCTTTTATAGATTGCGCGTGCGAGATCCAGCACTTTCGATTTTTACGCTTCTCGCGAGCCTGAATCAAGAGTCCGAGTATAAACTTCAGTTCTTACTTGAGTGAAATTATTTGTCGAAATGATTGTAATATTAGTCCTTTTCGTGTAGAATTATGATAATACATACTTGTATTCATTTGTGAATCAATGTACTACAGTTCTATCATCAAACTTTTGGTCGATGTGTAAATGGAATCTTGTTTATTTTATAGTTCCTACATCTCCATTCACTCATGTAGTTCAAACAAATGCACCGCGTGCGATCTGTTGTATATATGACGAGGAATGAGTTGATCAGTATACAATTCATTGATCAAGGATGAGCCAGATCGCCTCATCTCATGAATAAATATCACATTTCTATAAGCAATGCCTGGCCACCCACACTCTCCTCTCTTGTACGATGCGTCATATTTGAGCACGCATTATATGGTGAGGTGCGGGAGGATGATTTTTTTTGTTCTTTTTTAGTCGAATTAGGTCTAGGTAGAATTCTAATAGTGGAACGCCAATTAGCTAGAGCTACACCAAATTGATTTACTTCACTCGGCAATATGGATTCAAAGTCTAATCGATCGTAGAAACAGTTTTTTTAGCATACTTCCCTCGCTGGGCAGGCTGTTTTAAGGCACGGGGAATATCTTCCCCTCGTTACACTCGGAGAAAAACCATCCCCGTGCCCCAAAACAGCCTAGCCTCGCATCGGGAGTAATATACTCTAGGAATTGAGAGAAATATCATAACACTGAAACACTGTCCAGATGATGTGCGTGAGATATTCTCTGACGAAGCTTTGACTAGAGAAAAGTTAACTAAACTGGAAGTAATTGTTGGAAGTAATGGAATCCGAATAATTTAGTATTAAATTGAAAAATAATATTTTCACTGTAGAATGATTTTATGACCAATCGTAACTAGATTGGAATGGGCATAGAACGAGATAAGTCTGACTCAACTTGACCTGTAACTACTGATGCCTCGCTCGGAAACAAATTACATGCACTTGAATGAGTACTTATACCATCAGATTATTCACTCCCAGCCGTTTATGAGGATGTAATGATTTTATTACTGTGATAGCTCCTGTTTCTCTTTTTCTGCGCATGTGAGTGAATTGATATTGATATGATACTTGCTTTTACTGAAGTGATCAGTGATAGTTTACTTTTCCGAATTCATATCATTCAATAGATAATCCGCAAATTTTGACAAATGTAATGATTTTGCGGTTTTTGTCCACTTCGCACAACAAATAAGTTTTGAAATCTACATGCACCAAAAGATATGTTCAATTTTATTTTGACAAAGTATATACGAGGAAGATTTTAGAATGAAGTAAGGATAAAATGGTTAAATGAATTGATTGTGAAATTAGCAGTGGAATGAATGAAAAATCTTGGGAGGAAGAGTGGCTCGAACTAGCAAATATCTGGATGGATCACAGAATACTAAAAATACGCTGCTATTAGAATTTTGCAGAATGCTTTCTCGTTTCTTGACAATAACTTGAAAAGTAAAAATGTACCTTCCTCTGTTGTTCTCGTCCAATCAATGACCCCTTCAATTCTTTTTGTTGACGTTAAGTATCTTATTAAACAGCTTAGCTATGAAATGAATGGAACTAAGGGATCAAAATTGAGAAAATCAATAAATTCTAGAGCTGAATAAATTTCCGTACCGATACAATACTTTTTCTTCGAAGAAACAAAAAGCAAAATCTGGTTACCTTGAGACTTTGAGAAATGAATCATTACAGAATCATTCATGGAAATATTTTGTGTAATGATGATGTAATATAATACATAGCCAACTTGAGCTTGAATTACGGAATATTTCGAATAATTCTCAGAAATAGTTATACAGTATGTGTCGGAATAGGTGTACATACCGCAACTGGGGTATAGATGGCATTTTGTAATTTCGTTGGGGAATATCAAAATTTTTTGTAATAGCTCTCATTTTTTGTAACTTTTAATTGAAAATGCCTTTCAAATCATTACATTTGTAATGCTTTGAAGGGGGTGCCAACTTCGCACGCGTGTTGATTTACCCTTAATCATTACATAACAAACAAGCGTCTGCTGTGTAATGATTAGAGTGAGGGCCATCGAGGTTAAGCTACGATCCTTATCGTTTTTCTGTAAAGGATAATGAAATTATTACTGTTTTGCGGTAATGGTGGTGATGAGAGTGAATGCAAGTGCGCGAGTGTTGATTCTTTTGTGGGCGTGCGGGCATTGGTTTAGCTGCGGATTAGGCTGCGGAGCAAATGATGCAGATCATCAACATTGAATGCCATCATCGTGGTCCACGTGTTGCAGACGGCCTCCCCTAGAAAAGAGCCTCTGGGTCCTGGCTGTGATTTGTACGACAGATTCTCTGTTGCGACACAATTCTCAAAATTCATTCAGCACACGCGACTGATCACTCCCGTGGCGTTTTTGTGCGGGCATCCGCTCAGTCATACACAAGTCCTGTGCCAGTTTCAGAAGTGCAATACTCGCGTGTGCTAATAAGAATATCTCTCGCGTGCGCTAAGCTTATTACTCGATTTTAGCGTACGCTAAAGTTGCCTTTCGCGTGCGCTACAATTCATGGTGTATACTTCCAGGGAATTAGCGTACGCGAAAATTAAACTCTGCATAGTAGCGCACGCGAAAGGCGACTTTAGCGTACGCTAAAATTGAGTAATAAGCTTAGCGCACGCGAGAGATATTATTATTAGCACGCGCGAGTATTGCACTTCTGAAAACGGCACAGGACTTGTGTATGACTGAGCGGATACCCGCACAAAAACGCCACGGGAGTGATCAGTCGCGTGTGCTGAATGAATTTTGAGAATTGTGTCGCAACAGAGCGTCTGTCGTAAAGATCACAGCAGGACGCAGAAGCTCTTTTTTAGGGGAGGCCGTCTGCAACACGTGGACGACGATGATGGCATCCAATATTGATGATCTGCATCATTTGCTCCGCAGCCTAATCCGCAGCTAAACCGATGCCCGCACGCCCACAGAAGAATCAACACTCGCGCACTTGCAATCACTCTCGTCACCACCATTACCGCAAAACAGTAATCCCTCACTCTAATCATTACACAGCAGACGCTTGTTTGTTATGTAATGATTAAGGGTAAATCAACACGCGTGCGAAGTTGGCACCCCCTCCGAAGCATTACAAATGTAATGATTTGAAAGGCATTTTCAATTAAAAGTTACAAAAAATGAAAGCTATTACAAAAAATTTTGATATTTCCCACCGAAATTACAAAATCCCATCTATACCCCAGTTGCGGTATGTACACCTATTACGACACATATTGTATCTACGTGCTTATAACCTCCTCACTTATTTTGTCCACTACAGTGGACAAGGCCAAAAACCAATATTTGTGATAACTTTCATTTGTCGCGTCGTAAAAATCTGAGAAAATTCTGAAAAATCTGTGGCAATCCTATGAACACATTCCCTCAAAAATAAAGTTTCTACATGGTTTTATTTTGGACAAAAACAGAAAAAACCAAAAATGTTCATTTTTGTGATTTTTGATGTTATTCGTCATTTTTCGAGTAGTTAACGATATTTTTCGTGTCAGAAAATTTTCTTCGAGCCCGACATGTGAGGTCTAAAGTGAGCGGGTTAATCTAGGAATCACGGAAAACCGTACAGAAAAATTCATTTACTTGAGACAATAAAACTCAAACCAGTTTCATTTTACCGTATTGAATGCATGTTAGCAATGAATTTGATACGAAAATATTTGTTATTGAGTCTAAGTACTACAATGAAACAATATAATATGAAAAGACATATCAACCACGTTGGTAATAAATATTGTTACGAGACATTTGCAACTTTTTCGTCAATCATAATTTTTCGGACTCTAACAAATACTCTCAAGGTATTACAAATTCTATTCATGTTCTAAATACAAATGTCTACGATATTGTGGATAGTGTAGAGTAGACAAAACAAAATTTTCTGAAACAATGTTTTTCATCTGCCTTTGATATAGTAAATCAATTTATTTACTTGAAAGGGTTCGAAATGTATAATAGCATGAATGTGTGAGGCTTCGTTCGTGGAGAAGATTTTTAATCCTCGACAAAAAAGCTTCCAAGTGTATCCGTGAGAGTATCAGATTTTTAAATCTCATTGAATTGTTCTGCACTAACCAAGGCCAATTCAGATTATGAAAGCTCGCCTGTGTGTTAATTGCGAGAGTGAAAAAAGATTATCAGATTCTAGTTAATTACTGCAAAGTTCCATTGTAATAGTTCTGTTAATGGGTAGAAAGTGGTCGAAAGGAAATGTTTTTATCGCCAATATGATATTTAGGGGAACTCATCACGGACAAAATACTTCATTCGTTGAAGAACTCGCCCTCTTTTACAAAACAATCTTATTTAACCCGTTCACTAATTCGTCTCCTCTAGGGGTCATTATAGATTTCCAATAATTCGCGATAGTTTGCTCCTAAGGCATTAAAACGTCTCAAAAAAATTCTGAAAAGTCTCTGTCGCTACAAGGAACAAAATTAAATACTAATGAGGTATCTCAATATGGAATCACGCGAGAGAAAAATGTACAAGAGGAAAAATTCTCAAAAATCCAATTTTGCCATTTTTCACCGTTTTTCGAACCCAAGATCATATTTTGATGAGAAAAATAGCAATTCCAATACCAAAGGCGATTTTGTTGTGAAAGGGTTAAAGTACTCTGTAAATTACCAATATGGAAATTTTTTTTATCCAAAGATCCATGTACGAACGAATTATAATTGTAGAAAATTAATCTGAAGAGTGTCTATGCTATGGCCTCTTTTTTTATGAAGTAATTCATCGTAACAAGACACGCAAACAGTAGGAGGAATATTGTCGTCAACAGAGCATTTGAGTTTCGATTGGGTTGATCCGCTCGACGATATTTCAGCTCGTCAACTAACTCATTCAGTGCAACACTTACCGTTACGAGCAATTTATAATAGAACGACAAAAGCTGCCCGTATACGGATCTCTTTCTCTTTCGTGTCAGCTTTTTTTCATCGCAATATATACAACAAGATCATTCAACTATTGCATTCTCTCTCACTTTGGCAGATAAATAAGAGCAGGTTCTATACATTCACCAATTTTTTTGCTTACTTTGTTACAGGGAACTGTTACCTCGCTGGTGTGGCATTCGTCCTTGCTGTAAGTTCATATTTCAAGTGGAGTTTATCTTGACAGAAGTATCTTTTTCGTGTTGCCTTGTCTATGAATTTGGATCCAAGCGATCTATTAGTCTATTAAAAATTCAATATTGTTGCCAATGGCTAAATCGCACATTAATTTAATTCTGTGGTTAAGATCACAAATGTTCATTGATTTTGCTGATTGTCATGTAACACGTTGACTACGACGGGAGCCACCGGTGTATCCCGCAAATTTGCAATTTTCAAACTTTACCAACCCGTAATGACTCTCGAAAAATATTTCTTATAAGAATCTTCAAGATGATTCAATTCGCTTAGGGCATAAAAAACGAGAAAAAATAGTTTCCTCCCGTCCAGACATATTTGCCAGAATACTGGAGTCCAGTTCATGGCCGAAATAAATTGACGGAAAACCGGCTTCGCAGCAAACGTGTTAACGATGCTGGTTAAAAATATTGATGTTCGACTTTGAGATTACAAAAGCAAGCGAATAATGATAGCAAATTTCTCAGCCAGCACAAAATTATGACATTAGGATCAAAATTTCTCCAATCTTTATATTCTACGTTTTCCACTAAATTTAATTCACTAAGTTCTACATTATCGAAAAAATGATTTTCATCAAAACAAATACTCTTCGGTGGGTCAATACTCTCTTATCAAGAAATATCAAGCGTGATATTTAGGATAAATTGCTATAAAAATAATCTTATCCTCTGACTATCGAGGAAAGTTGTTTCAGAGCAAATTAAATTTCGATCATGACGTTGCAATATTTTCATAAGAATTTTGGAGTCACCTGATTGGGATCAGGAAAGTGGGCGAGTTGTTGTAAATGATTTTATCTTCCAAACATAGTCAAATGAACGAACAAACAAAATGTTTCGTATCTGAGTCATAGTGTTCCAGAAAATTATTAGAATTTTTTCTAGAGCAATACGCTGATCGCTGAGGAAATTAAGTCAGTTGAATAACTGCTTGCACTTCTTATGGACTCTCGAAAAAATTTTGCAAAAACAATTTCCAAATAGTTAGCGGTAGAAAAATTTCAACAATAGACCGGACATAGAAAAGTGTGAGAAATTGGTTTACGTGGATTGTTATTTGTTAGAACCAGACTATCGTTGTTCTTATCATCAAAGCAAGGAATAGCTGACTCATTCGAATTTGGCACTTAGAAACGTTGTGATCGATGAATAAAATTAGGATATATCTCGATCAAAAGGCTGTATCTCGTCTTCTTCTTTGTTGCAACAATTACCATTTTTTAGAAAATTGAGAAAGTGTGTTTCCCTCATATTTCTAACGATGAAAAAAATTCAGCCTGGCGTAATAGCTTGCATGCGAAATATTATTGGCAATGTTGAACATCTAAATTAAAATTTTACAATACCAGATGCTGCTTTTAACGGCGGAAGCTGGGGATATGCTACGCAAAAGCATTGTATACGACAAAAACACCCCCGATGTGTTTTACTGCCCTGTACACAAGCCCACTGGCTTCGACAAAATGATTGTAAAAGCCAAACCTCTGAAACAGCTTTGCCAATTTGAAGGTGGACCTATACCCAAAGATTACAAGAGTGACTGTTACAACGATGTCGATGAAAGCGAGTATGCTTGCAAGGAAAAATACAGGATCATGGTACGTCAATAATGCTTATTTTAATTCTGTACATTAATCCATTTTTTCTTACATTTTCATGAGGAAAAATGACTTTAAAATGCGTTTTTTTTAGCAGACCAGTGATTGCAAGGAACAATGAATAATCATATCAGTCTCAGAATCATAAAATTTCTCTCAATCAACCAATTTTTGAAAATTGGATGAATCGTTCAAGAAAAATGTTAACCATTAACATAGTGCTTATCGACAGCTTTGCTATGGAGATAAAAAATAATAGCTTATGATTTCCGCTAGGGCTTCCAAATATTCAAATGATTACCATAAGAACTTCGGAGTCTACATTTTTAACCTCAATTCAGTTTTATCAGGAATATGGTTCAATTCAAAATTCTCATTATTTACTCGGCCGAAGGTGAAATTTTGCTCAGAAATCATTTCTGCCCATAACACAAAATATTAATGCCTCCTCATATATCAAATTCATTAAAAAATTGCGACGCGGAGCTTGCTTTGCTCTATTAGCTGTATTTTTTAATTAATGATTATACAGAATGTGAAATGCATGAACGAAAATTGAAAGATGTTTGTGTAGTTGTATAGAAGCTTGAGTTTGTAACGGCAGAGCAAACAGCTTCGTGTCCCAGTTTGATCAATTTCACGATTAATAATAATAGCAAGCTTGGTGTTGGCATTGTTTCGTTGTGTTCTTAATTGCAGAAGCGACTGAAGAAAGATGATGATGATCAGCAATTGCCGGATGACAACGAGTACACCGATAAATAAGCCTGATATCCAGACAACAAGCTTCCTCATTCTCCTAACTCACCATACCTAATCCAATAGTGGCTTAATAATAAATGCCCACAATTTTATCATATATGCTTGCATTATGATTGTATACATTTTCTCGACGGAAGAGAAATTTTTTTTTTCAAATGATACCAAATTCATACATATATCGTTATTTTACGAAAGTGCTTTAAATCATAATGTATTTTATTTATAGAATTACAGATAAGAAGCCCAAACACTGATGGAATTATCATGGATGTGTTTTGGTTAGAATTATTTTTTTGTAAATTTTCTTATTTCAAATATTGATACGTATAGAGTGAATTTTTGAATTGAAAATCGAGGGGAGAAGAAACTCATTCCAAGCCCTAATTTTTGCATTTGTAAAATGAATATATCGGAATATGCCGATGGGTGCAATATTAGAAATTCATCCAGAAATGAAATGTTAAGCGTTTTTTCTCCAAATGTTCCTAAAATGTGTTTCCTCTCCATTGAGACGAACCATCTTGTGACAAATCAACTAAAGACAATTTGGTCGATTTGCAACATTTATTGATCCCTTTTTTCGACGCATGATTGAAAAATCCTGTCAAATTGAATACTCGCTCATTCATCTTTTGCTTATGGTGTGACAAAGAAAAAACACGGGAGTCAAAAGTTTGCACTACTTTTCCGTTTGAATTGAGATTATTTCATGTAATGTCTTTGTTATTCGAGAAATAAAGATGAATCGATGGTTTTTTACATAATTTATGAAGCTACTCGTGCTTTCCTCAACACTCGACACTATTTTTAATTTTTTTTACAATAACCCTTCGCTGCATACTACTACCATGGTGAAATCTGAAATCTTAACAAAACCGCTCGACCCTGCCGTGATAATTTTTTGACGCTTTTTGCAAAAATAAATTTTGTGAATGACACTGATGAGTAAAGAATCATTCACGTGATCTTGAATGATTCTGGACTTCATCAACGATATCTCGTATGATTGATTTCATCCTCTCAGTGTCAATCAATACTTAAAAACAGCCACAATGCAACAGGTGTATGGGTAGGTATATTAAGAGCCAATAGTTTTGGAAGGTCAAATATTTTTTGAAGTGTAAGTTGAGATATTAGGTAATGCTCAAATGCTCAATGGATACTGATTGTGTTATTCAGTGGAAAAAAGAACAAATTTCTTAATAGTATAGATAATTTTGTTGACGAATCTTATACAGTTCTAGGGATTGTCAACCTTATGAAAAAATTTCCGTTATACCGAAGATGAATTCAGTAATCGGATGGAATGTGCTTCTTTGAATTAAATAACCACTCTCACTCCAATTTGAAAAAGTTCAATTCTGATATCCATGAAATGAAATTAATCGCACACTTGTTGACTGAATTTGATTTACAGATGAGACTACATCCTCCTGGCAGTGATACTCCTTATGACGGGACACGACTTGCAAAATTTATGGGTTTGAACAAAGACATCCTGAAGATTAAAAAAAGGAAAAATTAGCTTTTACATCTCTAGTGGATTCTAGAGCTATGGAATCACGAAGTGCTACTGAAACTACCTCCTAACTCTACAACTGCTGGTTACAGAATGTGGAGAACTACCTAAACTCACTGTCCATATTTTTTGTGCATAATTAATTGAGTCAATATTGCTCATGAGAACTGCTGGATCAGTTTATTGAGAAAGTCGATTTTTTGAAAGATACCGTCAAATTGGGTAACTTTAGTACAGTGGGTGCAACTTTGGTACACCCCTGAAAAGTGACTTTCAAAGCTGTGTTCGCGCCAAGGTACACGATTCTATAGCTCTGAAACTTGTTCTCCGTATTTCGGGCATGTATGAACAATATTTTGAGCTACTATAAATCCCGCGCCAATGATTCTGGTTGCTTATTGAAGCTTTCTTCAAAAAAGCTGGTTTAGCAGCTATACGTGAGTGGTCCAATTAGTGTACATACCTGGCACGAACTTTTTCGAAACGAATTACGGGTGAATAATGGTACATTTTGACCAAGTAAATCACCATAAGTCATATCAATCAAAGTTACCCCCCTCTATATGAGAAGTATTACGGTCGGGTAGTTATTCAGCACACCTCTCTATGGCAGCTCTCTTCCAACTTATATTGAATCCAGTGACGGTTCATGAGGTTGTAAAATGTTTCGAATAGCTGAGAACAAGACTTTTGAACGATTGAAATTGATTCACTCGCATGGTGGTGGGTAGAATTGGAATATTTAGTGAGTGTATACCGAAGCTGCCCCATCGAGGTCTAACTTTGGTACACTTACAAAACTGCTAACAGCTCCGACTAGAGAGATCAAATCATTATTCTGCAGACCGTCAATCGAAAGCTGAGACTGTAAGCTGTCGATTGAATACTAATTTAAGTTGGTTTTCGTCACTGTATGTAGAAATGCATAAAATAAAAAGTACCGAAATCGTACCGAATTTACCCAATTCGACGGTGTCAGAAATTTTATGCTCATAAAGAAATCAAACAAGAGCCCCAGTATCTCGCTCCAGAAAATTACTTGAGATAGTCAAGGTTCGAAGGTTTCAATTAATGAATGTGGGTTTATATTTGTATGAAATGTATTTGAAACAATTGTGCAAATCTTCGATACAGTAAAAATAGTCCCCGATCATCGCTCTCACATCCAGATCACATGATTTCATTGGGGTAACACGCAAAACTCAAATTTGAAGGAAAAATAAATGGTAAATCTTAGCCACGACGGCAACAAAGTCGAAATCATAGACAATTCATGTCTGGTAAACATTGCATTCGGTGAAGAACATCAAACTGATCATCGCATATGCTCATCCACTACATTCTATACAAACTAAAAAATATCTCTTGTAACAAGTTGAACCGGAGTACGAAACTGATTTTGTTATATATATATGTACAGTTTTAATTCCTATAAATAAGATAAGCGAATATCCAAGTTCATTGAGAGGTGATGGAAGTCAACAGTTATTTTAGAACCTAATTATATACACATCTCTATCAAAATTCCCAAAATCGTTTCATAAAGAATTTTTGAAAAAAAATAATTTGCATCTTAAATGGACGATTGAAATAAAAATTGAGCTTAAATCATTCATTGAAGAACATCGATATACATCTGAATAATAACAAAAATTGATCACTTCCAGAAGAGTCCTCTTTTATATAAATGAAGAAATTAGAATTTGAAACCATTTTTGACATTCATTCTAGAAATCTGGGTTGTTTGACTAACTCTGAAGCGTAGTAGGGATAAAACCGGTTGGGATTTCCTTATTAGATTGTTGAATAGATTGTTTATCGTGCAGATCGATACCGATATCGAATTCATGGTCAGACGAGTACAAAGGAGAGGCTCTCTTCGAGTGGAAGCTGACGAAGCAATACACGCCTTGAGGACGTCAAGTTAAGAGAGGTATAAATTTTTCGGCACACTGGCATCGAAAGCCTATGGTTTCCGCCCCGATCCCGGGGCAGAAAATGCCGCAATGCCGCCCAGGCTAGAAAACGAGCGAGCATGCGCAGTAGCCCTCGGGCTGCGCCCTCGGGCCACTACATTGCATGCTCCGACGTTTTCTAACCTGTACGGCGGAGCGGCATTTTGCCCCGACATCGCGTCGGAAAGCATAGAATTTCGATACAAGTGTCACCGAAAAACAGTGTACGCACCTCGGGCCAAAAATAACCCATTGCGGCCACGGGTATGCCGCCCTCGCCTACCGGCTCGTGCGGCAACCTACCCGGGCCGCGATGGGTCACTTTCGGCCCTTGTCGCGTAATGTACTATTTCGGCACACTGGCATCGAAAGCCTATGGTTTCCGCCCCGATCCCGGGGCAGAAAATGCCGCAATGCCGCCCAGGCTAGAAAACGAGTGAGCATGCGCAGTAGCCCTCGGGCTGCGCCCTCGGGCCACTACATTGCATGCTCCGACGTTTTCTAACCTGTACGGCGGAGCGGCATTTTGCCCCGACATCGCGTCGGAAAGCATAGAATTTCGATACAAGTGTCACCGAAAAATAGTGTACGCACCTCGGGCCAAAAATAACCCATCGCGGCCGCGGGTATGCCGCCCTCGCCTGCCGGCTCGTGCGGCAACCTACCCGGGCCGCGATGGATCACTTTCGGCCCTTGTCGCGTAATGTACTATTAATAACTTTGATAATGAGGAACCAAGTGAAACTTGCAGTATATCCTTCGGCTTTCGAAATTTCCAAGAAACCGATTCTCATTTGGACCATAAGATGAAAAATGTAACAAGCGCTCCAAGACAAGAAAATCAAGGATCAAGAATTCCAAAATCTTACATAATTACACAAAGCCCAACGTTTTTTAAAGCATACTTGTAGCCACTATGAAACCTTCACTGAATCATCACAAACTATTAACAAAAACGACGAACTCGATATTTTTTCGATAGTTTTCGTCGTACTGCTGAAAATAAATGACGTTTGGGGTAAGGATTGAAGAACTTAATCTTGCACTTGCGAGATTTGAGATCATGGCAGAAAAATACGAAATTTTTTCTGTTACTGTGCAATAATTATGATTGTTTTTCGGTCGATTGACTTTTCAATTGATGGATGCTCTATTTTATGTCATTATCTCAACCAATGGCACGATCTTACTAAAAACGATCGAACTTTCAATTTCAATAGCGAGATTCGACATTTCAACCCGACTAAGCATTTTCAGCGATAAAAAACATAAAACAACAGCTCGGTCACAGTGATGATTACTAAAAAAATCAAAACCGCACTGCAGGCAACGAGAGATAAAAAAAAGGCATAATTCACTGCTTGTTCTGTACAAAAGACCAACGGTCGAATCACGAGCCTATACTATATCTTAATCGAGTACTAAGAATGGCTGCACAAAGCCACCCACAAAAGTTCATAAAACGAGTTTGCCACCATTCGACGCCCTGATCTGGGCCACTTGTTCAGGCGTGAGGATGAGCTTGCTACCGTTTGGCAGTGCAAGCGCGTAGTGGCTGCCGGTCTCATTTACTACGACGACAATCTGCGTACTCTGAGCAGTAATAATTGGCGCTGGTGCAGGTTTGATGGGACTGATTGATATGCCACCTTCGTTGACACGCTGCAACAGCTCGATCGGCAAACCACTGTTGGTTGCCTTTTGCGGACTGGCGGTTGGCTTTGGTGCCAGTTGAATTGGCTTGGGCCTAATCTTTTGATTGCTTTGGGCTGGGATAATCATCTCGATTTCGTCATCGCTATCGCTAAGCACAATAAGAGAAGTGGTTTTGGCACCTCCAGGCGTATTCGTGCTGACATTACTGCGTTGCCTCCTGGCTGCCGTTGCTGGTGCTGCTGTTGGTGCTGCTGGTCTTACCGGAGTCTGAAAAATCACCAAATATTTCTCGTTCTAGGAGATTATTCTCGTCTGGTAATTCATTGTGAGAGATCGAACATTAGTGTAAGAAAAGAATATGATGTTCAATTCGTGATGGAATTCCTGAATGTCATATTTTTCGGATCGAATCGTATTTTGTTGATCGAATGTATTGTATTAATGGTATCTTGTTTATTGAATGGACTATATAGTGTGATCAAGTTTCAAAGCCCACAAAATTAAATGTGAACTCGCAATCAGCTTTATTAGCCGTAATAAATGGAGTCTATTGGAAGATTCGATGATTCGTGACTTCAACTATCAATTCAGAAAGCACAGTCCTGCGATGATTCATTCTCAGGTCACGGAAATGGTTGACAAACACATATAAAGAATAGGACTCAAAAAGAAGTACTGGAAGTCTTACAGAAAAACATCAAAACTTTTAACGACAAAATATTCAAACACTCGATCCTCTTCTTAATTGGAAAGAAAGAAATTGAAAACTAGAGCTATAACAGTGCTCATCTCGGTGTACACACCTGTCGTCTTGGCGGAGGAGGTCGCGTAGAGGCGACCCTCTGTCCTGGCCTGAGTACGGTTGAGGCGATTGGCGCGCTCCTGATTACGGCACCATTTGGATGCGGAAAGTTTGGCTGGCCAGCTGGTATAGGCATCCTGTTACCGCCAATTTGCGCCCTTGGAACATAACCAATTTGACGAGGCGGTGTCAGAGTCATTGTATTGATTATCCGCGGCTGCGGAACCATGTGTTGCTGATGTTGTTGCTGTTGCATGGGTGCCGCGACGTATTGGAGCACCGGTTGCTGAGATTGATACATCATTGAAGCATTTGTGGGCGCAATGAATGCCTGACGAGTCTGAGTGGCTACTAGGCCCGTTCCTGCCGGGCTTTGAACCACGTAGTTTTGCTGGTTCGATTGTACGAGGTAGCCTGTCGTTGACATTTGTGGAATTTGTGGCTGAAAAATTGTTCAATCTCTCAATTCAATTGTTTTCAATTTTTTATTAGTTTTCATCTCCTATTCTATCTAAATATGAAAATTGCGAGCCATATTAGCGACTTTCTCAAGACACGTTTCAAGATTTTGATAAAAACAGCACGAGTCTTAGAAAAAAGAGAGTCACCTCACCTGTGCTATCATTTGAGGTACGAAAGCTGTCTGTTGAATATACTGGTTAGGTTGTATCACTGCTGAACTTGGGGGGTTTTGTTGCATAACATAATAATTTCCAACGGGAGCATGACCCGTTGTGACAACGACGTAATTTTGCTGAACGCAATTGGTATTATTTACAATGTTTGTTTGAGAGATTGTAGTGGAGTCATACACGGGACCTTCATCTTTGATATCCAATACCGAATGCATACCAGCATCTTGTGACTCTAGTTTCACTGGTTCTTCTTCAGCAGAGGCAGTAGCTTTGGAAGTTTTTCCCGCGACATTTGCTGCTGATTTTGTCTCTGAGATTTGTGGAAATTTTGGAATCAAATCTGGCGGTGGACGTTTTACTGCGTTTGCAAGTGAACCTCCAGATCCTGGAGATTTTGAACTCTTTGATGGCGATGGTTGCAAGAGTTCCCCATTTTCATCCACCTTGATGTTCTGAATTTTGTGCTGGAAGGATTTTAGACGTCGACTTGCCGCTGTAAACGAATCAAATTTGTAAAACTTTGCGACAAACTTATTGGATTGCATGAGATCACGCATCTCGCTTGAAATCTTGTCATTGTGATATAATTAACCAAGTCTTCAAACAGGATTCCAAACCCGAACCGTTTTGCACGCAAATTGAGCCTCATTTGAAATGGCTAATGCAATAGACATGCACGGTTTTTATTCTTTTTCTCGGTTTTTTTACAACTCTATTTTGCAACTGGCATCGTGAGAATTTGGAAACTTTTTCAGCTCCAGAGAAAAATACTGCAGGAGTTGATACGAATAACCTTTTTTGTTTCTGTGAAAGATTTATTTTGGAGGCATCTCAGCTAAAACTCAGGGCTTGGATATATATTACAAGCGTCAGTTAGAAGAAAAGTATGGTTGAAAACTTAGTGATTTGATGATAAAGTAATACTCACACGGGCGCTTATGTTTCCTTTTGCGAGAGCTAGGTAGAATCCAATCTTGGTCCGAGTCCTCCTGGCTCGACTCGTTGCATGAGTCTTGGGACTTGGCAAGAGTGTTTGGAGAGGATGTACCGTCTGGCTTGCTGGGAGACGCGTAAATTGCCTCAATGTCGGCCCATCCTTCCAACTCATTCTCTGGGCCCGAGTCGTCAGAGAACAATTGTTCTGTATACGATGAGACGCCTCGCGCTCGAAGAACTCGCTTGGGTCTTTGGTTTTCTGGAAACAGGCAATTTTCATGATTTTATACAGATTTATGCACGATTTTAAAATGCAAAGTTGTCAGAGTTGACGAGCTCTAAAAGGGTTCTAATGAATATTTGTATTTCAAAGCAATATCTGGTGATTAGGCAAGATTTGCAGTAAGTTTTTTCTAGGTGCTAGAGAAATTCGATCCGTTCATCAAAAAGAAATAAGATCTGAATGAAGCTGCGATGATATTGTTTCATGAAGTATGGGTGAGAGGTTGAATGTTGCTGGCTCTCAGGGTGGTATATCTTAAGATCTTACATAGCATTCTGGACTTCACGCGGAACATTGCGATATTAAATGATGAAGAAGGCTTTGTAGGGATAAGTTGGATCCAGATGAGCTTGAAATTCGTGAAAATTGAGTAAGGCGAGAACGATTCGAATGCATTCTGCGAATTTAGGGCGCAGCGATCGCCATGGTGAGGCGTTTTGCTTCTGGGCACAACGATTGCAGCGCTCCTAATCCGCCGATCCTGATCTCGGATTGACGACTATGAATGCGAGCCTTAGCGGAACATAAGTCATGCAAGAGTAATAATTTCTTTTCTAAGTGCTGGGATTCATGTCCATTAAAACTTTGTTCAGTTTGTGGAAGCTGAACATCTAATCTACTCTCTGTCCCCTTAATCAACAACAGATTTGCAATACAGTTCCCATTTTTGAGTAGAAGCAAATTACAAATCTCTAATCCTATATTAGTTCAATCATCAACATATCGATTAGGTTCTCTCACCTTCACCAATCTCCTTCTCTTGACCTCCACCCGCTGTTCCACCATCTGCTGAGGAGCCTTTCTCTTCCTTCCTCGTCTCTCTACCTTCTCTGGGACCCTTTTCGACGTCTTCACCTTCTTCAGTGGTCTCCCTTTTGACTTTACCACTCGTTTCTTGCCCTTCTTGGTCACCGCAACCCCTTTTATAACCTTCGGTATCCGTCGTACCCGTTGACGATGAGCCATGACCTTCAAATGGATCGATTTGTTGTTGCCCGAGTAGAGCAATACCCGAGCTCGAGGTCGTCGTTTCAACAGAATCTGCACCCTGTTGATGCTCTGAGTCACCTTGTTGTCCGTACGAGCAGTGCACAGCTCCGGATAGGGAAGCACTCGATAACGAGATCGAACACGCCGAGGTTCCGGGCAGGCCCTGTGGCCCGATTAGCCATCGATTAGCACCACTTTCTTCATCACGGGCATCTTGATCCTCTTCCGCTGATCTACAACAGTCACAACCAAGCGTCCCAACCGTCGTCATATCTTTGCATCTTTTTTGCTGATTCTATTCGTCCTTTATTGTGTTTCAATTTACGAGGGTGTCGCACGCTTCCATTGTCGAATTTTGATGCTTGGTCGAGAATTTGTTTCAAATATCGCGGATTCCGAAAGCTACTTTGATTTCGTGAGATTCGTAGAATCGGTGTCACATTTCAGATCATCAATATTGAAAGAGTTTGACAATGTTAGTCATAGTAGGTAGGAGCAATTGAAATTTGGGATTTTCGTGAAAAGTGAGAGCGTTATCTGCTAGACTGTATCAGTACAGTGAGATGATCATTGATAGAAGCTTTAAAACAAAATCATACAATGCAGACAATAAATAGCAACGTTATAAAGATACCATCCCCATTGAAAGCAAGCGAAGAGGTTGAAGGTTCTTAAAAAATTCAATCATATTATATTACCA
Source organism: Eretmocerus hayati (assembly GCA_029851415.1). Lineage (NCBI taxonomy): Eukaryota > Metazoa > Arthropoda > Insecta > Hymenoptera > Aphelinidae > Eretmocerus > Eretmocerus hayati. The sequence goes on from CM056741.1 coordinate 157,092,354, forward strand.
TTGATACGATCAAGGGATTTGTTGAGCCCTCATAGGAAGTCTTTTTTGTAAAATCCTTAAATGGATGAAGGGTATTTTCTGGATAATATAATGGCAGTGCTACAGATTTTTTGATTAGAGCAAAGTAAGATCGAGTTATGAGTGATTTCTGTGGACAGAAGGGAAAGAAAATGACATTTGTGACAGACGAGTTTGAGTATACTAACATACCATTTTCTACTACACCCAGCATGCTCAACAGATTGATAAATCGAAGGACTAAAGGATGTACAATCACGAAGCGCTTGAATTGTCCACTTTTGTCTTTGTTGCACTCACGAGAGCATGGGTTATGTCAATGAGTGCGAGTGGGACAGAGGCGGACAGTTGGACAGTTCAAGTCCCTCGTGAGTGTACAAGATACATAGATATGACGGTACTATAGCATATGTTTGATGGATTTGGAGGCAAGGGACGCAGGTGTGACAGGTTGTAGGATCAGCATTTTTAGGATGTGAACAATTTCACCATTCAAGCATGCTTACCAAGACGTTTTTTTGTGAACTACATGCAACTATCAACCGAAGATTGAAGAAAAATTTGACTACAAATATGGATTTCTAACCACATGCACTTCCTTTGCAACTGTTTCGAGGACCAAGATGACAGTTTCAAGGCAATAGTTAAGGGGATTGGGTTTGATGTAAAAATGTGAGAAAATCAGAATGGTTAATCAGGAATTTAAAATTGGTTATAGACGACAGTGAAACATCGAAATACAAGTCATCAGTAATCATGCAATTTTTTGACACGTAAAATTTGTGGATTTGAGAGGCAGATCATCTTGCCAAGCTATTACCACAAGAAGTGTATATTAACGATCTAATCCAATCTAATCCAGCAAAATAAGTTTTATTGAAAGGCAATTTCTCAATGAGTCGAGCACCTCGACCTTGAACACTTTAGTTGAAAACACTGACTGGTAAGGAAATGAATTCATTGATATACTATGAAACTCTGGCGTCGTATTAGATACTCACCCATGTTCAAAACTAATCCACTCCCTTTGTAGTTTTGCTCTGGCTTTCTTCATAGACTCCTTCAAGATATCTTTCACGTTTTCCAGGGAATTGCAGAGTTTTTGCATCCGCTGCAGAAGCTTCAGCTCACACGTTGGCCTGACGTAATCCTGAGAACGGAAGGGAGTAGTGAATACTCATGGCACTATGTTACTTGCACTAGCGTGCATCGATTGAACCTTCGATTGTCATTACCTCTCTCCGAATTTCCAGACCAGGAACAGTTTTATCCGTGGCTATATATTCAGTCAAATCTTTAAGGCTCTCAAGACTGTCTGCAACGAGTTGAAAATTGGAAGCACTCAGATCGTTCAACATTGTGTTGAAATCATCAACTTTCCATTCATCTTCATTAAACTCTCCGTTCAAATAGTTATCCTGTTCATTGCAATAATGAAGAGAGTTAAAAGCGCCACGAATATTTAGTTGTATTGTACGAATCTTAAGCAAGTATGTACCTCTGGTGAAGAAACTCTGCATAAACTGTCTCTCATGTCTTGAGATGAAAGCTCTTCGCTATCACAAACATCCACCATGTTTTCTGCGTCTTCAACCTCCAATTTAATTTCAGAGATATGCTTGATTCGCGCACTGCGCCTCGCTCCTGAGTCAGAATCGTTTTCAGAGTTAAGACTGGCATTATCTTTCTTCTCATTGTCTAAGTCTTTGCTTTCACCGTCAGTGATAGGTTCCTCTATTTTGCTTTCGAATAATTTTTCATCGTCTGATTTTGAACTATTTACATCTTTTGTCGTTTCCGAGGAGTCTGGGCATTTTTCTACAGTTTTCGAAACGCTCAGCGAACTCATTTCCTCAAGCTTCTCGTCATCGGTTTTGGAACTTTTCGATAAATCGTCCATGCCTAAACTATTACTTCGAGATTCGGGAGAATCTTCAGTTTTCGATAACGACAGTTTTTCCAACTGACCCCCAGCCGCAGGCTCCTTGAATGAGATAGAATAAAATATATCAGTTCAATAAAGCTCAGACAGTTGAACAACCTTTTGGCTACTATTGAAATGCAAAATTTATAGGAATCAAGGTATTGAAAGTGAACAATCTTACCTCTTCACTTTTATACCCTGATTCAGAGACCTCTTCCTTTTCCAAAACTCCAGTTCCCTCGAGCTCATTTTTCTCCTCGGATTGAGAGATTCTGCATTTTCCTTCATTGGCATCAACAGAAGCATTCGTTTCATAGCCACTGGATGATTTTGCGAAGCTACCATTGCTGATTTCAGAGGCTTTAGAGGAACTTCTCGAACTCCTGAAGTAAGAATCGACAGAGTTCGAATTTGATTCGACCATTAACTGGTCAAGGTCAACTCTTCTTTTATCACGTTTTTTCTGAGGCAGTGCTCCATTACTCCATCTCGATTTTCGCCGCTTCTTTTTTGATAACAGACCTCTTGATGCTGGGGTTGCACAGGCTTTTGACTCTTCTTTTACAACTATATCTAACTTTGGTTTGGTTTTTTCAATCGGTGCCTACAGACGAGGTTATGAATATTCATTACAAAGTGAAAATATTGTATTAAAAATTTAGTAACTTACATGAACTGTCGATAGAACTTTGTTATCTATACAATGTTTATAGATTCTAAGATCATTATGGAGGAACTGAGGGAAGTAAACGTAACGAGCTCCGTATCTATCAATACCCAATACGGTTTCAAATTGACTCTCCCAAGGTTGCTTGGTCACTTCATCCTGGATTGTTTTCCTAGAATGCTGTTGTTGCAACGAAAAACCAATCCTTGAGTTAGAATCCAAATCAATCGTGTTGGAACCAAAAATGAGTATGATAATAGATTCACAAGTGTCAGACATATCAAGACACATGAGTCATGCAATAAAGCTATTTTGGTCTTGTTTCTCAGCTTAGAATGACAGTTTCTCAGATGAACATTCTGGTTACGAAAGCATGAAATCAGCCCCTAAGTAATCCATCATGAAAATACATTTTGGTTGCTGACAGCGGTTCATTCGCGACCCCGTTAATCGATGAGATCTAAAATATTGGTAATAAGAATTTAGATAGTGCATAATTACCCAAGCTGTATCACAGGCTGTCTTTAATAACCACACCCTTTGCTTAAAACTAAAATCCTGGAATTCTTTGCCTTCAATATCCTCAGCATTAGGAAAAATTGTCCAAAATTCGGGTTCAATGCCGAGTGTGTCCAAGACCTGCAGTAGAATAATAAGAATGTCATGAATTAATTTTTGTATGAACTACGAAATGAATAGTAAATATTTCGTTTTGTACCTTGACGGCATCACGGTGTTTCGAATGATAAACTTTAAACCAACACTTTAATTTGTACATCATTATATTCGTCCAGAATTTATAAGGCATTGGGGGAATTTTTTGAGATTTATTCTTTATTAATGTTGGAGAACTGAAAAAGAAGTATAGATGAATATAGAGGTAAAATTTTGTGTGAAAGAATGATGTATCCCACTGTACCTGAACAAACATGTCATTATATGTGCCAACTGTCGAGATGCTTTTGGCATTAGTAACATTCGTTCCACCTCGTACATGGATAAATGAGTGATGTTAAATGCATCCTTCGTGAGTTGCAGAAAATGATAGATTTGTGGAATCTAATGGAACGTGTACGATGATTGATGAATCCAAGCATTAATATCTAAAATTGGATGCATTAAAAATAGTCTAGTTAATTACCTCCCACATGGATTCCATCTCATCTCGGAGGTCCTCCGAAAGAATTCTATCTTGTTCCCACTCGAAGACTGCTCTGTCTTCAGCTCCGAGTTTCCGTTTTCGATTCTTTCTCGACATGATCCTGAAAAATGACCAAAATACTTAAAAACTTGTCATTCATTAAAATTTTTGGAAAAACATCGCAAGATCGAAAATAATAAATTTTTTCGCAATTTTCCGATGTTTGGGTGCTTACAAAATTGCATAAAATAGCATTCGCGCCTCGCACATGAGGTTCCCCGCTTCCGAGCGATCATTTCAACTCTCGCCTCTCGGGCTGAAAACCGATCGCTCAGAAGTGAGCTAAAACCTCATGAACTCAATGCGAAATATAATATTATGAGTTAAAATTCATAAATTAACGCGGTAGGGCCATTCCTGATCATACTCTAATCCTGACAAAGAACAAAAAGTATAATATCTTCGTAAATCTAGTCAATCAAAGTGTAAAATCTAGTCATTATCGAATTTACGAGCGAGATGGGATTCTAGCCGAAAGAGTAGGAGGTATTATGTACGACGAATAAGAATGAATGCGTTTCACATGCATTACTCATCGAGAAAATTTTTTCTGTTCACTTTCTGAATAGTAGATTATGCACTTGAGTTGCGTAATCGCGGGATTTCCATGACGAGGGCTGAAAACGCAGTTTTCAGGTCGTGTGATGGAAAGCCGCGATTACGCAACGAAGTGCATACGCGTTTTTATAGCCGCCCGGCTTTAATGAAGCACATTGCGGGCGATCTACGCGGCCGTCAAGGCCGCGTAGATGGCCGCAATGTGCTACATTAAAGCCGCGGCGGCTATAAAGAGACATTTTTATATATGTAGTGATAACTGGAATGATCTATTTTAGTAGAATTACATAGCTATAGCACAAACATAGTCTACGATGTTTTTGGCATCTGCGAGTTGAATTAAGAGATTTTTGATTAACCAACTTGACTGAGCTATCAGAATGTTTTTGGAGAAGAAAAGAATGAGTGTAGGGTTAAATACTAGCAGAGCAAAATTGGTGAGAATGGCTGCTTACAACAAAATACAACAGAAGGGAAAACGTTCACCAAATCAAGGAAGCGGTGGTGATATTTTAAAAACCCCTGGTCAATAAAATTGATAGGAAAATTTTCACCCTCGTGAAAAATAATAGGAATGTGCAATTTACTATTTCTCAACCAAATTAGGGAGCAGAATTGGAAAATATCGCCCAAAAAAAATTTACAAAGGAAATATAAAACGTGACCCGAGTAAGTGCACGTCGAATTTCAGGACAAATAATCAATGTCAACGAAGATTTGGAGGTCCAACTGATTGAGGGGGGGGGGGGGGGGGTACTGAATCACAAGAGAAATAGTTTTCACTTCCGGTATTAGCCAATGAGCTGTAATGTAATTACAGTACCATCTATCACTCTTTTCCGATCACGAGAAAGAACAAAGAGGCAATAACGAAGGCAATTTCTCGTCATGTTTTGAAAATGTTGAACAAACGAAGACAATGTATACCATGCCACGTATTTCCAGGATATTAATTCTGAGATGAGTGCAACCAAGAACATGATAACGAGTGACACAAAGTAAGCAATGGCTGACTTCAGAGATATCGATCCTGGGCGATGAGAGGGATATTTCATGATATTGATAGATAGATATTCTATGAGGCTGATGATGTTTTCATAAATTGTATAGCCAAACAAAATGAACAGAATCCATAAGATATTTTAAGAAATACTATCGAGATCATGAAGCAACGAAAAACATCTCCTGCAGGGGAATGACTTGCGAAATTTCAAGTTTTAGCTTGTTCAAAAAGGATTAAACGATGGCTATCAGAACAGGATTCGAGTCAAGTGTCAAGTGTGCAGAAAGCACGGCATTGGATCATCAATTGAGCCTCATATGCAGTTATGAGAATGATTCTGCAGAACTGAAAATGTAAGAATTGCAGACTAGTGCAATCTGTCTAGACCCATGCAGGGCTTATTTGTGTGGACTGTATTAGAATATATATGGACGAAATTGATGTAACAATTCAATTTAGATCGATCATAATTCATATACTTAATTCTTCACTCGATGATAAAATTTACAGATAGGAGAACATGTATTTATCATCATATCAAGAGTAGCAAACGAGGCGACGTTTACACGCACGGAAGCAGATATCAATCTGAGTATACATAGAAAATTTTCATGGTAACCTGCTACCAATGTTTCACATCCATGCTTTCTTATTCAGTTAGACACCTGAAGATCCTTCTTCAACTTGATGGAATATTTTCCGGATCTTTTTACCACGTAACTGCAGGGAATGGAGTGAATGGATGATTTCGATGAGACAAATTGATGAAACATTGTGAAGCACTTTGAAGGTGATGATCAATCTAAAAACCTTTCATCTGTACGTTAGTCTATACTCAATTTTTATTTTTATCCAATTCGCTCTGCAAACGTTCAGCATCAACCTGAATCGCTTAGAAATTTAATCATCTAGCATCAGTTTCCAAGGTTTTTCGAAACCAATAACAAATTATTTCGTAAAACACATTGGAAGTAACTAAGGCGGAATTATCTGAGAAAATGCATCGATAGAATTCAAACTTGATGATGAGAATTCGAATAGGTTTAATAATTTATAAGTGATCTCTGTTTAGATTTTGTACCAGCAAACTCACACGAAATTCTTCTTCCGAATTAGTTAGCTGACGTGCTTGAGCTTTATAATATTAATAAAGTTGAACGAAGATAGTTTACCGCGTGATAATAAAACTCAAGGTAAGAAGATGCACCCCGTAGAAAAAGTAAATCGATCGATTGAGTCAACGATTCTTGAAGATATCAGCGTGTTAAGTTTTCAGGTGACAGAAAAGCGCGAGTGGATCGAAAAGAGGAAGCACATAGGATATTTTGCAGTAGTTTGTAAACTGAGGCATGAGTTCATCAAGTCATTTCAAGATTCCATTTACTCAAGACCTCAAAAATAATATGGTATTCATAAATGAATGATGTAGAACGAATAATCAATCAAAAGACTCCAATAGAATCAAGTGAATCATCTGGTCAGGACTCAGAGGAGCAAAATGTTCTTGCAATTATCGAATTTTTCTGCTAGTGACCCTACACAGTTCAACTCAGCATCGAAAAAAAAAAAAGAAACGTATCCCAACGGAGAATTCCGAACTATATACTCCAATATGATGAGAAATCGTCGCGTCAAGGTGAGTTTATTAGTTTCATTGAATCACTTTCTAATCTTAGAGATAATAAAGTTAGGAGATAACTCTGATACACACTCTAAATTCTTTGGGGTGGGATTTCCTGTCAGAGTAGCTACTGAAATCTTCGTTTGAACCGTTTTGAGGTGAATTTCGACCCCAAGACACTGAAATCCCAGTCCAAGCGTTGTAGTGGGAGATGTTTCTAGTTCAAGTTGGGGTGGAAGAGCATGTGGTTATTAACCTCGTTTAGGTAACTTTTTGCATAGGTGTGATTCAAACTAAACTCAAAGTTTTTCACCAACTAACAAAGAAAGTATCAGATCTGCGGAACCATGCGGAACACGAATCTTGATGAAACTCTGGCAATCATCTTGTTTCGGTGAGGAATGGAGGTATTTCCAAGGCTTAAGTCCAATGGGCCCCCTATCTATCGAGATACAGCTATGGAGGCTATCATTGTTAGTACATCTATATATGTGTCTTTTTAACATGGGCCCATATGGACAATGCTAATCTTCATGGCTGTTTCTCGGGATAGGAGGCCCATTGGATCAATGCCTCAGAGATACCTTCATATCGCACCAAAACAAGATGAGACCCAGAGTTTCATCAAGATCCGTGTTCCGCAAACCTGATGCTCTCCTCGTAAGTTCATATTCAGTTCTTTACAGATTTGTAATAAATTTCGTGCGATTTGGAATTTATTTTTGGAAGGATTGTGCTCTCTTGTTCAGAACCACGCGAACATTGGATATCTTACGAATTTAATTGGATTTCATTGGATATCTTTCAGAGCTTGAAAAGCCAAAATTTTCCGCCAGAAATTCAAGAGCTTGATTGAATATAACGAAAAATTTTATGAAAAACAAGTCGTTTTTCTCAAGATTCATGCCAAGCTGTCGTTTCATTTTTGACAAATGTTTCACTCCTATTTGGGCAGGAATTTCCAGTCCAACTCGATAGGCGATATTTCAGTAATTCTTATGAGATAGAAATTTCATCCACTTGTGGTGGAAACCCAGCCCAACGTATACACAGTGCACTCTCAAGAATTTCGTTACCCTTATTCTATAACGGTTTGTTTGGGAGTGCTTGGGTCAGTTTCACGTCTTGCGATATAATCAGGTTATTTTTTTGGTACAACATTAATGGTTTTCTTCCTTTTTTTTCAGAAATCTGCCAATGGAAATTCTTCGACTCAGAGCAACTTCTACGATAGTGTTGTAGCAGCTCAAAAAATTTTACCGTTTGATGGGTACGTAATCCTTTCAATCTAAACTCAAATTGGAGTATCTTTTTTATATTGCTTTCTAGGTTTGACGAACAGAATTCCATTTACAAATCGTCAGGGAGATCAGAAGCCTGTTTCACATTCAAGGATTACTGTGACCATTGTACTATTCATGGTCTGAAATATGTTGGTGATACATCATTGTCTAATTTCGAAAGGTAATGAATGCAAAAAATAACATCGTTTATTCGTGAGCTTACTTATTTTATATCATGATTTGAAATGTTCGATTTCAGATTATTTTGGGTGCTATCATTCTTTCTGGCGATAATAGGAGCTGGCTTCTTCATTTGGCATCTTTATGCCAAATATCAGACATCACCAATAATCATATCTCGTAGCTCAGAGCCAGTCTCAGTTGAACAATTTCCATTTCCAGCTATCACCGTTTGCAATATGAACAATGCCAAAAAATCTGCAGCTTTGACGATAATCCGAGAGTATGCAGAGAATGACTGCAGTATCGTCATTTTTAATTTGTAAACTCGAGTATCATCAGTACCATATTATTGTTTTAGGAATGATACTCTGCAGAAATTTTTTCTGGATGACATTTGCAACTTCTGGAACTTTTCAACGCATCTACAGCGCGATCTTCAAGAAGACTTGGGCGAATGGGACAATATTTACAAATTTCTGTTGCATGTAAATTTAGACTAATGGATGTTTCTCAAACCATGACACGATGGATTGAAAACGACTGAAATTGTTTGATCTCAGGTTTCGCAAGACTGTTCCGAAATGCTGTATCATTGTCAGTGGCATGGCAATTGGACAAACTGCACTGATATTTTCAATCCTGTTCTAACAGATGAAGGTTTATGCTGCAAGTTCAACTCGGTACCACGTTCAATGCTACTTTACGATCCGTGAGTTCCTGTTCTGATTTTTGACTCACACTCAAACTCTCAAACGATGATGCATTCCGTAGAATAATAATAAGAAAGGGGATCTCCACGCGGTATCTCAAAGTTTTCGTAAAAAACTGTACTACATAAAAAAACCAGGCTCAACATTTTTTTGGCACAGTGACCAAAGCATTCTATGTTTTGCCAGTTTGTTGTACCACATAGGGGAATTATAATACTTTCTCGATGTAAGCGACGATGAAATGGATACCCGAACCCCCAAACGGACCTTGAGGTTATTTAAAATCCATTTAGCTGAATAATAGGGAACTTGAGTTTGGAAAAACAGATGTTTAGGAATAGAAAGATTTTTTCGGACTCGACATTTCATTTACTAAAAACAGATCATTGAAAGCTGTGGAGTAGCTGGTAACTCTTGATTTCAATATTTTCAAAGTTACATTAATCTCAATCTCTCAATTCAAGGCGGATTTGGGAAAATCTTCCTTTGTCATATGCATCAAACATACACATTGATTGGAATCCAGAGTATATTTTTACAAAAGATGACCCTGCATCTGCTATTCCATGGAGAGCTTATGGAAGCGGATCTGAATATGGGCTAACACTAGCAATGGATGTAGAAGCAGATGAATATTACTGCTCATCAACAGCAAGTGTTGGATTCAAGGTACACTCTTGGACAATTGATGCCTACACATGAGTGTATTTTTTCAAGTAGCTAAAACCAGAAGATTGAACTTCGAATGTAGTATTAAGCAAAAATTTCACAAGTTCTCAATTTAAAAAATCTGTTCGCCTGATCTTTGTAATAACACAATTAATGAAAACAAATTGTAGATGCTGCTGCATAGTCCTGTAGAGACACCACAGATAGCTGACTTTGCCTTCACATTATCACCGGGCAAGGAAACTAGAGTGATAATTACACCTCATATAACAGATGCTGACAAATCAATAATGAAAATTCCAGTTAAAGTGAGGCGTTGTTATTTCTTGAATGAAAAAAAGCTTCACTATTATAGAACCTATACTCATCGAAACTGTCTTCTAGAATGTGAAGCAAACTTTACTCTTTCAGCTTGTAATTGTATGCAATATTATATGCCTGGTAAGTAAGTAGAGAATTCAATGGAAACTGGACTCTCGAAAGTGCAAATGGGAAAGAGCCATAAGAACATAATGAATACTTTTCAAGAATACATTTTCTCTAAGAATTAACTAATATCAATGTCATTCCATTTGTTCAAACTATCAAGAGTTGTTCTTGTTGACCTTTGTGATCTAATAGGAATAAGGTTTTAAAGTATTACATTAGAAAGGTTACAATTTAGAAATTTTTTTCACAGTTTCAAATGAAACGCGGATATGTGGAAAGAGTGATGAAGAATGCGCAAGAAATGCTCGTAGAATAATGAAAAATAAACTGTTTGAAGAAGATGATTCCTCAAATGTCTTCAATGTGACAGAAACGTGAGTATGATGACATGGCTTTTGTTTGCACAACAGAATGCCTATGATTCCATTATTCATTTCTACATTCTAAATTCTGATGTAAATATCGGTTTTTGATGAAACTCTCATACATGATATAGATTACAATTCACGGTTGTGTAAGGAATTAGAGTTCATAAGAATTGTGAATTCATTAACCACTAATTTCTCCTAGACCAAGCTGTAAATGTTATCCTGGATGTAACGAGATCAACTATAGCACAGAGATTTCACACAGTATGCTGATGACAACATTTACAATTCAAGAGGAATACCGTAGGATTAGTGATGAGTATTTCCAGTGAGCTATTGAATCCAAATTCTGTTATAGATTTGCCATCTACAATTAAGGCAATCTAATCTCAATTTGTTTTAGGAAAAATGTGGCATTGGTACACATATTCTTTATTGATACATCGTACTTGAAATACACTAAGAATGAACTTTATGGTTTCGCTGAGTTACTTTGTAAGTATCTTCATGATTTGCTCTTGTGCAACCATGCTTCTCAACGAGAAAGAAGAGAAAACAATGACAAATGACTCCATTCTTTCATCATTAACAGCCAATACCGGAGGACTCCTAGGTCTTTTTATGGGATTCAGTTTGTTATCAATTACTGAATTTATTTACTACTTCACTATCAGACTATGGGCACGAATGTTGAGGAGGAGGAGAAATGGAAAAGACATCAACAGACTAATAATTCAGACGAAGCAAAAGAGTATAAAGATTATTCAACCATTTATTCAATAAGGTTGAGCACTTGCCTATGAATGAATAGACAATATAGGTTATGGCACCCTCCCAAAACAAATGCATTCAGTCGAACAATATTTGTAAAAGATGAGGATCAAAAACATGAATGACACAGAAGGCTAACTCTAATGCTTCAATCCTGACAATCACACTTTGATCACTAAGCCTAACTCAAGAAAAACCAATATTATTGACTATTGATTGCGCAAATCAAAGCCCAAAATAAATTATCGCACAGATAAGCCACCTTTGGTATCATAGCACCCTCTAATCGTATGTCAGAAAGAAAGTACGGAATTGACAATGCACAAACTGATTTCTAATCCATGATAAAATCCTTATCTTGACCCAAAATTGAATCAAACGTTGAAAAGATTAATCATTCCTATTTGTAGCGTAAATATATTTACCCAGTACGACGTACTCACCGTGCTGAGGAGGTGTCCGTCGACGAAATTGAGTATGAATTATTCGTTCGGGTGAACGGAGCACAAGCTGCTAGCCACGATCTGGGCACATAACTCCTCAATTTAGCATGTGGTCCACCAGGAAATCTTGCCAATTCGTTTCGACCACGGCGTAAATAAAAGTTTAAATTCGATTTTTCCACTATCTAATGTTCTGTTGATCGCGTGTCTCAAAGATATACTGCGGCTATGCGGTCGCCATGTTAGGAATTTTCCCCGGTCATCAGGAAGCAAAGGGGAAAGTGGCGCCTGTATCATAGTATACAGCTATGCTTTCTTGCTTGTCCAGATACCGCGTATGCAGGGGCAACGGCAAGGCACCATTTCTATGAAATGAAAAAAATTAATTTTTCCAAGTTTGAGGTTTTTATACGTGACTCTCTAGAACCATTTCAATCAACGGCATTGCTAGAGTAAGAATTGTATCATGCATCCATGATAAGAAGTCATCGGAATTTTTCAATCGCGATTGAAGGGAATAATTTCAAAATTGATAATGGATAAAAAAATCATCCAAGTAATAATCCAACTCGACGGCGCAATCCACATTCACGTGATTCTCTCTGTACAAAAGTTTTAGTTGTGAGTAGATCAGCATCAGAAGCAATGTTAATTGAGAAGAGATAAAGATTCTATTTTATGCATCGGGAACTTTTTGATACATTTCACAAAACTGTCTGATATGCATTAATTTCCAAGACTTTGGTTTGGTAAGTTTTGCAGTTACCGACCGAAGTTCGATAAAATTCCTCAGTCCAAATACTATTGTGTTGCAAATAATACATGGGATCCCTTGCCTATGTCGATTCTTTCATTGATAACTATAAATTCAATACAAAATTTCATTTTATTAGGTTACACAATTTGCTGACCCCATTATAAAAGTGGTAGAGAAATTCGCACAACGAAATAGTACATCCAAAGTTTCTTAATATTAATGAATTTTGTTTGTTTTATCATTTTCTTTTATTGGCAAACTCGACATGATGTGCGGGTATAGAAAATACATTACCATTTCATCACTATCATAGTCATTTTTCAAATTCTGACTTATTGCCGAGTTTGCACTAAAGTTTTTTTTTTCAAACGAAATTGTTCTTTCTGATATTTCGAACTACATCAGAGATACAACATTTTTGGAAGACACTTCCCGGCATCACTCATTGCTTCATTGAAGCATACGAGTAGAACTTAGATCGTCATCTCCTCAAAGTACTGACCAGGTTTCTTTTCAACATCAAATGACGCAATGCGATTTTTCATGAAACAGATTGCAGTTTTCGTGAGATTTTTTTCCTTGGTAGAATTAAATTTTTTGTTCGGATCTGCGACGAACCAATGGCATTACTGCTATTCTTCAAAATCAAATACTAGGATTACATACTTCGAGGGAAAAATAGTCGAATAATGCGCTTATTGGTCAAGCGTCTATGGATAACCATGATTTGAAGTGATTAACTAATCGGGTCTGACCATGAAAAATTACTTGAATGAGACGATTTTGTAAGGCGATTCTTCAAAATAAGCGCCAAGTTTATGAGTAATGAGTAGAATCTCAACGTTTTCCAACAAAATTCTACGTCGAACAGAAATAAAACGGCCTACGTTTTTTTTTTTATAATAAATTTCTTCAAGTGAACTCAATATTAGATACACATATGTACAAAGATCACTTATGAGTCTAATGTGAGGATAAGGAATACAAGAAACAGTCCACTCTCTTCAAGAGATCTATTCACAAGAATTTCTGATTCACCATGATATACTCTGTTGAACATAACAATTAACGTTCGAGGTCAAAGTTCATTTCATTGGACACTTGATAGCCAGAAAAACAATCCACAAAAGCTTTGAAAGGCGCATAGAGATCATGGACTGCAGAGTTATAAACTGACTCAAAAATTGGCGTTGCCAGGTGAATATTTCGTCGTTCTTGGAAATGAACGAAACGGAGTTCAATGATTGCTAAGCTAATCCAAAATACTGCAGCAGGTATTAGACCATGTGAAGTAAGCTATACATACGTAAACCACTCGACACTCTGATCGGCAATAAAGGATGAAACAGAAAAAAAGTCAGTTCAAGCCAAGCATTGGAGTTATCAAGTCAACCATCAAAATTCTACACAATTTCAAAATCCTGAGTCAAACGTGGTCAATTTTCACGTTAAAAGCAAAAAAATTAGATTTAAATATTTAATTATAGGTACAACAATATTGTCAAGTGGACGATTCAGATATTCTTATAAAGGTCAAACAACTAAAATTGTAAAATTAGACGAAATCAATGATCTTGCTTCCATTTCCTTCATAATTCAAGAAATAACTTCTCTCCATGATTCAAAGTAAAAGTATGGGGCGACTATCACATCTAACAAGTGGAAATTTACATTAGTGTATAAACAAACTACTAAATCGGCCACGTTATCTCTTCTGATGGTCATTTTCACTAATCGTGTTCGATTCTCTCATCACCTGACCATACATACAATTATTGCATACATGATTATGCATACATGATTGAAGAAAAAACAACATCAAAGATCAAAAAATTTCAGAGATGCTTAACAGTAATGTCCAATCATTAATCTTTCAATGACAGTTAATAAAAGTCGATGGTCGAGAATTGTGGATCCCGTACAGATAATTTTCATCAGTCAACGGGCCATTTGCTTAAATGTTTACATCTTTGTCCCAAGTAGAAATGATCATCAATATTGCTAAGAATACTTCACTTTTTTGTTTTGCGGAGAGCGCAAGCATTTTAAAACAGTCCACAAGATAGAATACGAGTTAACGGCACATTTTGATGGAAATACCGCGATTTGTGTTCCACTTATTAGTCTCAGTTGAAAACGATTGCAACTTGCGAATATCTAATTTCACAAGATATAGATCCACAAGTCAACAAGGTCTTAGCTCCGCAGTGATTCATTCATATTCTTTAGTTGGAGGATTAAAGCCATCAACGAAACTTGGTACATATATCTAACTAATCCCAAAGAAAAAGTCACTTCTAAGAAAACCGATCACAATTTTTGAGAGAACCGCTCACTCACCCTTGCTCTAGCAACACTGCAAGCTTAGTTTCAAATACATTTAGAGATGTAATTGCGACTCTTACACTAGAAAAGCCCTAATACATGCGGGATCTTGTCTCATGTGCATTCGGCAGTATTGTCTGCAAACACAGTTCTTATTCTATCTATGTAAAAAACTTTACCAGCGTCTCTCGCGGTCACTGAAATTTCATCAACCAATCAATGTGTACTTCACTTTTTGGCTCAGGCCCAAGTCGCAGCCAAATCATTTGGATTCCGGGAACGGCACCTGGCATTTATACACTTCTTCCAGCATGACGGTTTGGCCTTGCCCTTGACTCACTGTTACCGGAGTTGCTGCATTTACGACCACAACTTGCTGCTGTGGTTGTGATTGTTGCTGTTGATTGCTACTGTTGGGTTGGGTATTGCTAGCGTTTGCATTGCTGTTACGTGCTGCCGTCTGACCATACTTTTCATGAATAGCTCGGTGGCGTTTCAAGGCAAATCGATCTGAGAAACCAATCTCGCAGATGTCACATCTACAGTGGAGATTTAGCAGTCAGGACTGAATATCACGTGATTTTATATCAGTATTTACGTCTCATGAATTAGTGGTCAAGTCTTTTCTTTTCGTTTTTCCCCTTCTTTGACTATTTCTAATTGATGGGTGTCTAAATTTCAAACTTGAAGGATAAGTTGATGAAATAATTCCTTTATGAACGCTGCTTGGATCATTCTTCATCAAAATTAAATTCTCAAAACCCTTTTATCAATCTGATCATCAAAATTGGAATTGAGACAACCATCAATCATTTTTCTCAACAAAATGAAATCAATTGATGTACCTATGAAGCTGCGTGATACTTTATGAAAGTTTGCTACATAACAGAAAGAACTTTTGCTTGTAGCACATTTGGTAACCTCATTCCTCATGGAAGAGTACAAGCGAGTTCCAACAACAATGATGTACTATTGAAATTGCTCTGATCTCACATGATTTAAAGAACAAAGAAGAAAGAAAGAAAACCAAAAGAAAAGGCAAAAATAAGTATTTCCATTAAATATCATTACCTGTGTGGTTTCTCTCCTGTGTGAACTTTGGCGTGATTTTTGAGGTGAGTAGCTTGATTGAAAGCTGAGCCACATATGTTACATCTGTAAGGTTTCTCGCCCGTGTGGATTCTACGATGATTCCAGAGAGTCGAGTGTCTGGCAAATGTTTTCTCGCAAACCTCGCACTGGTACGGACGTTCACCAGAATGTATCCTTTCATGATTTTTGAGATGCGGTGATTGCGAAAACTGCATACCGCAATGACTACATTTGAAAGGCTTTTCACCTGTGTGAACGCGTCCGTGATTCTTCAAATACGCCGCTAATTAAAGATGAAAATTCAACAATCAGTGATGAACATACCGATTCAATATTCTATATTGACAAGCTTCTCATTAACTCAAGAGTTGTTTGAAGCTGTAACTAATTTGATTCTTACCTTTTGCAAAGGCTAAGCCACAAACTTCACATTTGAATGGTTTGTCACCAGAATGCAACCGTTTATGCGACCACAACGAAGAATATCTTGAAAATGTACCATCGCAAACATTACAATGAAATGGTTTTTCCTGATGTTGACTGTTAGCTTTCCCGCCTGGAATTCAAAAATACACACCGGGCATTAGTCTTCCTCAAAAGGGCCAGTTCTACAAAAAATTGATGGACTCGACGTGAGTATGACGAGATTAGTCACAGAACGTGTAATAAGGCTTTTGATTTAGAATGATATTTGTCAAATATGTCAAGTTGAGCTGTGTACTCGTTTCAAATCACTCACTGAAGTATCAGAATTGGATTGACTCGAATGGAAGTCTCATGAGAATCAAAAAATGGTAGGAAAATCTGACCAAAAATTTTTACAGAAAAATGAGGTAAAAAAGTTATTTTAAGACGATATATTTCAGAATGAAGCAAGTGAAAAAAATGTAAAAACAATCAATTAGGTTAATTTTATGTCAAGATAATCGATTTGTACTGGGTGAGAAAATTTTAATTGTGATATGACTTAATATCTACAAATAATATCCATGAAAACCGTTGTGAATGTTAAATCGTCAATCAAATTTATAAAACTGTCCCTTAGGGGAGAGGTTTTGCTTCGTGCAAACGACTTATATTTAGATGCTGACAGTTCAAACTCAAGGAAGCAGAGACAGAAGAGATACAGTTTATATGAAAGATTACCTTATGTATTAAATTCAAACTCAAAGTCTAGGTACCTCCAATAAAATTTCATGATGTGAAGCGAAAATAATCAACCTTCAAAAACAAAAATTGAAAAAGAATGAGAAATAAAGAAGGAAACGGTACCTACACGATAAAGACCTTGAAAGTTTTGAGTTTTTGAAGATATCAAGCATAAATTTCCAAACAATTTTGAGAACTTGCATGAGTCATAAACATCTCTCATTAAATTGATTCCCAACTCTCTCAGTAGTATAGAGAATGACTGAAAATCATCGAGTCATTGAAGTATAGAAATGTTTGTGCAAGAAATGAGAGACTTTGAAGACGGCGGTGACGCCATTATGCATTCGCAGAAGTTTGAGGAATGTGACTTAATAGTGTCTCGGATTATGAAGTTTTTGAATATAGAGCAACTTGCTCTAAATTTTCGACTTTCCCCCAACCATCTTATGTTTCCAATAAATTTCCACATTACGATGACATTTGACTCTGTAAACACCCTGGAAACAAACAAATCGTCACGAGCGTTTGATACTTTTTTTGCCTGCCTAAAAGGCAACCACAAACAATTTTCCTGAAGGAATTACTATCTACAACACAAGAAACATGCAAGAAATAAGCTTCAATCATCACTGTTTCAAGTCATGAATTTGATTTTGAATTCCAGGCTACTCAATTTTGAGTGATTCAATAAAACTATCATACTTGTATTACATTCATGAATTTTTCAGTGATATTAAACCCAGCGAAACCCGTGCAAATTTCTACTAATTAAATGACTTCTATTAGATAATACTCAAAAAAAAGTGAGATTACATTAAGCACAGTAACGAAACTTAATTAGGAGAAAGAAAGTCGATAGGAAACTATGAGAAACTATAGAACTGTCACCATCCAAACAAATAATCTGTCAGGGATCCTTTGCAAAGTTTGAAAAAAAAACAAAAAAAAGATCTAGATAGATTTTAAAGAATTCGCAAAAACTTGACAGAAAAGAGATCCCAAATATTTTGTGACTGTGATTCTTTTCAAGACTTACTTCCTATGATGATGCGACCTGTTGCCTTGCAGCCGCTACACTTCGCGAGTGAACTGATTCCAGAATCGAGTTTTTCGTTGTGTTTACCTACCATACATCACGCGATGTACGATCATGATTGCAATGAAATGAGACATGGAGAGAGATAGTTCAGCTTTGCGATGAATGTTACTACGTCAATTGAAAAAATGTGCGCTAACTTCAAGGTATATGGAGTACTGATCAAGCGTGTAAATTCCTCACTGAGATGCACTCAAAGGCAAACATTCTTGAAATCAAGAAATCAAAAAGTGAACAGCATAATTTCTATTAATAATTAAAAACTTGATAATAGCATAAGAGCAATTAGAGTGAATCGGCTATAGTAACATTATTCGCACTACTCAACTCAATACGGAAAGTTATTCATGCTCACCAATGAAAATTATGCCAGTTCCATTGCACTTGTGACACTTGGTGACACTGGTGACACCACGTCGTTTTACAGGATGATGACCAGGTTTAATCGCTGAGTAGGACAAAAGAAGATAAAAGATGTACATCTTTAGAGATTGTGAATTTGTATCAAGTTGACAAAAAATTTGATGAGAAATTCCAAAAGAATCAATACCATTAGCTTAGTGATTCTATTTCCAAAGTTCTAATTAAATGCTTAAGGGGATGTCGGAGCCCTATCAATATTGTACAGTTACCGACATGATCGAGTTTTCGTGTTTCTCGATGAATTTTTGAGATATCAAAAATCTAACAAGTAACGCCGATTCTATGAGCCAAACAGAATCGGCGTTACTAAGTAGAATCCCGATATCTCGAAAATTCATCGAGAAATCCGAAAATTCGATAATGTCGGTATCCGACATCCTCTTAAGGAGTGAACTTCAAAGATAAGATTGGCGAGTTCTTACTTTTTTTAACTTTTGTAGGATGATGTTCACAGGGATCTTCACTGCCACACTCTTCACAAATCTGAACTTTAGGCTTCTGATGCATGTTCGTTTTATGGCTCTTCAATTCTCCTGGTAGCGCAAAACAAGCACCACATAGATCGCATGTATAAGGTCGCTCTGGAGTCGTGGCTACTGTGACTGTTGTTGGTGTCTGAACAACTACTTGTGGTTGTTGTTGCATATTGCTGGGAGTCGAGTTATGGATTCTCTTGTGGTGATTGAGCAAACTCATATGCCCAAAAACAAGCCCACAAATGTCACATTTGAAAGTTGTGTTAGTGGCTAAATTCATTTGATTTATCAGGGTGTTGTATCCTACAGGCTGCACATCAAAGCGATAGCAACCTTTGTCATCAGTAGTGATTGATCCTATGGTGCCAACAGCATTTGCTTGAACTTTCTGTAGCATATTGACGTTGTAGTAAAACGGGAACTCTGTGGTCGTGGTTTGCTGACCCGTTTTGTCTTCTTTTTTGTCTGTTACATACATTTGTTGAGTTTGTTGCTGCTGCGACTGTTGGCTTTGAGCAGCTTGCTGTTGCTGAATTTGCTGTGGGTCAAACATTGTTGCTGCTTGCTGTGACTGAAAAGAAGAAAACATGAAAAACCTCGAGTAATTTCAAACAAAGCCAACTAAACAGATGTGGCTACTTTAAATAAGCCGCTTGTAGAAGATCACTAACCAACATTTTTTGTGGCAGAGACATTTGAAAATTGAATGTAATGGAGAGAGAATTTTTCATCTGCCCCCAATTAAATATTGGAATTAAGGAATTCTTGTGTATACGAATTCTAAACCACCATGAATACTTGAGCTTGATCTCAAGTTGATAGCAGCAACTCATCTATACTTGATAGTGAGCCTCAAAGACATTTTCAGGTCTCGAGAAAAATTCTTTTGTGTATTGTCTTGAATAATGGTTATAAAATCACATGTTTGATGATATTACCTGTTGTTGATCAGGGTAATCGGAGTCACTGTGTTCAGTTTGAGTAAAGCTGTTTGTCTGCTCAGTCTGCGTGAACATAGAACATTTTACAGGTGCCTGATTCTGTGAGTCCTGTTAAGAAAAGATGTTTATCAAATTCCAATATGATTGAAAATAAGAATGTTAACTTATTCGAATGATTACAAAACTCATCATCAGATATCACTGATCATTTTTCTGGTAGATCTGCATGTATCTGTGGAGCAAAATCTGGACCGAGTATATTTACTCTCAGCAATAGGGTTGTTAGCTTTGATTAAGAAGTAATCAACCATGGAGTAAAGGTTGGACTCTTTCTTAGATCAATGGCAAAACTCAAACACTCGATTTTTGTTGTATGTTGCGCATACCTGCTGCATCTGGTCAGCTCTGGATGTGCTCAACCAGACCTCGCTGTCACCATTTGATTCTAGAGCCATTGATGTGCCGCTTTTCTATCCTGGCGAATGAATGGACAGCAAAAATGCTACAAAATTTAAACCACTGACCAGAAGGAATTCTATGTCATCAATTAAATTTCTAAGGACCCAACATCTTCAGTTTGAACTGATATTATTTCAGTTAATGATGTCATACAAAGGAGTGAAGATTACAGTGGACTTCAGGCATACTTCCAAAAA
The DNA here is from genome assembly GCA_029851415.1 of Eretmocerus hayati. Taxonomy (NCBI): domain Eukaryota; kingdom Metazoa; phylum Arthropoda; class Insecta; order Hymenoptera; family Aphelinidae; genus Eretmocerus; species Eretmocerus hayati. The sequence continues at coordinate 157,113,120 of CM056741.1, forward strand.
CATTGAGACTGGACAAAACTGGGAAGGAAGAGTTAAATTCCAATCTGAATGGATTTCGAGCACATGGTTTTGCATTTTGTGAACAGGATCACATAATAAATAGGATTCACTGCTCAGAGACTTCATGTTGCTAGTGGTGAAAACTGGGTCAATCACAAGTAAGAATTGGTTGGTTATTTGGATAACAAAGAGTTTAAGTATGATCCAAGATCATAATCAATCGAGTAGCTAGAAAGAAATAATAGTACATCAGGATTAGTTTTAATTGTAATTGTAGTCAATCGTATGCACATTTCAAATAAGATTTGCTCCCACTGAACAGGGTTCAACCATAATTTTGAAATAAACACATTCTATAGAATTTTTCCAAGTAAGATAATGTAAATGAGTTTGGTGGAATACTGATTCAATTAATTATATCATGCAAGGGTCCCCAATGTGAAGAAAACCTCATGAGTAGTTTGATGTCTGATGATGAGTTTGAATGAAGAGTTCATAAAGAACACAGAGTGTGAGTGATTATTTCTGACTGATGTTCCTCCCATATTGAATTTAGCCTCGAGCAAAACTTTTCCAAGTCGGCAGCCATTACATTGGGCTGAGTACAATATACTTTACACATTGAAATATCAAGGGTGTAACGCTTGATACTTGATTACAATGTGCAGCATATACATAACTGATATCTCAAACCGATAAAGAATCCAGTAATGGAAGCGAATGGCTCAGAATCTAACAAGTGCATCAAAAACATATGGTGTACAGCAGCTATGCGACAAACAAGCAGCATGTGAATGAATGAATGAGTCAACACAAAAACCTACTCCTTAAAGCTTTACCTCTGACACAAATCAAACGATGCATACATTTTCAGGGTATAGCCAGAGCCGATCTCTCTTTCTGTTTCTCTCGATCCAACATCGAAAAAGTAGGTCTTGGCGCGCGTAAGAGTGAGAAAGAATAGCCTTTGCGCTTTGAAAACCTATGCAGCAACAGCTCGCCAGAATCATACATGATCTCAGCTTAGCTCGACCTCGCACACCCGCATAACCATCTTGTAGAAGGTCCACGAAGATCCGTCAAAGCTACGTTATTCCTAAGTATAAGTCAACTAATGTAAACTCAGCAGACGAGAAACCACGCGGTCTCTGCTCTTCAGCCGACGAGAGAGCGAGAGATAGTTTATTACTTGATGCATTTTGACGTATGAGTAAAATAGAATAGAGTGCTTGCGCGATCTACTGTATATATGCTGCTCCCGGACGTGGGAGAAGGACGCTCGATTCTGTTTTCAGATGTACCGTTCGGGGGGGCTTGCCTCAATACATCGAGCTTTCAATGAGGGAAAATGAAGTGTTAATATAATACGTATACAAGAGGCGGGGGATAGCAACCGGGAGAGAGCAAGAGAGAGCTGCAAAATCAAGAAGCCAAATTGGCACATACTCCGATATACTCACGACATGTTGCAGACGAGAAAAAAAAAGGAGAGAGCATCACCGAGCTATACATCGAAGAGAGAAGGAAAATGGCCGAGCGCGAGATATAGACAAGGACGCGTGCATCAAAAAAGTGGCGGCGGCAGCCGGCGTTTATTGGTGGCGGGGGCATAATAAAGTTGTGATTCGATTAATTTCTGATGAATGTCCCGTGACCGCGTGGAATTTGTTGCACTTTCTGAGATACAAATCAAAATTTGTGAGTTTTTTTTCGAGGATAAAAAAAAAACAGTGGTATTATACGTATTACAATTATCAACACTGACGACAATCACATATGAGTTACATGACAACATGAGCGTGAGTTTTGAGTTGAGGATGATGAGTATTCGGAGCTTGGGATGAGACCATATTATACTTACGCTCACGTGGGTGAATCGTCGTTTTTGTAGTTATTATCAATGGATTTCACCTAGTGCATCCGGGGCTACTAGGTTGCCTGGAGACGATCAGCGAGGGACGCCGCGACCGGCGCGGACGTCCTGATTTTGCCGTCTGCTCGACCCTATTTGTTGTTTTCAATGCTGATGTAGCAGACGCCATCCTGTAGTGGTATAGACCAAATCCAAACAAACAATATGATTTGAGTTTAGTCACAGATGAGGGCAAATTGTAGTTTTATTTCATTTTTTTTTTTTTTTCGGGTATTGGAAGCCGGTGGGTTGTGATGGACCGACGCGGATGCTGAAGGAGAGTGAGAGAGAGAAAAGGGAAGAAGGATTTGAAGTAACTCGTGAAGATGTGTTTGTATATATTTATATATTTTGTTGCGTTTGTGTTCTGTTGATGCGTGCATGTGCGATAAAAAGCGCTCTCTCGGCATGCATGCGCGTCGAGTGTTTGCGCACGAAACGTAACGCGAAATGAGATCTGCACGAGCGAAAAACTAATACCTACTAATACATACAGAGTGAAAGAGAAAGAAACCGCATAGGAGCATCCTCTGGTTGCCAGAGTTTTATTGGAGTATTTTTGTGTGGTTTAGAAACAGCTTTGAAGAGGTTATGAAGTTTTAACTTCGTCCGCCATCATAATTCGACCATCACCGCGTGCTCGTGACTAAATTTTGGAGAGAAGATATTCAACGTGGGGATAATGTGGGGCACTTGGATGAGGAAAAGTTTGTACGCCGGATACGATGGATACTCAAAAGTACTCTTGAGCTAAAGATTAGTGTTTATATCAGGCACTTGAATGGCATATACGTACTTGATGAGGGGCGTGCAGTCTGCATGTCGAGCTCTGAACAGCTCCGATTAGTATAAAAAGTCTCGTTTCGTCTTTGTTGCTCCGATAAATGGCCTATGGCTGCCTATCTTCGTTGCACGCGTGGAGCACAAGAGAGAGCAGAGCAGAGGCCGTGAAGGTTTTCTGTCCTTATTTGCAGCCTATCTTCGTCGCCATTAGAGTGAGTAGGTAGGAGACGAACAAGAAAGACAGCGAGCTATGGCCGCCGTACGGGTGCAGGCGACGCCAGATTTATTCGAAGAGAAGCAAGCAAAAGGCAACAGCTTGGAACTGAAAAACTGAGCGTCCTTCTTGCTCTTGTTGAGCCGCAATGGCCGACTGTCTCTCTCTTGCTCGCTTGGTGATGCGCAAGCTCCTCGTCCGGTATCCGGGAGCGCTTGAGCTTCCCCCACTACTTTTGCCCGGTGTCTGTGATGGTAGAGATATTTGAGACCTTTTCAAAAATTATCGATTTTGGAGTTTGAGTCAACAAATGGATATAGTTATGATTGCTCTGGTCGTTTTTACAATTGTACAATTTGTTCAGTCCGTAAATCTGAGATTTCGCATGCTATAGGCCTATGCTTTTGATAGCACTTTTTTAAAGCTAAACTTAGCCGTGGCGAAAATTTAGGTGAGAACTCTCGCAATCAAATGTTTTTTGAGAATCATTCCAACTCGTATTGGTTCGCGTATTGGCGAGCGTGCCCCTCGCGTATTGGAGTTTTAGGTGTACACAAAGATTGGACTGACCGAAATTGTTATTTATGATGCAAGGGACCTTCTTCTTCTTGATCTTCTTCGTTAGTAAGTTGGCTATATTTTTTTCATGTTGTGCAGAGGATTTCCGATCGACGTGACTAGGAATTCCATCACTCGTTTAAAAAAAATTCAACCCCCTGGTTGAAAGAAAAATTCAACCAGCTGGTTGAAATATGTTGGTTGAAAATTCGCAACCAATTTTTTACAGTATATGAACGCTGAGACCTAGAGGTCTGAAATTTTTTTTTACAATCTATTCAATAGTTGAATTTCAAAGTCCGATAGCGCGCCCACGGCCCAAGCCCCAAATATCGTCAAATAGCCCCACTACAAAATCCGTCCAATTTTGCCCCACTCTCCCCCACTCGGTGCGAAATCTACTCACCTTATACAGAGTTGCGGGAAAAGACGCATTTCCGCACGAGATACATATGGTATTTTATTAGGAAACGAAGGAAATGCCTTTTCCTCTGTAACGCGAGAACGGCTCGAAAAAGGCGTTTTCTCCGTTGGAAGCATCAAAATCATTCCCGAACAGAACAACAAACTGCTCATGCATTGTTTCATATATGTTGCGGAATTTAAATTGTCTCCCCACAAAAAGTTAGATCGATGCATGGATCTCAACGTTCAAAACGAGTCAAAAGTATTCAAGTACCGCCTTCCGGGCGGAAACACCGTGTTTCCGTCGGTCCACACAGACTGATTAACACTGTTTCCGTGATCGGGCGATATAAGATGTTACATAATGTATAATAGAACCGTTCAATATCATCGACGTTCGTCTGACTCTAGAAAGCAAGAATTATCAGGTGACCCGCACAAAAAGACGAGCAAAAAGATCGAAAATCCAAATATCTCGATGAAATTTTATTTTTGACAATTTTCAATAGAACGAATATATATTGAGGGGAGTGGGGCAAAATTGGACAGATTTTGTACTTGGGCTATCTGACGATACTTGGGGCTAGGCGCGCTATGGGACTTTGAAGTTCAACTATTGAATGATCGTAAAAAAACTTTTTAGACCCCTGGGTCTCAGCGTTCATAATTTTTCTTGAAGTTCAAAAAAGAAAATCTGTTCAAATTCGCCCTGCGCTTGGGGTCACTTCTGACAAGTTTTGGGGGCAAATTTGGACAGCCTTTGAAAATGAGGTACACTGCACTCTCCCTCACCTATTAGAGTCGAATTTGCCTATCAAAACACCTGGTAATAACCCAGAACCAAGAAAGAAACCCGCCCGTGACCTTTACATCCTCCCAGAACCCGACCAAGCGAGCCGTTTTTGTGTTATTCTTCAGCATTATTGAGATAGGCGCTTCATTGATGCACTATTGTCTTCAACAATCAACAATCGACTCGTGGCTTCTAAGAGTCGACTTTTTTTTGTTTTTCTTCATATTGGAGGTACCCATACTCGCCCTAAATCAACGATCCAAATGATAATGTGCGACAATCAACCCAATATCAGCAAATGCGAGAGTGAGAATGCGTAAATCCAGCAATCGCTTTGAACACGTTGAAAGCGACTCCTGACCTCTAATCTGACTCCTAAAACGGCCATTATTGGACATCCTAACTTCACTTTTTCACCCAAATCCAATCATCTAACTAACCCACTCACCCTCAACAACTCGCGCTTCGAGAGATTTGCACTCGGATTTGCACAACGTATACGCGCCTCGATATGCGCAATTATCCTCGAGAAACACGGACAGGCGATCGGTCGACCTTAGCATTGTCCAAATTCGCCCCGTCCAATCTGTCCACAAATGCCCCCGAGCGTTTTTTTCGCAAAATTGCGATAACTCGTGTCCAATTTAACCAATTTTGACTCCCGATGGCTCAAAATCTTTGTTTTGTGATGTAATTTTTGACCCCCAAATGGCGATGAAGTCCGTCCAGTTATGCAGAAGCAGCGTAAACTCTTGCATTCTCATAATAAACCGCGCGATACCCTCGAAAAGCACTCTTGTGTCAGCGTGTACTCTCAGTATTGTTTCGGTAGGTCCAACCGCCATAAAAACCGTTGTTTGTGATTGTATTAAAAAGAATTTACGCGGCGAAAGCCTAGACTTGCCTCCGACCGAGCTATCTCACTTATCCAATTTGCCCCCGTCCAAATTTGCCCCACTCTCCCCTATTAGATAGAGCTGCGATAATTTGGAGATAACTCTGATATGGATTAGAGGGATATCTGAAAAATTTTTTTAATGACATGAGCTTTTGAGTATAAAACTTCTACAAACTATTCAGAAAAAATCTACTTCGATATAAGTGTGTTAGAAGTGAAAAATGTAGAACCCTAAAAGGCCCCAACAACTTTTTCCACTCCATTTTAACGCAAGTTGCATCTTTCGATGAAAAATAATACTTTTTGACTGACAAGGGGAGGTCCAGACCTTTGGATCACCAATCTTGTCCAAAATTTTTTTACAGTTTTGTATTACTTAGAATATGAAGAATCCAGAGTAACTCCGTCAAATGGGCCTCCTGTTCGAAGTTACAGCCCATGACATTAACATTGCCCATAAAGGCCCATGTTAAAAAGTGATATACATATATAGGTATACTGGCAACGCAAACATTTTTGCTTGTAGCTCTGGACAGAAGGCTCATTTGACGGAATTACTCTGGATTCTTCATATTCTAGGTGATACCAAATTGTAAAAAAAATTTGGAAAGGATTGGTGTTCCAAAGGTCAGGTCCTCCCCTTGTGAGTTCATGAGGAAGCGAGAAACTTCGCGAATGACCTGCAGAAAATCTGTTTGCAATTTTTTCATGTTTGGGTGCTTATGAAACTGCAAAAAATAGTCAAATAGTATTCACAACTCGTTCATGAGGTTCCCGCTTCCGAACGATCATTCCGACCTTCGCCTGCGGCTCAGGTAAAAAACCAATCGCTCAGAAGCGAGCTACAACCTCATAAACTTAGTGCAAAATGTATTATTATGCAATGAGGTACCTGAATATCGAAAATCTGTATAAAAATGTTATCCTATAGGATATTGTACAGATACAGATACAGATTTTTGTACGTATACGTCGGTGTTATGATATGCCAAGCCTAATAGTACGTAAAACCTTGATGACAAACGCTTTCAATTGAACATTCACAATTACTAGAGTGATTCGAAAGGCGAGAATTTCTCCAAAACTCTACACTTGGGGTCAGAAGAATTGTGTTTTTGCGTGTAAATGCAAAAAATTTTTCGCTGGGCGCTGCAAATTAACATTTTGCTCTCGAGCAAGAGCCCTCAGGATTTTCAAAAGTGAAGGACAAAACTGTATTTTGACGTTACTTTCAGTAACAAAGTAGCAGCGCAGGACACTCATGGAGTTTGACTCATCATGCGAGCTATCATCATTTCTTATGTATTTTCGCCCGCATCAACCGACAACGAAATCTGCGTAGGCCTGGGAAATCCAGGGTCTCGCAAATTGCGAGATACCGCTCAAAAAACGACTTTTTTTCGCTGTGAACATCAAAATCTGTTCTAATTGGTGTGTTGCTGAGATTGGGAGTAAACCTGTCTTGAAATGCCGCTATCTTGGCCCCGTGTATTTCTTATGGGAATGTTCTGAGATTCGGCCATATTGGATTTCTCTGCCATCTAAAATAACACAGAGGTTTACTCACAATATTTGGCTTGAATTCGTATCGCACTATGATTTACTAATAAGTATGTATTTTGATCTCCTAAAAAAGATCCCGGAGGTTTTATGAAGCTCGGATGCTTCAAATTCAAGCACTGAGTAGCTGATGGCAGATAATGTCAAAACACTCATTACCCGTGTATGAGGATGGGCAGTTGATGTGTGAGATAGGACGGAAATCGTCCGCGGACATCTGCTGAAAACTTGAATTTTACGCCTTTGAGCTCGAAAAAACCAACGATATCAAGTTCAAAAGGTGAAAATGTGTAACTTGAACGAATTTCGGTGTTTTCCGAAAGAGTGTTGTTTTTTCCAAGATCACGGTGTCTCGCGATTTACAAAGGTTCTCCGATTCCATCGGCCTAAACGGATCTCGTTTTCAGTTTATACAGGTGATAACATACACCGTGTTTCAGAAGGTGTGTACATGCCTTAACAGGGAGTTAGAGAAAATTTCGTATTTTCAGAAAAGTTTTTCAAAAAGTTTTGTAATAGTTATCAGATTTTGTAACTTCCGATAGAAAAAGTCACTTTAATCATTACGTTCGTAATGTTTGGAATTTGGCGGCAATTGTTTGTTGTGTAATGTTTCGCCTCTAATCATTACATAACAATATGTAACATTACTGTAGTGCTTTCGAGGTTATGAGGTATTTTATGTGTATTGAATACAGGAAAGAGCTCGAAATCATCCCGGCAGCATAATACGGCGAGTTGGAAAAAATTTCTCAACTTAGCGTACGCTAGACCCAAGATTGGGACTTCACTTCGATCATGGAAATTTCTCGCGTGCGCGAGAATTCCCACACTGAGTGTACGCGAAGACCGGAATCAGAAGCCTATGTCGGCCGTGGAGAATACTCGCGTGCGCGAAAAAATTCTCAACTCAGCGCACGCGAAACCCAACATCAGGAGCTTCTCTCATCCATGGGAAATTCTCGCGTGCGCGAAAAAATTCACAACTCAGAGCACGCGAGGCCCGCAGTTTACCTCGACCATAGCAATTTCTCGCGTGCGCGAACATCTTCTAACTGAGCGTACGCGGAGCTCAGCATCAGGAGCTTATCTTGTCCGTAGAAAATTCCCGCGTGCGCAGAAAAATTCTCAACTTAGCTCCCGCGATACCCAACATCAGAAGCTCCTCTCGGCCGCAGAAAATTCCCGCGTGCGCGAGGAATTTCTAACTGAGCGTACAGGTAACTCAAGTGTCAGGTATCATTTTCATCAAGGAAATTTCTTGCGTGCGCGAGACCCAATACCAAGAGCTCCTCTCGATTGTCTCGCGTGCGCGAGATATTTCCAACTTAGCGTGCGGGCGGCCAAACATCAGATGTCTATCTTGGTCTCGCGTGCGCTAAGCTGTGAAATTATTCGCGCACGCGAGAATTTTCCACAACCGAGAGGAGCTTCTGATTTTGGGACCCGCGTAGGCTAAATTGGGGAACTTGTCACTCCTGCGAGAATTTTCCACGGCCGAGATAAGCTCCAGATTTTGAGCTTCGCGTACGCTCAGCTGGAAGATGCTCGCGTACGCTCAGTTGGAAGATGCTCGCGCACACGAGAAATTGCCATGGTCGAGGTGAACTGTGGGCCTCGCGTGCTCTGAGTTGAGAATTTTTTCGCGCACGCGAGAATTTCCCATGGATGAGAGAAGCTCCTAACATTGGGTTTCGCGTGCGCTGAGTTAAGGATTTTTTCGCGCACGCGAGTATTCTCCACGGCCGACATAGGCTTCTGATTCCGGTCTTCGCGTACACTAAGTGTGGGAATTCTCGCGCACGCTAGAAATTCTTATGGTCGAGGTCGAGGTGAATCGCTTAAGTTTCGATGTTGAGCCTCGCGCACGCTAAGTTGAGAATTTTTCGCGGACGCGTGAATTTTTCATGACCGAGCGGAGCTTCTTATGTTGAATCTTGCATAGGCTGAGTTGGAAAACTCTCCCGGACGCAGGAATTCCCATGATCAAAGTGCGAGTCCCAAACTTGGGTATAGCGTACGCTAAGTTGGTAAATTCTTTCCAACTCGCCGTATTATGCTGCCGGGATGATTTCGAGCTCTTTCCTCTATTCAATACACATAAAACACCTCATAACCCCGAAGTCATTACACTAATGTTACATATTGTTATGTAATGATTAGAGGCGAAACATTACACAACAAACAATTGCCGCCAAATTCCAAACATTACAAACGTAATGATTAAAGTGACTTTTTCTATCGGAAGTTACAAAATCTGATAACTATTACAAAACTTTTTGAAAAACTTTTCTGAAAATACAAAATTTTTTCTAACCCCCTGTTACGGCATGTACACACCTTCTGAAACACGGTGTATAAGACATGATAGCTTGCATGGTTATTTGGACCACATGGATGTCCTGCGCCTTGTTACTTTATTTTTGAAAATAACGTCGGAATAGCGTATTTGAAAATCTTCAGGGCTCTCGCTCGAACGCTAGATGTTAATTCTTAGCGCCCTGCGAAATCATCATCTACTCGTAAAAAAACCCATTCTTTGTAACCCCAACCGATTTGGAACATTACTTATTTACTGTCCACTCAATACATATGAGGTAAGTGTACCCAACTTGCCCCCATTAAACCATTTTCACAAAATTTCTGTCCTACCTCAATATTTTTCGACGCATATTAGCACATTTTAAAGCTTTTTCCAAACCTTATAAAATGAGCTAAGCTTGTTCTGATTATGACTAACAGAAGCCAAGGTGTCTTAATTTTTCCAAGAAGCAGTTTTTAAGAGTTCTCAAAAGGGTGGACTCAACTTGCCGTCATCATTCGAAACGATGTAAATCAGCAATGGAAGGCATGGAATCGTTTAGCTTTTGGCTGGTCCACAACACATGACCGACCTATTATGACGCGATAACCACGTTCTGCTTCTGAGTGGTAAAAAAAGTCATACTGTACGCCTTTTTGAGTCAATCATATGGGGGCATGTTGGGCACACTCCAATGTCGGCCTCTTAGTATTATAAATCATTTTCGTGTTTTGCACATGAAATAGATCTAGATCTGGCCTTTGCATTTCTAGAAGGCGGGTTTTGAAGGTCTTGGGACGAGGAATCGAACGCGCTTAGGTTTAGACAATGGTTTTTCTAAATGCGAATTCCTTTGTGATTTCTTAGCTATGCAAACACAAAAAATGCAAGAACTCACACGATATTTTCTGACAGATGCAAAAACCATCTGGGGTCAGTACAAATCATTAAAATTTTTCGTATTCTAATTATAACAATCGTAAAAAAATTGCGTGAAGGTCAACGTGTCCCCATTTCTGAGATCGGCAAATGGGAGCTAGTTAATGGGTATAGAGACGAGTTGGGTACACTTACGTTACATGAAAGTATTTCATTCGTCGAACTATTCAAGATCAATATGTCACGAGACCCGCTGGGTAATTGCCTCATTAAATCCTTCAATAAGACCGTCGTCCACGTGCCAAATGGATACTCCGCAATGCGCCCGAGGTTAAATGTACCGTTTGATCTTGCACGAGGGTATACAATATCGAAATAGTTGAAGTATATCTTTTTCTGGTTTTGAAAATTAAATCGAACCATCTATCCCGATCAAAGCAGGACCAATGTTTTATGTTCAAGAAGTCTTGAGTTACGATTTTGAATACTATTCAATTCCTGAGGATCTAAAGTTAAAGGTAGACATAATTTTACTGTATCTATGTCATCAACCACAATCTCAATTCCAAGCAGGAAGTTTCACCAATGTTTTCAAATTCTTATAACAATACATGGGTCGGATTTACAATTTAAGGTGAACTTGCTGTACTTCTCATATTGTCATCTTAGATTTTTTCACTAATTTTTCATTGCATATTGTATTCTGCAACCTCTTTATGATTGTGTCTGCAATTACCCGCTCCCCCTACCAATACATGGATTTATTATTAACGATGAGAAGGACTTGTGCAAGAAAATTCTTTATTTTAATCAAGAAGTGTCAGAGTGTATAAATTGTGAATAAATTGACGTTACCGAGACTAAGGTCTTTATGCCACGATTACCAGATATAATCGAGCCTCTAAGAATCATCTCAGTGCATCTTAAAAAAAGAGCACTCCATTTCATACACTCTGTCCGTAAAGGCAGCTTTGAAATATTCATTGATAAACCATGCCGAGCACAATTGAATGAATAATTGAACGATTCGAAGAAAAATGAAAATTCTTTGAGGTCTGGCTATCAAAGGAGCCAATCTAAAGTCCTTGAGCACAATGGAAGTGGAAAGGAAAAATGTAGCAGCAGAGTAACATCTTTCGCAGAGCATGTATAATCTGACGCAGAATGTATTTTGCAGAAGGGTACCACCAGGAAGCGGATTGGATTTTAACTTACTCAGGAAATGTATGTAACATATCAGAAGATATGTTGATTAAAAGTTTGTGCAACAGATGTCACACGCTTCATTTATCTCTGACTTCACTGGCTACCTTCATAATAATATCATATTAGGCGTATATTACAGAGATAAACATGACAAGGTATTCAATGTGCATACCCAAGCGGCAGTTATGTTTATGAGACCAAAACAAGGATAATTATTATCCATGCCGCAGGATATTTGTTGCTTAGTATGGTACCATCACACAATTTTTCAATCGATATGGAAATAAACAAACACTGGTTTATTGCCATAATAATAGAAGTTGAGAGATAGAGGAGGTGTACTAATTACTCCGGGTTTGCCGCTTTAATTGAGTAAAGACAAAATTATACCCTTTAGTGCCCACGCTCAAGCCGCAAACACTTACCTCGTTGGGTGCGCAAACATCTAGTCCTTGGCGTGGGATCAAGTGTAGAGAGGGAGGATACCATTGGTATAAGACATTTAAAAAAACAAAAAAAATGAATAAATATAAATGAAAAATGAATATCGACAGTCTCATTATGACTTTATTCCTTGTATCATTTCAAGCTTCGTTAGATATGAGCCACTAATTACGAACTCTCAATTTGCTACATGAAATTAGAAATCTCAATTATTCCATTGCGATTTCCAATCCAAGCCCATCACATCACGAATTCATGAAATGCTATGTGTTCTTTCACTATTCGAAGAGGGCAAATAATGAAAACACCAACGATTATTTTCGAATAATTTATTCGATGCAGATCGTACAAATTTCCTCATTTCCATTGCGAAAATTTTTGAAAACTTTCACTTTATTTTAATTGACGGGTGATCAAAAATGAGTATGTATGTACAATATTGCCTTTGAATGGGTCAATCTTTATTGTTGCATGTTGACTCTAGAAATTTATAATATTGCTAACGAAGCCAGCCATGGCGAAGTCTGGTTAAAAAAATTTATCTCCATCGTTTTATATGAAGTTCAGTGCAACCCGAACAGTACTGCCGCTAACAGCTCACGCATCTATTTACTTTTGTCGGGGGGGGGGGGGGGGGGGGGGGGGTCTGGGAACTCCGAAGTCGAGAATTGTTAAATTGAAGAACACCGGAAAATCGGTAGTGTGAGAACTCCAACGTCGGTAATGACCTAACCTTGATCCCGCCAGATTTTCCGCAACATTTTTATAAAATGAACCGCGGTTTGTTTTACGTACGGAAAAATGATGAAGTTGAATTTTACGTAGAATCAGTATAACGAGTGCCCTTCTTTATTCGACCAGCTATACTTCCACGAGCTAGATTCTGTAAGATAATCATGACACATAAATTTTGACGTGAACCTTTGAACATTGTTTCAAATTTTTACTGACGTTTGTTCGAATATCTAGCCTGGAAAATCCATTTCGACACAACTGAAGCTGTCACTTCACATATGAGGAAAAATCTGCCAGAAAAAATTTGAAGGGGATCCAACCGCTCCAATCCGGGTTCATTTGTCAGAACGTGTAAATAAAATCACGTTTGGGACATGTTTGGGAAGAGTTTTCTTTGGGTCAAGTTCGGGACAAACTTAACCCATGAAACTGAGCCAAACTTGTTCCATCAGCCCCTAAAAAGGTTTTGATGTTTGGGAGAAGTTTGGCATGAAGTTTATCCAAATTTAGTACAACTTTGGGCAAAGTTTCGGAAAACTATAAGGTCTGATCAGGAAATTTGGAAAACCTGTGGCTCAAGTGTGGGAGACGTCTATTTAAAGTTTGCCTTAGGTTTGGGAGAAGAAATGCCAAGCTTTTCGCAAACGAACGCCTCGCAGCATGTACTCCACGCGGGGGTTTTCGACAACCCTTGAAAACAGCTCTCGCGATGCGATGCAATTCGTACCCGCGGAAATTGGGTTAAAAATAGGGGGAAGCCCGGGTTTAATGACATGCGACTTAGGGTGTGGCCACAAATGAAGCGCATGAGCCGTGAGCCGGCGTACGCCGAGCGCGCACGGCTCATGCGCCGCTCACCCAATTTGAGCCCGCTTGTGTGTTTCTGCATCTGTTTACTACGAGACTACGAGATCGTCAGTCGTTTTTATTATTAAACGCTTTTATTGTACTTCACCTAAATCTAGTGCTCCGCTTAGAAAATCTCGTGGTGCACATTTTTGGCTTCCGGCCCACCGCCAACAGCCAATCATGATCATGAGCGGCATTTCAAATCAGCCAATCACAGTCATGAATTTATAAGTTCTGGGGAAATCTAAAGAATCCCCTCGGTCTTGTCAGCAGTCGCGAGTGACTTTACCGGCTTAATTGTCAGATCTTTGAGGTTATATTTACGTCCAGTTCCGTCAGTGTCTGATGACTCTGATGGCCCTGGAGCTCATTATTAAACGATTTCATTGCATTCAAACGAGTTCAATTAGATCTGCGGACTCGGCACGCCTGTTGTTATCCAAATTTTTTTATCCAGTCAAATATTTGTACACGCGTGTTTGGGCAGGCTCGGGCATGTGAGCGTGGGCTAGTAGAGGATGTGCGAAGATCGATATCGATGCGACTGAAGTGAGCAGTGCTCATCACCCGTCTCATTGGCGCCGAAATCCGAATACAAGATACGACACTCATCATAGATCTTTTTCTTCAAGGGCTGCACCCTCGCTCACCGTACATTTCTTTTCGAGACGATTTCTGTCGGTGTTCCACTATTCCAAGTTAAACATAGTGTCTTGGTGTAGTTCATAAAAGCGTTTCTTAAAAATTCTTTTTACTCTTACTTATTTATTAGCTAAACTCGAGTTCTGTTTTGGATCTGCTGGTAACGTGAAAAACGCCCAAGCCGGCTTAAATTTGGTGAGCGGAGCATGAGCCATGCGCCAGCTTGCCGGCTCACGGCTCATGCGCTTCATTTGTGGACACACCCTTATTACCACGGCTGCTCAGCGGCGCAAGCTTCATTCATGCAGTCGAGCCGAAGATACTCTCTGATTTTTGCCTACAACAAACCAAGTTCACCACAAAGTATCGCATCGAGGGTAAATGAGGGAAGGTATTTCTGAGGAACAGAAACAGACTCAAAGATTTCAATATGAGGAAACGATTTAGGTTAAAAAGACACTGCGGTGTATATTTATAAGATTCTTTTGAATGAAAAAATCTGGGATACTCATAACAAAAGCAGCTGGAGCCATACCATCACCGAACTTTTGCCTCCGCCGAGGTTGCTCTCTTTACCTGAAAATGCATTGAATTTTTGCCATAAATGTCTCATGTGGAGAACTTGCACGAGTCGGCATCAGCTGTTGAAGAGGTTACGCCGATAATATTGTCGGGTGGCAACGACCGTTGAAATCGATTTTTCTAATGGTAACCAACAACGTTGTCAAGGTGTAATCTGTGACATTAGTTAACACTGGCTGATGCCGACTCGTGCAAGTTTTCCGCGCGAGAAATCCATGGCCAAAATTCAATGGATTTTCTGGTAAAGAGAGCAACCTCGGCGTGGACAAAAGTTTGGTGATGGTATGACTCCAGCTCCTCTTGTTCAGACGAGTATCCCAGGTTTTTTCATTCAAAAATATCTTGTGAATATACACCGCAGTGTCTTTTCAACCTGAATCGTTTCCTCATATTGAAATCTCCCAGTCTGTTTCTGTTTCTCAGAAATACCTCTCCTCATTCAACCTCGACGCAATACTTTGTGGTGAATTTTGTTTGTTGCAGGCAAAAAGCAGAGAGTATTTCCGTCTCGACTCTGCATGAATGAAGCTTGCGCTGATGAGGAGCTGTGGTGATAAGTCACACGTCGTTAGACCCGGGCTTTCCCCTATTTTTGGGTCAATTTTCGCGGGCCCGAATTGCGCCACATCGCGAGAGCTGTATTCAAGGGTTGTCTGAAATCCCCCCGTGGAGTACGCTGCGAGGCGTTTGTTTGGGAAAAGCTTGGCATTTCTTCTCCCAAACCCAAGGCAAACTTTGGCTAGAGGTCTCCCACACTTGAGCCACAGGCTTCCCAAATTTTCTGATCAGACCCTATAGTTTTCCAAAACTTCGTCCAAAGTTGGGCTAAGTTTGGCTGAACTTCATACCAAACTTTGCCTAAACATGAAAACCTTTTTGGAGCTGACGGCTCAAGTTAGACTCAGTCTCATTGGTTATGTTTGGCCCAAACTTGACCAAAAGAAAACTTCTCCCAAACTTGCCCCAAACGTGATTTTCCTCACACGGGGACCACTAAACCACAAGTGATTCAGCAGTGACCCGCTCCTCCTCCCCGATTACCGAATTTCGGGCTTGACCCCCAGCACAAGGCCGAACCCATCCCTCGGTGGGGGGGGGGGGGGTTGGTATTTTTTCAGGCTTCCTTGGAGTCCAGTGAGCCCCTCGGGTCTTTCTGGCTCACATTGTTGTCGCTTGGAGACGGTTCCAATGCGAGTCCCTAGACTCAGCCAGGCCCGAGCGCCGGATTGAGACGTGCGGTCTCCACGTTCCGGTAGGCGCTGACTGGGTCCGGGAGCACGTCAGACTCCAGGGATGAGGCACCAAAGTGCCCTAACCCCCCTTGCGGGTGAAATCGAAAGGGTAGATTTTTTCTCAAACTACGCGAATTCCTTATCGATTTGAGCTAAACGACGGCTTGTCGCACTTTTGTTATTGCCTGATTAAGGGGATGTCGGAGTCCTATCAATATTGTACAGTTACCGACATGGTCGAGTTTTCGGATTTCTCGATGAATTTTTGAGATATCAAAAATCTAACAAGTAACGCCGATTCTATGAGCCAAATAGAATCGGCGTTACTTAGTAGAATCCCGATATCTCGAAAATCCGTCGAGAAATCCGGAAAATCGACAATGTCGGTATCCGACATCCTCTTAATAAAGCCACAGCTCGCCGTTGAGTCTTGATGTAAAGAAAATTCGTACACTTGAAAAGCAAAATATTCCTGTATTATATAGGTCAGGAAGGGCCTGCAATGAGCAGTCAACTTGTTCCCATTTCCTCCCATCCTTCGACAATTCGACCTAAACGAAGAATTATCCAAAACAAATGATACAATAACAATGATTCAAAAACTCGTCTGAAACTTTGAATCACGAAATTTTTCATGTGAGATATGAACAAAAATTTCACGCGGTATACCGCATGCTCTGGCACAGTTGATGAAAAAAAATATTTTTGGATCCTCAGAGCCAATTATTATCATGAGATTTTTGATCAAACAAGATATTCCAAGGCCACGATATATTCTTGGGATACTCACAATTTTTTCTGAATTATATTTTCATTGAACCAAAAGTTTCCAGAGATGTTGCAATTCTAGTAAAAGTACAAATATCGGAGTTCTGGGAGGGAAATAACTTTTTTTTATCCCGCGGAGACAAAACCGCCTATGTCTGATCGAATACGGATATTTCTACTTCAAATGCAGCTTACTGGCTTACTTGACCAAGACCGATACAGTTAGCAACTTGGATACCTAACGAATACAAATGATAACTCGAAGGATGATTAATAGTTCAGGAAACTATGCACATGGTTTGCGGTATGATCAAAGTTGCTCCCTGTCTATTGTGATCGATCATTTCCAAGTCAGCATGATTACATTGAGGGAACCTTAAACATTTTACACAGGTTAGGTCTTTACTGGCACATGCAGGTGCACGCTGTGTGACAGCGTTCTAAATTCTTCGTTTTTGAAAGCTACTCTTACGTCTTTTTCTATGATTTTTCAATTTCTAAACATGCCCGATGATTTGCTTCAATGAATTTGGATAACAACGCGTTTTCGGTGTAAGACTTTAGACTCTAAAACCGCATCACAGATCGTCATCCATACTCTTTGTTTCAGAGATTCTCAGAGCATTTACTAACAATTAGACAGTATTTGAATTTTTTTTTTGATTGCCTACTATCATATCATCACATTGAACCGCTAATTTGATGGGGAAGGCATTTTTTCATGATGACATTGGACTTCAGCCTTTCATCTTTTCTCTATGAAAGGATAGGTATTTAACTTTGTAAATGGATAGCATCTCATAGAGAAAATAGTAGAGGAACCTATTTGGTTGTTAAACACTTGCAGATCCTCTGGTTCTACAATTCTTTCTCTCACACAATCTCTTGAAATCTGTATAAAGGGGAGCTGGTCGAATTTGGACAAGTGATATAAAGCTTGCTTGGGGGCGAATCCGGCCTAGGATTCTGCAGCGTGAATATATTTTCAATTCCATCACAGATAATGGTTTTTATGGCGATAAGACGACCTGGAATGATATACTTGGAGCTCACGCTAATATGGGGGTGCTTTTCAAGGGCCTCGTGCAGTTTTCATGGCAAATGCAAGAAAATCAAAGATTTTGAGTTGTAGTGGCTCGAAATTGGTCGAACTAGAAACTAATAATCGCAATTTTACGAGAAAAAAATGTGCAGGGGCATTTTTAGACAAATTTGACGTGGCTAATTTGGAAAATTGTGAAATCCATGTTACTTTGGTCTACCGGTTGCGTCCCCAAGTTTTTGAAAGGAAATGTGCGAATGTTTGTGAATACGAATTGGTCGCGGCACGGGAGGGTGAGAGTGAGTTTGATGGAAAAAAATTGACAGAAAAAGTGAAATAATGTGACTCTCCTACCCGCTAATATTGACTGTTTGCTCCAGACTATCATATATATCGTTGACGTAGAGTGAATGTAGGCTCACTTCGTATGAAAGAAGATGAAAAAGTCGTTTCTTTCGATCTGCAAGTCTAATTGTTGATTGCCGAACACGGTGTCACATCCATGAAACGCCTATTCCAGGGGTGCCTAAAAGTTACATGAAAATGACACATTCACTATAACTATGAGAGAATGTATTAGACGTCGCAGGCGGGTCCCTCTTCCGTATTTGGACTATTACCTCGTGTTTTGGTGATCATAAGCGACTCGATAAGTCAAAAAATATTACCTCGTAACTTGAGTTTCACAAGCTATCCAAATTTTCGTCCAATCCTGTCCGGAAAAGTCTCAAAGAGCGGGGTCAAATTTGGACACGTTTTTATTTTGAATTTGAAAATGAGTATGAAAACCGAGACGTATCTACGGGCCTGAAAAATTTTCTAGTTATACTTGAAGGTGTCCCAGCGCGCCTAACCCCATGTATCGCCAAATAGCTCCATCAGTGCAAAACCTTTCGAAATTCGCTTCGATCTACTCCCCTAGCCATTTGATGACTATAAATCATTCTGACCAACCACTTTCTATAAATTCCATACTAAATCTCGTTTGAATTCCTAATTTTCTTACCTTAATGACCTCCACTATAAGATCTAGACATCAAAATACTTGGCTTTGGTAGGATTACGCCTGGAAATCATCTCGTTAGCCTAAAAATCTCATTTTTTTCTGGTCAGATTGTGCCAGCGCAGTCAGACGGATGACAAAGGCATTCCAGAAATTGCGCATCTACTTGAGCATAACAGTTATGCACATCTCAAGAGATTTTGTCCATAGCTGAGATTTGAGCTCAGGTAAACCACTGGCCTTTCCATTCTTTCGCTCTCCTCTTTCTTTTTAGCAAAAGATTCAAGGAATTCACGGTTGAGCTTCCTCCAGCATGCTTCACTGCTTCAAAACGCTTCTTTTGTGATTTTATATGCATTTTCGCGTTTGGAAGGACACGTGATGGGTCGAGAAGCTTGAGGATAATTTTATGCCAGTTTGTAGATGTTGATCCTTTCAACGTCGACGGAATTCTTGAGTATATTATACTTTGAATTCTTCAGTACGATTTTAAGCTGCACCAGACTCACTTCGGAGGGAATTACCACTAATGGGATCTACTAAAAGTAAGGACAAATTTGACAAGAAAAACTGCTGAAATGGTCGAAGCCTTGAGATTATTTCAGGTTATCTGGGAAAGAAGGAGTGATTTGATAGTTGAAAGGTTTCTAATTGGGTCAGTATGAGTCTGTCATAAATTCTTGAAACTCCAAATTAGTATTCCCTATGGTTTGTTGAGGCGAGAAGCATCCTTTTTAATTATATAATTCCTCTGGATTATGCAAGGGGAGAATGTTTTCCTATTGCATGGTGCCATCGAGATATATCTGAAGAATGATGATGTTCTAAATGTAACGTAAGTGTGCCCAATTTGTCCCCATTAAGCCATTTTTTCAATAACTTTGGTCTACCTCAACAATTTACAACGTACTTCAGCTCATTCTAAAGCTTGTTTCAAGACCTTAAAGATCAACTGAAGGACGTTCGAATTTGACCAAGTGAAACCAAGGAGTCTCAATTTTTCCAGAGAGTGATTTTTTAGAGTTCACAAAAGGGTGTACCTAACTTGCTCCCATTAAGCCGTTTTCCCAACAACTCTGGTCTACCTCAACATTTTCTAACACATTTCAGCTCATTTTGAAGCTTTTTTCAAGACCGTTGAAATGTATAAAACTACATCTGGTTCCGATGAGTTAGAGTCAAACTGTCTCAGTTCTCCCCCCCCCCCATTGGACGTAAATCAGCGACAAAATGTTTTTATCGCCATGCAAGCACATTTGGAGCTTTTTGCCGGTCTCAAACACTATTTCCAACCTATCTTGACATGGTAAACACGTTTTTAGTGATAAAGAAGTCGTACTGCAGCCCTTTTTGAGATAAATTTATGGGGCATATTGTGTACACGCCGATGTTGGCCTTCTTGTTTCACGAATCATCTCCGTATTTTACACATTATAAAACAGTTCCAGATCCGAGTTTTGCAATCCTACAAAATGGATTTTGAAGATCTTCATCAAGAAATTGAATGCGATAAGTAAGTTAAGATTGGTTAAATTGAAGAAGTTTGGCAGAGGTTTTACCGAACGTTATTTTCTTGAGGGTTCCATAGCTGTGCAATCACGAAAAATGGAAAAATCACTTTGAAGTGTTCTGGAACACGCAGAAATCATTCGGGGTCGATGCCAACTACTCACTCTGTCAAATTCTAACATAACAAATGTGAAAAAAGTTGCCGGAAGGCCAAGGAGGGCCCAATTCGGAGATCGGCATATGGGGGCTAGTTGGGTACACTTACCTCACATGTAGAGTAGGGTGGACCGAAAAATAGAAGATTTTAAATTTCAACATGTCTGGGGTAGCATAAATTGTGTATTCATATGTACATACAAAAAAAATTTGTGGCACATAGTGAGTGTTGGACTTTTCCTAATTATCTCCTCTATTCGTTTTTATTTATCTCTCAAAAGCATACAAACCATTTTCTTCCCTCATATTCTTGTACTGATTCGATTGTTCACCCATAATGGACCGTATTTCTATGGTTATCCAGGGTTCTCTGGAACCACTCTTGACTTTGGCGTTGATTTTGGATACCGTCAAATGGGGTAACTATGGTACACCCCTGGAAAATGACTTTCAGAGCTACTTTCGGCAAGGTGAATGATTCTATCGCTCTGAAACCCATTCTCCCCTCTTGACGCACACAGAAACAATGTGTTGACCCACCGCAGATCCCGTGTGAATGATTGTAGTCGTTTATCGAAGTTCATTCCAAAAAGGTTGATTTAGCACCGATACGCAAGTGGTCCACTTAGTGTACATACCTGGCAAAAAGTGTTCCGGAACGATCTACGGATGAATAATGCTACATTTCGACCACATATGTCACCATATTGAAGAAACCATCGTCACATTGGGGTATTTGAGGCATTTGGAATTTTAATGAATAAAAAACAGGGGAATAACCATGAAAAAACGTACCAAAGTTACCCCACTCTAGGTAAGAAGCATGAGGATAGGGTAAGTTCAGAGCACCTTCCTAAGAGAGCTTCTTTTCAACTGATCTTGAGTCGAGTGATGGTCTATGAGGTCTTAAAATGTTTCAAACAG
The DNA here is from genome assembly GCA_029851415.1 of Eretmocerus hayati. Lineage (NCBI taxonomy): Eukaryota > Metazoa > Arthropoda > Insecta > Hymenoptera > Aphelinidae > Eretmocerus > Eretmocerus hayati. The sequence continues at coordinate 157,134,516 of CM056741.1, forward strand.
CTTAAAATGAAACTTCTGAACGATTAAAATTAGTTCACTTGCATGGTGGTGGGTAGAATTGAGATATTCTGTAAGTGTACCAAAGTTGCCCAGTCGGGGTCTAACTTTGGTACACTTCTTCAACTGCTAATAGCTCCAGCTCAGACACATCAAATTGAACTTTGTAACCCATCAGTAGAAAGCTGATACTGTAAGCTTAAGATTGACTACTAATAGGAGTGAATTCTGTCAATGCATGTTAATATGCCAAGCCAAAGAAAATAAAGAGTAACGAAATCGTACCAAGTTTACCCAATCTGTCGGTATCTCAATTAATTTTTAAAATTTTTCTATGAGCAAATTTAATCCCACATTGGCATCATTCTGTAGAAGAACATCTGTCTATTTCTCATTCATCGCTTTCACAAGTCTATTGTAACTGATATTGCTTCTTTCGAATACTTGTGATGACTTAAAAAGAGACGGGTTGTGATCAATGGAATATTGATCAACTCTTATAGACCTTCAATTTTTCTTCGAATGAATGCATCAACAATAAAGGCATCCTTTCCTGATATTGATGGTATTTTAGTCACTCGAATGAAGGTCCACATATCATATTCATTGAAAATTGCTCAAGAGCTCACTCAATTATATGGCATTTTCCAAGATACTCATTTTATTCTGCAAATATTCAATTTTTTTTTCTATGTCTTACGAAACTTAGCATATCTCCTACGAATTATCCTTCGGAAAAGCCATGTCATTTTCAAAGTCGATCACTTTTTGCCAACTTTCAACTACTTCAATTTTTGCATTTAATAATCTACACACTCAATTCTCTACAGATAACACACACGGTCTTATAACACACAAACACTATACATCCTTCATCTTCAATTTTTCGACCTTCTCGTGAATTTCAAAATCAGAGCCTCCACAAATGACCAAATTTAATTTACAAAGCATCAAAATTCCATACATAATACCATTTCAAAACCAAAAGGCTTTCGCAGAAACTAATTTCACGCCCCAATCCCTTCAGTCTATCTCAACGCCAACGCAATGCAATCCAACTATGATACACTAGAAAGCTAGGCACGTTCAAATCAACACACGGAAAAAGCATACCTCCCAGAAATCCATCCAAACTGTCGAAGACTTCCTATATCTAGACCGAATCCCTATTCAATCGATTAACTTTTCGGTTGGTGTCCTGCATCACACTTCCTACAAGATCAATTCCAAATTCACATCCACAGCTTTGTTCAACTCAAACACAGCTGTTCAAGTACTTATGTATACATCAAAAGCTCCTACTGATCTCCATCTGATGAACCTAATCATCGATCCCTCAAGTTTCAAGAAACCCAAGCTAAGACCCTAATCCCTTGATCTCTCAGAATCTATATAATCCAAGTTATCCTAAGGGATCAAACACTTCTTAAGTATACTGATTACGTGATCAAAGAGACTCAATACAAATTATTAGGTGGTGCATATTACGATGATATGTTTGCAAGGACTCAAGCTAAAAGCTCAGGTACGTGTAGATATGTATAGTACAACGTTTATGTATATGTCCGTTGAGTCGGCGCAGCATCGCGTTAGTTCACAGAGCAGAAGCAGAACCAGAGTTGGTGCGATTCGCTTTAGGTAAGGGTATTATACGAGGGAGGGCAACGCACGCGGATCGAGCAGTCAGTCGATGCCGCGGCTCTGGAGCGTGAGCACTTGCAAAATCGAGCTTGCAATATTTTTAAAATTTTATTATTTTATATGGTATACTTACCCACGTGTTTAAACCGCGTCGCGTGTGTGGCTAAGATTTTTTTTTGCAGTGATATTGATATGGGGATGTGATTGCATGAGAAATTTCTTGTGAATTGTGTATTTTGTGGGTGGAATTTTCAGGAAATTTCATTTAAAATAAAAGTTGAAAAGTGTGACCTAGTGTGGTGAGAAGTGATAGAACGAGCTTGCACGAGCTTGCAATTTGGAATTGTGATATATAATTGAGCGTAGGTGAGACCTTTTGAATTTCGCCCACTTTCTGAAATTTCGAACTTTCTCACTATACGTAACAGTCTCAAAAGTCTGTCGGGTCAATAAAATTGGTGGAGAATGAGGGAAGCTCGATTTTTACACGGTATGCTAAATTCGAGCTTGCAGTCTAGGATTTGAGATTATCAGTAGAGAGGCTCGAATTTGATCTGGAATCACGAATGCGGGTAATAGTGTAATGTATATATAGATATTTTGCAGAATTGCACTTGGAGTATGAAAAAATGTAAGGTCGTAACGAGAAAATTTTTTTTGCTCTTTCTTGTATGGGAACGTAATATCGAGCCAACCGCGCATTTCAAAGCGAATATAAGAGGACAATTGCAGGCTCACGATTCCACGATTCGTTGAGGAATATATTATTTCTTTGCGAATTGTGCTTTGAAATCTGGATAAGACACTTGGAGATTGCAACCGGCTTTGTGATGTATATGTATATTGCTCGCGGGGCTCCGATGATGATGCTTCCTGTTTGCAAAATTTATGGGATTCGCGCGAAATTGACAAAATTAAGCTTGGCGTGATTTGCGGAGGCAGAATATATTTATCACGACTTGTATTAAAGTGTAGATATGTATACATATTATTTGTGAAATTTAAGGTAATGTGCATGCCTTTGAAGTATTCTGCCAGTATATAGATCTTCAAAGCATATGAGATAAAATTGATTGAGGCTTTGATCAAACTGCGGTCGTGACAATCGTAGGTGAGATGTGAGGTAGATAGTTTCCAGAAATCGGTGTTAATTATTCGACCGGATAATTCGCTTCAATCGATTCAAATCTAATCCTCTAGAGACTGAATTTGAATCCAGAGAACTGAATGAGAATTTGGAGTATTTGATGAAGCTTGCACGCATGGTGTGTGCGGTAAAATTGGTCATAACTCTATTTTTGCCTTATTTGAATCATTCCAAATGACGTGTTCTGGGAATATCTCAATAACGAACTTTGCGCTTTTACGTGAAAATTTAGTGGTGCATGAGATGTGAAATTCTCACAAAAAATTGCAAATTTTCGTGGATGCCTTAATTGAGACATTTTTTCCGTGCAATGCTCTTCAAAGGATTATTTTTCAAATATCTCATACTCTCGGGCTACCGACTGAAATCGTATTAATACCGTGATTGAAAAATTCATAAATCAATCTATTGACATTCGGATCCTGATAAACAATTTTATTTCATATACTCTTTCCAATTCAGAGTAGCAATAAATCCCAATAAACAAGTTATTCAAGCATTTCTATAGCTTTACGACCCAATACATCGTTACCATCGAAACTCAATTCACTAAACTTTGACACAAAAATGCTCACCAAGGCTATAAGAAGAAAAAAATAAAGTATACATTCAGACCTCAATGTGCAGAAGTCTGGTATTGTAAAGGCAATGAAAGTTGGATCTATGGCCAGATGTTTGACCAGCTGATGTGAAAAAGGAATGTCTGAAAGTTGTATAATATCGATCGTTACAACGCGCCCATTAAAACGGCATGATATCGCAAAGGGAGCATTGCCCCGCAAAAGCTGCGCCGGCTATTAATCTTGACCAACGTGCAACTTTTAATCGACGTCTTCGCGACGTGTACTGCATTACAATTGAACCTAGTTCCATTAGTACAGAAAAATCTATTAAAAAAATGCAAAATTCAGTGAAATGAAATTTTTTATTGATCTATGCACTTTTAAATAATGACGTGGGATATCCTTATGGCATTACAAGAGTAGTTCGAGTGAAAATTTTTCTACCTCACAAAATTGCTTAAACGTGCCAGGAAGTATGCACTTGAATGATTCATGCCTTTTTGCATGTTTTGCTTGATCTTCACGTACCTTTACCTCTTTCCAAGTGTAGCAAAAGTTTCAAAGAGCTTTTTTTTCGTAAAAAATTTGACATTTAGTAGAAAACATTGCGCGTCTCGTTTGTAGTCAAATGTTTGTTGTGAAATTCTTGAAAATAGCTTGCTAGTATCAATGAAAAGAGCACATCGGTGTACCGAAATTTTTTTTTATCCCCGATAAAAAGTACAAAAAAGTGCGGAGAGCACAAAGAGTGCCCTTCAAACAATCATGAACCATACGATACGTGCTGTGTTCTGTGACCCACATACGCTAGAGGCTGCATAAAATTTTCGCGATTCAGCTTTGGGGGTGCAGTATATAGTGTTGTTGTGATACATTTATACTGGTGTAGTTTCTTTCGGTAGGTCCTGATATATATTCGGTATGTAGCGAGGAACGCGCTCATCTATATTCTTGCGCGTTATATTCGCTTTATGCAGCTCACGCTTCCGTAGATTCCTATTGAATTGATGATATTTCCATGAGTGCGTTGTCCTGTGGTCTTCAATTTCACCACTATTCATCATTCTGTGAGTGGTCAGAAATCAGTTGCAGTGTCGATGTAAATATGTACATATGTGGGTGATTCTGTGTCAAGCTTCACGAAATAATGAATTTTGAACAAAAATACAATATTTCAAGATCATGTACATGGTTATTCCAACGGTTGATTTTTGAAAGAAAGTGGAGTTACTTTTTCACTCATATTTTGCGAATTTTATCACAGTTTTCTGCTAAAATTTTCTTTCAAAATTCTCGAAAACGATTAATACTGGATTTACCATAAAATTATCATTATAAATGAGATCAAGCAATTAACTCGTTGCCCTCCACACCTCTATAAGGCCACGTTCTTCCTACATGGGGTCACTCTGACCCCGACCAGAAAATCATCGCTCATTTTTTAAGAAATGAAGATTTTATCAGACACCTTTAACGTACATGAAATTTGATATGTTTCCCAGAACATGTAACACTTTTTATTACCACAACAAATGATTTCATGAGTCAATCGAGTGTTGTCCACGATATCTCACAGTTCTTATTGCTTCAGGATTTTATAAAACAATTTCATGGGTCCTAAAACACGTCAAGTAATTTCCGAATTCTCTCAACCATTCTTGTGAGATTACACTTGGAAGATGATGCATTTCCAAATGAAAACGATGGTGAAGAACAATCTGAAAAATAATGTATTCGTTCTGGGGAATCACTGTGGAAAAAATGATGAATTAAGTAAAGACAAAACCATCAGTACGATAGCTCATTTCTGATTTGAGATATCATGCAAAGGTCAATAGACTGAAATGAATATTTTCAGTGCCAATGGGTCATGCTATCGTACAGAATAGTCCATCAGATTCCGGGAGAAGAGATTACCTTGCGATAAGAAAATAAAAATCGAAAAATGTTCAACTCCTTAACTTCTTATCATTCGTTCCATCTTTGTTCCACAGAGAATTTGAACTCCTTGGATATAGAAGTTCACCGATGCTGTAGCAATCGTTGGTCTCGCAGCAAAGACATTGACACTCTAAATTTATGTTAAGAGATTCAAACTACTATCAAAACTCGTACCGAAATTCCCGCCAAATTAAATTTGAAACTAGACCACCCAAAATTCGATAGAATACACGGGGTAAAAGCTAGCACAGTTTCCAAATCGACGACTCGATTATCTCACTCTCACTTCTTCTTTTCGTTCCCGATAAGCCAACTTTTGCGCTCTTGCATACGCTTCACCTCACCTCATATACGTACAACGCTCGATACGCAAACTCTACCACCACCACCACCACCACCACGACCATCACCACCCTCTACCCTTTGAAGTCATTGACTAGTAAAAAATGGTTTCGTCGGAACGGATTAAACGCGCGTCAGATACAGCTATGAGCAAAGATCGCGCAGCAGAGTGAACTCATAAGAGGCTCTCAAATCGACGAAAGCTCTCTCTCGTTAGAGCTTTCAGAGGACCTATTGGGATCCACCGCGCCGGCTCGTCACGGTCTTCTCGCGTGGCCTCTTCCGAGTAAGTAGTTTTCGGCCAAGTGCAACGCTCCACACAGATATATACATTTGTGTGGAGTTGTACACGTATAGAGGTAACTCCACTGCAGCTAAGACATAGTTTAGTTCTACACTAACACACATTCTTACGAAGTTACCTATGAGTAGTTCCGCAGAAACTTTGAAATAATATTATTTCATATGTACCTTCTTGTTTGAGCCCTTATAACGATTGAGAACAAAGTTAGACTACACAATGTTGATGTATTTGTTGGTGTTCTTCGTGGCAGAGTCGTTGGTTTTTTGATCCGCAGTTACTTTGAAAAATTATTGTTCGAAAATAGGTCAAAATTTTAAATTTGTCTGATGTGGATTCTTTATTTTTGGACTTTGTGAAAGTGATGAACTGTATTGAAACTCGTTCGGCATTCGGTCGGGCAAATTCATCAAATATAATGGTACAGAGTTTCAAATTCGACAGCTTCAATGATCAAAGTACTACTTTTTAGGTGTGCGGCGAGCACGTACATTTCGTGGTACAATTTTACCTAAAATTTTACTCACTCGGTTTTCCTCGATAAATGTGAATTACTCTTATTTCAAGGCTTCCCACGCCAATTTTCCCCTAAAGCTCATCGCCAGGTGCATGTTTCCCATGTCCGAAAGCATCGGATAAATTTTGATTTGAGACTTTGGGGGGTGATTTCTTGCAAAAATCTACTTTTGCTGAATCTGCTAGCCACTTTTGTACCCTATTCTTGCGCAACCTCGGGGTGACCCTTAAGGGAGTAACCTCGGCACTGCGTTAGTCAAATAGGTCGACTTTTTTTAAACATCGCAAATTTGCCAATATGTTTGGCTTATGTGTTAATCAGATCCTAATAGACCCACACATGAATTTGCATAAGCATCGCATGCATGAGTTATGAGATATCAATCCCTAATTATCAGCAAATTTGTCTTATTTGTGACTTATTCGTGACTTCACGCTGAAAATTGATCAGAATTTCTATTGAAGCCAACGAAAGTTCGAAAAAAACTTCGAGTACTTTCTTTGAGTAATTATCTACGATTGAACGTAATTAAGACAAAAACCGATCGGTCAGTCTTTTATAGTCTAATAATCTTCGCGATGCCCCATAAGACAGCGTGTATAACCTCTAAAAATGTTTATGCTGATGGTTTGACTCAGGGGTAGCCAATGCTCGTGAAATTTTTACTGTTTCCAGTTGACATCCGAATACACCTCTCTGCCAAGTTTGATCAAAATCCGATAGGTGGATCTTTCTACCGAAGTTACTCTGGTGGCAAAATCAAAGGCCCGAAATCTCAACAATGTAGCTTGAACCGTTTGGCCTCGAAATCAATTCTACTGGCAAAATGTCAGGTCCTTGCCAACGCTACCGCGTCTCTTCATATTATTATTCTTATGGTACGTGTGGATGGAGATCTTTATTCTCGTGCACGAGTCAATTCGTACTTTGAACATTTCAAAATGTCGAAAAATACGTTTTAGTATGTACCTTTGGAAGTGAGAATTGGGATTGGCATATTTTTGACCACCCCAAAATATCAAAATTTCTGTGGAACTACTCATATATACATCTGAGACTTTCGTGTTGATCTAGGACTGGACTGCTGCAGTGCAGGCCGTTCGTGACGAGCCTGACGACTCTTTTCTCATACATGCCTAACATTCACAATCCAAGGATCGTACTGTGCGCGAGCTTTTCGTCATTGCGGCAAAGAATTTTTAAACTAACCTCGTCAAACCTAACTACTGTAGTTCATAACCATATTATAATTGCCTCTATGTATGTACATACGTACAGGCCAATCGAAGCGAATATGTAATTACTCGAATATTGCGTGAGAAGCTCGTTTTAGTAGGTGCTAGATCGTATGCACACAAGGTATATATAGTTATATATACCTTAGAATGAAGCTTGCATGAAGCTTTCGTGCTTTGCAGTCGCGTGGTTGGTCAGGTGCGCGCGACAGTATACTGATAGTGCCCAGTCAGCTGTATAATAATCGAGAATAGGAGACATAGGCAGACGAAGTGAACGGGAATGAATTTTGTATAGGAGATCTGGTGGGTGAATTTGTTTCTGCGCACCGGTCAATCTTTGATTTCGTTCTCAAAGTTTAATTTCATCGTACACCACGTGGGTGGTTGATATCGAAGTAACACAAGCATATATATATATATAGGCATTGAAACTTGAGTATTACTGTAGAAACTTTTTTTGCTTGAGCGAAGTGTGTATCGATCTGATACAAGAAATTGCAGCCTCGGTGTATGCATGTAGAAAGTGAGGAAAAAAAATTTTTTTCCCCTCTTTCGTCGTTTCCTGCATGTTATGAGTTTGCGGTGAAAATGAAATTTTGTAGGATCGAATATGCCGTTGAAGGATGCATATCTCGTGCGACAAGTAAGGTTATCGTCGTGTAGAAGAAAAAATAGTGCCAGCGTTATGAGAGTTTAATCGTCACCAACTACTTACGTCGTTCTTCCTTATTCCTCGTTACTACTTTGTGTATCACGAGAGCATGTTTTTTTAGTCTATGAACTGATGATTGAAAAAAATATGAGCCACGCAGTGATATTCACAATTGTGAAGATGAAAAGTTTTGACTTTGCATGGTCACATTTTAGGAATCTTTGATATGAATTAGATCAATGAAAAATAATAAGCTATGATGTGTTAACAATACGAAATATGTACGCTATATTCTTCCCTATGATGTCATTGTCGAGTTATTTGTTGTATAAAACATATTTTTTGTTGATGCCAAAAATATTCAGAATCATCTGAAACCAAAAAAATCGACGCAATAAAAATTCTGATGTACTCAAGATGGCTGCCATGGGATGGAAGTATTCGGGAAGAATGTTGGCAAATATTCAAATGTGATCATTCATAGTACAAATCACCACAAGATAACACTTTAGTATCTTTCTTTCCCTATGCTTTAAGAGGATATCTGTACTGGGTGGATTAAATGAACAACAAATGGTCTCTAAAAGAACACTTTCGTATCTCACTTTCTTTATGGTTTAGGAGAATATCTGTACTCGGTGGATTAAATAAACAACAAATGGTGTTTTAATTACTTTAACCTAAAAAGTCCTACTCTTAAATTTTAGGGTTCCCGTAATGAAAAAATACTCCCGCTTTTTTGCTTGTAAGCCCATTTCAGGCACTGGAGAACATGTCTGTCCTACTGCTCGAAATGGGTTAACGCGCTCAGTACGGGAATATACTTTTGACGTCAAAATGAGTAAGATACACGGATCCACTACTTGTATCAACGAACATTTCTTACGTTATTTCATCTAGCTTTACACGTTCGAATGGTGATGATGTTTCATAGACGTCGAAAAAAAAATAATAATAAATAAATGGATAAAAACGACAAGACCAGCTCAAATGTCAAAAAATATTGGACGACGAACTAAAATGTAGAGTTAACCAATAGTCTCTTTGGAGTTGAGCGCAATATGTGGAAATGAATGAGTTCATATAGCGAACGAGGTATGAGACCCGAGACAGAATAATCCGAGAGGGATTCAATTCTGTTTACGCTTCTGTTGAGCCACCTTGGATACTCGACGCAGTATTAACATTGTAACTTTGCCATGGATATACATACCTAACTTGCTACGATCAACTTCATAGAGTTGCAAACTGAACCGCGTGACTTTCCATTCATCTATAACTCAAATGTTACGGTACTGTGTGCAATTATTCCTCAAACCTCTCAGTTAAAATTGGAGTGATACAGAATAGTAATATGAAAAAAATATCTGTCACTCATTTCATCTCTGACTTTGGATTCCATTGTAGAAAATACTCGAATTAGTTTTATTTTATACCTGAAGATAACCAATTAAATGATTCAACGGGTAGAGATAGTAATAATAAGAGTCTCTCAATATGACCTTTCATTCTCCTATTTTTCGATGTGAATTTTGTATTTACTACTGTAAATTTTTTCAAAAAATTTCACTCCTTGGTCGAGCTTCTAATAATTCATGGCGTGATTGCCTCTCTCACTACCGCTCGTTTGACTTGTAAGTTATTCTTGATGAGTTGGAAGCTCCTGAATTGCTTGTACAGCTCAATAATGATATTTGTACAATGATGGCTAATGATCGATTGATGATTGTGAGAAAAGGTTTCTTATCATGTTCGGAAAGGTGGGCAAACTGTCAATCAGTGAACTGATCAGTCAGTCTTATTTATAACCCGCATCAACACGTAATACATCTTAGCTACACCAGATCAATATAGACCGAACTAGACTGAATTACATTGAATTATATGTACATAACTAGACTGAGCTACACCGAACGGGACCAATTTAGACCAAACTAGACCGAATTAGACCGAACTCAACCAAACTAGACACAGTAGACCGAACAATTAGGTACGATGGTTCTAGCACGGTACTAGTTCGATTATTCTCCCACAGTACTACGTCGCGATACTAGTACAATAGTTCTTGTAAGGTACTAATACGGTGATTCTCGCACGGTACTAGTACAATCATTCTCGCACAGTACTAGTACGATAATTCTTGTACGGTGATAGTACTACGATCCTCGCGCGGTACTAGTACGATAGTTCTCGTATGATATTGATACGGTGGTTCTCGTGCGGTACTAGTACAATAGTTCTTGTAAAGTACTAGTACGATGATTCTCGCACGGTACTACTACGATGATTTTCGTACGGTACTACTACAATAGTTCTCAAGCGGTACTAGTACGATAGTTCTGGTGCAGTACTAGGATCTCGCACGATACTGGTACGATGATCATCGCATGGTACTGGTACTATGATTCCAACAAGGTACTAGTGTGATAGTTCCCATGCGGAACTAGTACGATGGTTCTAGTACGAAGGTTCTCATACGGTACTTTTTCGATGATTCTTGTACAGTACTAACTAGTACCATCGTTCTCGCACGGTATTAGTTCAATAATTCTTGTAAAGTAATAGTGCGATGGTTCTTTTACGGTAGTATTACAATGATCATCGCACGGTACTGGTACGATGATTCTAGTACGGTACTAGTACGATGATTCTCGCTCGATACTGGTATGATGATTCTGTTACGGTACTAGTACGAAGGTTGTCGCGCGGTACTAGTACGATATTTCTTGTGCGGTACTAGGATAATAGTTCCCGTACGGTACTAGTACGATAGTTCTCGCACGATACTAGAACCATGGATCTCGTACGGTACTATGTAGTACAACGATCATCGCATGGTACTAGTACGATAATTCTCGCACGGCACTCGTACAATATAGTTCTCGTGCGATATTAACACATTCGCTGCGAAGGCGAAATCGCGATTCCGGTCTAGATTGCGAGAGAGTAGAAATGTGCATCTAAGCAGTTACGGAAGCCAAATCGTTTGAAAAATTATCATTTTGGCATCGATATACAGTATACCAATGGATTTCAGTGGGTCCCATCGCACACGGAGTTCGCAGCCATCTTTTTGTGAGGTGGGCCTCGCCAGTGGGGTCTATAACATTGAGAATATTCACTAGGGCGATATGTAAGGCGTATCAACCAATATCGTCAAAGTGAATACCTGCAGCCTCTAAGAGAACCTGCACTTTGATATCTATATCAGATGTACAATAATTGTGGTCATGCTTTTGCCGTACTTGCATCTCAGATGCATTGCCAAACCTGACCTTAGGCTACGGTTCATTGACGTACTTCGAATGGCTGCAGCGTTTGAAACCAGATATTCAAATAGAACAATCTCTCCTCCAGTTTGAGTTCCGAGAGTTACACTGCATGATCGCACAGACAAGATAGAGCAAAAGCTGTGCTTGGAAGAACTCATTGATTTTTTATTTGTCCCACACTTTTCTTTCGCGTAAATTCAAGATTACCTAAGTTAGGTTCGACAATCTCAAACGAACTTTCAAATGAGTTTAGCCACGTTGAACATCGTCGACTTAAAAGGGAGCGATCTGATACTCATCGATTGGTTCCACGTAATTAATGAATAATTGCGTAAAAAGCGGAAATTGTGCAAAACTCATCAAAATCTAGTCCCATACCGAAACTGCAGTGTACACATCTTAATTATAACATAAACAGCGAGGAATAACCACGACATAAGCCATTGAATATGTCGTCACCGTTTGGTGGAAACTGAAAATCAATAAAAGGTAGGCCCCACCGGTGGGGCCCATCGCAGTGAACGTGTTAATACGGTGGTTTTGGTACGCTGATCATTGCACGGTACTTGTACGATGATTCTAAGACGGTACTAGTACGATAGTTCATGTACGGTATTTGTAAGGCGAATCTAGTGTGACACTAGTACGTACTAGAACCTTATAAGACCGAATTAGACCATTTCAATCAAATTAGACCGGATCAGGTCGTCTATCCGTTCACCCGACCATCCGACTACCCACCCACTAACCCATCAACCCATTGACCCATCCATGACCATACGGCCACAGATCAGACTTCACCACCTCCACGTAGGCAACTCTACACGCGGGAACTGAACGGACAAATTTTGGCTGTGCGTTCAGTTATTATAATTTGTTTGCCACGTCAATCAAGGGGATGGCTGGAATCGTTTACTGATACTGGAAAGCACGCAATTATTATTTTATTACCAATCCTGATGTTGATCTCGATGAGTACGTTTGAATTGATGAAATTGCAAAAACTCACGAAGTCAGGAAAAAGTTGACGCATAGTAACACGAGTAGATGTTTCCAGGTTGCCATTTCACTCTGTCATGCTCGCTACCTTGTATTTATTCATCATCAAAGATATTTGTAGTATTTGAACTCGCATTGCATACCTCAAGTCAAAATATGAAATGCTATGGAAATACGAGACATCTTTTGTATCATATTTTTAATCTAATTTACTATTTAAAAAGTTTATTTCATACGTTTGATATACGTTAAGTCATCACATTATGTGATGATTATGTAAAAGTATCATATGCGAAGATGCAACACTTCTAACAACAGGATATTCTTTCATATCACCATACAATTTTTCTTTCTCTCCGTAATCGGATGTTGTTAGAAGGTACGACGTCACACCTGTGACTTACCATGCGTGATTGTACAATCGCTTCAATAGGAACGTATATTCTTATTTTACAGTCAGACACAGACATGGAAGTATTTGTATTGTTAAAAAGTTTAGAATCTGCAAATTTCTGAGGAACTCTGAATCGAGCTCGCGTAAAAGCCCATAATAACAATTACTCGGGTTTATCTTGTGCTCAAGATTAAGGCGAATGAGAATTTTCACGTTGATTTACGATCGAAAGTTACAAGTACAATGTTACTCTATGATTTAAAAAATCTGACTTTTAAATTTCACAAACGAGTCAAGTTGTAGAAACGGCGAAGTGTTTTGGAGTTCATTACCGAAATCTTGCAACGCCGTGCCGGCCGGGGCGCTCCTGAAAAACACATCTATTGGAATTATGGTGGGATATTTTTGATTTTTCATCGAACAGTCTTGTAAGTATTGCATAATTGAAAACCAGAGATAGTATATTTCCGTACTGACCACGTCGGTCCGTTTCGGTTACCAAGACAGTTTGTCTATCGAACGAAGAGAGATCTCTACAATTGATCTTGAATGCAGATTGTTCAAATTAGAAAACTGAAAAATTGTTATATCTATTATTCTCATTATAACTAACATAAATTAATTGTTCAACCAACTCATGATTCTAAGATCCATCAAGAAAAAATTACACGTACGTTGACGATGTAGCCAGTCATATAGAAACTCGGAACTGTACCATTCATCAGTAGCTATTAAGCAATGAATTTTTTCTATATATATATATATATTTTTTCTTATTACCATTTGGATGAAAAATGTTCTAAATCCATCTGCGTTGTCGAATTGTAGCACTTGTGAGTTGATTTGAGGTGGTTTTGCTTCAAGTCTGTATGCCCTCAACTAAATTCAAAGACCGTGACACTCGCCATGACAGTAAACTAGAGTATGAACTTTGACATACTTCTTTGAAAGCTACTTGTGCTTTTAATTGAGGCAGACATGGTCAAGAAAATCAGTCAACGTAATTGAATGATACTCCAAGCGCTTCGAGTATCGTCAAATTTTGCAAGAAATAGAATCTCTTGGATCAATAACCAATATAATCCCTTGTACTGTGGTTCGTGGGTCATAATTGAAAACCTGATAAGTATCGTTGGCTCATCAGAGTCTTTAATTTTTCCATCGGCTTGCAAATTAATTGAGAAGTTTGTAGCATTATATATTCATAATATTCCAATTTTTTATTTCATCCTATCCATGGATATTCAAACGATTTTTTCATTCGCACCGAGAAAAGATAATTTTGTGATTTTTACAAATATGGCTTAGAACTTTTCGATGGCATCATAAGTAATATTTGAAAACCTCGTGAATTTGTTCAGAGCTAACCAAAGGTCAAACTCACAATGAAATATTTATTATTCCAGGAATAATTATATCCTCAGAAATCACTATACAGACGTTTCACAAAAACAAAATTGAGCGAAAAACTTACTGAAGTATTTTTCAATTTTTTCCAATCTTAAGTTGAACAGCTTGATTGATGTGTGATGCGATTGAAATGGCATCTTGGATGACCCTGCGGATGGTACAATAAAGTTTCACACCCTGTGGGACGGAAGAACCCCCTACCAGGAGCATGAAATTACTTCAAACGATGGAAATCAACCTCAAATCAAATGACTAATCATTGTGATCATTGTAACATTTTCAACGGAAATTTGATAGTTTTGAGGATGATTTCGACAGGTCTAAATAGAGTTGGGCAGATCGATCGTTACAGATTGGATGAGACTGAATGTCATATTTTCTTCTAAAATAAAAAATAGCTCAATTAAAAGTAGTTGTCGAGTGAATATCAATTAGACCACAACTACCGTGTTCGTCAAAAACTCTTTCCTCCACAAAATTGCATGAAAAAATTCATTTCTTTTTTCTCCAGTTATTGCCTGAGTGCCCATGAGGAAGCTCGCAAAACTCGTCAATGCGATGATGAGAAAGGCAAAGATAAATAATCTGCTTTGAACGGCTTCATAGAAGCTCATCTGCGACTTCTTTGAAAAATCATTATAATAAAAATTAGATTTCATATCAGATTCTGCTCATCACAGTCGCTACCAGGAAGTCAGAATTCAATTATTTCAGGGCAAAATTAGAAAAAAAAAAAAAAAAAAAAAAATTATGAGAAACGTAACCATAAAGCTAGTAGGAACTTATGAAACTCATTAGCGAGTAGCCATTTCTCGTAACTTTTCAGAAGTACACAGCGTAGATCAACCTTTGCAAAAATGATGGAAAATGTCAACTAGAAGAAGAACTCGTCTCAAATGTTCATACTAATTGAATTTTCCCACGCTCTTATTTTCATAACCCAATTTTTCAATCGCATTGTGTAATCAATCAATCTAAGCTTTATTAAATCAGATACCCTCAGTAATATAATACTGTAAAAGTAAAAGTTGACCCATAAGTATGGAAAGCCGCAACACAGTGAACAAAATTGAGCCAACTACATAACTCAATCACACCCAAGAGACTTTTGAAGCTTAGCTTCGGTGCGATGTCTTCTCATTCCTCTTTTTCTTGCTCGATAAACTTTGGCATCGCACTACCGTACTTGCGACCAATAAGCTTCATATATATTTCCGAGTTACAGAAGGAGGCACGGAAGCGTAAGATAATGCAGAAGAAATGGATCCTTTCGAAAAGTTGAATGCCAGCTACTTGACGCAGATCTATATATATATAACCTAATACTGCATACAGTTACCAATATTGTCTTCGATTTACTTCTTGCATTCGTCTAGTTTACTTACTTACTTTACCAAAGTCCTAGAGGCGCCTCAATTCCATTTTGTGAAATTGCCTGGCGCTTACGTTGTGTCTTTGGCAAAGACAACTATACTCTGAAATATATTTTACCGAGAGTTGCTCAGCATATCGTTGTTTGGGTTACGAATATACAAATCACCACGGCCCACTGCTGTCCTCTTTCAAAATACTCTATACATTACCAGATATATATATTATATAAATATATATGGTTCTTAGGGATGCATGAGAGTTTTGAATAAAAGAAAAATGTATGTAGCTTTCAGAGATGGCGTAAATAATAAGGGAAAGAGGACTATTATATGAATGCAGAGCTCGATTCGGTGAACATATCGCATAGCTTACGTCGTCGTTGTCGTTGTCGTCATGCTGAAACCCTTTTCCGCTTCGGATGTATATTTTGCTATCAGCGCATGCTATACTGGGAGACTGGCTTATTATTTATGGCATGAAAAAGGATGAGAGCGAGAGAGATTGTAAAATTCACTCAAACATAGAAGAGAAAGCAGCAAGAAACATGATAGAGAGAAGAACAGAAGGGAAGAAGAAAACGTGGGCGTTAACGAGGGCGTGACAAGTAGATATATATATATATATATATATACGTAACTCATCATCCCATTCGATTGTTCTTACGAGTGCAAAATCGTTGATCAGATTCATTTGTGAGAAAACTTGGCACACCTTGATAATTAGCGTTAGAGATAGATAGGTAGATCATCAGATGCTTTTCTTGTTGGACTACGTAACACTGTCTCTGAAAGCTTTAATGAGGTGGATTGGTGAATAATGAGGATTTTCACAGAATCGAAAGTCAAGTCACGAGGCTTCAAAGTTCTTACCTTGGTACATTCCTTCAGACAGAAACTTGAATCTCTTAATAATTTGAGGATTTTGAGATTTATGAAGGGGTTGCACAAGTTTTCATTACGTAATATAGAGTGGGCGATAGCATAGGCCATAAGAAATTACATCATCGTGTAGAATTCTACACAAATTTTCTGATTTTTCTGATTGTTTAGCTGTTATTTACGACCTCTGCAATGTGTTCGGCAGGTGTGTAATTTCATTTTCACTAGTATTCATTACAACCCTAGAGTTAAGGCGATGCGGTCACCGTGCACGCTGAACTTTGTTCACAGAACTCTCAAAATCTTTTCCATTATGGGCTAAACGACGAGTTATCCAGACTTTATTATCATCTAACTTGGCCTGGATAACTCTTCGTTTGGCCCAAATCGGACTAGATTTTGAGAGTTTTGTGAACGAAAATGTGCCAATTTGTAGGTTAGAAAGTACCCGCGGGCAAGTTATTCTCGTTTATTAGTGATAGTCTTGTGATTGGTGACAAATAATTAGTTGTCCACCACAACTCAGGTGGTGATACGTAATGGACAAATCGTCTCCGACTTCGTTTCGTGGAAATTTTTTGATTTACATCCAAATAAAATATAATTTCCGGGTTGCACGGTGACCGCATCGCCTTAAGAATTAATTCGAGATATCCGCCGACTCTAGCGCCAACGTCCACGTGTAGAAGTGGTACAAGTGGTCGATGCGCGAAGCTCTTATATTCCTAGTATATATAGCATCAACCTCGATATAGGTATACTTATGCATATAACAGCTGATAGGGGTATGAGAGCTTCGACACATGATCCGCTAGGTGCGCTACGCTCGTCGGACATCTAGAATCCGCGGGCTAGGTGAGCTGTTATATGTGCGCGTGGACAAAAAAAGACTTCAATTCTATGATGTTCTGCAGCACTGGGACAACGTAAGGTGAATAGGCAGTCTTCAGTTTATTCTTCTGCCAGGCCGATTACAGCGCCTAACCCGCGGATTAATTCTTAACTCTGGGGTTATAATGACTATGAATACTTACCAGTGTTTGTACTTGGGGCGGGTTTCCTTCCTCACAGAGAACTTTTTCCCTACGCCACAGGCTAATCAATCTCGGAAAAATGAGGACCATTTAATGCTAACACGTACACAATTGACATACCCAATAGGTAAGTTATGCAAGTCCGACAAAATAGTTCAATAGAAAGAGAAGAGAATAGGATAGAATAGTATTTTATTTTGACCACGGGGTATAATCCCATCTGGCCCAAAAAGCAATCATACACAGCAATAAATGTATGTGATACGAGATTTCGAAAGAGAAAATAAGTTTAGTCGAAGTAACATATGTGAAACCTGTTTACCAATTTGCAAGTGAAAGGAATAAAAAACATGAATGTGCAAATTTTTTCATCAGCGAGATGGAAATGCCATAAATATTCAGAATCGTATGGCGATGTCACATTAGTGATCAACTAGAGAACAAGCCAAGGACGAGGAGAGAAAAATGTGTAGAATGCTGTAGAATTTCTGAGGAATTTGGATCTGGCGGTGAATAGGAGGAAGGTTTGCAAGAGTTTCTCTCGGAACGTCTAATGCCAGGATCCTCAGACAGGAAAGGGAAGTGTCTAGTAATGTAGTTCGGTTTCTGGTTTGAGGTAGTAGAAAAGGCTAGTGGACCGAGGAGAAACTGTCTTCGTCTGGATGTAGATCACCAGCCTAGTGCAATCCTACGTGGGGTTACATGACCTCTATAGGGGATATTACGAGATTACCAATGACAAAACGGGCACAGACATTCAAAGCTCTCTGAAGTTGCAGATTTTCTCCTGGCTCCACATCATTGTATACTATGAAAACTAAGGAAGATTAGAGACTCAACCAGGTTTTCACGGAGATTGCGTGTCGAGAAATGTTTAGAATTTTCGAATGATCTAAGTGATCCATGGGCCTTCGTCACAATAGCATTCACTTGAGATTTCCCTGTCAGGTTAGAGGTCATAAGCAAGCCTTATAGATCTTTGAATTGCTTCACGTACGGGAGCTCAACATTCCCAATCGTGATTTTGGGAAGCGGTGACAAGTTCATTTCACGGAGGTACGCAGCACTCCTGAGGATCATAACGATGGATTTTTCAAAATTCAGTGTGAGATGGTGCTCATCAGATCAGTTCGCCATTGATGAGGCATCTTGGGAGAGCTTCTGGATAACTTCCAGGATACAGTCGGGGAAACAGCGCAGATAGATCTGCGTATCATCAGCGGAGATCATATATCGGGCGGATTTGAGGGCTAAGAGGAGATCGTCAATGTAGATCGCAAATAAAAGTGGTTCTAGGACACTACCGTGGAAGACACCAGAGGTAACCCCAATCCAAGAGATTGAAAATGCGTGAAGAATAAGAAACTTGCACGGATTCCCCTTACAATCCAAGTCTTCGTCAGATGAATTATTTTGAATGAGTAACTCCTGATGGATTATTCTTGAACTGATCATAAGATTTGTTCTTGACTCTGACTAATGGTCTATGCGATGCTTTCAATTGATCCAATACTCGTGGCAGAGTTTGGAATCGAGTGTTTTGGGCTAGTTATTAACTGAAAACACTTCTGGTAGAATTAGCATGGAAGGATTCAAATCAGAATTTGAGCAATCGAATGCACAATATGAAAATCATGACGAGAAATGTTTAGCATTCCACTACTAATGGAAAAATTTTCATTGTGTTGGCAATCAATAACTTGCTAAAGCAACGGTGATTGGGCCTTGTTGCACTATCTGTGTCGCAGAGACCTTCTAATAATGATATAATTCCATGCTCAAGGATATGTTTGCAATGAAGGATTCGATGAGAAAAATTATCTTGAGTAATATTATTACTGACGGATAAGAATTCTTTCAATGTCGGACTACGATTGCCTTCACTATTACGAATATGGAATAAATAGATAAGCGTGGAAATTAATTACAGTACGTTGAGCCCTAGATATTGATACAGTTTGAGTTGATTCCGAGGTGAGATAAAATGCTTGACTGGAATAGAGAGACTTATAATGCGCGATTTGATTGATTTGAAGAGATGAAACCTCGGTGATAGAAGTCTTAGAATATGATATGAGGCTACACGTGAGCTCCACCAAGAATCGATACGAAGCGCTTGCCGTAGCTTACACGCCGTATTCACGCTTTTTCTGAGGTGGGGCAGTTTATGCGAAATAGTAGCTTCAAAATCTTGGTTTTGACCAAGCCTGTGTTGGCGCTTTTCATACACCTGCGGTTCTTGATCGTTTGCATCTTTGCAATCATTCAGCCTTGTGCCATACATATCTTCCCCGATTACTAATTCACCAACTTCGCATTTGTTCTGACTTGCACTCCTTTTGTAGCTTTGTTTTGGATCTTGTGTCACCTTGAAGTTTGTGTCACGTTCTTTCAAGTCCGACGCTGTTTCGGCACGAAACATGGATGCACCGTATCTCGCCAGTAGCTGATTATTTAATCATTGTGAATCGTTATTGTCGTTCTTATTATCATCGGCACACCGTATCTACCTTTCCCTGACCGTCGATTTACAATCTGTAGCGTTGTTCTCGCCTCGTATCGGCATGACTTCGACGACACATTTTGTCAGTCTCTCAGCTCAGAAAGCTCAGCGCCTCTGTCGGTTTGAACTCTGCCAACGCCTTCTTTCCGATAACCAACTGCTCATGACTGGTTAACTAGTTTGATTCATCATTAGGCTATCATCCTATTTCTAATCCGGGTCAATGGCATATACTAGAACACCACGAATAGTCGAGGCGATACGGTCACCGTGCACCGCGACCATGGAACTTGAAATCCGTTCTCACATGAAAACTACGATAAATCAGGATTCCACACGAGTTGTCAAATCATTGTCATTGCCCATTTTGTGTTTGACACTTCGTTGTTGGACTCAAATTGCAAGAGAATCAGATAAAAATGCCAAGAACTTGATCGCGGGAATCTCTTCACCTATGAAATAAGCACATTTTCATTCCTACTTTTCTCCGATTCTCTTGCAATTTGGGCTCAACAATGAATGGACGAATCTAAGTGAGATGATAACAAATATTTGTGCACTCATGGTTTAGCCCAAGTCGCAAGTATATCGGAGGAAAATAGTAATGATTTTCAGCTTGCATGGTGACCGCATTGCCTCAATCAAAGAAGTGAATCCTTACTTCAACGCAAATCCTGCGACAGGAACTCGATTACTTATACTTCCATAACTATTTGACCACGGACAGTGGGGTGAGTGCCCACAGATTTTAATCGGAAATATGTGGCTGAATACTTCAACACGTGACAATCTTTCTCAAAAGTATAGCCGATACTTCTAGGGAAAATTGTTACGACTACTACGTCAAGCATTTGATCGCTTTTGATCGCTATCACTACCCAAAATATTAAATCGCGAGTACCATCAAAAGCATTTGTATGGAATTTTCACGATTACAAACTCGAGTATTCGATCACAAGTACCATCAGAAATAGTTGTATAGGATTATCACCATTACTAGCTTCAGCACTTGATCACGATCACTACTAAGACAACTTGTTCACTAGCGTAACCAGAATCATGAGTATGGTATGATCACGATCACTCGCATCAGTGGTTGATCACGATCACTACTGAGAATATTTGATCACGAGTATCATCAGAACCACGTGGATTCGGTTGTTACAATTACTTGCTTCAGAAGTTTGTCACGACTATTTCTAAGACAACTTGACCACGAGTACCATCACGAGCAGTTGTGGGAGACTGTGTTACGATTACTAGCTTCAATACTTGATCACGATCCCTGCTAAGAGTACTCGATCACGAATACCGTCACAATCATATGTATGAGGTGATCACGATAACTTGCTTGAGCACTTGATTACGATCACTACTGAGACAACTTGATCACAAACACCGTCAGAAGCAGTTGTGTGAGACGCTCACGATTACTCGCTTCAGCACCTCAACACTATCCCTACTAAGACAACCTGATCACGATTACTATAAGGAGCAGTTATGTGAGACTGAGTCACGATTACTATCTTCAGCACTTGATCACGATCACTACTAAGATAACTTGATCACGACTACCATCAGAAGCAGTCACGTGAAACTGTCGCGATTACTAGCTTCAGCACTTGATCACGTTTACTACTAGGACAACTTGATCACGGGCACGATCAGAAGCTTTCGGATGAGATGGTCACAATGACTTGCTTGAGAACTTCATTACGGCTACTTACAAGACAACTTGATCACAAACACCATCAGAAGCAGTTGTGTGAGACAGTCACGATTACTAGCTTCAGCACCTCATCACTATCCCTACTAAGACAACCTGATCACGATTACCATTAGAATCAGTTATGTGAGACTGTGTCACGATTACTAGCTTCAGCACTTGATCGCGATCCCTCCTAAGAATACTCGATCACGAACATCGTCAAAATCATTTGTATGAGATGATCACGATTACTAGCTTCAGCACTTGATCACGTTTACTACTTGGACAACTTGATCATGGGCACGATCAGAAGCATTTGGATGAGATGGTCACAATGACTTGCTTGAGAACTTCATTACGGCTACTTATAAGACAACTTGATCACAAACACCATCAGGAGCAGTTGTGTGAGACGGTCACGATTACTAGATTCAGCACCTCATCACTATCCCCACTAAGACAACCTGATCACGATTACCATCAGAAGCAGTTGTATGAGACAGTCACGATTATTAGCTCCAGCACTTGATCACGATCCCTACCTAGAATATTTGATCATGAACGCCATTCAAAGCATTTGTATGAGATTGTCACATTATACTAGCTTGAGCATTTGATCACGTTTGCCACGTCAAATACCTGTTCTCGAGTACGACAAAGATTACTTGAACGATATTGTCACGATCACTAGCTTAATCATTCGATTGTGATGATTCATAAAAGTTCTTGATCAAAATATCACGAGAGACATTCGAATGACATTATTATGTCTACTAACTTGAGCACTTGATCATCATCACTACTAAAATTACTTAATCACGAGTGCCCCATTCACTTTTTTTAAGTGTGCATGATTGGGAAAATTGTTAAGAGTACTCTATAATAAGTAATACCATGATTCATCATACTAGAATTCAGCGGAAAATGCTTGGCTAATTGTATAACGACAAAAATTTTTTTGACGGCTCTTACGACGGATGCTTGTTCATGATTGTAATGATAAAAGTGTACCCATTAAATTGACACCAGAGTCGATTTAGTAAGAGTATCACCACGAAAAATCATTTACGAATACCAACTTGAGTCGACTGAATCACGAACTTCCAAGTGTGTTTGGTTGCGAATAGTTGTACAAGCGCCCGTGTACACGGTTTGATTGTACAATGTGAACGCGAAAATTTGAATACTAAACCACAACATGCTTAAGCGTCCACGAGTTCAGTAATTAGAATTCCTAATCACCTCGCTCTCCCCTACGTAAATATGCATCCAAAGAGAGCCGAGAGGCGCATACGGATTGCAATTTGCATTCTCTCACATCCTGCCATCGTAGCCATGATGAAATCGACGAGAACCTTATGGAAGCTCGCGACACTCGCACGGTCGAAGCAAAAAAAAAGAATCGTATCCCTCGCGGTGATAATTCATCGGGGACTCGGAATTCAGTTTGCACTGAGTGAGCAACGCAGTTGGTATTTCCGCGAGACTCGCATTTCAAAAATAAAATTCACTCGAGTGGAACGCGAACGCGAGCCTAGTTTTGACGAGATCTGTTCCATCGCATCGTGAATATATAGCCACACTGCAATACTTCACCTCAAAGTCACCTATAGACTCCCGAGAATAGAGTCGACAAGTTTACAAGATCTCGAACGGGGAACCATCTCTTCTATGTCTATCTAACACTCCAGTCGAGACATCTAGAATATATACTCAACACGTCACTCTATTTATATATCAGAGAGCTGAGAAATAGCCAAGCGATGAGAACGTAGCTAAGACATTGTCACCCGCGTACTTATATATATACAACACCACTGAATAATCCATTAAGAAGTGCAGTTGCAGTAGTAGTATTAGTAGTTGTTGTAGAAGTATGTATACTGTAAAGGCTAGCCCTCTTTCATCATCTCATGCTTGGACACGCAGCTTTGCCCTACTTCACTTCTCTGGGGGTCTTTCGTCCATTCCCTTATATTCTCTCTTCTTCTATGTTACGTATATAGTTTCACCTCGTATTCCGTTTGACAGAGTACAGAGAATTGTCGCAAAGTCATATATTGTGGCTTGCCACGGATATGAGCAAGCTGGGATTGCGATAGGATATTTACCGGACTAAAGCTCGGTAAGTTTAACTATTTCGGGTGATCTCTGTGGACTGTTAAACATTATCATTCAAAATTACATTATAATTTCGATGGTACTGTAAAGTTGGATAGAATTGTCTATGGTAAATGGAAGATAGAATTTTTTTTTTTTTTGGTTTAATCGATACGTCACTTGTTATTGAACGTTTGACGGTGGTTTGTGTCGCGTGAGCTCAATTTTAATGAGGTTTTATAGCGTGGCTAATTTTAGGTCGCGTCAGTGGAAATTTTTGATGATTATGCTTGGCACGGTTATATTCGCGAAACGATGCAACGACAATGTCACTTTTAACTCTACATACATATAATGAAACCTCGTAACTTTGTAGCATCCGTTAAAAAGTTTTGCTCAGTCAATTATTATATATCTGCAAGTTTACTGAGGGCTCACGAAGAGCTCTCAGGAGAATTATAGTATATGATACACTCAGGTAGAAATGCAATTGCGTGGGAGAATTTGAAAAAAAAATTCAACAACCAGAAAATAAACCTGAGTCACGTTATTTTATGAAGTTGGGATGATAGGTAAGCGTGCTTATCTATTTGATTCGCGTTGAATTTTTTTTACAAAGAATTGGAAGTAAGGCCTGATAAAAATGGATAGAGTTCATCTTTCGGTGGGCTACTTTGTTCAACAAAGAATTCCAAGAATCAGGAATCGATGATTGTTGTGATAACACAAAATTGTTCTAAAAAAAATCAAATGATGCCAGCGTAAATGAGTGCGGCAAAATGAGATTTGCGGAAAGAAATTTCTTGTTCTACTGATGCACAGCTTGGGGTTGATATAGCTTAATCTCTTACTTTCTCAGTTCTAGCTAACTGACAATGTTTTGATACTGTATTGAGGTCAATCTTGTATTCTGAATTGTAACCTAACAAGTAATTCTATGATATTTTGGGATATTCCGATGTTTGTTAAAACAAGCTACTATTCCAACGTATATTTACGGTTTACATCAAACATTAGTATTAAATGCCGTCAGAACTTTAATCGCATGATAATTTGTACTAGTCCGCCATTCTAACTCCAAACAACGACATTCAAATGCATTACAACTGGTCAAAACGCCCTATCCAATTGCTGTAGCGTAATATACTATTCGGAATGTTCCACAGTTTCGAATTCTTACAAATTAAGCTCTTCACTCAAGAAATGACTATCTCATTACTTAAATATCGATGTACATTTACAGGGTGAAAAAAATTCGTTTAAAATTGAAAAACTCACAAGCATATTTATTATACTTGGAAAATCTTGAAAATTGATCCATCACATTCAGAAACTTTCTATATTCATGGCTATTGCAAATGGAATTGGAATTCCCAATGCAACGGTACTCCACTACGCGTTGAAGTTGATTAAATTGAATTCACGATTGAGGCTTCGAATCTTGCTTTGACGCGCCGAAGCTTCATTAGATCGCAAAGTAAATTGAAAGGTATGAGATTACCAGTCACTCTAGAGTCCAAGTCACTCATTATTGGAATATTCACTGCACTCGTAACCTGGAATAATCGAATATCCATTAATACAAAAAAATCACGAAAACATTGTTCAGCGAGTAATCAGTGATTGAAAAACTCGAAAATAATTGACCAAAATTTTCCTGATTAAGGTCATCCTCAATAAGAGCTCGATGGTTGGGATTCTCTCATTCTCTATAGTCTGCTTATTCGTGTGCATTGAGTGGTATCGAATATCTCACATTTATATTTATGACATATTAAAGTGAATATCTATTGATGTACCGAATGATGAAAATCTCTCTTTAATTTTATAATTCAATCACACATTCCCTATGTATTCGTTGTCATATGAAATTCGACGTTTATTGGGAACTAGTGGATAAGATAGATTTGCTTTATGTTTGTCCACCTCTTTCCCGCATCGAAGCCAACGGTCGCTAATGGGATAAAGTTCACACGCAATCGAACGCGATCGAGCTTTCCTCTTACACCTCATTGAGACTCGATTGGACATACTCAATTCTATCATCCTCAATTTCCTTCCCTCTCAATCAACCCAATTCCACTAAATCCAAATATCAATCTTTTAGGGAATTGATCGAATATGCGGGTTTGCTGAGCTATCCTTCATTTTCATTCTGACATAACACTCGATCAATCCTTCAAATTTTTTCTCCACTTATATACAAAAGTTACTCAAATAAAGAACCGAACATTAAATTTTTATTTTACAGGTAAAGGATCAGGATTTCAGTTCAGAACAATTCAAGACTTCCTGATACCAAGACGAATTTTTCACCATCGTCATCAGATGCTTTAAAACTAGAAATGAACCTGAGACCTGCACAATATTCATCAAAAAGCAGCTAACCAAGGCTTCACTCTTAAAAAAAGTCGTCGACAAAGATGTCGTCGACACCAAAAAAAGAAAGACGCAAGCGACCGCCCCGGCCGCGGATAAAGATACCGCTGCCGGGGCAATTTCCTGTGCACTTTTCACAGACGCCTGTTGGTACTTTTGTTAGCACACCTTACGCTCCACCTGGAACGCCAAATACAGCTAATTCAACTGGTACAGGACAACCTACAACAATTTTATATACAAACAAGGCCAGTGAATTTTTGCAGCATCTCAAAGGATTTAAAAATTGGACCAAGTCCGGTTTAAGTGTTGGCGAGAAGAGTGCCTTCTGGCTTTACGATAAGGTGAGATTGAGAATTGAATTCATGATTTTTTTTTAGTGGCGGCAATGTTACTCAAGAGGTGTATGAATAAGATGATCGATTTTTGACGCGGGAGCGGGCGTGCCATATCAAAGTCGAAAGTATCAAATTTTTGTAATTTTCCTAGCCTGTAAGGGAGTATTTCATTCTAATAGTTTCAGAAAATTGCATTTAGAATATCTTGATTCATTAAACCACGTGAACAGATATTTGGGATGAATTTGAGGATATTATTACAGTGGAATTAGAGATGAAATCAATTGGTTTTCGAATTTCGTTTCGTTTTACTTTTTAGAGTTAATGCCCAGGTTTTACATAATTTCTATCTCGGTTGGTCATAATCATTAGTATCAACAAAGTATGATAGAATTGTGTGATATATAATTTTTTCCAAGGACCAAATGAAAGAATACAAGCTAGAATTCTCAAATCATCTCCAATTTCAATTCTATCTTGGCATTATTCCAGTATGTAGGTCGAATGGCTATTCAGATGAATAAAGACAATCACTTAATCTCAGTTGTTTTTGATTTACTTGTAGAAGAAAGAGTGATGAATAATCTTCGTGTGACAGCGTCGTAGATCATTATAACTCGACGATCTCAATGTATCAGAAATTCGGTCACGCTAAGATCGTAAGTCATAAGTAGGATTGCTCGCTCTTACAACTTGACATACTTTTTTTTTAACGGGTTAGGAACTCGTAGAACCCTCAAATCGGATCATTACATCAAGGATGAAAATCATTCACATACTGATCTATTCAAAAATCGCATCAGCCTGTAACATCGTTTACCTAGATTCTATTTACAACCCCGCGTCTGACTAAACCTTTACCTATACTACTAGAACATTTTTCGCATCCACGATAACTTCCAATACCTTCCTATACAACAATTCAGACTTGAAACCTTATTCGATCTTCCGGACAACACAACAGCCTTCTTCCTATCCTTCTAGATCTGATGTCTAAGGTATATATGTACAACGACCGCCTGTTACCACTTGCACTCTCTCGAGGGACTGTCTCGCGGGTCATGTACTTTGGCTCCTCGGCACCTGTCGCCACTTTTGCTTCGGTCGATACCCGGATATAGCGTGGACTATACCCTTATATTCTATGTGTCCCAAAGCCGTTTATTCGAACTCGCTGAACTGGAAACGTGTCGATCAAGCAGTAGACTCATTGGAAAACCGGATAGCCCAAATACCAAATGGATCTATATGCTGCAGGCTGTAATACGATTTTTAACAGTTTATACAGAGCGGAAAGACGATTCGAGTTCAAATTAATCGATTCGATAGCTTTGGACTAATTGCCTTGTATATCATTGTTCGAGAATCTTTCATTTTATTTTGTCGTTGTATAGAAGGCTGGGTATATTAGCTTTGATGCACAATGAACTTGGCAGAGTGCTATTGTGAAGCTGGTCCAATAAAAGCTTTTCCTTTTCTCGCTTTTCTCCTTTTGACTTTATGAAGAAAATGGGCTTTTTTTTCTCATGGAGGTGAGAGATGTTTCGTACTATATTTATATAACAACGTCATTCTACTCTATCTCAACGCATCTTTCAAATCAAATCACCAAAACGTGAAAGTAAACAGTACCTTTTGTTCAGAAATGGAATTGTTTCATCGGAATGAGACAAAGAGCATCCGATAACTCTAGCTGTAACCTTTGTGATGGAAAAATTCTTGTATTCAAACTTCTTGGGATTCTGTTATGATCGAGCAAATAATACTACGATAACACGGTCCAACGGTCCAATAAGAAAAATAGATTCCTAGAAAAGGAGGTTGAAAAAAAAAATCAATTGAATAAATTCATTTATTATCTGATATCTGAGCGAAATAAGAAACTGCAAAGACGCAGCTAGAATATTGCTCGGTATAGCACGTCTGATCAATATTGACTCGTACTACTAGTAATGCTATTCGACGAAAGCGAGAAAAAGAATCATCAGAGAGGAAGATCAGAAAATTCAACTATAGTACACCTACATTAAATGGCATATCAGACAGCGATTCAGACAAATTGAATCAATATAGAATGCATCGATGGCTCGACCAATCGTATGCTGTGGAAAATAAAATTCTCGGTCACAAAAAGTTTGATTCTCGGTCCCTCGGTTATATCTACGTCTACCGATTCGAATATAAATGGGTCAAGAGAGTGAATCCGTCGATTTGATGTGAGCATCAATTTCTGTCAAGCGGATCATGGGCGTTCTCGTTTCAGATTTTATGACTGACATCTACTACCACGAAGTAACCGTAAAAATGATAGAATGTGACCGCGGATTTAACGTAAATCCTAGAATTAAGCTGATGGTTGATTTATTTGTCACCTACATATACAAAGAGACCCACGAGAGGAAGAGAGTTATTTTTGTTCATGTGACTATTCTTGAAACTTGTGAGAGCTATCTCTACATAGACGTGAGAAAAATGACTCCCCTTGAAATGGCTCTCAAGGGACCTTTTACTTAGATCATAGACTGGTTCCAGCTAAGATGACCCAGTCAGGATGTAAAAAAGATTGTTTCGGCTCTGACGTGTATGATCCTAGAGAAGTAACGAGAATACAAGTTTCTTTTTGTTTTGCCTAAAACAGTTTCGTTATCAAAATACGCTATATTCTTGTTTGAACCCCAAAAACCATATTTCTATGGAATCACGCTTCTCAATGGCTAAAGGTTGAAAAACTCGTAAATTGCTGATCCACATTTGATGGGTATGATCAAGTCCGCTATAATCCATGGAAACCCCCGAGAATAACACGAGAATAACTCTTGGTCTTCTAAAAATTTGATATTCCATGGGAAACGCTCAAAATCCATTTCCTGAAAAATAACACCTTTCGAATTGCTGGGAATTTTTTTGTAGTATTCCGAAAAAACTAAGCATGGCTTGATAAGTCTGATTGGTGTCACTTTTTCCAGAATGGACCTGTGAAATATTTCCGAGAAACATGAATTGGAAATCTCTCGTTTGTGAACAAAGCATTTCCAATCTGATGACTTTTAAAATATATTCCAATCATCTAAAAGCACATTCAAATGTTCCAAACAATACAACTCTACACTAAATGTGATAGAAATCGGATTCGTTTGGCCCTCTGGTTATGTCTATGTACAGTACGGTGCGAAAATTTCTGAACGGGGGTATGAAATCCTCTCTCGCAAAAGCGTCGATTGGTCAGGCCCAAATTGATGTAAAGGAATTTTGAAAAGAGCATCTTGAAGATGAGAAAAAATGCTAACTTTTTATGATTTTTGATTTCTCCCTCAGCCCTTCTTCGTACCTCAAATAGCTGATGTTATTTCAAGGATCTCGAAAAACCCGTTTTTATTAAATGGGCTGTAATTTGGACGCGGATAAAGATAGAACAATTTTGCAAAAAGCATCTTGAAGAAAAAAAAATGCCATTTGCAAAGATTTTTCGATTATTTTTTACGTCGTGTGAATAAGAGTGTGAGAGCTCTCAAAGTAGCCAGATTCTCAGATTTTGAATGAAATACGTGTAAAAACAGCAAAAAATGGCAAAAAACTACGGTTTTGGCTACTTTGAAAGCTCTCACACTCTTATTCACACGACATAAAAAATAATCGAAAAATGATCGCGAATGGCTTTTTTTCCGCTCTTCAAGATGCTTTTTGCAAAATTATTCTATCTTTATCCGCGTCCAAATTACAGCCCATAGAGTAAAAACGGTTTTTCCTCGAAATCTTTGAAATAACATCAGCTATTTGAGGTATCAAAAAGGGCTGAAAGAAAAATCGAAGACCATAATAAGTTAGCATTTTTTCTCATCTTTAAGATGCTTTTTTCAAAATTCCTCTACATCAATTTGGGCTCGAGCAATCGACGTTTTTGCAAGACAGGATTTAATACCACCGTTCAGGAATTTTTGCACGGTACTGTACATCAGAAATTTACTATACGAGAAGCTGTATTCGGATTTTGAGTGGACCACACTGCATCAACGAAAACTGGAATAGACATGATAATTGGAATTCAGAATGTAACTGATCCTCCTTCTTCTCCCTCATTCATTCACGATGGAAGCACACACCTCAAAACTGATTAGTTTTGATAACTATCGTCATTTAGATTATCCGAGTCATTGTCAACAATTCATCCCTTTTTATTGGAAGAAGGATCGAAATGATTGTAACAGTGTTGGTACACGCATGATCCACTATTTGGAATATAATCCGGATACAAAGGCTGTACAAAAGGAGCAAGACACCCCAATGCGAGCAAAATATTTTTTTTGTGTTTATAAATTGCTATTTGGTGCCTACTTGAAAATTTGAGCATTCCACACGGGTTAGAAAACTGTTTTTTTTTTGGTTCTCCCATCGCAAATAATTAAAGAAACAAATGCTTTCGTGGCTGTCCAATATCACACTAAATAATGTCCAGCTTGAGCTTGGAAGTTCAACGCCAGTAGCGCACGACACGTGCTGTGTAAATTGTTTGTGCGTGTTACGATTCTGTAGGAATTTAGCGTAATCACAGTCTCTCGGAATCCTACTGCATTATTTGTCTGTCTAGAATAAGTGGAAATTCAAATTCCTGACTCCTAGTTCTGTCTCGAACACTCGTGCACACCACATGGGTGAAAGATGATGATTTCATATTTACCCCTCGAAAATATATTATAGGACCACTCTGGAGAGAAGAGCCACCACTCGGACTAATATCACCATGTGCTTGGTTTCAGAGTACTACTAAAAAACGTTTTAACAAGATGATGTTGAAAAAACGAAATTTGAATGTTCTCCATGAAATATCAAAATCTCAAAAGATCACGAGTTGTTCTCAAGTCATACTTGGGTGTTTCCATTCATTGTGGTTTGCTTGATCAGGTCCATTGAAAATTAGCAAAAAATTTGTAGGAATCAACACGGGCTCGCGAACGGATTGTTTAATTTTCAGTGATTCAGAAACGTGATTCTTCAGAATGACTGATTTCAGAGGCTCAAATATAATTATCGCGTATTTCGATAACAAAACGATTTTAGGCTGGATAAAAAAAAACATGTATCTTCTCATTTTGTCTTTAGTACGTACTCTAGATTCATGAATGTCAGAGCCGAGACAATATTATTCCTCATATTTTGCTCGATATTTTGTCCGATTGATCTCATCTAGAACCAGTCATAATAATTTCTAGTAAATAGCTAAATCTCAGACTGGAAATTTTACTCATGGAATGCGCAATCGTGTACTAGGTTCAACAACTCTTGAGACAACATTACCATTGCAATAAAATACAGCATTCAAATCAGGTGGATTACGGTAGTCAAAGCGAAGCAAATCAAATACCTGAAAACTGAGGTTTTAAAATCATCAGATCATATATGAGTAGTTGAGAACATCCTGTGATTGATCGAAATTGAATCTGAACAATATCAATAGGATACGAAGTGGCTTATAATTCAAGATTCCATTAAAACCAAATGATGTATTTGCTTTAGGTCGGTTCCTGGAGCAAGAGATGGTTCACGCACATTTTTCTGTTCATTATATTGTTCCTGTACAGTATTCTTGGAGCATTTTTATTCATCCAAGTGGAGGGTGAGCACGAGAGCAACATTCTAGAGGATATAAAAAAAGAGAGGTAAGTTACATTGTTTGGTTCCTTGACGACGGCGCGAAATGGATTCGAATTGATGGCAATCAATGAGGGTACTAAAATATGGTAAATGCAGTATGTACAAGTTTTGGTTCTTTGAATCAATAACTGGCTTGGGTGAACAAGAATACATGTCTCTTGAGTCTTGTAGAGCTCCAAGCTTCTTTGAAAATGTGTACATATTGCCAAAAGTGCTTGGATTGCGGTAGACAAAAGTACAATATGCGGTGCAACGGTAGGTTGAACGGTGAGTGATCACGCCGAGAAGATGATTTTTTGGGCTCAGAAATGATGAAAAAATTGAGCTCATTTCAAGTCATGTATAGCGATATAGATAGGTTGGCGATGAAATCAAGAATATGTATAAGGAACGACGCAACATCACGTAACGTTGAAAAGTTATACCATGTGTTGTGATTTCGAGGGAGGGGGCGAAATCTACCGCTTTTTCGAAGAGAATGCATAATAATGTTCTTTCTCGGGGTTTGAGCTGAAAAATTTCCATCACAAACCAAAAGCGGAAGGACTAATTTTAAGTAATAGATGTGACGATTAGATACAATTGAAAAACCCGAAGAACGATGACCATGTTCCTGTGATGATCTGGAACATCTCAACGTTCATCAGAATGTTTCAAAATTCTGTAGAACAATAAGTCATTGCTATCCAGTTCTGCGAGGATGGACACTACTTTTCCGCAGAGATATCGAGCTCTTAACATCATGAAAATCGACACGTCATGAATTTGATATGATATCGTCCCTTATCAAAGCTTTTTTAAGCATGAAATAGTACATGATTCATTTTGGGGCATTTCGACCAGAGGCGTCACCAGGGGGGTCTGGGAAAAATCCCAAAAGATTTTTTTCCATCAATACTATGTTTAAAAAGTACAAAAAAATTTTTTTGAGATTTTTCCGAAGCCCTCCACGGGCCCTAGGGCCCACAGAAGGTCTATTTTAGGCCCTTTTTAGGCCTATTTCTGGAAAATCATAGCTCTGGCCAGACTGAATCTTTTTTCACGTATTTGAGCGCGTTTTCTTTGTTAAGACTAGCACTTTTGACAAAAAAATAGTCCGGAATCAATCATGCAGCCTAGTAACTTCTAAGAGCTATTTGCTGAGAGCAGATTTTAGCGATTTTTGGGCCTGCTTCAACGCAATCTAGCTCCTACTAGACATGGGATAATCGACTTCTGCAGGTAGTCGTTTTAAAGGTCTTGAAAAAACCTACAATTTAACCACCTGCAGAAATCAATTATCGTACTTTTTATAGGAGCTATAGCCGATACAAGTTGAGCAGTTTTGTAAAAATGTTAAACTTTGGGCTCAATTAAAAAAAATCTTCTCTTTTCTTTCAACCCCAAACCTGTGCGAATATGTTCTTTAAGACAAGCACTAACAATATCAAGAAGAATCTCGGTGGAGAAATCATCTCCTGATTTTTGGCGTACGTTCAAAAATACAGTTTTTTGACTTTTTGCTTAAAATGCCGACATAGGCATGGCTCGCATATGCTTCTAGCACCAATCTGGGTGGAATTACTCCCCAAAGTACCTCCAAATATGTGTAAGAACTTCCGGAGGCGAGCCTCAAGCCAGAAGCGAGCTGGAGGCTCAAACCATCAGGTCCGAAATGGGCATTATTTCGTCTAATTCGAGACAGGCGAGCGAGGGCTCGATTCCCCGTGTTTCTGCTCACAAACCAGACGAGTGGCTAGAGTAGGAGTACAAACATGTTGTCCCGACTCAAAATGATCATCTAAACACGATTCCGGGGTCAATTTGTGCCTAGGATATCATCCAATCCTCAAACGGCGTTAAGGGCATGTGAAAGCCGACTTTTACCGACCGAGCGGACCGTACTAAGGGTAAGGGAGGTTGGGTTAGATGTTACATATATGAATATATTATAAGGGAGGGGAGGGGTGGTGAGAATCCTCCCCCCTTCCTCTGCGTCATAATAACTGCGTCATGCTTATTGATGCATACGTAGATTCATGACTGAATAGCTATCTTCTAGGTACACTGATGATGAGTTATTGATGTAAAAAATGAAGGTTCCTAATCACATT
Organism: Eretmocerus hayati; assembly: GCA_029851415.1. NCBI lineage: Eukaryota > Metazoa > Arthropoda > Insecta > Hymenoptera > Aphelinidae > Eretmocerus > Eretmocerus hayati. Next base: position 157,168,986 of record CM056741.1, read on the forward strand.
TTTTATATACTGTCAAGTATATTTTTTATGTGACATCTAGTGATAATTCTGCTGGGCTCACATTTTTTTGTATATACTTGCATTCAAGTATATTTTTTATGTGGCTTTTTTGTTGAACCATCACTTTTACTCTTGAGAACACATTTTTGTACTATGTGTGTGTACACATTTTTGTACTATGTGTATTCATTTTTAGTGAAGTGGTTTCTGCAGGAATATCTTCCTCGGTAACTTTTTCTAAGCAATTACTCGAATGCACATCTCTACACACTCTTGAGCTGTTTTGTCAGTTCCAAGGAGAGAAAACCTGTTCAAATGTGTAGTGATTCTGACACATCGCTGCCTCTTATTGGCCAAAGTCATGTATTCATGTTATCGCTGTACCTAAAAGGATTCATTGTGATAGTATCACTATTCATGTTATGGCATCCATTCAGATTGTAGACACAAATTTGACTCTATTTGGGACTCAAAACAATTCCAGAATTTCATGCAAAGCAACTCCACAAAGTTAACCTATTCCAAAAATTTTAGTATCCAAAGTTCATGATTTATATCAAACAGCTAGGAATTGGTAAATACAGATAGAAGCTATGTAGACATTGGAGTACATACATTCATGACATACCTTAAAATGAAGATGAAATCTCACCCCTCGAATACAAAGATCTCAAAAGAGATAATTGGGAGCTCGTGGCATACTCAAGATCAGCTTTTGCTCTCGAAGTCACTCAAGCGAGCTATTCTGAACAAATATCTTAGGGTATTCATGTTGATACCTTGAAAAGAATGATGAGATTGATCAGAGTAATATGAAGGCACACAACTAAGAATGAGATTCTGAATTCCACCTATGAATTCATGGTATAATGGAATTTATGAGTTTCCAATTCCAAGTCAAAAAAGTTCCACAACTGGGCCAAATTTCAACAGATTGAAACAAATGAATATGAAATCATTCCTCTAAAATACAGGGACCTCAGGAGACACAAATTGGAGCTCACTGCAATGTCCACTAATTCACTTTTGCTCTAAAATTCACCCGGGCGCTCCATTTGGACCAGGTGATTCCAAGATATTCTAGTTGGAACCTGGAGTAGGATGGTGAAATCAATTAAACATGATTCAGAGGTCAACTCCTGGCAAAAAGAATCTCAATTTCATCACTACATTCTTTGTATAATGGAATTTACCAAGTAACTTTTCAATTTCAAGTCACAAAAACTCCACAACTAAGCCAATTCTCAATAGATTAAAAAAAGTGAATATGAAATCACCCCTCTAAAATACAGGGATCTCAGCAGACAAAAATTGGAGCTTATAGCAATGGCCACTCATTTACTTTTGCTCTAAGAGTCACCCGGGTGCGCCATTTGATCTAGGCAATTTCAAGATATTCTAGTTGAAACCTTCAGTAGCATGGTGAGATCAATCAAATATGTTCCAGAGCTCAACTCATGACAATAAGATACTCAATTTCATCACTTTCATTCTTGGTAGAGTGAAATCCACCTTGTGACTTTTCAACTCAAGTCACAAAATTTCCACGATTAAGCTCTAATTCTCAATAGATCTAAATGAATGAATGTGGATTCACCCCTCTATAGTATAGAGATTTTAGTAGATACAAATTGAAGCTTATTGCAATTTCCAAATATTTACTTCTGCTCTAAGACTTACCCGTGCTTGCTATTTTCATCGAGTATTTAGACATATTGTAGTTGAAACATCAAAACAGAATCATTAGTTTGCTCTGAAATCATCTGAAGGCCTCGACATCACAGGAACATTCTGAGCTGCATCAATACATATTCTTAGCACAAATAGATAGAGTTTGGTGAGACCGAAAGGTTGTAAACCTTTCTGATGAGCTATCTCATGTATAGCATTTTTTGCAAGTTTGGTGGATGCATGCTTTTCCTCTCAGTTCATCGATCAACTGGTTCCTCCTCTGATCTGTTTTCAAGTACATAACTTCATCTATATCTTGGGTAATGCTAACTCCACATTCTGTATAAAGATTTCTGATGTCCACGAAAGACAATTTCATACCTCGAAAGGCTTAGATTTGGATGTCAATATCAATAAAGCATTGCCTCGTTGCTTACTATTATTGTTAATTATTGAGTCACTCCAAGGCTCAGAATGATTATCACTGTCACTCTTATATATTCACTGCTTTTCAAATCAAGGAGCAAGTAATTGCCTCAAGAAACAGGATTGTCACTCAGATTGTCAATACTTGGATTGGTTCTCCTCAGATATGAACAAAGTTATTACTATTTTTCATAAAATTTTCCAACGAATGAATTTTCTGTTCCTGATTATTATTATGTGCAAGTCAAATATATAAGTACCGCGCGACAACTCACGACAGTCCATCACCGTTCATTCAAAACAATAACAACAGCTGGTGTGGGCGGTAGAGGACCTAACCCAACCTTGCCTCGACTCAGCCAAAATCACAGCTCATGGGCCTTCGGAAAAGTCATACTTCTGATCATTTTCTGAACTATTTGAGGACGATCTCGGAAAAAGTACTTCCAAGTATGGAAGCTTTCGGATGCGATCTATCATTCAAAAAAAGAATCGAGTTGATCGGTTGAATATTGCCTTCAAACTTTGGTTTCGAAGTCAGGCGTGTGAGTATTTTTTCAGGCAATGGTCAACTTCGAAACCAAAGTTTGAAGGCAATATTCAACCGATCAACTCGATTCTTTTTTTGAATGATAGATCTGATTCTAAAGCTTCCATACTTGGAATCACTTTTTTGAGATTCACCGTAGAACTCGGGAGAAAAATCGATTTGTCAATGGTTAGGGTCGTCGGTAAAAGTTGGCTTTCACATGCCCTTAAACTCCGTAATAACAGGTTTTGCGCCTCTACTGCAAAATGACGATGATTTAGGGCTAAATTAACCCCGGGATCGTGTTTAGATGGTCATTTTGAGTCGGAAAAACATGTTTGTATCCCTACTCTAGCCACTCGTCTCGTTTGTGGGCAAGAACACGACGAATCGGGCCCTCGCTCGCCTGCCCCAAAATATATTACGAAGAAGCCGATTTTCGACCTGATGGTTTGAGCCTCCAGCTCACTTCTGGCTTGAGGCTCACCTCCGGAAGTTCTTATATATATTTGGGGGGTACTTTGGGGAGTAATTCCACCCAGATTGGTGGACAACAACTCAGATGGAAGCATATGCGAGCCATGCCCATGTCGGCATTTTAAGCAAGAAGTCAAAAAACTGTATTTTTGAACGTACGTCAAAAATCAGGAGATGATTTCTCTACCGAGATTCTTCTTGATATTGTTAGTGCTTCTCTTGAAGAACATATTCGCACAGGTTTCGGGTCGAAAGAAAAAAAACGATTTTTGTAAATTGAGCTCAAAGTTTGGCGTTTCTACAAAACTGCTCAACTTGTATCGGCTATAGCTCCTATAAAAAGTACGATAATCGACTTGTACAGGTGGTCAAATTGTAGGTCTTCTCAAGACCTTCAAAATGAACACCTGCAGGAGTCGATTATCCCATGTCTAGTAGGAGCTAGATCGCTTTGAAGCAGGGCCAAAAATCGCTAGAATCTGCTCTCAGCAAATAGCCCCTAGAAGTTACTAGGCTGCATGATTGATTCCGGACAATTTTTTTCTCAAAAGTGCTAGTCTTAACAAAGAAAATGCACCCAAGTATGTGACAAAAGATTCAGCCTAGCCGGAGATATGATTTTCCAGAAATAGGCCAAAAAAGGGCCTAAAATAGAACTTCTGTGGGCCCTATGGCCCGTGGAGGGCTTCGGAAAAATCCCAAAAAATATTTTGTACCTTTTGAACATAGTATTAATGGAAAAAAAGTTTTTGGGATTTTTCTCAGACCCCGCTGGTGACGCCTCTGGCCGAAATGCTCCGAAATAACTCACATACATTATGTACCGACGCGAGGTTAGGCTGTTTTGGGGCATGGGAATTAATTTTTTCTAAGTGCAACGAGGAGAAAAGATTCCCGGTGCCCCAAAACGGTCCGACGAGCGAAGTGCATATACTATTTTTTGGTATCAGAGCGACTAAACGCCAATTTTCTGATTCAAGCCGGGAAGAAAAATGGCCGTTTAGTTGCACTGTGCCGAAAATGTAATAGAAATAGTTGCAACTTATCGTTCCTAGTGAGGCAATCCTACAAATCCTCGAACAGCTGCGACTCTTTGATCACAATATATCTTATGGTATAATAATTTCTCTTGCTCTGAAAGTAAGCATAGAGGCTTCGAATTCATGGGTTTCATGTGTGTGCGCCTTGGAAGCTGAATATTCACATCGAATTATTTCTTAGGGAATCGTGTGAAGGCTGCTCGACAATTATACTGACATCTTTGATAGGATTACAGATACACCAACAAGAGGGAGTTCATGACAGTTGTCTATTTTATTCGTTCCATAGTTTTTCGTGCTCTTCTCAAAAAATTATTATTCATGGGTTCATCAGTCACCGTGACTCTAGGAAAGTGCATACATTTTTAACCTTATTAACCAAAAGCAATCGTTCTCTTTCGCGATGACAAGAGAATGGAACAGAATTCCCATTGGAATGAGAAAGGAATATTTCCGGCCTTGCTTCAGAAAGTTTCTGGACATTCATATGTTGAAGCCCAAACAAGAATGAGCTCAAGACAGTTTTGCACGGAATGTTGACCGTGTATGTGAATGCTCTTATGGACTGTGTTAGTCTAAGAAAGTAGGGATTCTATGAAGTAGTCCTAAGAAGGGGTACATATTTTTTGCTCATCGTCCTGTCAAACATTTTTGATTGTGAAAATATCAGGTCTCCCTCATATTTTTACGCATGAAAGTAGTTTTGCATATCTGTCAACTCCTTTTGTACTTCTTGGATATGAAACTCTTTTATTCCACTTTGCCTCGCCCATAGTTCTTCTTCCTTTTTTCCCATTTCTGGGGCAATAATTTTGGCTCACGGTCACATGCTTAAATTACGTGCTCGAGTAGCCGTAAGTGAGCAATCCTTTGCCTGTGTAGTATGTCATCAAGGGACATTGAGAAGGGCGTATAAAGGATGAACCGACGCGTTTGATGAGTGCAGTGCTTGTCCTAGTCTATATAGTCATGACTGAATCCAATGATGAGTTTGTGATTTGTGACAAACTGGCGCCATATTATTCTAATACGAGACACCCATAGGGCTTATATTAGGCCGCTCAGTTCACACGTCCTCGCTATTGCATAGTGCAATTTTTTCCACACGATTTACATCGGTCACCTGAATTCCATCTCTTCTGCATCATGCAGGACTAACATATTTCGGACCAGTGAATGAAAACGTTTTTTGAAAATTTTTTTAACCCTTAGTTATTTTCCTTCCCTTTATGATTATTACTAGTATATGTATGAATCAGATGAGTATCTTCAGAAGTCCTGAGACATAGGGTGCAGTGCAATAATTTGATAGTTAGATAATATAATATGATTTATCAATATGATGAATATGTATGACCGAAGAGTCCTTTAGTAGAAAATAAATAATTGAATTTGAGCAAAAAAAGGCAACTCAAAAATTGAAAAAGACCTCACATGTAAAGTGAGAAATTTGTTCAATACCTGTGAATGATTTGATAGCTCGGGGCAACGTCGTACCACTTTTGAACACTTGATTCCCCTCTCATAGAGGAAACTATAAGCCCTTGACGCGCGCAAGCACTGACGTTCAAAATTGTCTTGAGAGAATCAGCAACCCGTCACAGACAATAACCATTGTCACTGCTTTGTATGGTTTGAAATCACATCCTCCGTCTTAATTCGAGATCGCTGAATGATAATACAAACGTAATATGAGATCACAAGCTCATTACTTAAATCTGCAACTCAAAATTTCAAGAAGGATCAAAAGTTCTTTCGATTTTCAAATAATCAGCGGTATTTGAACCTCTCGACCCTTCCTTTCTTATACGAAAAGAGAGGATTTTTTCGCAGATCACGCGCAGCTGTGATGACCTGTTTTCACCTCTTCCATCCCAATTCTAGAACTGAGTCAAATCATAGGCTACTTAGGCGCTGAAGTCCAGTGTCTTTTAATTAACATCAAAATAATTAGAAAGAAGAGCGCAAAAGCGTGGTTCTTCGATATATACTCGTTCAAATTCATTCAGCTGCGCATTGTGTTTAAGATCAGCGTAAAATGCCTCACAAATTTAGATACATTAAGTAATTTAATTTTATCCCGGAAATGTGGCGTTGAACTGCGTCACATTCTCATTCCGATGAAGATGAGTAGTTCGGCGCGAAACAGACCTACGAAAAAGGGTCATGTCTTAAATTTTTTTCTTGACTTTTCCATTCGATTCTATGGTACAAAATATGAACTTCTCACTACCTATGGGGACCCAAAAAAATTTCTCAGGTACCTTCAACGTACATTACTTTATCTTTCTGAATTATTATCAACAAAAAAGTTTTGGTATTTTTTTCAATAAAATGAATTTTTCTCGATTTCGTTCAAAGATACAGAGATGCAGTTTGCGGCATTCGGAAAGTCTTCAAAAAACCTTTCGAAATCGGTCTTGTGAAGTTGATTTTGATGTCTTGGGTGATTTCATCGGGCAAAAGAGTAAAATACATAGAGGATTAACATTTCTCGAAAACCCAATTTTTTTAAATTCTGCAAATTCGGTATATTATGTAAAATCTTGTGTTCTTTCAGAAAAAAATAGTCCCAAATTCCTTTTTTGCGTTCTAACGCCTATTTTTGCCAATTATCACAAATCCATTTTCTAGGCTTTTGGAAATCGTCTGTTTTCTGCGCATGCGCAGAAACTTGGATCCTTGAAACCAATTCCATTGGAAAGTCACGGAGATTTCCTTCAAAATTACCACCCGCCGAAGTCAATTTCATGCATTTGAGCCAGAGTTGCAACGTTCAAAAGACCACTGGATCTTGATAGTTCCCCAGAGGTGGGTCGGAGGTACTGGAGACAGCAGTAAAAGGAAAATCCACGCCTGCCCCCATTCGATGGCGTCCATCGACGTGTCGCACTCGAGCTGGAGGATCATCTTTTATACGTTGTAGATTCGGTTCAAACGCATGAAATTGACTTCGGCAAGTGGTCATTTTGAAGGAAATTTTCTTGGCTTTCCAATGGAATTGGTTTTAAGGATCCAAATTCCTGCGCATGCGCAGAAAACAGACGATTTCCGAAAGCCTGGAAAATGGATTTGTGATAATTGGCAAAAATAGGTGTTGGAATGCAAAAAAGGAATTCGGGACTTTTTTTTCCTGAAAGAACACAAAATTCTACATAAAATATCAAATTTTCAGAATTTTAAATATTGGGTTTTCGAGAAATTTAATCTTCTATGTTTTTTACTCTTTTGCCCGATAAAATCACCCAAGACATCAAAATCAACTTTACAAGACCGATCTGAATAGGTTTTTCAAAGACCTTTCGAATACCGCAAACCACATCTCTATATCTCTGAACGAATTCGAGAGAAATTCATTTTATTGAAAAAAATACCCTAACTTTTTTGTTGAAAATAATTCAAAAGGATAAAGTCATGTACGTTGAAGGTACCTGGAAAATTTTTTTAGGGCCCCATAGGTAGTGGAATGTTCATATTTTGTACCATAGAATCGATTGAAAAAGTCAAGAAAAAAATTTAAGACATGACCCTTTTTCGTGGGTCAGTTTCGCGAGGAACTACTCAGATATGAAAATGCAGAATTGAAAGCTCGAAAATTTTTGGAAAAAACGATTCGATTTCTCTTAATCTTCACGCTTTGATTCTCCAGAGAATTTAGGCAAAGCCTAGTGATAGACTTCATCATCACTGCTATAACCATCGGAAGATTCTTTAATTTCTAATTTTTCATCTCGAAAATCTGCACGCAGCATATAAAATTATTGCATTGCATCAGAAGCTTCATTTTTCGATACATCTGTGGCTTCAATGATTTTACTCACTATTCAGTATGAAACTGCATTCTAATGTCTACGAACCATCTTATGATCCACTTGCTTCGTTTTCTATACAGACTTTAGAATTTCATTCAAGTATTGGTCGTTCATCCACGGAAAGAGTTATATTTATTGGATGTTTATTATTCGAGCCCCAAACCTCCAATTCTCTTCATCCCAACAAAAACATCAGAATTCAAAATCAAAACATACAGTCCGACACCACAACTCATCTCCATGTAAATATGAGGTATGAAAAAATCCCAGGTACGCCAACTTCTGGATTAGCCTGCGGATTAAATAGGAAGGATGTGAATACTTTCGCTATTTTTTCATTTGACATGCACATTAATCACCCTTTTTACGCAACCTCTTACGCCATGCCGACTCTGTAGCTGTGTCGGTAAACTTTCTAAATCATAGAGAGAGCTTCATCGAGATCTGGATGATGACAAAGATCAGAAATTTTTTCTTATATAAGTACTGAGTGGTGGATTTATTGATTTTCTAAGTAAATTATTGATATCGGGTAACATATATAAGTTGATTATTTGGTCTCATCGATCTTGAAGGACGGTGGGGAACTAAATAAATTCCGAAAATTTGGATGGATTTTCCGACTTTTTGAGACATATAAAGCATAAATTAACTCGCGCACGGATTTAAAAATTCCCACACATCGGTGCCATATGGATAACACGTATAACACGGTAGCGGCGCACGGAACCTGACATTTGAGCTGCACACGGAAACCTGACATTTTGCCACTAAAATTGATCTCACGGCCAAACGATTCAAACTACAGTCTTGAGATTTCGGGGGTTTCATTTAGCCATCAGGTACTTTGAAAAAAGAAAAACTGACTCGGGCCTACGTAATATCGCGTTTAAGGGTCGCACTAGTAGGGCACGAAACTGACCGAAAAATTTAGTAAAACTAGATTTTTGCCGAAAACTACTCAGCAAAGTATAAAAGTCTATTTTTTCGAAACTCTGAGGTATGGAAAAGTTGCGCCTGACGATTTCCTTCAACAATAAATTGGTGCGGAAAAGCCTGAAATGAGGCAAGCCCACTTTTATAGAGGAAAACTGAGGATGTAAAATTTCAAGTAAAATTGGGCCACAAAATGTACGTGTTCGTCATGCACACAAAAAGTGGTCTTTGGGCTCTTATAGCAGTGGAGTTTGATGCTTGATAACATCATATGTGATGTGCCTGCCCGCGAGAATCTCAAACGAGCCCCGCCGCGACGCTTCACACTCACAAAGGTCGAAACAATGGAAAACCACAGGGCACGGAACTGAAATTTTGACCTGTTTTATGATAATAACCTTTTTTGGGTAGCCCTGGATCGAAAAACTAACAATTGCGCCAGAAAGAGCACCAAAAAATACATCAAAAATGACCTTTTAGGTTTTTTTGTCAAGTGTTTTTAGGGTTCGTGCAAGCAGGCACACATTATACCGGAAAAATTTTATCCCAGAATCCCACATAATCCCAGAAAAATTTTAGCACAGCTGTGGAGCTGTGCTAAAATTTTTCTGGATCATGGCATAGTTAGGAACCAGACGGGATTCGAAATATCTTGTATGGAACTTCAAATTCGCCCTTCAACATTTTCCTCTCTGGACAGAGTGTTTGATTATTTTAGCAAACTGTAGCTAGAGAGAAATTTTTTCACAAAACTGAGTTACATCGACAAATGAGGATTAACATGATAGCCAAAGCCAGGCACACCTCTGAATCGAACTTTTCTTCAAAAATATGATAAAAGTAGACGAACGTATAATTTTATCAGAATTTTTGAGGGTTACGTATTTTCAGTACAGCACTAATCAATCCACACTACGCTGCAAAAAGTAATTTGCAGAATGCTTTCTCGTTCCCTATGGATTATTTGGATATTCCAATTCATGAAAAATTGTATCAATTATCATTGTACATAGATTCAAATCCAAATCCAATTTTTGTCGCTCATACATTTATTGCACGAAATAATTGAGCAGAAATCCTGAAATTTTTAGGGACATTGGTAGAAGGGTTTAGGGGAGATAGGATGACAATGAGAAGACAACATGCATACACACATACATATGATCACAAACAAGGTTTAATTTTAAATAATTCACTGACTGTGCTGGGTATTGGGAAATGGATGTATAGGGGTACCATTTGATAGATCTCGGAGAGTAAAATAAGATAGATCAATGTTCATCTAGATAGGGGTGGAGCTAGAGGGTCAAAAAAGGGAATTTCAAGAATTTTTCATGAAAAAATTTGAGGAAGAAAATTAAAATTCATATGGAAAAGATTATTTGTATCAACATGAATCGGCGAATAATCGTCAAAAATGACTGGAAAATGTGTCAAAATTTCAGAGAGATCCATAAAGGCGTAAGGCATATTTCGAGTGACATAGAACGTGAAATATAAAAGTTCGATTTGAAAAAATGAAAATTTTTGTCAAAACTCCGTATCAACCAATCTCTTCAGAACGATCAAGGAATACTTGGACAACAATGAGTGACCGTTTATATTGAGAATCGGAGGTGTTAGAACATTTGGACCAACGGGGTCTGAAAATGGTGTTCAAATTTAGGCAATCAGTTGAACGTGGGAGAGGGAGTATTGAGAGTATAGAGCTGTCAATAAACTGGGCTCATTACTGATCAATTTAGAACAAACCCTCAAAGTTTGAAAAAGATTTATCCATGGGTTCAGGAGATATCGCATGACAAAGAGAAGACAACATACAGACATACATACATACGGACATAAGCAATGTGTGTTTGAAAATATTTCACAAAGAGCGTTGAATTCGAGAAGGGGAATATATAGGGGTATGATTTTATAGATCTCGGCGAGAAGAATAAGATGGACTCACTTTCATTTGTCTATTGTTGGAATTACTGGGTCAAAAATGGGAAATTCGGAAAATTTTTTTGCAAAAATTTCCGCACCGATACAATACTTTCTCTTCGAGAAAGCAAAAAGCGAAAATTCACACGCAAATCACCTAAAAATCGGTGTTTGCGGTCTGCTGTAGGCTCGACTGTAGGCAAAACCATAACGCGTCTCAGCATAAGTGAATAAAGTACGCATTGAATGATCGCAGATACTATATAAAGCCTCTTTTCAGGTACCAATAGCTCTGAATATCCGTGGAACACTGGAGTTACACAAAACTCAAAAGTTTTGCGGAAACCCTCACATGCACTGCAAATGTGCAACTCATCAAATTTCACCCGAAAACAGCCAGAACTCGTCGAGTTCTACTTTGCATCAGCCGGTTACGGTGAAAACACACAAACTGGCTCAAATCAGGAAATCTCTGTTTTGAACCCTTCAATCTCTGCTCAAATCCGATGAGCTGTACTCGTGCACGCGTGGAATCCATATGCATTATTTGTGGACTAAAAGAACTAAATGCTCCTAACCGAGCCGTGAGGAAAGTCGTGACGCACTTTGCCAAAGATCCTGATTTAGTATATTGTGACTAAAGCGCCACTTTCAGTCCCGGCTTCGGTTGGAAAATTAAGGTTTAGATATTTGTGCAAAGAATACTCTATGCCCGCCGCTCGTTAGGCTATTTTTAAGCACGGGGAATTTTTTTTCATTTGTTACACTTGGGGTGGACATATTCTCGTGGCGGGAAACAGCCGGACCATAAGACTGTCCGGCTATTGTGTCGATACAACATACCTGTTTTGCTCGATACTTGCCAGCAGCTGGCATCAGAGCCGGGACTGTAGTGGAGAATGAGGATTTCTATATCAAGTCCAAAAGTAAGACTACTTCTCATAGCAAAGTAACGCCATAACCACCATACTGCAGTACTATGACTTTAAGCTTCCAATGCCCGAAACCATAAATCTACAGTAACACTTTCAATGATCCCACAAACTTTTTGCAATTCTGGATTTCTGATTGGAATCTGATTTTCATCAACTATCGGAACTTCTTTTTCAAACATATTCATATTTGATTAACCGGAATATTTTGAATGGCGCATGTCATAATTTTTCGAGTGTATTGCAATATGTCACGATTTTGGGGGGACAGAATTGACATTTCACCTCATAAATATTTCCACGGCTCTGCAATCAATCATAGACTCTTCAATTTTCGCATAGATTTTATCCAATGCAACCAAACTCAACAAGAAAATGTGTTTCACGAAGCGATATCGCGTGCCAAATGAGGCAACAAGGAGTAGTACAACATGGAGACGGAATCGCGACCGACAATTTTGTACGCCGCTCTGAAAATACGTTTATGTGATGCCTTCGGCTGCAGATTTGAGTTTCTGGTGCTATTGCGCATAGATAGGGGAATGTCTATGAATGATGTAAGGGAAAATTTTATGTGAGCATCTTGAAATGGAGGATTGCCGTACTCATGGACCGTAAGAAATGAGGAAACCCCCCTCCTTCCCCTAAAAACCGGGGACTCTGCTATGCAAGTAATTTTGGAGCTAAACTATCTTCAAAATTTCGGATAATCGTCAAAACACTACGTCCGACCTACTATTACGTGATACACACGTTCTGAGTTTTAGAAAAGGTCGTATTGCACTCCCTCTCGAGATAACCACACGAGGCGCATGTTGGGTACACACCAATTTCGGCCTCCATATTTTCGCAAACGATCTACGTATTCCGCTCATAAATTCGCTCCAAATCAAACTTTTGCAACTTCAAGATACGATCTCTGAGGGTCTTGGAAGAAGAAATCGACTGGGCTGAAGTACGTTGAGATCGGGTAAACCAAAAAATGTTGACACCAGTTTTACTACACGCAATTTCGTTGTCAATTTGTTTAGAGTGCAAACATGAAAAATGCAAACCCTAACTTCATATTTTCTAGGAGATGCAGAAATCATCAACGGGGGTTGGCCCAAATCATCGATTTTCTCAAAATTTCAGATAACAAACGCAAAAAAAATGCGCGAAGGTCAACGAGTGTCTGGTTTTGAGATCGGCATTTGGGTATATGTTGGTAACACGGAACACGTTGGGTACATTTACCTTATTTCAGACAACCAAAATGCTGCAAAATAGTTGACACTCGTATAATACCTGTCAAAATGAAAAATGAAGAGCGTCAGGGAGGGCGGAAACCTATCAAACGTCTGAGTTGAAATTTTTTTCATAATTGTATGACTTTTTTTTTTTTTTTTTAAGTATAGGAAATTTCTATGAAGAGTTGACCCTTTGACGATGTATCAAAATATGGAATAAGGTGTCAAATTCCGTCGTTCAATTCCAAGATCTTGGTGAAGGATTTCATTTTCCAAATTTTCATTAGCTGAAGAAATTTTGTATTTCTGAGTGATTTCCTCACAGTGTTATTATTGATTGGAATAATATGTTCGGTTTTTACTATCCCTTCAGCACTAGATATTGCTCGTTCAATTTTTCGAGATGAAAAGAAATAAAAGATGACTAAATTTTCTTCGTGGTCGTAACTGACGTCAGATACTGAAAATCGAAATTGACTCAGCGGATCAATTATAACTGTGACGGAAGTTGTCTGGTGTCATAAAATTTCTGGTGGAATATTGCAAATTATCTCAAACCTGTCAGTTCGTCGATATTTGAAATGATCTCTTGAATGTCCGATGTCAAATTTTATCAGGGAAAATTTCTGAATGAATGCTTTCGGCACTCAAATCGATGAGTTTTCTCGTGCTTTTAGAACGGTCACTTTAAAATTCTTTTTCAATGGAGCGTATGGCAATTTATACCGATTTACTGACACTATCTATTAAGTATTTTTATTATCAATTAATCCTGGAGGTACTGTCAGTTTCTGCTCTTTTAGGGATACGTGCTCTTGAACAAAGGAAGCGTCCATTTTTGAGCAAGCGGCGATCCTCTGCAAAATCAATATGCCATTCTGTCAATTCCTCACCAATGGACATAGATCTGATACTAATCATGCCGTACCTTCTTGAATATTTTGTTATTTAGATTACACCCGGTGCAGATTGCATTGCGAATAATTTGTAATGTGTTGTATCATGTATCTGCTTGATGTGGGATCTAGAATTAAATGAATGACCAGGGGTTTCGGATTTTTATTTTGATTAGAGCTTACGAATTATATACTATCGCAAAAGTAGAAGCGATGAACCTGGAAATGAGGCTACGTCATTCTTGGTGCAAATCATACTCATAAAGAACATTATGACTGCACCCTCTCTAGCTGAGGATATGATGAAAAATTGAAGGTAGTCACGAAACTCCCCAGCAAATATCGCAGAGTATTCGTCGTTTTCTATTTCTATTGCTTCAACTGGGAAACATTGCACAGGCGCACAAAAAAAAGTTTTCTGATTAGAGTAGGTACAGGTCGTTCCTATCGTATGTTGAGCTGTTGAAAATAGATCCGAACTCAGAACAGCATCTTTCCCTAGCTGTTTTCGAGAAATGGACATTATGGGCTGTAAGAATATCTGAGTACGCGAGTTTTTCACGTTTTAGAGACAAATTGGAACTTTCTACAGCAAAATTGAAAGCGGGAAATTTTTCACCATGAAATTTTACGTCGACAACGTATTCTTTGAGGATTTTTTTATCTTCTAGAAAGCAAAGCCCCTGGGCCGGGTACTTTTGGCCTATACCAAAATGGTGACTATATATCAAAACTAAAAACGGGATCGAATTCTCCATTGAATATTACGCAGATAGAGTATTTCTTGGGAATTTCCAGAAATGCTAGGAGCCAGAGATAAGAAGTAGAGCAAAAACTGCAAAAAAATCACTAAAATTACACAGCACCAATACGCTGATACAAAGCCCGGTATGTGTGATCTTCCGCTCGGATTCCCTTTCAGCTACCCAGAATCGCTGAAAATTTTTACAAAATACAGTTCCAGCATAGAATTTGATTCCGAACCAAGTTCTGACCGTATACCTAGTCGCCATTTCAATCTGGGACGAGGATTCCCCGCCTAGAGAATTGAAGCAGATCTAGAGTTTTTCCACCTTCATGCACTTGCAAGAATCCTTGAAACATATGTTTCGGCGTTAAATCCCGCGCTTAGTTTTGCATCATCAGGTCTCAATTTGCCTCTAAAACAGAAAAACTCATACTCAGATATTTTTGTAACTCATAATTATGGCCATAACTCGAAAGCGGCCAAGAAAACGTGCTACCGTCAACCGAGATAACTTTGGAACAAAAATTGTATTTTTTTCCTCAAACCTCGCGAAATTTTGTACGTCTTACATCAGGAGTGCATTGTACCTGTGGTCAATCGAAAGCTTACAGTTTCAGCTTTCGGTTGCGGTGTTTATGAGGTCCATTCGTACATATCTGGTTGGAGCAATGAGCGCTGAAAGTCGTGTTCCAAAGTTAGACATAGACTGGGGTAACTTTGGAACAGAAACTGTTATCATTATTCATTCGTCAATTAATTCATAAAATAGGTCACGCGATCGATTTTCACCATCAGGAATCGAAAGTTGAGTGTCTTAGCTTTCCATTGACCTATTGTAAGAGTCCATTTGGTTGAATTTAACTCCTACAATCGAGCATAGACGCCTTCAGTATACCTCACTGTCTGCACCACGGCTAACTCTCGAGGAGGAAAATACCTTCACAGTCGGTTTCCGACAAAAACTGCCACAACTTGGCTTCCATGGGTCGAAATGAGACGTACTTTGGCTCATTTTGAAGTTCTCATCAACGGCTACTCAAGTCAGTAGAATTTGACGATGATACAGAAATCGGGAGATGATTTAGAGTACACGGAGAAATGTTCCAAAGTTACCCCGGTTTCTGAAAAAAAAATACGTACTTGTCAGTTCTTACTCTACAAAATCAAATTTGGCTGAGAATACTCCAATGTAACAATGGATTCGTCCAGTTACGTGTACAGGCAAGTGAAATCTAGCTCAGCTACCTCGAATTCGACTTACTCAAGTCGGAACCACACCACTTTTTCCGAGAGACTGTTTATGTTGGGTCGAAAACGCACTTTTGAAGAAGTCAGCTTATAAACGGATTAATAGCTGATGAAGGCCCTCGCGCCAATGCAAAACATTGTTTATGTTTGTCCCAAGTGGAGGGAACCGGTATTGAGGCCTCAGGATCATCTCCCAAGCCAACTGTGCGTGATAACCACTCTTTCATGGGTTGTTCCAAAGTTACCCCCCGTGTTCCAAAGTTACCCCGGTTGACGGTATACTGAATTCAGAATCGTGCTCGGCAACTCAAAATCTTTTTTTTTCTGGGTCTGTTATTAATGTGTATATCGATTCCTCCCAACATCACTAAAAATGCATTTGCATCTGGGTTTTATTCTTTTTCAAATATACCTAGAATAAAATTCCAGATTGTTTCCCCAACCTTTTGTTTAATTTAATAACTGTACTAAAACAATGTGAGCTCGCGTGAGCCACCTGTTTACTGTCGGCGACAATTCATTTTACTTCACAATGGGTCTCCATATCTATTCCGAGAACATGATAAATAATTCACTACTTTATATTTCATGCACCAGTATGACAATGAGCTTGATTTATATATATATGAAATATATGTATAAATATTGATTAATTTTTTCTCCAGATTTACTCGGGCTTCAGTGGTATGATGTGTTCCACTTCTGAAATGTTGTTACCAATGAATACTGAAACATCATTCATATTATGAATCGAGTTTGTACATGGAAAAATAGCTGGATTTTCGTTGTTTGCTTTGAAATTATGTTAAATTTTGGTTGGAAATCCCTCAAATATCTATTAGAGTTAGTCGGTGAATGAATGAATTGTGAATTGATACCATCACGATTGATTGAATTTCTGAACAGAAGTTTCAATCACCTAATTCGAGATTAGAATCTACGAGGATTCTGAGTAATCGAAAACAATCTCCATGAAGCCAAGCTAATAATTATACCCTTTTCCATTATGTTATTTTATGTAGCTCTGGAGCTAATTTCAAATATCATACAGAATAAATCACTCGATATGAAATGTAAGCAAGTTTCCAACGAGAACTCGATCAAAATAAAACAATGAGACGCAAGTGATCCGCGCTTTCAAAATTGTATTGAGACTATGAGAATTGTATCACTGTCGAAATGAGAGAAATTAATAAAATTAGCAATTACGTTTTTGATTCTCGAAATTTTCCATTATATATTACGTTCATGAATAACTCAATGTTGTATGAGACTCATCGAGAATCTTGAGTTTGAGAATTTTTGTTGAAATAGAATGCGGTTGTGAGATGAACCCCTGGTCCAATGAATTGCCACGTTTATTACAACAGAAACATTATTGCTCCATATTATCGTCACGATTTTTATTACTCGTCCATCACACTCGTACATTAAATACTTGACAATGAAGAATTTCAAATCGTTAACAGATTGAACGTAATAGCGATATCAGCGAATTTGTCTCCCTTGAATCATCTGCACATGTTACGAAAAGAGATGGTGAAGCGGAAGGTAGAGAGAGCGTGAAATTTATTACGGATAATCGGTTTATAGACTGATGTGTGATTTATTGGATCGATCGACACAAGTTCCATTGATTCTCCCAATTCTTCGTGTTGGTGATACTAATTGAGCA
Organism: Eretmocerus hayati; assembly: GCA_029851415.1. Classification (NCBI taxonomy): domain Eukaryota; kingdom Metazoa; phylum Arthropoda; class Insecta; order Hymenoptera; family Aphelinidae; genus Eretmocerus; species Eretmocerus hayati. The sequence continues at coordinate 157,186,531 of CM056741.1, forward strand.
TGACTGAACGTCCTAGATAGCGAATTTTTTATCTTTAGACGCAGCACTTGGTCTATGTGATTCGAGTGAGGGATGATTTTGCCGTTGGATGAATAACGTTTACTATTTTAGCTTCATAATGACAATAAAATTGACTGAAATTCGGCAGTGAGTTCATATTTGAGCTCATTACTCCTTGATATCAATTGTCAATACACTAAGGAGCTAAATATTGATTCTGTATATTATATTTCTTAGGCGATCTTTCAAAGTTCCAAATCAATTGTTGATCCGATCAGCAAAAAGATATGTTAAACTTAAAACCTCAATCCATTACTCTATTTGCTCTCTCAATCGAACAAAAGTATCATCTTGCCCATGATAAAATGCTTCAAATTTCCTGAAAGAAACGCTTCTAGAAATAGGTAGGAAGGGCCGAAACCCTTTCATCCCTTCACGGAATACATTTTACAAGAGACCAATTTCGATGGAGATCGGGATGTCAGAGGTTTTTGGAGTCGCTATTCATAAATAGAAGTCAGATTTTGAAATAAATAAATGGCAGATCCAAAATGGCGACATAAGTGCCCAAAAGTTCTTGGATCTGTCTGTGAAATTCTCATAGGACTTTTTGCATCATTGATCACGAAAATGAGGTATGATTTTGAAGGTCCAAAATGAGGAATTCAGAACGGTGGCCAAAATTTCCAAGATTCCTTGGATCTGGCTGAAAAATTATTAGAAAGGTTTTTGGGATTGCTGATTCCAAAAATGGAATCAGGTTTTGAAAATGATATAACGGATTCACGATGAAGACTATGTAAACTATGGCTAAGAGTAGAAATCGTGCTTGTCCGTCCACTTTCTAGGAACGGTTTGTCAACTGATAAGTCGTGGTTATGTAAATATTCAACTCGGTGTAAAATGTCGGGGGCAACGTATTTTTTGTACGTAAACAGCCAATTATGTATGCGATTTCTGACTTTCGTCGTATATTACATCTTCCAGAGGCGTTATTGGATCCATTAAATACTGTGCTCTTCAGAATTTTATGCTCCAATCCATATTCAGCGACACAAATGACCCTAGTATGAAATTTTTCTGGAAAATCGTAGGACTTTTGACTTGTTTGGTTGCTATATTGGAACAACCATTGTGTATTAGCGAAATCTGACTACATTTTTGTGATCAGTGACCTTTAATACCCCAACATAAAATTTTCTAACTACATTCGAGGAGATGTTTGTATTTCGACCGCCATCTTGGATCCGCCATTTTGAATTCCTAAGTTTGACTCCATTCTAGTGATCTCAAAAGAACGACCTCAAAAACCCCTAAGTACTGACTTTTATAAACGGTGTAATTTTTATCGAGAAACGACACATTTTTCTTGTTTGTTTATATATCAAATTCATGATCAAATACCGACTCTGGTGCGATGCCAAACTCGACTCCAAACATCTACATAATCTAGTCTTTGATGAGAATCTAGAAATTGGAAAAAATAGGTTGTTACTGTGCATAGTGTCTACCATACTGCGAAGGGTTATTTTGTGTAAAATCTGTTATTTGACCAAGCGAACACGAATGATTCGTTGATATTTCCCGATTGGAGAGATCCACGTTGATTTCACGAAATGTGTACAGAGTAATCACGAGGCGAATGATATTATCGCTCAGTTGAATCAAGATGTTGGCACAGTTTTGGTTTAATAACAGACCCGAGTAAAATACACTTTGCGTGAAAGCCAACTCTTTTCCACGAAACTTTGATGAAACCTTGTTATTCAAATTATGATGAATAAAAAACATTTTTATTCCAGGGATGAAATGATACAACAAATTAGGGACTTGTGGAATGATCAAGAGCTTGCAAAAGACTCTGAAAAGTGGAAAGGTAGTGCCAAGAATCATCTTATGCTGTATGAGGAAAAGCTGTACCATTTCCTCAAAAAGCTTAATTTTCAAAGCCGTCCGGATAATGTGAACTGGGCCTTTTGGAATGCTGTCATTTATTGCAGTACAATTTATACGACTATTGGTGAGTAATAAATTCAATTAATTAGATTTGAGATGATTCTTTTCTTACTAGAATTATAATAAGAAAAGATCACAAAGCATAAACACATTTGTAAATTTTTCATAATATTAATCCGTAAAGTACTAGTGTTTGATTGAAGAATTGGGAATAATCGAAGCGACTGTAAATGTGCATGATTTCCAACTATTGTATCGTGAATATCATTATCATGGTCAAATCTAACTTAAGCTGAACGAGGTAGCTGCTTTGTCCTCCCCCCTCACCCTCTTGTCATCGTTCGATTTGATACATCATGATCCCATAGTTGGTTATAATAAGAGACCTAATTGGTCTGTGCAGACGTCGATTCTCATTAATACAAACTCAATGGATCGTGTCAGTATGACGACGACTCGTCGTGTGTGCACCATTCATAACTTTCCCTGCATCAAGACTAATTCCTGTTTTCAAGCTGAAAGACATCATATGTGATATTGAGCGTATACTATATCTACTTACCTCAAAAGGCTTTTGATGTAGATGACTACAATGCTCGCGAGTTAGTATCACGGAAGAGATTTTGAGGTATTATATACGTGACATGCAGACACTGCTGTTATATAGTGTGGTTATAATGCGTACACGTACTCGTCGTTTTCAAAAGGGATTTCATACTATGTTTCGTTCTTTAGAGCTTGACTACCCTATATGGTCAAATTCACCTTACACGAGGTAGAATATATGACATTCATTGATAAGCCTTGATCTCTGTATTATATCTATGGATTGAACAGAAATTGTGTTTGAACTGGGGATTAGTTTGAATTGAGCTGATGAGCAAACGTACAGGAAATGCTGTATCTAGTGGATACAAAAGAGGTTGTATACATTGATATATCATCTTGTTAAGGCCATGCGGTAGCGGTACAAGCTAAATTTTGTTCCAAGCATTTTCGAATTTCCTTGGGATTTGGTCTAACTGACGAGGTTGAGCCACACTTGTTATCATCTAACTTGAATGGCTCAACTCGTCGTTTAGCTCAAATCGTGAGAGGATTCGAGAATACTTGGAACAAAAATTTGTGTATTTTTTCGAGTTCTGTACTTGGGAGACCCTCAGGACACGTTCCTGAGGAAATTTCCCGTCATTCGGAAGTTTGATCTGGCATCACGTGGCGTCACACTGGGATCGGGTAGCGTCGCAACGGGATCGTAGGATGTACCAGACGCCCAGTGCTTCCAACTTTTCTGCAATAATTGCGTTGGTAATTAATGATTTGCGCTGAACGTTGAGTTGTTGCGAATAAATCGGACACTAACAATAACTAGACAACTTATCTCAAACTTTGTATCATTAAAATTTTCACATAAGTGGTGAGTGGAACTTTACGGCCGGGCTGCACGGCTACCGCATGCCCTTAAATCATATTGTGGGGGAATCTAAAAAATAAGGAGTGAGCGCGATTGAAGAAGAAGGTTCATTGAAAGACCTATTCAGAGTCAATTTGGCCTATGGACCAAATTCAAACAGAATTTGAATTTGGTCCTGCTCATCCTTGGACATGTGATGAATTGAGTTTTCGTGGTCTTCAAAATGAAGATGCTCAAGTGATTGGTCCACACCCTTTAGAACCACAAATTCATGGGCAGGCCTCATTCATCCTATGCAGCTTGATTCACGCCACTTCACAGTATGCTACTTGATTTTAAAAATCCTCGCACTTTAATTTTCAGTTCAAAACTACGAGTCGTACATCGGCCGAATTTTTTAAAATATCTATAATTCGACGACCTTTTACTGTGGATCGGAAAGGCGAGAAAGTTGAAGGTTTAGGAAAGAAAATGAATGTCTTTGAGGTGTGATTCTAGGTACCTTCAGGATCATTTCTCGGATAATATCGATAAATTTCAGTCAGTATTCTATAATGAAGTCATTTGTTTCGATTTTTTCGTAATAACTCGGGAAGATTGGGTCTTATCGAAAAGCTGAGAACTAATTAATGTCAGATTTTTGAATATCTATAAGAGAATATGCATACATTCATCAAGAAACGTTATCCACCGTAGGTCCTCGGGAAAGTTCAAGAAAAAATACGAGGAATTCGTACATTTCTCAGATATTTTTCTTCCATCTAAGAACCTCGGAGCGGATGTACCCTAATTTGGGTAAATAAGAGCACTTCAACTTTGTGGATCTTTAAAAAGTCTACCAAAAACGATTCCTCATATTTCTCGATGAAACTTATCCCTTTCGAACTGTCGCGGAAAAACTACAAATGAGATAAAAGCCGTGAAAGAGACGGATTTTTAAATTCAATCTATTCATTTATTTATTTATTCATTTATTCATTCATCAACGGATGCAAGACCCTCTCACACGTTTCATGACAGGGGATACTATGGACACTGAGTTCCGATGACAGAATTTTATGATTGACACAGTCAAAAGCGTGACTAGAATCTCCGTAAATCGAATCGATTCGGATATTAGATGGAAGTGCTTGGATGATATCTTCACTATAAACTGCTAAATTACTCTCCGTAAAGCGTTTAGGCATGGATCCAAAATGTCAATCAGAAATGAAGCGTCTCAAATAGGCAATGTAAAAATTCAAAAATTATCTTCATTTCAAAATTCATCTTCCATAGATTTTGATTCTTTTAGAAGAATGATCCTGAAGGTGCCTAGAATTACACCCGACAGGGAATTCTTTTTTCCCCCGTGAATTTCCAACTTTCCCGACAATCCGACCCACCGTGGAATGTGATCAACATGCTTCGAGTTCGACTTAAATTATTTAATAATTCAAATCGCAATTTGAGAACTGTGGAGTATCAAATTTATTCCTCCAAACGCTTTCAGTGTAGGAAACTGATTTGTTAAGAGAGTGGAGGACCAACGTATTTCATAAACTTTAGATGAAAAGAGAATATTCAGGGTAAATTTAAACAATGACGTACGAGCCGGTACAATAGAATTGTGTTTGAAAGAGGCAGAACCAGCATGATGTTTTCCCTCGAATAAACTATGGTGAGGGCTGCCTGCATTTGATGAATTTTCTGTTTCAAAAAGTTTCTTCAACGTTTCAATCTGAATCTCTTTGTGTCGGCCAAAGTCACGTATAGTAGTGGCTCGGTTTCACAGAAAAGCCGTGACAGCATATTTTTTTTCGTTTATAAACAAGATGATTCTTTGATATTTTTCTATCAGATATTTTTATCATGAAAGAGAAATACTTTCGACCTTTTCATCGAACACATACTGAGCTCTATCATCTCGATACATCCGGAAAATGATGAGAAAAATTCAGCCAGTGCACTCAAGTTATAGGCATCAAATTCTACTTTCGTTCAGTTGCATCAGATTTAATTTGTTCGAGAATTTGTTCAATTCAAAGAATGTACTAATTGTGAATATTTTGATTCAAAATAAGGTACTCCCGATCTGGCATTGAATTTGAAATTTGCAAGTGCATCAGGAATTCTGATCCCTGATACAGATACTCAATACTGGTACACTTATATTTATAGCATGCCCCTCTAAAATACCAAATAAAGTGAATAAAAATCCTGGAAATCAAATAAATACGTTATACGAATGTGTTTACCGGCAAAATGATCAACTATCTGTAAAGACCGATTGCTCACCGGAGTGCTTAGAAATAGCATAAACCTTTGGGATTTTCAAAGTTGAACTCTACGAGTCCGAGCAAAAATATGCCCATAGACAAGTTCATTAGATCTTCATGATATTTTGTCTTGATGAGTGTATATTTACCTAGAGCTTTCAGCTGCAGCTCCTTGGATTTTCATCTCGGGTCTTCATCAGCGTGCACAGTTCTGGTGTAGCTATAAATCTCAATCACCTTTCTAAGTGAGTTTCCGTGAAATTCTCACCTTAACAACTTACCGTTATTCCGAAACTTCGTATTTTGACAGCTTGTGACTCTGATTGAGAATAGTTGGCAGTCAGTTGATAATTCGTTTATAGCTATTGATAATAATTCACTACCGAGCAAAAGGAAAGCAATCTTGAGTTCATCATGCAGTACAAATGAGGCAAAAATTTTACATGAATCGTTCTTGGATGAACCTATAAGCTTTGCAAAATGACAGGCGATCCTGAATTTCATATTAAGAATAAATGTGCAAAGTTCGCCGAATTTATACTGTGTAATGAGATCAAGATTGCCACCCTTCTGCTTGGTGATGAAGTTCTGTGAATAGCTTTAAACATCGATTACTTGTAATCGATCGAAATTACTGTGTAATGAGATCAAGATTGCCATCTTTCTGCTTGGTGATGAAGTTTTGTGAATAGCTTTAAACATCGATTAGGTGTGAATCAGTTTTTGGTTTCAACCTCACGAGCCCGGAAACTCATGGAGAAGATGAACAGCCTGAAAATTATTTGTAGAGTACCTGATACACGCGCGCGTACGCTCTCTCTTGAGCTCGGAGTTCGTCCTATGTAGTTGCAGCCACAACAAGGACTGCAGCCACGTTTAAAGGGAAAGTTTCCAAGTTTCAATTTGATACCTAGTAATGGAACAAGAAGAAAAATATACTTATAAGAGCATGGAATTAACGAGAAGAGAAAACGCAGAAACTTGTAAGAATCTTTTACTATCGAAATCACTACCATGTGAATGATTACACAGAATATAGAATCGAATCTTTACTTCGGGCTAATCGATCATTATCTGTGGTTGACAATACTCAAATTTAAATTTTGAACGGTGATATTAAATTTTGGCGGAACAACGCGAAAAATGATCTATTTTCTCAAGAAGTACAGCCTTGCATTGAAGGTTTCACCCCACTCCGGTAGCATGCATCACAAATATTATACGTGCACTGAAAAAAATTTCCTCGAAAAACTTCAACCAACTGGTTGAATGAAAAATTCAACGAGTTTCTTCAACCAATTGGCTGAATTTCCTACTCAATCAGTTGGTGGGAGTTTTTCGGAAGAAAACATTTCATAGTGTGTAATTATCGTATACTAAGAACATGGTATGTGTCACCCGAATTTGATATACGGTTTGGATAGTACATCGTATCGGAAAGGGAATACATCGTATACACGCTTTCGTAACTATGATATAACGATACTTGACATTCCCAATATTTCCCGGTTTGTAACAATTTGGGCTTATGCCGCCAAAAACTCTTCCGAATACATATACACGGGAGTATAGAAGAGTTATCGCGAACCGGGATGCCTTTGGCTACTTTGGAGCTTCTGAGTCCGTATTATAAAGATGGTAAAATTTGCCGACAAAATTTATCGCAGAATTCGCCGGCATAAGTGGACGCTTTGCCGGTAACCTGTAAAAGTTGCCGCTGTTGCTGTAGTTTGCCGGCACGGTTTGCCCTCTTCCTACGGCAAACGCCATCGGCAACGCAAATACGACAAACCGCACCGTCAAACTGCAGCAGCAGTGGGAAATTCCACAGGTTACCGGCAAGTTTGCCGGCAAATTTAGCGGTAGAATTTGCCGGAAAATTTTCCCGTCAAATCAATGTTACGGGCCCTGATCGAATTCTTATTGCGATTTCCCGACCAAACCTAGATGTATCTTAGGTTATCCGACGCGTCTTGACTTCCTCTTCAGACTGTCGTGCTCAGAATTCAATTTGACCGATTTGCATTCTTGACAATTGTAAAAAACATGGCGGCCAAAGTCAACCCGGCATCTGGGGTGATTCTGGCCACCTTTATAGAGCACCGCGAATTTCTTGTACTTTTCAATGCAAAAGCGGGTATCCATTCCTCGAGTCACATTTTTTGTTCATGAATAAGCCCCGAGATGGAACTCGAAAGTTTTATAAAATTATGACGATAAAATTGAGACTTGCCGCACAACGGAATTGCTCCGGGATGGCCAAAGTCACCCAGGCAACCGGATGACCCAAAAAGCAAGCAAAATGACAGCTGGAGCGGTCAAAGTCTGCCGGACGACCTAAGAGATGACAAATTGTCGTTTAAATAGTCGTAGGAAGTGGCAGCTGGGGTGGCCAAAGGGTTTGCTTGAGAATTTTCACTTCATTCTAATGAAAAGACGAGTCGATCAAACTATTTCTACCAGAAATAAGCTGGCATATTTCGAATGTAGAGTTTCTGAGCTTGAGAATGAGTTTCTGAGCGTCCCTCTAGGTGGTATTTAATTAGAGTTAAGTTATCCCGATCAAAGCCACTCCGGTTTACGTTACTCAATCGAATGATCAGTGTTGAGTCATTTTGGACTCTACGCAACGATTTTTGTCCATACAGAAATGCGTTACTGTTTTCGTACTGACGAGTTGGTGGATGATATCGCCGTTATGAACATCTAGTACATTTAGCGTACATCCCTTATGTTGTCTGAGAATATGAGCACGAATGGTGTACCCGTGTAGGCTCTTACGTCCACAATAACCACATTTGAAACGCAGATCCTTTCCACATTCGTAACGGATGTGTTTATAAAAAGACGTTTTGTTCATGTAAGAACGCTCACACCCCTTATTGGTGCACAAGTAACGAACTTTTTGATTTCCTGTTTCTTCACCATCCTCTGCATGGTTCCTCGATTTCTTCCTCTTGATTCTGAGTCTTACTTGATCCCCTCCCAGCTCAGTAGCAGTAGGATTTGTATTCGTTACTTCTTCTGATTCCGACGAAGAAGATGAGTCAAGGTGAATAATCATTTCTGATTGGTCTAATATCACCGGATTTTCGCTTTTGAATGCATTTGAGACTTGCATTTCGGCGCCTACAACAACAAACTTAGTATTAATTTTTGTCTTTTCTCAATAATCAGTTGTCCTTATAACACGGACATACATATGTTCACTTGTTGTCATAATCTTTGAAAGTAAGCAGGAGAAATCAAGGCAATTGCATTGAACGAGATTCAACCACAGAGTAAGGAATAGTCTCCTTTTTAAATTACATCACTGATCCAGAAACTGATGGAAGGATTGAGCTTCAAACCTTGATACGTACTTTCACTCTTGACAGAATGCAACACCCCATCATGTGAATAATTTTCCCCATCAAGTTTGTCCAACGGTACGATCCGATGAAGTTTCAGCAATGGACCGGTGAAAGAGAGGGGATCGCCGAAGACACACTGATCGAAACCTAGAATTAGACAACTCTTTCAGATCCTGAGATTTTCGTGTACAAAAATCGTCAATAGAGAACTGTGTACGTGAAGTGTGAAAAATTGGTTTCGGGAAGAAACAATGTAGAATTATTCGATAGAAAACAGGCTTGGTGTTAACTGCGAGATGAAATATTTATCAGGCGGATGAAAATATTTTTACCTATGAGGAAAGCGATGACAATGAGAAGGCTCGTCGAAGAACTCACCGAACGCTCGATACGATTGATATTCGGATGAAAATTGAGTGAATTTTTAAAGTTTACCACTCGAAAAATAAATATACATACACAGTAGTGTCATTAGTCGTGTATTTCTATGTATGAGCATATACGACTCAGAAAGACACTCATTTCATACATCGAAACTTGTTACGGCAGAGTAATACTTTTCGAGATAAAAATATAGCAACATTCTCCACAACTCTCGGGCGGAGTCCGCGCTCCTAATATATCATTCTCTGACTCGTTCAAAAACGTGAATTTTGACTCAGTTTTCACACGTTCTTCTTCGTTCGACACCCAGGAACCTGACCGTCTATTCAGAATTATCATCCGAGGCATAGACCCGATTATTTTTCGTGAAAAGCTGTAGGTTTTCCAACCTCGAATTAACAAACAATGCAAGCAAATTTCGAGCTCCGAAAAGTTGTCGCGGCAGAGTTGTTCGTGTACATATTGGGACATTTTTGGATAAGTTTGAGATCTGTCAAGATAGATTTGATTAAGATTTGAGCAATGACAACGAGTGAGCGCTATTAACGGGCTGGAGTGAGTTTGGAGGGCAGCGTAGTGCACTGGTTCTCGCGTGAATAAAAGGGACGACGGTTAAGAGGAGCCTGGTACTCATGCTTGAGTCATCATGACGCGTTGAGAACCACTGCATCACGCTGCCCTCCAAACTCAGTTTAGCCTACGTTTTTATTGCTCGAATCTCAATCAAATCTATATTCCTAGAGATCTCGAACTTCTCCAAAAACTTCTCAATATGTACACGAACATCTTTTCGGAGCTCCAAAGTTGGTTCAAAAACCTGAGGCCATCAAAAAAAGGCTGCGTTTCCCTCTGCTCTTTATGAGAAATATTCAGTTCTATACCTCAGATGATAATTCTGAATAGGCTGTCAGGTTCTCGGATGTTCAACGAAGAAGAACGTGCGAAAATGAAGTCAAAATCCATGTTTTTGAGCAAGTCGGGGAGTCGAGGATATATTATGAACGCGGACTCTGCTCCGAGAGCCGTGGAGAATGTTGCTATATTTTTTATCTCGAAAAGTATTATTTTGACGTAAACATTTTCAGTGAAAGAAATGTGTGCTTTTTTGAGACGTATATATGCTCATATTCTTTATTTTTTGATTAGTAAACTTTGGAAATGCATCCGACTCTGATTCTCATCTAACTTTCACCCGTTTCGAGCGCTCGGCGAGTTCTTCGACGAGCCCCCTCAAAGTGAGTTATCGAAATTTCATATGGAAATGCCACAACTGATTTCATTTGTAAATTCTACTCGAGGGGTTGAACGGAATTTCACTGTATACATATTTCGTGACGCTTTTGCGTTGCATTATGGCAGGTTGCATCTCTAAGAGCAGACGTTGATGGTGTCGGTAAACTGATCGCGCGCGGTCTGACTTCTTACAAAAAGAAAGTCGAAGGGGTTTGGGATCTGTATCTGGCTGAGACTGTGAGAATAATTTCCTTTCAGCGCCAAATGATGGAACCCAAAGTTATAGATCCTAACGCTCAAGCGTTTTCGAGTTACAGGCTACAACCCATGCATTGCAGTACATCTATGGCTCAGATCAGTATATTTCGGCAAATCCGTGCGCACGACCCCCGCAGATCTTTCCGCCAATTTTTTACATGGAGCTAGACACCAAAAATAGTACTTTCCCAGAGTTTCAGACCCATAAAGGATGTTTACGCTCACTAGAATTTTTTGAAGTTTGAAAAACGGCTTTTTTAGCGTTTTCTGAAAAAAATCGCCATTTAGACCAGAAACATCAGAGCGAGGCGTGCGAGGTCGCAATTTCTTCGTTTTGACGTCAACTCTTAGAAAAAAAATATGCAAGACTCTCAAAACCGAATGCGTTCAGTCCACGTGACAATACATGAAGTCACTTTTTTTCGATTTTTAGCCCATTTTCAAATGGATGCTATCCCGACGCATCTGAATCTTTTCCCATCTAACTCAACTGGTTTTTTTTGTCTTGAAAAACCCTACAATTTGCGCTTTTGCACATCCAAATCGGATAATTTTGGCCCGAGTTATGTCCATTAGAAGATGGTGAGTTATCGAACAATGACCAATTTGTCAAGTTCGCCAAATCTATCGCCCTCCACCAATCGACTTAAAACTTGACACAGATGTTCTTTCAAGTGTCCCAAACATGTGGAAAAAATTTCGCGCTGTGTTTCGGCCTTCCGCTGGACCTATGAATTGTACAAACACCCTCAGTTGTGCAGATTTTCATGTAATTTTTGAAGCGGTTGCCGCTTTCTTCCTGCGCATGCGCACATCTGTGCAGCTCCGGGATTCTTCTCAATTGATAGCTCTTGCAATTTCCATCAAAATGACTTCCTAACAAAGTCTTTTTGATGCAACTGCACCAGAAACCCAGCTATTTTGGCAGAAAGAGATCACCACTACCCAAATGGCAAGCCTCGGCCACTTCTTGTCAACCTGGAAACCAGTGAGTTGGGATACTTTCCGCACTTCGAGTTTTTTCCTGGCTTAGAATAGCTAGATCTCTGGTTCAGTTGCATCAAAAAGAATTTGTCAAGGGGTCATTTTGTAGGAAATTGCAAGGGCTATCACTTGAAAACACTCCCAAAACAGTAGAGATGTGCGCATGCGCAGGAAGAGAGCGGTAACCGCTTCAAAAATTACACGAAGATCCGCAAAATTGAGGGTGTTTGTAAAATTCAGAGGTCGAACGGAAGGCCGAAACACAGCGCGAAATTTTTTCCACATGTTTGGGACACTTGGAAGAACATCTGTGTCAAGTTTTAAGTCGATTGGTGGAGGGCGATAGATTTGGCGAGCTTGACAAATTGGTTATTTTTCGATAACTCACCATCTTCTAATGGACATAACTCGGGCCAAAATCATCCGATTTGGACAGGCAAAAGCGCAAATTGTAGGGTTTTTCAAAACAAAAAAACTAGTTAAGTGAGATGGGAACAGATTCAGATGCGTCGGAACAGCATCCATTTGAAAATGGGCTAAAAATCGAAAAAAGTGACTTTATGTATTGTCGTGTGGACTGAACGCATTCGGTTTTGAGAGTCTTGCATATTTTTTCTCTAAAGGTTGACGTGAAAACGAAGAAAATGCGACCTCGCACGCTTCGCTACGATGTTTCTGGTCTAAATGGCGATTTTTTTTAGAAAACGCTAAAAAAAGCCGTTTTTCAAACTTCAAAAATTCTAGTTAGCGTAAAAAATCCTTTATGGGTCTGAAACTCTGGGAAAGTACTATTTTTGACGCCTAGCTTCATGTAAAAAACTGACGGAAAGATCCGCGGGGGTCGTGCGGGCGGATTTGTCGAAATATACTGACCCTATATATGCCATTTTTCACATATTTAGATATACTGTAATGCATAGGTTCTAGTCTGTAGTTCTAAAACCCTCGAGCATTAGAATTTGCAGCTTTGTGTATCGTCTTTTGGTTCTCAAAGATGATTCCCAAAGTTTCAGCCATATCCAGGTCCCAAACTCCTTGGACTTTCCTTGTTAGATGAGAGCCGAAAGGAAATTCGGTCCAAAATTGTTGATCAATAAGATTCGAAGCTCAAAAGTACTCAGTATATCAAAGAGAATCTTCAGTGAACGCAAAATTGAGAGGGGCTTTTGTGTTAACACGTCATGAGTTTGAAACGTTATCTACCTTCGTGACTTTTCTCTGCATATTTTCCTACGGCATCGCGTTAACGCCGCTCAAATAGCTCGCTAGTTTGGAATCTGAATGAGGCATAATTTGATGTCAACTTTTCCTCTATTCGACAAAATGGTTTTTATTTGCTCTTATGAAATTTTTCTGCACTCTTCCTCCTTCGACTTGCGTCTAGATGTCTTTTTTGAGTAAATATAATATTTTTTAAAGGTATTTTCATGTCTTGTTCTGTTTTTCTACCATAAGATAAATTCTCAGCAGAAAATTGAATAAATTTGGGATCAGACAAGGGACTGCGAAGTCTAGAATGATAATACTATATCATCGTGTCTCTTACCATTTTAACGGTACTTTTATTGCACGTATAAGCAGTTTCAAAAGTGTTAGATCATGATCCCTTTTTTGCACAGGCGTAGCAAAGGGTGGTCATTTTATTTGGAGCCATACTCATTTTTCACTCAACACCGGAGAGCCACAAAGAACTATTCCATATAAAATTCAACTATGAAGGAAAATATGAGGAGGCAGATTTTTTGTTCGTCGGTCTTTCTGCTCGCAAATTCTTTATATGATTTTGAACTACATTTTGTACGTGAGAACTTTCTAAAAATCTTTTCGAAGAGTTAATGTAATTGAATAGCTCTAATTATTGAGCGACCGAATTCATCTGTCGTTTTGAGTTGGTCCCTGATTTGAGATCCTATCTTATAATCTAAGAATGATCAGATCAAAAGCTGGTTGTTGCTGATTTCATTTATTATAAATTATAATCCTTATCGTGAACGAAATGTACAAATTATTTCTTTCGAGGATTATAGAGTCACATTTTATGTTAATTAGACCAAAGGTGATCAAAAGCTCAAAATCAATATGAAACATCTTCGTATAACAAATTTTATAAACACTAACTTACTTAGTTTATAAATATTTTTTAACTACAAATTTGTCATATGCTTCATTTAAGGCGATGCGGTCACCGTGCAAGCTGAAATTCATTCCCAACTTTCTCCGGCTCTGTTGCGATTTGGGCTAAACGACGAGCGCACAAATATTTGTTATCATCTAACTTAGATTTGTTCGCTCTTCGTTGAGCCTAAATTGCAATAGAATCGGAAAAAGTTGGGAATGAAAATGTGCGTATATCATAGGTTAGAAGGTTCCCGTGGCCGAGTTATTCCCACTTTTCTCCGATTCTCTTATGATTTGGACTAAGCGACGGATTGAGGAATACAAGTTGGACAATAACAAATATCCGACAACTCGTCTCACACTTCCAATCATCAAACTTTTTATGTAAGGTGTATTTTCGAGGTCCATGGTCGCGGTGTACGGTGACCGCATCGCCTTAGATGTAATATAACAGTAAGAAGGCAAAGTTTGGTCGCAACTAACGAGATAATCATCAAAAGATACATTATACGTATACATTATGCCGTTTCAGATACCAACATTCACTTCGCATTGAATCAGACTAAAGACTCCAATTCATGAAATATAATTCAGTTGCTCCTTATTCTAAAATATCCTCCTAAAATTGCAACTCCATGGCTGATGGTCTTCTATTATACAAACTCAGTTTTCACGAAAAGCTGTGGTGAAATTACCCAATTTTTCAACTGACCTCTATAGTTACCTTCCAATTAGTCTCAAAGTATAGGTTCCTGTACGGATCTTGGCTTGAAATCGTAGGATCTGTTTCCGTTATGAGTATCGAGAACAAGAGGCTTCATGTTCTTGTGTTTTACACTTATATGTGTAATAATTTTACTTGAACGCCGGTTGCCATAATCGCAATAGCCACATTTGAAACGTGGTGCCTTGCCACATTCGTACTCGATATGGTTACGAAGATGATATTTGGTCGAATATGAATGATTGCATCCCTTATTTGTACAATAAAAACGGTTTGGTCCAGTAGATCTTCTTGCATTCCAGTTGGCATCGGTATCCGAAGGAAATTCGTGACCTTGATCCACCAGATCTACCAATTCAAATTCTTGGGGTACGGATTCGTTATAACTCCTGACGTCTACAGCTAGAAATCGGAATTTGAATCAACTTTGGCAATATGTGATTGAATATTCTCGGAAAATTAGGAAATTCTTTAGCAACAATTGAGATACTTTTTTAAAGGCGAGCGAGAACTGTGTAAAATTGTTTAAGATGAACTCTTGGAATTGTTTGAGCAACCTCCTAGTACTCGAGGATGTACAGATCTAAGTATGAAATGTCCGTTGATTTATAATAAAATGAATCAATGAAATAAAAATGAACGATTATCTAGATCTCGTAGTCGAGGCTGAGCCAATTTCACAGTTTTTGAGGATAATAATCGAGTAGACAAATCAAATTCTGTTACAGCAATGATAATCAAGGCTGAATGATATATCTTCCGAAAACCTTCAAAAATGCGTAAAAAATTGATTGAGTGTACGTACTTGGATCTTCTTGACGACTCCATTCATCTTCGTTCAATGGGTCAATGACCCTATCAACGGAAGAAATAGCTTCTGCGAGTACCATTGACGGAATAAATACTGGAGAATATCCTGAGATTGTATTAGACCCTGAAATCAGGGAGGAAGTCGTTGTAGAGCATAACATTCTGAAAAGTTTCGTAATTCAAGAGTCACAACCAATGAAAGTTATCATCCCTACATTCCGTGGAAGAGATGGAGAGATGCGAGTTGTTCATCGTTGGGAAGTGAATCACGTGGGGCGAGGCAAGTTCTGTGCTTTGTTCAATGAATTAATTCAGAGGAAATGTAACAGATATAAATTTTTCTCGAAAAAGGCTATTGATATGAGGAATTTTTTGAAGTACACATGAGAAATGAAGAATTCGTGATGCTAGGTGTGTCCGATTGGTTGATGGCCGTGTCAAAATTATTACTTTTATAAAGATACTTCGAGAAACTGGATCCACCCTCATCGTATGTTGTGTAAATTTGCGTCCAAAAATAATATAAGATCCAAATGCGACTTTGACTTGTGTTAAGGTGCACCGACAGGATAGACTGTGATATACGATATGAAGAAGGCATGAGAAATGATACCAAAAACGAATTTTTTACGAAAATAAAGAATTGTGTCTAGCTTTTCTCTCCATCAACGGTTAGTTCCCAAATTGTATTTTCAGGATCTCGCTTCATCTTACTCGGAAAAGAAAAACTATGATACTATCTCGCAAAGCTTACTCTCTATGTTGTTGTATCTCAAAAATTTCTTTTACCATCTATACAAGTACAAGACTCGGAGCACGTTTCTGAAATTTGTGACATTAATTAATGATTTGTTGCTCATTTTTATCAAAACGCGCGGTAGCGCCTTGCTGGCGAGTGTATATAGAAGAAAAACTCGCAGCGCTGATCGACATTTTCTACGAAAAATGAATTCTAAGCTTCTGGAACGTGGGAGACTGACGAGTGTTTAGTAACTTGGAAGAAAAGAAAATCACTAATGAGAAAATTTCAAAAATTTCTCACAGATATGTGTTTCAATCAATATCCTAACTCAATAGTACGTCGTATAACTCGGTGTGAATTGCTTAGAGGACATATTTTCTTGTCCGAGTCACTTTTTGGAATGATAAAACTACTGGCAACCCACGTGAAACGTGAACCTGAATCGAGACCTGAATTAATTCTTGATATAGCAATGTCTTGAAAATATTTCACTCATGCTCTGATGATCAAAGCCAGTTTTGGATATCAGCCGATAGCTATTGCGCATGGCCTTTAGTTAAGTTTCATCGCATAACGCATTGCACTGCAGATATGTCATGATACTACGTAGTCAACTGACAACATTCGTCTTCAAAGACGTTTAGTGTCCCTCGATGCTGAATAAAGTATAAAGATTCTGGATACAGGATTGAGGCAAATACTTAACTCAGTAATATTCTCGGAAATATTTATTCATCACTTTCATGTCCTCCAATTTACAGGTTCTACAACTCTTACAATATATACACGTGTGCAGAGTAGAATGAATTGAAAATACATATACTAAGATTAGATGAAATGAGCTGTATCTCAATAGATAGACATATAGATAGAGAATATTCACCATCTACGTTTACAGATACTAACCACTAATACTATCAATATGTATATTACCAGTAGATATTCAAGCAGAAATCAAAGTCATAATTCTATTTGATTAATATCTTACACAAATATTATGCATAAAAGATTTCACGCTTACTCATTTCAAGATTTTTTTTCAAGTGTTCCTATGCAGAACATTCATATTTAAAAAATCTAAAATTTCACCATCGTTACTTTAGAAGAATTGATTTGATTCCAATAGGATGTGTGACCTTTTGGTCGTCCGAGCAGAGCTATAATAAAACTAATTGCGCACAAACATTTGTTAAATTCACAAATGCGAGTTAGAACTTTTGAACCTGGCTTATGAAGTTCCATTCAGTCATTTGTAGTCCAACTCATGACTTTAAAAAATACCCCGGGCTTGAGGGCGAGACGCCCTCACGACGTTTGAGGATGGGCAGGAATGGACTCATTAAGGTGACGATCTTAGTACGAAATAACCGTCTATATTGGCGCCGTATCAAGCTATAATATTCGTGGACGTTCATCCTCTCGAGAGGCGATTCACTCAGCCGTATACACAATGAGAATTAGCGTCGAACTATAATCAAAGGTTGGAGCAGCATGCTCGCTGAGGAGTGGACGAAGGACATAACGTGCCATGTATGAAGACGCGACAGAAAACTGTCTCTAATTCAATAACACAGGGAAAGGAACCTTTTTCAGGGACCGATTGCTATATAAACCTACGCAATCGTACGCAGAATCCAGGGATTACGCCAATTTTCTCCGGGCACCTTCAAAAAAGAAAATCGAGAAACATTTTCCTCGAAGCCAGATTTCAATTTTTGGTTTCGTCTTCGAGGCCACCGTGGCATAGTGGATAAGTCATCGGACTCCCACGCAGGAGTCCTACGTTCGAATCCCGGTCAGGGCACCGTTGACATATTTTCTCATGTGCCTTTTTTCGACGGTCTCGTGGTACGGATTCCACCTGAAACTGTACTTAGATCCTTCAAACCGAGATATAAATCGGTAGTTAGCTGTATGCTAACGCGCTAGTTGAGCGTATCTCGACTCCACGCACATGAATGCCGTCTCGGTGGGGCCTACCGGCGGAACTAGACGTAAAACTCAAACCAAAGTTCTTTTTCCTGACCTCGTTTTCAGAAACAGGAGGAAAACTCACGTCCAGATATGGAATCGTCAGGATTATCATCAGGGTAAAGATCTTGACCTAGTACTCAGGGTGACTCTCGAAATCGGGAACTCAATGTCGCACTTGTGATGGATAACTCAAGGTTCCACTGGGGATCGAGAACTCAAAGTGGCACACTCGACCTGTTACCCAACGAGGCAGTAGTGATCGAGAACTCAAAAGAGCTCACGTAATCGGGAACTCAATGTGGCACTCGTGATCGAGAGTTTGATGTGTCACTCGTGAGAGAGAACTGTGGGCCCCACTCGGGATCGAGAGCTGGATGTGGCACTCGTAATCGAGAACTCAGTATGGCACACGTGATCGTCAACTCAAAAAGGCACTCATGATCGAGAATTCAGAGTGGCACTCGTGACCGAGAATTCGAAGTAGCACACGTGATCGGGGGCTCGAAAAGGCATTCGTGATCGTTGATTCAAAGTGGCACAACCGATCGGGACCACAGAGAGGCACAGCGATCGAGAACCTAATGTGGCTCTCATGATCGAGAATTCAAAGTATCGCTTATGGTAGGGAGTTCCTGATCGAGTGTGCCACTCCGACTTCCCGATCACGAATGCCACCTCAAGTTTTCGATCATGCGTGCCACCTCGAGTTCTCAATGACGAGTGCCTTTGTGAGTTCTCGACCACGAATGCCACTCAACCCATAACCCATAACCCATACCCCATGACTGAGTTGTCGATCGTGGGCGCCACATTGAGTTCTTGATTATTAGTGCCTCACTGGGTTTTTGATTACGTGTGCCACTTTTAGTCTTCGATCACGAATGCCACTCGAGCTCTCGATCACGAGTGTCACCCCGAACACTGGATCAGGATCTCCACCCTGAATCAAAATTTTGGAAAGTTCACATTTGGACGTAAAATTCGCTCTTCTTTGTGAAACCGAGGTCAACAATTTTAAATCTGACTTGGATAGAAAATTTCTCGATTTTCTCGAAAAATTGGAAGTATCTGGGAAAAACTGAAGTCATTTTCGGAATCTGCGCACGGTGGCACGTATTATTTTGTAGGCCCGGTCTTTAAGAAAGAATCACTTCTTGTTAGCCTGTGTAATTTTTCGGGAAGTGTCCGGACAGCATGGCGTACTGCCACCTGCGACGGCGTCGGAATAATGACCGTTAGGACTGTTCTTGATCGAGGCGCAGCTCCCTTTTTCATGCTAATCAAACCATGCGACGGCCATTGCGCAGGATGCGCTCCTCGCAATTGCCACAACAGACCTAGATGAGATTCTACATTGATTCGACCGATTGCAGGGCCCGGTTTCCAGGACCTCGCTTGTTCTTGTTTATGAGCCACGGTGGCCTCCGGCCTCGCAAAATTCACAACCTACCGGTGGTCTTCACGATTTCAAAGTTTCTAATCAACAAATGAAAATTGATTATATTGTTTGCTCGTTGAGCATCTGTTTTCTGACTCATCAAAGAATTACTGGCATTAATGAATAAAGATCCATAATTCATATTATTGATAATATCTATCTAGTTGCGGGAATAAATGTAACGAGAAATGAAGGCTGCATTTCTCAAAAACATCATCCTGGTTATTTTTCCTAAGTGACAGTGACTTTCATTGCAGTAGGATCATTTATGTCTCGAAGTACATATGTTCTCAAAAATTTGAAGGTTCCCAACTTTTGAATTTTCAAAAGTTTCAGTTTGTCCATCTCAGTCATATTTAAAGTCCATCGTAGAAAGTAGTGAGAGTAAGTGGAGGTCTAGAAATTACAGTTTCTTGTAAGTTATAAGGTTGTTCTTGCAGTTTCAACAAGTTTCGTCCAATGGAGTATAATTTTGTACTCATCAGGTTGATATCACTAACCCAAACAGTTATTGGAGATACTGTGACCGAATTTCGTTCAAGCATATTCAAGCAGTCTGTCATTATCGTGAGTATCAAGGACAAGGAATTTTTTGTTTTTATGACTCTTTGCATTATGTGTACGCAATCTACTCACGCGATGGTTCCAGCAATCACAATAACCGCATTTAAAGCGTGGTTTAGCCTTACCACACTCGTGTTTCATATGATTTAGGAGATGATCTCTTCTTTTATACGAACGATGACATCCTTCATTGGTACAGTAGTGACGAGATGTATTCAAATGGTGAACAGGCTGGCTTATCGTCTCTGCCAACTCAAAATGCTGGGGTTCGATCTCGTTTTGATTCTCGACGACTGAAAATATGAGAAGGATTGGTGGTAGGCAGAGTAATGCTGGGATCAGATAGTTCATGAGGAAACGAGAGAGTGAGATGATTTTGATTTTTGAGTCTGCTTTGGTCAGAAGGGCTTGGAAAAACTATTCAAAATCAACTCGTGTAGAGACTGTTATAATCAATGATTTCGAGCTCTAAACAAAAGATTCCAGCAACATACTATCACTCAACTAGATTGCAATTCTGATTTTGGGTTTAAAATGTACAGATTCCAAATGACAAATGATTCATACAGATCTGAATGCCATTATCAAAGAAATTATCAGAATTAGTCCTACTGACGGAGTTTTAAATGATCAATACCTCGTCGAAAAGTTTTCTTGCTGTCATGCATTTTATTCTTTTAGTAATGAAGCGCAAGAATGAGTTGATGAGAGGATTTATATCAAAATTATCTCGGGAGTGAATTTTTTGATGCTCACATAATAACGTTTTTCCATAAACCGAGAGCATATTTGGCAAAATATATGGAAATTAAGTTACATACTCGCATGGTAACCCAGGCCCAGTCCACCATCATTAAGTGGATCTTGCTCGTTAAAAGCTTCGAGAAGAATTGTTTCTTGCGATTCCATTTGTGAATGGTGGGTTTCCGGTAGATATTTTATAACCATGCTCGGGCCTGCAATGATAAAATTAATTTTTTTTTTTTCATATCGCACTGTGAGGGCATTAGAATGAAGAAAGATGCTATAATTTAAGAGAAACCATTCAACCACATAGCACAACGAGATCTAGTAACAAACCTGTTTTCACATGGAACCGAAGATATAATAAGAAATATGTTATCTATTATGATAAGGATTCTCAAGATACAGAAGATTTAACTAGGAATGGGATTTGCAACAATTGATTACCAAATTCACCAAGTGATTTGTCTTTCGTCTTTGTGGTATTGTTTGAAATAAATTATTGGTTCTCTGAGTCAATATAACCTGCTACATCTCAGTCAGGTCGATCGGATACCTTTCAATCAATATGATGTATTAGATACTCTGATGAAAGTTCAATTCAGCAATTTCTTTCGCAGTACCTTGTACATTTTCAAATTGATCCAGAGCAATGCGATGCCACAAAAGAATCTCATAGTGTCAAACATTTTTTGAAACCCTTACATCGGGATTTGATTTTAGAACAACATTTCTAAGCGGTTTTAACCCTGAAAAATATACATAAACTACTTCGAGACCTTTACCTACATTCGGAAAGTGATTCTACTTCTTTTTTTTAGCAAGAAGAGACAAAGTCGTTAATCTTTGAGATTATATGTTGGGTTTCACGCTGAAAATTATGATGAAAGAATGTTTAAGCTACTTTCTGACCATTTCCAATCATTGGCACTTTACTAAAAATCTCACAATACAGTTTGCCGTCTGCAGAAGGTCATTTGTAGTATATTATTTTGGCGATCGAACGTATCGTTACTGAATCATTGAATGATTGGGAGATTTCTATTAACTATATAATGTACATCATCATATTCTGACATAGTTGGGCAAATTTATCTCCATGATATTGCTACTTTTAACTTAATCTATGCTCCAATAGGTAAGATGTATTCTTAGCCATCTATCTAGCGATTTCATGTTCTCATCAAATTGCAGTGACTAAATACTAAACCCAATAGTTTCGATCAAATACCAGAAGAACCGTGTGTTTTGAGTAGAAGTTTGAGAGGTGATATTTCGGTCGGTTTGTTGAAAATTCACACAAGAGTACTTCATATACTTTTCAACGGAAAGAATTCCTATTGAGCAACAATTGCAAAAGAGTTGAAAAAAAAAAAATTGGAAGAAGTATGAATTTACGGAAAAAATGTCTGTAGTATGTACTAAGTATGACTGAAGTGATAGTTTATATGAGCGAGCCCACGAGAGAAACTGCAAAAACCCTCTTGGAGCATTCATAAGCTACTCATAATACGTTCATAACTACATTTTCTCGATAGCATGAGTCCTATCTAAGTTCTGGGGTTACCATCAGGAAGGCAAAGGACATTTTCCCGACTTTTCATGAGAGCGACCCAATGTAGACTTTTATTTCTTCAAAACCCACGCTCGAGAGGTCAGCAACCAATTCTGATTGGCTTAGATTTGGTTGTAAAATCTCGGATTCTAATCTTTCAAGAATCATCGTGAGAGGTTTTCATAATATTATATCTCAAGTGCAAATTGGCTTCGCAAATAATTTATTAATCGAGTCTTATCAGCTAATCTCAAAAAATACAGTATACAGATTCAGAAAACCAATAGCAACCAAAGGGCTTATTCGAATAAACTTACTTCTACTTATGTCTACATAAAATATCAGAGAGACCCCATCGTCCATAATTATCGTAATTCCATTGATTGTAAAATATAATTTACATTCTACACAACTAAGGGATTGGAAATTCTACCGGACCCTTAGTTGAATATTTCCATGGCCCTTCTTTATACTAAAGGAGAAACTTTCTCAACCGAACTTTAAGAGGCCCGATGAGGAATCTGTGTCGGAGAATCTCCATGAAGAATTTTTGATGAATGCATGTTTTTTTTTAAAAAGAGAATTTCTCTGTCGGCAGTCAGGGTACGGAATTTGCGATTTGACTGACAAGGGGAGGACCAGGTGTCCGGGTCACCAATCTTGGCCAATTTTTTTTACAGTTTTGTATCGTCCAGGGTATGAAGAATTCAGAGTAACTTCGTCAACTATCTCCGTGCTTGTATTTTTGAACAGGAAACCCATTTGACAGAGTTACTCTGAATTCTTCGTATTCTAGGTGGTATAGAACCGTGAAAAAAATTTGGACATGATTGAATATCCGGACACCTGGTCCTCCCCTTGTAAGTCATCACGGTAACCGACGGATAACTGCTACATCTGCTACAATCAGGTGTAGTCATGTATTTGAGATCACCTCAAGTTTCAGTGAGAGAATTATTTCCCAAATCAGGAGCATGAATCTTGGATTTGTCAGGTTCTGACGAATAATTTACATCGAGGCAGATTCATTTCAATAAGGTACTTCTCTCAGACTGTTAACCTTGAACTCATTCATTCAACTTAATTCATTCACGTTTGCGAGTTAAATTTTAGATTCACTGATTTATTTGTTTCGACGATTCGTCACCATCGCGATTACTTAAAATAATAATTTTGCAACCAGAATGCTTTTTAGTGGTGTGCCTGCGTATGTTGTAAGTCCGATGGTTTTTGTATTGACAATAGCCACACTTGTATCGAGGAATCTTTCCGCAATAATATCTAACATGGGTGTCACGAGCTGATTCGGAATTATATAATTTCTTGCAGCCTTCATTTGGGCATGGAAGACTCGGTTTGACATAGGTTTTAATTTTACCAACGCTTGAATTAGTACTAGGATTATTTTTCATTTTCTGAAGAAGCATCGATCTCTTCATCCAGCGAGATTTGCGAACGGTAATCCTTGTGACTGGAAACGGTACCGTTTGTTTCGAATCAAATTCACCATGAGTGTGCGGAAGATGATCCTTGGCTACTGAAATTAAAATAAACTTCCATCATTCTTGGAGTTGCTTGAGATGAGAGTAGGATTAGCTCACTCATTCGAGATTCGACTTCCAAGGTTCGGGAAAACTTTCTGATGCGAAATGAGTCCAACTAGTCTAACTAGAAAGAATAACTAGTTGCAAATTGACAAAAAATGCATGAAAGCATGCAAGAATTTATTGTTACAAGAACTTGTTGCTGCCATCGCTAGAGACATATCAAAGTTTTCTCGGATTTTTACAATAATACAGTACCTTTCATAAATAATGGATCAAGTACGGTCTCACTAAAACAGTGATATTTCCAATATACTTTGTCGTACGGGAATTTTGAAAAAAGCATCTGGAAGATCACAAAAAAATCTATCGATTCGTGTGTTTAAAACATTCATTGTGTCCTTTTTGATCGACCGTAGTCAACGATGAAAATCTAAAAAATTTCTCCTTCAATCAATCACCTACAACTTTGGCGGGAGTGATCGGATCACAAAAATTCTTACGGGATCTTGTAGATCTTTTCAAAACCTACAATTTCTTTTTCTTAAAGTTCTCTCTACGGCGTTTCGTGTCCGAGTAACGAGTTTGGAAAGAAAACTTTGTATTACATGGACTGTTATGGAGCTACCGTGGCTGGCGCCTGTTTCGTCTCGCCTTGCTCTATTCTAGCGCAAAAATTCATCAAAAAAATATCATGGCACATGATTTCGACGTAAAATGATCTCATCTTTCAGAATATTTGATCAAATTTTGTCTTGAATGTGATCTATGGGGACAAAACATGAAATGAATCAATTTTCCCAATAAAATTTGAGAAATCGGGGTTCCCTCCAATCTAAGACAAAATCGAATCAAATATTCTGAAAGAGATCATTTAACGTCGAAATCATGTGCAGTTAGACGATTTTGATGAATTTTTGCGCTAGAGTAAAGCAAGGCGAGACGAAACAGGCGCCAGCTTCGATAGCTCCATAAGCAGTCCATATAATACAAAGTTTTCTTTCGGAGCTCGTAAGTCAGACGGGAAGGGTCGCACAAAAATTTTACAAGGGACAAAATTTTTAGATTTTTAAACGATCTACAAGAATCCGTGCGAATTTTTGTGATCCAATCACTCCCGCCAAAGTTGTAGGTGATTGATTGAAGGAGAAATTTTTTAGATTTTCATCGTTGACTACGGGCGATCAAAAAGGACGCAATGAATGTTTTAAACACATGAATTGATAGATTTTTTGTGATCTTCCAGATGCTTTTTTCAAAATTCTCGTACGACAAAGTATATTGGAAATATCACTGTTTTAGTGAGGCCCTACTTGATCCATTATTTATGAAAGGTACTGTATATTTAACCAAATACGAAAGGAATGAAAATGTATAAATGTATGAAATAAGAAATTTTTCGCATCAAATTATGATAAATAAAATATGAAAAACTACAAGGATTTGATTCGTAAGATATTCGTGCTAGACCGATAAATCACCAATGTAACTCTCAACGGCGATTTATCTGATGATTCTTTGTAGACGAAGACACGGTCTACGGGGAATGAGCTAACTGTACGAAAAACAGTCAAATTTACCGCCTGCTGGGCTTACCTGTCTTGGAGTGGAAATGAGTTGTATCGTCAGCCAATGGATCCGTTTCTTCACAAGTGTCATTTGATACTATTCCTTGGGGTGCCAGTGATGTGGTGATTATAACGGGTATCTGGTCCTTGTCAAATTCAGTTGAACCTGCAGAGCAAACGTTGATTGTGTTAGCGTTAGTAAAATTTTTGCTCTGGCTCGTACAAATCTCACGAATGTACTTCAATGAGAATCTATCATCACGATTAGGAGTCGTGAATTCCGCAGCCGGATTGTGAAACCGAGCCTAAAATCTCAGTATAGAATTGTGACGATGCTGATTTCATAATTCAAACATACATCAGCTGAAAGTTTTCTCTAGATTTTAGTTCGCTCTAGGTTTTTTTGTATAGTAGTTGTCCCAGAAAGAAAATCTGAGAGAATCCGAGTAATTTTGCGTACTACGCAAGGCAAAATGAGTTACATGACTTGACAAATTTCATGAAAATCTTCATAATTTTTTGTTTTTCTTTAGCATGTAAAATTTTCATAACATTGGTTCATATTGATGTGAGAGCTCAAATGGAACGTAGAGAATGTCTTGAAGAAATTGAAATTGTCATAATATTTGTTTTAGTTAGTCTGCCGTGAAAATTGATGTTGTAACGCTCAAAGTAACAAGTCACTTGAGTGGAGAAAGGTAAAAAGTGAAACTCATGAAGGCATGGATATTAGAATTTCGGGTTTAGTCGAGCCACTTCTCTTGATGCATCACATACATATTCGTGATTTTTAATACACCATGTGAACCATCCAAACCATTATGGACTTTGCCCTATTTATTGATATGCAATTAGAATCGAGTAGTGTAAACGGGTTGGAAAATTCTCATGATCCATGTAATGTACCTTGGTACCAAGATATTTTTTTTGGAGTTTATACTTACTATTGAATGTGAGTAAAAAATTTGGTGGAAATTGGCGAGGAATAAGAATGCATAATGATAAAAATCTCTCAATGTTTTATTCTATAAGTCTTTGTTCTATAATAATGCTTAATATGACAAACAGAATTTGTTACAATGTCTCATAAAATAAGTAGATGTCTCTTATGGAATGTGCGTCAGGAGGATACCTAAATCCATGATACTAAATAATAATGATCAACCTCTCTGCTCGTTGTTTTGAGTATCGACAAAACTATAATTTAGGCCTTTATGTCTAACAAAACTGTGTTTGCGAATACTACTTGGACGTGCGCCTCTATAATCACAATAATTGCATTTGTAACGTAAATGATATCCACAGTCATATTTATGTTTTCGGAAAGTTTCTTTGTTTGTATACGTGCGATTACACCACTCATTTGGACAAGTATAATGTATAACATTATCAGATCTGCTTTTATCAATATGTATTTTGTCATGGGTTACTGTTTTCTTCGATCGCTGGCTAGCTTCTTCCGCTCCTTTTTCGATCATAACACAGTCTCTTGTATCCCCGATTTCCATATTGAGATTTTTCTTTGATCCGCTACTTCGAATGGGTATATTCATTCTTGATTGGTCACGATTTGAAGTATGCCTCTCCCGTTGCGAGGGATATCTGAATCCAGATCTTGTAGGTATGTGCGATACACGTTTCTCAGTGGCTGAAATTTATTAAAGAAGCAGTCACGATGTGTTAAAGGGCCTCTAGATAAGTTCGTGGTACAGTGAACCTCTATAATGTGAACGACTATACTTTTGCGAACAATTTTTTGTGGACAGTGGCTAAATTCGGTATGTATAAACTGTAAGGCAGACACCTCTTTACGGCGGATACCTTTTTGGCGAACGCAGATATCCGTCTTAGAAAAGTTTCACCGTACTCTATTTTATCGAAATGGTGAAAATTCAACGATATTTGATAGAAATGTTCAAAAACAGGCAAGAGATATAAATTTGAACAACGAGCAGTAATCGCTTAGAAAAATGTGCACACTTACCCAAATTTCTTTGGGAAATGATTCCACCAACACACAAAGGATCTATCTCTTCATAACCATCAATAGTGATTTCTTCATGGGATCTCGGAGACGATAAGATTACAGGGAAATATCCATAATTAGTAGCTTCTGCATGTTCTGAAACAAAATCATGAGTTGGTTGTAGTCAGAACTTTGGCGGAGAATTTCTTCCAAAGAATGTTCTTGGTTCGTTTCTATTTCAATCGATTTCAATTTCATCAAAGGTGACAGGTGGATCGACCCAAAGATCGGCGGAAATGTTTACACGAAATATCATAAGATGAGTTTATTGATGGGTCAGAGATTCGCACATTCATAACAGGAGCATTTACATTTTGGACTCGAGTTGTTTCTTTCAATAAAGTCCGTGAAATTGAATCATAACAAGCTTATTATTCTTATTTATATTATGCATTTATTCTCGAACAGTTAATATATTCAGAGGAAATGTTCGGATGAGATATTTCCAAGAATTAAATCATGAAATTCTACCGGTGTTACTGAATTTTAGTTCAGACCGGCATTGGTATTCGATTCAAATTTTTACATGAGAGCGAGAGGTTCTGTTATTTGTGGCATTTTTATCTCATCAGGAGAGTGTTTCAGATCCGGGTCACGGGTTTGGTTGAAAGTTAGGAAATAAACTCCTTTCAGCATCAAAAGATGAAACCCAAAATTATAGACCCTAACGTTCAAACGTTTCCGAGTTACAGACAAGGACATTAGCATTGCAGGTATACCTATATGCATAATTTTTAACACGAGCCGAAATGGACAATGCTATTGGCTGTAGATGTAGCTCGGAAACGCTTGAGAGTTCAAGTCTATAATTTTAGGTTCCATCTTTTGGCATTAGAAGGAGAATATTCCCAGAGTTTCAACCAAATTCGTGATCCGGATCTGAAAAACTCTCCTGATCAGTTATACTTTCCGACAAGGTCAAACAACTTTGCTAAATAATATTGTGATGCATTCTTCCGCATGAGTCCATTCAAATTATCTGACTTCGTTTTGACAACTTGTTGCTGAGATCTCAGGCACAAGGCTTTGCGTGCAGAGATAAAACTTTACAAACATATGTTTAGAGGGAGAGCTTTCATACAACAGATTAAAAATCAATGTTTTCTGGGAAACGCAGGGCAAATTATCCATGTAATATAATCACCTTCATTACTTCATAGCCTAATAACAGTTGCTGTCACTGTAGTTTAGCATACGCTGACGAGCTACGCTCATCTCGGGCCATTCGTCTACACCTGATCTACACCTGCACACACATATATATACACATCCATACTGCAAGCCATTTACATCACATTGTGCGGACTCATAATGTTGGGGATCAAAGTCCTAATACAATTTCCTAGTACAGTAGAACCTTGCAATAGCGAAAGATTTCCGTGAATCCAAAAAGTGTCCGCTATCACAAGGGTTCACATATCTCAAGCTCATAATATTCACTAACAAGTTATTGATCTTGGTAATTAGGATGGGCTGAATAATCATAAGATTTCAAGAGTTTTGACCATGGTCGCTAAATTTCGTCATTGACTTGTTCCAGAGATTCGTTTCTCATGGTCTTTTATGATTGAGAATGACACTGACTAAGGGGAAAAACTGTGGATCTCCGCTATTGCGAAATAGAACAGCATTGGAACCTTTTATCCACCAGAATTATCCGCTATTGCAAAGGTTTGGTCTCATAAAAAATGATAAAAATCAAATTGAACTCCGAAAACCGAGGTACCTGCTATTGCATAAATTCACAATGCAAAATTCTATTGCACAGTTTCAACAATCCTATATTCTTTGTCTCTGTGTTTAAAAAAGCTATGCCTTCGTACATCTCTCGTGCGTGAACTTTTGTAATCACAATGGCCGCATTTGAATCGTAACGAACGTGTATTTATTCTACATCCATACTTAATATGTTGATATAGTGCCTTCTTCTGATTGAATGTTCTATGACATCCTTCATTTGGGCAGGACAAAACAATATCTTCGGATCCAGTATCATTTCTGTTGTTACTGAGACTCATTCCTGTTGCCTCGCGAAGACGGCTCACTGTCTCAAAACTCATTCTATCCGGAGGACGATGTATCCTTCCACGGGTGACAGGATCGGTAGAACTTGAACTACTAGAGATATCCACTGTTTCTGCACGCACAAACTGTCCATTAGCATCTGAAATCAAACCAGAAGTGTATAATTATGATGAGTTGAGACAAGCTGGTCTTTTAATTTCTCAAAAACATGACGAAATCACTATACACTCGAGTTGAAATATCTTGCGACAAATATTGTTCGAATTGATCACGGATGTAAAACATTTTAGATCTTGAAATAGTTTTAAAAACTCGTTATCACCAAAATCCTGGACCAACAGCATCGATGGATCGAGACAAAAAGCTCGATAAAATCTTTTACTCGCTTTTGAGAAAAAAAAAAAGATGATGTGAAGTTACAAACTCAAAGTTTCCTTCTCAGAAGAGTAAATAATGTAACGAGGTACCATGAGATTTGCTAATTAAATTATTTTAGAAATTCTTTATGGATGGAGGCAAATTCTACAAAAACCATCAGCAGTTGAGTCATCAATGCATATTATGTATTTTTGCGTGGATCTAGTTATGCTATTCGATTTCTCATGTTTGGTTATACGGACTATTATCAGCCTAATATGTTACGAGAATGGTAGCTGAATTTTTGATTGCTAAAGCGACCGTGTCAGGCACCTACTAACCTCGCGTGACTTATTACATTGTGGTGGGCTCGAAAATTTGAGTTTCGGGAATTCAACTTGCCCGGGATCGCAAAATGTGTGTTTTTACGAGGAGATATGAAAATTTCTTTGTTGGATCAGCAGAAACAACTCCTTCAGCCTTGACTAAAATCTCGAATCGGAAAGTGCTATCTATGGGTTTTCTACTTTCTTGCTGATTGGTATTTTCATGTATACGGCATTTCGAGCAACGATGGGTAGTTTCAGCTACATTTTTCTACGTATTTTGACCTCCAGAACACGAACCCAGTGTTCCCGGAAAGCGACGATGCTTCAAAAAAGAGGTATAAACTACAGTAAAAATAGTCCAAAATACATGGAAAGGGCTCTCTAAAAATTCTCTTCTCCTTCTCAAGGCGATATCACACTGGATGCTCAGTTTCTTCATTAAAATGCGTTTTAAACCTATTTGAGTGCGAAAATATAATGGGTATTCGGGTGGTTCGATCTGCGGTTTCAAGGACTCCGGTGGTTTTGAACAGCAAAGATACGTTAAAAACGAGGTATCATTTTCTAGGAGTCGAAACACGTGGGGAATGTGGCTTAAGCCGTTCGTGCGACGATTATAAGACAGTACTCTCAAGTCCAACGGTTTACAGAGAAAAAAAAATCGTAAACAACATTGCTCATGTACTGTAACTTTCAAGAATCTTGCTACGGCTGAAAAAGTGATTTCTGTGAATCCAGCATGAAACACAAATTCTGCGACCCCGGGCAAGTTGAGAACCCGAAATCTTCATTTTTGGCCTAATACCTCAAAACTCACACGCATGATGGACTTACAACTTTGTAAGCCATCTAGCTTGATGAAAATGTGGCTCTGAATTCAAGAACTGATGGCACGTTAAAACTTTTCTAGCTGTCTACGTCGCAGACGCGATTTTCGGCTTGTCCTCGCTAAGCGAGGAGTTCGTCGAAAGTCGCGTTTGCGCTAGCGCAGTTAGAAAATGTCGTTTGCAACTCGTGCTGCGCACTCGTTACATAATATACTATTTCATTCAAGTATAAATGAGAGATAGAAAATAAATCAGTTCATCTAGGAAATCCAGCCTGCGCACAGGAGCTCTGAGCACCTTCTGCAGGAGTACCTGATACATTCCAGGTATTTGTTGTTGTAAAAATCAACCTGGTATTAAAATCAAATCAAAAAATCAAATCAAATATTACGAACTTACTTCTTATGTAGGGACGGTACCATTCATTATCGCCCAACGGATCTTCAGCCTCCAAGTTTTGTAACGGAACATCCTGTTGAGGAACCAAAGGTAGCATGTCGACAGGCAAAAAAACAGCAGGTGTAATCCCAACAGAACCTGGAATTTTAATTTTGTGTCAGATACGTGAGCATGATATTTCAAATGAGGTTGTATTATTGAGGTTGAGAAGTCAAACAGAGGGTTAGAAACTTGAAGGTGGTTTATTTCAAGAAGATTACAATTTCGGTAAATAATTAGTAATGATGCTGTGTCAGTCACCTTATTTCATCGATCTAGATTCTTAACAACAAGGTTAGAGTTATGTTAGAGTAATTAGTATATTCTTGATAAATGAACGGATTTCATTTTGCTGTAATTGGTGAAAGTGACAAGTCTTACTTTGATAAATGAGCTTATAACCTGATATATTACGAAATGAAATCTAGTCGAGCTGTTTTTGGCCACAAGATGTGAATAAATGAGTCCAAATTTTTAATATAATGGAAAGTTGGGAGCATCCACGATTCGTCTCATGGTTTCAGAAACTTGTACTTTGATACTAAAAAACTACGAACTTTATCGGCGAAATGTTTGCTGGCAAAGTATTGAGTTACATTCTCAAAAAACTTTCCTTATTAGCTAGTGACATTGAGGGATAGTTTTTTAATCCTACATGAAGATTTGCATCAGCAAAATCCAGCTTCTTTCATAACAAAATGAATCTCAAAAAATCATTAAGATTCTCATGTACCAAGGGCTTAAAATTTATCCACAATGACCAGCTATATTTCACAAGTAGATATTTATGAGATAAGCAAATGCCGGTGGATACAAAGACAGTATGAGTTCTTAGTTATTATAACAAATTTCGAGATTAGATGATTAAAAAGTTACAGAATCAAAAACCGCACAATCAACATTTTTTTATGTCTCATTTCATAGGCTCAAAATGCATATATTATGTATGAAGGATTCATTAGTATGTGTACAATTTACAATTAACGTAGACACAACTCGAACTCAAATTACTTTGAGTTACATGAGTGGTGATTCTATTAAGTCTTATCTGCAGAAGGTTAATGAATTTGAACGCCGTTATGAATATCAAGAATCATGCTTTCGTTGCCAGGATGCGCCCTGACAATATGCCTACGAACACTTTCCGCTCGTAGACTCTTGTAACCACAGTAGCAACATTGAAAACGTGGTTCTTTTCCACATTCATGACGAATGTGTCTTGAGAGAGCTTTCTTGAACGTATACGATCGATTGCAACCTTCATTTGTACAAAAATAAAGGATTTTATCGCCTGCTCTTGCTGCTTCATCACTCCCATGGTAATACATTGCTTCCTCATCAGTATAAGGAATAATTAAGCCTCCTTGATTTCTTGAAAGAGGGACTCGGTCGTCTACTGTCTTGGCAAAATTTCTCAATGAATATGATCTACGAGCGATATCTCCTGAATCGGTCGTTCCGGGTGTATTTTCTAGCTCACGCCATTCGGATTCGTATAGTGAACTCAGCCCGTGACCTGCAATATTGGAAACCAAAAAAATGACGTGAGCAAAATTGTTTGAAAGTGTCATAACAAGGAACAATCAATTCTTGTATGAAAAACTTGAATTTTCATAAATTGATATGGCTTATATTCTATTTAATAGTAAAGCTATCGGGATGTTAGGATGGGTGGTGTTTCATTGACTTAAAGCAAAATGCAGCACGTATACAGTTAATTCACTGAGATTTATTGATTGTTAATTGTACAGTGCAGTTCATTCTTACTAAGCAAAATGTTAAACTTATCTAATTATTCATCGCGGACTTAAATTCAATAAATGGTTCAGAACCAGAACATTATAAGGCTATTTCGAATTTTAGAACGTTGAGCGAGTATTTACAGAAAAATAAAACGGGAACGACTATTTGAAAAATGTCTAAAGGCATATCATTCAATGATATTCACTGATATAATCCCGCAACAAAGATTTCGAGAAATTATTGCCCATTTGAGTGCTTTAGCCGATTCTTACTAACCTACGACGAGTGAATCGAAATTCGTGGATGCATATATTCTTAACCGCAAATAAAACAACCGTTCATTACTCTGGGATTCCGAGAGATCAGATCTCATGGTTCGATAATCTTGTTGTTTCGAGCGAGTTTCGTAGACATTTTGTATCGAGCGAGAGTTGTTGTAGAGGGGTAGTTGGTCAATTCATAGGAAATTCATACGTATTTGTAGAACAAAATGACTCGACAACCTCGCGCTGCGCAGGATGCGCGCCCAGCTTTGGATATGAATTTTACCAGGTGGTTGTAAGTTCACCCTTGAATATGGTTGTGAAAATGAGGTCCACGAGATGAATAGACAAGGGACTGCGAAAGGCTCTACTGGATCAAAAAACGAGTTTTATCACAGTTTCCAGACCAAATTAAGTTAAATTGCTCGGAGTTTTTCGAACGCGAGTCCAGGTTTAGTATCGTCAGGCGGGACTCGTATGTGGATGGGTAACAAACCATCTTGCGGTAGCCCACTTTTGAATACCGAACAAATCAAGGTAAACTTGGCCGATGAAGATAGGCAGCCGCTCATGCAATTACTAACTCCGCCTAATGATGCTGAATCTCGGTTCTTGGCCAAAAAAGCTCTCAGCGACCCTACGGAGATTTCTTCTCACTTGTTAGTGGGAAACTGTGATAAAACTTGCATTCTGAGTAAAAATTGTCCCTCGCGATCTACTATCAATCCATCCCATGGATCCCGTATTCATAACCTTCACAGTGTGGATATCAGTGAGAATTAATAGCCACCTGCATCACCAAAGATAGTCGGGAGATCACGTCCTCCAAGTGAACGAGTAACCACTGGAACGAGAAAACACAGGCAAGTTTTCGACACAGGTGGCGCTACGCGCAAATACTCGCACCGAGGCGAGGTGACAACCCCATAGTGATGGTGAAAATGAAGATGAGTGAATCCGATCTAGCCCGAGCTCTCGAGAGGCTCTAGCGCAAGCGTCTGCTGCTATGCATCGTTATAAGTACATATCCGCATACCAAGAGTAACGGTTGAGTGATCTAACAATAATACATATGATTTTCCGTGCTTTTGAGTGACTCAGAATTTTTTCAATAGCTGTTTGGCGATCTCTCGCTCACATCGCCAGCTGCCCGCACGGTTGTCAGCCTCCTAGGGGAATTTGTGATTGGTCCCGCACTTGCGAACCACAAATTAGAGAGGAACAACGTTGACCACCCAAGAAATCGTGAGATCTGCAGCCCAATGAACGGTAAGGTACTATGGCAATCGACCCTAGATTAGAGCTTAGCGTGGAAACACCGATGCTCTAGAAGAGGTGCTAAGCGACAGAACGTTCCTCAAGATAAATACGCGATCGCGAAATTGAGAATCACAAGTACGTGAGGAATGTGTGATCCTACTCGATCGAGACGCAGTAGTGCGAGTCGCCGAACAGTATCGCGCCAAATAGGCTCAGACAAAGGAGCTTGGGTAAGAGAGTTGCAGTTACTGCGTGAACTATCTATTGGCTGCTGGCGAAGATCGTCAAACTACAGCACGCCAAGTGCTAGAGCAGTAGTCGAGCTCGGTTCAAGCTGAGCGAGACTGGATTCAACGAGTCTAGCCACGCCTGAACCAGAGGACAGAGAAATTCATAAACTCTCAGTGGCATCTAGCAACGCGCAGGCCAAACCGTCGATTGCAACCTTGATAGAGCAAGCCGCCGTCCTACCGAAGGTGGTCAATCGCCTGTCTGGCTCTTCTAAAACATTGAATACAACAGTGGATATGGTTAACGACCGATTTAATGAGTCAAGAACTGCTCTTCTAAAAGTGGCACAATGTTTCGGCGGCTGTTTTCCGCCCTTATAAAGTGCCTGTAAATGTATTAAATCAATCGTTAACCATACCCATTATTGTTAACACGAGTGACCAAATGCGAAAACATTGAATACAACAGCTTCGCAACTGCTCGCGCTGCAAGAAAGAGCAGCCCTTCTACCGACTTCGCCAGCCAACTTGAATAGCTCAGTCACAACGGAAGAAGATGGAACCAGTTTTATCTCACTTGGTCCAAAGTGTAGCCACAAGCATGTTGGGCATTTTCTCCTTCTCCAAGCATGCGAGGTACGAGAAAGTATATCGGGACCAGTGTTTGGTGACGGGAAGGGTCGGGACGGGATGGAACTTCCTCCTGAGAAAAAAGGTAACTCCACAGTTCCCAGAGAGGAGTGGGGATATGTCGGTTAACCGTTGAATAGTTATCTTCAAAGAAGCTGCTGAGACATTCCAATAGACCAAATACGAGAAAAACAGGCCACACAACCAGCGTCCACGAAATTTGCGGAGCAATGGTACAATTCTCAAGGAACTTTTGCTACGCGTGAGGAAGTTAAAATGGCTCTACAGAATTGGTTTGGACAAGTGGCATGTCCATGTCCATTAAGAGACTCGAGAATATTATGTGGCAGACTGGTGAGAAGTTGATTCTTCCAGGAACCTAGTCGGTTCCAACTAGCTCTACATATACTCTGTGTATGGGGCTACAATACGTAGATGTATGTCAACATGAAGATATACCGTGCAATCTAACATATAGACATACTATTATCTTGACGGACTTACTCACAGAATCGTTCAAGACCAAACTCTTGAGTGGAAACAGTTTCTTCAACAGAACAACGCAGAATCCTATTTATCCTATTCCACCGATGAAAGCAGTCTACCTCAATGCACTGGTACCAGGACTAGGTAAAATTTCTCGCGCAGGAATACCTAATCAGCACGCAGTCAACCTGAATGACGCTTATCAACCACAGCACTGCATGGGGTCCCCCGCTGTTGGCGTGAATGCCAAAATTATACCTACCCGATCTCTCTTTGCATCAAAAATAGAGAAAGAATTGTTGGTTGCAATGAGATACGGTCAATCAATCAAAGCACTTCACAAATATGCGGTTTATGTAAAATTCCAGTGCAATGGTAATACAAAAGGCTCGTAGCTGTAAGATGGTGCAACCACGATGCAATCGGCCGACGGACGCGCGCGACACTTGACTTACCCAATCAAAGGCTAGACGAAGACTATGCGTCATTCGGTAGCGAAGGGGCCCAAGGACGATGGATGCTAGGAGCTTCTCCCTCGATGATTCACACCTACACGTACCCACACATGCACGCTTCCTCACATGCGGTGCGCTCAACTCACATTCCCACAGTATTGTCAGGTCTCTCTCTCTCACCTCCTATATCCCTACCTAGAGAGTCAGAATTGTCAGGATACTGCATAAAAAAACCCACTTTACGAATTATCGTAACAATCCAGTACTTGAACTGAGTAATGAGTCTGGGTAAAGTTGCCTAGGTCTCTCTCACATGCGGTGCGCTCAACTCACATTCCCACAAAATTGTCCAGTCTCTCTTGCTTTCTCTCGCATCCTATATCCCTAACTGGAGAGTCAGAATTCTCAAGAAGCAGTATAAAAAAACCCACTTTACGATTTATCGTAACAATCCAGTACTTGAACTGAGCAATGAGTCTGGGTGAAGTTGCCCAGGTTTTTCTCACACGCGGTGATTATACTTTTTGTGCCGTTATCGGCTTAACTCAAGATACCTAGAATGGCCGCGGTTCAGGACATGGATCATATGCGGGCAGCATTCGCACCACTCCATGCAAGATGATGACACTCCGTGGAACATCGATGCTCATCATTTAGACATCATCGAGGAGGAGGCAGAAACATGCTGGAGAGCCTTTTCGAGGAGAACATCCAATAGCGATCGCCAAATATGACCGCTTCATTGAGCCTTGCAATGTGCCACAGCAAATGCGGTTATACCTACATAAGGCGTCGGTATTGCACGCTTTTGCGGCCATTATGGAGCAAGGCAATGCTTCGGATGCTTTCTTGGAGAAAATAGCAGGAGGATGCCAGACGGAGTTCCACACTCGAGTCAGGGTGGATCCAACGGCATTGAGGACCATATATGACTTCTTTATGAGAAGAGTCACCAATAAGAATGCTGCCCTGGTACTGGGTTCATTGAATATGAATTTGCCTGTCTCTGTGATTAGATTCAGGCTGATGACTGAGCACCTATTCGCGGAGGACATCCAATAGCAATCGCCGAATATGACCGCTCTATTGGGCCTTGCGATGTGCCACAGCAGATGCGGTTATATCTAAATGAGGCGTCAGTTTTACATAAGATTAGATTACGAGGGGCCAGGTTGTACCCATTTAACGATAACCCGAATGATCCTTACTGCGTCGGCGTTGCACATGTCTTCGCAGTCCTGAGGTGTGAGGCAGGTCAACAGCCACAACAATCGATGAAGATTGATGTGCCTGTCGGAGAGGCATTTGCTCCGTCTACACCAAATGCCCAACTCGACAACCAACACTTGTCTGAGGCATCTGTTGTTTATATTATGAAATACGCATCTCGAAACTCTGGAATTATTGCTTCAGTATGTACACCAGATGGAGCTCCTTATGCTGCATTTGTTGCGAATGAGGATATTCAAGCTCTATTCCCAAACGCTGATGACTTCCAGGCATATCCTCCAACAGATGATGAAGTAGACGCAATGGAACTCGAAGACTGTGCGAAAATACTATACTACCTTGCACAGCACTTTATTCGTCCTCAGAGGACTATTGCTATGGAGATGTGGGCCCATGCTTTTGCGGCCATTATGAAGCTAGGCAATGCTTCGCATGCTTTCTTGTAGGAAATAGCAGGTGCATGCCAGACGGAGTTCCACACTCGAGTCAGGGTGGATCCAACGGCATTGAGGACCATATATGACTTCTTTATGAGAAGAGTCACCAATCAGGACGCTGCCCTGGTACTGGGTTCATTGAATATAAATTTGCCTGTCTCTGTGATTAGATTCAGGCTGATGACTGAGCACCTATTCGCGGAGGACATCCAATAGCAATCGCCGAATATGACCGCTCTATTGGGCCTTGCGATGTGCCACAGCAGATGCGGTTATATCTAAATGAGGCGTCAGTTTTACATAAGATTAGATTACAAGGGGCCAGGTTGTACCCATTTAACGATAACTCGAATGATCCTTACTGCGTCGGCGTTGCACATGTCTTCGCAGTCCTGAGGTGTGAGGCAGGTCAACAGCCACAACAATCGATGAAGATTGATGTGACTGTCGGAGAGGCATTTGCTCCGTCTACACCAAATGCCCAACTCGACAACCAACACTTGTCTGAGGCATCTGTTGTTTATATTATGAAATACGCATCTCGAAACTCTGGAATTATTGCTTCAGTATGTACACCAGATGGAGCTCCTTATGCTGCATTTGTTGCGAATGAGGATATTCAAGCTCTATTCCCAAACGCTGATGACTTCGAGGCATATCCTCCAACAGATGATGAAGTAGACGCAATGGAACCCGAAGACTGTGCGAAAATACTATACTACCTTGCACAGCACTTCACTCGTCCTCAGAAGACTATTGCTATCGAGATGTGGGCCCATGCTTTTGCGGCCATTATGGAGCAAGGCAATGCTTCGGATGCTTTCTTGGAGAAAATAGCAGGAGGATGCCAGACGGAGTTCCAAACTCGATTCAGGCTGGATCCAACGGCATTGAGGACAATATATGACTTTTTCATGAGAGGAGTCACCAATCAGGACGCTGCCCTTGTACTGGGTTCATTGAATATAAATTTGCCTGTCTCTGTGATTAGATTCAGGCTGATGACTGAGCACCTATTCGCGGAGCACATTCAATAGCAATCGCCGAATATGACCGCTCTATTGGGCTTTGCAATGTGCTACAGCAGATGCGGTTATATCTACATGAGGCGTCAGTTTTACATAAGATTAGATTACAAGGGGCCAGGTTGTACCCATTTAACGATAATCGGAATGATTCTCACTGCGTCGGCGTTGCACATGTCTTCGCAGTCCTGAGGTGTGAGGCAGGTCAACAGCCAGAACAATCGATGAAGATTGCTGTTACCATCGGAGAGGCATTTGCTCCGTCTACAACAGATGCCCACCTCGACAACGCCCAACACTTGTCTATCGCATCTGTTGTGGATATTATGAAAAACGCATTTCGAAACCCTGGAATTATTGCTTCAGTACGTCTACCAGATGGAGCTTCTTATGCTGCATTCGTTGCGAATGAGGATATTCAAGCTCTATTCCCAAACGCTGAGGACTTCGAGGCATATCCTCCAACAGATGATGAAGTAGACGCAATGGAACTCGAAGACTGTGCGAAAATACTATACTACCTTGCACAGCACTTTACTCGTCCTCAGAGGACTATTGCTATCGAGATGTGGGCCCATGCTTTTGCGGCCATTATGGAGCAAGGCAATGCTTCGCATGCTTTCTTGGAGAAAATAGCAGGAGAATGCCAGACGGAGTTCCAAACTCGTGTCAGGCTGGTTCAAACGGCATTGAGGACCATATATGACTTCTTCATGAGAGGAGTCACCAAACAGGACGCTGCCCTTGTACTGGGTTCATTAAATATAAATTTGCCTGTCTCTGTGATTAGATTCAGGCTGATGACTGAGCACCTATTCGCGGAGCACATTCAATAGCAATCGCCGAATATGACCTCTCTATTGGGCTTTGCAATGTGCCACAACAGATGCGGTTATATCTACATGAGGCGTCAGTCTTGCATAATATTAGATTACAAGGAGGGAGGTTGTACCCTTTTAACGATAATCCGAATGATCCTCACCGCGTCGGCGTTGCACATGTCTTCGCAGTCCTAAGGTGTGAGGCAGGTAAACAGCCACAACAATCGATGAAGATTGCTGTGACCGTCGGAGAGGCATTTGCTCCGTCTACACCAGATGCCCAACTCGACAACAAACAGTTGTCTATCGCATCTGTTGTGGATATTATGAAATACGCATTTCGAAACTCTGGAATTATTGCTTCAGTACGTACACCAGATGGAGCTCCTTATGTTGCATTTGTTGCGAATGAGGATATTCAAGCTCTTTTCCCAAACGCTGATGACTTCGAGGCATATCCTCCAACAGATGATGAAGTAGATGCATTGGAACTCGAAGACTGTGCGAAAATACTATACTACCTTGCACGGCACTTTATTCGTCCTCAGAGGACTATTGCTATCGAGATGTGGGCCCATGCTTTTGCGGCCATTATGAAGCAAGGCAATGCTTCGGATGCTTTCTTGTAGAAAATAGCAGGTGCATGCCAGACGGAGTTCCAAACTCAGGTCCGGCTGGATCCAACGGCATTGAGGACCATATATGACTACTTTATGAGAGGAGTCACCAATAAGAATGCCGCCATGGTACTGGGTTCATTGAATATGAATTTGCCTGTCTCTGTGATTAGATTCAGGATGATAACTGAGCGCCTATGCGAAGAACATCCAATAACAATCGCCGAATATCATCTCTTTATTAGGCCTTGCAATGTGCCATAGCGAATGCGGTTATATTTATAGGAGGCGTCAGTTTTGCATAATATTAGATTACAAGGAGGCAGGTTGTACCCTTTTAACGATAATTCGAATGATCCTCACCGCGTCGGCGCTGCACATGTCTTCGCAGTCCTAAGGTGTGCGGCAGGTAAACAGCCACAACAATCGATGAAGATTGCTGTGACCGTCGGAGAGGCATTTGCTCCGTCTACACCAGATGCCCACCTCGACAACCAACACTTGTCTATCGCATCTGTTGTGGATATTATGAAATACGCATTTCGAAACTCTGGAATTATTGCTTCAGTATGTACACCAGATGGAGCTCCTTATGCTGCATTTGTTGCGAATGAGGATATTCAAGCTCAATTCCCAAACGCTGATGACTTCCAGGCATATCCTCCAACAGATGATGAAGTAGACGCAATGGAACTCGAAAACTGTGCGAAAATACTATACTACCTTGCACAGCACCTTATTCGTCCTCAGAGTACTATTGCTATCGAGATGTGGGCCCATGCTTTTCGGCCATTATGAAGCAAGGCAATGCTTCGCATGCTTTCTTGTAGAAAATTGCAGGTGCATGCTAGACGGAGTTCCAAACTCGGGTCCGGCTGGATCCAACGGCATTGAGGACCATATATGACTACTTCATGAGAGGAGTCGCCAATAAGAATGCTGCCCTGGTACTGGGTTCATTGAATATAAATTTGCCTGTCTCTGTGATTAGATTCAGGGTGATAACTGGGCGCCTATTCGCGAAGAACATACAATAGCAATCGCTGAATATCACCGCTTTATTGGGCCTTGCAATGTGCCACAGCAGATGCGGTTATATCTACATGAGGCGTCAGTTTTACATAAGATTAGATTACAAGGGGCCAGGTTGTACCCATTTAACGATAATCGGAATGATCCTCACTGCGTCGGCGTTGCACATGTCTTCGCAGTCCTGAGGTGTGAGGCAGGTCAACAGCCAGAACAATCGATGAAGATTGCTGTTCCCGTCGGATAGGCATTTGCTCCGTCTACAACAGATGCCCACCTCGACAACCAACACTTGTCTATCGCATCTGTTGTGGATATTATGAAATACGCATTTCGAAACTCTGGAATTATTGCTTCAGTACGTCTACCAGATGGAGCTTCTTATGCTGCATTTGTTGCGAATGAGGATATTCAAGCTCTATTCTCAAACGCTGATGACTTCGAGGCATATCCTCCAACAGATGATGAAGTAGACGCAATTGAACTCGAAGACTGTGCGAAAATACTATACTACCTTGCACAGCACTTTACTCGTCCTCAGAGGACTATTGCTATCGAGATGTGGGCCCATGCTTTTGCGGCCATTATGGAGCAAAGCAATGCTTCGGATGCTTTCTTGGAGAAAATAGCAGGAGGATGCCAGACGGAGTTCCAAACTCGAGTCAAGCTGGATCCAACGGCATTGAGGACCATATATGACTTCTTTATGAGAAGAGTCACCAAACAGGACGCCGCCCTGGTACTGGGTTCATTGGATATAAATTTGCCTGTCTCTGTGATTAGATTCAGGCTGATGACTGAGCACCTATTCGCGAAGGACATTCAATAGCAATCGCCGAATATGACCGCTCTATTGGGCTTTGCAATGTGCTACAGCAGATGCGGTTGTATCTACATGAGGCGTCAGTTTTACATAAGATTAGATTACAAAGGGCCAGGTTGTACCCATTTAACGATAATCGGAATGATCCTCACTGCGTCGGCGTTGCACATGTCTTCGCAGTCCTGAGGTGTGAGGCAGGTCAACAGCCACAACAATCGATGAAGATTGCTGTGACTGTCGTAGAGGCATTTGCGCCGTCTATACCAGATGCCCAACTCGACAACAATCAGTTGTCTAGGGCATCTGTTGTGGATATTATGAAATACGCATTTCGAAACCCTGGAATTATTGCTTCAGTACGTCTACCAGATGGAGCTCCTTATGCTGCATTTGTTGCGAATGAGGATATTCAAGCTCTATTCCCAAACGCTGATGACTTCGAGGCATATCCTCCAACAGATGATGAAGTAGATGCATTGGAACTCGAAGACTGTGCGAAAATACTATACTACCTTGCACGGCACTTTATTCGTCCTCAGAGGACTATTGCTATCGAGATGTGGGCCCATGCTTTTGCGGCCATTATGAAGCAAGGCAATGCTTCGCATGCTTTCTTGTAGAAAATTGCAGGTGCATGCTAGACGGAGTTCCAAACTCGGGTCCGGCTGGATCCAACGGCATTGAGGACCATATATGACTACTTTATGAGAGGAGTCACCAATAAGAATGCTGCCCTGGTACTGGGTTCATTGAATATATATTTGCCTGTCTCTGTGATTAGATTCAGGGTGATAACTGGGCGCCTATTCGCGAAGAACATCCAATAGCAATCGCTGAATATCACCGCTTTATTGGGCCTTGCAATGTGCCACAGCAGATGCGGTTATATCTACATGAGGCGTCAGTTTTACATAAGATTAGA
The DNA here is from genome assembly GCA_029851415.1 of Eretmocerus hayati. Classification (NCBI taxonomy): domain Eukaryota; kingdom Metazoa; phylum Arthropoda; class Insecta; order Hymenoptera; family Aphelinidae; genus Eretmocerus; species Eretmocerus hayati. The sequence continues at coordinate 157,230,125 of CM056741.1, forward strand.
TTACAAGGGGCCAGGTTGTACCCATTTAACGATAATCGGAATGATCCTCACTGGGTCGGCGTTGCACATGTCTTCGCAGTCCTGAGGTGTGAGGCAGGTCAACAGCCAGAACAATCGATGAAGATTGCTGTTACCGTCGGAGAGGCATTTGCTCCGTCTACAACAGATGCCCACCTCGACACCCAACACTTGTCTATCGCATCTGTTGTGGATATTATGAAATACGCATTTCGAAACTCTGGAATGATTGCTTCAGTATGTACACCAGATGGAGCTTCTTATGCTGCATTTGTTGCGAATGAGGATATTCAAGCTCTATTCCCAAATGCTGATGACTTTGAGGCATATCCTTCAACAGATGATGCACTAGACGCAATGGATCCTGAGGACTGTGCAAAAACACTATACTAACGGCAACTAGCCCTCGATGACTGCGAGGGTGGCCTCCCACCATTCAGTGAGGTGGTGGAAGTAGAGGAGCTGGGCCCTGACCAGCTTGTGCGCCACGTACCGCTGGAACGGTTACGTGAAGAGCCAGTACCGAGGGGGCCCGGCCTCACAACTAGGTGGGGTCCGTCCCATCGAGAGTTGCCTCGAAGCAGTAGAACTGGAGATATGATTGTCGTGTTATTCCACCCTTCCCCGGAACAGTCTCCCTTGATAAAACAGTTAGCGGCCGTGCCAGGACTAGGGCGCATTTGCACAGGTTTGGCATTGTGAACTGGAAGTTTTGTGAAGAATATATATGTGGCGTGAGAGAGGAGAGTAGTTCACTGCACTCCTCTCACGAGAGCGTATAGTCACCTCATGGACTCCATCAGTGCTGACAGAACGCACGGAGCTCCAAAAATTGTGACCCTCGCGTTTCAATTATTGAAAGGAAGGATCATGGGAGTGTAAAATGCATGTTTGGAGTTTATGAGAAGTGACAACGTGAGTGCATGACAGCCAAATCGTGAGTCGTAGAATGAGTCACTCCTCGGCGGAATATAACGCCTAAGAAGCATCAGAGTAAGGATCACAGTGAAAGCAGAAGAGGCATTAATCTGCCAAGAATTGAAATATTGCAACTTGATGGAAATCTCTATGATTGGGTCTACTTTAGGAGCATGTTCATAGAAATTCAAGAAGACCCGGGTTTGAGCGCTGGAGACAATTTTGTGTGTGTGAATCATGAATATGGTGATTCTATACGATTTGGCTATTTTGTCACGAATAAATTCTGCCCAATGTGGCTGTGAAGAAGTGATCTACTCGCGACGAACAATAAGTGCCTCCACAATAAGTATCCTCGTGTCACCGAGTCCCCGTGAGATCGGACGAAACTACATGGGAGCAATGGTAGAAGTACGCGCAGGCACGGCATCGTGGTCTCAGGGTCCTCTCACTCTTTCCATCGCTCCCCATGTATTTTTGTTCATTGGCGTTAGGGATCGGGGGTGCGAGAATACCTCTTGTCAAGGTTTTAAATAATTCCCCAACGACTCTCGCTCGTTTATCGGATAGAATGTCTTCAGTATCGTCTCGAAAATCAAAATAACAGAGTATTATCAAGGTCACCATTCATCACTGCATGATAATTCGCTTTTGATTCATATAATTCATCGAGTGGGTCGTCATTCCGTAGATCACACCGAATAATTCTAATGCAAGGAAATATATAATTGCATTCTCTAACATAATCCTCGATCGATGTACTAAGGATTTCCCGGGTCAACATACTAACAAGAGAGTAAAAGACACAGAGAATCAAACTTTCCACTATTCGAATTAATCGTAATATGCAATTACAGGATTAGGTCAGCAAGAAAAATGATAATTTTTGTATCTAGCAAACCATCGAGGCGATCGCATGCTTCGCGACTCGATCAATAACTTTTCACTCGTATCACTATTGAGTTTACTAGTAAATACGATGAAATTCTTTGCACGAATCTCTTTCAATGAGTATTGACGACGCACATCAATTTTTGCATTGCATTCAATTGTAGAATTATTGGATTGTCAGACATGGAGAGAGCAAAAGCTGTACAAGCTTAGAATTATTTCTATGGGATATATAGCTAATATTAAGCATCATTCGTAACTCCAAGTTGACAGAAATTGTGCCTGTGGGTCCGTCAAGAAGCAAACACAGTCAACTCAAACTTATGATAAAATGGCTAGTCTAAAAAAAGGGGCTAACCTATAAACTGATTTACAAGGCAATTCTTCAAACAGCTAAGACTAATGATCAGTTTTGACAAACAAGAACGCACTCGTGCATACACACATAATTAAGATATACGCATAATCTCTTTTTGTTACAGTATAGTCAGTATGCTAAGACACTATCATTTCATAAACTCGTTAATTACACAGTTCAATTTATTTTGCTCAGTCCGCCATTCAGATGTATCGAATAACAGAATCGCAAGTATTTCTTCTCTTTACGTGGTATTCTTTTTACAACATATGAAGCTGTAGACAACGTCGGATAATCTGAAATACTCTGTACAATATATCGCTGACCCCACCAACTTGCTGAAATTGATCTAATTTTGAATTTCTGAATGTAATTCTGGTGGAGTGGCATACGCTTGCCAGCGTTTTGATACAAATACTTTATTCTTATTGTAAGTATCGAGTACAATATATTCGCATCCTCGATGAGCTCGAGCGATATGCTGACGAGTTGTAGAGGCTCGCAAACCTTTGTACTCACAATATCCGCACTTGAATCGACGTCTTTTTCCACACTCATATCGTACATGTTTGTAAAAAGCGTCATGATTAGTGTAGGAACGCTTGCACAACTTATTCGGACACATAAAACGAGTTTTTCCATCAAAAGCCATCCTAGTTATTAGTGGATGTGTAAATGGTTTGGGCTTTTTTGTTTCATGTTGAGTTTCCTCCTGTTCTACCTCGATCACATCATCGTCCTGTTCATCATTCGCGTCTGAGTCTTCGTCATACCGTGATCTGTACACTGAAATTTATTAAATACCGATATTAGATTGGAAATGGTGATTTGAAAGCATGAATTTATGCTCATCGCACAAACGTGCGAGTTGATATCAAATATTGTAACTATTGAGAGGCTGGAATTAGATGAGATACATGGGTTACGTAAGGTGCTTATTATTGATTCAGTGATCGTAATTTTGATCGACAAAAATATCGATTCTCAATTTGCTTTCGGTTTTTTGTTATTGTTTTATGATCAATTCACAAAGAGTGTCAAGTCAATTCACAAAACTTTTGCTGACTCTTGGCAATCTTTGAAAATGTACAATAACACGATTGGGCGTAAAAAATGGGACTATAGGAGAGAACATAATCACATATGAAGGATTTTCAGTTGTTGTGACTGAATTATGATTCCCTGTTAATGAGAAAAAATATTCTGTGATTGAAGGATGTGATTGGTCATAAAAAATTGATCATAAATATTTTTCTATGAAGGTGAGGTGTTTGGCTGTACAGAGCAGTGCCTTATAAATACTAGTTTCTATACTGGTTTTCATACATATTTAATGGAATATATTATAATTTTTGAGTATGTCTACCTTCAAGCTTTGTTAAAGTACGAAGTTGCATCGAAGGATTTTGATGAAAAGATTTGAGATGGTAGGATAACAAGGACGGAAATTTTTTGAACTTTGAAAATAGTATATTTCGCACCGAGTCTATGAGGTTGTAGCTTGCCTCCAAGTGATTCGTTATGGGCCCGAGCCGTAGGCGAGGGTCGAAAGAATTGCTCGGAAGCGGGGAACCTCATGAGCGAGGCGCGAAAGTTATTTTTCGAAAATTGCGAAAAATAACTTTAAACGCGGTTAACGTTTTGTCTCCCGATAGAAACTGGTTTTTACACGGCATCGCTCTCTACAGCCCAACACCTTACATTCATAGAAAAATTTGAATCTGCCGCTAGAGCACATATATCTATCAGAATTGATCATAAAAATTATTGTGAGTTGCAACTGTCAACTCGCAAGTTTCAAAGGGAAAAAATCATGATATCTTCCTCATTGCTGCAGCTTTATTGTCTCAGTCTGATCAGAGTTTGTAAGAACTAGCCTTGAGGAGGTTCCAATCCCATAAAATAAAGAGACGAATCACACGAACTCGAAACAAATACTCTGTTAGGTAAGGCATACTCTAATAATTTAATCTTCCTTGTAGTTCATCTATCACGAAGTTGCAGTAAAATTGCACCTCCCAATCTCACATTATGGTTTGAAATATGTATAAAGTCAGTCACTTGTTTCATAAATTTACCTCTGCATCTACGAGAATGTGAGGCTTCATCACTTAATGGATCTCTATCTTGATACGTCTCTGGATAGGCCATCTGTTGAAGATTGAAAGATGGAGTGATGACAGGCAGAAACTCAGTGGCCGAGGTCCCACTAGAATCTAGAAAAAGAAGACAAGAAGTTTTCAGAGTTAGAAATATTAGGAAAGCTCAAGAGGAAAATCAAATCAAAAAGTCTTCTCAGCCAGAGTTAGAGGTCCTACTTCGAATGATATCAGAAATTGTCATTGATGTGTACAGATTCGTAGTTTTGAGATTGGAAAAAATCAGAATATGACCGATTTCAGCTTGAAAGTCAATATTGCTGATGGCTAAGGTACTGGTGCTAAAATATTTTAAGGAACAATAAAGTCGAGTCCGTTTGAAGTCACGTTGTTTCCCCATCCTGAAGTGGATTGGTAATCTCAGTCTCAAAATTTCTTGAGAAAGCACAGTCATATAGAGTATTCTACAGTTTCAATGAATTTCAATACTTGTATGAGTTGAAATGTACTTCATTTTACAGAGTCTGTTGATCTCTGACTTTCTTATCTCATATGATGGATGGTTTCTTTAGCATGCAAATTGAAGAACAACTACAACTGTTAATCATTTAGAGCAGAAAACTGGGTTAAACTATTCAGATTAAATGAGATTTTGCTATTCAAATGCGAAATATTCGATTTGGTTGATGTAAAAACTCTTCAAAGATCTCGGGTTGATACACTCAACGTCAAGTAGATATCGTCAAGTCATGATTGATCCGCCATCCTGAAAATATATACAATTTGATTATATGAGATGCTGATGAGATCATATGCTTTGATGGAAGCTTTGATGAAAGATACTGAGGAAGTTTATAAGATGAGGAAATTGCGATGGATAATCTTGCAAAATCTTACCTCAACTTCTTGGGACATTTTATATCTTAGATCGTGTTACGTTACCCAATATATATATATATATGTTCGTCTCTTCGATATTATCCTATAACTCATTCCATTATAGAAACATCTTCGAAAAAAATGGCAAATACAGTTACCATCTACTGAAGATTTTTCCAAGTAGTTAGGGAAAAGTATCGTTTATTATTGGAATTTGTCAAATAGGGAAAAGGATTGGTCAAGCTCATCGAGATGAGACCAATCCGAGAGAACTCGTGATGACGAGAACGGTCTCAATTTTCTTAAGCAATACATCGTGCATAGTTTTTTTTATTTTTCCATTAGGTACATGACATACTGAGGTTGTTAGGATTATAATCGTTCTGTAATATGTACATTCAAAAACTCAATCGACAGAATATTCTCAAGTTCTAACGATTAAACGTTCAGAAACCTTGATATATTTTCTAAACCATTGTATCCTTTCTTATTGTTGTATAACCCATAGACTCCTCAAGATATGAAATGATACTACGATCTTGGTGCAAAATATAATCTCCTGAATAAAGTGTTCATCATGTAGCATGTCTCAAATTGACATTTGTGTGCCCATGATTATGAAACATGCGTGAATGAAGACTGCGTAAATACGGTGCTTCTGAAGATATTAATCTTGTGACGAAGGATTGCTCTCAGCATGGCACCTAAAGACTTCATTCACAGAATTGTGTAACATAGATCTTAACTTACCACATAATATGTACAATATTACAGCTAACCGAGAATTCAAGCTCACAAGAGTATGGTGAATTTGTTTGGAAGTTACTGTGATTCGTTCATGTATGACAAAAATTAATTTTGTCTCTCTGGCGAATTACACAAAACTTTGCAGGTTATGTAGACCTTAAATTGCACTCTGCGTACTGAAAATAAGATTTTTTCAAAATTGATGAAGAAAAGGTACCCAAAATGCGACTTCAGAGATGTTGAAGGACAGATCGATAATATATTATACATGTGATGAGAATGTCATAAACTCATAGACTAGGGGAGTTTCAACCTTTGCGAAACATGGATCTTGATGAAACTCTGGGAATCATCTTGTTTTGGTGAAAAATGAAGGAATCTCCAAGGATTTAGTCCCATAGGCCTCCTATCCTGAGATACAGCTATGAAGATTAATATTGTCAATATAGGTCCATGTTAGAATGACACATATATAGATATTATACTGTCAATGCTAACCTCCATAACTGTATCTCAGGGTAGAAAGCCCACGAGATCAAACCCTTGGAGGTACCTTCATTTTTCACCAAAACAAGATGATTCACAGAGTTTCATCAAGATCCGTGTTCTACAAGATTGGACCTCCCCTTGTAAGTAGATACAATTAATCACAAATTTTTCTTTAGGTCGAGTATGACCCTGTCATGCTGTAACAAGCTACATTTGCAATAAGAAATAGTCATTAGTTTACAACTGTACAGGATATTTCGCGAGAAAATTGAAACCCAACAGAAACCTCACTAATAATTCATGTATGATGGAATAAAATTGAAAGAGGATCGAATCTGGTGTTTATGGATCCTTGTGGCCTCTTACACTGCTTTTCTAAATGATATTTCAAATCTGAGTGACGTGGATATTTTCTATCACAACCCTCTCGGGGGCAGTGGAACCAAGCCTTTTCAGCGAATTTATAAGGTTCGCCATTGTTTTGAAGATCGAACACGAGTATTTCGTGGTCATGATGCTTATTTATAATATGGGCACGTACATTATCCGGTCGTGAACTAATTTGGCTACAATACCCACATTTGTAACGCAAATTTTGGCTACATCCATATCTAATATGTTGATAATAAGCTTTTCCGGGTCTAAATTTGCGACCGCACCCTTCTCTTGGACATAACAAGGAATTTTCACCGGTTCCTTCATCTTCTCTGTATGGGCGAATATTCGATCTCGTTAGCCTCGTGTGACGATTCGTTGTTCTTGATGTTAGCTCAATAGCAACCGATTGTCCGGTTTCTGAAGAATATCGTCTGTGCACAAGTGTCATTTCTGTAATAAAATTCATGATTTACTATTGCAGAATGAAATTCGATGGTTTTGAGAAAGTTTATAGTCCAAAAACCACACAGAAATCAAACTACCAGATAATTTCATGATAACATGAAATTTTAGACTCATAGCCTAGATATGTAAGGCCCGAATTTATAGTCGTTGGTATTGGTCATGGTTTTGGTCATGACCAATACCTTGCATGGTACGCGATTTAGGATTTCGGTCAGAAAATTAGTCTTGAGTCAAAATTTTCTGGCTCATGTACTAAATGTGACTACAGCCACTCGTTTGTCGAAATTCCAGTGTTGAAAACTGTCTTTCAGCATAGAATTGGTGATCCACTCGTTTGCTACAACTATGGTCTCGATTCATAACCTTGTCACTCACGTAGATTCGCGCAAGCATAATTTCTGTGCATGTAGGACAATTTTCACCACTGATATTTCAACAGACTTGCGGCTGTAGTCACATTTAGTACATTAGTTCGAAAATTTTGACTCAAAACTTATTTTCCGATCTAATTCTTGAATCGCGTACCATGCAAGGTATCGGTCATGACCAAAACCATAACCAATGCCAACGACTATAAATTCGGGCCTAAGTCTCATGAGCTCTTCGGAAAATTTATTAATTCATCTCTGCATTGCACACTTAGGATAATGTGATGGAAACTTGAAAAGTCAAAGAATTGTTATCCTATCTTGCGTTGGAAAGAAGATCAGAGAATCGAGTATTAGCTATTAAGATTACTTCTGTCTGACTACAGTCAAACTATTCTCTATGGAAAAAATGTAAAAAACTGATTGAGATCCTTGAGTGAAGTGAAAGATATTTTTCTTGGCAGGATTACGTTCCTTCGTTTGAGATTTCACGTCAGGTTACGTGTTGAATACATTCGATTGATCACAGATATGAATTGACCCGAAATTCTATGATGCAAATCCATCTCATTGGAATTGGCATGACCGCTTTGACGAGTTCGTTATAATCGAAAAATCTAAAAATGAGCTCATGTTCATGACGCGTAAGACAAATTTAATTTGTGAGTGAAGACTACAACACCTCCCCAAACTCATTATTTGACACAACTAATTTCTGATAATTAATGATGATACATGAAAAATTATATAACACGTACTTGGATGCCCGAGACTTGGATCACTATTGTCCAACGGATCCCTCACTTTACGATAATTTGGTATAACTCCTTGCTCACGTTTTGAGGATGGCAACATCACAGGAAAGAAATCATTACTCAAGACTCCATCGAGATCTGAAAGAAAGGGCACAGGTTAGTTCAAGTTCAATTCAACTTTCAATAAAAGAAATTAGGCGAGTATTGTTCATCAGGAGTCATCAGTAACTAAAACTTTGTTCGTGGTTGAAGGATATGTTCATCCACCGGCATGCACGATTCTACGAATCTGCTAAATTTAAAATCTCCATCCACTGTCTATGAAACTGAAAACCACAAGTACAAAAATTAATATAGGTGCATAAATAAAGAATCAAAGATATATCAAAGAGTGATTCTTAATCATTTGAACAAAAGATTTTCCACCTCAACCAAAGAACATAGATCATCATCTCTCAAAATGCTATAGATTTCAATTTTATTCGTAAAAATAAACAGTACCACTAGATACAATTACATGTTTACACAGATTTAAACATAATTATGAATCATACGACAAGATGGTCGTGTGTGAAAATTCACTAGACTCTGTATAAAGAATCATCAAAGCTAGCTTGCTTGCATCGGTCCTGATGATTGCAGCCGCAATAATCAAGATAATTGATTAAAAGATATTCATCTGTCAAATTACAAATATTTTGTATTTTATCATGAACTATGAATTTAATACCGAAAGCGTTGGTACATTCAAATATTTGCTCCCAACAATGGGCTCCACGTGGGAGCTGTTTGATTTATTGTTTAAGGATTAGAAGTTCCCTTGAGAAGTGTGTAACCGTAATAGCAATTACGTTGAGACAATTTTCAAGTAGAAGTACGATCGAGAGTACGATCTACATAAAAATGGGATTGATTCTACTGAATTCCTTGATTTATACTCAGATTAATACAATTCGGAAGGTATGCGATATAGAATCGACTCTGCTAAAATTCTTCAATAATTTCGTTAGTACACAAATGAATAAATCTAACTAAGAGAGCATTGAGGTTCTTGGTCACGGTTTTGACTAAAACTTTGGAAACAGTCTCATTTTTGCACCAAAAGACACGTTTGCTCAAGTTCAAGCATTTTAAGCATTCCTGCATACCTAATACTTCACTTCCATCGTAATGACAGAGCTAAACCATACTTGGTAATTTGGAAATAAATGCTTGAATACAGGCAGCCCCTGCTATTCGCGGTTAATGCGTATAAAGAAAATGCCGCGAATACCGGGACCTTGGGCTTATGGGAAAAGGGGGGTTACGTATACATATGTGAATCCGTGAGTAACTAAAAAAATCGACACATCATCTTTAGATGATAAATTCATGTAATAAGCCTAGCAAAATGAATTAATATATGAAAGATACGAAGTAACAGTCTGATACGATTGAAAAACTACTGTGATTCACTCCAAAATCTGTTGAAACAATCAGTCACGAGCGTGCGAGTGAAGAGCTCTATCACTTTTGACTAGCGAGATTGACAAACATAGTCAGCAACAATGTCTGGTAAGTGGCCATAGGAAGTTCTGAAAGCTCCGGCCATTTTTTTTTTAGTGGCAGGCAAATTCAACATTTTTAATTTCTCCGAAAGGCTCACAGTCTATGATGACGTTTTTTGATTGACGGATATGCATTCTTTTTTACGTACGGTGTCATGTCTAAAATCTAGATAGTGTACCAACAACTTTGTCATATAACCAATTAATCAGTCTCGGGAAACAATAACAATACCAACACCCTGAAAATGATGAACACTCAATCACAAAGTTGTTTTGGGATGAGACACTTGGATGAAGTCCATCGAAAATTGACATTTCATGAGCTGAATTATCTCGAATAACCAGATCCAAACCGCGAATAAGTGAGTCAGCGCACCGCGGAAACCGGGGGATGCCGCAAATCAGAAACCGCGAATAAGCGAATTTCGAAAATACCGGGACCGCGGATAGCGGGGGCTGCCTGTACTGGTAAGCCCGGCTTTGGATCTCATCTTTTGGTGCTGAGATAAGACTGTTCACAAGATTTGAGTCAAATATCCGGAATCACAACATTGTCGTCGTTACATTTTTCTGAAATTCAAAGATTCATGCTTTGATACAAAGATGCTCCTGATTTGCTGTTTGAAAAAGTTCTTTTCTTGTTCGAAGTAATATTTTCTCAATCAAAATCGTCACTGTATGAGAATTTATAGCTCTTCACAAATTACCAAGGAACATCCGTTGAATTTTGATAGAATTAACATTCCTGTATTCGCAATATTTCCTCGGGATACACCTACGGATGTTGCGGAGGGGCGACTCCTAAATGATAATGTTTTGGTTCATATAATCTGTAATGATTATAACAATCAAGAACGCGTATTTCATCGTTTGGATGTTTTACAAAACTATGATTTCGAACTGCTCCTGCACGTAGACTCTTAAATGGGCAATAGCCACACTTAAATCGAGGCTTCTTTCCACATTCATACTTCATATGTTTATAATATGCTTTCCTATTTGTGTATGATCGCTTGCATCCTTTATTTGTACACAGATAATTTACTTTTCCATCATTTCCTATCCTAGTGGTGATTTTGAGTGTTGCCCTAGCCTTTGGCACGTGTATATTACTCGGTTCTGGTTCTATTTCAATTATATCGTCGTCTTCGACATCTTGAATTCTTGACTCCTGGAAACTTTCTGATGTACTAGGTTGAGGAATTGAGCAAGCAGAATTCATCAGAGGATCATGATGTGTCATTTGGCTTACGCCAGTCCAGTCATATGGTGGTGGAGGTGGAATTCCCGCATCTAAAATAGTAGAATAAAGTGTAATGAAAAACTCTGGAAGTAATTTCTGTTTCAAACTTATCATGTATTATCCAATATTTATCATCGATATAGAAATTTCGGGAATTGAAACTTTTTGTTCGACGAGACCCATGTAAATTTTGATTTGAAGAATTTCATCGGAGATTTATACAGTGCCTTGACAATTGACAGCATGTAAACAGTTCGAAAGGTACGAGGAAATACTAGATCAAGAGATGTTCATGGACTTACCTATATTTTGAGGGGGATAAAATGAGCCATCGGCAAGAGGATCGCTTTCAACAAGAGTCTTTGATGGGTCTATCCATTGAAGTGTTGTTGGCTGAGTTAAGACCGGGAGATACTCAGAAGTTGCGGTGCCGTAAACTGTAAGGAAGCACAGATTATTACGAGTTCATTTGCATTTTTTAAAAATCACTGTAACAAAACAGCAATGATAAAATTTATAAGATACATTTTTGGAACATTAATCATGAATCAACACTTTGAAAAGAAAGACCAACAAAATTGACAGAAAAGCAGTATTTAATAAAGCAAATGGGTGATTTTTTTGCACAATTTGTCGCGCTTTCACCATTTGCTCGATTGAGATAACAGAAAATATACAGAATTATTCATTTGTAGTCTGCATCAACAAGTCAGGATTCCGTCATGAGAATCACGATGGAGTTATTAGGAATCAATTTAATTTCGGATATCTTGGTGTTGGCGTTGAGTTCAGCAAAGATAAATGATGACACTCAGTTACAATAAAACAAATAGACATGGATCAAAAACATGTTTGAATTCCAAGCTATATTTAGGTTAATGAGCATTGATTCGATGGACTATTACATTTTTGATGACGAGTTTTTATTAACAATGTCCTGCCATTTTATTAGTATTTTTCATCTTTTACTTTTACGAAGAAGATTTCACTTTTTTGAATTTCCTTTCGACTTCCCTGCTGAAAACAATTCCGTGGGACACCACAGGACTCGGTGGGACCTGGTCCTGAGAAAATGTTTTATCTTGATTTTTGCAAAATTTGGCATCGAACACGTGCAGCATACGAATATTGAAGATTATTCCTCCAAAAATGGTCGAGTTATGATTAAAATTAGTTTACCAATTTTCTCAGGGCCAAGTCCCACGGGACCCCACGGAATCATTTTTAGCAAAGTTACTGAAGACAACACACAGTTGTTGGTTCATGTAAAGGAGTTGTTCTCAATAAATAAGTTATATAATACTATGTGGAAGGTCAACTTATAGGTATACCTATCTCCCCACATGTACACTGGGCAGATAGGTGAACTGCAGTGCATCGAGATCTGCTGTCTCACTCACACTCATAGGTTAGGGTACCGTGACCTATGAGTGCAAGTGAGACAGTAGATCTCGATGCACTGCAGTTCACCATCCTGCCATCAAAAGTTCTCGCAAATATGTAACAATAAGACAGAGACCTTCCAAATTCAAGATAATTTGTTCACAAAATGAATTGCGGGTTCTACTAAGATTGCTATCATGAGTCGTCAACAATCCATGAAGTGAGGTAAAAGGCTTTGAATCATGATTAAGAGCCTTTTTTTTAACCAAGGAGACAATCATACATCCCATCACCATTCAATCATGACAGCATTTGGAAGATATTTGAATCGTTTTGTGCCAAAAGGTATGAACGAACAATTATACTCATAATATGACTTGATGTAGAAGTTGAGAAACATTTCTTATAAGGGAAGTCTCTAAATTATTGTTGCATGAATTGTGGGGCAGTTTTCAGAACGAAGGGAGCCTTTCTTTCCATACAACCAAACGCTATCGTATCCTACATCTCTTTCTGAAAATGACAATATTTTTCAATACATCTGCCATCATTCAGAAAGACAATTTACGTAAAATTAATACTCATACATTACTTATGAATCACAATTCTCTAAGTTGCGATGATATAGACAATTCAAGTATAACAATAGCACAAACTCGTACAATACATTGGATATGTTTACATTGGACAATTATAAATCTATACTTAGGAATTTGTAATTCCTAATTTAAGCATAAACAATGAACAAACTCAACACTTGCTTTCAGCTATGATTACGGTTGTGGACTTTGTTCGGTAACTGGTATCGGTCCAATATTACCTTTCCTTATTGTGTATGGCCTATCATTATTGTAAGTATCAAGAATAAGATTATCAGTTTCAGGATGAATAGAGATACTGTGCACACGAACATTTGCTGCCCGATAGCTCTTGTAATTACAATAAGCACATTTAAATCTTGGATTCTTTCCACATTCATATTTTGTGTGTTTATAATAAGCATCGTAATTCGTATACGAGCGTTTACAAGGTCTGTTAGCGCAATAAAATCGACCATCAAGTGCAGGACTTCGACTTATACTCTGGACACCATCATTTGATTCTATTGAGCTCATTTCATAAGATCCTTGTTGTTGTCCCATTGCCATAATATTATCACTTTCTCCCAGCATCATCCTTCTGGGGCGTCTAATTTTTGTGATGCTATCGGATGACTGAGATCCAGGCCTTCCTTGCTGATTCCAATTGGTTGTCCTAGTCAATGTATGAATGTAAGCAGTTCGCCTTCTGGTTACTGCAATTAAAACGACATTTTGAAATTCATATCGCTGGAAGATTATGATCGGTATAAAATTCATTGGCAATTTTTGGGGTGTTGGATGATGAAGATGTTTTGATACTTGACGGGTAGTTCAAATTCCAAAACCACGATGAATATCATCCATTGAACTCTCAGATTTTACAAACTTTTGAGGTGTACATACTTTGACCTATTCACTAACGCGAACTTGGGACATCGAGAAATGTATGTCTGATATTCAGAATATGTTTTCCTTATGCCCAAAGTAGGACCAAAAAAGGCAAAATTAAAAATTCCAATTTTTTTATGGTTTTTATTTGTTTTCTTACTCGGAATCAGGTATCTGGCCTTGGCCACTAGTTTGATTCATTTTTTTTATCAATAGAAACTTTCACGGATTTCTTCAGATATTTCTGACGTGTCCGAAAAAAATGATAAGCTATTATTGGAAATCGATCAAAATATTTTTGTTCATTATGATGGGAATTGTGAGTGAAAAGTGAAAAAAAATTTTGTTTTGAAAAGTAAGCTTGAAAGGTGAGAATTGGTCCAGACGAACTGTGAGAAGACAATGAAGAAGATGATACTCAAAAATCCCATCGGCTCACCTTTTTCCTTGCGAGACTGGGATGTGTTAAAGTACAGTGGATCTGTTACATCGAAAGTATCCAACGAGACTCTTTGTGAAGGTTTCTGGGATGAAGTAGAGATAGAACAAAAGTATTCATCTGTCATGACCTCTTCAAATCCTGTAATAGAAGTATGATACGATTTAATATTTGTGGATCTTTCACTTCAGAAAATAAATCCAAAAACCTAATACTTAATCGTGCAGTACACGTACATTGTAAAATCACAACTGTCCGAATTATAACAATACAGCCTAGCGTCTCGAATTTTATCTGTTTATTTATTGTTCACAAACGTATATACAATTTGTTAGACATCGGATACAACATGGAAATACCTTCAAGTCGATCGAAAGTCAAAAAATGACGAGAAATCTATTTCAGTGGATTCGTGATACATATATTTCTCAACTCTGAGTAATGCAATTGGTAAACAACATTTCCCCAAGTTTCTAGAATTCTCAACGTACGATGTGGATGACATTCAATGATCATGATGAGTTGAACGAAGTGTTGTAAACATGATCTCTGCATGAAGCCATTACAACTATTTCTGGTAATAGGGATAGTATTCTTTCGGATGGAAATCAAATATCTTTGAATTATCACATAAGTTATCAGAAAAATGCTATCTCCGTTACAAGTGCTTGAATTGAGTATTTTATCGTTAAATGTCAACCGTACATTTTTTAGAGAATATAAATTGTAAGCTTTCCAGTGATATTGTTCAGATCAAGAGCTCAGCTCATAAAAAAAAAGTCGGAAGGTAACAAATCCTTCCCAACACCTTCACCCTTTATCAAATAAAAGTAGAAAAAACTCTTTCACCCACAAATTATAATTCAACACATGAAGTAAATTGTTTGAACGGTTTCCGAAGTTCAATTCATGCAAGCAGAATGAGCCAAAAAGTCAAAGCCACACATTCAACAATAAACCACTCATATAGAACAACATATTTCACAGATCGATTCGATTCATTCTAGAAGAGGGTCTAGAGACAAAAACAAATGTTCACTTTGACAATGACGTACATTCATTAATCGACACTTACCTAACTGATTGAACACATTCTGTTGTTCAAAGTCAAAGTAAAAGACGAACGGGAAAATTGCAATGTATTCTCTATCTATCTATTGCTCGTGAATCGTGATGTTGCAAGATAAAAAAAAGGAAGGTTCTACAGGTCAACTAACTCTACAACACCAATCATCTAATGTTATTACAAATAACACTCATGTCTTATTACTATTTAGCTCTTATCTACCATAACAGATTGCACGATGAAATTCTGACTTGGAACAGAAAGTGAATGCAACCATTTCTTCCATGTACTTGGAATAGAGAAGCGGTGGAGAAATCTTTGCAGGAAGAGTCTACACGTGAAATCGACTCTTTTCAAGAGAGAATTTCAGTACCTTGATATCTTTTTTTTTTTTTTTTTTTCATTATTAAGTCATTCAGGCCTTTAGGGCCCATTTCGACTACAAGCAAAGAATCATAGTAATTATCTCCATCGATAATAATAATAATAAGAATATAATCGGCACATATTGGACAAAATGATATATACAGTAGATCATGGTTTTTTCAATCTTGATTACAGTCGTTTTCACTAGCGTTTTAATTTACACATTAAGGTTGCACTCTTTCAAGAAGGAGAAAATGAACTTACATGCAGGAATTAAAGGTTCGGACACAATAGATTCTATGTTTCACGGTGGATACAATTGGAGGGTTTTCAACTGCTCTAATAGTCTTCGCCTCTGTGCATCATATAATTTACACTACCATGTAACATGATTGATAGTCTCTTCATGCTCGCCACACCTGCATTCCAGATTATTAATTATGACCAATCTCCCCAATGATTGGGCCAGGTGGTAATGATTTGATCTGATGCGACATATAGTGACAATAAAATCTCGTGTAAGTTTTTTACCTGAAAACCAAGCTTGACGTTTGTCTTGGAAGAAAAATTGAAAGTATTCTTTCCCAGTCTCCACATCCTCGAGGATAATTTCAGTATCACGCTCATACATTTTAGTTTTGAAATGATCTTTCAAATCAGTGAAAGGGAATTGATCGATAGTGAGTGTGCAAGTGTCAGACGCCTGTTTGGCAGCTCGATCAGCGTTTTCATTTCCTCGGATTCCCACATGTGACGGTACCCAAACAAACTCTATGTGCTTATGATATTCATCTCTAGCTACTTTGAATTTCCTCTTAACTTCGAGAATGTAAGGGTTAACCGTGATACTCAAGGATGGTCGCTCGAGAACGGTGAGAGCACTGAGGGAATCCGAGCAAATGAAGATTTTCTCACTATGTAGATGAATTAACCTTAATATCTTGAGCAGATTAAAGTGAATAGCCTGTCCAAAATATCTTTTTTTACAATATTCTGATTTTACACACAAGAATCAGATGTTTTTTTTCGATACACTGTGCGTAAAAGTGCATTTTACGCACAGTTTGTCGACTTTTACTCGCAGTTTATCGAAAAGTATAGTTCGATACATGGGCGTAAAACCTATTATTCGCATCCTCGTGATGATCCCGACCCTCGGGTGCGGCTCGGGCCGGAAACCCATCACTCGGACGCAAATAAATCGTTTTACGCCCTTGTATCGAAATGTATTATTATGCACTATTTCTATATTGATAAATGATCAAACTAGATACGCCATCTTAGAGTTAGAACTTAGAACTTCGGTGTGGGAGTATGAGACATTTTGGATAATTTTTTCATTATATCATATCCAATGTAATTTGATCAGAAGTAATCTATCAATCGTCAAATTAGAAGCACTAATGAATATGCACAAAATTTTCAGTTCGTAGGTAAATTTTGAGGGTTGTAGCTTTTCCATGTTTTTGGTTCAAACTGCTTCCCCCCATTGTAAAGATCGAGGATAACATATTCCAAGCCTCGATGATTAGTCATACTGTGATTACGAATACAGGTTGCAAAATATTTTGTGCATCCACAATAGCCGCATTTGAAGCGTGGCTCTTTCCCACATTCGTATCTCAAATGCTTAATCAAAGCTTTCTGAGTTGAATACAAACGAGTGCATCCATTATTTGGGCAGCAAACACTAGAATTTCCTTCAAAATTCTCTCGCTTAATACCAGCAATTAGCAATTTTAATGAATTTTTTCCGGTGGAAAGTTTTTGCGGTTTCTTCTTCATCTTTGAATTATTGTCATTTCTGAGACTCGATTTTCTTCCCACTTTTAAATTGCTCGCTTGAGGAGACTGAGGAAGGGAGCTTTTTCGTTGATTCCAATTTAAATTCTTGTTCATTCCAAAATGATATGTAGAACGTTGATTGGCTGCTGTAAAATTTAATTATAAATATCAATTCAGATGGAAAAAGACAAAATAAACTATTGGATTTCACAGGATGCAGGGTATTTTTGAAAATGGAGGGAATGGTGATGCACTTTTTTCAAAGTTGAATGATTAGATCTCAATATAGTGATTTGTATCACTTGGCCTGAAACAATGGGATCAACTTCTGGATGGCTCAAATACAAGATTTAAGATACTCCAAATGGTCTTCTTTGTGGAAATCGAGAAAATTGATTATTTCGCTTACCCTTGCTTATTTTCTCCTGCGACTTGTGACCCACAAATTGTACACTACCTAATGTGAATGACGTGCGCAAGATATGTGATTAACTTTAGGTGGAGAATTGTTTCTAATTAGAAAACAACTGAACATATGGATTTGAAACTCACTCAAACGCTACCCTCGAACTTGAGTTTTTGAATGGATGTCCTCCGCTTCGGCAAATAAATTTCACGATATCTTCACTATCAAAAGAATTTTCGTCAGGAATTGTTTTTTTCAAAAAACCACTCAGGATATCTTGGCTATTCAAGATTTGAAATAGTGACATGATATTTCACTTTCGAGACAGCGTATTAATAAATGAACAGGATAAAGAACAGGAAAACTTGAGTCGATTTTGAGAAAATTATTACTCATTTCACAGTTAGGATGAGGGAATATGGTAGTATTCGGTTCGGAATTTGGTATGAAAAACATCAGGATGTAAGGTTTCAATCATTCTTGGAATTTTCTTTTTAAGGATGACATTTATTAGTTTCAACAAAGAAACAATGAAAAACATGGGAAAATCAAACAACTGTTCATAAATAATTGTATGAAAATAATCACTGAAAACATTAACTCGTATAAGCACAATCGTTACACAGATAAGCACGGTGCTGGGCACACATCGGACGCAGGCACGAAGGGCATTGCATGGTTGTTTTCCTGTCTTGCCTTTTTGGGCAGAAAACACATCGTGTGTGGGTTCGTAATCGAGGTCTTTCATCATCCTTAACCATTACACCAAGCACTTTTTTGTCGGATTCTAAAATACACAAAAAGATTTTTACAAGTCTCTTGTATAGAGTATCCTTCTTCAAGCTATAAGGGTGCGCCCAAAAATAATGCATATGCACTGCACACGTGCCCATGAGGCAGCTCAATTAATTTTAGCCAAAACGAGTCGGAGCTTGTCGAGTTCTGCTTTGGATCAGACGGTACAGTCCTGAAGTAATGCTCACGCGGTCCCGGGGCCGGATTGGTAAGTTCGGTGGATCTCTTCCTTGTCCAATGGCCGATGCCAACGGAGAAGGAAGAGAGGATTTTAATCGGAGGGGGTGTCCGTATCGATGCGGATCCCAGCCCGGTACTGTTGGGGGGGGGGGGCTACGGACAAGCCGGATCAAACGTTACAGAGAAAAAAACAAACCGACTCAAACCAGAAATTCTCTGATTTGAGCCCTTCATAATTGCTCAAGTCCGATGAGCTGCACATGCGTTCAAGTGAAGTGCATATGCGCAATATGCACTGCATATAAATGCATATTCATCATTTGTGGACACACCCTAAGAGAACTCAAGAGTTGCATCGTTTCGACTTTTTCTATTCAATGTAACTCAAGAAAGTTTTATGTCATTATCCAATTGGCTAGAAATTTTGTAGTGCTGTAGAGAAAGTTCGACAAACTTGCCAACTCATCTTTTTATAGTGTGCATAACTTTTTCTGACAATCAAAGATGTTAGAGTTTCCAATTGTTCAGAGTTCTCAATTTTGAGCCCTGACAATTTTCTTTCTTTCTCAATCACCCTTTTGCTAATTGGCTAATAGAAGTAAAATCCCTAAATTATGTATATGACGGAAAGAATGCATTCGCCATGGAGAAATATTCGAAAGCTCTGTAGAATATTACCCCACATATTTCCGATTTAATAATTACAATCTGGGTTAGATAGGAGTAAAACGGCAGGGAGGGGCGAGCGTCGAGAAAAATACTTTTGTCGGTTTTATGCTCGGAAATAATTTCATGAGAGACTTAGACCCATGAGAAAATCTCATATTTGATCCACCAGAAAATAAATCCCATTAATCAATGCCAGACGGTAAAGATTTTTTCAAGACTTTAGATACATCAAAATAATTTAAACAATGCAATGGAATGTCACAAAGCCCGAACAGTCGAACTATGCAATCAGAACTCCAGATAGGTGCTATGAAACTTGATTTGTAATGATTGACGTACCTTTTTTGGTGAGAGGAAAAGATGTGTCTAAGCTCAATGGATCGATATCTGGAGACGTCAATGCTTTCAATCGTCGAACTTTCAAAGATGGAGGAGTAACTGATAGATAGCCACTGGTCATGTGTCCACGAAAATCTGTAAAAAGCGTCGGAATCGTTGCAGATCTTGGTAACATTAATTTACAATGTATGCACATAAAAGTACAATAAATCATGTTTTAAACAATACAATGCATGAAATTAGTGGATTGAAGAATTCATGCATTGATAAAAGAGACAGGGCAACAGACACATCCGACAGATAACACCAATCAACCCTTAAAATCATGAATTAAAGTGTATGATGAGCCACATCATATGTACATCGGTCAGTTTTTCATTCAATTTTGAATCACGGGTGGCTATTAGGGATTAGCACACCACATTGGTCTACTCAGTACTTCAAAATTTGACAGATTTACCTTCTTTGTGAGATAGTAAAAAAGATAGTCAATGGTTGATTTATACAGAGACGATATGGAAACAAAAATTAGTCAAGCTGACTTTGAGTGCTTGGTTTCACATGTGTGTACACGGCTCGTGTTCATTGAGTGTACTGATGCAGAGTAGATCTTGAGACTCACGATGTTCACTGCGCATGAGAGCAGAAAATATGCAGGGCATCGACTTCTTTTTTCCTCAATAAGCTATACCTAGAGGATTTTCGGTATAAAAAAAAGTTTATCTCAAATTTGTCAGAAGTTTATTAATGAAGTTAAATTTTATGATAGAGTTACATGCATTATCATATCAATTTCAATTAATCTACGTCGACCTATCAAAGTTAATTCTGGTTATAAATAATCATTATTCATGACCAGGAATCGAAATATACTTTATAATAAGCATTGATGCCCAGTCTGGCTATTCTAAAGCACGAAAACCAGTCTAGCTGGTTCCGTTTGGAAAAAATCTATCCCTGTGGTACATAGTTATAGAAATAGTGAGGAGATATATGTATTCTCTTGGGGTTATATGGTTGATTGATTCATTGATTCTTCAACTCTAATGAAGCGCAAGCTGCTACCGAGTCGAGCTATACCAATGAAACTATTTACAATTTATGATAATTTACAGTTAGAATTAGATTCAAATAAAAAATATTTTAGGCGAGGATTTCAAATGAATTATTTGATTATCTATTATGAGATGTGGGTAAGTAGGAATTTTACAATTCTTTTCACTAAAACATAGCTGTAGGGTATGTGAGAATCTCATCTCAAATGCATATTTATCAACATTACCAATTTCCTGGAAATTCCAGTAAATTTTTGAGGTATCGCAAATCTTGATAGTATTGCCAATTCCATCAGCCACACTTCCAGAACCAGCGTTACTCATTAGAATTACGATACCTATGAAATTCATGGGTATATTTTGCAATTTGAAAATTCAGGTATCCGACATACTCTTAACAAACATTGAGTTGCATGATCAGGGGATAATAATCATCTTGGGCTTAAATGACATCTACAATGAATTAGCTTACTAATCTATAAATTCTAACCCTCAAACGATTTTTCACATAAGAATCTAAACATGCCACGAATGAAATACGAAAGTGAACAATACAACATTATAAGATTTCTCAGAATAACTTTTTACAGAAATTCGGTGGCTTCGCTTTCTTGTCGAACGAAGGAATTTCGTTTTCTAGATCTCTTTGCCGTCTGGAATAGCTTGTTTTGATCGACTGTATCGAGAACCATGTATGTACAACCTGGATGCTTACGATCAAAATGTTTGTAAACGTTATGCGAACGTGGTGCTTTGTATTCACAAAGTCCACATGCAAATCTCGGTTCGACTCCACAGTGGTATTTTATATGTCTATAAAGAGTATCTTTTTTTGTAAATATACGTTTACAACCTTCGTTTGGGCACATAAGGAATGGTCCCATTTCAGTTTCAACAATGCTAGTTTCTTTTTTCACAATTGTTTTTTTCGTATTGCGGTTGGTCCGTTTCGTCTCGATCACTTCAGTTTTTGCCTTCGAACTTGCGCTGGAAGCTTTTGTTTGACGGGTGTTTTGCTTCTTTAGTTGAGCGCGGTTGATCATGAATTTCCGTTTAAATCGTTTGGATTTGACAGTCGGTCTGCTCTTGGGACCAGTTTTTCCTGAAAAGAAAAATTTCGTCACATCTAATAGAAAATTTAATCAGATGACGAAGTTGGAAGGCTTCCTCTGACTCGGTTGAGCAATTTTTAATTCCCACTTTTTTGTTATTTTACAATTTCTTTTTCATCAGAAGGATGTTAGTAACCCGAGAGCTTAGATTGGCAATACAAAATCAAATGAAGATTCTCAGATAAAATTGAATGAAATGAATCTATTCAGGAACATTGCATACTCACTTTGCACCTCCACAGGATATTGTTCGCCATCTAAAGGATCTATCTCTTCATGATCTTCCACTAGAACAACTCGTTGAGGGCTCAGAGATGGCAAGGTTACGGCAAGGTATGATGAGGCTAAGAATTCACTCAGATCTAAAATGGAAATATGAAAAGTATTAGACATTTCTAACCTATGTATGTGAAGTCAATGTGCTAACTTTTAGAAAGACAAGAGTGATTGCGTCAACTACGGAACACATAAAGATAACTACAATGATTGGAAAGAAAATAGAGAAAGAGTCAGAACCAGAATAGTTGCAATTCAAAAATAATTTTTGGTAGCATAAAGCTACGAGGATGTTTAGTAAAGATGATTCACTAATCTACGAATTATAGATGGCTAAAATCACGGACTGTTGAATTGAGGGTCGAGACTATCGAATTATCGATCATCAGACTGCAAATCATTTCGTTTGGACAAGATGTTCCCAAAAATTATTTATTAGTATGTCGTTTGTTGACAAATCCATCAATCGAAAGATCAAGAAACAGGAATTGATGGGATTCCGCTACGAGTGCAACGAATATCGTATTTGTTTCACTAAAATATGTCTCTGTGGTGAAAAAGAGTAAAAGATGGTAAAGTCAGGATTTCGAAAAGTTTTAGTTTTCCATTTCTGTCTTTCCATTTCTCTGATTCGGTATGTTTCTTGTAATTACTGAAACATCTGTCTTTCCATTTCTCGGATTCAGTATGTTTCTTGTAATTACTGAAACATTCCAACATTTCTCAGATTTTTGGACAAGTCCAGAAGATTCATTACAACTTGTTGAGAATCGATAATTTCCACTATGTGGAACGAGATAGTAAAGGGCTTAAGAGGCAGGAGTCATCACAAATGAAGCTTTTAATGCAATACTCGAACTTTTTTCAAGTTCCTTCATACTCACGTTACTCAGGAGATATCTTAGGAAAAAAATTTGCTTGTATTTGAATTTAGTAAGGCATGAATGAGGAAGGGGAGATAGAAAACGTTTTAATGATTCTGCACGTATGGAACATTTTATTATAACGACATTCTCAATCCAAAATTTTGGAAAATTCCATCTGATTTCCATCGGAATGATCTTGGGTTAGTTGTTCAGATACATTAGTGCTAAAAATCGGCTTTTAATCTGAAAAAGACATTATGCTTATTGCATTGCGTGCAAATTTGGGGAATAGTTATAAATTATGACATCCTTGATACATAAGATACATTAAATATATCCTACAGAAATCTGCAATTTTGGTATTTCCTTTTATACAATAAACAGATAATTTGGTTATGATGCGCGTTGATTAGCTCTCAGCTTCTGGAGTAAAAGGTGTTTCCGATGTAGACATATACAGGGTGTCCCAAAAGATTTCGAGGAGGTATCCGATAGTGACCTTGGTTTTGACCATAATGGTGATTTCCAAGGTCATTTGAAGGTCCACTCGAACTTTTCAAAAGGGAATACCTCCTTTTGACTCCGCATACCGAAAGGGCGTAAGATAGTATGAAACTTTCGTCTGAAACAATTTTGATCCGACTTGACCTCGACGAGATAAATGGAACGGGCAGACGATAACCTCCGTAGCTCCAGGAGTAAGCGTTCTATTCAAAACTATTTGGCATGAAAATTGTTCATTATAAAAGTGGAATCGAGCTAACTTTGACCTTGTAGATCTTTTTGAAGGTCATTAGAAAGTCAACTCGATTTCTTCGGAATAAAACACCTAATTGAACGAACATATATAGAACTTGAGTCAGAAAATTTTTTCGATCTGACTTGACCTTGGCGAGACGAATGGAAGTCAATCATACCTCGCCAAGGTCAAATAAGATAAAAAAATTTTCCAGACATTATCATCATAATTTTTCCCGCTCTTTCAGAATCCGCGGTCAAAAATAGGTGTGTCTACTTAAAATCGAGTTGACCTCTAAATGACCTTGAAAACTACCGCGAAGGTCAAAACCAAGGTTACTAGCTTTTTCTCGTTGTGATCATGGACAATTTGTAAACCAAGCGTTTTTTCATTTAATCTTCACTTTTGGAGCTACGGAGTTTACCGTTCACTTGTGTCGACCTTCATCTACTTTGTCAAGGTCAAAACGAATCAAAAGTCTTTCAGACAAAAGTTTCATAGTTTTTTACGCTCTTTCATTAGATACAAAATCATGTGATCAGAGTGAATGAACTGGGTGAACTGTGTTAGAACTACATGATGTGCGAATGGGGTCATGATTTATTCAATCATACATTAAGTGAGGGGCCAATCGAAGTGAGCTTGATATGCTGAATGCTTTCGTGACACATTATGATTTTGGATAAAATTTCACGCGAAGCATTAGCTCTTTGAATTATGTTCGGCTTAGAGACCACAGGAATCTCATTGATCTTCTCTCTGAAGATGAAATTTTTTTGGAGCACCCAGCTGACTTGTTTGTGCACTCAAGTCTTGAGACCTGTCTTGTGGGTCAATTCTTCGGTGTCTATATCTTGATGCACCACCAGACTAAGCAACCGGTAGTTCCTGTAATGATATAATAAGTATTAAAAGTTTGATTTGTTACCAAGTTTGTATCAAGATGAAGCTCACTCATAACAATGAGAGAGTAGAATAATCTGAAAATTTTCCTGAAGATGCTTTATCCATGACTCTCTGTAATTTTACTCAGAGCCTGGGGATCCCGCTGGTTGCACCCAAAGTTTACCTATAAACTTTGAATAAGGTTTTGTCGACCAAGATGCGAGACCAACCAGATCATTTCAAGTCGATCACCGATGAAGGTACAGCCTGAAAATCTGATGGTTTGATGGAATTAGAAGCATTTTGTCAGAATAAATTGCTTTTGCTTGTCGCACTTCAGTAGAATCAAGGGATTTCTTAGAGACGCCAGACGAACATAATACAAATGGTTAGTTTCGTGGGTTGATGTCCTATTAAAAATGGTGAACATTTTTTGGCCAACAAGGGGCCAAGTCAAATTGCTACTGGCTATAGGTGGCCAGAAAAATACTCACATTTCTACCAGGATGTACGTATTCTTATTCTTCACATAGCAAATTTTAATCAGATATATGTTTACTAAAACTAAAATCCCATTGTACAATAATTGACGAGGATACAAGAACAGTAACTTAGATTAAGGAAATCATGACATGGACTTTGCAGTCCGTAAACTGCGCATAAATCGAGTTAGCCGTAGACACAAAACTGAAAATTTCCACCAGGAAATTTTAGAACACTTGCATTCATATAAAGAACAATTTATTGGATGAAGATACATACATGGAAACTCAGGGAGGCGAGACGCAGAATGACCTCTTCGTAGAGGTTATTCACAATATCACAACAGTACAGAAGAAAATCATACAAATAATCAGTTTATCAATTCATCCATACAACTTCGTAGAGGTTATTTACAATATCACAACAGCACAAAGGAATTCAATACAAACAATTACTTCTTCATTTATTCAGGCAAGTATATCTAAGATCTCCATTCAAGTCACACCGGCAGTCATTCAACGCATCTATAGACTAAAAAGTACAGGGAGGTTTTTCAATATTCTTGATCATGTAACCCTCTGAGACGAATTCGAAAACGATAACAATCTCATAACAAACAATCAAATCTGTAAGTTGAGGCCATACAGAATGTTTGATTGGATAATTCAAAACATTTGGATCAATTAAAATGCCTCTTTCAGATTCTCTGCTCTGTCTTAGGACTGTCGTGTGGAAGGATCCCAAGACCGTATTCGCACATTTAGTTCGAGTCAAATTATGGAAGAAGACAACAAAGAAAAATGTAGCAAAACTCCATGCTGGTGCTGTGCTTGTTAACTCGAGACTTCTGTATCAAAATAGTTACCTTGGTCAAACATCGTTTGATCACACTGTCTGCAGCTCTCCAAACTACTCCGAGCGCATCCTCAGTTGTCCCAGGTTAACTTTTCAGAGTTCCATCAGGATTCGTAAACTTGTTACCCTCCGAAGGTGGAAAAATGTATACAATTTTGGGATAGATGAGTATATTGGAAGACAGGACCAAACGGAAGACCCGAAAACACTCGAGGGGTCCTTGTTCTTTTCAAGTGAGAGATGATGAACTCGGAAACACTCATTTTGAGGATGATTCTGGTGCCCTCGAATCAGTTCCAAAACTTACCCTCTATTATAAATTTCGTATGAAGTAATTCAATTTTGGGAATTGAATTAAATTACCCTCGTCATTACTTATACTATGCACCATGGGTGGACAAAAAGTGAACGAACTAGAAAACCGTTGGATCAAGTTTGATACCGTGTGATTTGATCCCTCCAACTCCTTAACAATTTATTAGGAGCCTGGAAGGGCCCAACAGGGATAGGGTCGATTTTGTATCGATGTTATGTAGAATCAAGCGATGCCAGAAAATTCCGAAAACTTGGATGATTTGATGGAATTTTTCAGCTTTGATTGTCTGTCAAAATAATGGACTTATGCAAAAGCTGGTTCAAGCATTTTGATCGCCAATCGCATCGATCATCAAATCCATTTCAAGTCATGATACTCATCCAAAACTAACTTGATTGAGCACATATTGAGTAAGATGCGACCATAATTACTAAAGATTACCTTCCAGCTACTGAGATTGGCCGGTATAGGAAAACTGTATCGAAAGAATGCAACTGCAAGCTCGGTAAAGATTTAGTCAGACATAGATGACGATATGTTGATGGGTAATCAAAGAACTGACCCTAGAAAAATTTTCAAAGATTTTGAGATTAAAATACCAAATTGTTTCGGGGCGGGTTTACAATTTTTGAGGTTGCAGGAGATACCCGTTTGATCTGTGTTTGACCGGCCACTCCACAGACTAAATCAATTCTCTGTTGAAGTATAACAATGGAATCGAGCGTCCGACACGAGCGAATATTCATAGCTCAAAAATTTGGTCAATACTTGAGATCCCGCACCAAGTATGTATCATAAGCACAGCTGACATTCACGCAAGAGCGTGAAAAAAATCTTAAGAGTGCTTTGATAGTAGGTGTGTAGTTCGGGAGTTGGTATAACATGGGAGTGTGGTATTACTAAAAACCTACGTTACGTGCAAGAAATTTTGTCATTGGTAATTGTCACCTGGGACCCGCTTGCATTCTTGTCAGGTGCTCGAGGTGCTCAGGGATGGACGTCCAATCTGCAACAGAAAAAAATCATGGGTCGACTCAGCTCCTTTTATCAATCGAATCTGAGAACTGAGAGATCGAAAGAACCCAGATATGCAAGGGAGGGCAGTTTTTATTCATTTTTACTTGAGGGATTAAAAAGTTTTGATCGACTAGGTTTGAGATAATCAGTGACATAGGGTAAATAGTTTATGAAAACTTTTAGTTTTGTAATAAGGTCAGATGGATTTTAAAAATAGATTTTCTGAGATTTAGTATTCCTTATATTCTATCAGGATGGACTGAAGGGTGATGAACTACATTACTCTGCAAAAAAGTGACACACGAATACCTTCGCTAAAACAGCGATACCTTCGACGCCATGGTTCTATGGTGTTGAAGTTTGGAACGTGTTTTTGCAACGATAGAATAAAATTTCAGGAAAATGAAGAATTTTCAAGACTCAAATCACCAACCATTGGTGGAATTTATCACACCGATCATTGCTTGCTGTTGTTCAGAACAAAAATACCTCAATTTATGCTCCGAAAACTATCTGTGGGCGTAAGGTTATCTATTTCATTGTATTGAAACGTTTCAAACTTCAACGCCATATGGTTCTACGACAACTTTACAAAAATCATCTGAAAGATAACGAAGAAATCCATCAAATTGAGTCTTTTGGTGATTGTTTTGATCGGAATTCCTTATAACCGACACTTGAAATTCAAACATTTTCATTCTAATCTCTCATTTTGAATTTCTATGCACATCATGCTAAATTGCGGAATCGACCTTCAGAATCCTGTTCTTTGGTGGTACACTGTGCGGCAGAGTGTAATTTGCGCAGTTTGCTGATCTTATTCACAGTTTAGGGGGTGTGCATAAACCACATAGCCCGATTTCCAGTCATTTTTTCCCACCCCCTCCCTCCCGCCGTGGGTGACCGGTTTCCGTATCTTTATAACATGGTCGGTGGACCAGACCGAGACCCCCCCCCCCCACAAATGCTTACGTGGATTATGCGCACCCTTTTATCAGAAAATATCTTAGTTCGATACACGGGAGTAAAATTTATTTTCCGCATCCTCGTGATGATTAAGAGTCGCGGTTCGCGCCGGAAACCCATCACTGGCGTGCGGCTCGATCGCTCGCAACTCAGGGGTGAAAATTGTGGAGGCATCTGAAGAAAAGAGAGAGATTTCCAGGGTCTTCAGTGATTGAAATAAACATTTTTTCAATTCTGAGGGTTAAACATGGGCATGAAATTTCGATCGAAATATTTCGGCAAGACATAATTGGATAGATTTATTCATCATTCTTTGAATACTTTTTGTTTAAAAGTCGTCGTAGACCCAAGGGTATCGGGAGTATCGCTGTTTTGACGGAGATATATTCGAGTTCCATTTATTTTGCAGGGTACTGTGTAAGTTCATACAAAATTTCAGTGGTAATTTTGGAGAGCCCCTCCTCACGAAACAATTTTCTTTCCCTTGATACCTTGCAATCACTTATTCACAATTTGTAAATACATTTTTTGGTGCAAGAGATTAAGATCTGGAACTTGGAAAAGAACTGAGTCGTATAGCACCCCAACTACTCTTAGGTTTCTCCAGATCAATAATCGTGTCCTGAATGTAAAACATGATATAACTGACAAAGTGTCATGCAAGCGGATAATCTTAGGTGAACGAAAATTGAGTCCAGCATTCCAGAAAATCTTCAGTGAAACTCGTTCATGACCAAAAATAGCAACTGTCACTCAGCGAGCAGTCACAAATTTTTATGAATCGCGAAATATCTCGCGAGCATTCCGCAAATTCACAAAATCAACTCGTCGAGATACCAGAAATATCCATCCCCGCCAAAAAAACATATTCCCTGAAACTCGGATGTATAATCGAGTGTTGGCACGAGCAAAGACGAGACACGAGCTTACAGTAAACAGTGAGCTCTCCGACGAGCTTGCGGTATATATTATCAGCTTAGCGCCGCGCCGCTACTGCTCGAATTTATTTTTGGTTAGGCGTCACACGTAGTGTATAGAAAACCAGTGCAGATCAACTCTCAAGACTACGGCCTCGGAAAATTACTTGCAGTAAAAAGATTCTTATATATCTATGGAGGACAGCTATGCGGTACATCGTAGACGTAAGGCTGCTGCAGCTAGACGGCGTGAGAAAACTCCCGATCCAACAATTCAACTTGCAGGCCTCGGCTTCGGCGACGACAACGATGATGACGCAAAACAGCAATGTAATCTTTCAGTATATAATAATACTTATGTCACACGATCGAGCTTTGTACATTATTATTATTATGTACTCTGAGCTTGGCGCTTTCGAATGACGCTTGAGAGTCGTGTAGTTCGAGGTCGGAGCTTGAGTTGGCCGCCACCGAGAACAGCCGGAAGTTTCTTCTTACCAAGCTCTACTACCTACTACTGGTGTATTATCGTGTCGCGTGAAAGAGTCGAGTCGGTGATACCTTGTGGTGCAGCCAGTCTGTTGAGTTTAGTGTAAGGGACTTTTTCGACGTGATGTGAATCGAACTAGTCGGACGGAAAATCCTGTACGTTGAAAGTGCTAGAAGCAAGAGTGTGCAAAAATTTTACTCTGAGAGTTTGGGTTTTGCTGGAGTAACCACAATGCACAATCAGACTCTTCTGTGCCGATCGTGCGATTCTTTGTGTGCAGATTTTTTTTTTGCTGAATACGATACTTTTCCGGTGGCAAGGATTACACTAGAGAATTCTTGAGGGGTTTTGGGGTGTGTGAACTATTTAAAGTTTGTCGAATGTCAGAGTTCGTGCAACATTGAAATTTTATCGGAGATTTGGAATGATTCAAATCGGTGTTAGAAATTATGAAGATTTTGTGCTTGAATTCGTAGTTTATCGGGATGTGAAACTTTTTTCAACTTGGTCGAGTGATTTTTCGCAAGTTTGTTTTGGCCAAGAAAAAAGCTGAAGTAGTCCGGAAAAGTAAACTCAACATCTCGATTAAAAATTCGTCGGAATTCTGTGATACATTTATCATTTTATTTGACGATACGTCAGAGAGACAGTTTGCCTTTATACACATTTCAAAGTTCCTTTAATAGAATCGAATTAGCTTCTCATGCTACAATCTCAATTTGCGTGCCAGAAATTGCAGGAATCTCAAATCTAAATTAGCATTAGACTGTTCTCTAGTCTGATCGATCACCTGATCAACAATTTCGGCCTGTTCCAAACATTTCGTACCCGAACTTGATAATTCAAGAGCAGCTTTCTCGAAAGATTGATCATTAATTGAAGCAGCTCGATTGTGTGACTGGAGAATTTATTGAGTGTTAGAAAGTGAGGGATAAATTATTTGACACGTGCCAGGTGAAGCGGCAAACAGAGTGATGGATGAAGAAGGGGAAAGACGCGCTCGGATGGAGCGCATGGTGGAAGATACCGAACGGATGGAAGCAGAAGAACGAGCTAGATCCAAGTCTCGACAGCTTGAAACCGAGGAACCACCTGCAGTAAATATAAGGGCCAAGTCACCCTCTATCAACAGGTCAATATTCTCTCTTAAAGTTAGGGTGGAAATTATAAATTTCAGGAGAAGGTTTCAAATAGGGAAGGGATACATCTTGAGAAAATATGAGTCTCAGTTTGGATGGGAAACATTGGAAATATCTATAAATCCAGTAAGAATGGAAGTCTTCAGGTTTTTCTCATCGTAAGGTAGAATTTCGAAGCTCAAATCATTTGTTCAATGAAAATTTCAACTAAAATCAATTTCGGGATCATTCTCAATGTTTGTTAAAAATAAAGTTGATCACAATGAAAAAGTTATTTCCAAAAAACCATGAGATGGTCCCAATACTTTGTTTGAAGCACTGAACTGATATTGCACCAATCTGGTAGAAAATTATCAATAATTGAGTGGAAAATTGATCAAATAATTTGACATAACGGAGATGTTCGACAGACATTGACTTTGATTTATCACAATTCGGTGGTAAAATGAGATTCGATTCAAACCAAATTCATAATATCCTAACCGTGTCACCATTTGGTGTCATTAAGCAGTAATTTTAGCCCAACTGTAAGACTCCTCTCAGTGATACTTTGCAATCTATTGATTGATTATATGAAATCACTTCAGACGAGAAAGAACACCTCAAGAACCTGACAACAGAGTTAGAGAGAAAGCTGAATCTCCGCTGAATGTCAAAGATGAGATTGACGAAGGACCAGGAAGAGATCTCAGAAGAAGATTGGGTTCGCCCGAAGCTGCAAAAATGAGGCCAACTCGACATCTATCACCATCAATGACGGTAATAATAGAAAATTAATTCAAATTGCAATAATCAATCTGCGCAAATCAAAATTATTAAAAGTATAGATCTTCAAAATACCATGGAATGGTACAATTTATCATTGTTGAATGGCATTTTAAATCATCACGTGTTGAATCATAGGAATTTAAAACTCGTGGAAACATAATATATCAAGTTACTAAAAGAGCTTTGATGAAGAGGAAGTTTTAGTAGGGTTTTAAAGTGGTCAGAGAATTTGAATGATTTTACCTTTGTTCAATATTCGTGGTCACGAAGACCCACTATTCTTCTGTGACAGAAAGAGTTTCATTTAGAACAGGTAAATCTCATCAGAATCCCATCATGTTTGAAGATTAATAAAGTGTTGAGGACTGGTGGTAAAACATCTGTAAATCACCCAGAGCCTAAGCAGAAAATTTATTTACGAGTCAAACTTCATATATTTGTGCGATTTCATACCAGAGACAATTTAGAGTGCTGCACCGCGTTTGGAACAGATGAAGAATTCGCGATCAAAAATTTCATAAAAATTATACTTGAATAATCTGCACGGCCAGCATCATTGTCGAAAGCAAAATTCAATTTTTTGGCTGCAATAGAGATGAAAAGGGATATGAGATCAATTTTGCTAGTGGTGCTTTTGATATTTGTATCGTCTACTTTGTGAAATTATCGTTGATTAAATAACACAAAAATTAGAAAGTTAACTCGTATTTTTCCAAGTAATATTGATTTTTGAAAAATCAACTATTACAGGACCCTAACGGTGATTCAGACCCAAGACGAAGTCGTATGAGCAGTCGAAGTCGTCAATCCAACCAATCAGAAGAAGATGAATACATGATGTCGATGCGTCAAAGAAGTCAAGTTCGAAGATCTCCATCACAGCTCGTGAAAAAGCAAATAATACCCTTGAGTAACGAAAGCCTCTATGGAGATGTCGCAAAAGCTAAAAGAGCCTATGCTCATCGACAACCAAGTGATGACTACGAGTATGAGGAAGATGAAGAGGAAGAAAGAGAAGAATTTATTCCAAGGAAAAGAAGAGAAACGACTGTTCGAAAACGAAAGTCAAGTATTATCCATACCGAAACTGAAAAAGAAGAGATCAGTAAGTCTATGGAATCTTCGAGATCTTGGTTTTCGTGGATCCCTTTTTTTGGAAGAGCAAAAAAGAATGATGAGGACGAGGAACAAAAAGAAAATGAAAAACGAAAAGATGATGAAAAAGAAAAGGAGAATAAGAAGATCGCAAAAGAAGTGGAGGCCAAAAAAGCGGTGAGGCTTGAGTGAAAATGATGAGATATAAAATGAATTGATCAAGATTTTGTTCAATCAATACCTCACTTTTTGGGAGAAAATTCCATAGCCACGACTGTCAAACCAAAAGTTCTCAAGTTTGA
The DNA here is from genome assembly GCA_029851415.1 of Eretmocerus hayati. NCBI lineage: Eukaryota > Metazoa > Arthropoda > Insecta > Hymenoptera > Aphelinidae > Eretmocerus > Eretmocerus hayati. The sequence continues at coordinate 157,263,458 of CM056741.1, forward strand.
TTCAATGCTCATTTAATCCAACAGTTTTTGATAGAGATATTTTATACCCCGTTTCCGATTTATCGTGGATTTGGAAGACATAAGAACATTGATAGCGGAACTGGTCAAATTTTGATAAGTGTTAATTATGATTTCAATAGAAAAAGATGCACTGAGAATTCACTCTGAGAACTATAAAATTAGGACTACTTGAGGGTAAAATCACCGAAAGAAAAACTCAACTCCATCCAACTTCCTATCAATCATGGAAAGATCAAAAAACCGTTACATCTTGGATAAGCAGAGTTTTTTTCATATCAATTTTTCATTTCTACAGTTGGCTCCAGACAAAGTCACCTTTCGAGAAGTCTTCAGTTCTATTTGGCACATAACGATGGAATTCAAAGAATTTTGTCATCAAAATCCTCAAGAAGTCCAAACCCTCATCGAGCTACGAAATCTCTGTATAGTTGAAACAATAATTACACTAATAGTATGTGGTTTGGGTGGCCTAGCTTTCCGTTTTACCGAAGGCAGTTTTGAATCTCTGTACAAATGTGGTGTAAAACGAGTCAAGAGAGATTTTCTCGACAGTCTGTGGACCTACAGTCATAACATGAAAGAAGATGATTGGAAGAGTATGGCTAGACGAAAACTAATGGATTTTGAAGAACAATTACACGCTGCACACGAAGCTGGGATGCAGACCTACAGTGGGCAAAGAAATTGGACTTTTTTGAATGCGGTTGTATACAGTTTGACTATCATTTCAACCATAGGTGAGGATTATGCGAGCGTCTGAGAGGTTAAATGAACGACTAAGGCCTCAAAGACTCGATTTTGATTGATTTAATTATGATTGGGTGAAAAAGTTATGGTTGCAGCAGGGCAAGGTCATAGAAACTCAATGGCATGGTTTTACGACGGTTTCCATGCTGATGAGTGGAAAAAGAATTTTTACGTATTCCGACTCAATGAAATGATGCCCACGCGTGTCTGTGGATCATTGTCAATTGGTTCTGGTACTGGAAGGTGAAAATGAATGGGGAGGTTTTGATAACGATGGAAAATTGATCTAGATCTCAAGATGGTCAAAAAGTGGTGATAATACTGTGGAGATTTTGTCATTCTAACCCGATATTACTATTACTATTATCACCTCCACTCAGGGCTTAATACGACTACAAAGCTGAAATCGATATCGTGAACAAGAAGCTCAAGGCAAAGGTTGCTGTAGGGAAGATAGTTTGGCATAAGATTCCAAACAAAGCTAACATGGATTTTGTTGGCATTTAATGCCATTTAGAAGAATCTCGGACATATTCTTTATTGAGACTAACAAGGGGAGGTCCAACCTTGCGGAACACGGATCTCGATGAAACTCTAGGAATCATCTTGTTTTGGTGAAAAATGAAGGTATCTCCAAGGGTTTAATCCCATGGGCCTCCTATTCTCAGATAAAGCTATGAAGATTAGCATTGCCAACATAGGCCCATGTTGGAAAGTCGTATATATAGATATACTAACAATGCTAATCTCCATAGCTGTATCTCAGGATAGGAGGCCCATGGGATTAAACCCTTTTAGATACCTTCATTTCTCACTAAAACGAGATGATTCCCAGAGTTTCATCAAGATCCGTGTTCCGCAAGGTTGGACCTCTCCTTGTAAGTTATCTGACATAACACACATTACATCTATGCTATTGGCATGAAACGACAAACCCTCTCCCTTAATGATTCTTACCTCGTATTATACATCGTACAACGGAACAATTTTGCTTACAAAAAAGTCAAGCAGTCAAACTTTAGCGATGACCATGGATTGCAAAGCTGACCTCCGTTGTTACTCATCATATGGAAAACTAGTACACACTTTGCGCTTGCCCAGGTGCATTGAAACACTTTTCGATAATCGAATGAAAAGTACCCTTTCTTGCTAGCATGGCATGGAGACTTTTTTTCAAGGTCATGGGAAGAAATTCGGTATTTTAAACTGCACTGACACTGTCCCTGTAAACAGACGACGAAAATACCATTGCTCCCGTTATGGTTACCATCAATGGAACATATTACCATGTTCACGACAAAAGTGAAACATTGATTCCAATTGAAGAATGAGGTTCAATTTTCCAGAAATATTTGACAATATATATAGTTTACAAATGTGTTTATGCAAAAATGATCGAGAATGATTGAGGATTTTCCAAAATATTCTGGAAATTCTCAAATCTATCTGCATGTTCCAGGTTATGGACACATATCTCCTAGCACGACGACTGGTAGAGCTTTAACGATAGTTTATGCTATTATTGGCATACCACTGTTCCTGATTGTCTTAGCTGATTTTGGCAAACTTTTTACTAGAGGAATCAAATTTCTTTGGGCGTTTGTACGAAGAGTATATTACACAGGTAGCTGTCGAAAAGTGCGGAGAACGGTCCAAGTTCAGGTGAGTTCGAATTGATTAATTTTTTCGAAAGTTGTTTTAGCAATTCACATGAAAAACAGAGTCCATCAAATTCAACAGAGTTTTTCAATTAGATATGCTCGCTGCAAGCTAAAACTGGACGTTAACCAATCTTTTTTCAAAAGTTGTACATTTGGAAACTGCTCACATTCCTTACTTTTCAACTTGAAATGTGTCAAAATCTCCTAACCTGTCGGATAGAAAGTTATACTGAAAATATATCTACTCATAGCTGTAACATTATGGTAAGAAAAAGATGCAGACTGTTATTGCTCCATTCTTCATTTCACCACGGTGGAGCTCACAGGTGTCTCGAAAGATTTACCAAAGTAGGATCTCCTAATACTTTGGGAATTTAACCAATACGGTGAACCGGATTAGTGAAACCTCTGTATAAAAATATCCAAGAAAAGTATTCCATGAAGAAATTGGTGATAATAAAGACAAGAATCAAATTGTAGTGAATTTTCTTGATCTTGGAGGGCAAATGTCTAGAATAAAACGCTCTCATACGATGTTGAATACTATATTTGCGACGTTTCGTCGACTACACACATACAGACATTTGTCTTCCAAGAAAAATCACTACAATTTGTCAATTGTCGGGGACGAGAAGCCTGTCTTAATAAAGACCAGAATCATTTTGCAAAAATGTTTAAATTAGAAAATTATTGGGAGTTCCACTTTCACAGTGAAATGTTGGAAACTATAGCCTGTTATCAGACTGTAGTCAAGAAAAATTTGGCCCTAACATAGATTCTCAGATTTGAACAAGATCTCTCATGATTATAGTTCTGTTTGTTGTAGGCTAAGATCATTGATGATCTCCGAAACTATTTCACACTTTCGCAAAACTATGATTTAAGTTGATTCAAATAGGGGTTTACATTGATAAGTTTGGAAAAATTAGGAATCATTGCATTTAATGATCTCATCAACCCATTTTACAGGAAATGATGAAAGGTGTACAATTAGTATACGATTTTGCCAAAATGAGACGTCCATCAGAAATGAGCCCTGACGAGTTAGCAGAGATCCAACGGCAACAACAACAACATCAACAGACTGTTCTAAGTCTTGATGGTAATGCATCTCAACAAACTGAATCACCATCGACGCCTGCCATGTCGACGTTCGAGATAGACGATGAATTCAATTTACCAATTTCTGTGGCTATCGCCATACTCATAGTGTACATATTTGTCGGAGCCACGGTGTTTAATATTTTTGAAGACTGGACATTCTTTGAGAGTTTCTACTTTGTCTTCATATCAATGAGTACCATTGGTTTTGGTGACTTCGTACCAAAAGTGAGTTTCAACATTTTTTAGCTGATGATTGTGACTAACCTAATGATTGTACTAATGATTTCATGGACGTATAAAGTTATGAGTGCACTGGAATGTGAAAATTCAACACAGAAAGAACCTGATTTGCTCAAAAGAATGTTTTAATCGGACTTACAACAGCCCTTGGGGGTTTGGCTCCCTCAATAAAAATCACGAGTGACTTCCATTCCCTAATTAATGCATGGATTTTACTACTTTTTCGATTTGAGATTTCACATGCGATGTTCTGTGTTAAATTGCTTGGGAAAATCATTGAAGTCTATTCATAGAATAATGACCAAAACTGCAGACAAGAGAATCCCAAAATAACTCTCAATTCACTGGTCAACCACTATTCAAAAAGATCGATTAATGATTTAGTTACAAAAAAGATTCACCTTTGGACCTCTCACAATCAAATTTCTTCATGATCAAACTTTGCGATGCAGAAACCTTCTTCAGCCAAATAAAAATGTCAAATCTTTGTATACTTGCCAGGTTCTAGTGTTTTGTTTTCCACGTTCAATTGAGTGGAAGTATGAATTTTGCAATCGAACTCATTGATCAAACATGACGTTATCTCGGGACTTTTTTTGGAGTTTGTGCATAATGAGTATGTAAATTTATTGACCGGTCAGTTTAATGAGAGCGTCAAAAATTCGAGCCAAAAATAACGATAGAGTAAAAAGAAGTTGAAAACTCCAGGGAATCGTTTTGAACTTAAATGGAGTAACTCCAATATATGCCAGAATAACAAGAGCACTACGATCAAATTTTGAAACGAAATATTAGTTTTTTGCTTATACAATTTTCTTGCAACCTACTCTATGTATGTGTAATCTTTGGCACGATTTTCAAGGACAAATCGATGCACCCCAAACGTATTAGATTAAGAAGTGTCTGAGAATGGATATAGCTAATCAGCGAGCCTCGAACTTTTGTGAGTTTATACCTAGGCATTTTTCGAGTCCTAGCCCGAATAGAAGTTTGACATTTTTCATCTCAGTATTGCGCGGGTAAATGATCGCATCAATCAATGGCATACGGGAAATGTACCAAAGCATTATGTACTAAAAATTAAAATGACGATGGAAAGAGGATTATATTTGCAGTCAATCCGCTTAAATTCATTTCAATCACATTCGAAATGGTTTATTGGATTATTTGATTTCTTTTCTTCTCAACAGAAGAAATATCTTTCAAGTTATACAGATCGTGAACCAGCTAAATATTTCTGAGCGGAAAAAATAAATTTGTAATCTGTGAGAGTTCGTACACTTGTCATACTCTATATCCAAGACAGCTGAACTCGAAACACGCAATTAAAAATGTTGTTACTGATTTTGGAAAGAATTTGACTCAGCCAGATCTTATTTCAAGAAAATTTTCATGAAATTCTCGAACTGATGATGAGGCAAATCTTAGGGCCATTTTCAAATCCTACGAATGTGGTGTTGTGTGAATGAGATTTCCATGAAAGGTTCCAATGGTCATATTATAGTCAGGGATCCTTATTAACCATTATTAATCAACTCGCCACCACTTCATGCTTACATCTTGCTGACCTTTAGGGGGTAAGATTTTATTCAAATGATATATCATTGTGATAATGAAGAGCACTGAAGCACGTTGATAAAAACTCAGTTGCCTCACTTTCGATCACACATGAAACTCTTTTTAGCGATTTTTTTTTTTTTTTTTTTTAATTAGAGTGGACACTGTTATACCTGATGCTACTCTCATATGTGCAAAGGTCAATTATATATGCATGATCATTTGATTTGATATTTTTCGACTCAAATATTATTTTTTTTTTGTTTTCATATTTATTGGCAATATAATATGAAAATAGAAAGAGGTAAGAAGTTGTCTGGTCGGCTTAATTGAATCTTGATATGCTAAAAATCAAAGAATGATTGCAAAAAGGATGAAGTTTTTTGTGGGGCAACATTTTTTGTTCACGAAGATATGTCGATATAATTATAAATCCATCAAATCGTCTGACATTTTTTACACATCATATGAAAACATGAATAGGTATCAATGGTGAATGTCGTATACCACCTGGTAATGGCGAGAGGGCAGCAGTATAGCAGCCCGTGGCCACAAACGAGAAGAAGAAGAAGAAGTGAATGTCGTATATTGTGTGATCGACCGAGGGATCAATACATCAAATCGATGTCGTTCAAGACTTTTGTCTTCAATGATTTGGCCCATGACTCAAAATAGTACATTTCGATACAAAGGTGAAAAAACTTTTATTCGTGTCCGCGTGATGGGTTTCTGGTCTGAGCCGTAGGCGAAGGTCGGAATCAAGACGAGGATGCAAAAAGTAGGTTTTACACCCGCCTGTGTATCGAATACTATTTTTTGACACACTGTGCGAGAAAGTAACTTTTCCGCACTGATTTCCCACTTTCTCTCACGGTTTGTCAAAAAATAGTATTCGATACACGGGTGTCAAACTTATTTTTCGCATCCTCGTGTTGATTCTGACCTTCGCTTATACGGTTCAGGCCGGAAACCCAACACTCGGACACGAAAAAAAGTTTTTTCCACCCTTGTATCGAAATGTACTATTTCGACAAACTGTGCGAGAAGATGGAAAATGAGTGCGGAAGAGACACTTTTCCGCACAGCGTGTCGAAAGCAAGTTTTTTATACACGCGAAAGTAATAATGTCACTCGTAATGCGAGAGAAGTTGGAATCACCTGTATGATTCTCACTTTAGCTGTTTTTAACAAATTGAGTGACCACTGAGCTATTAAAATATAAAACAGATGAAAATTGAAGCCCCTATTTCATAAAAAAACAACCAAACACCTTCTTTTTTGCATGAATTTTGTATTTCTAGCAGGAATGTGTATGATGTTGTAATTGATGCATAACTATTATTATTGTATGTACTCATGATAAAATTTTCCAGGATCCTCTGTACATGATGCTGTCTATAGTTTATATGATATTCGGCCTTGCGTTAACATCTATGTGCATCAACGTAGTTCAGGTGAGATCAAAATGTTGCAAGCATCAATTCACAATATATTGTCGTGGAAAACCTTTTTTATTGTTCTCATTTTGATTTCGTGTCATTCAAGAAATTTGAATAGAAATTCTATAACGATTAGCGATTTGTCAGTCACAAGATTTTACAATTGTATCGAGACAAGGATAACTTATTCAGTAGTTTTGTCGAGTGTCATTGCGATTATTCTTCCGAGTTCATCAGTTGATGTACTGATATGCTACACCCCTAGTTTTTCTCAGATAATTTTTTCAAACTAAAATTTTTATTGTCACTTCAAGAATTGTGCAAGAATCCTTACCGGTGATGATAGTCTTCGAATGAAATGGTCAGTCCATAATTTGAAGTAAAAGTGTAAAAAAGGAGTAATCTACATTATTATCTGTATTTTCTTCCCAATGTACTCTCACCATAAATGATCATCCTATACAGTAATAACAGTTGATAAAGAATGATTTTCTACCTCCAATTCGAGACGGATGCTCTGATTGGATCAGTAAAATATTGCATTCCAATAGTGAATTTTATCTATTTACCCAACTGTCACTTCATTTTTCAGTTTTGAAATGAGAATTGTCCCCACCAAAAAAATTCCGTAAATTTACGAAAATTGTATGAATTTTCAAACTACTGTAGAATATGCGCATAGATAAAAGTAAAATCAGATGTCGCGGTTTACTATTCAAACAAGAATAAATGATAGCAAAAAAAATCACAAACCATACAAACTCCATATATAGGGTGCTATCATAACATAGACCACATTGCACGAATTTATAACATACCTAAAAATTTAGTCATTGGAACTAAGCAGATATTTCCTTACAGGTTATGCTTGCAGATCAGTTCAAACAAGCGAGTCAAAAAATTGGCGCATCAATCGGTCTCCACGTCTCTGAAGAAGATGGTTCCTTAAAACCCGATGCCCCACCGGAACCAATTGAAATTGCTGATATCCATGCAACAATTAAAACGTCACAAACAGATATCGGAGAGAAGCTTGCACCCACAGTGAAACACGAAGAGGCGGAATTATGAAAATATTTGTACTTGAGATGTATTGTAAAAAAGTGAGACTTTAAGGGTGTTGAACGCTCTTTTTCTACCGAGTTTGTTGAACCGATACTCGGTTTATACAACTGTTGCAAGTTCAAGAGGTAGCTCGATCGCACATAGGATATACCTTTATACAGAAAGAACCCGAAATGACTTTTCGGGGTTTTCATCTCATATCTCATCATCTGAAATGCTTCTCATATCGAACGATGACTAAGCACTGTTCGCTGAAAAGTTTGCCATATATTATGATACCATCTACTCTGAGGACAAAATCAGCACAATTTTTTATAATGCCTTCTTTATAATACTCTCGAATCGTGGATTTTTCATTTGTTTGGAAGTAGTACGAAACTTGTTCGATTAATCAGGAGAGAAAAAAATTAATGGTTGGTAGAAGAAAAAACACATTTCCTCAATTAATTGCAATCGCATTCGACCAACAATGACCCGTTTTCCAGGCATCGGTATAATTTATTCGCAAGACCTCATGTTTCGTGAATATCTCGATCTGGCTATTGGGAATAACCTCGGAAGATAACATCTCAAGAGAGGCAGAGTGTGTTATGAGTCTCACTAAAGGATGATCTGGATATTAGAATTTTACATAAATTGATTACATTACACTTAATGAAGGTTGAACAACTACACCGCTCCAATGTGGCAAGTAATTTATTGTCTTTCATATGAGATTGAATTGAGACGATCTCAAAAATGACTGTTAGGGGTAAAATAACGAAGAGTGATCGGGCTACCTCACAAACTTTGAGACACGTAAGAACCCTCCAATTTTCGATGGTTTTGTAAATATGTAGATATGAATTCTTTTGGAGTGCAAGCTGACCAAAGATTTCTCAAAGGTGTGTTTAACAAAAGTAATTTTCTAATCGATGAGCATGAGCTTAGCTAATTTACATATGAGAAAGAGTGCGAAAAGAATTTCAGTTATAACGCAATATCTGAGAGTTTCTAACTTATAAATTGATTGACTGAATGGAGAGATGAGTAACAAAAAATAATATCGAGAGAGAACAATTATCATGAACTTTTTAGGACTATTTTTTGATGTCAAAAAATAGTAACCTCTACAATATCTACGGATATCCAGGCATGTTTATATCGATGAAGGAGTGAGAAAAAAATGTGTATAGAAATTCTCAAATTAATAAGGGCAAGTTTTCTTCTTTTCGAATGAGTGTCTTAATTCTCCAACGCTGTTTTTGAAAAGGTTGCATTTTTATAAAACAAGTTCATATCCAACCCAATCTATACAATTTTATCTACTCATGTCGAATTTTTTTTCTCATTTCCTGGCAAAAGTTATTCTATCCTGATGAAATCCGATGGGATGATTGGAAATGATGCGTCAATGAAGTCTAATACTCTGAAAGATTGTGTCAGATTTACAAAACTCAAAGAAGGATATGAATGTTCTGAACGGCAAACCCAAAATCATGAATTCATGAATTGTGAAAGAGTAGAAAACTCCAAGTTCAGTTAATGGAAGATTTATATTTTATTTTTCGAAAACTTCAGGGAACTCTCTAGTTCTTGATGAAAGAGTTTCTCATTTTATTGAATTAAGGCGATGCGGTCACCGTGCACCGCGACCATGGGCCTTGAAAATACACCTTTCATGAAAAGTTTGATGATTCAAAGTGTGAGACGAGTTGTCGAATACTTGTTATTGTCCAACTTGTATTCCTCAATCCGTCGCTTAGCCCAAATCATAAGAGAATCGGAGAAAAGTGGGAATAACTCGTCCGCGGGAACCTCCTAACCTATAATATACGCACATTTTCATTCCCAACTTTCTCCGATTCTATTGCAATTTGGGTTTAACGAAGAGCAGACAAATCCAAGTTAGATGATAACAAATATTTGTGCGCTCGTCGTTTAGCCCAAATCGCAACAGAACCGGAGAAGGTTGGGAATGAATTTCAGCTTGCATGGTGACCGCATCGCCTCAACGATTATTTCATGAATAATTCTACATTGATTGTTCGATACGGGCGGAGTTTTCCCATCTATAAAGAAACTGCAATAAAAACATTCATTTGGAATCTCAAGATTCGGCTAGCTGATTGTCGCTGCTGGAAATGGCGCACAGAAGTTTCTATTTTCTTATAATTAATTTGTATCAAAATTTGATTGATATTGAAATTAAAACACTGCTGATTTCGTATGGAATATCGCATCTCTTAGTTATCACATGATAATTATGTCTAATTATTAGAACAACTGCATGATATACATGACATAACGGAATTGGCGATTTCCGTGAATCAAGTGAACTCATTGCCTTATACGTTGATAAGTTGGAAAGCAGCTCATTTTCATAAAACGTAATTGATAAGAGCGTCTAAAACAGATAAGCTTGTAAATAGAATTCAAAACGTGTTATAATATACGATCAGTGTTTTGGCTGCTTAAAAGTTATTTTCTGTAAATATTTATATAAGAATCCCCTAATATTTCAGTTTGCTTACATTCTCATTATCAGATCTTACTACCGTACTCAAAGGGTGTTTCATAGGAGAGTTACTGTAGCTGATGTAAAAAATGGCCACTTCAGGATTATATTTTTTCAAATCCGAGCTATGACCACCTTGTTTTTTGTGGTAACGCTAAAAAATATCATGAAGAATATATCATACAACTGTGTAATAGGCCCAAATTCAAAATTGTTGGTATTTGTTATGATTTTGATCATAACCAAGACTTTGCAAGATACGCGATTCGTGAATAAAGACTGAATAAATATAAGTTTTGAGTCAAAATTTTCGGGCTAATGCACAAAATGCGACTAAAGACACTACTCTGTCGAAATATCAGTGGTGAGAACTATTCTTTATGTCTAGAATCAGTGAATCATGCATTTGCTACAAGTATGGTCCGATTGATAACCTTGTCACTCTCGTATAAGAGCACGAATCATAAGTTCTGAGCATAGAAAACAGTTTTCACCACTGGCATTTCAACATACTAGCAGCTGTTAGTCACATTTTATATATCAGCCTGACAATGTTGACTCAAAACTTCTTTCCTGGCCTAATTCTTGAATCACATATCATGCAAGATCTTGATCATGACTAAGGCCATAACCAAGACCCACCACTATAAATTTGGGTCTCAGCGAAGCTTTCGACCAGGGCTAAAACTCAGAAATCGGAATTGAGATTCATATTCTATCGAAAGCAGCTTCTTTTCTATCCTCATTTCAATTGAGTGGTTGACCAGTACGTTCGCCAAGTGCTCATGTTTGCTTGATAAAAAAGTCGTTTTATAAAAGCAAGTACAGCCACCGATGAATTTTGTATGGCCAGATGCATGAACGGTGCTGATAAATCAATATTTCCAATTTCAATATTTTATTCCATCACAAGCTAAAAAAACAAATAATTAATGTTAAAAGGGTTCCAGAATTTTATGGGGCTTGTCCATAACCTTCTGGAACTCGTAAGTTGCATTAGTAACAGAAAGCTATATGGCATAGCTCTGTGAAATTGTGCCTTCGATCAAAAATTCTTCAAAAACGTGTCTCTTTTCCTACTGCGGACGGAAAATTTTTCAGTTTCTATATACCCACATTGAGATATGGCCAGTTTACAATTCTCACCTACGAATGGGTTGGAGCTATCAACATCTTACCGGTTTTGAAAGACGAAATGATATTTTTTGTTGTTGTATTCTTTAACAGTTGAACGATTCTATCAATTTGAGGAACCATGCACAAAAGGGACTCAGCTTTTGGAGTATGGACCGTTAATATGATGTACATCAACCATAGAAGAACGAGACCCAAGACCGAATTATAATAACTATATCGGCTTTTTTGCCATAGCGCGATTCAAATAATTTCAGGTTCGGTAAAATGGCCGAAGTAATATTGTCCCGAAGAGGCATGGTGCACCTCATTCACATCACTTCTTTCTATTGAATTTTTCACAATAGTCCACAAAATCTCAATGACGCGCAAGTAATAAAGGTCAAAGCTAAGAAACATCGGATGATGTTGAAAGTAAAAGCTCATTGTTTTGAATATTCGCTTCTCATGAAACTAACAAGGGTAGTCCGGAGGGTCCGGGTCACCAAATTTCACTAAACTATTTCCACAGTCTCCTGCCACCTAGAAAATGAAGAATCCATCAGAGCAACTTCGTCAAATGGTCCTTCTCTTCAGAGCTACAGCCTACGACATTAGCATTGCCCACATGGGCCCATGTTAAAAAGTGGTATATAGATATACTAGCAATGTTGATGTTCTTGGCTGTAGCTCTGAAGGGTCCATTTGACGAAGTTGCTCTGGATTCTTCATATTATAGGTGGCACGAGACTGTGAAAAAAGTTTGGTGAGATTTGGTGACCCGGACCCTCCGGACTCCCTTTGCGTAAGTGATTATTATTGAGTGTATATATAAAAAAAGTTTCATCGATTCATCAAAAGCCATGAATGAGACTTGATGGATTTATTTCAAAGTAAAGTTGTTAAAATTTGTTGAAGTTGTAAGAAACTCTACGAAATTGTGCAGTGCATATTTAGGTATTATACATCGAACTAATTATTAGCTTGTGCCATATGTCAACGAACGTATGCCACTATGTATTAGGATGATTTTTAAGACTGTCATTTGGAGGCCATATTATGTACTGATTGGTTTAAACGATATTATGTACTTTCAGTTGTCTACTGAATATCTGGAAAATCAGTAAGTATCATGAGCCGTCATGCGGAAAATTTGTCTTTAATTTCATGACAGAATTGATGACTGTCGATGCGGGGATATTCCTTTTTAAATTCAGTTATATTACGACTAGAGATGGGACAAGCCACTATTTTGTCTCTATATTGCAGTGAGCATAACGCATCTGACGAGAGAAATTCTCATATGATCCTCAATGTTTTTCCAAAAGAGTCGGTGGAATTGCTAAAAAAAATTCCAAGACATGATCGGATGTAAAATGCAGATCTGCCTGGAGTAATGCTATTTGCAAAGAGAAATCGATGAATGAATAAACAATTTTTATTATTAAATGAAAATTTGTAATTTGAAAAGGGTTTTTCAACGTTTTTCTATTTTAATAGATTCACGGAGAGATTGTTATGTCCGTAAGTCTTGCAGAACAATAATCCTGAAATCGAATTCAACGTGGCTATGTGCATATCATGTACCATATCCAAATTTTACGTGTGGAAACAAGTTTCTGTACAGACATGGAACAATAAATACGCTATGCTGAATACTATGAATTATGATTCATTATTGGTTCACAGAATCTCATCATCTTTAATTTTGCATTTCTCTCGATAGTTTCATCCGTGGGTTTACATCGAGGTTGAGCTCGGGGAGACAAGATTCTAAGCGCATTTTTCATGTGGTTTTTTGCTCGCACAATACACGCGGCGCGTCTGTTCTTTTTCTTGATGGTATCTCAGTCTTACAAATTGTTCTGCACCTGTGTGATGAGTTATTTGAAAAGGTTTTGATGATTTTATTGTTTTAGACCAGGCGAAATTACCGCAATCGCTTGCAAAAATAGAAAAATGAAAATTCTTTAAGGGATCCTCTTCGGAAGACCTTTCTGATCCTAGGAATGCATGTTTCCGAGCCGACGTCTGGTGCAAATTGTTCAAACCGAAATTGTTTGAACAAATTGTAAAAATCACTTCTTTTGATCCAAAACCATTGGATTAAGATAATTTGGAACATTTTATCCAAAAAGTTACTCTTGTCATTTTCCTCTAGGAGCCATTGTTTTTGAGCTACGAGCACTTTTAAGTTGGAAAAACGCAAATTTTGCAATTTCAGATATCAAAAAAGAGCAACAAAAAAGCAGAAAAGCAAATGTTTCCAGTGGGCAAATCTGTTCACTATAATGTCATCTACAAGATCGAACAGCAATACCTGATGTTTCCGGCCGGGAACTTACTCGTTTTTCGAAGACTTCCGTTGCATAGTTCCTCATGGAGCCCGCACTAGCTATATACATATATCGGTCGGCGGTATATATAGCTATACTGTGGCAAGTAAAAACAGTGCGTTGAACAATCTCAAAAAAAGAGTGGTTCCCGGCCGGAAACGTCAGGTATTGCTGATGGATCTTGTAGAGGACATTCTAGTGAACAGATTCGCTCACTGGAAACATTGCTTTTTTGCTTTGTTGTTGCTTTTTTTGGTATTCAAAATCGCAAATTTCACGTTTTTCCAACTTTAAAGTGCTCGTAGCTCAAAAACAATGGTTCCTAGAGGAAAATGACAAGCGTAACTTTTTGCTTAAAATGTCTCAAATTACATTTTTCCAATAGTTTTGGATGGAAAAAAGTGATTTTTATAATTTGTTTAAACAATTTCGGTTTAAACAATTTTGCACCAGAGTTCGGCTTGGAAACATGCATTCCTAGGATTAGAAGGGTCTTCCGAAGGGGATCCCAGAAAGAATTTTCATTTTTCTATTTTTGCAAGCGATTGCGGTAATTTCGCCTGGTCTATTTGCAAATTACGCATCGCGCAAGCCTGACGAACAGGTATCTACTCGTTTAGTTAAAATCGCACAAGAGGTTCTTCAAAATTTTTCCCCGAAAAACAGAAAGTTATTGTGCACGTCTTGATTTTTGGATCGATGATCAGAATTGCAATCAATGCAAGTATGAACAAAATGACTACTTGAGTCTTTTGATCATTTTCTGCCAAAGAAGAGACAATTTTCAATAGATAAGAAGTGGATTGAGATTAGTGTGCAAAGTCTCGGATAATAGTGCTCCATTTGAAATTTTGCAGTTGGGCATCCACATGGCCTTTGACAAAAAAATGGGAATTCCAGTTTCATCTGAAAATAATATTGGTTCATTCTGGGTAAAACAACACATCAAACAACGAAAAATTGCTTAAAAATTGAGTAACAATGTATGTGAGACCTCTGAATTGCCTGAAGTGAGACGGGTGAACCAATTTTCCTTCGACTCTTTATCTAACGAACGACCGGAATAGGTAGGACCAATCATCGTAATCGAACACAAATGATCGTCCCATCAATGCAGCATCCCAGTATCTTGCGTTTAAAACACGAATTTGATAATTTTCAGTCCAATTCATTCACAGGATCTAATTTCATTCGCTACCAAATTCGTCCCAGTTATCAGTATCTCGAAGATGATAATAATAAGATACATCTGACAGTTTTGAGTTGCAACGTACTCGAGGAATTTCAACTACAGAGATTCAGGCTGAATTTGAAATCAATTATTTCAGCTCCACAAGTTGTGCTAATTAAGAGACTTACAAAATTAGCTGGAGCAATTTCACCTGCATACCTACGTAGCAAATTTTTACGTCGTAATTATAGAGCGAAGTTTTGAAAAATCGCCAGTAAGTCACGAAAATACGCGTGCGCGCACGCACACAGACACGAGCTCATACACAGTCGCACTGCATGAACATGTGAAAACACTGGGACTGCGGGAAGATGGCAGATGATGGCAGACGAAGTGACGCTATGCACGATGTCAACATAGTTTGCTCGAGAATCTGAAATTATTATTGTGATGTCGCACGTGCAATATGTCGACGAACTTGTCAAAGAGTACTTATTATTTCGTGGTTTTAGTCAGACCCTTAGGGCCTTTGACAGTGACTTGAAAGCTGAGAAAGAGAAAGGTTTTCGAGTGAGTAACATAGTTTGTCTGCAAAAAATTATTCCAAAGGTTCTTCCAATTTTCCTGAAAATTCAATTCAGTCAATGCTTCGATCTTCAACAATGAAATGTGCATGGGCGTAAGCTTCCACTTAGATTTTCATAGAAAAAATGATTGTAACACTCTCGTTTACAACATCAGGGATAAATATTTGCTCTACATCAAACTCAATATTTGAAGTTAGTCTACAATGCTGAACTTAGAAATATAAGTAGAGTGATCCTTATTCCCTTGAGGAAGTGATTCATTTGCTCAAAGATAATGTTAGCAATTGAAGACAATATCATTCATAAATGAAATCATTTTGATGTTCACAGGTAGACAAAATAGTTGATCAGTTTATGCAGTATATACATGCATATGACTTAATCTCTCTACGCGAGCTATGGGGGCATTTAGACAATAGATTATTTTCCCATTTAGAAAACCATTTTGCACCTGGCATCCGTAAGTTAGAAAATGCAGTTCTCAAAATGTACCTCGTCAATGCTGTCATCAACAACAAACCCGACAAAATTCAAGAATTCTTTTCCAAGATGACACCAGAACTCCAAGGACATTCAGAATGGCGAGAGTGGTTTGGTAAGACTCAATATAAGAAGGCACAATTTTGTGACCCATTTCCATCATTCTCTTCTTACAGCTCTACCCTATGTCAAAAATCCAGAAGAGAACCCAACATACTCTGTATATTTCAGTCGTCAGTGGCAAGATACAATGTTGGTTTCCCTCCATAACTTTTTAGCAACTATTTTCCAAGTATGTCAATTATGATTGTATCCAAGATAGTCCATTCAATGAACTCGAATAATTTCAATTATTTTTCAGTGTATGCCTATGCCTACTCTATTGATGATTGATGAGGATACAAATAGACTAAGAAGATTACAAGAAGAGAATGAGAGGCTAAAACAGAAACTTAGTGAAGCTGTGAAAATTGACTCTATTCTAGATGTTAATCCGGGCCCAACTCCTCAGCAGCCCCCTTTAATGGATGATTTTTACATCATTGCTCAGTAAGCCCAATTCAAAACTTCTATTGTCGTCTTAGCAGAACTGTAAGTCTTGGAATCAATTTCATTTCACCATTCCAGGGAATCCCCCATAGTAGATAATCCAAAGACATTGAGGAATCTCATTAGGAACATAAGTAGTGGTTCGAGTCCTATTCTGAGTAGAAAATCTACTGGCAGTACAAAGAAGAGTTATGAAACCGAAGTAGGTGTTACAAAAAGGAGTAATACCAAAAGTCAATTGAATTCTGTGTGTAAGTCTGAGTTAGTTGCCAAACGGAGTACTAGCTGTGATTCAAGACTGACTAGAAAAAGAGAATCTTCAGTTGATACCAGTAGAGAATCTGCAAATAAGGATAGGTTGAATGGGAGTTACATATTACTAAGCCAAGTAAGTACATATCAATTGTATTTATTGCAAATTGATGACTTGGAAGTGAAGAAGTAGATGGAAATCACTGGTTTTTAGGAAGAGTACACAGAACACAAAACCTCTATAATCCAATGTAGGAGTAATGCAAGCGGATCATATGTAGCAACTGGTGATGCTGATGGAGTCATAAAAATTTGGACACCTATTCCATCACCCAAGTATGTAGCCACATGAATATCCATATTAAGTGTATTAAAGATGATTTCAGAGCTGAGTAAAATGAAAAAATCGTTTCAAAGCGACATAAATTATGCTAGTTCTGAAGGATCAAAGAACACTGGAATAATCAATTCAGTCATACATTATATTTTCAATGTTAATCAATGTTTCTGTCCTCAAGCTCTGTTCTAATTTTTAAAACTGAAAGATCCGAGCCACCGACCCATTTATTTGATAACATGAATTCGGAAAATTCAAAAGAGAGATCAAAATTGAACTGGTGTGACTTTGGAATGTATTCCTTACAGGACTGTAGCTACGTTCACGTCGTCAACGGCTAATTCTAACAAAGCAGTTACAGCTTTGGATTGGATTGCAAAAAATGAACGTTATTTCATTCACGGGGATAACATTGGAGGTATTCAACTTCATGATACCCGTGATTGTAAGACGTTATGGGAAATACAGCATGAAGGTTCAAGAATAGTTTCCCTAGTTTGTAACCCCACAGATTCTTCTTTTGTTTGCTCAGTCTCCCACCCTGGTGAAGGCAAAATGTTGCTATACAATATCAAGACAAAAAAAATTGAACGAACTCTACCTCTTGAGAAGAATCTCACAGCTTTGTGCTCAAGTTTTAATCACAATGGGCAATTATTAGTTACTGGGTTATCAAATGGAAATGTACTGATACATGATCTAAGGCGGAACGAAATAATTGATAACTTGAATTGCCATTCAAGTCCTGTAATTGATGTTGAATTGACAAATGATTTCACAAACATCTGTGCTCTGAGTGAGGATGGAAAATTGTGTCAAAGAAGTTTAAGTCAAACAGGAAAGGTAGTTTGGGAAACCAGAATCAAAATTGAAAAGAATGCTGTACATGGGAAACTCTTCACCTTTGATCAGAGTGGAACACACATGCTGCTTTGCACACAAAGTGGGGGAAACATATACAAGGTTTGTATTTCTTTCAAACAGCATGCTAGATACCATTAATCACAGCACATAACTGATTTTGGCAGCATAAGCTCTAAGTTTTAGAATGATGATAGAATTAGCCATTTAAAGGAGAAATATAATTGATAGTCTCAACTCTCATTCATGTTTTTCCTCTTGGTGATGATGATTTGCATTACTGATTCGCTTATATTTTTTGAACAGATGCCTCCCGGCCCTCAAGCAAGAATTTTGGAACTCAGTGGACACAGGGGGACTTTATGTTGTGACTGGTCAACAGCAAATCAGTCTGGGACTTGTATTACAGGAGGTGCTGAAGGTAGAGCACGAGTCTCAACATTACTCTCTCCATGATGCAGAAGTAAAATTAGTATTTGTATAAATTCGTGAGTCACGCAAGGTTGGATACACTTGTGATCAACTTTGTATAAAGGAAGAAGTAATATGAAGCGCACAAAATAAAGGCTCGATTTTTTTAAACATGATGGATGTGGATTTTTGTCCCATCATGTTGAATAGAATTTTGATATACACGTCATCCTTTGCCGAAATGAATAAAAAAGTTTTGAAGATTTACCTTATGGTCAACAGGAGAGCAGCTTCATGTGAGGTTTTTTCAGAGTCCATCGATGGAAAGGCCCGGTTATTTCCAATTGAGGTGACCAGTAACGACGGAGGGCTTCACTTACTTCTGCCACTGATAGAGGTTTCGTTGTGATTGACTGAAAAATGAGTATTCAGTGATTGACTTAAATTGAAGATCTGGCAAATGTTCACATCATTACAAAGTTTTTCAAACTCGATTTGAAGTAATCTGTTCTCTAAGCAAAAAATTCATTCCAAAAATAGAGGAGAAAAGAAAAAGACAACAACTGAACTTAGAAGGTGACTCGAAAAATCAAATTTTAAGGTTACCTTGGTGTACTGATGAGGTTTGTACGTGACAGGATTTGGATAAATCATTTGCAATCTATCTATAGCATCTCCACTAATTTTATTTTGGTCTTGCCTCACTAAAAATGCAAGATCAACAATTTGTGCTACAGTCTCATAAGCCAGATACCCCAAGATTGTATATCCTGATTTTGCTATTGTGAATTCTCCTGTGAAAAAAGAGTCTAAGGGTAAGAACGCGATAAATGATCTTACATAAAAATCGAGGAATATGGCTATCTCTTACCACTCGAACCAATCCAATCGCTGAACTTATGCTTATTTTTATTAGCAAAAGAAGCACATCTTGCTTTACTGAATTCAAGATATCTCACTTCATCCATTTTTCTCGTCATCATTTCAATCCTCATGGTCCTTTTCTGTTTGACATGGTCAATAAGAGTCTTATCATTCAACATTTCACCAGTATTATCAATGTGATGCAAGAATTTCAGGAAGGGTTGTTTGGGCTCTTCTTCAGTCTTCTTAGCATCAGAAATGGAGTCTGGACAGTCTGTATCGAGGGACTTGAACATAGTTGTCTTGAATTCTTTCAGCTCTGTTAAGAATGGTAATTAAGAGTGAGTTTGTTGAAAAAGAAGTCAAATTTACAATTATGATGCAAACTTGATAGCTTTGAATGTACATGATGAGGTTTGGATTACTTATGAAACTATACTCGTATTACAAAGGAACAGGCCTAACATGAACTATTCATGATCATCATTTTATGCCACACTTTTAGAGGGTCATGAGGCTCCAATCACTTAAATGTTTAATATACTTTTTATAAATCTTCTAAGATACTGACTGGATCATATACTGGAAGAGTTACTTACTCAAGTAGTTGACGAGACGTTGCAGCTTTATCTTGTCCTTTCTCAAGAGGAAGAGAAAATCTTCAGATGAAACAATTTGGCTTTCTCTCAATTCAGCTATTTTACATGCTTCACGAATAACTGCTCTCATTTGATTCAAAACCACTTGCTCAATCATTTTTGCAGTCTCTAACAGAGGTTCAGAGTGATCTCCAAACCCATGCATCATTTGTCGTATTTCTAGAAGATGGAAATAAGATATTACTCAGCTGAATTTATCAACTTGATACTGTAAACTCTGAGAATTTAAGTTATTGTGTGAGTAAAACTGCTAACCTGCTATGTAATCGAAATTAGGACTTTGCATCTGTGCCCAAGAAGACATTTTTAAGGTTATTGCGTCCCAATGGTGGCAAAGAGTTTCGTTGCTGGAAGATGCTATATAGATGAGAGCCAATTGAAATCAACACAACGAAGTTACGAAAACCCTACAGGTAATTAAAACTATCGCACGGTAATTGACCACTTGATATTCATCACTTGTATTCACAATCACTTGTCACTTTCACACGAGTTTTCGATTATATGATTTACGTAAAAGCAGTGTTTGTTTACGCCGGCCCAACTGATGGGCTGCTGCTTTTCAGCTTGGGGGCTTGGGGCCGCTCCGCCGCGAATATACTGGAATTCGCATGGCGTGGCAAGGGGAGGAGAGGGATAAGACTGTAAGCCCGGTCGTGGCCACGTCGTGGCCATAGTAATGCCGTAACCAGGCATAGGCCATAGCCCAAAAAATTGCGTGTGGAGTTTGATTTGTTTCGCGCTTCATGTAAAACTATAATTTAAGTTGGAGGAGTCCTATACTATTGATCAAATTTTCAAATGAAAGTGTGAATACAAGATTTATGCGGTGTGTATATGGACTCGTGCTTTACGAAAATCTTGAAGAGATTCGCCAATGTTCGACTTTTACCCTTGATTTTAGAAAAGAGGATCCACGAAAGCTTTTTTGCAAAATGTGTGCCTTGAGCATAACGGTTGCATGATATGGAGGTGTGGATCCTAGATCTCAAATGTATGAGTCACGAGTTTCTTATACTATTTTAAGGATCAATCTGATGGATTTAATCCTCGAAAGATTTCAGAAATGTTTAATCAAAATTTAAAATATCATTATTCACATGAATATCGTAAGCACCGACTATTCATTTCTTCTCAACCAATTTTCAGTTTCGTTGGGCAGAATTTGTAAGTATATATGTGTCAAAAAACGAAAGAAAAAGATTTTGGCTAAAAACCTCCCAAAGAGAGCAATTATACATATGTATTATCGTGGAAACTTACACGGAACATTAATCGATTCCTACTTCGACTAATAGTGATGAGCTTTGGATCACTCCATTCGAATTTTTTTACGCGTATTCTATTATTAATGCGCCAGCTCGTCTTTTCTATTTTCAAAGATAAAGGGTCAAAATGTCAGTTCCGTGGACTGTCATAATTGGATTTCTACGTATACTCGTTTAATGTTAACATAGGGGTAATCAATATTAGTGAGTTCCCCAAAACAACGAACCAACAATTTTTCGTAATTTTTATGGCGCCAGAATACACAGATTAGACCCCGAGCCATGCATCTCTTTCTTTAAAAGCGGTTTCCCGAGGTTTTCATCAAAAATGAGGAATTTTCGAAAAACAACATTGGTGCATCAAATTTACTCTGAAGGACTTGGTTACGGACAAAATTTCAAGGAAATATGTCAAATGATCAAAAATCACTGCAAGAAAAGGCCCAGAATTGAAATTCTGAGTGCTGCGTGAACCTCGGCATGAACATACATTGCCGGAAATTAGCCTCGTGGACACTATGTTATACCCCACTGAATATTGATCCCGGCGGAAACAATTTTCTCTATCAGTATATGATAGGAATGGGCGAAATCTGCGCGAAAAAGTTTCTACGCCACCTTCATCATTTTTTGCCATCGATTTCAAGACAGAATTTCAGTTTCATGGAATCAATGGCCCTTCCTCTAGCCCTTGCTGGGATATTCGAAATAAAGAGGTAAAGCAAGCGATTAAAAAGAATGAAATTATTTGCTCGGTGGTCCGAAGCAAACATTTCTGACCCATGTAAGGACGGCCTGGACACGAATTTTACAATTGTTTGGCCTCTTTAACTTCGAAGTTTTCGCTAAATGCAAAAAACATCCAAGAACAAATATTCATCCTTAATTGTGGTATTCGTGTTCAAAATGAAAATATGGACGTGTGAGCTCAGAGTAGACCGCGGGATAGTTAAACGGTGTTTTTGAGACGGTTGCGATACTTGGATCAACCACAGAGACGCAGATAAACTTCCTCTTTTGTATTTTTGTGTAATCGAATTCATCATTAGATTCATGCAGTGCCAGTTCCGTGGGCTGCTCAAATTACGGAAACCTAGCTATTCCCTTCTACAAAAATGTTCGCGCAAGATTTACAATAGAATATCATTTTATGTAAAATAACGAATGGAAAAAATTGGCGCAGACATATGCCGTGCGTCGAGTTATAACTTATGGATTTTTAGGATCATCAAACTTTTATCATTTCCTTACCGCGGACAGACTCATAGAATAAATGACATCTGTGATTCCAGCTATATAAGAATTTCATGGCAGTGGAATTCTGTTTTGATCCCTAGAGTTGTATAGCTATAGGTCTCACTTTCACTTTATCAATGCTACCCTCACCTCCACCAGAAGGATGTTGGAGAAATGAGTGTCCTTTGATCTCAAATTTTTAGTCAGCTTCATTACATCAAACACTGGCCATAAGGCAGACGATTTGTCAGTTTCCTAGATTATAGAATATCTATTCCCATTGGTCAAAACTGGCAGGATTTGTCGGAAATCCCCGCCTGAGAGCACCAATTTTCCACCAGAGGGTGAGTCATTGAAAGAAACGTCACTGACAAGGGGAGTCCGGAGTCTCCGGGTCCTGAAATCTCACCAAAAATTTTTTACAGTTTTGTATTACCTAAAATATGAAGAATTCAGAGTAACTCCGTCAAATGGGCCGCCTGTTCAAAGTTACAGCCCATGACATTAACATTGCCCATATAGGCCCATGTTGAAAAGTGATCTATATAGATACTAGGGGAGTACCCCCTGCTCGCTACGCTCGCCAACCCCCACAATTCCAATTTACATAATCACCTCCGTGGAAACTTTCAAATAACGTGTGCCAGCTTTCACCCAAACTTAAATATCTTGAGCAAACAATTACAAAAGTCATTTCTCATGTATTTTTTGTGTTCTTTACGTTGCAATGATTAGTTCTCTGGTCCATGGTGAACCGAAAAGAGTACCATCGAAAAAAGATTCAAAATTCTAATTCCGTACCGCCTTATTTTCAATTATTTCCACCTTTCTGAGCGTGAGGTCCCTCAGTAAAATTCGTCACTGATTCTCGCAGGGAAACTCATAGAATATAATTCTATTCAGCATCAATTCTCATTCCTATCATTGCCCAAAGACCACTTTTTCTGTGTACGCTTAGCTCCTACATTTAAATCGTTAAATTACCCTCCAAATTTGTGGCTAGCAAATATTTCCGGAAAAACATTCACTTCTAATTCTCAACCCACTGAAATATTTTATTCTTATATTTTATTCGTATATATTTTACTGGCGCTCATAGTCGGGAGTGAAGTTTATTTTCCATACATATATTTACACTCACCAACTTTTTGACTATGTCAAATTCATACTTAGTTAACTTTACTTCCGACGATGAATACCAGTCTTTGATGTTATTAATTTCTTTCAAACCCACAAATCAATATATTGATTACCCTAGATGGCGCTGTTGTTCTTATGTTTTGTTGACACGACAACAGTCTGCTATTTGTTTATTAACAGAATGTTTTGATATCAAGATATTACGTTTCGTGTCACACGTTTTGTGAATTTTTATAATATCTCCTTTTTCCATGATCAAAATTATCGACATATTCGATTTAATGGTGAGTATTGAATATTTATGATTTATAGAACATAAATTTCTCCTAATATCATATGAATTTTCAATTGGTTTTTCAGGTTACACACAAAAGTCCCCCATGTCAAATTAATTGTAATTTTTATACATGACGAGTTCCATATCAAAAGTATTTGCAGAATATTTTTTCAATGAATTTTGAAGAAAAAGGTTTTTGAATATCTAAGGTATTTGAGAATTTGATACATTATATGCTTTCAGGTTAGTCTAGGATACTTAGTGGTCCATAAAAAATTACGTGACAATTCATCAATTTCTTCATCGAAAAATAAGACCACTAAAATTCATTAAAAATAATACTTTTCGAACTTGACTCGTCCTCTTATGTTTCAAATGGTATTATATTCGTAAATCGGCATCGGAGGACTAATTTTATTTCTCTATCAATCTCGAGTTTGAGATCGATTAATTGAGAAATTAACGATCGGGTTTGATCGTGGAGGTGTTATTTAATGCAAAAATTGCATATGACAGACATCGAGAGAAAAAAGTCGCCTGGACCCAGATGCATGACATCGAGACAAGAGTTCCTGGAGCCTTGGATAGCTCAGCTGGTAGAGTGTCTTTCCCGGTGTGAAGAAGGCCCCCAGTTCAAATCTGGGTCCAGGCGACTTTTTTTTCTCTCGATGTCTGTCATATGCAATTTTTTCATTAAATAACACCTCCACGATCAAACCCGATCGTTAATTTCTCAATTAATCGATCTCAAACTCGAGATTGATAGAGAAATAAAATTAGTCCCCCGATGCCGATTTACGAATATAATACCATTTGAAACATAAGAGGACGAGTCAAGTTCGAAAAGTGTAACCTGACTTCAGGCGCCTTCGGCAAAGAAAAGGCGCGCATATGCATGACATCGAGACAAGAGTTCCTGGAGCCCTGGATAGCTCAGCTGGTAGAGTGTCTTTCCCGGTGTGAAGAAGGCCCCCAGTTCAAATCTGGGTCCAGGCGACTTTTTTCTCTCGATATCTGTCATATGCAATTTTTTCATAAAATAACACCTCCACAATCAAACCCGATCGTTAATTTCTCAATTAATCGATCTCAAACTCGAGATTGATAGAGAAATAAAATTAGTCCCCCGATGCCGATTTACGAATATAATACCATTTGAAACATAAGAGGACGAGTCAAGTTCGAAAAGTGTAACCTGACTTCAGGCGCCTTCGGCAAAGAAAAGGCGCGCATATGCATGACATCGAGACAAGAGTTCCTGGAGCCCTGGATAGCTCAGCTGGTAGAGTGTCTTTCCCGCTGTGAAGAAGGCCCCCAGTTCGAATCTGGGTCCAGGCGACTTTTTTCTCTCGATGTCTGTCATATGCAATTTTTTCATTAAATAACACCTCCACGATCAAACCCGATCGTTAATTTCTCAATTAATCGATCTCAAACTCGAGATTGATAGAGAAATAAAATTAGTCCTCCGATGCCGATTTACGAATATAATACCATTAAAAATAATAATTTGTTCTAGTGAACTCAAAAAGGACGTCTGTAATTCGATTTTTTCTTCTTCTACTCATCGTTTTGTGTTTTCTTCTTGAGTCATCCATCGGCAATAAGAAATTGTCATATCGAGCCATCCAATTAAACAGGTAATGTGTTCTCTTTTTCATAAGAAATTTGCAATGTAGAGTAAATTTTGTTTGAAAACACGTGACTTCATGAAGTCTTGGTGTTGAATAGATTGGGTCTCCCATTTCAATACTCTCAATATCGTTCTATTGGATTCTTAATCTTAGATTGCAAACATTATTTATTCATTGTTGGAAATCTAGTGTGATATAAAACATCTACAACTTTTGAAATTGTACGTGAAGAAATACCATCGACCATCGCCTTCCCTACGATATATGGGAAAAAAACTGATGGGGAAAAAACTCAAGTAATCATATGACCAAGTATTTGAAACATATTCAGATTTCAAATGTTCTAAATAATGAATGGTTTTGTAGAGACTCTGTTAACAATGATTCTTGTGACGAAGGAGAATATTTCGGATGCAACAGGTGTGGATTACGATTTTCATCTATTCGATTCTTGGAGAGACATAAAGATCTCAAACATAGAAGGAAAGTCAATAAATTGAAAAGTTGCGGAATTTGTGGATTGATTGTTGCTTCAAGGTTCATGGAGAAGCATTCACAGACGCATGCGAATATTAAACGATATAATTGCAGGAATTGCAAGAAGAAATATTCTACAATTTCGAATTTGAATAGACACAAATTAAATCACAAAGATCCAAAATTCAGGTGTGAAAATTGTGGGAGATACTTCATTAGGAACGATCTCCTACAGGAACACTTGTTGAAAAAGCATGGCGAAAATTAGTTGAACATGACAATGAATTTCAATTTTTCGGTAACAAAATTAACAGCTACAATGAGCAAAAACAAGAACAAAGAAGAGAGTGAAAATTTCTCCAAAAAAATGAAGACGATTGAACTATCTACTACTGAATTCCTGAAGAATAAAGTCAAAATTGGTGATAAGACTACGTGAGTAAAGATGAGTAATGGGATCTATCCAAACTTTAGCGAGTAGAGAGTTTTAATCATGAATAAACGTTGTTCTCTCACATGCTATAAGCGTGGATTGATGGTTATTGATAAAATGATTTATAAGTATAGGTTGATTAACAAAAAACAAACCTGCGTTGTAGAACGATAGTGGCTTACGTTGATGAATTCCTTGGAGAAGAACAATTCACAAGAAAAAAAGACAATGTTGAGGTCACAGTCATGAAAATATTATTGAACAACAACAGTAGTATCAAATTGCAGTGCAACTTATATGATGACAACATACAGAAATTCAAGAAATCATTCAATTTAAATTGTGTAAGTGGTGAACAAATTGATGCATGGATAATTCACTAATTGATATAGAATATTAATGAATGTTATCCATATATGTGCAGAAACTATTACTGGAAAAATGCTCCGTACAGGCATCAAATCAGAACTTCACGAAGGGAAATTTCCCTTATGAGTTTGCAAAGTTATTCAACTGTGTTCAATTGCGGAGAATTCGGCAAACTATCTGAACCATTATCAATCAATTTCCGGGATGTACCATTGAAGAATGGATTGATAAGTATGTAGAATATGTACTGAAAAGAAGAGTATATATATATACAGTGTGCATTTTTGAAATTGCAGAATTGGTTGGTTATCTGAAAGATGATATTGTGAAGAAGAACATCAAGAGCGGAAATGAATGGATGGGGATTATCACTGACGAGAGGTATCAACTGGATTTTGTTTTGATAAAATGCGAGGATGAGATTTGTCCAGTAATAGGACGTGGGAACAAGAT
Organism: Eretmocerus hayati; assembly: GCA_029851415.1. NCBI lineage: Eukaryota > Metazoa > Arthropoda > Insecta > Hymenoptera > Aphelinidae > Eretmocerus > Eretmocerus hayati. Next base: position 157,290,696 of record CM056741.1, read on the forward strand.
AGAATTAATAGGGGATCTGCAAGAAAACGGTAAACTTCAACGATATATTGACTTGAATTGAGGTGAATTTTGTTCATTATGATTCGATTCTTGATATTTTAAGGGGTGACCTACGTTGTACGAGTAAAATCTGCTGGTAATATAAAATCATTTCCAGATGAAACAATGGCTTTTAAGGAGTTACTTGTTGCTAACGAAATTTTTGTGAGAAAGGTAACATAAATCAAAATGAATCGTTTTATCATATAGTATGACTATCAAAATGTGACTTTCATTCATAGGAAGGTGGAGATGGAGACATCGAAATTTGAAGGAGAATGAGTGGGTTCAAAAATTATTAGTTTGTATTCATTTTAAAGTTTTTATAAATTGTTTCTATGAATTGGATGGGTTCTCTCGATATCAAGAGATTGAATCGAAGAGATTGAGACTGGCTCAGTCTCGATCTGATTTTCGATATGGCTTTTTTGTTAAGCAATATTTTTCTTATTCACATTCGTAGTTCACTTTATAGTTCATACTATTTTGATGTGTTTACAAGTTTTGAAAAAATTGTTTTGTTTGATACATATTGTTTTCCGTTTGTAGTTCACTTTATAGTTCATCCAATTTTTCATGTTTTTACAAGTTTTGAAAAATTGTTTTGTTTGATAGATATTGTTTTCCGTTCATGGTTGAGAGAATATATTTTTCTTGTTGCAATACAATTGAAAGACTATTCTTTTTTGAAAATGAAATAGTACAGAAAAATAGGATGAGGTGGATTCGAAAAAAAAAAATTGAATTCAGTGGACGTCGGTAGAGTTCGGTGGAATTCGGTGGAATTCGGTGGAATAACGGTGGAATAATTGAGAGTTCGGTGGAGTCACATTGGAATTCGGTGGATCGCAGGTGGCAGAACCTGCCACTTTCGTCAAATATCGTAAAAACGTAGGTGGAAAATGGTAATGTTAGGGAGTGGAATCTCAGTGGAAGAACAAAGGAATTCAGTGGAAGAATGATGGAATTCAGTGGAATATCTAATGAGTTCAGTGGCATTCGGCGGAAGTCAGTGAAATTCAGTGGAATTCGGACGAATTCGGTGGAAGGTGGGGCGCTCGGTGGACCTCGGTGGCCCTTGGTGGCACTCAGTGGAATACAGAGGAATTCGGTGGAATCGCTCAAAAGTTTTCATTTCAACTATATAATATAGGGAGATACTGACGATGCTAACATATTTACTTGTAGCTCAGAACAGGAGGCCCATTTGACGGAGTTACTCTGGATTCTCCATTTTCTAGGTGGTACGAGACTGTGAAAAAATTTTGGTGAGATTTCAGGACCCGGAGACTCCGGACTCTCCTTGTGAGTGTTCTATCGACCACCTCCAAAGCTTTTTTTGGAAATCATTGCTGCTCATCCCAGATGATAACATCTGCCTCTCTTAATTTCTTCTTATCAGCATCAGATTTCAAGAAAATACTTTCAATACTCTCTAACGACTCCAAGGGTAGTCTGAAGTGTCTATGACTTGTCATACCTTGTGGTAAAAAGAATCGACGCAATACCTGTCCACGCCATTGACAAAACCTTTTTCTTTCGAGCCAAAAGTAATAAATATGAGACCTATACAAGGAAGTTTTCACACAACTTCCAGGATCATCTATGAAATTGACTAGATTTTCATTACTTTAAGTTGCTATGGATGGGTTATTGATTTTTCACTTCTTCAAATCAATAATCAGGGGCAGCGGGGGTCGGCGAGCGGAGCGAGCAGGGGGCTCGCCCCCCTAGTATATATATACACACACGAAGGGTATGATGCAAAATCATGACTGGGGTCGAAAGGTTTGCCCGATTGCTCTTGGAATTTTGCTCGCGATCAAAATAGTGCCCATGAAACAGTCATATTAAAAGTCTTGAGACACTATCTTCGCCGTTGCAATCAAATCATCACGTGATTCTGCCATTCACGGATTCAATCACTTTGAAATCTCCGCATTCCGAGATTCTATGAGTATAATGAGTGTCTTCTTACTCCAAACGACATTGAAAATAGATAACACCATGCATTTTCTCCTTCTGAACAAGGTATGGAATAATCCCCTCTTACTCAATCGCAGTCGAAGTTCTTGATATTACACCTTGAATGATCTGGGTTGATTTCGCTTCTACAGTCTTCTGTAGCTCTGATTTCTGGATTGTTCAGAGGAAATTTGACACACGTGTTGATGTATTTCTGACGCTAGAATATGGAGAAGGAATTTTGAAGTGCTCTTGAAAGGGGAAGCTTCGTATAATGTGGGCTTGACCTTGAATTCTCGTAAAAAATGAAATATTAAATGAGTTGCTATCACTGTCAAAGATATGCAATGGGTTTTCAATCAGCGCGGTAGAGTCAAGATTTTAACCTCGTGGTTGAAATTTTGTTTCAGCCACGTGGTTGAACCTCATCTACATGGTTGAGATTCAACCACAATGTAGTTGGAAACTTTGGTTGAAATTCGTCAACGTTTCTTCATTGTAGGAATAAACATCAGTGGCGTCGCTGAGCCTTTTCGGACAGAATAAATCCAGGTTAACATGTTCACTGCGACGAAGAAAATTGCGTTCGGATTCTGTGTGCGATAGGCCCTACCAGTGGGGCCCATTTAATGGAATTGTGATCACTGCCGCACACAGAGTGGACGCGTGGGACTCACCGGTGGGGCCCATCGCAGTGAAGGTATTAAGCCATGTTTCGGCGGGGGTCATGGCCAGATGGGTGACTACCCGACTGGGTCTGCGAAGCCTTTTTTCATCATGGGTAGACCCATGAGATTGATAGATGCTGGCTTCCGGATGGAATTTTTTGAGAGTTTCGGGATATCCCGAATTTCCAAGAAAAAGCCTTTTCCGGCGTCAAAAATCCCAACTGAGTCTCTGTACACCCGGGTTCGGATCCCTATTTAGGTTTTGAACTGTAATCCCTCCGCCCCCCCCCCCCCCCGATAGAATGTTCAGTCTGAGCAGCCAAGCTTATGTGGGTTTTGAAGCCTCCTGAGTTGCAGGATAGGATTGATTGTTCTACAACAGAATTTTCATCGGAAAATTTTTTCTCTATCTCAAAATTCAACCATATCGATTGAATTTCAACCACGTTGGTTGGATTTCAACCTCGATGGTTGCATTTATCAATTCAACCATGTGGTCGAATCTCAACTTCATTGTTGAAGTTTAACCACAGTGTAGTTGAAAATTTTTGTTGAACTCATAAAAATTCTTTCGATTGACTGTGCGTAAAACACTGCTTTACAAACGGCAGTTTTTGTTCACTTTACGCCAAGTCGATCGAAAAACGTATTTCGATACTCGGGAGTGAAGTTTTTTTGCTTTTCTCATGCTAATTTTAACCCTCGCCAGGGTTCGGGGTGAGAACAATTACTCCAAAAGGAAAACCAAACTTCCTACCCTCGAATACTAAAATACTTTTGAAGTGTAGAAACTCAAAGGGTGTTGTCACCCGGCCAGGAAAATTGGTCTACAAAAATGTCTATCAAGGTATAAGACGGCTAACAAATACCATTTGGATCATGACGATACTACAAAATTTCATATAGGTAAGTACATTCATAACTCATTATTCACTGTATGAGGTCTTTGTTAATCGAATGACATGGCCATGGAAATAATACAATGGTTTGTATATTTGAGTGGGAGGTGTTCAGATGTCATACTATTGACATGGGTTTGAGAACGGCAAATATTTGACAGATAAATATTTGGTTCTCACCTCTTCCCAAAAAATTCATAATCGTCATGTCGATGACACCATACGCGGTTTCGCAACAGGTTGGCTCTCGGGTTGGCTCGTATAGCTTTGAAGTGAACTCGGGTTTCGAACTCTTATACTTGAAATTGATCAGTCAAACCGGAGTGAAAACCTGTCAAAGATGAGGTCCCATCTAATTACTCTTACCTTTATTTTTTCAATCATTTATGTATCGCTTTGTGAAGTTTCATTCAAACATTTCCAGAGATCCGTAAGTACTATTGTAATTTCTTCGTTCAAGATATTTCTTTAAGACTTAAAATCTACTCTTGAAAATACCGTAAATCTTACTCACGATATAACGTGGATCTCTGTAGACATTTCACCATTTCTGATTTGAGTCGGGGGGGGGGGGGATAAGAATTAGGTTTTTCATACCTGATCATTCATCGCATAATGAGGGACACCAGTACGACTGAGTACGACTCCAATCGTGCACAAAGTAGCATGGAAAAAATTAATATTGTACCGCACAAAGGTGCACGTAATTAGCGGTTAGCAAGGTTCATCAAAATTTCCTACTGAACCATCATTAGTCTTTCTCACTCCATCACAAAATCACGTACTCAGAAGCTCTTCCCACCAATTGGAGGCTTACCTTTTTATTTTTCTAACGGAAGATAATACGTCGAATTGTCAATGTCTACAGCCTACGATGAAATCAAATTGGGTCATACTGGGGAACTGGGGTTATTGCAGTTCATCAATTCTGAATCCAAAAACGCAAGTCATCTAATAGGAGAGCTGAAAGCCTTTGCTTTTGGTTGAACTTGAAACAATGAGTGCTTGGAAAGTTCAACGCAATCCAACTCCTATTTGAATGCAGGCACCGATCACTGCTGAGCCTAAAGTAGTGAGGCGAATATTACTTTAGGCTCACTACCCACCACCAATTCCTTTATACGCACTCCATTTGATTTTCACTCCAAATGGATAACCTTAAAAATTTGTTTTGCAAAATAGCTTTGCTTTCTCAATTCAGAATGAAACTTTTGGCAGACTATTTTGAGGGTTTTAACAATGAGTATCTGGCAAGTGACACATTCAGCCGAGAAAACTCATCTTGTCAGAGCCTGATGATTCTGGAACATCAGGATTTCAACGACATCCTGCAAAATGTGTCACAAATCTTATTCTCCGATGGTCTCCAATGTTATTTCACCTTATTGTGGCGCATAGATTCAATTGAGCATCGAGGATAGTGATAAAATCTCAAATCTACATGTTCATGTTGGTTTTTGTCAAATCGATCTTTCATTTTAGGGACGATCACTCGACCAATATTGGATTAGAATGAAAAAAATTTTGAAGCAAGCAAAGGACGAAGCAGCAACCCCTGAAAGTTTCGTAGAGTTGTACAAAAATGCCGTGAAAACGGTTGAGCAGGAGTCCAATGACTTGTACAAAAATTTGACCGAGAGCTATGAAACGGTAAAAGATTTGAAAAAAAAGTTCAATACAACGTGGAATCTAGAACAAATACAAAATGAAAAGGAGGAATTTTATGGTACTGAAAAAGATCACATGAAGAAAGATTTGATGGATTTCAAACGAAGAGTAGACAGACGGTTGGAGAAGGTATAGATTTATTTTAAATATATGTGAATTGACAGCCAGAATATAGGAACATACAATTTCCTGTCTCTAATCCTTGGTACATAAAAGATCTGGTGACTATTTAGTTGACTTAGAAATCATTTCGAACATGGGTCTCGTTATAAGTATCTTTCTTGACTAATTTTATCTCACAAGAAATCGCGCTTGAACCTATTGTTTTTCCCGATAATGTTTACAAAGAGGTAAAGTTTGGTTTAACATGTTTTCTACGATTTGTACTTATTGAAGTGGCAACTCGCCATCAAATTGACAAGATGGTTTTTCATCGTAATTTAAAAATGTATAAATTATAAACGTAATACTTTTTCGTCGCACGAATAATATACATTGGTTCAGAATTAGACCACAAAACTTTATTTCATGTAATGTGAACATCTATCGACTCTACCACTTCACCTCATGAATAACAAATTAAAATTTTTCAGATGATAAGAAACGATGACATTGATGTGACATTTGTACTTCTAATCGATGAAATAAAGACTAAGAACTATGGGAACGGGAAAACCTTCGAAAACAAGGAAGCTATCATGAAGAAAGCTAAAACTAAGTATGAACTGAAACGTGTCAAGTTACTGAAGATAAAAGATGCTCGACGCAAACTTCTAGAAATCGAGGATCTCAATAACAATCGTCGGAGATTGAAAAACATAGAAAAGTTATATTCTCGGAGACTACAGAGGCTAGATAATAAATTCGAAGAATTGAAGAATAAGATGAAAGAAGAGTAAGACGTCGAGAGCAATTAAAATAGTGATGTTGTTGGAAGAGAGTTTGTTCAAAATGCCCACTTTTTAAAATCTTTGAGCTAGATCTTTGACGATAGATTCAACACTCTCCCACTTTACTTGAAACATCCATCTATACTCCCTAATCCAATTCCTTTACAGCAAATTTCACCTGGAAATTTTCATCATAGCTGTAAATTTGATCGAAATTTTTTTCAGAATGTATTCATGAAATTAAATTTTTTCCATTCCACGAGTGTAGTCTCGTGACAGATAAGATCCCGCATGGGATCTATTTATAAAATTACCAATCGATAAGTATTAGGTTGACACTTATTTCAAAATAGTTATTTTCGGTCGGGCCACCCAGTTCATCTCAACTTTAGGGTGAAAAATGGCGAAAGCGATTTTTCCAAATTTGTAGAGACAGCCCTTACATTTTGTTCTGATTTTAATAGCCATTTTGGTTTTCCAGACTTTTTGACATATTTATTTCTTCTGCGCATGCGCATTCTTCAATGTCTCTGAGCGTGCTTTTAACCAACTGCCAGTGTAATTTCCTTCAAAATAACCACTTGAGGGAATCGATTTAATGTAATAAGGGTGCGGCTACATGCAGTTATTTTTGGCGATTCTGAGACAGCGGGACAGCGCCTCTAGCGGCAATTGAGCCGTTTTGCACTATTTTGCCCATGTAATTTGAAGCAAACGCCACCGCAGCCTCCGATAGAGGCGCTGTCCCGCTGTCTCAGAATCGCAAAAACGACTGCATGTACCCGCTGCCTAAGACGAGGAACACAGTAGCTTTATGCGATACAAAATTCCAAGGTACCAATCCCGAGAGATAGATTTCCTGAATGGTTTATTTGAGTCCAGCAAAAAGTCTTGCAGGTTCGGGATAAAACTAATAACGGGTGATTCAGTTTCTACGTTAAAAAAATGCCAGAAACACATAATTCATTCCTTAGAATGGTGCATCTCAAGATCATATTTTTAGGGGCCCGAAAAACCCTCGAAACTACAAAATTCCAAGGTACCAATCCCGAGAGATAGATTTCCTGAATGGTTTTTTTGAGTCCAGCAAAAAATCTTGCAGTTTCGGGGTAAAACTAATAACGGATGATTCAGTTTCTACGTTAAAAAAATGCCAGAAACACATAATTCATTCCTTAGAATGGTGCATCTCAAGATCATATTTTTAGGAGTCCAAAAAACCCTCGAAACTGGACAGAAACTCCACGTTCACGATATTGGTAACTTGGATTTTTTTATCGCTTGAACCTGTTGTGTATCTCGTCCTACTACACCTAATCGACTCCGTCCAATCATCATTTTAGAGGAAATCACAAATGCAATCGGTTAATAATACTCCCAGAAACCTTAAAGAATGCACATGCGCAGCAGCTGCAAATAATTGAATCAAAATTGGCCTTACAAAAGTTAAAATGGCCAATAAAAATGTCAAAATGGACACTATAAGGGCTGTCTTTAAGACCCTGAAAAAAATTGCTCTTGTCTATTTTGATATATATATGTATATATGTATGTGTGTGTATGTATATATAAGGGGTGGCCCGACCGAGAATCAAAAATTATAATAATCGAACGCCCAGCCAAAATTTGTCCGTCAGCATGCCGCGTATCGGGTGCTGGGCGGGTGAATGTGTGGTCGGGTGGCTAGGTTAGGTGTTCGGGTGGATGGTTAGGTTGGTGTGTTGTCATGGTAGTGGTGGTAGTGATAATTGACGATTGATCGTGTCTGTTGATTGTTGACTGTCGACTGTTGTCTCAAGATTGTTGACTCAAGACTGTTGACTTTGGACTGTTGACTATGGACTGTTGACTTTGGACCGATGACTTTGGACCGTTGACTTTGAACTGTTGACTTTGTACCGTTGACTTTGGACCGTTGCCTTTAGACTGTTGACTTTGGAATGTTGACTTTAGGCTGTTGACTTTGGACTGTTGACTTTAGATTGCTGACTTTAGACTGTAGACTCAAGATTGTTGATTCGAGACTGTTGACTTCCCAATGCTGAGTTAGGACTGTTGATTGTTGAGTGTTAACTGCTCAGTGATGATTGGTGATGTGAATGATATTTAATTTAAGCCTTGGTGTATCCATCGGCGTAGCCTGATGATGAGCTGAGTACACGATAGAGTCACAATTCTTGATTGCTATTTCGATCTAATTCGGTCATACTCGGTTTAACTTGGTCTAGTATATGGTGTGATTCGGTTTATTTCACCAAAAAAGTTTCCTACGCTGGTATTCATATTCGTTGGTGACCCGTGAGTAACTGTTAAGGCGATGCGGTCACCCTGCAAGCTGAAAATCATTCCCAACTTTCTCCGATTCTATTGCGATTTGGGCTAAACGACGAGCGCCCAAATATTTGTTATCATCTAACTTAGATTTGTCTGCTCTTCGTTAAGCTCAAATTGCAATAGAATCGAAGAAAGTTGGGAATGAAAATGTGCGTATATTATAGTTAGGAGATTCCCGCGCCCGAGTTATTCCCACTTTTCTCCGATTCTCTTATGATTTGGGCTAAGCGACGGATTGAGGAATACAATTTGGACTATAACAAGTATTCGACAACTGGTCTCACACTTTGAATCATCAAACTTTTTATGTAAGGTGTATTTTCAAGGTCCATGGTCGCGGTGCACGGTGACCGTATCGCCTTAAGGGCATGCAGTAGCCGTGCAGTCTGGCCGTAAAGTTCCATTCACCACTTATGTGAACATTTTTATGGTACAAAGTTTGAGATGAGTTGTCTAGTTATTGTTATTGTCCGATTCATTCTCGACAACTCAATGTTCAGCTCAAATCATTAAATTATTGCAGAAAAGTGGGACCCACTTGGGCGCCTGGGACACCCTAACCTATAATATACACTCATTTTTGTTCCAAGAATTCTCCAATTCTTTTGCAATTTGAGCTAAACGACGAGTTGAGCCATTCAAGTTAGATGATAACAAGTGTGGCATAACTCGTCGTTTACCCCAAATCACAAGAGAATTCGAGAATTCTTGGAACAAAATTTAGCTTGCACGGCTACCGCATGGCCTTAATGCGCGGGTTAGCCGGTGTAGTCGGTGTAGCGAAAAAGTGACTTCGAGTGTTTGGTATTTATCTGCACCAGTGTACTGAAATAATGCAAAGTTGATGCAGAAACTTTGATTCATTTTTGTCGGTACCGTCCACAGCGCCCAACCCACGGATCAACTCTTAACCCTTGGGTTACCAACGACTATAAATAACAATGTTAATGAGTCAGGACTTTGATATTTATATTCAACTTAGCCGCTCCGAAAATTCAGAACAGTCAATCTAAATTTCCTATTTTGACATATCTATCAGCTGGTACAGTTCAAGCTAATTTCATTTTCCATAAGAAACTCCTTTCTGGTACCTTGAATTGATCATCAATCAATATTCTACGACCATTATTTTGTAGTACAATAATGATTGTTGGGATTCAATTTTGAATTATCAAATCAGTGTAAAATTCAAGTTAAATAATATATACTCGTTCGTTGGGACTCTGTTTTGAAAAAAAGAGTCACTGTGTAAATTCACTTGAAGATAATATATTTGATCTGGATTCACATTGTACATATAATTTGAGGGCAACTGCCCGTGCCAATCAACGGTATATGTTCATGTCGAACTCATGCTTCGACCAATACCCTCTGGTATAAGAAAACATCCGCACATATATAGCCCACGCTGCTGTCACACATACTACCCACACAACTCCGCAGCTGACCCTCACAAAACAGATTTACCTGTATGAAATTCACGCGCCTTTACTATTGGATTCAAATTCTACCGGCCATTTCATACACACGAATCGCATATACATTCATTACACCCATACAACTCTCAACATACTGCCCGCCTTGAAAGAGTATGTTTCAACACGAGTCTTGCTCAAGTACAAACATACAACTTCACTATTCTATTGGATCAGTCATCAGATTGCTAAATTCGAATTCATCATCTCATCATATAAAAATATCGTCGTCATCAATCTTATTCATTTGTACATAAGCCATGTCAATTTCATCATTTATTTTACAAATAACGCTTTCAAATCATATAATCTGTAAGATTTTCGTCATCAATTGTTCAAAAAGCACTTAGTGCCCTTAAAATTCTCAAGCTTCACCTTCAATGGGCAGAACACATATTTTTGTTACTTCTCGCTTTATGACACCATTTGCGACACGAATAGACACCACTCTCACCACACCGTCGCTGCCTGGATGGCACTCCACGATACGGCCCACCGGCCATTGCATCACAGGCACATTGTCGTATTTCACAAGAACCATGAGACCAGCCTTGATTTGAGGTCCCCTGTAGCAGTTTTTAAATTTCTTGCGTCGCTGCAACTGCGGTAAGTACTCTCGATGCCACCTCTTCCAGAACTGATGTACTACCTGCTGGATGAGCTGGTAACGATTCAAACGGTTCACGTTGATGTCAGTGATATCTTTTTCAGGAAGCGCAGATAGTGAGTCTCCGATCAGGAAATGTCCAGGTGTGAGAGGAGTCAAATCATTTGGGTCATTGGACATGGGAGATAGAGGACGGGAATTTAGTATAGCCTCGATTTGCGTGAGAACCGTGTACAACTCTTCGTAAGTCAGAATCTCATCCCCAATTACTCTACGTAAATGGTATTTGATTGATTTTACTGCGCTCTCCCATAAACCACCAAAATGTGGTGCACGCGGTGGTATAAAATGCCAGTCGATGGATTGTGATGATAAAAATGCACTCACTTTGTTGGAGAATTCTTTACTCGAAACAAGATTTTGAAGTTCAACAAGTTCATTTTTGGCGCCTTGAAAATTTTTAGCATTGTCACCGTGAATATTCTTACACTTTCCTCGACGGCTTGTGAAACGTTTGGAACAATTTAAGAATGCGGGAGCTGACAGATCACAAGCTAGTTCAATATGCGAAGCTCTATTCGCGAAGCACACAAAAACACAAATATACGCTTTAATTGGCACTCGACATGTAGCCTTCTCCTTGATAAGAATTGGGCCTGCGTAATCTACACCACAATTATAAAACGCTCTCATCGGAGTGACTCTTTTTTCGGGCAAGTTGCCCATTGGATAAGATGACTCAGTCGGGTGAGCCTTGAAACAATTCACACACTCTCCCAAAACTTTCTTAACAATATTGTTACCCGTTAGTGGCCAGTATTGCTGTCTCAAAGATGTTAAAACGCTCTGAGCACCAGCGTGAAGCAATCTCAAGTGTTCGGCTTTGATCAATAAATGAGTAAGTATATGTTCCGAGTCGAGAACGATTGGGTGTTTTCGCAAGTATGGAATAGGTGCGTTCTCGAGACGGCCACCAACTCTCAACATTCCTGACTGATCAACGAAAGGATTCAGTTGTCTCAATTTACTATGTTTGTTCAACTCTTTACCTTTTACGAGACTCGAAATTTTCGATTGAAACGACTCTGATTGAGCCTTCTTAAATAAGCAGTTCTTTGCACCATGAAGCTCAACAGATTTCAAGTAGGGAGTCTTGATTTCAACTGAATTTGGTGGCTCCAAACTGTTTTTCTCCTCGCGACGAGCTTTGCAGTTATGATAGAATCTCAAGATAAAGGCAGTAATTCGGACCAATTTCGTGAATGAAGAATATTTTTCGCAAATGTCAGAGCCGATGTAGACATTATTTATGCCCTGATTCTCCTTTTGAGATTCTACTTCTTGAACTGAAAATGTTTGAAATTCTTTACTCTGCTCGGGAATATCTTGTAAATCAATCTCTCGCGATGGCCAGAATGACTCGGTTCAGCCACGCAGGACCTCGCCACCACAATTCAGATTTGTTCAATCACTAGCTCGCATACCACGCGAAATAATGTCTGCTGGATTATCGGCCGACTCAACATAATCCCACTTCTTATTCGTAAGCTCCTGAATTTCTGAGACTCTATTTGCAATGAATTTCCTCCATCTGTAAGATGGTGCTCTAATCCAAGCTAATGTGACCGTACTATCTGTCCAAAAAAACCAATGGTCTAACTCAATTTTGATCGAAGTCGAAAGAGTATGAGCCAGCTGCGCGAGAAGCAGAGCTCCTAATAATTCTAGGCGCGGTGTGCTAAGTCCCTTGACCGGAGCTACTCGCGATTTCGCGCAAAGCAATTGCGAAGTACGAGTGCCATCCGAACTGATTGAGCAAATGTAAATGCATGCACCGTTAGCTTCATCAGACGCATCGCTGAATCCATGAAATTCTAACTGAGCATGGTCCGAAGACAGCACATGTCTGTGAAAAACAAGTTCATTCAGTAACATCGAATCTTTATAAATATGTGACCATAAAGTATGAACGTCTTCCGGCAAAGATTCATCCCAACTCAAGTTCAATTTCCACAACCTTTGTAAAATTATTCTTGCTCGAATAATTGCCGGTCCAACTAACCCAAGAGAGCCAAAGATTTGCGAAACAATTGACGAGATGTTTCTCTTTGTGAATTTACAGTTCTGAATTTGTTTGACTCTATATTTGAGCGTGTCGTTATGAAAATTCCAAAATAGTCCGAGTGTTTTTGGATCACTATCACCGCTCATATTGACTGCACTTCGAGATGCATCGGCACGATTGCCACTAATCACGCGCTCATCGTTCGAGGCCCATTTGTGTAATTGCATGCCGGCAGATTCGAGTATAGTTTGCTTATCACTCTTCAGTTCAATGGCCCCGGAAATCGTTTTTGCTCCTGTAAGTGTATCGTCAACATAAATCTCGTTCATAATAGCATCCGCGGCTAGAGGGTATTTTTCTCGGGCTTGTACACCTAATTCGTAAACACATCGCGTGGCAAGAAATTTACCCGACGCGGTGCCCGGTGTGACTGTATTCAACTCAAAGACCTGGATCGGCAAACTACTATTTTCACGCCAGAAAATGCGTTGCATCGCTCTATCCCGATCACGTACCAGAATTTGACGAAACATTTTATTTATATCAGCTGATATAACATATAGGTGCATACGGAATCTTAGTAGAATAGAAAAAAAATTGCCATTCACAGACGGGCCAGTGTGTTGCACATCGTTCAAAGATAAGCCACTGTTCGATTTAGCAGATGCGTCAAACACTACTCTCAACTTTGTTGTTGAGCTATCTTCCTTGATCACGGCATGGTGCGGTAAATAAAAATGTAAAATACTGTCATCGCAGTTAGCGATTTCACTCATGTGCCCGAGACTCAAATATTCGTTCATAAAACTCACGTACTGTGATTTAAATGAAGCATTTCTTTCTAATTTAGCCTCCATGGATAAAAAACGTTTGAGTGCCATTTCTCTTGTGGCACCTAAAAGAGGAAGTTTTTCTTCTAAGAAAGGGATTGCTACTTCATACCGACCATCCGAGTTCCGAATTGTATTGGAGACAAAATGTTTCTCAGAAAAATCATCTTTGACTGTGCGGTTCGTCTCATGTTCTGAAAAGCAGTTTTCGACCTGCCAAAATTTTTCAAGTTGCGCCTTCAAGTCTATATCTTGGATGAGATTACAAATCAAATTTTCGCTCTGAGGTTCCGATTCTATGCACACGTCACCAGCTATTACCCAGCCAAGTAGAGTTTCCTTGAATGTAGGTTGATTATCCGCGAGTTTAATTCTACCAATACATTCCAATTCATAAAATAATGATGCACCAATCAGCAAATCAATTCGTTTCGATTGATCAAAGTCCGGGTCCGCAAGTTCGATTCCTGGGGGCATTTCAATTGAAGCAGCACTAATACGTGACGATGGGAAAATGTCACTAATTTTCTCTAATACCACACACGTTATGGTTTTGCTATAGTTTGTTGTACGAGATTTGAAATTGATCGTTGCTTGATAACTCGAATCTTGACCAGATTGTTCGATTCCCGTGATGTTCGAATTGCATTTGGATTTTTGAAGTCCAATTCTCTCACAAAATTCGGAGCTAATTATATGCGGTTGTGAACAAGAATCTAAAAACGCGCGACATTTCTGAGCAGTGTCGTGCTTATCGAGGACATAAACAGTAGCTGTAGGCAGAAGAACGTAAGCAGATTTGCTCTTGTTTACACGAGCGCACAGAGTCTTTTGACTTCCATTTGAATTTGAAGGTTCGCCTTTCTGTTCGGGAGGCTGATTTTCCGTTGATGATTTTTGGTACGGCTGATTCGAATGAAGAAGTGTATTATGTTTTCTCCCGCAAAAGCGACAACCACCAAATTGACAACCCTTATTGCGATGACCACTTGACAAACAATTGAAGCAAATTTTGAATTCAACGACCTCCTTGAATCGTTGATTAACAGGAAGCTTCTTGAAGTCCTCGCGCATATACAAAGCGTGAGAGCCGTTACACATATTACAAACTCTGCCAGTTACTGAAAAGCTTTTTAAATTGCTATTGAATCGCTTGGAAGATCTATCATCTTTGGATTCGTTTGGAGTTTGTTTCACGGAAATTTTCTGCAAAAATTTGCAATGATTACCAAGAAATGTTCTCATAGATTCTAAAGTTACCTTGTCAGTCTGAAGTGACAGATGCTTTTCCCAATCATTCTTGATCGAGTTATTCAGCTCAGAAGAAATGATGTACACGATTAAAATATCCCAATGCTCAGTTGGCTGTTTTAACGCCTTGAGAGATAGCAAATGATTATTGATAGTATCAAGGAGTGATCTGAGCTCTGTTGCAGAATTGCGAGTTACCGTAGGTGCATTAAAAATTCCACTACCATGAAAATGAATCAACTCGTGAGTATCGTCGTAACGTTTCAGCAAGGCATCCCATGCAGTTTCGTAATTATTTTCAGATAAACCAAGAGATTCGATGCATTTTGCTGTTTCGCCACTTAACGCGTCGTTCAAGTAATGGAATTTTTCAATCAGTTTCACTTGCGGATTCTCATGAACCATAGATTTGAAAGTATCACGAAATTTGACCCACGATGCGTAATCACCGTTGAATTTGGGAATGCTCATTTTTGGAAGATTCAAATTAGACCTGTTGTTTGCGTATTCAGGCGGTGTATTTGTGGCTATACTACTAGGAGTGTGAGCTCGCATTGCTGCGGCTGCTTCTTGTAAATCAAATACGCGTACCATCTCTCTAGCTTTACCGATAGTTTTGAAAAATGTACTCTGAAATTCAGTGCGATAGGTTTCATTCTGTTCTTTAATTCCTTCTGACTTATCCGTTAACAATACATCGATTTCGTCTTGAATAGACTCAAAATCACTTAGGAATTTTTCGCTACTCTCTAGTCGTACTCTCAAAGTTGCTATGTCCTCATTGTAAATATCATTGTTCAGTTCATTTGCGAATCTAGTTACTTTTGACTTCACGCGAGCGCGGCTAGTCTTTAAAGCATCCATACTTGCACCCAAAATACGAGAACTCACGCAAATCAGAGGCTATGGAAAGGACAAATCCTGGGGAGACTCACTCAAATTCGTTGGGTTCGACGTCCTTGATGTTGCTCCAAACAGCTCGCCCCGCAGCAAACAGATGATTCTCGAATACTCCTTGTCGGTCGAGTGCAGAAAAGTACGTTGACTTCGAAATGGTTCTCTGCTATACGTTGAAACTGCCTGCCATGCAGCAATTCAGACAGTTCGGCAGTTGAAATTCAGTAGTTTCTTGTTCGTTGAGAGAATGAATTTTGAGTTACTCGGCTTCTTCTCTCAAATTCGTAGAGGCTGCCCGCCATACGGCAATTCAGGCAAATTCAAATTCGAGTTCTTCATTGTTGCGATTATTCGTTGCGAAGATTCGTTGAAGCACAGTTCAAATTGCGTCCAGCTTCATGCGTTGATAGAATTCGTCCAGTTCATTTCAGATCATGCTAATCTGATAACGTAATGCACTTGTATTTGCAAAGTACACTACTTGAAGCTGCTGATGTTCTAATTTGTCGTTGCATTCAGCCAGCCAGGTCCAGAGAACAGCTGAATTCCACATCTGTCTCGATGAAGTTCGTTTCTTGTTGGATTTAGCAAATCCGGTTCGAAGGACCATATGTTGTGATTCAATTTTGAATTATCAAATTTACGGGCGCAAACTACACAGGCGCCCGCACTTCAAGTGTATCACATATAAGGCTGCTTGGTGCGGCCGGACTAGCTCAGTCAACAGCGTGTCAGACTCTTGATCAAGAGGTCGCCGGATCGTTTCCCGGCGGCCGCACTTTTTATTCAGTGCATGAAGGAGAATAAAATCATAACACAAATCACTGTGTAAAATTCAAGTTAAATAATATATACTCGTTTGTTGGGACTCTGTTTTGAAAAAAAGAGTCACTGTGTAAATTCACTTGAAGATAATATATTTGATCTGGATTCACATTGTACATATAATTTGAGGGCAACTGCCCGTGTCAATCAACGGTATATGTTCATGTCGAACTCATACTTCGACCAATACTCTCTGGTATAAGAAAACATCCGCACTTATATAGCCCACGCTGCTGTCACACATACTACACACACAACTCCGCAGCTGACCCTCACAAAACAGATTTACCTGTATGAAATTCACGCGCCTTTACTCTTGGATTCAAATTCTACCGGCCATTTCATACACACGAATCCAGGGGCGGTCCCAGAGACCAACTTTGGGGGGGGCGATTTTGACTTTTGGGGGGGGGGGGGGTCAATGCAAAAATCGATGTCGCGCGCGCGTGAGTTTTCCCATCTCTCCTGTACAAAATTTTCGGCTTTGGGGGGGGGGGGCGATCGCCCCTACCGCCCCCCCCTTGGGACCGCGCCTGCACGAATCGCATATATACATTCATTACACCCATACAACTCTCAACAATGATGATTCTAAAATGATGTGTTAGTGCGGTTCATTTTGATCTAGTACAGTGCAGATATGTTCAATTCGGTCGAACTCAATCTAATTCGGTCTAGTTCGGCTTAATGAGGTCCAGTTCTGTCTAGTTTGATATAATTCGGTATAGTCTGGTATCATTAGGACACTAGTTCATCAAAAAAAAATCTTTTCAACATTCTTAGACGTTAGTAACTTGAGGTTTAGTATGATTCCAGGGGTTGGGCGCTGTAGTTGGTGCGGACTAAGAACGAGTTCGACTCGCTGGTGTTTTGCTGCATCAAGGCACTGAAATAATACGTAGTCGATGCAAACTTCATTTTTTGGTTTTGACAACTAAAGCGCCCGACCCACGGATCACCTGTTGACCGTTAGATTAAGAATGACTACGAATACCAGTTTTGGTAGTTCGGGATTTTGATAGATCCAGCTCAGCCGTTCCGGAAATTAAAAGCCCTTGAATTAAATTTTCTGAACAATATATCTATCAGCAGGTACAATTCAAAATGATATCAATTTTTCAACCTTCCTAAGACACCTCTTCCTGGCACCTTGGATTGATCATCAATTATTACTCTACAACTATCATTATTGAACTACAAAGGAATTTCAGGGGTCCGGTCTTATCAAGAACATTTACAAGCCGAACAAATGGTTGCGAGTGAGGCAATAACGCTAGTTAGGAATTAAATGTCACCTTCGTAAATATGAACGCGGGCAAGCGGTTGAAATTCGTCAGACAGTTTTTATATTATATCATAGAGGTGTAAGTAGAGCTAAGTCACGAGAAGTTAATCGTGTCAACCCGAAGCAAAGTCGAGGATCCGATTATCGAAGAGAAGGAAGATCTTCTCATATTCACTATTCCAGTCATTGTGAATGTCGAGCGAGCTACCTGTAAAAACTGCTGAACGAAGAATGACCAGTTTCGGTGAAGTGTGTTGTGGGACCTATAAAATATGTGACTATTCCAGTGTGTACCACAGTTGTGCATAGAATATCAGATTACTACCTTGACTAATTGTGATCGCATCAATGATTTAGTTTACGGATTCATGAAGAATCTAATTTCAGAAGATGAAGCTTTCAGGCATGATGAATTTGATATGTAAGATGTGTAAATAAACCAAAAGCATAATCTATCTTTATAATTACTCTGTAAAAAATTGGTTGACTTTCCACCAAATCGGCAACCACCTTGTTGAAAAGTCAACCAGTTGGTTGACTATTCAACCACTAGTTGAATTTTTTCCCACAGCGAATATAGGGATGAATGTAAGGCCCTTGAGATTGGTCAATGGTGGTCCCCGGGTGATACTTTTGGGCCGAAAAAACAAGTTTCATCATTTTTTTGCACCAACAAACATAAACAAACATCAGCGTCGGCCACGCGAGCATTTTCGGAACAAATTCAGGTTAAGCATCGTTTCCGAGAGTCATCATCCGGATTGGTGACCGCTCGGGTGAGACTGCCAGATGGATGTAGACTATAGGCTTGCTTAGGTAAGCCGGCAGCCCCAGCCGAGTGGTCACCAATCCGGATAATGAATTGCGAAAACCCTGCTTAACCTGGATTTCAAATTGAAGAAGCTCGCGCAGCCGGCGCTGATATTTATTCCTGTTGTTGGTAATAACACGAGAAAACTTGTTTTTCTGTTCCAAAAGTATCACCCGGGGACCACCATTGACCATTTTCATGGGCCCCGTACAATCCCCATATCGGAAGAATGGGCGAATTTTTTATGCGAGCTATAGGCGTGGCAGCCTCAGTCGGGTGGTCACCTATCCGGATGATGAATCGTGAAAACGATGCTTAAGGAGGCTCGAGTACTTTTTAATAAAACATTTGTTTTCGGCGCAAGTGGGCTTAAACTATAGCTAAAACTACCAGAAATGTAAAACCGTTGAAAACACATGGGGTCAACCACCAAAATCGAGAGCAAATTGACTTCGAAAATTATTTCTGATTACACGTACTGTTCTGACCAGAAAAATGGTTCTTTTATCTATTCCCTATAAATTGATATCAGGAAAACTATGGGCCAACCATCGAAATTTCGAGAAAATTAGAGTGAAAGTAAAAAAGCTAGCGTTGCGGCCAGCGTTTGCATTGTGTCTTGTCAGTAAACCTATGTGTAGCGCCAATAACGCGGTGGAAGGGGAAAAGGCGCGCGGGGGCCCGTGCTTGGTACGCTCCTACGCGCTCGAGCCTCCTTAACTTGAATTTTTTTCCGGAAATGCTCGCGTGGCCGGCGCTGATGTTTATTTCTGTTTGTTTATGATGAAACATGAAGTAACTTGTTTTTCTGACTCAAAAATGTCATCCCGCGACCGCCGCGCCATTGACCAATATCGTGCGCCTCACATTCATCTTTATATTCGCTGTAGGAAAAAAGTCAACCAGTGGTTGGATTGGCAGGCAACCAGTGGTTGCCACCAAAAATCAATCAGCTATTTGATTTTTGGTCCCAACCAGTGGTTAAAGGAACAACTTTAACCAATTTTTTACAGTGTAATATGTTTCATTGCTTTCAAATGAATGGTGAGTAAAGATATTAGAATTCTAAAAATATATATCTTCATGATTCATTTGCTTCATGATGAAGGCCAAGATATTCCGGGACCATTGTTATGGGTATTTCCAAATGAATTCCGTGAGGTTTTTGATATCTTCTTTCGGTTCTACTTCCCTAAACTCTTTCATTAGATAGAAGGGAATGAAAAAAATTATTCTATAATCATACGCATGCGGGCGTCGCACCTCGTGACCAAAACATTTCATCCATAACTCATGCGAAAATTTTCATGATTCGGTGGTTGAGACGTGTTGTCGAATAAACTATTATTATTGTCCAACTTGTACTCAGCAAATCGTTGATTAACACAAATCGAAAGAGTGTTGAAAGAAAATGAGAACAGCTTAATCACAGGTATTTTTCAACAAGGAGAAGTCCGACCCTGTGGAATACTGACGTATATCCACGGGGAGGAATATTGGCTTTTTTATACCGGGTTCCTGCTTTTCGGCTCAACTCCGGCTGCCCGCATGGGCGCGGGGCAGGGATACGCTCTGCTAGCGCGTCGGTTTGGAGGACGGCCATCACTGAGCTACAAGTGGTTCAGCAATTTCTCGGTCCTCCTCCCCGACTACCGAATTCCGGTCTCGGCCCCCAGCACAAGGCCGAGACCCACCCCTCGGTGGGGGGGGGGGTATGGGACTCTTCTAGGCTTCCTTGGAGCCCAGGGAGCCTCTTGGGTCGCTGGTTAAGTCGTCCAGACTCGCATTGTTATCGCTCGAAGACGACTCCAATGCGAGTCCCTAGACTCACCTATTCCCGGGGTGCCGGATGCAGATTTGCGGTCTCCACGTTCCGGCGGGTGCTGATTGGGGTAGGGAGCTCGTCAGACTCCAGGAATGAGGCACCAAGGTGCCCCAACCCCCCTTGCGGGTTTTCGGGAGGGGCCAAAGCACGCCGAGCACCAGTTTTGGGTCCATCAGGTTCCTCCCTACCAGCTTCGGGCCGAAGCCCAGGTACGGTGTCCCGACAACGGGAGGAGGGAGGGGGGGGCGACCACCCTCACCAGGACCGCTCTATCACCCAAGGAGAGAAAATTTGCTCGGGGAACATACGGAAAGATTCCGCGAATCGATCCCTACTCCCAAGATCGATCTCTGGATTCGCCTCTGGTGGAACAGGAATACGGATCTCAACGAAACTGTAGGAATCATCTTGTTTTTTCTTGTGAGGAATTGGAGGTACTTCTTACCAGGGTTCAGCCCTTTATGGGCTTCCTACAGAAATCCTCTGCATAGCTGTATCCCATGATAGATCATTGTCGCAGGACCATATCATATAACAGGTAATGACTGTGCGCAATGCCTGCGCGTGCGTGTGAATTTCGTCCTCAATTTCTGATAATTTGTGCAATCTACAACCTCTAAAGAGTTGTTCTTAAAATCGCTTCAATTCAGCAAAATTGAGCCTTTGAAAACCCTTTGAGGCGATCCTCAACCACGAACTGGACGATGAAAATCAATCATTAAGTTGATTCAAAAAGATTTTTAATCAGCTCAAAAAACTGGTGATGTCTGTTTCTGAAGTGGGTCGGAGAATTCAAAAATACCTGACCCCATTGTAATGTTTCGTTCGAGAATAAAATTCTTCTGATCAACTTTTCCCCTTCACTATTTTTAGTCCAAACTCAGTGAGTCTTGAAAAATTATTCCAATCGGCTTATCTCGCAATGAACCCGAAATAGGAACTAACCTCATCTTTTGAAAACTCTCGTCAAGTCGTGAGTATTTGGTAGTACCCGGAAAGCTTCCATATTAATCTAGCATTAGATCATGGCGTGTGAATCGCTTAGTATAACTTTCAGTATCAATCGGTCAAATTTTCTCTTGGAATTTAACGTACCAAATTCTCCATTAGCTGCAAAAGTGAAAGTCTCATGATTTATATCAGCTTTTGAATGATCCGTATTGAATAGAAAATTGCCGACTAATGCGTACATCTGGGTATGACGAGGTGCGGAAAATTCTTCTCTCGAAAATTTTCCGTAATTCATTCACATTATTCATTACGGGTCGTATTCATTAATATTCCGTGAACGTGTTCCAGTATAAGCATAACATTTCGCAAATGCCCTAGCAGGTACACCTGATAACGATCGTAGTGAGACATTAGATTACCCTTGCAACATAATTAATGTACATACGTGACGAACGTGTTCATAATTCAATCTTTCTTTGCACAACTGTTGATTCTTTTGAGTTATTAAGAATCGGTGGTTGAAAAGTTTTCCATCAGATCAGTGATTCAATTGATCAAAGGCATTTCAAATGTTTAGACAAATCATAACCTTCACCTTCATTGCCATTGGCGCCGTCTGGGTGAGTGCAGAAAAGTATTCTTTAAAGGCTTGGTGAATTGTGACGAGGCTCACTTCAGTTGCAAGAATCACTCGTAAAAATTCATTTTCCTTTGAAAAGTTTCTTTTCAAACTATTGTCCAAATCATTTAATGTGGTCTATCTTGACTGCATGCATAAGCGCATTCGACTACATACAATTTCATCGCATTTGATCTAATGTTTGCAGTATTTTCGCAAAAATGAAATGATACTAACTGCAGGAGCAATGAATTTCTTTCCGGGGTTTTCAAACTTGCCACTCACCAGAAAAATTCACTATCGTAAAAGTTGAAATATTCATTCTCATTTATCGTAAGTTTAAATAAGACGGTTGTTATTACTGTAACCACCGCGAACGTTGCTAAAAATGAGCTCCACTTTGTAAATACATGGAACAAATATTGAGATGATTTGCAGAATGATAATCAATCTTAGAAAACTGGGTGTCATTGATAGATCATGAAGCTAAGACCAATCAATATTAATTTGTGTACTATAGCGATACTGTCGAATCCTAAAATTGAAGTTCAAAATTAAGTATCCGAAATCAAGTGCTGGTTTTCAATAATAGTCTATATCCAAATATGTGAGTATTCCAGCCGAATAGTCCCCGTTATACCTGAAAAAGACGAAGGGCGATGGGACGATGTGATAAAGTACAGGTCATCGAAACTTGACATTATGTCGGTATGAAAGGAATACTTTGATTCATACTAATGTATGAGTCAAAGTTCTTGTTCTTGTGGTTCATTTCTAATGAACCACAATAAGAAGAACATTCGAATGGAAAATTAGCATGAATGATTTAAGGAAAGTATCATTTTTCATTCGAATTTTGTTGATAAGATCAGACGAATTCTGGAAGTAAGAAAGAAGAACGGTCGTCTAAACAAGGATTTGAGTCAAATCTATTCGACTCAAGTAGCCTCAGAAATGTTTCAAGTGTCAAATTCCGTTTTTGACGTTCGGAACCAATTACCTTGGCTTGGTAATGAGTGGTGCCATTTTTCTTAAACGTTTTCAAGGTCTGAGAATCATAGAAAACTCATTTCAAACGTGTGCGATGAGAAATTTCCTTCTGAACTTTGGAGGGTCGATAGTTAAAAGTTCCGCGGAAACCCTTATAAGTATATATATATATATATAGGTGTGCAACAATTTACATGTTATAGCTTGTACATAGTTCTGGATGCTTGAGCGTTGGCAAGGGTGGCTTTGGATATTATATTTTAATGCTAAAAAGAAACTGTTCATATGCATAGAGTTTCAAACAAATACGCAACCCGGACCCTAACACCTTCCTCTCTAGTTCTATTAGGCATTTCACACTAGTTCATGCAGTCTATTCGGGAATATCCAATCACTTCATCGAGTCATTTTTCACACTTACTATTGCTATTATTTTTACAGGCTCAGCCAATAAGCGAGGACCTAGAAGCTTACGATGTCTCATTTGATTTTTCTGAATGGGCACGAGACAAGATTCGCAATTTTTCAGAATTATGCAGCGTGACTTTTGAAAATTATTGGGAATTGGATAAAAATTCCCGGCGTCTCGCTAAAAACAAGCTTGACTTTTTAAAGAATGAATTGAGGATTCAGCTCGACGAGTCTTCTAAGTTTGGAGTAGAAGAGTATGAGCGAGTTCAACGAAAGCTACAAAATATCTACTCGAATGAAAAAGATAAGATTGAAGAGGAGCTTGACGAGTTCAGACAGAAGATCGAGAGGATTTGGAAGGAGAATCAGAAGAAAGAGGCTAATACTTGCAAATGAGAAGTTTCTTTGTTGTTCCCACTTCGTTTAATGGACGTTCTTTTCTTTGGGATCATCCTGGGGAATATATATTTAAACAACCCAGAATTTGACCATGCTCTGAACTATGGTGGATCGAATGATGATCTCTAATGCTATCTGTGATTTGTGGCACGGTATTGGAAATCGAATACAATTGTTCTTATCTATTGTATCCGTGCTTTTGTGTAAAGATGGTAATCATTGTAGATATACGAATCGGACTTTTCAGTACTGATGTTCAGACGTACTTTTATGCGATTGTCTTCGAACGTGAATGTACTCAATGTCAGTTTGGATGATTTCCACAATCCAAATCTGGTACATGCTCAAAACTGGATTTCAACCCGCTCACCAAAAGAGTTCACATGTGTGGACATGCCTAAAAACCGATAATCGTGATAATTTTTCTTGGACACATATCAAAAATCTAAAAGAAAAAAAATCACAAAAATCTGTGATAGTGCCAGGAATGTATTCCAACAGCAAAAAAGTATTTGCTCCTACATTGTAGAAAAATGGAAAGAACCGAAAATTTTCAAATTTGTAATTTTGCTATTTTTCGTCATTTTACAAATAGTTATTGACTTTTTTCGTTTCAGAAAGTTTTTCTGAGTCCTGGAAGTGGGGTCTAAAGTGAGTGGGTTAATAAATTGAATTCCCTCATTGTTGATTTCATAAATTTCTGACTCCTTCAACTTGCGAGATTGCTAATCTCATTTTTTCAGCTCAAAACCTGTCAAAATATCTACGGATGTCACCAAATTTAAGTTTATTTATATGCATTGGCCATCCGAGGAAATTTCAGACTTTCCACTTCTACCTGGTAGTGGATATTTCTGTGAAAATCTCAAGAATGAAGAAATTATCAGAAATATTGTGACTTGCATCGAGTACAGTTAACTCTTCACTCTGGATAGGGTGTCAGTAGATTTGATGACACCCGCAAAAAATTCAAAATATTTAGGCTACTTTAGTGTGCCTGAGAAATCAAAACTTGACCAAGATATATTGGTTGAACCCACGAACTTTCTTCTACAACTCTCAATCTTGGGAATGGAACAAGAATCTAATTGATGATAAAAGTTTTACAAAATGAGATTTTATTAAATAACACTCTTATTTCACCTATCGAAAGTTATAAAGGATCATAGTACAAGTTGTTCCCCTGCATCGCCACTCATTTTCACGTCGATAACTGAGGTGAAAGTTTCTTTAGTTTTGTGATAAACCTATACTTTTTCATGTAAAAATGATTAGCTTTTCTCCCGAACAATAAGATAAAATTTTCAACGATTTTCTCTGGACTAGCTGTTGACGTAAGAGGTGTAGAGAGCTCAAATTTGGTCAGATGATTTGAGCTTGCGAGACATAATAATGAATCACGCTGCAGTGAGGGTGTTTCCGAGGTTGAGTCAGTTTTTGCTTGGTCAACAAATACATCCGAGTTTTTGAGGTGAAATGAACACGAATCCTTATCAGAACTTCTTACTAATACTTCAATTTCGAAAGATATCGTCGTAATCTCAAAATATTCCACAGTTCTTTTTTTGGGTATTTTCCGTGGACTGACTTGGTATCCGAATTTGGGTTACATCATGATAACAATCAAGGATACGAGACTGCATAATGGATCAGTTCCTCTGAATAATGTTTGAAAAATGTTGAATTACGTTTGTGCAGGTGCATATTCTATTTAAGATTGTGCAAAATTTTAGTATAAATTCCGCCAATACTCAGATTTTTAATTAGTCTGATTTGACTGGGTCTGAAAATGTTCACAAAACTTTTGATTTTTGCCATCATCGGCGCAGTCTGTGCATCCGTAAGTGTAGCTGAGATTTGGAATCAAAATTTTTTGTTTGTAAGATGTCTTTCTCACCGTCAATCTGTAGTATCACCACTTCCTCATTTGTTATTCCAAAATTCTCCCGATCGAAAACGGAAAAAGTTCACAAGAGTGAAGAATAACAATCGCCAATTGAAGCAATTCCTTCGATCTCCGTGTTGCCTCTTGGATCCACAATGATAAAGTATGCACGTGTAAAATACTCAGCTCTGTTAATTTAAGAATTCATGCAGCTAATCTCATAGGTTTTCCGATTGAGTATGTAGAATACAAGTGGTCCAGTGAGAACATTACTCACTCTGAAATATGAATATGAAATGAGCTTCACTAGAGTAAAACTTGTGGACATGGCGTGATCGCTTTAATTTTTGATTATTTCTCTCATAACTTGCCTGTGAGTGAACTAAATTACTTGCCTACTTCATCATTGATATCAGAGTTATAACAACAACAAATACAAATCTAACTAGGAGGGGCCAGGGAATGCGGGTCACGGAATCGGTTGAAACTCTAGGAATAGTCTCCATTTAGCCCCAAAAGATGACACTCAAAGCCGCAGAGTCTATTGCTCAAAGGTTTGAGATCTACAGCGTAGATCCCATGCATAACAGATACCATTTTTCTACCTATATAGATGTACTGTAATGCGTGGGTTGTAGGCTGTAGCTCGAAAACGCAGCCTTAGACTCTGCAGTGTTGGGTATCATCTTTTGGCACTAAAAGGAGTATATTCCCAGTTAAATCTATCTCGTGGCTGTACATCAACAACTTTGTTAACTGTAGAATTATCTTGCTGATTTAGGCACTCTCAGTTACAAGAATTCAAGAGGGATGCTGCAAGAAGTCAAGGTTTTAGGCCCGTCTTCCAGTTTTATAAATATTGAGTTTTGATTTCCAAAGTATGATTAGTTTTTTTATTGCATGCATAAGAGTGAAAACCAAGTTCTGCCTTTTTCAAAAGTTTCGAAATTTCACGTCATAGAAAAAATAATATTTTTCTGTCTTCAGATAATCAATACAAATCGGATTGAAAAAATGAATCAATGATATTAATCTGAGTAATATGAATCCAGACGATTAGGAATGAGTGTTTGCAATGTTCTTGATGAGTGCTCTTGTAGCTCAAACATTTCCCTCGTAAAATGGTGGGTAATGATGGATTCATGATATATGTAGGAGGTTCCTTATAAAGTTGAGAAAGATGACTTATTGTCAATCAGTCAATCGACCAGTCAGCCCAACCCATAATCCACACGGTCACGTAATATATTCCTGTCAGACTAGACCGGACTAGACGAAATTACACCGAACGTGACCGAAGTAAAACTAATTCGATTAAATGAGACCGGACTAAATCAAATTAGACCGAGTTGGGCAAACTAGACTTGATTAGGCAAAACTAAACCGAACTAGACCAAAGATGGCCGAATTAGATCGTACTAGACCGGATTAGACCGAATAAAATCGAACGAGACCACTCTGAGACTATACTAATACGGTGATTCTGGTACGGTACTAGTGCGGTACTAGTGTGGTCCTTGCGTGGTCTTAGCGGTACTAGAACCAAACTAGAACCGCATTTGTGCCGGACTAAACGGTACTAGACCAATTTACACCAGACCAGAAAGAATTTGATCACACTAAACCAAAACCGAACTACACTGAGAATAAAATATTGCCGTCTGAACGATACGACTGTATTGTTACGTGGTATTGCCGTCAGACCAATACTGGATTGTCAACACAGCAAAATGATTTTGTTTATGAACCAATCTGGCACGAATAACCTAAAAAATCGTTGGATTATATTTGTCCCTTTGCGGTGCTATCCCGTGCAAAAAATTGGTAGCTTTTGTAGCAAAAGAACCGTAATATGACTCTTAATCCATTAAGTATCGGGGCATTCGAAATATACGCGTTATATTTAACTATTCTGGCTCTAATACCAGATCACCAAATCGTTCTGATAGATTGATGCGATGACAAAATCGGTATTGTTCTGCAGCAAATACCATTTTGGTCGTGCGACAATACGCATGGCCGTACGACCAAAATTTTTTCCTCAGTGTAGACTACCTCAGACAATATTAGTTCGGTGATTCTAGCCCTAGCGGTACTCTTCTGCGGTATTAGCGATCCTGGCAGTCCTAGCAGTCCTAGTGGTAATATTAGTGCCATACTGGAACCCTAATAGTGCCATACTAGACCGTGCTAGATCGCACTTGACCGGATTAGACCGTATTAGACCGAACTAGACCGAAGACCATCCGTTCATCCACTACCAGACCACCTAGTCACCCACCCACCAACCCATTCTTGCGTCAGCCCTACGGCCTCCAATAATCGTAAGCAACCCAATACGCGGGATCTGCGAACGAACTTTGGACTGACCTTCAATTGTTTTGATTCGCACTCAATTAGAGAGTCCCAGTCAATATCGATATCAACTGTGAACTCTTATTCAGTCTCACATGCGTGTATGAATGGGTAATCGGTAAATCCGTCTGTATGGCTCGTAGAGATCATGGGCCACACTAGTTCTAGGTGTTGAACGGTAATGCAGAAGTGGACCCCCCGCCCGAAGGGGGGGGGGGAACGAGACTCATCGGGTTGAGGACAAAAATTGGATTTTCTATCTCTTCCGTGCAAAATGTTTGGCTGGGGGGGGGGGGGGGTGATTGGCCCCCCGGGAACGCCCATGCGACAATGACGATAGTTATGCTTCATACATATTCCATACTCACCACTTCCCATTCTCTTTTCTCTTCATACAGCCGAGTGATGCGGAAGTGAAGTCAATGCAGGTGAGAATTCATTATGCATTTATTTAAAGTTTCAACATACAACCCAGCTGAAGAAGATAGAATGAGATTTTTTTCGAATTCTTCCTTTGACACCACATCTTCATAGCCTGCTTTGAAGCGTTAAAATAGTGGATAACTTTTTTCAGCTCTTTCTTCTTGCAAAACTCCAGATGAGTGATAAATATTATACCATCTAAAAAGTCTGAGATGAAATGCAATCTTGTGATCATTTGAAGGATATCACATCATTTACATTGATGGCTTCTCAAACTGGAAATTCAACAAACAGAATTGTTCAGAAGATCAATGAATGAGATTTAAAATAATGGAAAGATGATTGAAGATTTTAAGATTAACCTTCTTACTTGGCAGTTCGGGACTAACTCCTCACTCAGCAGTAACATCTGGGAAGAACTGTACAGAAAGTTCAAAGATATCATATCGAAAGAAAAGGCCAAACTCGAAGAACTGAAGAAGCTCCTGCAGGAAGCCGAACAAGATGCCAAAAAAGCAATGGATGAGTTGGAAAAAGAATTAGAAGCTCGTTTGGCGGAAGTTAAGGATATGGGTGAAGAAATAATTGAGCAGGTGAAAAAGGACTACGAAAGTACGAAAAAACTGATCCAGGAGAAAATAGCCAAAGTGATCGAGGAAATCAAGGAGATCATTAAAAACCATGAACACAATAGTCAAATGCATTGAGTTCCCAGCTCTGAAATTCGTGGAACTGAATATTTTCAATGTTTCACTGTAAGATGACAATATAAAATCTTCTCATGAGGAAAAAATGTCTTGCATTTTTGAAATTTTTTCAATTTTGGAAAAGCAAGAGAACCGTCGTTGTCATACACTGAGAAAAAATATTGCCGTCAGCACAATACGACTGTATTGTTACGTGGTATTGCCGTCAGACCAATACTGGATTGTCACCACAGCAAAATGATTTTGTTATTGCATGCGAATAACCTAAAAATCTTTCGATTACTTTTGTCCCTTTACCGGTACCATTCTGTACAAAAAATTGGTAGATTTTGTGGCAAAATAGCCGTAATGTGGCTGTGAATCCATCAAGTATCAGAGCATCTCAAATATGTGGGCCACGTTTATTGATTCTGGCAGTAATCCTAGACTGCCAAACCGATCTGATGGATTGGGGTGATGACAAAATCGGTATTGTTCTCCTGGCTATACCACTTTTTGATCGTACGACAAAACGCAAGGCCGTACGACCAAAATTTTTTTCTCAGTGTAAATTAGGGCACACTTCCTGAGCATCATTTCGTTCACACTGTCAGGGTATCGGGCAAGAGGAGTCCGTGTCTCATTTTCCTATAATTGAAATTAGTGATCTTAAGGATGCCAAAAGTTTTCTTTAGTAAATCGTACTGGGGCAGGCGCAAATATTAATCAGAAGGAAATTATCGTCCTTGTCATTTTGCCAGACATTTTTTGGTGCCATTACTTCTTATAAGTACAAAAAACCAGATTCTATAGTACTAACCTCTCTGATGTGGAGTTCAAAAGCACTTGGAGATATAATAAAACCAAATCCTGGAATATGTATCTACGTTGGAATTTTGGACTGCGTTGAGAGTTTCTCTGGACAATTTTGCGTCATTCACATTTTCGCATTAATATAAGGGTCAAGAAAAAAGAGTGGTGTATGGCTCCGAGTATGGTGTGTTGCATGTAATTTGATACAAGCAAAGATATATTCAGAGCTGATCTTAAATATATACTCAAGTATGCTCGGGTCCATGCTAAAGACCCCTTAATTGCTCTGTATACTGTACACAGATCTTCAGAAACATTGTCCTAGACTTTTTGCATTGAATACTTGGTAAAAGAACCGATTTAGGCAGTGAAACAAGTTACAAAAAAGTTCAGACAAAATCGGAGCCACATCGGAACCACTTGCAAGTTTTTCGGATTAGTGATGATGCCAGTTGTTTCACTCGGTTATAATCCCTGAAACATATTAAGAATCATTTTTTATCCTGCAGGACGGGCTTTACGATGACCATCTATCGTTAACGAAGTTGAGATGAGGGAGTACTCAAAAACATTGTGGGACTATCAAGTAGTACGTTTGCCTAGAAATTTCAATGTTGAAGGTTTTTTTTCGTCTACCACATTGATCTATAAGACAGATTTCTGATGGCACACGTTTTTCTTGATAGAGATAACATCATCTCGATAACAATCGATTAGATTTCAAAATTTTAAGCGCAAAAATTTATTCATCACAGCGCTATGCAGAAGTCTATTCAACACATTCTGTGCGGAGGTTGAAATTGATGAGCTTTCCCCAGGTGCAGCTGGGCCCACCGGCGCGGGCGTGGTGGGTCTCGCATAATAGCATTTCCCATAATAAAGCCAAAATTCTCAGCACTGGCGGAAAGTATTAACCAATTTTATAAGCCCAAATGCCTGACTATGATAATGCTGATGAAAAAAATACTAGCAGAGTGGAAGACCGATCTCAAAGAAACTTTGAGTAACATCTTGTTATGGTTAATAGAAGTATTTTAGAGGATTTGATTCAATTTGTAAAAGAATAGTGCAAGAGACATGAAAGAAGGATTCAAAGCGTAGATCGGACCAAATTTCAAAAGTTCAAAAAACATTAGTTTGAACTCACCGTTTAGAGATAATAAATCTTTCTCTTCGCGTATCGCGTGTATAATGTTCTGCCCGTTGATACATGGTCAGTGTATCTGTCAAGCTATTTGTTCGTGGTCCAAGTTGATGACTTCTGAAGACTGCTGTTCAGAATTTTTCAACCATAGCTATGTGGAAATTTTATTGCTTTGAGGTGTTCATTA
Organism: Eretmocerus hayati; assembly: GCA_029851415.1. NCBI lineage: Eukaryota > Metazoa > Arthropoda > Insecta > Hymenoptera > Aphelinidae > Eretmocerus > Eretmocerus hayati. The sequence goes on from CM056741.1 coordinate 157,321,893, forward strand.
CAAATATAAATTCGATTTCCGAGAATTTCATTTATGAAAAATATAAGTTTTAACTTGACTTTTATCGGGTTCCAGCTGTAGAATGGTCAGTTTCAAGATCCATCTTCAATATTTCGATGGAAAAATTTCGTCAGAAAATTGACCATGATATGTCAGAAGTAATAAAATTGTCCATAAGTTGGAGTCGACGTTGTCTGACCCCTGCGTATTTGAGCCAGATAAGAAAATTATCCCGGAACAGGCAGGTTCTTGGATCAAACCCCGCATGATTTCTCCAATTCTTATTAAAACAAGATTGAATCCGAAGCAAGGTCACACTTTGATTTGCAAGCCTCAGATTCAATGAAAAGACTCACTGTACATTGGGTTTCATGAAATAAATGGGCTGTACTCCAACGACATCACATATGAGTAATATCGCGATAACTCACCCGGAACGTGTTACGGTCTTTCATTTCGACGAGCAAGCTCCAAATCACTCCATTCGAATTTTCCCACATGTATCCTATTGAAATACATTTGGCAATAAATTTCCAGATCGATCCATTCACTCTGCTTTTTTATTTGTAAAGATTAAGGGTCGGAACGTCAGTTCCGTGCATTGTTACATTCGCAAATCGACGTATACCTCCAGAGCACTAGCGTCGGAGTAAGAGTCGCTAAGGGTATGCTCAAAAATTTTCCTGGAAGTAAAATGTTAAACCAACCATTTTTCATAGGTATTATGCCCAGAACTCGTAGTTTAGTCCTCAAGCCATGTGCCTCAATCTTGTTATGGGATTTTCACTAAAAATGAAACATTTATTTAAAACGCTCACCGCGTATCCTAAATTCACTCTATGTCACTTTGTCGGGGACGAAATTTCAAGGAAACATGTCGAACAATTGAATCTCTGTGCGAGAAAAGGTCCACTTTCAAAGTTTTGAGTGAGGCATGGACATTCGTACCCGAAAATTGGCCTAGTAATTAACTCTGTCAGTTCCGTGCATACCATGTTACCCCACTAAAAGTCACTTTATCTGTGCGCAAACAACTTTTTCCACTAAAGTATAGTGGAAATAGATGATATCCACATGGAGAAGTTTCTACGTCGACTCCATTATTTGGCGAGATGCCAATTCCGTGCATCCAAAAGCTGTTCCCTGGGGTACTCAATAGCACAAAAAACGAAGGAATGGAGTTCTGTGTTTCGGTGCATGTATTTCCCACTCAAATCAACCATTTAAACCCGAATTTCAAGGTCATTCGGTCCTATCGCGTCAGAATTCCTCGCTAGACAACAAAACGTCAAAACCCCGTGAATATCAGTTTCGTGTACTACTTTCCTTTTGTCTTTTACATGTGAAAATCACATTTACCGTACTAGAACGTTCCAAAAAACTTTCTGCATACGTTGTATCACATATTATCGCTCAATATGCAAAAAGGAATGAAAAGCCGACTCAGACACGCGCAGACTCAGTATACGATTTCTGAATTTTTGGACACAAAATGTGTAAGTTATCGCGATTATACCCATTTATAAATCAAGCAGAAGGGACTATCGTCAGCTCCGGTGAAATACAAGACAATCTCGATTAAAAAAACGGGCTGATGCGGAAATGAGATGAATACTGTCTCAGGTGCACAACAGTAATGGTGTAATCAATCAACGGTCAGGTATTTTTGGAATTGTCAGTACATCGACATGTCAATCGTCATTTTATCAATACTTTCAGAGATAATCATGAAAAGAACTGATTCATTTCTGGCAGTAAGGACCTGACTTCTGAAATGATCAAGTTATTCTGCAGATTCATGATACTAGGAACGATTTTGACTTTGGTATGTGGTTTTTGAAGAAATCTCATGACACTCAGCTAATGACTGATCATTTGATCATTGTAGAAGTTTTGTTCCAATCGGATGTGGAATAACTATAAACAGTTCGTGTCGTTTTTCAAATATTCGAAAAGATCTCTTCCATTCGTATCTGCCGACAATGGCTCAAATTTCTTCCCTTACTATCCAAACCGAATTCAACCGCCGCGAATCCACGATAATCTTATTGTTTAGTCTCAAGCAACGTTGGATGTGAAGAGTTTAGAATATCTGTTACACGAGCCTGTTGTGTACAGATGCCGCTGGAAACTTCACGCAAACGGTGATGTGAAAGACATGAGTTTGAATATATTTGCAATATTCAATTGGTTGGATGTCTTCGGACGGAAAGCTTAGCTGATCGAGTAACTTCACTTTTTTTTTATTATTTCAGACCATCCAAGGTTGTAGAAAATTTTTGGTAAACATCCGCAGATCGGATTATTTTGGTTCACTTGACTTTTAGACATGTATCTCGAAAATTTATGCAGAAAAATTGACTTATAATGATGTGGGGACTCATTTTGTCATTCGCAAATAGAAGTTATTATCTCATTGTCACCTTTAATTGATTTATAAATGTATTTCACAGGGACAACCAAGCCACAACGACGAGGTACCATGATTTTCTGCTTTATGTATGCTTGAGTAGATTTATTCTGCTGAATTCAAATTTGTTAAATTTTGGTTGCTATATTACTGCTGTGCTATTTTGTCACGCCTTTTCAATCTATATTCCTACCAACTTTAACCTATATATTGTTCTATTGAAAATCCAAAATTCGCTTCTTTGTTTTCTCACTTGATTATATTGAGGAAAAATCAATGCTATCCCAAAGGAATCTAAACTAATTTTTATCTCTCAGAATCGAATGAGAACCAGTATTAGTATAATGTTAGATGATTTTTGGATTAAAGCAAAACAATCGATAAAGAATCTTATGGAGCGCAAGGAAGTGGGAACTAAGGAGATCAAGGAGAAATTACAGGAAAGTGAATACACAAACAAGGAAAAAATGCAACACTTAGTGGAAGAGTATGAATCAGAACTGCTGAAGGCTTTGGAGCTTAACGATAAAGATTTTAAAACCACCAAAGAGATGCTTATTAACCATTACGAAGAGAAAAGGAAGAAAATTGTAGAGGAGCTTGAAAGTTTAAGGAAAACTCCTAGTAATTTTGGAAATTCATCTTAAATTAATTGTAGTCTGTTATATATATCCTGTTATTAGGTATTCACCGGGTGCACGTGCGCGGACGTTGGAGTACTTTTGCATTAAAAAATGAACCGATGAACCGGAGAAGTTCTTTGGTTTATCGGTTTTTTCCTAATGCAAGAGCATTCTAAGAGTCTAAAAACGTACATCACCAATACAGTTTACAGCTCATCAATGGAGCTATATACCGACCCATGTCCCTCCATGAAAATAAATCTGACAATTTCTTGATTTTTGAATAAATCTATAGAACATGAATTCTGCCCGAACACAGATGAGTTATTGCTTCCCAAAAACATGCCAGATATTTTGTGATCATTATCATAATCATATAGTGCTCCCATGTTCCTCAAATAACGGCAAGACATTCGATGAATACACAAAATGAATCTGAACCCTAATTGCCACCGATTTTCACTGACAAGGCGAGGACTAGGTGTCCTGATTACCAATCTTGTCCAAATTTTTTTTACAGTTTTGTATTACCCAGTTTATGAGGAATCCAGAATAACTCCATCAAATGCCCTCAGTTCAGAGCTTCAGCCAAAAACATTAAAATTGGTAGTATCTCCACCTAATATATAATAGTACGAATGAGATTCCTCTGAATTCCCCTGAATTCCTTTGAGTCCCCTTGAACTCCTCTGAATGCCCTTGACTGCCTTGAATGACCAGGAAGACCCCTGAGGGCCTTCCAGGACCTTTGAAGGCCCCGAGTGCCTCCGACCAATTGACCTAAATTACGTTTTACGTTTACAGGAGTCCCTCGTTATCCGCGAGGGTTACGTTTGGAAGAAGTACCGCGTATAACAAAACCGCGGATAATAAGACCTTGGTCTTATGAGAAATAGGGGGTTACGTTCGACCACGGTTACGATGGAGCCATATCTTTTCTAGCAAATGTAAACGAGGATTCAGAAAAAGTTTGCATATAAAGGAATAAAGGTGAAGAATAGCAAACAAAGTGTGTCAACATTGCACGCAGACTGAATATTGATGCAAATGGCTCGAAGGATGTCAACATTCGATTCACATGTAGAGAATCATTCAATTATCGAGAACTTAGTCAAAATATTAAAACGTACGTTGATGAAAAATGCCAAAGCATAATAAATAGAATTACTGCAGAAATGATGGTGTAAACCTGCGCATAACCAATTTTGACGAATTCGACAGTCCTCTATACTTCAAAACTTCGACTGACTGAAGAATATGTATTGCCAGTCCATGTTTCATGCCTTTTCAGGGAGGAAAGTATCATCTAAACGTAAGACATGAGGGGCGGATGGTATTCTGAAAGGTCGCGCATCACTCGTCACGAGTGAAATTGCACAGAAATGGATTTATTCTATATCAATCACGGGCATGGGCCCGCGTATAACAAGACTTGGCCCGCGGATAGCAAGGGGTGAGTGCAAATTGGGTATCCGCGGATGACGAAATCCGCGGATGACAAGGCACTCCTGTACCTTAGGGACTGAGAGATTCCCCCGAAGTCCCCTGAGGGCCCCTAATTTTTTCTGAGCCCCGGGAGGTCTCTCAGTCTTCTTAATTTTCCTTTGCAGCTTCCAAGAAATCACCTCTTCCCCATCAACCTTATTTTCCATCAGATTATTCAAATATTACAACATTTGAAGTGAGCTTGGGCTACGAAGAAGATGTATATTTATTCCAAAAAAATGTGAATTAGAAAAAATTTCACAGTATATCCAAGAATCAGAAGTCAATAATCAATATCTTCGGTGACGGAACACTTTTCCACAACATGATTTTCATTTTCCAAAATCAATTTCTCAATGTCCATCTTTTCACTCCCTAACAATTTCAATTCATCTACACCCTTCACTTTCACATGTTCGTTGAACCTGTTAAGACCACTCAATGAAATCAATTCCAAAACGAATATTTTCAATTTTATCTGACTGATAAGAAAATTAACCATTTTCTTGTAAGTCACCGCAAACTTCTAACTCCCCTCCACAATCGTACGGTTCAATTTGTCTGTTTTCATCTTCCACAACAATGATATCAAGCTTGTGACGTACGTTCGTAATCACACTCAGAATTTCATTTTTATTGTTCTCATTATTTTGAACAAATTGACCCTTCAGATAACCTCCGATCCCTGGAAAATCGACACAATTATGTGAAAATCATGTATTATAGTTGAAACATCACCAAATCAACTTACTTATTGGTCCTTTTTCCGAAGGCATATCATCAAAATTTATTATGTTGTATATAAGGGTGTGCCTTATTCCCCACCTTTCGATTTCCCACGATACCATCGTGAATTTTTGATCTTTGATATGAAAAAATGAGGAAAAACTTCTGCCGCGCCCTGTGTGGCGTATCTTGCTTTGCCGCTTTAAAATCATTGCAACATTGAAAACCCTGTACTGAAAATTTCGCCCGCCCCACCCTCCGTGCCTCTGGGATCACTGTGATTCCTCACGGCCCTTCTTGGACCATGAAAAATATAAAGATACATTAATTCAACGTAAATTTCACGAGGAACATGATGGAATTATCGGTTTTGAGTTTCAAAGTGACTCCGGCGTGATATTAGTGATTCTTCCAAATAATTACTAATATTGCTTGGAATTCAAATTCCAAAACTGACAGTTTCATCGTGTTCCTCGTGAAATTTTACGTCGGAATAGTGTGTTTTGATATTTTTCATGGCCCAAGAGGGGCCATGAGAAATCACAGTGATCCCAGAGGCACGGAGGGTGGGGCGGGCGAAATTCTCAGTACAGGGTTTTCAATGTTAAAATAATTTTAGAGCGGCAAAGCAGGATACGTCACACAGGGCGCAGCAGAAGTTTTTTCCCATTTTGCTTTCTCAAAGAGAAAGGGTTGTATTCGTGACAAGACATTTTTGCTCAATTTTTTCACTCAAATCAATTTTTCATTCTAAAAATCTTCACTCATAGCGAATCGGCATCGTACATTTTGTTCCTCTCGCCGATATCTATCTATTATAAGTCACGGTTTTTCCTCCAGGCTTCTCCCTGGTCCTCCACGAATTTAACTTTCTCTGTCGTTGTCTGTGTCCGTCCGTGTGTGTGTCTGTGCAACTTCATTTTTCGTCAACGGTTTCTCCTCAGCGTTTCGACCGATCTTTCTCAAATTTATGTGAGTGGTAGAGCACCATGTAAAGATGTGCTGAAAGGATTTATAGCCCAATCTATTGAACAGTTCTCGATTAATGAGTATCCGAAAATAAAAATGTCAAAATTTTCCAAAAATCGATTATTTTATATCCAAATATCTTTCCTCAAAATCAACAAATCAAATTTTGGCTCACTTAAACAACCATTTTTTCATCATTTTCCGTCAATTGGTTAATGTGGAATTTTCATTCATATCTATCTCTACCAATTAAATCATGAATCTTCTATCAATGAAAAAAAAATCATGTACATTTCTTTTCCCATACAGTTTAACGTAATTCCGTATTAACCACTCGATCAAGGATGGCCAGATTAACATTTTATTAGGTCACCTCAACTTCCCTTATAAAGTTTTTCTAGACATAAATTCTAAAAACTCCTAATAATTTCTTGAAAATTTTAACATTTTTATTTTCCGACACTCATTAATCGAGAACTGTTTAATAGATTGGGCTATAAATCCTTTCAGCACATCTTCACATGGTGCTCTACCACTCACATAAATTTGAGAGAGATCGGTCGAAACGCTGAGGAGAAACCGTTGACGAAAAATGAAGTTGCACAGACACACGCACAGACGGACACAGACAACGACAGAGAAAGTTAAATTCGTGGAGGACCAGGGATAAGACGGGAGGAAAAACCGTAACTTACAATAGATAGATATCGGCGAGAGGAACAAAATGTACGAAGCCGATTCTCTATCCTTCAAGATTTTTAGAATAAACAAATCATCTCAATTGTGAAATATGTTTGAAATCTGTTGTCTAAGCACATTTCGACGTGAGAAAGCATTCTGCTAATATCATTTAGCAGCGTATTTTTCATATCAAAGATCAAAAATGAACGATGGTACCGTGGAAAATCGAAAGTTGGAAAATAAGGCACACCTTCATCCCAACATCGTGTTCGCGATTTTCTTGTTGAAAGAAACATCACGGAGTGTTCTATCGACCACCTCTAAAGCTTTATTAAAAATCATTGATGCTTCATCCCAGATAATAACATCTGCCGCCTTCAATTTCTTTCTATCAGCATCAGATTGCAATAAAATACTCTCAACACTCTCTAGATCCAAGGGTAACCTGAAGTGTCTATGACTTGTCATACCTTGTGATAGAAAGAATCGACGCAATACCTATCCACGCGATTGACAAAAAATTTTCTTTTGGGACAGAAAATAATAAATGAGAGACCTATACAATGAAGTTTTCCCACAACCTCCAGGACTATCAATAAAATTGACTAGATTTTCATTACTTCTTAAGTTGCTATGGGTGGATTATTGATTTTTCACTTGTTGAAATCAATAATCAGGGGTAGCGGGGTTTGGTATTACGCTGCTAAAAGAGATTAGCAGAATGCTTTCTCTACGCGCTATTTGATTACAACCGGTACCATCATATTCTTCCTCCTTGTAAATGTATATCAAGGTGTCCATTATTTCCCAAGTTTCTCGGATCCTCCGTGCTACCCACCACAGCCTAATCATTTGTTGAGATATTGCGATGGAAGAATTTTCGTGGACCTAGGTGATGTTTAAGTGCTGCCCCACCTGAAGATTTTTTTCCTGAATTATATGGCCCCAAAACAAATTTTAATGAAGTGATCGGCATTTTCTGCGCATTTGGATGCTTCTATATCCCTGACAGTATTTTTTATTGATACCCAGTGAAATTTCCTTCAAAATGACCACTTGTTGGGGTCGGTTTGATGGAGTAGAACTCAAGTTATCGCTGTTACTTTTGATGTATTTTTGAACGTAGAAACAAAATCCGTGCTCGGTTTCACCTCTAATAATCAGGATTTTTTACTAGACTTGAAAATCCGACAAACCAAAAAACAGTCGTTTACAGTTACTTTCATGTTCTTCAGGTGGATAATGTGCAAACAAGTGGGCTATCCCCGGTTCTACTGTATCAAATTGAATGTTTCAGGTGGTCATTTTGAGGAAATTTGCACCAGCTATCAATTGGAAACACAATCAAGGGCGTGAAATGGAATACATGAGCGGTAAATGCGAATCATTGACTCAAATTTTCATTTAGAAGGGTACATCTCAAATAAAAACGCTCCAGGTGGGGCAGCACTTAAACTTCAATTTAGATCCCCGAAAATCTTCTCCCCGCAATATCTCACTAAATAATTAGGTTGTGGGGGTGGCATGGGAGATTAGGAAAACTTGGAAGATAATGGACACCCTAATGTGCATGCTTATGTATTGGAATAGGTCTCCCATCCAAAGAATCAAGCAATCAGATTATTATTTCTCATGAAGGTCCGTGTAGAATATATATATATATATATATATATTTTTAGTTATAGACATTTATGACGACCAATTTTACAAATATACCCACTTATGACGACATTTTCGGTTATGACGACCGGTCGTCATAACATTTACAAATATACCTACTTATGACGACCAAAATTTTCTTTACGTATACATGACTTATGACGACCGGAAACGGCTGTCTCAGAAAACTTCTGTTATCTCCTCGGCGGTCATCTCCCACGAGGGATGGTTAGTGTTTTGAACGCAAAACGGAGTCTCAGCACACGTCTGTCATCTCCTCGGCGGTCATCTCCCACGAGGGATGGTTTAGTGTTTGAACGCAAAACGGAGTCTGAGCACACGTCTGTCATCTCCTCGGCGGTCATCTCCCACGAGGGATGGTTTAGTGTTTGAACGCGAAACCACTGTCTAAGCAGAACAACTGTTATCTCCTCGGCGGTTATCTCCCACGAGGGATGGTTTAGTTTTTGAACGTAAAATCACTGTTTTAACCCCCGGTCGTCATAACATATTGATAAGTGTAACAACGGTATCTATACTGTCGGTCGTCATAAGTACTGTATAGATGAGTTTATATATATATACCTATTTGACGGAATTACTCTGGGGTTTTCATATTCTAGGTAGTATTAAACCGTGAAGAAAATTTGGACAAGATTGGTGATTCGGACATCTATTCTCCCCTTGTAAGTGCTCTCAATATTCCTCAATCGTTTAATACGATGACATTTGAAAAGTTCAAAAGGTTCAAAGGGTTGAAAACCCCTCAAATTCAATTCTACAATAGAATTCAGATCTGTTGTGAGGGCCCACAGCATGCACATTATTTCTTGCCGGACTTTGCGGAGCGAGTAGTGTTGGGTAACCCTCCCCACTAGAGATACGGACATTGGATTCCACCAACGTGAACGTAGCTGTATTCCGAATTCGATGCTTTCGAGAAATTAATCGAACAATTACACAATCACAATTTGTGGTAACGATAGGGCATAAATATCAGAAAACATGTTGATGATTCGGGCAAGCCTACATGAAAAAATGGACTTGGTAATGATATGCTCTCTAAAGTTACTACGCAATAATTGATTAATTGTTTGATAAATATATACTAGCGCGATTGCCTCGCTCGGCTATAATAAATTGAAGCTCATTGGAACTGCGGAAGAGGGGGTGTTTTTCTCCTATGGATTATTGTCAATGATTGAGAATAATTTGAGTCTTTGGAATGGGTTGACCGCAGGGTTGAATCGAGGAATGAAATCTATTATGTTATACTTCAATACTCATGAACTCGTCAAATTTCCTGATTTTTATTTGGTTGTATTCTGTAATTCACCTGTGTGTAACATCCACGCATCTGTACTAATTCAGAACGCATGTACAGACACGTATTGAGCTTGTCATCATTCTTCATCTTTCACTTCTTCGTTTACCGTATATACCATTCCGTCAACGATACTTTCCCCAATCTCATCACATCCCGTTCTCTTATTTCCGTAGTTTTCGACAGCTTTTCTAATATCAACGGCACTCGCATTGATATACTTGACTTGAACTTCCACTCATACAGTGCCAATGATTACACGCTCAATGGAAAAATTCGTGTACGCACATGAGCGTCCTTCGAGTGCGAGTGTTGTGTCTGGATTTAACTCCAAGTAGGAGGGTGCAACTTTATAGATGCAACTTTGAAGTTTGTATGAATCATTTTGAGAATTCAGATGAGCATTCCTGCGATCTTTTCGATCGTTGAAGGAAGATGAAAGATCAGAAAATAAATCTTCAAATGATTACCATTAACCTCATTATTACACGGGATATCAGATATTCCTGTTGTCGATCAAACAGCAATCTACTTTCCTATCACGCATTTAGCGCGCGATCCGATCAGTATATGCAGGTGTAATAAAACCCGAAATGATGCGCAGGCCCGACGATCACCTGCTCAATGTTGACAACGAAGCAGACAGAACTGCCCGATCAGGAATCGCCGCGCCTGCTCCCAGGCTCCCCGCATGGGCCACGCATGGTAAAAGAAGATATGTAACGCCTGCCCCGCCTGGCGCACGCACGGCGTGTAACAACTGGGTACGGCCGCGCGTACACTGTTGATGCCCTGGTGAGCCCTCATACAAAACTACACGTAGACACTCCGCGGCGATATCGCAGCTGATCAGATGTGTAACCTCTATAATAAACTAATGTACTAGTTCACTATAGTTATCCGATTTCTCATATCTAATCTTTAATTATGTAGAATTTGTGTGTGCTGATTTATACAGGATCTCTCACTCGAAGATATTTAGCAGGACAAATTCAACTCGGGATCTCCCTCGCATTGTTACCCGCCAAGTATATATTATGCACGCCGAACACATGGCACGAATCTAGCGATCATTTTATCTGACACGGCTTCAAATCCACAAAAATTGATAACACTCACTTCTCACTCACGTCGAGGTAGGAATTATCAACAAAATTGATGAACAATCACACCCGTGATACAGCGAGCAGAGCATTATCAACAGCACGGGGCAACGCGGAGGTTAGGTTAGGTTTGATAGCGCCACGCGGCTAGACCCGCGGCCTTCAACGCGCCTTGCTTTCTGCGTCCATCATACCACGTATGACTCGCTCTCATCTCATCGATATTGCTCAAAAACTACTCATCAGATCGCAATGATTCATATTGGAGATTGAAGCTAACAAACAGAGCTACCGGTTTGAGATGAGTGGCCGAGTCTATCTGATAACATTGATGCACGAACGGTCGAGTCAATAAAGGCGTGACACCCGATTTTCTACCTAGAATTTCGAACCATTATTCTCATTTTTGGACTCCATGCACGATTTTTACTTATCGCAGTCACTACAACGACAAATATTGATTGGATTTGCATGCACATATCTGGTGTAATCCAAAATATCTTCGAAAAAGTGCTCATCGCAAGCTCCAAATGTCTAATAGGGGCTGCCACGACTTTGCCATGCGGAGGCACTGAGGAGAAGGCGTTACATCCCACTGGTGGCGCAACCGTGCCGACCACGCGTGGCCCCAGCGTGGGACCTCATAGAATTTCTGATCGGGTGGACAGAACGCTACTGTGCTCGAGTTCAGATTTTGAAACTCATCATTACTTTTCTTTCTATGAATTGGGAATAATCAACAGATATAATAGTTCGGCTTTGTAGATCGCTTGATTGGATACCTCCAACTATATTGATCCACCTATAAATACATTCAAAATATACAATGTCATTAATCCACAGCAACACATATTGAGACGACTCGAAAGTGGCGCGCGAAATCTCGATCGGAACGCCACGAATCTCGAATGTCTAAGTTCTCTATGAATAATATAAGATACCAATGATCGCCTATTCGCAGATAGATTCCCGCACGCACTCAAATCGCCTTCGTGCATGAGTTGCGTCCGGATCCACTGGCAAATGAGATGGTAAGGCGACCGATTCCATCTCCGTTTAATGCTAATTTGATGTTGATTACATTTTCCATTTCGTTCTTCTTGCCTTTTATTCCATTCTCTCATTCCACCGCACTTACTGCACGAGCATCATTCTACTTCATCCACTCCTATACCTACCTACACTATCACTCTCCCATCTTCTACTCTCACATTCATAACTCATGGCAATAATCACCTATTCGCAGATAGATCCTTGCACGCACGTGAATCATCTTTGGGTGCAAAAGTTGCATCCGGATCTATTTGCGGATGGGAGGCTGAGATGACCAAATTCATGAAATTTCATTTTTCCCTCTCAATTTCCCTACATTTTCCATCGCATTCTCCATCCCATCTCATTCTATGCTCTCTGATTTCAACCCTTTTACTTATTCAGCATCATTTCTTTCAATTCACTCCTTCTACAACTACACAACCTTTTTCCCATTTCCTACCCGATTCTTCCATCACTCATGTTAATGATCTCCTATTTGCAGATAGATCCCTGCACGCACTCCAGCCGCCTTCGGGTGCAGAAGTTGCGTCCGAATCCATTGGCGAATACGAGGGTGAGGCAACCAAATTCACGTAATTTCATTTTCTCATTCAGTCGCTTCACATTCTTCGTCGCTTCCTCAATTTCATTCCATTTCATCCTCTCATCACACTTTCTGTACTCATTCTGCATCATTCCCTCCCATTCATTGCATACCTCAAGTACACTATCATTACTTCATCTTCTTCACTCACATTCATCACTCATGCCAATGATTGCATATCCGCAGATAGGTCCCTGCGCGCACGTAAGTCGCCTTCGAGTCCAGAAGTCACGTCCGCATCGATTCGCAATTGAGGGGGGTGAGGTGACCGATTTCATCTCATTTCATTTGCTGATTTGACCTTGATTACATCTTCCATTCCGTTCTTCTTGCCTTTTACTTCATCCTCTCAACCGACCTCATTCATTCTATTAGCATCATTCCTCTCCATCCACTCTATACCTCACCTACACTATCACTCTCTCGTCTGCTACTCTGACATTCATAATTCATGCCAATAATCATCTCTTCGCAGATGAATCCTTGCACGCACGTAAATCGCCTTCGGGTGCAAAACATGCATTCGGATCTATTCGCGGATGGGAGTCGAGGTGACCAAATTCATAAATATTCATTTTCCCCTTTCAATTTCCTTACATTTTCCATGGGATTCTTCATTCCATCTCATTCTATCTTCTCTTATTTCGACCCCTCCACTTATTCAGCATCATTTCTTTTCATCCACTCCATCTCCAATCACCCAAACTTTTTCCCATTTCCTATTGGTTTCATCCATCACTCATGCCAATGATCTCCTATTTGCAGATAGATTCCTGCACGCACTTCAGCCGCCTTCGGGTGCAAAAGTTGCGTCCGGATCCATCGGCAAATAGGAGGGTGAGGCAACCAAATTCACGTAATTTCATTTTCTCATTCAGTCACTTCACATTCTTCGTCGCTTCCTCCATTTCATTCCATTTCATCCTCTCATTCCACTTTCTGTACTCATTCTGCATCATTCCCTCCCATTCATCGCATACCTCAAGTACACTATCATTACTTCATCTTCTACATTCACATTCATCACTCTTGTCAATGATCGCCTATTCGCAGATAGTTGCCTGCACGTACGTAAGTCGCGTCGGGTGCAGAAGTTGTGTCTGGATCCATTCGCGAATAGGAGGACGAGGCAACCACATTCATTTGATATCACTCCCTCATTTAATTCCTCCTCATCATCCATCTCATTCTTCATTCCATTCTATCATTCCACCTCCACTCATTCAGCATTATGTCTCTTTATTCACTCCAGCCCCACCTACACAATTATTCCTTCATTTTCTAGTCTTCTCTTCCATCGCTCACGCCAATGATCACCTATTCCCAGATAGATGCCTGCACGTATGTAATTCGCCTCCGGGTGCAGAAGTTGCGTGCGGATCTATTCGCGAATAGGAGGGTGAGGCAACCACATTCATTTGATATCACTTCCTCATTTCATTTCTTCCCTACGTTCATCTCGTTCTTTATTTCATTCTATTTTTCCACCTTCACTCATTCAGTATCATGTCTCCTCATCCACTCGTTCTCCACTTACACAATCATCCCTTCATTTCCCACTCTTCTCCTTCATCACTCATACCAATGATCAGCTATTCGCAGATAGATGCCTGCACGTACGTAAGTCGCCTTCAAGTGCAGAAGTTGCGTCGGGATCCATTCGCGAATGGGAGGGTGAGGCGACCGATCTCACGTCATTTCACTTTCTCATCCAATTTCTTATGATTTTTCATATCATTCTTAATTTCATCTCATCCCATCCTTCCATTCCATCTCCTTTGCTCATTCAGTATCATTTCACTTTTCTATGCTTCATTTTCAGTTCTACACTCCTCACCACCAGACGACCGACAAATCCTCGCCAGCCGAAACTATAGAGTTTGCTCGCTCAATCTGCGCCTCTGCAATACTCTGGTACGCATGTTGGCGATATTAAGGATTGAGCGCCAATCATCTATACAAAATGAGGCAACCGAGGATGACAAACAGATCGACAGAACGACAATCTTAAAGTTTCATCTTCAAACAGACAGTACGAACTGGACGAGGAAACAAGTTATCTCACAGGTGAGTAATTAGATTCCTCCACTTTTTCATATCTGTCTTCATTTTATCTCATTCTATCCTTTTATTCCATCTCCTACGCTCATTCAGTATCATTTCACTTCATTCGCTTCATTTTTCATTTTCAACTCTTCACTCATCACTTTCAGAGGACCGACAAATCTTCGCGAGCCGAAACCATAGAGTTTGCTCACTCAATCTGCGCCTCTGCAATACTCCGGTACGCATGTTGGCGATCTTAAGAACTGAGTGCCAATCATCTATAGGAAATGAGGCAAAAGTAGATGACGAACAGAAAGACAGAACGACAATCTTTCAATTTCATCTTTGAAACGAACAACACGAACTAGACCGAAACAAAAAAATTAACACGCAGATAAATAAGAAAAACTAGGTAATATGATGTTACAATCCACGAAATTCATGGCCGTGGTAGAAATAGTAGTAGTAGTTGTTGGAATAGACGTATCTAACATCTACATCCGCTCGTGAAGCTTCGGCTTTATCCGTTACCGCTCGGCGGCTCGGCCTGCGTGCCGTCGCTGCTCGTGCTCTTAGTCTATCCGCAGATGCGTAAGAGAGAACAACCTGTGTCTAACTGTGTACGTTTATATCATAACCAATAAATAATCATCACGAATCCGTATTGAGTCTGTCGACCTGCTCCTCCCATATAATCTAACAGGTTATGGGCCCAGCACGCTTCCACTGCGCGTATAAACTGGAAAAATAGCGATTCGCGGGTCTTAAGTGGTGCGGACGGTGTTGTGTGCCTGACCGGGCCACGTGCCTTTGGAATCCGCGATCTTCGATTTCACCTGCAGACTCGTCATTCTGGCTTCGTCAAAGAGTGGCGGAACCTTCCAAATAACCGAGTTCAACGCGCCTGGCTACTTGCTAAAATTTCGACGATTCGAGTGAGCAAAAAGGCGCACAACCATGGGGAAAAAGATTGGAATGCAGTAGGAGACCAAGGACGAGGAAACTAATGTATCATCCAATGAAGACAACCGGTTGAGTGTGAAAAGCAGCAACACGGTAGATGAAGGCGAATTAGGTGAGAAAATGTGAAATGTACTGGCACAATATTCACGTGGAGCTGCTCGCGCCGGTTCAAAATGGCCGCTTCTTTGTCTCGCGATCGCTGTGTCAGAGCATGTGCGCAACACGTTGAGACACGATTCGAAGTGAGGCATCGTTTCTTCCTGGTCAATTTCAGTTCGACTACTTTTGTCTTATCAGAGACAAAGTCACTTTGAACAACTAACGTTGAAATTAATACAAAGTACTACATAACTACCGAATACATTTTAGCTTGCACATACTAGGATAAAACTGAAAGTGACGACGATAATCCATTGTTTCTCGTTGACCATCAGATTCGTCAAAATGATTTCGAATATCGATGATAATTCGAGAGCAGGTCAAAATTAGAGGATGCTGCTTCGAGTCATTAACAAGAGGAATCTGTTTGGACAAAGACGTGCGCGTTGCAAAGCAATGCGTCGTAATAAAAAATGTCTTTCTTTTGTATCGCTCATGGAATTTCGAGGCACAAATCCTCGACGGCACGATATCCACCTCCCGTGAACCAGTACTCGTATTTTGTGATAAAGCGATTCTAATCGCTGTGAATTGATGCATTTTATTTTCAGAATTCTTGACAATTTCACCTACTAACACTTTGATCATGTATATCCATATTATATATATCCCCTTCCATTGACAAGATAGTATAATGGTACCAAATCACTGACGAGTGATTATTTAGTCCTCAGAAAGTTCCGATGAGAATTTTAGTTCATATCTGTTAGCATCAGGATGAGCTGAAATAAAATTTCCCGAAAAACTTCAACCAACTGGTTTAATGAAAAATTCAACCAGTCGGTTGAATGGAAAACCCAACCGTTTGGTTGAAAATTCAACCAAATGGTTGGATAGACTAATTGGATTTTCAACTGAACTGGTTGAATTTTCAACCAAATTGGTTGATTTCTCAACCAAATGGTTGAAGTTTTTCGAAAAGATTCTTTACAGTGTAGTTAAAAAATGGGCACATTTCTACCACGGATTCCAATTTACCTAATCGTATATTTTGAATTCCATTTACATCCATTTGTTGGAGATAGAATTCAAATCAAGCATCAAGTTATACTAGGTAAACTAAAATGTAGTGAAATTCAAGAACTTGTCCTAATACTACGTGCAACAAAAGTACACTACCGCTCATAAACTCTGGAATATTGGTGGTGAACGCATAACCACCCTCCCTCCAGATACGCGATAAGTCGGTCTCTATGCGTCGTAGGACAAACTTGAGAGTTGCGCTTTGAAGAACAGAAAAAATGCTAACACTTAACAGGTTTGCATGGTCTTCATCGCCTTTCTTGAGGTTTGTAAAGATGCTAGTTAAAAGTTAGAGAATGTTGGAATTTTTCATATTCATTGATACACCCGTAATCTTTCGCAAACGGAGATATGGTAATTTTGCAAACGGCATCTTGTCAGACAGGATATTTGTAGCTATCTTTCAATTATTCCCTGCGCTCCGGGTGTGAAACCGTTATGTGATATCAAAATACCCATAAAGATAATCTTTGGAATGTGGGAGGTGAAGAATAGTTACAAGATAATCACAAATGAAATTGTTGTACAAGATCCCGTTTGCAGGATTACCGTACTCTTTTTCGCTACAAAATTGCAGGTGTTGATGTGTGCATCTTCATTAGATAATCGACGAGCACATTCATATCACGAAAAATACACATCACTAACACCATGTCGCGTTAGTAGACCTCGAACCGAGGGTAACGCTATGTCGCGTTAGTACACCTCGACCGAGGGTAACGCCACGTGGCGTTAACACCCCTCGCACCGAGGATAACGCCGTGTTGCGTTATAACACCCCACACCGAGGGTAACGCCGTATTGCGTTAGCGCAAGTAACGCTATGCCGCGTTAACCTACCTATTCATACCCGACACCGCGACTAACGCCACGAACCGTTTTTACTCTTCACTAACACACCGCACCGTTATTCCACATGCATCATATACACGAACTAACGCTGCCGTTTTCGCGTTAGCGTTTTTCACGAACGCACCGCATAGCTATTCTATATGCAATTTTCACAAGACCAACGCCACGTACCATTATTGCGTTAGTGCTTCTCGCTAACGCACCGTACAGTTATTTCATACGCATTTTACACACAACTAACGCCTTATACCATTATTGCGTTAGCGCTTCCCACTAACGCAACGCACAGTTATTTCATACGCATTTTACACACGACTAACGCCACATACCATTATTGCGTTAGTGCTCCTCGCTAACACACCGCACAGTTATCCCATACACATCGTACCCAGGGCTAACGCCACGCGTCGTTTCTGCGTTAGCAATTTTCGCTAACGCATCGTACCATGGTTCCATATGTCTTCCATACACGACTAACGCTACATACCGTTACACTGTACACATTCTGCTCTGCCTATAAAAAGGGCGAGCATCCAGCATTCGACACTCAGGCTTTTCCGGACCATCATCACGACGCATCCTCCACGACACTCGGCCCAGCCGTGGCCTCGTTGCTCATCGTACCGACGTATCCTGGTGCCGTCAGGCTCGTCGGCATCGCGACCTAGTTACACCGTACCGCGTTTCCGCTCGATGTCATGAGCGATAGAGTCTGTGTTGTGTTCGTATTTCGCAAAGGTACCGAGCCGCAGTTGAACTTAGAAAAGATTCGGATTATTCACCTACCTGTCCCTGCGTCCGTCCCGACCGCGGACCGCCCTACGTCAACTCCGCACTCCGTCCCAGCCCGTACGGATGGATCGTAACCATCGCGGTCGCACCTGGAGCAAGGCTTCCGTACCCCGCACCGAGAGCGAACGTCAGTGGGACTTGTACGGACTCCAACAAGCCAAAAGGCTCGCTCGGCTTGCCGTGCTCCAAACCATCGCCGCGGACCAGAAGAAGACCGCTCCAATTGAGAAAATCTCGTCTCCACCCGGCGAGACGCGGGAGTGATCACACTCTCATTGACGGGGATCCCGAGGTTTCTTTTTAACATTCATTATCAAATTGATTTCTCATAAGCGGATCTACGGGCACTGACAGTGTATCAATAGAAATGCTCTTTTTCCAAGTTTTCTAACTTTTGACTAGCATATTCGGTCTCCAGAAATTCCGATGAAAACCATGCTGAGCTCTGGAAACTTATAATTTTTTCGCTCTCTAAGATTCTATATTCAAAATTGTTTTACAAGGCATAAAGTTTGAATGATTGCTACCTCAAGCAGGGGTAGTTATGCGTTCACTATCCCAGGATCTGTGAGTGGTTAGTGTACATTCGAAGAGATATGAGTGTCCAGTTTTTTTATTCACCCTCTGGATTTACAATCAAACCTTTACCTTGTCATTGGCATTGGTTTTCTTTACACGCAATCAATACACATTTGTATTAGGCAGAAATGAATATAAAATGCATATCCAAGACAAGTTGACTATTCTTCTTTATTCTGGTATGATGTATTACGAATCATGTTCTCACAAACCAGAACAAAGCTGGATAGAACCATTCCAAATGCGAGGATGCTAAATAAAGGCAGTACACCACGAAGACTGACGGCTTGGTAATTGATCGGGTTGATGAAGCGAAACTTGGAATGACGAGCTCGCATGACGTTCAACACACCGGACATCTTCAAGCGCTGCAAGCTGTAAATCAATTGGTGATGTAGGTTTAGTGAACTAGATTCGATATATATATGTGCTCTGGCGTCAGATTTAAATTTTAGTATGAATGTCAGATGTTTGGCTGTAGAGAACACTAATTTGAAGGCATTGCTCTGTACAGCCGAACATCTGACATTCATACTACGAGGTACGTTTAGATTTTGATGGCAGTTAAGATCGGGACTCAGATTTTTACTCTTCCTCAAAAAATAAGATAGGTCCAAAATTTGTTTGCATGCTTGGAGTTGGTCTGGTATCAGAGGTGAGAAAGTGCTCTACTTCCTCCAAAGTTCAAAAACGATCAAATTTCTGGTGAAAATATGCAAAATCAAGTGTTTTACTTCAGAGTACCATCCATCCAATCTCCTGGTTGGGACATCCTAAAAAAGGCAGGATTCTTGTCGATACACCTCATCTGTTTCTTGGACTGTTCGCCGATGATGGGAAAGATTGTCAACACAAACATTTCATTTTTCGCGATACGAAATTTCACAACCTTCTGATTACAGAGTAATACGTGTATAACATTTACGCCCTAAGCTCTCTCTTGAACTCTCTCCCTCTCTGGAGCTTTTGCTTCCTTGGAAGAGCACTTGTAAAGCGATGTGCCAGGGCAACAAACACTCACCTACCCACCGCAAATCACGCGAAATCACATCGTTCCACCTAGCGCAGCTCTTATGCGCCGCATTCTACATCGCCATAACAGTAAAGGACCCCGCTCCGAGAGATAGGATTTTGGCTTTCGGTTAATTTTGTCGGGGAAGAAATATGTTGTCAAGCACAAAATTCTGAACAAAAAGTTCACTGGGCTCGAAGACGGAAAATGGCTAGTTTTTTCAGTATAAATCAAATAAATACCAATAAATGGGAGGTTATGAGGTTATCTAGAACAACAACAAGGCTTGTCTGCAGCGTTCGAATTTGAATTGAAAATGTAGAATTTGAGTGTGATGTAGCTAAAAAGTCTTCAATTTGGTGATTGAAACATTTTATCTGAAACCTTCGATACAAAAAGCAAATAAATGCATGCAAAAAAAGTGATAATGCGCGATTGACAAAGAAATCATAACGGCTTGTATTCTCAACAATTACATTTCATTTCAATCAATGTAGCAGCTAACGCTGCAGAGCTGGATCATAAGGCTGTGCTGACTCGATGCAACGAGTACATGATCTTGAGAGCCGAGATATGGGGCGGGAGCGGCTTTTTGAATATCAGCATCATCGCATAGCGTGAGTCTCGCGCTCTGAATAGTTGATAAAAGATGTCCGATAGTGCCTGGGTGCAATCAAATCATATGGAATGAATTAAAATTAATCTTGGATCGCTTGAGACTAGTGTCTGCCAAATATTTCGAGGATATGGAGATCGAATCTCATATTGCCGTATCTCGAGATCATATCGCGTAAGAGGCTGCGAGGTCGACAGCAATCCACTATCAAAATCGAGCTCGAAAAGTCGAGTGAAGGGGGTTTTTGAGGTATTTCAAGGTCGCTGAACACGAATATGACATTGCCTTGCCTCCTAACCGTGTTGCGTGGGCGGCTGCGGGGGCGGAGGCGCGAATTGGCCGAGATCGAAGCTCGAGACTTGAGTTAGGGTGTTTTTAGGGTATTTTGGGGTCGCTAAGCGCAAATTTGAGATCGTCCAGCCTCCAAGTCATGTTGTGTGGGCGGTTGGGGGGGGGGGGGTCGAGTAGAGGCACAAATTGACCAAGATTGGAGTTTGAGAGTTGAGTAGGGGTTGTCTTTGGAGTATTTTGGCATCGCTAAGCACGTATTTGAGATTACACAGCTCCCGAATCGTGTTGAATGGGTGGCTGCAAGAGCAAGGACGCGTGTTGAACTAGATAAAACTGGAAGAGCCGGCGGAGGGGGGGGGGTCCTTGATATCTCGAGATCGCTGGACACCAATCTCAGATCACCCAGCCTCAGAACCGTATTGTGTGGGCGGCTGTGATGGTGAATTCGATGTAGTTTCCTGACAATGATCATTTCCTGAGATAGAATTTGACCAGGATTGTAAGCCGAATTAAGGCATCGAGACCAGACCACGGGCATACGCCAAGTATCTCCTTTGACCAAGGGACCGAGCGATATCCTGTTTATCGAAATTCCGAATCGCTAGGTATGTAATCATAATTCTCGATCACGGAATAGGCCACAAATAGTTTCAGGCGTGAATCTGCGAGAGAGTGGTGACTGCCAGGAGATTTGACCGTTAAATCTCTATTCTGGCCATCTTCACAAGCAGGATCTGATTGGATGTACCGAGAGGCACGATGACTAAACAACGCCCAGAATCACTACATGATCCAATAGCCTAAGGATTGGAAGATATCCCAGGACGTGCGATTCTGAAATCTTGGCTCTGTGGCAAAAAACTCAAGAATCTACCCGACTTTTTCTCAAGATTTTTGATCACACGCTGAGATTTCAGGATCACACTCCCTAAAACACCACTCGATCAAGCTGCTTTGAAATCGTGCTCTGGCCACGGTCGTTGTATTGTAGTCATGCTTCTCGCAGGATCAGATGATACTCCCTGTGAAATCGGCCAGAATAGTGAATCAGCTCTCAAATCTCCTTGCAGTCACAGCCCTCCCATAGATTCACGCCCGAAAAGATTCGTAGTCCATTCCAATATCAAGAATTGTGATCGCATAGCTAGAGGATCGTAGTTTCAATCCCTAGAAAATTGCTCGATCTTTGGACCACCAAACACACTCGGCTTAGTCTCGAGGTATGGTGACAGATAACACGTTTATTCGAATATGCTGGTCGGAGCGCTCCGAACTCTGGGATCTCTCTCTCTCTCTCTCTCTTACTCATTGCGTTCGAAAAGAGAGGTTCGGGGGTAGGAGCGCTCCGAACTAGCATAATCAGGTGAATTCAATGTGAGTCTTCCCACGACTTGTGATCAGATTTCTTCCGTGGGGATGTCCAGATTCAGCAAAGGAACACTCGAATCTCCTACCCGTCAGTATCGAGTAGTAGATTCACGTCCGCCAATGTATTCGGATCGAATCCTTCTCGAGATTTTCGACCACATAGCTAGGATTTCAGAATCGGACGTCCGAGGTTATCTCCCGATCCCTAGGCTATTGGATCACGTGTTGGTTCTGGGCCGTTGTATGGTCACCATGCTTCTCGATACATGAGATCAGATTCTGCTTGTAAAGATGGCCAGGATAGAGATTTAATGCTGGAATCTCCTTGCAGTCAACACCTTTTCCTAGATTCACGCCCGAAAGGATTTGTTGTCCATTCCGTTATCAATAATTGTGATCACATAGCTAGAGGATCGTAGTTCCCGTGCCCAGAATATTGCTCGAATTTTCGGCCACTGAACACACTATGCTTAGAATCGTGATAAGGTGACCGAATAACGTAAGTCATCCCACTACTTGGGATCAGATTTAACCCGTGGGGATGTCCAGATTCAGCAAGGGAAAACTCAAATCTGTTAACCGTTACTATCGAGAAGTAGATTCACGCCCATAAATCTATGAGAATAGGCTCCTCCTCGAGATTTATGATCACAGAGGTAAGATTTCATAATCGCACGTCCTGGGATATCTCCTGATCCCTAGGTTAATGGATCATGTAATAGTTCTGGGTGGTTGTATGGTCACCATGCTTCTCGGTACATGAGATCAGATTTCGCTTGTGAAAACAGTCAAAATAGAGATCTAACGCTTGAATCTTCTTGCAGTCATCACCCTCTCGTAGATTCTCGCCCGCAACGATTTGTAGTCCATTCCGTCATTGAGGATTATGATCACATAGCTAGAGGATCAGAGTTCGAATCCCTAGGATATTGCACGGTGCTCCATCCCACAAACACAGTTGGCTTAGGCTCGTGGTATGCGTGATTTACGCCCGTCAATATATGAGAATCGACTGGTTTTGAAGATTTCCGGTTACAGAGCTGAGATTTCAGTATCGCACTCCCTAAGTCATTACCCAATCCCGCTGCTATCACATCACGTTCTGGTCATGGTCGCTGTGAAGTGGTCATGCTTCGCGCATGATGAGATTAGACTCCGCCTGGAAAATTGGCCAGAATAGAGATTCAGCTCTCGAATCTCCTTGCAGTCACCACTCTCTCGCAGATTCACGCCTGAAACTATTTGTGGCCTATTCCGTGATCGAGAATTATGATTACATACCTAGCGATTCGGAATTTCGATAAACAGGATATCGCTCGGTCCCTTGGTCAAAGGAGATACTTGGCGTATGCCCGTGGTCTGGTCTCGATGCCTTAATTCGGCTTACAATCCTGGTCAGATTCTATCTCAGGAAATGATCATTGTCAGGAAACTACATCGAATTCACCATCACAGCCGCCCACACAATACGGTTCTGAGGCTGGGTGATCTGAGATTGGTGTCCAGCGATCTCGAGATATCAAGGACCCCCCCCCCCCTCCGCCGGCTCTTCCAGTTTTATCTAGTTCAACACGCGTCCTTGCTCTTGCAGCCACCCATTCAACACGATTCGGGAGCTGTGTAATCTCAA
The DNA here is from genome assembly GCA_029851415.1 of Eretmocerus hayati. Classification (NCBI taxonomy): domain Eukaryota; kingdom Metazoa; phylum Arthropoda; class Insecta; order Hymenoptera; family Aphelinidae; genus Eretmocerus; species Eretmocerus hayati. The sequence goes on from CM056741.1 coordinate 157,345,843, forward strand.
ATACGTGCTTAGCGATGCCAAAATACTCCAAAAACAACCCCTACTCAACTCTCAAACTCCAATCTTGGTCAATTTGTGCCTCTACTCGACCCCCCCCCCCCCCCCAACCGCCCACACAACATGACTTGGAGGCTGGACGATCTCAAATTTGCGCTTAGCGACCCCAAAATACCCTAAAAACACCCTAACTCAAGTCTCGAGCTTCGATCTCGGCCAATTCGCGCCTCCGCCCCCGCAGCCGCCCACGCAACACGGTTAGGAGGCAAGGCAATGTCATATTCGTGTTCAGCGACCTTGAAATACCTCAAAAACCCCCTTCACTCGACTTTTCGAGCTCGATTTTGATAGTGGATTGCTGTCGACCTCGCAGCCTCTTACGCGATATGATCTCGAGATACGGCAATATGAGATTCGATCTCCATATCCTCGAAATATTTGGCAGACACTAGTCTCAAGCGATCCAAGTTTAATTTTAATTCATTCCATATGATTTGATTGCACCCAGGCACTATCGGACATCTTTTATCAACTATTCAGAGCGCGAGACTCACGCTATGCGATGATGCTGATATTCAAAAAGCCGCTCCCGCCCCATATCTCGGCTCTCAAGATCATGTACTCGTTGCATCGAGTCAGCACAGCCTTATGATCCAGCTCTGCAGCGTTAGCTGCTACATTGATTGAAATGAAATGTAATTGTTGAGAATACAAGCCGTTATGATTTCTTTGTCAATCGCGCATTATCACTTTTTTTGCATGCATTTATTTGCTTTTTGTATCGAAGGTTTCAGATAAAATGTTTCAATCACCAAATTGAAGACCTTTTAGCTACATCACACTCAAATTCTACATTTTCAATTCAAATTCGAACGCTGCAGACAAGCCTTGTTGTTGTTCTAGATAACCTCATAACCTCCCATTTATTGGTATTTATTTGATTTATACTGAAAAAACTAGCCATTTTCCGTCTTCGAGCCCAGTGAACTTTTTGTTCAGAATTTTGTGCTTGACAACATATTTCTTCCCCGACAAAATTAACCGAAAGCCAAAATCCTATCTCTCGGAGCGGGGTCCTTTGCTGTCATCACCTGTTCATCCATTTTTGATGTATTATCATCTTATAGCACCTGTACTTCGACCTTATCATGTTTCTATAAATATACCTCATAGATAATTTTGCATCCTGAACAAATGGGGATTCTTCCTCCTGATCTCAATGAATCAATTAATCAATCAATCCCTTGAACTTTTCTAAGTCTCTACTCAGAAGAATTCAAGGGAAGATACTACTCGAACTAGTGGAAATCACGGATTGAATGATTTTCCTCCTAGCTCATACGGAAAACGCAGATAAAAATTGCCAAAGTATAGTTGACAATCGGACGGATCTCGACCATAACGGCATAACCCATTTTGGCATTTCTGGCAAATGAGATTCAAAGTTTGCGAAAGAAAATTCGGATTGTCACTTTTAGTGATTAGGCTCCACTCGCCGTGTAATGAGTGTGTTTTTACGACAGTTTTTTCATGAAGCGTAACAGTGGTAGAAAAATGAGCTGTAATGGCGAAAGTCATACCCGCATGAGCAGCGGGCAGAGATAGTCAACAAAAAGAAGAAGAAGAAGAAGAAGAAGAATGAGGGTAGAAGTACTGACCACGTAATACACGGTTGGCCTGAACTGACTTCAACCCAAGGATGCCTGCCCCTCAGGATTGATTTTTCTCACTTCGACTACATGACAGATGGAAGTTTTGCCCGCAAGAATGAAAATCTTCCGTCGAGCCGTTTCTTAAAAAAGTGAAATTTATGGTTTTTCATTGGAATTTCTATAGTAATCTATCCATGCACGATTAAAATGCAGAATCTGTTCCTTCGCCAAAGTAACATCTGATAGATCGTGTGTAGGAATCTTCTCAGAAAGTTATTTAGAGTTGGAGATTCCAGTTTTCCCGAAAGTTTACGTGGTATAATTTCACATTGAACAGTTTTGTGAGAAGAAGAGGATGGACCCCGGATTGAATAGTGAGCGATCCATGGAATTGGCACGTTTTGACTTCAACTCAACATGGGAAAATTGCAAGTATACGTATTGCAATATATAGAGAAACTTGTTAGAGCTTTGTGTGTGTACAGCAGTATGCACATTCGAATTGTAATTTATTGATCGTAAAATTGTTTAATTCTGGAGTGCGTTCTTTCTCATGAACTTTCGAGCATTATTGTTGATCTATACTTTCTGGGTAATAGTCATTCGCGCAAATATGTATCGAAGGTCGATTTCAAAGCTCATCCGTGATTACTCTGAAAATAATGTCAAAATCAAGATTCAAAATATTTCAATTTGACTCCTCTCCATTGTAGCTTCATCGGATATTCTCATTCTTGCGAGAAATAACTACCATTTATCACGTACTTGAACTCAAGAGAAGAAATCTGAGGGGCAAGGACCTTTGGGCTAAAGTCAGTTTAGGCCTACCGTGCGACATCATTGCTTATCTCTCGGCATCGTCAGACCATGGATATTCGCCTGTGCTATAAAATCGTTTCTAAAAACTATCCTTTTGATGGATTATAACGCATTTTAATGTAATTAAAATTGAATTCCAAGGAAGTCGTCCGACAACTGCATTTTAATCGCGCGTGGATGGATTAGTATGGAGATTCCTATAAAAACCATGGATCTCCTTTTTTTAAGAAACTCACTGAGAAAAACATATTGCCGTCAGCACAATACGACTGTATCGTTACGTGGTATTGCCGTCAGACCAATACTGGATTGTCACAACAGCAAAATAATTTTGTTATTGCATGCGAATAACCTAAAAATCTTTCGATTATTTTTGTCCTTTTACCGTTACCATTCTGTACGAAAAATTGGTAGATTTTGTGGCAAAATAGCCGTAATGTGGCTGTGAATCTATCAAGTATCAGAGCATCTCAAATATGCGGGCCACGTTTATTGATTCTGGCAGTAATCCTAGACTGCCGAACCGATCTGATGGATTGGGGTGATGACAAAATCGGTATTGTTCTCCTGGCTATACCACTTTTTGATCGTACGACAAAACGCAAGGCCGTACGACCAAAATTTTTTTCTCAGTGCGGCTCGACGGAAGATTTTCATGCTTGCAGGAGAAACTTCCATTTATCGTGTACTTGAAGTGAGAAAAATCAATTCTGAGGCGCACGGACCTTTGGGTTGAAGTCAGTTCAGGCCAACCGTGCGCAATCTACGGTCGTAGCGCTACGATCGCATATCTATATATGTCGTGAGTTATAGTAACCTACAACAGCTGATCAACGCCAATAAAGTGGACTGTCGACTGCTCTGCGAATTCTATCTTTGATTATCGATTTTTTTTCTGACTTGGCTGAATTTTATTCACAAAAATCCCAGAATCTTTTCCAATTTGGACTAAATGATGAGTATCTAGGCTTTCTAATCATTTAACTTGGCCTGAATATCTCGTCGTTTAGCTCAAATTGGAGTATTATTTGAGATTTTTGTGACCGAAAATGTGCTAATTTATAGGTTAGAAAGTAGCCAGAGGGCAAGTTATTATCGTTAATCGCCGATGGTCGTCTGATTGGTGGCAAATGACGAGTTGTCCATCGCAATTCAGATAATAAAAGTAGTAGACGAGTTGTCTCAAACTTCGTAGCGTCAAAATTTTGAGGTACATGTAAATGAAAAAGTATATTATGTCACCTCACGTAGATGGGTAGTTTTGTACGAAGGACTGTTTAAGGCACGAACAAAGCGAGTGCTATAAGTCTTTCGTAACATAACTACCCATGTGCATGCAGTCTCATACGATACTAACGATACTTCATAGCACGAGAATCCAAAAATCATGTTCAAATTAGCGATTTTTAGGTTAGAATGCTATAATATAATGAGTCCATCATTCTTTCAGAATGGGCTTTTTATACCGTTCTGGGATGGGTATAATTAGTTAGTTAGTTGATCTTCATTGCACCGTGGGGTAGAATCCCGTCTGGTGTTTTTGGGGAATACACATGAGTGCGTTGGTACAAATAAACTTACATCGTAGGAGTACAATTTGAGAGAAAACATGAAGTAAAGCACACAAGTGGATCATGTTCAGGATTTTCGGTAGAATGAGATAACGTTAATCAAGAATATATTTGAAGAAAGAACCCGACACATTGATGATGTCTAAAAAGAAAAAATTGCAAATACATCGCGATTTGCGTGCGATCTTCCTATCGTTTGGCATCGCTGTTGGTAGGACAAAGATACAAAAATAACGAGAACAAGCGTGAAGAAGGAAAAAACAAAAGAGATGCCTTAAGCGCGAGCGATGAACTTACGATCACGCAAAGACAAGTGACTAAATTGCGCCAGTGCTACAATCGATATGACGCAAAAGTCCCTCTACAGAGTGTATGTCGCAATTTTGTGTGGTGTGTGGGGTGTGGGTGACTTGTCAAGTGTTGTGAGTTTGCAACTAGTTCTGTGTTCGGGAGAAAGGGAGTTTTTTGTTGATAATTCGAGTTCTTGAGTCGTTTATATCACGGTTGGAGAGCTCGTCTCGGGAAAACTGTTTCATGGTGTTTATCTTATCAGTGCTAAAACGAGCGACGTTGAGGAAATTTAATAACACTAATCCACGAATCAGGAATGAATTTTCCCACGCTTTTGTGTTGGCTTTACCGTAGACAAGAGCCTCTTTCGGATTTATGCCAGATCTCCTCAGGGTGATGTATACGCCTAGTCTTTTGAACTCATTAGCTGAGTAACTAGGAATGCTGGTTGCGAAGACTTTGTAGGCCAAGTTGCATATGAAGTATTCTCGTCTCCAGTTGACGCAGAGTCAATGCAAGCTTAGGCGGTGTGCTGTGATAAGAGGGTTGAGGGGCAAATTGCCGACTACGAAGCGTACTCAACCATTTTGCGCAATTTGAAGCTTCGAATTTATAGTGGCGTTGATATTTGCGTATGCGGCGCAAGCATAGTCAAAATTAGGGAAAATCGGGGTCTGAACCAGATCACGCCTGAGATTTTGCGATAAAGAGTGCCTATAAAACTTCAGAGAGTGTGGGCTATGATAAACTTTCGACAATATCGATTTCAGTAACTCGAGATGGCCAGTTCAGGTTTTGATCAATGTTGATGCTGGAATTTTTTGCTTCGAACATACACTCTAACTCTTCCCTATCTACTGTGATTTTGGGCGAGTTTTGAAAATTGATGCGGCGTGTGAAGTATTCACAGCCTATGATGATAACCTTCGATTTTCTGGCGTTTAGCGTTAGCTCGTTGGTTTTGGCGTAATTGGCCACTGATTGTGCATCGCGTTGTGTATCTTCAAGTACAGTCAACAAGTTGTCAGGCCAACAGTGGAGGTAGTCCGGGAGCTGGATAGCCTTCCGTATGCACTGAGAGCTGCCACCCTAAAACAAACGGTTATTGACGTATTTTTTTGCGTAGAATCCGAATCCATTGGAATTTTTCCGATAAGTGGTGGAGATCACCCTCATAAATTCATTTTTAACCTAAAAACGGCTATTTCGCGCGGGCAAGCGGAACATTTTACCAAACCACTTGGATGATCTCAAAAACATAAAAGTATGAGTACCCAAACGTCTAAACGTTATTTTTCAATACTTTGCATCCTATATACAGGGTGTCGAAAGCCCAACGAAGTCGTTTTATGTATTTGAGGGGCCTGAAATGGATTTACAATAGCTGAATAGTTTAGTACGGTATATTTATGTACCCAGAACAGAAATACGGAATCTCTTCCTGCAGGGCTAAATTTAAGCTCTTTCGTGCCGCAACAAAAATATTCTGAGGGTAGGCGTCAAAATCATTCACCTTTGCCTTATTAGCGAGGAATAGACTCTCCGTCTATTTTTCTGGATTGCGATATGGGGTAGGAATAAGTTGCATAGATGATCTGGGTACATAAGTATACCGTACGAAACTATTCAGCTCGTGTGAATCCATTTAGGGCCCCTCAAATACATAAAACGACTTCGTTGGGCTTTCGACACCCTGTATATAGGATGCAAAGTATTGAAAAATAACGTTTAGATGTTTGAGTACTCATACTTTTATGTTTTTGAGATCATCCAAGTGGTTTGGTAAAATGTTCCCCTTGTTCGCGCGAAAAAAGCCGTTTTTAGGTTAAAAATACACTTTTGAGGGTGATCTCCACCACTTATCGGAAAAATTCCAACGGATTCGGATTCTACGCAAAAAAATGCGTCAATAACCGTTTGTTTTAGGGTGGCAGCTCTCAGTGCATACGGGAGCCTACCCAGCTCCCGGACTAAGGTAAATTAGGGAGTAACCTGCATATAATATGCATTCGCTGGATTTTAGGACATAGAGAAGATCGCTGATCAATACTGTAAATAGAAGTGGCCCTAGAATACTGCCATAAAGAACTTCAGATGTAACTTTCAAGAGATCGCAAATTGTGCCTCCACCGTCAATTACGACTCGTAACCTGTTGGATAGGTATGAATGAAACCATTGAGCGAACCCCCGGAGAATGCTATTTCACGGTTTTTCATGTAGATGAGCCTCTTCCATGATGCAAGAGCGTGAAAAAGCAGCGATGGACTTCGATTTCGACTCGATGCAGCTATTTCCACAACATAGGGCACCAATATCCTCGTTTTTGGGGTCTACTATCACTTCAGAAAGCCTAGAGAAGTGCGATAATTGGGTATAGGAGGTACAAGAGACGTGTTTTGATGACGTGTTCTGATGCTCGGATGTGGACTTATATGTTTCCGGTCTCCAAAAACAGCCGAAACTTTTTTTCCCACCAAGTCATATTGCTTGTGGCGCCTCAGAATAAATTGTCACTTCCGGAGTTGCGCGTACATATTTCCACCTGGATTCTCTACCGTTTCCCGTCAAAAACTCAATTTTCACCGGAATGGACTTATACCGTTCTGGCCGGGAGCCGTCCAATTACGTAGAAAAATTTCGTGATCGAGACGAGGATAATGTATTGAGAGTCAAGATATTATCGATTAGGATCAAGATATTAAAAACCCCGAACATCTGGAAAGTTTATAAAGTATTTTCTCCGTGTTCTTGGAATTTGAAGAACTACAATTTCATCAAATATCATATCCGTCAAAATTCTGTCAAACCAGCTGTTTTTGAGTATTCTTCTTAGATTAAATGGAGTTATATGGGATGCTGGTTAAACTTTTGAAATTTCTCTATTTTTTCTGAGTTGTTATTGATTAATTCGATTAAGAATCTATTTTGTTCTTGTTACACCTATCTGGTGAGGTTCAATATATGTAACAATTTTGTATTGGGACAGTCATGCTCGTTTCTAAGAGAATAAATGAATAAATAAATATAATACTTACTAGTGATCGAAAAGCCCCACATAATCGGAATCATTCACAAAGGCTATAGCATGGTTGTTGACTTGTCCTAATCCAAAAGATGACACGTAACAAGGTATATCTTGAAGTTGCATGAAGAAATTGTCCGCGTAAACTACAATGTTTTTGTCAACATCACACATCTTAAAAGCAAAGTTGATTCACCAATCAATTCTTGAGGAGGATTTATCAACTTAGATGAGATGTATACTCGACCTGTTGAACTAATTCATCGAAGGTACAGGGCATCAATTCTTCGTCTACTAGAAAATCTTTCAATGTTCTCATTGTGGCGTCATTGGAATTCTGTGAGAGAGACATCTTAGTAAGAACGACTGTCATCTCATACATAGACGTTGAGTGAAAATTTATATCTACCTTAATTGACTCCAACAGGTAAGAATGTTTCAGAGTTGTGATATTATGCGTTTTCGCGTCTCGGAATCCTTGCAAACTATTGAAGGGCAATTCAGGTTTCAGTAATGTGAAGTAACTCACCAGTAAGGTCGAGTATATCGAGTAGAGCACAAAAGACAATGTGAACAATGAAAAATATGCAATACGTGCAGAAAAGAGCCTCATTGATCCTGTAATAAAACAAAAGATTAGCTTCATATTATTATGAAATGGAATTGAATTGAATTTATTGATTTTCGCAAAAACTTGATGGAAATATCTATCAACCGAATGCATGACAGTATAGGAAAGTTGGTATTGGAACTCTCCCCTCCGAAAACAGCCTTTGTCCATTCTATAAAAAAATCTATAAAAAAATTAAGGTTTCAGAAGACATAGAGATCAACATGCAGGATAGGACCATCAGATCATCCCCCCATGCAAGCTTTCTTGGCATTATTTTTGACCAAAAATTGAATTTCAGAGAGCAAGTAGACAAGGTTCACAGGAAATGTACGCTAACCCTCAAGATAATCAAATTCTTGAGAGGCACATAGTAGGGAGCTCAGACGATGACTAAAAACTGACGAGGATTTTCAACGGAATCTATCTTGGGATTGGTTTTATTGTTCATCCCGTAAACCTATCATAATCGTTCCCTCATTGATAACTATGACAATGACAACGACGATCATCAGGCAATTCTCGGACAGGCTCTAGCAGCAAGTGGAATATGAAACAATTCAAGGATATCGAGGATGGATTTTGTTACAATTCATCGAACTAGCAATGGGGTTTTTAAAACGCCGCTACCTACACTACCGGTCAGAAGTCTCAATACACTTGAAAATCAAACTGATGAATTTTAGAGCTCGATATCTCAGAATCTATTGATCAAAGAGAGCTCTGCGTAATCGCATTTGGTAGCTCATATCAAGCACTTTCAAATCTATTTCCTGTATTTCCTGTCCGCGTATCATACCAGAAACACATGAGTCAGGAAAACTCATTTTTTCGCAATTTTTCAGCCAAGGTACGAATGCCTGCAAATGTCGGAGAAATTGTTGGATCACCATGAGACCAAAAACATTTTCAAGCCCATGAAAAAACCTCCAAAATCTGTTTTTGAACGTCTCTCAAAGTGGTTCGGGTTTTGAGATCTAACTGATTGAGTGAGTGTGTTTTTTTCTCAAAAAATCACACGATAATCCACTTCAAAGTCGGTAGCCTTCATTTTTCGATGGCTATCATGATGTTGAGTCGAACTCTTGCAGAAATGAGGGTCAGATAGCCCAAGATGGGCTATTTCTCATAATTTTTTGATTATCAAGGGATTTTTTAGAGAACAACACCCTCACTCAATCAGTTAGATCTCAAAACCAGAAACACTTTGAGAGACACTCAAAAACGGATTTTGAAGGTTTTTTTATAGGCTTGAAGATGTGATTGGTCTCATAACGATCCAACAAGTTCTCCAGAATTTGCAGGCGTTCGCACCTTGGCTGGAAAATTGCGGAAAAAGTGATTTTCCTGACTCGTGTGCCTCTGGTATAATACGCGGTACGGGAAATACAGAGAAGAGATTCGAAAGTGCTTGATACGAGCTACCACATGCGACCACGCGGAGTTCTCTACGACCAATAGGTTTTGAGATATCCAGCTCTGAAGATCATCAGTTTGATTTCCAAGTACACTACCGGTCAAAAGTTTAAGCTCACCCAAAATAGTATATTACGCAACGATGTCGAAAAGTTGGATTTACGCACGAGTGAAAATCTTTACACACGAGTGTGAGTCTTTACGCACTGGTGAGATTCTTTACGCACGAGCCGCGTAGCGGCGAGTGCGTAAAGTATCTCAACAGTGCGTAAAGATTCACATCTCGTGTGTAAAGTTTTTCCGAGTGCGGAAACCTTTCGACAGAGTTGCGTACGATATTTTTCGAAATTTTGTGCGGAAAGTTAGTATTCTGTCGGTCACCTCATACGCCAGTAATCAAATCGTGATGGGGGCAGGTGGAGGAAAAGGGTGCAGAGCGGGGTCCAGGGGCGGCAGGGGGCGAAGCCCCCGCCGGGGGGGTTCGGGGGGCGGAGCCCCCCGACTGAAAAAAAATTCTGAAAATGTATCAGAAAAAGATCTTTTGTTTGATATATCATATGTTACCGCATAGTTTGAAAATATCGATCCCAATCCTCAAAAGTACAAATAATGGACAAGATCCGAAATATGTAAGTTCATAAGATAATATCAATTCTGAATTTCGAGGAAAATTATTATAGAGTTTTATGAATATCGTCAAGGACGGGGAAGAATAAATCAAAGGATTGATGAAATAATATGCCATTTCTAGGTTCAATAGAAAGAACTTGGACAATTCTAACGATAATAATAATGCTCTGAATACACGGGATAGAAAGCGATTTCGAAACCTACGGATTCTTTCTTATGAAAGAATATGAATACATCGCCGACACTCTTTTTTGAGGCGAAGTATCCGAAAAGTGAATTTACATTTCCTTTGGACGTACGGTCCAAGGTAGATTTCAAACCACCGAAACCACGGTGGAAGCACTCCAAAAAGGTCTATATATTGTATTGAACTCAATTAAATTCATGATCCACCGAAGTGAACTATTTCGATGTTCAATTCGATGGGCCGACCAGGATATTTCAATCGTATGGACTTATCGAGAGAGCAAGACTGAGTATAACAATTTAGAGAGCTCATAAGTTTTCATCCTATCGAGTGAAAGAAGTCATTACACCTGCTTTGGGCAGCTTCGAATCAACGATTGGAGCACTCCGATTCTACAGAATTGAGACAGAGATCATTTTGCTAAACAACGCAGAAACTTCAAGAGATGTTGTAGAATATTAGGCTATAAAGAAAATACGGCAGTGCGTAAAGATACGTTCCAGTGCGTAAAGACCTACCTTACGCACTGTTGGTGACTTTACGCACAGGTCTTCACGCATTCCGTGCGCAAAAATTCCTTTACGCACGGAAAAATGTTCCTTACGCACTAACTTTACGCACATGATTTCGAAAAATTTTTTTTCGATTTTGTGCGTTGAACTACTCGGCTCTATTTGACCGTAGAGGACTCTTCTGGAACTCATTTTGAAGGTTTTTGCACGTATTTTAAGATGTCATAATTCATTTTTATCCGAACGGATCGGGATCTTTCCAATTTGAGCTTGGAAAAGTGCCAATTTCAACGATTTTTGGGAGAATCTTTTGGCTCCTGCCAATTTGAGCCACATGAATATTTCAATATGGGAGTTGTGGGATACGAAAGTACCAGTCTAGAGCTTCAAAATCCGTTTTTGAACGCCCCTCTACGCCACTTCCAGTCCGAGCTATGGCACTTTCTCTGAGGGAAGATTTTTCGGAAAAACTAGCACTCCAAGTCGAGAGAGATACAGAGACGCATTTTTATGAAGTATAATCATCATTTCTGTCATCTTTTATCCACATCTTGAATAAGGAAACGAGGAACCTTTGAAATATGCCCCAAAAAGTGAATTTTCTCGTCATTTTTGAATCCAGGTGCTAGTTTTTGCGAAAAATCTTCCCTCAGAGAAAGTGTCATAGCTCAGACTGGAAGTGGCGTAGAGGAACGTTCAAAAACGGATTCTGAAGCTCTAGACTGGTACTTTTGTATCCCACAACTCCCATATTGAAACATTCATGTGGCTCAAATTGGCAGGAGCCAAAAGATTCTCTGAAAAATCGTTGAAATAGACACTTTTCCAAGCTCAAATTGAAAAGATCCCGATCCGTAAGGATAAAAATGAATAGTGCCATCTTAAAGTACGTGAAAAAACCTTTAAAATGAGCTCCGGAAGAGTCCTCTACGGTCAAATAGAGCCGAGTAGTTCAACTCACAAAATTGAAAAAAAAATTTTTGGGTGAGCTTAAACTTTTGACCGGTAGTGTATATTGAGACTTTTGACCGGTAGTGCAGGTCTCGTGTACTTCTTATGGGAGAGTTTTGAGATTCGGCCAATATTGAACTCTTCTGCTATCTAGAATAATATACAGAGGTTAACTTCCAATGGATACGGACATTTGTCTGAAGATGAACTATTTCGTCTTGTTGTGCAGATTTCTGATTCTCGATCACTCTCCAAGTTGGTTCTGTTTTATTCAAAAACCTAACTTGAAGAGTGAAAATGGATGATGTCTAACCACTGAGTATTCCTCTACCCGCCCTTCCTTCGCTGTGGAATGACTTCTCGCTACAGAAATGAATTTGTAGCATGGAGATTAATGTAAAACAGAATGTGGAAATGCTTTGTTACCTGGCAATGGCTTAGAGCAGAAAATACCCCAAACGTTGAAGTAGCTGTCATACACTATCATGCGCAGATTCGCATTGTCCTTTTTCGTACTCGTCAGGATCACTACCATCGGTGATAATAGGAGAACAGCCAGCAAACAATAGCCAGCTTTTGCACCAATAGCCTGATATCATTATTTCATTATCAGCACGTAAAGTGGTGATTAGTATTCTGAGTATCGACATGGTACTTACGTTATGATACATTGACCATATAAGATGAACTTCATGTGAATTTCGGAGATAGTATTCTGATTTGGAAATGAATACAGGTCTTGAAAAGTCAACTATATTCATTCTCGACTGAGTCATAACTAGCCCATCAGAAACAATTCCTATATCAACGTTTCGATTCTGGAGCTCTCCTAGAACTCCGTGCCACATATTTGTTTTGGCATCATACAAACCTGGTTCATCGCGTATATGGAGTATTATTTCAAAATTGGCTCTATGGGATATATCCTTGATGATAGAACTGAAAAGCCCGGTCATATTTTCAGCCTATGAAAGAAAAATGTTGTGACTTACACACGTTGGAGAAATATGATTTTTAGTCATGACTTCAAAGACTCCTATGCACTTTTACTCCCATGGCTATATGGAAACGTTGATACCATCTTCCGATCTTGATTATGAGTGAATCAAGAAAGATAGTTGTAAATAAAAGGCTAATCTTGCAATCATCACTTCATATTCAAGCTCAAAATGATTCAATTCCATGCTCGATCTAGTATTTTTAACTGAAATTATTTTTAGGCCATGATCGAATTGAGTTTTTGCAGTGAACTCGAAGGTTAGTTGGTCAAAGAAGTTATACTTTCGGAAGTTCATGTGTTGTTCGCATTTCCTTCATGGATGGAAGCTTATGGAAAGCCCGGAATGGAGTCGTCGATCATTAAACCATCATCGATAGCTCTAGTTGTCAAGGGCTCATGAAGACATGATCAATTGAGTTTTTTTGCCGAGGTTTTACGAGTGATTGGACCAGTGCTAGAAACCATAAATCAATCCATATTCATCAGTATGACATGTATACTATTCCATGTACCATAGTTCAAAGGTATGGATTCCATTGACTCAACAAAATCAAGATCATGCCAATCAGATTGAGTCTCCGGCACGGACTACCTTACACTATCGCAAGTCATTCATCATGACTTGTCAAAGATATTTTCGATCATTTGGTACATTTCTGTAATGTCATCACTTTCAGTTTCGGATTTTTTCTCGATGAATAGATATAAAGATATACAGAAGTATATCGCATGACCAAGTTAAGGAGGAAACCCCTGGGAATTTTTGTTCTCTGCGAGGTACAAATTGAATCGAACTTGATTCTTACATGGTTTGACTTTTTGCCTCGGATGGCGGAGTGAACATTTCGAGAAATGGAAAACCGATACGAGTGGGAAGACTTTTTTTGAAATATTCAAGGGAAATAATTTCGCAAACAGCGTCGTGTAGCTCATCAAATTTGGAGTCCGAAATGACTTGTCCAATAATTTTTTTATCATCCAATTTTTCAGGAAAACTTATGGAAAATAGCTGATTTCCAATTTACCACCAGAATTGTCGTAGGGGTGAGTCACACCACGTATTAATTAATGTCATTAGTTTGGTGTAATGCCACGTTTTTTTGTTATGGTTTTGGTGTTCAACTGGTCACGAATGTTGTTTTGTAGCTTATCCAGACACGGCACTGACAATGGAAACTCGTGATCGAGTGGGAAGTTCAATCGTCTTCATACCGTCGCAAGATATTAGATGCATCGAGCCTGGACTCTTATACCTTCCAGTACATGAGTCCAACAATGCGTAAAGAACTGTAGAAGTCGTGCGATCAAAATTCTTTTATGTAGATCAAAACTAGCGATATCGTCGCTCACTAACGCTCGTTCCGTTCTGTGAGGTACAAATACGCGGCAATCAACTTCTTGAGAAATCCTTGATAAAAATGTGAACGTCTGAATGACAAAAATGAAAATTACCAGAATGAAAAAACGTTCTAAATTCAAGAGTAGGGTGTAACGCTAGAGTTAAATTTGACAAAAGTACTAAGTTACCGTCAAGTGGGGTAACTTTGCCACACTTTCGACTTTTTTTTGGCATTGTTTTCCGTATAGCTTGGAGAGATTACGGCAAAACCTACCCGTATCAGTAGCCAATCGAAAGCTTAGAATCTTAGCTTTCAATTGGCGTAAGGTAAAACTCGATTTGAGAATCCTGTTTGAAGATACGGTCTTGAGAAGCAAAACACTTTTCACAAAACCCGGGGTGGGGTAACTTTGCCACACTCCAGTATCTCCCCTGGAATTTCAGTATCACGACTAGAATTCTTGTAAAAATACGAGCAAATCTTGTATCCCATCAGCTCTAATAGATGTTGTTCCCATTGGGAACGTTTTTCTTGACATCCCAAGCTTTGTGCAGCATTGAACAAGTCAAATGATTTGAAGTAGTATCAAAGCTGTTTATATAAGTTTGGTTTTTCAAAATTCCACGGAAGAGTGTCGAAAGATGATGCTCGACTTATGCCTCAAGTACTTGCACTTTTAGCTAGGATTTGAGATTGAAAAATGAAAGTCAATGTATCTCTTTGATTGGGTTCTGGATGATTATTATGACTCTTCTGCGTTCCAAGAGAAATTTTCCCGCATTCAACGCTCTGTATAAGTTATTGATGCTGCACGAGTATTTTCAAGAGAGCCTAACGCAAAGCAGTCATTGGCGATTTTTAATCTAAATAAAATTCATCTAGACGGAATTGTTTCGTTTAATGAAGAGATAAGTGATTAGTGTTTTTACTGGTATCTTAAATTCTTTGGCTGCTTTGCGGTAAGAGAGTTTGCCACATCCTATTTGCCTAAGGCACTTCTGAAGCTTGTCATATGAATAATTCTTGTAATTCCTTCGACCCTTCTGCCTTGCATAGTTTCTGGTCATCTGTAAGAGCAGATGGGTGAAAATTGGATTGGGAGAATGAAAGTATTATAAAATGGGAATTTACGTGAGAGAAGTTGAACAAAATAACTGTAGACGTGAGCGGTTGACGCGATGCGGTCACCATGCAAGCTGGAAATCATTCCCAACTTTCTCCGATTTTTTTGCGATTTGGGCTAAACGACGAGCACACAAATATTGGTTATCATCTAACTTGGATTTGTTCGCTCTTCGTTGAGCCCAAATTGCAATAGAATCGGAAAAAGTTGGGGATAAAAATGTGCGTATATCATAGGTTAGGAGGTTCCCGCGGCTGAGTCATTCCCACTTTTCTCCGATTCTCTTATGATTTGGGCTAAGCGACGGATTGAGGAATACAAGTTGGACAATAACAAGTATTCGATAACTCGTCTCACACTTTCAATCGTCAAACTTTTTATGTAAGGTGTATTGTGAGGGTCCATGGTCACGGTGCATGTCGGAGTCTCGCGGCAAGAACGGAGTTACAACTTACGCGATGGTTTTTACACCTACTGAGACGGGGGTGGTCGCAAATGACTGCGAATTGCTTCAGGAATGTGCCTCTGGTACGGTCTGTGAGGATAAAAGCCTCTCACTCCAAAGGAGGAATCAAAAAATCGTGAGATATTCCGATTCTGATTCTCAAAGAGCGCGAGCTTGTACCGTAGATCGAGTTTTGAGGCAGATAGAGACTTTTTTCCTCACTGACCATACCAGAGGCACATTTCTGAAGCAATTCTAAGTCATTTGCAACCAACCCCGTCTCAATTGATAGAGGAACCATTGCGAAAAGTGTAACCCCGTTTTGCGCGAGACTCCGACATGGCCTTAAGCTGCAGTAGGAAAGTGTGGTAAAGTTACCCCACCATAGCCAAAAAATACACCTTTTTTTCTTTTCCTCGACGTAAAATTTGTACCGGGGAAAAATACTGCTCCATAACAACTGAATCATCAAGTTAACGGTTCAAGTCAATGAGAATATGCAGCATTTACCTGTCATTCGACGCCAAGTGCTCGTACTGGGTCAATTTTTTGGGACCAGATTTTTTTGCTTGTCTCTCACTGCGGTACAAAAATAGTTTATAAACAACTCTAAGGCATCTAGAGCCGCCTTCCACGGGCGCAAAACATAGCTCACGCATGCCCCTACTTGAGGGAATTGTTACTAGAGCGATAAGATTCCCTACCGTACCTACAGCAGCCTCTGAAATCTTTTCCCGGCGGTGTGGCAAAGTTACCCCCCCCCCCCTGTGGCAAAGTTACCCCATCTTACGGTATATAAAAAGTTCAATAATTTTTGGATGCATGGATAATTCAGTAAAACAGCAATGTTATCGTAAGCAAGAACGAATATATATATATCAATTTATTCTTACATCTAATGAGAACATGAATTTCATATTTTTCTTCAAATCACACCCTTTTCATCACATCAATATCAACAACAACATCATCATCAACTACTTCATTTTCATCATCATCATCATCATCATTATCATTACCATTCAGTCATCATCCACTCCATTCTTTCATCATCATTGAATCATCATACCCCTATCATCACCATTCTTTACTCACATCAACCCAACACGCCAATGACCGCCGATGTAGAGATTAAATTCATCTCTATTGAGGAGGGTGAGGCAAACATTAAACCTTTCGATCATCATCAATCATTACATTTTTATCAGCTTCATCATCTTCATCATCATCCTCATCTTCCTCGCTATTATCTTCATCATCATCCTCATGTTCATCAGTATCATCATCATAAATCCGCCAATGATCGTCTACTTGGTCATGAATTCTTGCACGCAGGGAAGCCGCCTTCGGATGCACAGGTTGCGTCCAAATTCACATCCAAGTAGTAGGGTGAGGGAATCATCCATCCCATTACACCACAATCAACCATCCATCTCATACATCACAGACTATTTCGTCTTCATTGCATGTTGCATCTCATTTCTATTCCATATTTCATTCCATTCTCTTCATTCATACCATCTCATTTCCTTCCCAACTTCTTCTTCATCTCTTTCCCCTCTGTTATTTATCATCATAAGCTTGACTGAACATCATTGAAGCATCAAAATACATCGACCATTCTCATATCACATTACACACACTGAACATCAGCAAAACATCATAGATCAAAAATTGCTTCATCAAACATTCATCGAACCAATCACATAAACATACTCTAAGACCGATAGACTCACGACCGGATCAATTTCTCCATTTATGGTAAATTCAAAACACTCATGTAAGAACTCACAATAGACCGATAGAACGATGGACTCACGCCCGGATCAGGTGATGAAATCACTTTCGTGCGAATGTTTGAAGACTTAGTGTAGTTCACGAACTAAATCTAAGTCCAATACGCAGACGCTTAAGGGGAAAAGGAAGGAGTCTGACAGACGTACGGATACTCGACAGTAGACTTGACACAATAACGAATAATTATGCTTATAATAATAACAAATGTATACATTTTTCAACAAAGTAATCGAGATAAGAAAAATTAATTATAATGTTTTAAAGAATTTTTAAAACTCAATTTTAAAACATCATACATCAAACATTCAACGAACCGCCAATGACGACGATGTAGAGATGAAATTCATCTCTACTGGGTAGGGTGAGGCACACATTAAACATTTTCATCATCATCAATCATCACATGTTCATCAATTCCATCACCATCATCGCCATTCATCACTCACATCATTCAAAACGCCAATGATCGCCGATGTAGAGATGAATTTCATCTCTACTGAGGAGGGTGAGGCAAACATTAAACATTCTCATCATCATCAATCATCACATCGACGCCTCTTACGAAGATTAACACATCCGCTAACGCCCACGAAAACTAACACGGTGGCCGAAGATTAGCATTTGCTTCGTTACGGCCACGAAGATTAACACTTACTGTGTACGCCACGAAGATCAACACTTACGCCTCAGCGCCACGAAGATAATCTCTTACTGCTCAAGACCACGAAGAGTAACACTTACTCCTCAAACTGCACGGAGATGAACACATTCGCGCATTTTTTTCTTGAAGAGACGAAGACTATAAGTATTCCGTCTTAAGGACACGAAAAGTAACACATTCTCCTTAGCGGCACAAGAATTAACACATTCGTAGACTCCATTCTTGAAGGGACGGAGATCATAAGTGCTTCGTCTTAAACGAAATACTCACAGTCTCCGTCTCTCCATGAATGAAGTCTACGGATGCGTTAATTTTCATGCCGCTAAAGAGAATGTGTTTTTCTTCGTGGCCCTAAGACAAAATACTATGTCTGCGTCCCTTTGAACGAGAACGTGTGCAAGTGTGTCTTCATATCGTTCAGGAGTAAGTGCTAGTTCCATGGGCCGTTGAGCAGTAAGTGTTAGTCTTCGTGCCGCCAAGGAGTAAGTGTTAGTTTTCGTGGACCTAAGGAGAATCCGTCAATCTTCGTGTTCACAACGAATAAACATTAATCTTCCTCAGTCACAAGAAAAGAGGTGTTAATCTTCGTAAGAGGCGTCGACATGTTCATCAGTTTCATCACCATCATCATCATCACCATTCATTACTCACATCATTCAACACGCCAATGATCGACGATGTAGAGATGAAATTCATCTCTATTGAGGAGGGCGAGGCAAACATTAAACATTTTCATCATAATGCATCATTACATCTTCATCAGTGATATCATCATCATCAAAACACATCAAATATTCTCACATCACATTACACACTCATTGATCATCATAAAAATATCATACATCATACATCATATAAGAACTCACAATGGACCGATAAACCGATAGACTCACGACCGGATCAGGTGATGAAACCACTTTCCTGCGAATGTTTGAAGACTTAGTGTAGTTTACGAACTGAATCTGAGTCCGGTACGCAAGCGCTTGAGGGAATTTCGTGAATTCTAATGAAAAAAAACGAGTCTGACAGACGCACGGACACTCGACAGTAGACCCAAAAGACAGTAATCGATATAGAGAAAAAAACCAGTAGTTTTAAGTAGGTTAATTAAGTCAATATACGGGAAAATCTAGTAATTTTCCAAAAAAAGTGTATATCGATATAGGTGTAAGAGTCAAAATAGAGGAATATATAGGAGAAATATATATTCTAAGGTAAGGTCAGTCGATATATGAGAATATCTAGAGATTCCCCAAAAGACGGTAATCGATATAGACAAAAAATCAGTAATTTCAAGGTAGGGTTAGTCAATGTCCGGGAAAATCTAGTGATTTCCCAGAAAGGTTAATCGATGTAGGAGAAAAACTACTAATTTTAGTGTAGAGTTAGTCGGTCTAGGAGAAAATCCAGTGATTTTCCGGGTAAGGTTACAGCATCTCGGGGAAAATCTAGTGGCTTTTCAGGTAAGGTTAGTCGACTGGGTAAGATTAGAGCATCTAGGGCGAAATCTAGTTACTTTCCAGGTAAGGTTAGTCAATATAGGGGATAATCTAGTGATTCCGGGCGATAAATGGTCACTCAAATTGATATATATAAATATAAATATATATAAATAATAAAATTTGACCAACTCTGCATTCGAACCTCGTAGAAAATACTTATGCCTAGCAGATTCAGGAGGTGATTTCCAATTTGAGATGGTTTTATCGCCCAAATTCTGACTAAAGAGTTTGAGAAAAGTTTGTATCGTAGGTGGTACACAGTTCATGGGCACTCCGTCAGAACGATATTTCGTAGTTGGAGATAGTAGAAAAATCTGAAAAATCGTCGCTCTGACTGCTTCCCCACGAGATCAAAACTCTATAAAGTGCGTGAGTTTTTTGAAAGTTACAATCGTCAACCTAAAAGAGAACAGGAATGCCAAATAGATTTGAATACTCCTTTTGAGTCCTAAACATTGTCTTAACCAGAATCTATACACAGAGTCTAAAAAAAGTTCGCATTATGGTTAGACGGATGATAGACACGAGTTAGACTTGTATCTCTTAATAGGAACGTGGATGAATACACGAAAAAGTGTGGTTTCGACTGTTCAATTATGAGATCAAAGTTCTTGAAACTAGAGGAGATTCTTCAAATATCCCACACGAACCTCTCAAAAATTGGTAAGGTAAAGGCGCCAGTAGTGTAACAAAAAATGAGTGCTAATCAGTAATTTACATTTTCCGAATAAGATTTGAGTCTCTTGGGAACAGGAAGTGACGCATCTTATAGGTGTACTCCTTCCGCATATTTCAAGAAAAAGTGCACCTCGATTGCTCGTATAAAATTAGAGTAATTGAATGTTCACGAAAGGATCCGTTGTCTCCTGTAGTAGAACATTGGTCCTGAGCTCGGTGCCCTTATTGGGGCGCGAAAAGTCTCCTATAGTGGAGCAGCGCTTTGGAGTTATTCTGAGAATACTTGGTAGATAATTAGTGGTTCATCTGTGCTGACCTGTATAGAATGAATGACGTGGGATCGCATGAAATTGATTCCCGTCTGATTTCATTCATACAGTAAGGATATAAGACCTGTTCCAGTCAAGAGTGGGATTCTTGTTCAACTACACTGTGCAACAAAATTTTGGGTCACAAATGTCGCATGGACCGGACAATGATTTCCTTGTGTATTTTTCGACGCTCAAACCGAATCCAACCTCAGTTTTGCGCCTATACGTCAGAATTTTTTTTAAATCGAAAAAAACTGATTGAGGAAAATTAGCGTTTTTCACGTTTTTTGCTAATTTTGTAAATTGAAGATCACTTAGCCAGGGAGTACCGATTGGTCAAAATGTATATCACAATATGTTTTCTTACGTATTTTGACCCTCTGAAGACGGACCCGGTGGTTTTAGAACCCTACGATGCAACCTTGGAGCTATATAAGCTGATTAGTCCACCTAGTATTTGGAAAAAAAAGTCCAATTTTGCAATAAATTTTTAAAAAATCATAAAACGGGCTAGAATGGATCAATTCGAACATCCGAAGTCGCATTTTCTTTGATTTGTCATATACTTTAGAGAAAAAAATTGTCCGAGACCCATAGATGAAGTGGTTCGACGTCAGGAATTTTTTTTCGACCTCATTTTAACCTGTTTTTGTAGTACGCTAGATCTAGCGACTGAGTGCGCGGATTCTATAGTATCAGAGTAACTCTATCACAAATGGGTGCAGAAAGAATTCATTTGGGTCTCCTTTGGGTTAAAATTGTACGAACATCCTCAGATCCGTCATTGAAGTATTAGAATGACTTCCTTGATGATTTTCTCTTATGTAAACTGGAGCCTTCAGTCAGCAGGGACCAACAGTAGTCAGCTAGCATATTTTTACTATTAAGGGTACCATATCTTTGTTCTAACTCTGCTATATCCTGATGAAATCTTTCCCCATGTTCATCGCTTACTGCTCCAAGATTTTCAGGGAAGAAATCCAAGTGGGAATCCATCATGTGAAGTTTGAGACTCATGTTGACCCCCATAGTTCTGAAATTCGCCAGTATTTCGTCAACCAGAAGTTGATAATTTTGTGACTTTTTATTCCCTAAAAAATTTGTTATGACATCTTTCACAGATTTCCATGTTTTTAGTTCGATTCCTACCAATTTCTGATCGAATATGTAATCAAGCATCAATTTCCTGATGTCAGGACCAATCAATACGCCCTCCTTTAATTTTGCCTCAGTTATGCGCGGGAACTTTTTTTTCAGGTAGAGAAATCCCTCTGCTGTCCTATCCATTGCCTTAATATAGTTTTTCACTAAACCTAATTTGATGTGGAGTGGTGTCAGGAATACTTTCTTAGGATCAGTTAAGGGCTCAGCGATAGCGTTCTTCACACCTGGCACAATGTGCTCTCTTTTGGGCCAATTTTTTTCACGTAGTGCTCAGCTCTCATACGAGAGTCCCATTCGCAAATAAAACACATATACTTCGTATATCCCAACTGTAACCCAAGAACAATGCTAATAATTTTGAAATCACCACATAAATTCCAACCATATTGTTTGTAATTAACTTTCTCAAGGAGATTTTTGACATTTTCATAGTTCTCTTTAGTTTGTGTACCGTAAAAAATGGGAATGGTAGGCCTATCATTTCCATTATGCAGTAAAACACCTTTTAAACTGGTTTTGTTCGAGTCGATAAACGGACGCCATTCCTCGGGAGCGTGCTCACATTGAAACTCGTCAAAAAGACCTTTAATATCAGAGCAGTACACATTTTTGCTCTCCTCACTGAAATATTCTCTGAACTCTGACTCTCGATCTCACAAATATGTGATGCAAACTCCTTCTTCAAGAAGGTTCATTCCTCTCAATCGAGAAGCTAGGAGTTCCGCTTTCCTCTTCGAGAGCTCTAAATCTCTGATCGTATCGTTGAGCCTTTCTTGATTGAAGAGACAAGGTTTGTGAAGCATCTGATCTCTCGTTTCCTGCCCGAATTAGACACTAGAGTATTGAGAACTGGTTGCCTGACTTTCCGCCGACTGCTGCAAATCTTGCATCTCAACATCTTGCGATGAAACTGTAGCAAAATGCTTGGGTATGCCAAGCACGGGTTTTGTTACGGAAGAAACTACTGGATATTTTATCAAATGCTTGCTTTTTGAAGAATGTCCTCTTGCTTGAGTTAAACAGAAGTGACAGTCATAGACACGATCTTTCTGTTCTCGCCACAGTGTGGGCGTTGAAAAATTGAGATGACGTTGAGTCTGTGGTCCTAATCTGAGTGAACAGGTTAAACATATGGTATCAGGAGCCCACGTTTTGTCCAAATTTTCGGGCACGAATCCGAAGTAATTTTCATATGCTTTCTGCAATGTGGTTGTGAATTTGCGTCTCTTTTTTTCAAATGTATACTCGCTACACACATAATAGGAATGATTTGGATCAACGTCACATTTGTATTGGCGAGACATCGTTCCGGCGATTGATCACCAGGGCAGCCTTGAACAATACTGTCACAGTGTCGTTCGGGATCAGTTACTGCGACCAATTTCGTCCACCGTCCGAAAACGCGCCAATTCCACGAAAGTAGTCAATAGATACTTCGACAATATATGTTCGACTTGCTACAGAGAGGCTCCTGACGAGGAATTGTAGAGGAATACTCTATAAGAATAAACGTATTTTTTTTTGGCAGGCCGGGAAGGGGAAATCTTCATAGACACCCACAAGAGTGTGGGTAGTGTCGGATTGACCCAAGAAAACTCGGGCACCTACCGACTAAAACCCCTCCCCGGAGGGCGCCAACCCGAAGTTTATAGTCCCAGAAGAAGGAAGGAAGGAACAGAGAGTAGAGGAAAGATGAAAGATACAGGAGGGCTTGCGAAGAAGCGGGAGCCCTGAAGTGGCCCAAGGTGCCACTCAGGGCTCATACGCACTGAGGCGGACGAGGTGGTGTAAGCACACACATGGGTGCTGGGGCTGAAGACTGGGGGCGGTGGAGTTGTCGTGTGCTCCCGAGATACTAAGATCTCCCTTGCCGTAGGACTGGGGCCGGGAAGTGCGTCTGTCTCCCAGGATCAACTAAGGGTCCTCCTTGCGGTTAAGTGGGGTCGGGGAGTCGTTACTCTCCCAAGATCCGAAGATCTCCCTTGCGGGGAGAATAAACGTAAGATGAAACACTCATATGAGACCAGTGCCCTTCTAACCTAATGCAATGTACAGGAGATCGGTACGCCACCTAGTGGCACGATCCTAGAACTGAGTTTTCTGCTCAGGAAGGACCTAGTAGCATGAGAAAGATCGTGTGGCATCAAAACCGCGCGCTCAGTCGCTAGATCTAGCGTGCTACAAAAACAGGTTTAAATGAGGTCGAAAAAAAATTCCTGACGTCGAACCACTCTATCTATGGGTCTCGGACAATTTTTTCTCCAAAGTATATGGCAAATCAAAGAAAATGCGACCTCGAATGTTCAAATTGGTCCATTCTTGCCCGTTTTATGATTCTTTAAAAATTTAATGCAAAATTGGACTTTTTTCCAAACACTAGGTGGACTAATTAGCTTATATAGCCCCAAGGTTGCATCGTAGGGTTCTGAAACTACCGGGATCGTCTTCAGCGGGTCAAAATACGTAGGAAAACATATTGTGATATACATTTTGACCAATCGGTACTCCCTGGCTAAGTGATCTTCAATTTACAAAATTAGCAAAAAACGTGAAAAACGCTGTTTTTTCTTCAATCCCTTTTTTTTCGATTGAAAAAAAATCCTGACGTATAGGCGCAAATCTGAGGTCGGATTCGGTTTCAGCGTCGAAAAATACACAAGAAAATCATTGTCCGGTTCATGCGACATTTGTGACCCAAAATTTTGTTGCACAGTGCTATTGGCTCTATTTCCAAGTAAGGCTCTTCAAGTGAAACAGCCTCAAAAGGGTATTCATAAGCTCATACTTTTCATGATTTTTTCTCTCAGTTTGTGAATCTTTTACTGGTCTTGCGAGACATCAATCTGAAACATATCGCATCAGAGAACTCTATGAAATTTTTTTAATGTTGATAGATACATTCGTGGGGAATAAGATCCAAGTCAATTGGGTGTTCCACTATAGGCGCGCAACTAGCAATGTTTCACTACTGGCGCTTTTGCCTTAATACCAAGCAGATTCCAGTTTTACTCTCCAAGCTTAGAAGTTCTGTCAGCTATAAATTGACCATAGACTTTGGGTACGGTTGCATGGAAGGTAAACCGTAAACACGAATTGAACCGGTATCCAGTTGCTGGAGAATAGAGAAATGTTTGAAGAAAATTGTTGCTTCGTCACCCCCGAATATGATATCAAACTTCCCAAAAGTGAGTGAGGTTTCCTTAAAATTTCAATCATGAATTTGATTGACATTATAACTGTCATTAGGTTCACGTTTGAAATTTACACAAGTTCCACCCGTTCTTCAGAATTTTGATTCCACAGGTGAGCAGTCAAAGCCACGATTTTTTCAAACATTTCCATATTCCCAAGTGACGGAATACTGGTTCAAGTCGTGTTCATATCTGAAACCTCCTACTCCGAGTCGCGCCCCACCTACGCCGCCGCCAAAACGAACCATCTCCAAACACGTCCCAAAAACAACAATGTGCTCAACGGAAAAATTAGATGTGTGTATATGCACGCGTCAAAAGTACGTGGCATTACATCAAAACATCAATATTACTTAACACGTGATGTGCCTCACGTCTACGACAGTTGTGATGGCAAATCCAAAACTAGCTATTTTTCATCAGTTCTCCTGGAAAATTGAGTAATAAAAAATGATCGGACAAGTTATTTCGGACTCCAAATTTGATGACCTACACGATGTTGTATCGCGAACAGCGCCGGATCTACAGAGTAGGCCTGACGTACCAGTCCCCAACCAAAATGACTCAAAAAGGGGTCTCCGCCATTTTTTCGGTCTTAAATACGTTTGTAAAAATAATTACATTTGAAAAAATCGGTCATGTGACGAGCAATGCTTTCCAGAGAGGTGATTCATGAGATATATCTATTCCATTCACCAGGTAGTCTAATTCTCAGTTGAATTCAATCACTAAGACGTCACCACTCTTGTACAAAAACCTTTTTTTCATCTTCTGTGCGGTGAATGACTTTTCCACACGGTTTTTTTATTTTGTTCTCCGTGAAGCTGATGGAAAAATAGAATTCGATACTCAAATGGGCGGTTTCCGCATTTTTGTGATGATTGCGATCTTTGCCTACGGCTCACTATACTTGTGGGGACTCAAGAGTGCCGGAAAATCCGCTTCACTCGAATTCATGAGCTATCGAGATGAAACAAAATGGATTTTCTTCGTAATTTCCTAAGCTACAAGATGTGCTTACCTGTTTTTTGCTTAAATGCGAAAGGGTGGAGGGGGGAGGAGTTGAATGGAAAAAAAATATTAACACGGATTTTACCGAAAAATGAACTTGGGGTGTCCGGGGCATGAGTCCTACTGCCACCTGGGAAACACTTGATAGACATTCTTTGTGCGCATACCTAGAGTTTCAGCCCAACCCCGGGTCCGGGAACAAGTGCTGGGATCTCTGAGGATGAATTTTTGTCATAATGGAGTGCCAAAATGTAGGAATTTCACCAAAATCACGGTTTTGAGGTAGTTTGCGGTTCTGCTGCCATGTTGAGAATACTTGTGGTGTATTACGTCATTGACTAACAAGATTTTAAGCTCAATCCCACGTCTAGGAATTGGTGCTGACAGCTTTGAGATCTATTATTAGCTCGAACTGTCCCTTGGGCACTGCCAACATCGCTATATGACAGTTTCTAGGTAGGATTTTGATATGCTGCCAAGTCGGAAACGGTTAAGTCATATTCTGGATATGGTTAACAGAAGTTCAAGCCCAACCCCGATGCAAGGAATTGGTGCCAGAAATTCCTAGATCGATTTTATGAAAAAATTGACCCTATTTCGGTACGAATCTGATTGAAGATGATTCATTTTTGACGAGATTTTGACTTGCTGCCGAATTTGCGAAGATTCTATCACATTTCGATTTGGATGAACGAATTTTCTAACTCAATCCCGAGTCTTGGAATACGTGCTGGGATCCTGGACACCAACTTTTGTTCATAATCGAAGGCCGAACTGTGAGAATTTCACCAAAATCACGGTTTCGAGGTAGTTTGCGGTTCTGCTGCCATGTTGAGAATACTTGTGGTGTATTACGTCATTGACTAACAAGATTTTAAGCTCAATCCCACGTCTAGGAATTGGTGCTGACAGCTTTGAGATCTATGATTAGCTCGTACTGTCCCTTGGGCACTGCCAACATCGCTAAATGACAGTTTCTACGTAGGATTTTGATATGCTGCCAAGTCGGAAACAGTTTCGTCATATTCTGGAAATTGTTAGCAGAAGTTCGAGCCCAACCCCGTCGCAAGGAATTGGTGCCAGGAATTTCTAGATCAAGTTTAGGCGAGAATTGACACGGGTTCGGTCGAATTTTGATTGAAAATGCCTGATTCTAGATAAGAATTCCATATGCTGCCAACTTGCAAACTATTCTATGACCTTCTAGAAACAGTGAGCTCCATTTTAACCTGAATCTTGATTCTGGGGATCGGTGCCAAGAAATCTAAGATTCATTCTAAGCGGAAATTTACACGAGTTCGGTTGAAATTCTTTTGGAAATGTCCGGTTCCAGATGAGAATTCGATATGCTGCCAACTTAAAAACTATGACATGACATCCTGGGATGAGTAAACTACATTTTGAGCTAAATTCCGATCCTGGATATCGTTACCAGGGGATCGCGCATGCACTCCATGGAAAATTTGACGCGACTTTGATTGAAAAATTATTGGAGATGCTGGATTCTAAATGAGATTCCGATATGCTGCCAACTTAGGAACTATTTCATAACATTCTGGGATGAGTGAGCTATATTTTGAACTGTATCTCCATCCCGAAGTCTGGTGCCAAGAAATCTGAGACGCGAATCATGCAAAATTTGACACGATCTCGATTCAAACATGATTGGAAATGGTGAATTCCCGATGAGATTTCAACATGCTGCCAACTTAGAAACTATTTCATAACATTCTGGGATAAGTGAGCAACATTTTGGAGTGAATCCCGATTCCGGAATCGGGTGCCAAGGGATCTGAGACGCGATTTGTGCAAAATTTGACACGATTTTGATTTAAATATGATTGTAAATGGTGGATTCCAGATGAGATTCCGATATGCTGCCAACTTAGAAACTACTTCATAACATTCTGGGATGAGTGAGCTATATTTTGAACTGTATCTCCATCCCGGAGTCTGGTGCCAAGAAATCTGAGACGCGATTCATGCAAAATTTGACACGATTTCGATTCAAACATGATCAAGAATGGTGGATTCTAGATGAGATTCCGATATGCTGCCAACTGAAAAACTATCCCAGAACATTCTGGGATGAGTGAGCTACATTTTAAACTGAATCTCTATCACGGAATCTCGTGCCAAGGAATTTAAGACGCAATTCATGCCAAAATTTGACACGATTTCGATTCAAATATGATTGAAAATGGTGGATTCTCGATGAGATTCCAATATGCTGCCAACTTAGGAACTATTTCATAACATTCTGGGATGAGTGAGCAACATTTTGAAGTGAATCCCGATTGCGGAATCGGGTGCCAAGAAATCTGAGACGCGATTCGTGCAAAAATTGACACGATTTCGATTTAATTTTGATTGTAAATTGTGGATTCTAGATGAGATTTTGATATGCTGCCAACTTACAAATTATTCCATAACATTCTGAGATGAGTGAGCTACATCTTGAACTATCTCCCGATTCCGGAATCGGGTGCCAAGAAATCTGAGCAGCGATTCTTCCAAAGTTTGACGCGACTTCGATGAAAAATTTTTCGAAAATGCTGGATGCTAGACGAGTATCCGATATGCTGCCAAATTAGAAACCATTCCGTAACATTCTTGGATGAGTGAGCTACATTTTGAACTGAATCTCTATCACGGAATCTGGTGCCAAGAAATTTGAGACGCGATTTATGCCAAAATTTGACACGATTTCGATTTAAATATGATTGAAAATGGTGGATTCTAGATGAGATTTTGATATGCTGCCAACTTAGAAACTATTCCATAACATTCTGGGATGAGTGAGCTATATTTTGAACTGAATCCCGATTCCGGAATCGGGTGCCAAGAAATCTGAGACGCGATTCATGCAAAATTTGATGCGACTTCGATTCAAAAATTATTGAAAATGACGGATTCTAGATGAGATCCCGATATGCTGCCAACTTAGAAACTATTCCATAACATTCTTGGATGAGTGAGTTACATTTTGAACTAAATCTCTATCACGGAATCTAGTGCCAAGGAATTTAAGACGCGGTTCATGCCAAAATTTCACACGATTTCGATCCAAATATCATTGAAAATGGTGGATTCTAGATGAGATTTTGATATGCTGCCGACTTAGAAACTGTTCCATAACATTCTGGGATGAGTGAGCAACATTTTGGAGTGAGTCCCGATTCCGGAATCGGGTGCCAAGAAATCTGAGACGCGCTTCATGCAAAATTTGACGCGACTTCGATTAAAATTGATTGAAAATGCCGGATTCTAGATGAGTTTCCGATATGCTGCCAACTTAGAAACTATTCCATTTCATGCTGTGATGAGTGAGCGATATTTTGGACCGGGTCTCCATCCCGGAATCTGGTGCCAAGAAATATAAGACGCGATTCAT
This sequence comes from Eretmocerus hayati, assembly GCA_029851415.1. Classification (NCBI taxonomy): domain Eukaryota; kingdom Metazoa; phylum Arthropoda; class Insecta; order Hymenoptera; family Aphelinidae; genus Eretmocerus; species Eretmocerus hayati. The sequence goes on from CM056741.1 coordinate 157,375,119, forward strand.
GCAAAATTTGACACGACTTCGATTTAAAGATTATTGAAAATGCTAGATTTTGGATGAGATTCCGATATACTGTCAACTTAGGAACTATTCCATTTAATATTGTGATGAGTGAGCAATATTTTGAACTGAATGTCGATTATGGGGATAGGGCTGAAAATTATCACATGTATATTATGAGAAAATTTAGATAAGCTCAGTCCAAATCCGGTTGGAAATGCTTGATCCATGATCGATATGCTGCCCAAACTATCATATGACATTCTGTGCGGGGTGAGCTACATTTTCAGCTGAAATCCCATATGGAAATTGGTGCCAGATAATCCCGGATTTATCCTTCTTGATGAATGACATAATATCAGTTAAGATATGATCGAGATTGTTCCGCTCTAGATGGGAATCAGGTATGCTGACAACTTGGAAACCATCTCACGACAACCTGGGACAAGTGAGCCCAATTCGGAGCCTAATCTCGATCCTCGGAATCCGTGCAAAAAAATTTAAAACCAATCTTTAGCGAAAAATCACATGAGATCCGTTCGAATCTGATCGAAAATGTTACTGTTAGATTTGTGTTCTATTCGCTGCAAACTAAAAAATAGTCCGTTCAGTCTCTCTGATGAATGAACAAGATCAGAATTATGAGGGAACATGCATATTTCACAGCTCGGGTTCCTCCTTATTCCCAGTTTCACTTTGATAAATCCCAGTCCACGAACAGTTATGTACAAAAGAGATGAGATGCGCCAAGAATGAAGTACTATGTTACAAATGGATGACTATCGTCCGATTTTCTATCCTTCGATTCCTAATAGTACTTCATTCTTGGCGCATCTCATCTCTTTTATACATAACTATTCACGGACTGGGATATTTTAAAGTGAAACTGGGAATAAGGAGGAACCCGAGTTGTGGAATATACATGTTCCCTCATAATTTCGATCTCTTTTATTCATCAGAGAGACTGAACGGACTATTTTCCAGTTTGCAGCGAATAGAACACAAATCTAACAGTAACATTTTCGATCAGATTTGAACGGATCTCATGTGATTTTTCGCTAAAAATTGGTTTTAAATTTCTTTGCACGGATTCCGAGGATCAAGATTAGGCTCCGAATTGGGCTAACTTGTCCCAGGTTGTCATGAGATGGTTTCCAAGTTGTCCGCATACCTGATTTCCATCCAGAGAGGAACAATCTCGATCATGTCCTAACTGATATCATCTCATTCATCAAGAAGAATGAATCCGGGATTATCTGGCACCAATTTCCGAATGGGATTTCAGCTAAAAATGTAGCTCACCCCACACAGAATGTCATATGATAGTTTGGGCAGCATATCGATCTTGGATCAAGCGTTTCCAACCGGATTTGGACTGAGCTTATCTAAATTTTCTCATAATATACATGTGATAATTTTCAGCCCTATCCCCATAATCGACATTCAGTTCAAAATATTGCTCACTCATAACAATATGAAATGGAATAGTTCCTAAGTTGACAGTATATCGAAATTTCATCCAAAATCTAGCATTTTCAATAATCCTTAAATCGAAGTCGTGTCAAATTTTGCATGAATCGCGTCTTAAATTTCTTGGCACCAGATTCCGGGATGGAGACCCGGTCCAAAATATCGCTCACTCATCCCAGCATGAAATGAAATAGTTTCTAAGTTGGCAGCATATCGGAATCTCATCTAGAATCCGGCATTTTCAATCAATTTTAATCGAAGTCGCGTCAAATTTTGCATGAGGCGCGTCTCAGATTCCTTGACACCCGATCCGGAATCGGGATTCAGTTCAAAATGTAGCTCACTCATCCCAAAATGTTATGGAATAGTTTTTAAGTTGGCAGCATATCGGAATCTCATCTAGAATCCACCATTTACAATCATATTTAAATCGAAATCGTGTCAAATTTTGCACAAATCGCGTCTCAGATCCCTTGGCACCCGATTCCGGAATCGGGATTCACTTCAAAATGTTGCTCACTTATCCCAGAATGTTATGAAATAGTTTCTAAGTTGGCAGCATGTTGAAATCTCATCGGGAATTCACCATTTTCAATCATATTTGAATCGGAATCGTGTCAAATTTTAGCATGAATCGCGTTTAAATTTCTTGGCACCAGATCCCGTGATAGAGATTCAGTTCCAAATGTAGCTAACTCATCCCAGAAAGTTCTGGAATAGTTTTTTAAGTTGGCAGCATATCGGAATCTCATCTAGAATCCACCATTCTTGATCATGTTTGAATCGAGATCGTGTCAAATTTTGCATGATTCGCGTCTCAGATTTCTTGGCACCAGACTTCGGGATGGAGATACAGTTCAAAATATAGCTCACTCATCCCAGAATGTTATGGAATAGTTCCTCAGTTGGCAGCATATCGGAATCTCATTTAGAATCCAGCATTTTCAATAATATTTCAATCAAAGACGCGTCAAATTTTGCATGGAGTGCATGCGCGAGCCCCTGGCACCGATATCCAGGATCGGAATTTAGCTCAAAATGTAGTTTACTCATCCCAGGATGTCATGTCATAGTTTTTAAGTTGGCAGCATATCGAATCCTCATCTGGAATCGGGCATTCCCAATCGAATTTCGACCGAACTCGTGTAAATTTCCGCTTAGAATGAATCTCAGATTTCTTGGCAACGATCCCCAGAATCGAGATTCAGCTTGAAATGGAGCTGACTCATTTCAGAAGGTCATAAAATAGTTTGCAAGTTGGCAGCATATGGAATTCTTATCTAGAATCAGTCATTTTTAATCGAATTTCGACCGAACCCGTGTCAATTCTTGCATAAACTTTATCTAGAAATTTCTGGCACCAATTCCTTGCATCGAGGTTGGGCTCGAACTTCTGCTAACAATTTCCAGAATATGACGAAACTGTTTCCGACTTGGCAGCATATCAAAATCCTACCTAGGAACTGTCATATAGCGATGTTGGCAGTGCCAAAGGGACAGTTCGAGCTAATCATAGATCTCAAAGCTGTCAGCACCAATTCCTAGACGTGGGATTGAGCTTAAAATCTTGTTAGTCAATGACGTATTACACCACAAGTATTTTCAACATGGCAGCGGAACCGCAAACTACCTCAAAACCGTGATTTTGGTGAAATTCTCACAGTTTGGCATTCGATTATGAACAAAAGTTGGTGTCCAGGATCCCAGCACGTATTCCATGACTCGGGGTTGAGTTAGAAAATTTGTTCATCCAAATCAAGATGTGATAGAATTTTCGCAAACTTGGCAGCAAGTCAAAATCTCGTCAAAAATGAACCATCTTGGATCAGATTTGAACTGAATTAGGGTCAATTTTTGCATAAAACCGATCCAGAAATTTGTGGCACCAATTCCTTGCATCGGAGTTGGGCTTGAACTTCTGTTAACCTTATCCAGAATATGACTACTTTGTTCCCGACTTGGCAGCATATCAAAATCCTACCTAGAAACTGCCATATAGCGATGTTGGCAGTGCTCAAAGGACAGTTCGAGCTAATAGTAGATCTCAAAGCTGTCAGCACCAATCTCGAGACGTGGGATTCGGCTTAAAATCTTGTTAGTCAATGACGTAATACACCACAAGTATTCTCAACATGGCAGCAGAACCGCAAACTACCTCGAAACCGTGATTTTGGTGAAATTCTCACAGTTTGGCATTCGATTATGAACAAAAGTTGGTGTCCAGGATCCCAGCACGTATTCCAAGACTCGGCATTGAGTTAGAAAATTCGTTCATCCCAATCGAAATGTGATAGAATCTTCGCAAATTCGGCAGCAAGTCAAAATCTCGTCAAAAATGAATCATCTTCAATCAGATTCGTACCGAAATAGGGTCAATTTTTTCATAAAATCGATCTAGAAATTTCTGGCACCAATTCCTTGCATCGGGGTTGGGCTTGAACTTCTGTTAACCATATCCAGAATATGACTTAACCGTTTCCGACTTGGCAGCATATCAAAATCCTACCTAGAAACTGTCATATAGCGATGTTGGCAGTGCCCAAGGGACAGTTCGAGCTAATAATAGATCTCAAAGCTGTCAGCACCAATTCCTAGACGTGGGATTGAGCTTGAAATCTTGTTAGTCAATGACGTAATACACCACAAGTATTCTCAACATGGCAGCAGAACCGCAAACTACCTCAAAACCGTGATTTTGGTGAAATTCCTACATTTTGGCACTCCATTATGACGAAAATTCATCCTCAGAGATCCCAGCACTTGTTCCCGGACCCGGGGTTGGGCTGAAACTCTAGGTATGCGCGCAAAGAATGTCTATCAAGTGTTTCCCAGGTGGCAGTAGGACTCATGCCCCGGACACCCCAAGTTTATTTTTCTGTAAAATCCGTGTTAATATTTTTTTTTTCCATTCAACTCCTCCCCCCTCCACCCTTTCGCATCTAAGTAAAAAACAGGTAGGCACATCTTGTAACTTAGGAAATTACGAAGAAAATCCATTTTGTTTCATCTCGATAGCTCATGAATTCGAGTGAAGCGGATTTTCCGGCACTCTTGAGTCCCCACTAGTATAGTGCGGCTTGGGCCGGAGAATAGCACTCATTGTGCAGAAACCAATATTCCTGCCTTGATAATCGAAATATACTATTTTGTAAGCGGCTAGTGAGTCTATACACGTGGTTGAATGAGTTATAAGAATAATCCAAAAATCGTATTTGCTGATACTAACATCTTTGATTCATCCATAAAGATTTGGTTATGCTTTCTAATAATGAAAACATCTCTCCCCTTACAAGGGCCCCCACCATTCTGTGCCTACAGCCCTCCTTTCCCTATGCTCAATCTGGTGCTGATTGCCAAGTTATTTTTCTTGGATATTTCGAAAAAATGTTTCCTATTCGCATCGAATCCTTCATTTCCTCAAAATGTTCATTTCATCATCCGAGGCAAAAAGTCGAACCATGTAAGAATCAATTCCGATCCAATTTGTACCTCGCAAAGAAAAAAATGCCAAGAGGTGTCCACCATTCACTTGGTCATGCGATATAATGCACAGTCTGAGCATCAGATTTGCTGGTTACTAATATAGAAGAATCTCTGAAATATGTATATCCGTGTCCTGTACTATTTCAAGCAAGGTAAGTGTGCCGAACATGTCCCCTCTCCTAAGCCGTTATTCCAATAGTTTTGGTTTACTTGATTGTTTCAAACCGCCTTTCCGCTTATTTTAAAGTTCGCTTCAAGACCTTTAGAATGAGCTGAAGCGGGTTCAATTTCGACCAACCATAGCAGAGCTATCTCAATTTTCCCAAAAAGTAATTTTTCACGAGTTCGTCAGAGGGGGTATCTAACGCGCTCCTCGTTTTCATCTCCATGTAACTACTAGGACTGAGATTCCTGCGGATTCGGATATCCCGGATATTTTGAGAGTAAAACGAATTCGAAATACCCATGGTCTGAAATCAATTTTCCCAAACCCGGATTCTAGGATCCGCGGATCGCAACATCCGGTTAGATACAGAGCCGGAAAAATTCGTTCCAAACCATAAGTATCTTGAATCCACCTTAGACTTCAAAGATCAGGGGTAGATCCTGATCTGCAAGAGTCCCAGCCCTAATAGCCACCTACAGAGCTTTTTCATCGGCGCTATTCACTATTTTCGGTCTATTTTGACGCGAAGAATATATTCTGAGTGGCGAGGAAGGTTATACTGCACATTATTTCGAGAGAACAGTGTGGGGTTGTGTAAAGGATAACCTGTTTTGCTCATAAAATTCCTTCAAATACCAGTTTCGTGACTCTGGGAAAAGAATTTTGGAGATCTTGAAAGCGGCAATGAAATGCGATCAAGTACGTTGAGATTGGTAGAACCAAAAGACCCCGCCATAAATGATGGGAATTTGGCTTTCAGCGAATTAGACTATATCGGTAATCAATTGATAAAGCTCGAAGAGCTGAACAACGGTCTCTATGACCGTTAAGTCCGGAAAATTCTTGTTCTCGAGTGATTTGGTCACAAAGCCGCCGATTTTACCGAGATAAAATGGGTTTATGGCACCAATCAAACAATAACTACCTACGTTCGAATTCACTAGGCTCGTTCGGTATCTTACGGCTGAGTTGAAGCTGGTGCAATAAGAATCTTTGCATCGCACGCGAGTCAGTAATCCTCTCAAGAGAATGAGAGAATACCGGATTTTTCAAGAGAATAACAGAAATAGAAAAAATAACACCGTGTGACGTCAACATGTGACTTGACTTCTGAAAACGATGTCCAGCCATTTTTGAGTTATTTCATGTTCCGCCAGGTCGCTTCTAGTTTGAGAAAAGAGAATTCGGTGCCTCGCGAGTTTTTATCAGAGTGACCGATCTTTTATTTCTGATATATTCCCGCTAGAACAAATATCTTCTCACAAATCAATAAACATCATCTCAAATATCCGTACAAGCCTCAATCTGTAAACCCGAAAAGATTCAAAAAAATTCTCTATCGTGACCTTTGCCGATATAAAGTTGGGCCTCATTCGATTTCCTCATATGCTCGAGCCAGGTGTGATATGATGCAAAATCCGATCGCCATTCAAAAATCAAAACAAAATTTTTTTTCATGATTTTCAATTATAAACACTTCGAAGAAAAAGATACAATGATTCGTTTTAGGGTTGCCCTGACAGAGTAGACGTATTTTTCAATCTTCCAGCGGAAGCATGCTATGTTCGACGCACTCTGGCGTAGAGGCGTGAGCTCGTAATATTGTATGTATCTCGTTGATGTAAAATACATTATACGCATTTGCCTTGATGATCTAACTACATCCCTCTCTTTGAAATATTGAGATCCTTCTCAGAGTTTCGATTTCGTAAACATTGGAAATATCCCGCGAGAGCGACAGCAGTGGAAGATTTCCTTGAGAGAATTATTGTATTGCCGGTAATGCAAAGATTCTTGCTGCATCAGTCTCACGCACTATGCCGGGAAATATCGAACAAGCCGAGCAAATTCAAACGTATTTTATTGTTTGATCGATGGCATAACCTTATTTTAGATCGGTACAATCAGCGACTTTGCGACCAAATCTCTCGAGAACAAGAATTTCTCGGGCTCAACGGTAATAGAGACTGTTGTTCAGCTCTTCGAGCTCTATCGATTGATTGCCGATTCACAAGGGGAGCCCACGAAGTGCGGGTCACCAAAGCTCAGCAGACTTTTTTCACAGTCTTGTACCACCTAGAATATGAAAAATCCAGAGTAACTCCGTCAAATGGGCCCTCTGTCCGAAGTTACAGCCTATGACACTAGCATTGCCCATATGGGCCCATGTAAAGAAGTGATATAAGGTACGTGTACCCAACTTGCCTCTGTACCCAACTTGCCCCCATATGCCGATCTCAGAAATGGGCACTAGTGGGCCTACCTGCATATTCTTTTTACGTTTGTCGTGTTCAAATATGAAAAAATACGTAGTTCTCATCGACCCCGGATCATTTCTGCGTTTTCCACAAAATATAAAGTGAGTTTTCCATTTTTCGTGTTTGCACGGCTAAGAAATCACCGAGGAAATCGCGTTCACTAAAACCATTGCCAATTTATTTTTATTCGACCAATCTTGACGTACTTTAGCGCATTCGATTCCTTGTCTCAAGACCTTCAAAATCCGCTCTTTAGGGTTGCAGAACTCTGATCTGGAGCGATTTTATGTACAAAACACGAAGATGGTTTGAGAATCAAGAATCCCGACATCGGAGTGTACCCAACATGCCCCCACATGGTTATCTCGGGAAGGCGTGGAGTATGGCTTTTTTTGGTCTTTCCTGCTAATTTTCTGCAATTCTTTATTTGCGACGTTTCGGCCGTTAGAATACGGCCCTCTTCAGGCTAAAATTCTTGTCACATAAGATCAATCAGACTAGAGTTTTTTTAAAAGAGAATCGTGATATTCTTGTCACGAAGGCCGACAAGGGGAATGTAACTGTAGTCATTTCAAGTGAACAATATATTAGTAAAGTTGAACAAAATCTAGGTGACACGACATTTTATGAAAAAGTGGCGAAGTCTCCACTTCATAAGCTTCAATCCACTGTTACAGAATTGATAGATGATTGGATCTCTAAAGGGTTGGTTGATTCGGTCCCATGTTTCAAGTATCTTAAACGTGATGTATCCAACACTAATATTCCGAGAGCATATGGTTTGGTCAAAGTCCACAAAGAAGGTTTCCCAGTTAGGATTGTCGTTCCAACGAGAGATAGCCCATCCTACCAAGTAGACAAATGCTTGTCAATCCATTTGAACAAGCACATTCCACCTCCAAAATCCCGAGTTAAGAACAGCGTAGAGATGAGAAAGATGGTGGAAGAACTGGAGATCCCGGAAGACTTTGAGTTGATTTCTCTGGATGTGATTAGCTTGTTTACCAATCTCGATCATAATCTTATATTAGAAGCGTTGAGTAAGAAATGGAAATATCTAAAGAACAGCATTGGCAGATGTATGTCTAAGAGAGAATTTCTTGAGGGTGTGAAAGTTCTTCTGAGTTCCACGTATCTACAATTCAACGGAAAATATTACAGACAAAAAATAGGGTCACCCATGGGTGGATGCTGTAGTCCAATTTTTGCAGAGATAACATTGGAACTGTTAGAATCACACGCTCTCAACACTCTTAGAAGTAGCATTTTGCTTTACAGGAGATACGTGGATGACTGCTTTTTAGTTATTCATAAAAACATGACTGCACAGTGTTTAACAACCTTTAATAGCTATAACCATCACCTACAATTTACAATAGAAAGAGAAATTAATAACAGTATTAGCTTTCTAGATCTAAAAATCATTCGTAGGCCTAATCAGGTTTGCTTAACAGACTGGTATAGGAAACCAACTGCTTCTGGAAGGTACATCAATTTTTATTCTCATCATCCTATGTCACAAAAAATTGCAATTATTTATAATTTGGTGGATAAAGCCACTAACCTTTCTCACCAATCATTTTTATCAAAAAATCTGGCGGTCATCCAAGAATATCTTGCAGCAAATGACTTCCCAGCAAAATTTATAAGAAAATATATAAACAAAAGGATTCATTTTTCCCAGGAACGATCAAAAAACAATTTGTCCAAAAAATCTGTGACAAAAATGCCAAAGCTGGTTCTGCCATTTGTCAAAGGCCTCACACCTATTCTTAATAAATCCGTACAAAAATCTTCTATTCTACCAATCAATAGTAATTATAATAATTTTTCAAGCTTCATAAAACTGGGTAAAGACAAATTAAAAAAATCTCAACGCAGTAATATAGTATACAAAATAGACTGTGCTGAATGTGATCACACGTACATAGGTACAAGTAAACGAAAACTCCATAAGAGGGTAAGAGAACATCAACGAGATGTGAAGAAAAAATCAGAGAGATCGGCATTAGCCCTGCATGTAAAGGATTCAAATCATCAAATCAATTTTAGCGGTACTCAAATAATAGATACGGAAAGTAGATATCATAAAAGGCTATTCTCAGAGATGATCAATATTTACTTTCACCCACACACTCTTAATAGAAAAGAGGATATTAACGGTCTGAAGAATATTTACAAATTTACGATTGATCAGTTTAAATTCTCATTGTCAAGAAAAAACCCACCCGATCGAGGACGGTAAAACAGTTCCCTGTTCAATTGGTTATACATTCTGTGAATTCTCTACTTCTCATTACTCGACAGTCTGCTTGGAGGATCGATCGGATTAAGAACATGCCGATCGGGGAAAATAACATCTTCCCCAAGATCCCACAGATCAGAAAAATAACAGGAAAACTCTTTCTTCGTAAGTGTCACTAGTTTGTAATATTCTGTTTAGTAGGCGTCTTGATTTATATAGATTGTGCTTCTCATTACTATCTAAGCTACAAAATTCACACTGTTTCTCGATGCAGGTTTGGAAAATTGTTATGTATTGCACCTGTTGTACTGTGAAAAGTCACGTATTCCGACGATCCCATTTGACGATGGAGAAATTGAAAAAAATGTGATAATGTGACCTTAGTGATGAAATTATTAGGTAAAAAATGTATTTTGACTGTGTTTTAAAATTGCCTGAGATGTCATGTTGTTTGTCAATTGTACGCAAGAATTTTATTGTTATTTTAGCCTGAAGAGGGCCGTATTCTAACGGCCGAAACGTCGCAAATAAAGAATTGCAGAAAATTAGCAGGAAAGACCAATAAATTCATGGAAATCTTATTCGAAGTATCCTGCAATAGATTCAGTATATTTATAATTATGGCTTTTTTTACCGCTCAGAACGTGTTCACCGCATCAAAATAGGTCGGAAACAGTGTTTTGGGCCAGCTAAAAGCTACTAATGTCGCTGCACGGTGATGGAAACGGATCAAAGCGATTTTATGCACTTTAACGCCGATTTACATTGTTTCAAATGATGGGGGCAAGTTGGGTACACACTTTTGTAAACTCTCAAAAATCACTTTTTTGGAGAATTCAAACAGCTCGGCTCCAGTTCATTCAAATTAGACGTATCTTAGCTTATTTTGAAGGTCTTGCGACAAGCTTCAAAATGAGTTAAGGTACGTTGGAAAATATTGAGATTAGCCAGAATTATTAAGAAAATAGCTTAATGGGGGCAAGTTGGGTACACTGACCTTATATAGATATACTGACAATGCTAACATTTGTACTTGTAGCTCTGAACAGGGAGCCCATTTGACGGAGTTACTCTGGGTTCTTCATATTCTAGGTGGTACGAGACTGTGAAAAAAGTTTGGTGAGATTTGGTGACCCGCACTTCGTGGGTCCCCCTTGTCAGTCCTATTCGCTGGAAGCCAAAATCCTATCATTCATGGCGGGGTCCTTCCTGATCCGGGGTTTATTAGTAAACGGTATTTCCTCAGCAATTTTTTGAGCTGTGGACAACATGATGAACTTCCTCTACTGTACAACAGAGAGCATGTTGAGTACACTCACCTCATTGTATTGATCATTTTACCAGACATAATAGTTACCTCGGTGGTGGCCAAATGCAAATCGATTCCCTCTAATGAATCTCTTCTCTCGTAAAAAGTGCGATTGGTTAAACGTATCAACCTTCCAGTGGTACGAGTCCACTTAAATAGATCACCGAATTTTGTTTCATTTTTGTGCAATGAGTACCATTCTCGTATGATTGGATCCCCTTGACACTTCACATACATTTGAGAATCAAAAGTGAGATGGAATGGATTTCCTATGGGGCTTTTGCAAAGTTCCAACATATTTTTTGAAAATAGTACTAAGGTCTTGTAAGTCCTTATTCGTTCTAGTTTCTTTGTCACTTCTCCAAATGATGCGAAATCTTGCATGGAGGTGATTAAAACAACAAAGATGGGTCGATCCTTTCTTTCTCGGCAATTGCAAGTGATGTTCTCAATGTCTTTTATCTTTGCCATCGTCGAATAAACATTTTTTTCGGAAAAGTTTTTCATCAATGGTATGATGGAATGCTTTAGTTGGAAGTCTGAAATGAGAAAAAATTGTTATTGATTAAATATTACAAATCTTTCTCCAAAGGAGTTTCGGAGGTAGAATGGATGTGAAACAGAGGTACCTGTAAGATTTTCACCTCGAGCAATGAATATATGAGGTGCTCTGTATTCATCGTGATATTCTGATATCAATTTCACTAAGTCAAAGTAAACGTCATTCTGAGAAGAAACCGAATCGACACTCATGATGATTGCAATTGCCAAGAAGAACATAATAAATTTGGAAAAGTTTGAAAAGACTCCGTGGTTCAGTATCTCAATAGCGACTAACAAGGCTTGTTTTTTTATTCAACACTGATTCGTTTTGGTGAGGATCCCCGAACCATTTAATGCGTATACATAAAAATGACCATTGAGTGGTTTGACGTAGCAATACATGAGCAATAACGATAGTGTCATTTTCCGGAACCCAAAATTTAGTGACGCTGCAAAATCACGCATCTAATACTAGGTTGATCGTGATCACGACCATGTCTCGGCTCAACGAAATTATCGGTTCCGAGAAACATAAACTTGGCAACCATCCCTTCTTCCCAACAATTATACGATCGATAAAAGTTACGCACCCTAATCGTTACAAACCGGTTGCGAGGCCTTGCTTTTTCGAACGTTTTCGTATTGAATCTAAATAGGCCGGGAAGGGGGGGGGGGAGGTGAGTGACACACAAAGTAAAAGACATATTATGAGGTCATCTCGTACATTGTATATGCCGAGGTATATGCATAGATACACGGCCCTTTCTTACATAATGCGCAAGTTGATGAGTGTTTGTCAGGAAAAATCTATAACGACTGATATGTGCGGATCAGTTCAGGTTACTAAGAAAGGCATCGAGTTATCATCACATTGCTATTCCTGGTAGCCGATGTACTCCGAGCCATTCCCTCAGTATCAAATAGAATGAAAATTTAATGAATTAGTGTAAAATCATCTGGATGATCGAGTTGCAACTTTTGGGAAAAACTTATATGAATACATGGCACTACTTCAACTAGAGTTCCGTGGTCATGATTTGCTTGAAATTGATAGCTAGTACCTCCAGGTTTCTCAGCAAACATTCTATCGGTAAAACGTGCATAGATCTCGGTGAGGATTCACAAAACCACGAATCGTTCTAAGCTTCTCCTGCATTACGAGTATCATTTGATTGGACATGACCTCTTGCCGAAAGATGAGCATGCAGTACTAAACTGACACAGTAATATCAATGAGAGACTATTTTTTGGGCTTAAAATAAATTTCCCAACATCGCATCGAAGTAAAAAATGGGAGGCATGCATCCTAGCTCTAGATTGGGAATTCCATCGAAATCAGCTCGCAAGCGGCTGTACCACGAGCTAAAAGAAGTAAAAACCGTTTCTAGAGCTCATTTTAAGGGGTTTATACCATCTTCTCCGCAACATCCAGCCCACCAGCACATACGACATGACCTACAAAAATTCAACACCGCACTTACTGTCTATCTTTGTGGTTCTAAATAACTTCCCCGGTGACTTATCGTGCTAGAAAAGATATACCGTAGAAAGGGGTAACTTTGCCACAGGTGGGGTAACTTTGCCACACCGCCGGGAAAAGATTTCAGAGGCTGCTGTGGGTAAGGTAGGGAATCTGATTGCTCTAGTAACAATTTCCTCCAGTAGGGGCATGCGTAAGCTATGTTTTGCGCCCGCGGAAGGCGGCTCTTGATGCCTCAGAGTTGTTTATAACCTATTTTTGTAACGCAGTGTGAGACAAGCAAAAAATCTACTCCCAAAAAATTGACCCAGTACGAGCTCTTGTCGTCGAATGACAGGCAAATGCTGCATATTCTCATTGACTTAAACCATTTGCTTGATGATTCAGTTGTTATAAAGCACTATTTTTCCACGGTACAAATTTTACGTCGAGAAAAAGAAAAAAAAGCTGTTTTTTGGCTATGGTGGGGTAACTTTGCCACACTTTCCTACTGCAGCTTAAGGGCATGTGAAAGCCGACTTTTACCGACCGAGCGGACCGTGCCAAGAGTAAGGGAGGTTGGGTTAGATATCCTATTTGTATCATCCGATCATGAGGAAGGGGCGGAGGGGACATTCGACATTCAACCATCATATCAGTCGCAATACGACCTGATGTATATAATAGCTGTATCTCTATGCTCGGATCCATGCTTCTTGGTGCATACATGGACTCATGACTGAATAGATCTGCAAGGTATACTGATGATGGAGATTACTGATGCGAAAAATAAAGATTTCATTCATTCACATTTTGTATATACTTTCAAGTATATTTTCTATGTGACATCTAGTGATAATTCTGCTGGGGCTCACATTTTGTATATACTTGCATTCAAGTATATTTTTTATGTGACATCTAGTGATAATTCTGCTGGGGCTCACATTTTGTATATAATTGCATTCAAGTATATTTTTTATGTGACATCTAGTGATAATTCTGCTGAGGCTCACATTTTGTATATACTTGCATTCAAGTATATTTTTTATGTGACATCTAGTGATAATTCTGCTGGGGCTCACATTTTGTATATAATTGCATTCAAGTATATTTTTTATGTGACATCTAGTGATAATTCTGCTGGGGCTCACATTTTGTATATACTTGCATTCAAGTATACTTTTTATGTGACTCCTAGTGATACTTTTGCTGGGGCTCACATTTTGTATATACTTGCATTCAAGTATATTTTTATGTGGCATTTTTGTTGAAATATCACTTTCACTCTTGAAAATACATTTTTGTACTATGTGTGTGTACACATTTTTGTACTATGTGTATTCATTTTGAGTGAAGTGATTCTTGCAGGAATATTTACCTCGGTAACTTTTTCTCCAAGCAATCACTCGTATGCACATCTCTACTCATCCTTGAGCTATTCTGTCAGTTCAAAAAGAGAAAACCTGTTCAAATCTGTTTTGATTCTGACACCTAGGTGCCTCTCGTTGGCCAAAGTGATGTATTCATGTTACCGCTGTACGTACCTAAAAGAATTCATGATGTTAGTATTACTACTCATGTTTTAGAATACATTGAGATTGTACACTCAAATTTGACTCTATTTGAGACTCAAAATAATTCCAGAATTTCATGTGGAGCAACTCGACGAAGACAACTTGTTCCAAAAACTTTGGGATACAAAGTTAATTATTTACTAATAAACAATTAGAAATCAGTAAATACAGATAGAAGCTATGAAGATATTATTGGAGTACATACATTCATGACATTCCTTGGAATGAAGATGAAATCACACCGCTGGAATACAAATATCTCAATAAACATAATTAGGAGCTCGTGGCATACCCAAGATCAGCTTTCGCTCTCAAAGTCACTCAAGCGAGCTATTCTGAACAAATATTTCAAGGTATTCTTGTTGAAACCTTGAAAAGAATGATGAGATTGATCAGAGGGCACACAAATACCAATGAGATTCTGAATTCCACCAATAAATTCATCGTATCATGGAATTTACCATCTAAGTTCCCAATTCTAAGTCACAAAAGCTCCACAACTGTGCCAATTTTGAACAGATTGAAACAAATGAATATGATTCCACCCCTGTAGAATCTAGGAATCTCAGCAGACACAAATTGGAGCTCACTGCGATGTCCACTAATTCACTTTTGCTCTCAAATTCACTTGGGCGCTCCATTTTCACCAGGTGATTCCAAGATATTCTAGTTGGAACCTGGAGTAGGATGGTCAAATCAATTAAACATGATTCAGAGGTCAACTCATGGCAAAAAGAATCTCAATTTCATCACTACATTCTTTGTATAATGGAATTTACCAAGTAACTTTTCAATTTCAAGTCACAAAAACTTCACAACTAAGCCAATTCTCAATAGATTAAGAAAAGTGAATATGAAATCACCCCTCTAAAATACAGGGATCTCAGCAGACAAAAATTGGAGCTTATAGCAATGGCCACTCACTACTTTTGCTCTAAGAGTCACCCGGGTGCGCCATTTGATCTAGGTAATTTCAAGATATTCTAGTTGAAACCTTCAGTAGCATGGTGAGATCAATCAAATATGTTCCAGAGGTCAACTCATGACAATAAAATACTCAATTTCATCACTTTCATTCTTTGTAGAGTGAAATCCACCTTGTGACTTTTCAACTCAAGTCACAAAATTTCCACGATTAAGCTCTAATTCTCAATAGATCTAAATGAATGAATGTGGATTCACCCCTCTATAGTATAGAGATTTTAGTAGATACAAATTGAAGCTTATTGCAATTTCCAAATATTTACTTCTGCTCTAAGACTTACCCGTGCTTGCTATTTTCACCGAGTATTTAGACATATTGTAGTTGAAACATCAAAACAGAATCATTAGTTTGCTCTGAAATCATCTGAAGGCCTCGACATCACAAGAACATTCTGAGCTGCATCAATACATATTCTTAGCACAAATAGATAGAGTTTGGTGAGACCGAAAGGTTGTAAACCTTTCTGATGAGCTATCTCATGTATAGCATTTTTTGCAAGTTTGGTGGATGCATGCTTTTCCTCTCAGTTTATCGATCAACTGATTCCTCCTCTGATCTGTTTTCAAGTACATAACTTCATCTATATCTTGGGTGATGCTAACTCCACATTCTGTATAAAGATTTCTGATGTCCACGAAAGACAATTTCATACCTCGAAAGGCTTAGATTTGGATGTCAATATCAATAAAGCTTTGCCTCGTTGCTTACTATTATTGTTAATTATTGAGTCACTCCAAGGCTCAGAATGATTATCACTGTCACTCTTATATATTCACTGCTTTTCAAATCAAGGAGCAAGTGATTGCCTCAAGAAACAGGATTGTCACTCAGATTGTCAATACTTGGATGGAATCTCCTCAGATATGAACAAAGTTATTACTATTTTTCATAAAATTTTCCAACGAATGAATTTTCTGTTCCTGATTATTATTATGTGCAAGTCAAATATATGAGTACCGCGCGACAACTCACGACAGTCCATCACCGTTCATTCAAAACAATAACAACAGCTGGTGTGGGCGGTAGAGGACCTAACCCAACCTTGCCTCGACTCAGCCAAAATCACAGCTCATGGGCCTTCGGAAAAGTCATACTTCTGATCATTTTCTGAACTATTTGAGGACGATCTCGGAAAAAGTACTCCCAAGTATGGAAGCTTTCGGATGCGATCTATCATTTAAAAAAAAAATCGATTTAATTGATTGGAAGTTGCCTTCAAACTTTGGTTTCGAAGTCAGGCGTGTGAGTATTTTTTCAGGCAATGGTCAACTTCGAAACCAAAGTTTGAAGGCAATATTCAACCGATCAACTCGATTCTTTTTTTGAATGATAGATCTGATTCTAAAGCTTCCATACTTGGAATCACTTTTTTGAGATTCACCGTAGAACTCGGGAGAAAAATCGATTTGTCAATGGTTAGGGTCGTCGGTAAAAGTTGGCTTTCACATGCCCTTAAGGCGATGCGGTCACCGTGCACCGTGACCATGGACCTTGAAAATACACCTTACATAAAAAGTTTGATGATTCAAAGTGTGACCCGAGTTGTCGGATACTTGTTACTGTCCAACTTGTATTCCTCAATCCGTCGCTCAGCCCAAATCATGAGAGAATCGGAGAAAAGTGGGAATAATTTGGCCACGGAAACCTCCTAATCTATAATATACGCACATTTTCATTCCCAACTTTCTCCGATTCTATTGCAATTTGAGCTTATCGAAGACCCGATTAGAAATGAACTTCAAGTCTTGATCAAGTTTTGATCAAAGGTTTGATCAACTTCATCAAGTCTTGATCAAGGAAAAAACTCCTACTTGATCAAATTTGACGTTCTGACTTGAGGTTTCTAGGGAGTTATAGGGTTACTAAGAGTTGAGAAGTTCAGATTAACCTCAAATCCGAGACGATCAAACAACAAAAATGTTCAGAGATATACTGCTTGCAAAAATGTGCCTAAATTACAACAAAAGCTTCTTTACTTCGAACTTAAATTTAACAATGAATTCACTCCTTCCACGGAATTCTTAGTTGATATTTGTATATCTATGATCATTTTTCCCGAACGACTGCTCTAGCAATAGAAACACGTAGAATATTTACGAAGCTTATTTTTATGAATATCAACGTTCACTAAATATATTAGAGAGTAGAGGCAAGTGATTTTTGCAGTAAGCCCACCCCATCTAGGCATGGATATCCTGAAGACACCTAACATAAAAAATGGTCGCAGTCCGTGTTACTTTTTGGAGTGCTATAATAATAATAAAAGCATCCTGCGAGTCATTGATAAGTTTGGAAAGAGCTGCAGATGATTATAAATCTTCTGTGGCCACAGAATTGTAACAACAATATGCGGCACAGACGCGTTTTGCTTCGCGTTGTTCCGTAACTCGAGGTAAACAAACGACTAAACATCAAGTGAACATCAAGAAAAAGGTCAAGTTTGATCAAGTAGGAGTTTTTTTCTTGATCAAATCTAGATAAAAAACTTGATCAAGTTTTGATAAAATTTTCAAGCCACTTGAACATATTTCTAATGGGGGGGGGGGCGGACAAATCTAAGTTAGATGATAACAAACATTTGTGCACTCGTCGTTTAGCCCAAACCGCAAAAAATCGGAGAAAGTTGGGAATGATTTTCAGCTTGCATGGTGACCGCATCGCCTTAACTGCTCACGTCTACAGTTATTTTGTTCAACTTCTCTCACGTAATTTCCCATTTAATCATACTTTCATTCTTCCAATCCAATTTTCACCCATCTGCTCTTCGGATGACCAGAAACTATGCAAGGTAGAAGGGTAGAAGAAATTGAAGAATTATTCACATGACAAGCTTCAGAAGTGCCTTAAGCAAATAGGATGTGGCAAACTCTCTTACCGCAAAGCAGCCAAAGAATTTAAGATGCCAGTGAAAACACTAATCACTTGTCTCTTCATTAAACGAAACAATCCCGTCTAGATGGATTTTATTTAGATTAAAAATCGCCAACGACTGCTTTGCGTTTGGCTCTCTTGAAAATACTCGTGCAGCATCGATAACTTATACAGAGGGTTAATCGCGGGGAAATTCCTCTTGGAACGCAGAAAAGTCATGATAATTATCCAGAACTCAATTGAAGAGATACATTGACTTTCATTATTTAATCTTAAATCCTAGCTAAACGTGCAAGTACTTGAGGCATAAGTCAAGCATCATCTTTCAACACTCTCCCGTGGAATTTTGAAAAACCAAACTTATATAAACAGCTTTGATACTACTTCAAATCAATCATTTGACTTGTTCAATGCTGCACAAAGCTTACGATGTCAAGAAAAACGTTCCCAATGGGAACAACATCTATTAGAGCTGATGGGATACAAGATACGCTCGTAATTTCACAAGAATTCTAGTCGTGATACTGAAATTCTAGTGGAGATACTGGAGTGTGGCAAAGTTACCCCACCCGAGGTTTTGTGGAAATTGTTTTGCTTCTCAAGGCCGTATCTTCAAACAGGATCCTCAAATCGAGTTCTACCTTACGCCAATCGAAAGTCAAGATTCTAAGCTTTCGATTGGTTACTGATACGGGTAGGTTTTGCCGTAATCTTCCCGAGCTTTACGAAGAACAATGCCAAAAAAACTCAAAAGTGTGGCAAAGTTACCCCACTTGACGGTATGTATGTATTTTGATAGATCTTCAATTTCTCGCGAGAATTAGCTCATCGGCCATAGTTTCAAAGATCGCTACTCCCAAAAAAATTGGATCGCATTGCAGCTTTTACCGCTTATCCAGTCATGTATCGCCATGAGGAGATTCACACATGTGCGGTTTATCTAAAATTTTAACATTCCGCAATATCTATCGCACCAGCTACTTTGGGAAATCTAAGGAAAAGTTTTCAAAACTTGGAATGCATTTTCGAACCAAAATAATTCGGGAGTGGTTCTGGTGATGTCTTAGTCGGGCTTTCTGCAATATTTCTGATCGAAATATGCGATGACATTTTTTTTTGACTGACCAATCGAATGAAATCACATTTAGGTAATACAGTAATGAGAAGTATGAGTACAGTCAAAACTGTCTGCTACTGCGAGAAATCGTCAACCTCAGGGATGATAGTGTGCGTTGCCCTGATCCAAAATGGAGTGCTATCTCACAAGTTATGATGATGATTGATATTGAGATACTACCCCAGAAAGTAAGAAATATAGGTCATGTACTGATCAGAGTCATTTCTCGAATGAAGACCAACTAGGTTCGGTTCTCAGAAGTTTCGGTATCTCAAAGCATTCAATATACCCGAACTCCTCAATTTCTGCAAGCTGAACTGTGAAAAGATACACAGATCTTAGGGTCCGTTCACGAAAGACGTCCGCACTTGAGGGGGCAAGAGGGGTGTTGCAGAATGTGACACCCCTTTTGCCCTCTACTTATTTTCAATTCTTATCTCATTCTCATTAAGAAACGTGTTCTGTCATTTCCCTTCAGAAGCCATAGCTTTTGTCTTCCGAGTGTTCCGAAATCAAGCACCAATTTATGAGAATATCTTGCCCTTCTTGCTCCTCGTATCTCACGCGCGCCGTACCAATTATGAGACACCTCATTTTATTGACTAAGCTTCACATATGGAATATTGTAAACGGTTTGAACACAGTTTCGTGTTGAATCACAAGGAAAGAAGACCCCGCGAAGTTTCAGACTGACAACTCAGAATTTGACGAAGTTATGCAATGTTGGAACGAATGCAATCCAAACGGAGTGTAACGGTGATTTTGAAGAATATTGTTTATTTCAGATGTTTAAGGAACGCGAGGTTTTGTCCCATAAACATCCATCCTAGCCATTGAACTTCACAGAAAACATCCTATTGAACAAATTTGAAGTATGGAAGATTGAAATTCTCACTTATTCGTTGATCTTTTTAATGTTGAAAATCATCAAGTTTGATGCCTGATTAATCAACTCTAAAGAGCTCGTGTGGCGTCCCGAGCTTGCGCAAGCTCTCGCAATACCGACCCCGATGTCATTCTCGGGACGAGAATGGTCTGACAGGGGAGGTGTGTCGTCCCGCGTTCAGAAGACGCCTCGGTCCTTGTATTTCTTATCATTTAATAGATGTCTTTTCATAACACTTTGAGTATGAACCAATCTCGATTGCAACAGACAGTATGCGATGTGTACGAGTTGAGTATTTGGTCTCGTCGATCCTGAAGGACGGTGGGGAACTGAATAAATTCCCAAAATTTCATGATGGATATTTTATTGCAACATCTCGTCCACTAGGTTTTGTGGACCTCATCAGGCTAGTATGCGATGTGGTTGCACATGCAGCATATGCGACTTTCTGTGAAGTAGAGCGGAGTCGATTCTGTCGAAAGCGTGACTTGTTGTCACGCGTGACAATAGGTCACTCTACCCTCTGATCATTCGTGACATTAAGTCACGCCATTCATTCACTTCGCGTGGCAATGACCCACAACTTTATCGAGCGTGCCAACAGGTCACGCTTGACACAGTTTATGATTTCAAAATGATTTTGATGAAACAATAACTCTGATTCCAAAATTTTGCGCGAGCTGGCTCAGGTTATAAGTATGAGTTTGAACGTTGGCTCGCTGATCAGTCTTTCAAGTTTGAAGCTTCATTCATTCAGCTCGAGAGGTTTTGAGCCTATTTCGCCATTCATTTCAAGTGCCTTAGAAAAGCACTTGAAGTTTGTCGGATAGCGACCGCGAGTGCGACTCGCTCCCGCCGAAAGAAAGTGCCGGCGTCCCAAGACCCAGCTGCTAAGGGCCAGCATCATATACGCCCCAGGATTCGTCCGACTAGCTTACTATCGTCTCAGCCTTGAGGATCTTGTAGTTTCACTAATTACTTCCCCAGATCATCGAGTAGTTATAAGAACCGACATTATTGTAAGTTAGATTCAAAATCATATTTTGTGGCTACAATATTCAATCAGCGATTTTTTAGGAAAACATATACTTGTAAGATCTGAATATTGAAACACTTCAAATTCTCGGATTTTCCATATGAAATTTTGATGTCGGAAATTATATCTCTTTGGATGATTCTACAATTTTGATTAGAGAAATTAAGAATCAGATGTAGAAGTAGATAGATTTATTCAAGCCAAAATATGAAAGAACTTTGCATACAAATGATTCAGATCTTACAAGTATATGTTTTCCTAAAAAATCGCTAATTGAATATTGTGGCCACAAAATATAATTTTGAATCTAACTCACAATAATGTCGGTTCTTATAACTACTCGATGATCTGGTGAAGTCGTTGGTGAGACTACAAGGTTCTCGAGGCTGAGACGATAGTAAGCTAGTCGGACGAATCCTGGGAAATATGTAATGCTGGCCCTTAGCAGCTGGGTCTTGGGACGCCGGCCCTTTCTTTCGGCGGGAGCGAGTCGCACTCGCGGTCGCTATCAGACAAACTTTAAGTGCTTTTCTAAGGCACTTGAAATGAATGGCGAAATAGGCTCAAAACCTCTCGAGCTGAATGAATGAAGCTTCAAACTTGAAAGACTGATCATCGAGCCAACGTTCAAGCTCATACCTATAGCGTGAGCCAGCTCGCGCAAAATTTTGGAATCAGACTTATTGTTTCATCAAAATGATTTTGAAATCATGAACTGTGTCGAGCGTGACCTATTGTCACGCTCGATAAAGTGTGGGTCATTGCCACGCGAGGTGAATGAATGGCGTGACTTAATGTCACGCATGACCAGAGGGTAGAGTGACCTATTGTCAATCGCGACTCGTCACTTCGTTGCCGCAATCATTGACGGACGTTTTGTATGCATCGATAACGCGATCACCAACGGGTAATCCGTTGACTGCACACGGAATTGCCGTATCTCGGGAAGCACGTGCATTCACTGCACCCACGCTCATTTACACACACGACCACGCACTTATAAACTCACACTTCTATCTTGGCGAAATTCCGGGATGAAGTATCTAATTTCTCTTTCTGTAAATAAATTCAAATCTTTTACTATTTTCGTAGTTTTTAGGCCAAATCTTTCGCCTGGTCTTCCTTGCCTCGGGCTTACGCCCAAAATTAATCGTGATTATATTCTATCTACCCTTTTTTCTTGATCAACAAATTTATGAACGTGAACTACGAAATGCGAACAATCAGTTACGATTTTGACGCTACAGCCATCGTGTTAATTGGCTGTTGCAAAATTGTCGGTTGATCATTAGACCTGGATTCTCCCAGGATGATCTAGACGACGTGATAGCGGCAACGCATCGGGCTTCGACTAATTGTCGTTGAGCATGCCGTTACCACGTGCACGTGGTACTTTTGGCCGCACGGCTTGCGGGGCCACGAAAATTTTCAGGATTTTCAAGAGATGTCAATCGCCGTTGGTGTGGACACTTTCAGATCGAGCTCTTACTCGAGCTGTTCCAAATAGCGTCAAGAATTGGGATCTCTCTGAAGAATGTGAGCGGTGGATGGCAGCATTAGAGGTTATGTTTGGATCGCGTAACCAAGCCCGCGCGAGAGATCCCTTGATTGTGCGTCCAGGCCTTAACCTGTACGGCGCAAGCTCTAACGTGAGGTAACAATCAGCACACCAATTTTTTTTCCAAAACTCGGGCTGTGACCTCAATGTCTCGAGCACTTATTTGAGTGTGGCGATTGTATCATGATTATTTCACCTCGCAGACGCGAGACTGATATTGTGATCTCTTTCAGAGCTTAAGGGTTTACGCTCTCGACTCGATACTGATCTTTTCGGTTTATATTGTCTATTCAGGCTCTCAGCATGCACTTTGTAACAGCAGTAGGGAGAGGTCTCCTACTTCATCACCTTTTCCAAGAAGAGACAGGCCACCTGCTCCGCATGCACTCGCTGAGAAGGATGATGATGATCGCTAAGCATCAGCAAACTCTCTAAACGCAGAAGAGAATGTTGATGAGATTCAACTCGATCAATAATTGATCAATACGTGATTGTAGACCAATATGTCTACATTTCGAAATATTTTTTTCTGGGAAATAATGGGATTGTAAGAAGATTCGTTTAGTGTGCCTGATGAGGTCAATGAATTGCATTGACGAAACGTCGCAAATATATTGAGTTTGCACAAATGGTCGTGATCATTTCATCCACACCGCCACTAGTCCTCCTAGATCGATTGAAGTGACCATCTAATAATTTAAAAGAAAAAGGTGGACGATTCAAGTTTATTATACTCCAAAGAATTGATCAATGCTCTCGGAAAACGATTCCACGAAGAGCGAGTTCTTGCCCCTGCAATGCACTCTGAGCTGGTTGTTCACTGGAAAGAAGTGGCCAGTCAGGGCCTCCCTGGTACGGATAAATTGGAGTTGATAGAAAAGTACTCGCTTCCTCAAAATTGTACTTCTAGCGATCCTACGAAATTGAATCCAAAAGTTCGGATAGCTCTCAAGCCAGGGATAAGAAGTCGTGATGGTCGCATTGTAGTCAAGCAACAGACGATTGCAGCAAGTCTTGTTTATACTGCAAAAGCTCTCGCATATCTACTCAAGGATAGCAGAGACTTGCAAGATCTTCCAGTCATTGAAAGTTTGAGTGACACAATCGTTTTTCTCGCAATGGTACAGCAAAATGAGTCTATCATGCGTCGTAGCTTGATACTCGCAAATATAAAATGTTTCTTGCGAGATATGTTAGCAACTACACCCATCGACGAATTTTTATTCGGATCGAATTTGGACGAATCTTTAAAAGCTGCTAAGACACTAGAGGCAGCTGCAAAGGACCTCCAAGCTCCTTCAAAGAAGTTCGTTCCAAATCATCAAAAAAAATCGGCTATCCCACCCCGTCAGCCTGCGGCGAATCGGAGATCGTCCGGTGGGAACAAGAATCAGAGTCTGAACAAGAAGCCGCTGCAGCAGCAGTCTCGCCCGAAGTAGTCACAATCGAAGAAGTGTTCCAGATCGACCAACAGAAGCAGCAGCAACCACAACGAGCGCCGCAGAATTGCAATGTAAGTGCAGTAGATGGTCGATTATGTTTTTTCAACCTTCAGTGGGAGGAGGTCACATCAGACCCGAGAATTTTCTCTTGGTTAGGGGGTTCCTGTATTCCATTCCAGGCAACCCCTCATCAAATTACAGTTCCGATAGAACGTACTTGGTATGCAATCGAGAGGAGTCAAATTCAATCACTCTTGGATGAGTTATTCCGAAAAGATGCTGTAGAAATGTGTCAGAATTCTCTCGACCAATTCATTCCTGATATATTCTTGGTCCCCAAACCTAACGGAACGTATAAGCCGATACTCAATCTTAAGAAATTGAACCAATTCATTTGTGCTCATCACTTCAAGCTTAAAGATGGTATAACTGTCATGGGACTCATGAAACATAATTATTTCACGGCTAACTTAGATCTGAAAGATGCCTATTACCTCAATCAAAGAATCCCACAGGAAGATTTTACGCTTCAGATTCTGTGGTAAGTTTTACGAATTCACCCGTTTACCATTTGGGATGAACGTGGCACCATGGCTTTTTATTAAGCTTTTGAAGCCCGTAGTATTATTGAGAAAGTTGGGTGTGATATAAGTAATCTATTTAGATGATAGTCTTATGATTGCATATTCATATGAACAGTGTTTGAGGTTCATCGAGATCATGATATTTCTTTTAGAGACACTAGGGTTCATAATAAATTGTGACAAAAGTTCTCTCGATCCCTGTCAGCAGTTCTTATACACTGGTTCCTACAATGACTTCCTGAGGATGTCTGTAAAGTTACCAGGGGAAAAATTTCGAAAGCTGAGAAACATCATTTAGTTAAAAGAAGGTTGACAAACGGAGATAAGAGAATTTGCCAAGATCCTTGGTTTCCTTCGCTCATGATGCGCAGCAGTCAATTATGGCTGGGTCTACACCAAAATTTGCGAAAGAGCAAAATATTCAGCATCCAAGTCTTCAAACAACAATTATAAAGCCACGATGGCTATCACTCGTGGAATTGTAGATGAATTAGATTGGTGGAAGAAGATCGATAACTTCGCGCAAAATCCCATCAGCAATTCTTCATTTGATCTCGAGATCTACACCGAGGCCTCCCTATCAAGTTGGGAACTTTTTTGTGAGGGGAAGAGGGCCCACGGTTCTTCGAAAGGAAACGAAAGATCATCTCAAATCAATTATCTAGAATTTTTGGCGGTATATTTTGGCTTGGAAGTCTTTGCAAATGATTTGACAGATTAGCAAATATTATTACACGTAGATAATACAACTGCTATTCCCTATATAGATCGGATGGGCGGAGTTTAATATAGGAATTTGAATTAAATTACAAGAAAGATTTGGCAGCAATGTCAACAAAGAAAAATTTGGATTTATGCGTCATATATAGCATCTAAAGATGATGTCGACGCTGACTCCAAATCACGGCGCTTAGAATCACACACTGAGTCTGAGATAAGTTGCTCGACCTTCAACACACTTTGTAAAAAGTTTGGTTGCCCAGAGATACATTTATCTGCAAGTAGAAAGAATGCTAAATGCCAGAAGTATGTTTCCTGGCATGGAAACCCGGGAGCTGTAGAGATAGACGCCTTCACAATATGCTGGAACAATCATTCTTTCTATGCTTTGCCACCATGTTAAGTTATTCTCAGAGTATTGCAAAACATCAGAGTCGATCAAGCTCGAGGGATTGTGGTTGTGCCAAATTGGCCTGCACAACCGTGATATCCCATGTTTTTCGAGATGCTCGACTCAGAACCTGTCAGATTTGAAGCTAAGAAGAATCACATTCATCCAGCGATCAAATAGAGCAGTTTTGGAGAAGGACTACGCGGGTTGCAGAAATTCTGTCAGCAGAGCATTTGAACTGAAGGGAGTGCCATAAACTTGCATTCAATTTCACCTTCCGTCTTTGGCAGATTCGTCATACAAGCAATATGAGACTTGTTCCAACAAGTGGTGGCAGTTTTGCATTAGAAAGTCTGTAGATCCTTACACAGGTTCCATCGAAGATGTACTGATCTACCTAAATAGCCTATCAGAAGGAGGTTCAGCACGCAGCTCGATAAATTGTCATAGATCTGCATTATCTTTGATGATTGGGTCTCATTTGGCGGTCGACGATCGAGTGAAACAATTCTTCAAGTGTCTATCAAAGCTTCGATTTTCGGCTCCACGATATGACTCTACTTGGGGTCCTAAAGTTGTCTTATCTTACTTGAACTCACGGCCTGAGAGCGAAGAACTGCATCTAGAAGAGTTAATCGAGAAACTAATATGTTTGTTGGCCTTAATAACGGGCCATCGTTTGCAGACATTTTCGTTAATAAGATTAGATAAAATTCAAATAAAGAATTCAGGGATTGAAATCAAAATCTCAGATCGCATAAAGACATCTGGACCAAACCGCAAGTAACTGGTTCTGCTTTTATCTTACTACAGAAGAAATAGAAAAATCTGCGCGGCATCTGTTCTCAAGGTATATTTGTCCAAGACTCAAGATCTGCGTACAGATTACAGAATCGTCAACACTCTTTATTCCCTATCGGAAACCCTTTGATAAAGTCAAAGCTCAAACTTTCAGTCTTTGGGTAAAGAGTGTACTTAAAGCAAGTAGAGTTGACACCAGCATTTTCACTGCGTACTCAACGCGTCATGCATCAACATTAGCTGCAGCAAGAAACGGTGTAGACATAGATACTTTGCGCAGGACAGCCCTAGCCGGTTGGGCGAAACAGTCCAACACTTTTGCAAAGTTCTACAATCTCAAGCTAACAAGTCATAAGAATACATTCGCAAATACGATATTAAGGAGGCTCGCGCAAATTTTAACAAAACAAAGAATTCGCTTAAATGTTACCTATATTAATAGATAAACTAATGAGGAATCATAATCCATCAAGAAAAGTAGGGGTTGGCGATGAAAATCACGAGTAAACCCGTTTTGCAGAAAAAATCCTTACACACGTAATCTTATGGGATAAACACGTTACCGTGTTTCACCTATCATAAGACATGCTCGAATATAAGACCTCGTCAAATATAAGACACCCCTATCGAGGATCCGGTGAAATATTAGACCTATCTCGAATACAAGACACCCTCAAATATAAGACACCCCTCAAGTATAAGCTATTCCTGAAAGTGAGTGTCCGTGGTATTTTGAATCATTTCAAATCTTGAAAGTATATAAATATTCATCCCAGGTCTGGTGATTCTTGCACTTCTCTCATGAAGCAGTTGTGATAAAAAATTGGATAGGTTATATCTTCCGGGGTTGGAAATATAAAACCTATCTCGAAAATAAGGCCTATCTCGAATGTAGGGCCTCTTAGTCAGGCCTAAAAAGCTATAGGCCAGGTCTTATGATAAACGAAACACGGTAAAACGAGCTGGTGCGACAACTAAACGACCAAAATCGACATTCATGGAATAATTTGACGTTATTTTGCATCACGCGTTTAATGGTGTGAAGAAATTAACACGTTGGCGATCTAAATTTCGAGTAAATTGAGTCCAAAGTGAGTTTCGAGCGTGGAGCAGCGCGCCGCATTACACAGCTTCCACTGGGAGTATACCTATATGTAGCGTCAGGATCGTAACGGAAAATAGAAAGGCCTGACTACCTGCGGGTAGGGCCCCGCGCTCGGTACGGCACCACGCGCGCGAGCTTCCTTAAATCCGTAAATCGCTGACCAATATTACCCATAGCTTGGTTTGGATAAACTCATAATCACCATTGTTTCTTGTCATACAATGTCTCGCACTGTACGTGTGGTTGTATGTGCCCGACGATTAAGGGCGTGTCTCCAATCCAAGCGCATGCGATCCCACGGAGCACGACATGGCGCACCGCAGGCACACAGGCTCAGAGGCCGATATTTGTTTTTGTTTACGAGGCGCTCCTGTTGACATTTCCCATCTTTTGGATGTTGAGAGAGCATTTTTACATCCAAAGCTAGCGGCAGCATGTGAGACAATGAGTTTTTAGTGCTTTATAAACAAAAACAAACATCAGCGCGTGAGCCTGTGTGCCGTGTCGTGCGGCGTAGGATGGCGTGCGCTTGAATTGGAGACACGCCCTAATAAATAGCCTATAACTTGACGGCCGTAACATATCTCCTTTGAACATCTACAAGTATGATCATGAGGAAGAGGCGCATGATACAATTGAAAGATTAAACGAACTTACCAAGCGCCTCTTCCGAAATTATCAGTCCCGCCCAAATTTAATTTTCTACCCAAACCTCACGATCACAACCCTGGGGATATATTACGTAAGCTCTTGAAAAAATGAAGCTGCGCGATGGCGCCCGGGAGAACGTGGCGGCTGGACGGATACGCCACCATTGCTTTGCTTTAAACTTTAGGGCATAACGGCAGGAAAGGAAGGTACTACAAGGATGATCATTTCGGAAGAGGCGCTTCATACAATTGAGATAGAACTTCACTTACGTAAATTCGTTTAATCTTCCAATTTTATTAGGTCTCACAGAGTTCCAATGAATCCTCAGAACGTGTCTCTATCATATGTGTAGCCGACGTATATTCGAGAGGTTTGAGTGTCCGATTTGTATCATTGCTTCTGTGTTCACTATCAAACCCAGCTCTTATCATGGAGATTAATCCTTTTCACACGCCATTGATACGGCAATCCACGTCCATATTAGGCAGAAATGAACACAAAATGCATATCCAAAACAAGTTGACTATTCTTCTTTATTCTGGCATGATGCATTACGAATTATGTTCTCACAAACCAGAACAAAGCTGGATAGAACCATTCCAAATGCGAGGATGCTAAATAAAGGCAGTACACCACGAAGACTGACGGCTTGGTAATTGATCGGATTGATAAAGCGAAACTTGGAATGACGAGCTCGCATGACGTTAAGCGCACCGGACATCTTCAATCGCTGCAAGCTGTAAATCAATTGGTGATGTGGGTTTAGATTTTGATGGCAGTTAGGATCGGGCCTCAGACTTTTACTCTTCTTCTAAAAATAAGATGGGTAAAAATTTTTTGCATGCTTGGCTTTAGTCCGGAATCGGTGGTAAGAAGTCTTCTACTTCCTTCAAAGCTCAAAATCGATCGAGTTCCTGTGAAAATACTTATCATGAATGTTCCTACAAATTTCTGGCTTAAAAATTATCCAAAAAAGACAGAATACAGGCGTGCCTTGGTAACCGCGGTTTTGCTCAACCGCGGCTTTTTGAAATGCACTTGAATTTTGGTAACCGCGCTTTGGGTATCAGTAACCGGTTTTCTCCACGCTAACACAATCTATTCCAAAAAAAGTTCAGAACATCAATCGATTCGTGCCACTTCTTCGTCCCTGTTTGGTCACCATATTACCGAATACTATCTCGCAGTGGGATAAAATAAAAAATTTGGAAACTTTGTCGACAGAAGGATCAATATTCTCTACTACTTATGATCTTTTGTTTGAATCCATAACAAAAAATCCTAAAACTCTTATATACATGCATGGATCGTGAATGATAAAATTTGAGAGTCCAAGTAAAAATTGTTGAAAAAGAGGGAACAAATATTGCCACCCAAAGAAACGCCCACTGAGGGACCAAGTGTATTAACGAACTTCGAAAGAAAACTCAAAATTTTGAGTCAACTTGGATTAGGCGCGAGAAAGCAGAAATGGGACGCAAATACGGAGTTGATCAATCAACGGAAAGGAATATTTGTGACAGTATTAGGAAACAATCACAGATAACTGATTTCTATGAGGGGAAATGATTTTGTCGTGTTGTACAGTAGTTTTCCCATAGTGTCGAGATCAAGAAAACGAGGCTTTATGAATTGCAATTAGTTGGAATTTGAATTTTTGCTGTCAATGCCCCATTCCAGACAGGAATTCGCGAATGTTGGAACGGATCCCCCCTCTTCCCATAAGCTCAATGCTTTGGTAACCGCGGTTTTGGTAACCGCGATACCCCTTCGGAACGTATCCCCCGCGGTTACCAAGGGACGCCTGTACTCGCTAACGAGCATTCATCTAACCCTCGAGGACTCTCCCTCGACAATGAAAGAAATTTTCAGCTCGAACTTATTCTTGTGGATTCCGAGATTCTACAACTCCTTCATACAAAAGAATTGTGATCGGGACATTTTTGTCAAGAATGGAGGTGTGGATCGTACTCGAGCTAGCCAAATAAGTGTAAAATACTCACGTTTTGAGCTCTAGGGACACAGGAACAAGATAGGACACTATTCAAGGGAATGAGAGATAGTAAAAATCGCGGATTTGATGATTCCTTTCACAATTCATTAGATAAGGAGAGAGGTAAAACAACCAAAGTATCATTACCAGTCAAATCGAATATTTACTTGATCGAGCCAACAATAGTGTATTGCGAGATTCAAGGTACAGATTATGATTAAGATTTAAAAAACCTCTAGGCCTCCAAGAACTTCACTGAGGATTTCACCCATATCCTTGGAATTTCAAGGATTGAAGTTTTTAGCAAATGTCATACTTACTAGTGATTGAACAGCCCCACGTAATTGGAATGCTTCACAAAGGCTATAGCTTGGTTGTTGACTTGTCCCATTCCAAAAGAAGACACGTAACAAGGTATGTCATGAAGTTGCATGAGGAAATTATCCGCATAAACTACAATATGCTGATTAACATCGCACACCTTAAAAGCAAAATACATTCATCTATCAAGTCAAAAAATTCATCAACTCAAACGAGATGTATGTATACTCGACCTGTTGAACTAATTCTTCGAAGGTACCGGGCATCAATTCTTCGTCTACTAAAAAATCTCTCAGTGTTCTCATTGTAGCGTCATTGGAATTCTGTAAGAGAGACATCTTTGTAAGAACGACTGTCATCTGATACATAGACGTTGAGTGGAAACATATATATATACCTTAATCGATTCCAACAGGTAAGAATGTTTCAGAGTTGTGATATTATGAGAACTCGCATCACGGAATCCACGCAAACAATTGAAAGGCAATTCAGGTTTTAAAAATGTGAAGTAGCTCACCAATAAGGTTGAGTATATCGAGTAAAGCACAAAAGACAAGGTGAACAATGAAAAATATGCAATGCGTGCAGAGAAGAGCGTCATTGACCCTGCAATAGAAACAAGAAATTAGATCCATAATTTCGTGAAATGTTAGTAATGATTCATTTGTCTAATTTTATTCCCATGATGAACTATCCTTCTAATTTGGGATCAAGGGGTACCTATGAACTTGCAATATATAAGCTCGAGGGATAAATTTCCATAACCTTCATACCATATGTTGGTCGGAAATCTGATAATATTTCCGCCTGTGACAAGAAGTTGTAAAACGCGATCACGTTACTCATAAACGAATATTTTGAGGGCAGTATTTTGCTTAAGAATTAGAGCTTTTGTTCGTGGATATGAAGAGGTTAGATAGATAGATGTCCTTTATTCGTCCGGAGACAAAGAATACAATTACATACGCCTACATGTGCCCATTAAAATGTAATAACACGTATAAGAATGAATATAATATATGTACAACAAAATAATAATGATAATTTCAGTCAATTACTGGTTTGGTCAAGGACAATAATTATCACAATTAGAATGAATTTTTGTCTCGATCGATATGAACGATCGAGACTTTATCGCTCGCGGGAATTTCAAATCATATTATTACATGACTCGGCTAATGCAAGCTAATTTTAACCAACGGATTTGTTGATTAAGTGACATAGATCGATATTGGATTACTCCAATTCGATCTATGTACCTTCAAGGCACCGCGCAATTCGAGTGTCGCAACTTGAAGGGTTTTGATGGAATTTCAAATACATGAAAAATGAGATGAGGAACGAAAAATTTTGATTCTACGCTAGATGTTGGTGCGTTTCGTCTTTCCTCTCCGGATCAGACTCTTCAGGGGGGCTGAAGAGATCCGAGTAGAGGTTGGCCCCCGACGTCACCTAGCCAAAGTGGCTTGATGGTCATGATTTTGATCGGGCTTATATGTTACACGAGGGCTTTTGCAGCCACTCGCGAGAAACGTTTTCATCTCGGTTGTGTATTCGCCGACAACCGGTGACATGTCATAATTATCACAATTCGTGACTAGTTAGGGTGCATACTCAAAAGTATAAAAAGAGGGGTAAGGGCTCGCACTAATGTCACAGCTATAGATCACCAATTGGGTGACTGAGGTCACATGTAAAAAATACTTGATTAAAGAAGAGCCCTTCCCATTACAGATTAAAATAATGCCTCTTCTCCACATCAATCTTCTGCGAAGACTGTGTTAGTAAGACATCTTTCAGGGATTCTTTGAATTGTGATGTTTTCCCCAGCTGCCGAAAGCCCGGAGGGAGAAAGTTCCTCAAATGAGCACATTGAACCTGGAATGATCTGCTTCCGTACTCAAGTCTCATATTGGGAATTTTGAGTACCCGCTCTTCTGTATCACCGCGTGCGGGGCGTTCGGATTGGTACCTGGTGAACATCGCAGCTAGGTAGCCAGGCTCTCTTAAATGCATGATCTTGTGCATTAACAGAGCTGCGAAGTACATTCTCCGCGAATCATTACGTAGCCAACCCAAACGTTCCCTAAACGGGGTGATGTGCTCGTCTCTCCTAAGATCAAAAATGTACCTCACACATGAATTGCTTAGTCGCTGTATCCGTTGCCGTTGTTCGTCTGTGGCGTCGAGGTACACGACCGTGCAATAATCTAAGTGCGGTTGAACCAAGGACTCGACTAGGCGAATTCGGAGAGGTCTGGTGATACACACCCTAAAAAACCGCAATCCGTATAGGGCTCTGTTGACTTTCTTCGTCACTTGATTTATTTGCGGTTTCCACGATAATTCGCTGTCTAATACAACACCAAGACTCACGACTGTGTCACTGAAAGGAACGAAAACTCCATCCTGTATCTCAACACCTGGCAGATCCATCCTTTTCAGATCCTTGATATTCCTCTCGGAAGAGAAAAAGATTGCTTTGGTTTTACCAGCGTTGAGACACAGGCCGGAACTCTTGGCCCATTCAGCTACTAGTCGTCCTATTCCACCAAGCCGAGCGATGCCCTCTCTGATCTTAGTATTCTCGACTTGGAGATAAATTTGCAGGTCATCCGCATAAAATAGATGATGTACCGACTTTCCGTCTAGCAAACCAGGTAAGTCATTGACATATAAGCTGAAGAGTAAAGGCCCGGGAACGGAACCCTGTGGAACACCCAGATTGGTTTCGAGCCAATCAGAATTACCAGATTTTTAAGTGACTTTTTGGGTGCGACCTTGTAAGTATGATTTTATCCACAGAAGTGCCGATCTCGAAAAGCCAAGATTTCGAAGTTTGCTCAACAGCTTTGATGGTGATATCGTGTCAAAGGCTTTACTAAAGTCAAAAAGCAGGAGCAAGGTGATCTCCTTCTTGTCAATACCTACTCTGATGTCATCGGTCAACTTTAGTAGAGCTGTCTGGGTGCTATGGTATTGCCTAAGACCAGTCTGGAAGCGATCTTGTAATTTCTCTTGTTTTAAGTACTCTGTGATTTGGTCGTGAGCGATTTTTTCCAGGACCTTGGCAAGGAAGCAGAGCAGCGCTATAGGACGAAAATCTGAGACTGTTGATGGAGCTGTAGTCTTTTTTAATGCAATCAGTTGTGCTTGCTTCCAAGCCGCGGGAAAAGTGCTATGAGCGAAAGAGGAGTTGAGAATGTGTACAATAAGATCACCAATAGTCGAGAGAGCCTTCGCGATCACACTTTGGGGCATCCCGTCTGGCCCACGGGCTTGCGAGGGAAAATGTTTGATAGCAAGGACTACGTCGTTAAAGTTTGTGGGCTTGAAATCAAAACCCTCTTCTGAAGCCGAATTTATATCGTCCATTGCTTCATCTATATTTTCGTGAGGCGAGACGGGAACTCCCGCAAAGTGAGCGTTCGACTCATCCAGTGTGAAACCATGAAGTTCCTCCTCTTTGCCTTTAGGCAGGAGGCCGAGATTGCGCATTTCCTTCCAGAAGTTCTTATGTTGATCAAGAGCGTCTGAGAGATGGTTTTGAAGGAAGGAGTTACGTTCTTGTTCCATGCGCAAGTCGACCTCTTCGCTAAGCCGAAAGTCCTCACTTTGAAGCTCAGGACACTTGCGTTGGTTACGTTGATTTTGTTCCCAGCGCCTGCGCGTCGCATCTCGTTCATTCGTGAGTACCCTCAACTCAGGACCAATCCAAGGAGCATCATTTTTCCGCGGGTTGATAGTTTTTTCCGGCGCTAATTCATCTATAACAGTCTTTAAGTTCTCATTCAAGCAGTGAATTGCGTCTTCCAAGCTGGTTTCAGCATTTTCAAGAGCTTTCCAGTCGCAGCGAAGCAGACGGTCATTCAGCATCTCCGGAGTGATGTTACGAAAATTCCTTTAAGTGAAGGAATTTTTTGGCAGAGAGGGAGTGAAGACATTGATGGTGACGTCTATGACCGAGTGCCTGCCGAAATTGGGCAGGAGTCTGTTTTGAAAGTCAGTAATGGTGTCATTGTCATCTACATAAATATGATCAATCCATGTATGAGAAACATTGGGGTTGGGTTGGTGAGTCGGGCCATGCTGCACTATCTGTAGGGCTAGTTCATCTGTCAGTGCAGTCAGTGTCTTGGTGTCGGGATGAGCAGTATCCAACAAGTCAGCTCCCATTATAATTTTGTGACTATAATCTCCACGCAGTCGGCGTAATGAGCCAAACAGCCCATCATCCTTCTGCATGGCGATTTTTGGAGGTCTATGTTGAGATCTCCAGAGCGAACTCTCCGAGGATCTGCAGTTTTCTTGTATTTCATTGGCCCGATTTGATTATGTATCATTTTACGTGCCCTGCAGAAAGTATACTGCATCTGGGATATTCCTTGAGTACTCTCGTACTTCTCCCAAAGGCGCTTCAGAACCATGAGGTTGTAGGGTAGTAAGGGCGTGTCTCCAATTCAAGCGCATGCCATCCCACGGCGAACGAACTCGCCGTGGGATCCAAAACTCGCAATAGCATGATAGATGATCACTTTCTAAATAAAAAAGAGTGTCATCGCGTGAGCCTGTGTCGCGGGGTGCACTGTGTCGAGCGCCGATGGTGTGGCATGCGCTTGAATTGGAGACACGCCATAGGGTGGTATCTCCCCTAGGTAGTCCGGCATGTTGAGAGGCCGGCTTGATATGATAATCTACGATTCGATCATACAAGTGATTTAGCGATCGTCTCCTTGATCTGCTAGCATAAACACACCGATCATATGAGTAGGTCTTGAAACTTCATCACAAAGTTTGGGCCCCTCATTGAATCCATACGCACGGATTCAGCTAACAGATTCCTCTAAGATGTGAAATTCTCATCGTTAATGATAAGTTATATTCGCGATCAATGGGCGTCGAAGATGCAAATCAGATCTAACGTGATGGCTAAGCTGTAGAAAATTGGATGACATTCCACAAAATTGGCATCTCTCTAGCTGAAAGGTCAGCCAGGGCGCTGTCTTTTCAACCAATAGTTGTCCACCATACCCAATCACTGGTTGACTCGTATCCCACAGCGAATATGGGAATGATTATGGGACCCATGAAATTGATACATGGTGGTGATCGGACGACGTTTTTGAGCCGGAAAAATAAGTTTCTTCATGTCTTTTCATAAACAATTTTGAAATTAATAAAAGCCGTGGCCACGCGGGCCTCCGGAAAAGATTTGAATTAAACAACATTTTCATGATTTAGTATCCGGATGGGTGACCGCTCGGCTGAGGCTGGCACGCCTTAGCTATCGTAAATATATCCGCCCATTCTCTCATCATGGGTATTATACAAATTAGCCCATGAGATTGGTCAATGGTGGTGACCGGACGACATTTTTGGGTTAGAAGAACGAGTTTCTCTCTGTTTTTTACAAACTCTAGTAGAAAGAAACACCCGAAGAAACATCAGCAGCGTCCGCGTGAGCCTTTTTGGAGAAATTGAGGTCGAGCAACGTTTTTGCGATTCAGTATCCGGATTGGTAACTACTGATCTTGCATTTGCGAAATTCATTCTTGACTCTGTTGAATAATTTATCCCGGCATCCTATTAGACCCATTTCTTTATTGAAAAGTATTACGGTTATGATCATCGGACTTAGGATTCTTGCGTAGGCTCTGTTGTCAAATGGAACACAGCAAAATTCAAGTTCGTCATTTACGAGAACGGAAATGGATTTTGTTACCAACCCTGAAACTGACAGCAGATCCGGGTATCAAACCGGGGATGCACTATTTCAAATCATCGTGACTGCTGATTCCGGCTATCCCTCGAATTGATTCCCATTCACCTGGAACCCTGACTAGGAGATGGATAATGTCTGCCCGTCGGGTGCATGTCTATCCCCAATTTCTTCCTGGTCAAATGATTTCACGCCTCATGAACTTGTAAGATTGATATGAATATGTGTACAACAAGTTTTGAGAGTGCGGTTGTATGTTGTACATACCTGGTAGTGGCTTAGAGCAGAAAATACCCCAAACGTTGAAGTAACTGTCGTACACTATCATGTGTAGATTTGCATTGTCTTTTTTCGTACTCGTCATTATCACTACAATCGGTGATAGGAGAAGAACAGCCAGCAAACAATAACCAGCTTTTGCACCGATAGCCTAATGTCATTCTTTCATTATCAACACGTAAAGTGGTGGTTAAATTACCTAAATTAGTATTCTGAATATCGACATGGTACTTACGTTATGATACATTGACCATATAAGATGAACTTCTTGAGAATTTCGGAGATAGTATTCTGAATTGGAAATGAAAACAGGTCTTGAAAAGTCAACTATATTCATTCTCGACTGAGTCATAGCTAGCCCAGCAAAAGCAATTCCCATATCAGCATGTCGATCTTGGAGCTCTCCTATAACTCCGTGCCAATTTGTTGTATTGGGCTCCCACGAACCTGGTACATCTTTTATGTGGGGTATTATATTAAAATTTGCTCTATGAGATATATCCTTGATGATAGTACTGAAAACTCCGGTCATATTTTCAGCCTGTGGAAGGAAAATATTGTAACTTACATCTATTGCAAAAATAGAATTTAGAATCATGATTCCAAGGACCTCTATACTTTTTGGCATCATTTCTTTCAAGATATGGAAATTTCAATGCTATTTTTCAAATCCAATTCTAAATCAAAGGGTAGAGTCATTCGCGAGAGCCCTATATCAAAATCAACTGATTTTGTTTCCAACATCAGAGGGGATCATATTCCATACTCATTCTCGCCTCACGAATTGGAATAATTTGCTGTCGAATTTTTTGCAGTGGATTTCTAAAATTAGTTGCCCCATCAGGGTATAGTGAGCCAAATTCGAAAGGGGAGCACCAACCTTATGGGTCCTCAGGATCTGGACAAAACTTTGGGAATCATCTTGTTTTGGTGAGAAATGGAGGTACCCAATAGGGTTTTGTCCAATGGGCCTTTCATCCCCAGATTCAGCAAAAGAGGCTAGCATTGTCAGTATATCTATATGTACGACTTTTTAATATGGGGCCATATGGCCAATGCTAATCTCCATAGCTGAACATCGGGATAGGAGGCCCATTGGACAAAACCCCACTGGGTACCCTCATTTCTCACCAAAACGAGATGATTCCCAAAGTTTCATCAAGATTCAGGACCCACAAGGTTGGTGTTTACCTTGTCAGTACAATCATGGGATCATTCCATTTTCCATTGGGATCGAATATTTATGGAGGGCATGGAGTAAATTGAGACATAATCACAAGATTATCATTCATAGCCCTAGTATTACTACCAGGATCAATGAAAAGATATTATTAGTTTTTTGACGAGTTCCCATAAACTTCATGGAAAATTTCTACAAACTATCACTTCATCCACATTCATCAGAATGTTCATCACTCTTTGTAGCCTATTTGTGATATTGTATTAGTTGAGTTGGAAATTATGGAGCCCTTCGACTGAACAAAATCATGATCATGCAGATCAGGTTGAGTTCTTGGCCCAGAGACTGACTGACACTATCATCGGCTCTTACGAAAAACTCAGTGTTTCACACCCAGTGCGAAGGTTAGCACGCGTTTCGCTTTTTCCTACGGGATCAAACACGTTTCAGCATCGCGAAGACTAGCTCTCTCTCGTCGTAAACTGACACATTTTGAAACTCACACAAAGACAAGACAAATTTTGAGACGAAGATGAGTACTTTGATTGTAAAAAAATTTCAATCTGGGAATTCAACGCAGTCCACATTTCAATTTTGAGACGAAAACTAGGACATTGCAATGCATTGGTCTGGCTACTCGTGAGTTTCGAGATGTGTTAGTATAAACCAAACGTGCTAGTCGTCGCTTTCAAACTAGTGGAAAAAGATGAAGCGGAATAGTCTTCTAGGAAATTGTGGTACCCTTTGTAAAGGGCTTGGAACGTTGAGTTCTTTCCAGGAGCCGACACTATCGCGAGCCATTTTGTTTGCTTCGAATAATATTATTGATGACATACTACGCTTTAATTTGAAGCCTTCAATCATCTATAAGTATGAATATCATTGAAGCGAATGAATATAGCATCGTAGAAGTGTATTTCACTGTCGGAACATCAGATTCACTGAAATTCTGTGTAAAACTATTTTTGATATGTATTTTCATCTGATACAGTATCTCATCACTGCAGGGTTCCGTAAATTCTTTAGAATATAATGAATGACTATTACCTCGGTGGTGGCCAAATGCAAGTCGATCCCTTCTAATGAATCTCTTCTCTCATAGAAAGTGCGATTGGTTAGTGGTATCAACCTTCCAGTAGTACGAGTCCATCTATATAGATCACTAAATTTTGTCTCATTCTTATGCAATGAGTACCATTCTCGTATGATTGGATCCCCTTGACACTTCACATACATTTGAGAATCAAAAGTTAGATGGAATGGATTTCCTATGGGGCTTTTGCAAAGTGCCAACATATTTTTTGAAAATAGTACTAAGGTCTTGTAAGTCCTTATTCGTTCTAGTTTCTTCGTCACTTCTTCAAATGATGCGAAATCCTGCATAGAGCTGATTAAAACAACAAAGTTGGGTCGATCCTTCCTCTCTCGGCATTTACAAGTGATGTTCTCAATGTCTTCTATCTTGGCCATTGTCGAATAAACATTTTTCTCGGAAAAATTTTTTATCAATGGTATAAAGGAGTGCGATAGTCGAAAGTCTGTTATAGAAGAATATTATCAGTGCTTGAATATTACAAGACTTCTGTCCAAGGAGTTCTAGAGATAGAATTGCGTGAAAAACACAAACCTGTAAGATTTTCACCTCGAGCAATGAATATATGAGGCGCACTATATTCATCGTGATATTCTGATATCAACTTCACTAAGTCAAAGTAAACATCATTTTGAGAAGAAACCGAATCGACACTCATGATAATTGCGATTGCCAAGAAGAACATAATAAATTTGGAAAAGTTTGAAAAGACTCCGTTGTTCAGTATCTCAATAACGACTAACAGGGCTTATTTTTTTATCCAACACTGATTCGTTTTGGTGAGGATCCCCGAACCGTTCAATGCGTATACATAAAAATAACCACTGAGTGGTTTGACGTAGCAACACATAAGCAATGACAACTGTGTTATTTTCCGGAAGCCAAAATTTAGTGACGCTGCAAAATCACGCATCTAATACTAGGTTGATCGTGATTACGACCATGGCTCGGCTCAACGAAATTATCGGTTCCGAGAAACATAAACTTGGCAATCATCCCTTCTTCCTATCAATTATACTATTGATGGAAGTTACGCGCCCTAATTCTTACAGTTCGATTTTGAGGCCTTGCTTTTTCGAACGTTATCAGATTGAATCTAAGTAGGCAAGAAAGAAATGAAGGTGAGTGACACACAAAGTAGGAGACGTATGACCACGATAGGGTGGCCGCCCCCCCCTCCCGAAGATTTTTTTCTGTTGGAGGTACTGATTTGGATGAAATCTATTTTTACATAATTTGAACCATTTCATGGTGTATGGAGGAATTATTTTCGAAAGATTCCAGAAGAATAACTTTGTGATACGGCATCGTATAGCTCGTTGAATTTTGAGTGCGGGATGACTAACCCAACCATTTTTTCATTATTCAGTTTTGTAGAAGGTGCGGTTGAAAATGGCTCATGTTGAATTTTCCAACAAAATTTTCGTGAAGGTTAGCGCACCATATGCTCGGCAATGTTATTTTGGTATGATGCCATGTGCTCTTGTTATTGTTTTGGTGTCTAACGTATGATATCGTCTGGTGCGTTGTGGTGGTTATGGTTATCAGACTCATCCACTCTTGAGGAAATTGCGGGGATACTCGCTTCAATATCAAGCATAGATGTGTATTGGTTCTTCATCGTTGCGCAACATCGACTGCGTCGAGCATGTGGATGCGATTTGGGGAGAAGTTTTAGAAATGCGTAAAGAACTGTGGATTTTGGATTTGTGTGCCCGGGTTTGCGATGTAAATTCTCAAAGGGGAACGAAATTTCGAGAATTTCTGAATGTGAACCTGTGGGAAAATTGAAATACCAAGCAGATTCGAATGCAGCTTTTTTTCCGGCTGTTTCTTCGGCCACAATTTGATTACGACAATTGTTTGAAAATTGCATCACAGATTCTTAGATCACGAGCACACGGAATGAGTTACCTCGTGATCGATTGATTTGGATCATTTCTAAAAAGTTGTGACATTAAGTGCCAGCTAAGTGATTAAAATCTCCGAAAGTGGATGGGTTTTTGGGGAATTTCAAACGTGAACCGAACAGAAAACCGCGATTCAAGGCAGATTCGAGTGCTGCTGTTTGACTTTCGACCAGTCATCATGCCAAATCTTATTACGAATTTTGATAAAAATTCGCATCATGAGTGGATAGATTTTGAGCACGAGCTAAAGTGGGGTAGAATGAAACCCAGAGAACCATTGTTTCAACTGCCCATTCATGGCATCAAAATTCTCTATAGTAGGTCGGCTTATGAAAAATTTCAAGCGCAAATCTGTTAGAATACCGTACATTCAAGCAGATTTGGGAGTTCTTTCATTACTTTGGAAGTTTCATCGATCAGAATCTGACTACCAAGTCTGAGAAATTATTTTCACGAGCAATTGGGTTATGAGCACGAGTTGCAATGGTAAACCATAGGTAAGGAGTCAAAAATACCGAAAAATCGTGGTTTCGACCGGCAGATTTGAGTCCTGATTCTCGATTTTTGACATCGCATCATCAATGATGCGACAAGAAACCTCGAGGGAAGTTCATTTCCGAAGTGGGTGGATTATTAGGATGAGCTACCATGAAATTTTTCATATACCGACTCACTGACCGGAATTTTTCAGAGCTCAGTTATGAGTTACCGTTCAAACTTACGCTCATAGCACGGTCGTATAAACAGGTCTGGAAACTCCTGTATGAAAAAGCGGTCCTTTTACTGGGGCGAGGCGTAATACCTATTTCTACCACCGCGAGGATGGCGTTGCGATCGAGTAGTGAATTGTTTACGTCCAAATGTGAAGAAACTCTCGAATAACCCTTATCTTTGAATTTCAGAATCTAGGTATGTTGTATGTTATATTGAGAA
Source organism: Eretmocerus hayati (assembly GCA_029851415.1). NCBI lineage: Eukaryota > Metazoa > Arthropoda > Insecta > Hymenoptera > Aphelinidae > Eretmocerus > Eretmocerus hayati. The sequence continues at coordinate 157,417,198 of CM056741.1, forward strand.
AAGATCACAGAGCACACCAACATTTTTTGCGTAAGCAAATGTACGAAGTACGAGGTTCTCGCACAAAAAAAAATCGATAAAACTCTCACGCCTTTATTATGAAAATCTTCACGTGTCTCGACCGCCGATAAATAGATAACGGGAGATTAGAGCACGCTAAATTTAAGCAAATTTTCTGCGCTCACTTGTACTTGAATCGTGCCATGCAAAAAGGGACCTTCGTGCAAATGACAAATTGTCGGGAAAACGAAAGAAACTGTGATACATCTTTACCATTCACAATTCCCCAACGCCAACGTACATACTTATACTTCTTATCAGCATGTACTATAATCTCCTCCATTTTTTGACCAAGGGTGGCCTGCAGAGTTGTTTTTCAATGAAAACTCGAGTGGACTTGGGTCCCTTTTAGCATGGATTCCTTCAAAAAGCTATGATTCTATATCAAGACACTACGAAACTGGAAAATATTGATTTAAAACAATATCTTGATGATTATCATAGATTCAGAGCGGGATTTAGGTACCTTTTTGCTCGGATTGACTGAAAATACTTCGGATACAATTATGAAGTTCATTACAACCCACAAAACCATTATAACTATCTAAATGACATAACATTGATATTCATGAGATCTATGAATCCATGAATGTGTTCATTCTAGCTATTTGAAAAAGGCTCGCCACACGTTTTCGATCTTTTCCTCTCATCCCGTGCCCAAAATGAAGGATCGCTACGACTCTTTCGTTTTTCACCATCGCTATTACTGTCACAATCCATATCCTAAATTGTATACATTATGAGACAGACAAGATCAACAGCTGCAGAGCTATCGGATGATACACTAGATACTACAGCACTTTTCGATCATTTCGAAATTCGAGTTGAGTTCAGAGCGGAGAGTATACACCTATATGCCTATACATCATTCGAGGCGTGGCAAGATGTAAACACTCAGCTCGTCGACCAACTGGCGCCAAGAATCACAGCGATCAATAGTGTGAGTGATAGATGTGATGATACAGTGCGTAAGTATTAGTGTTTGTAGGTTCTTTCATCAATCCATGTAAAAAGGGCCCCATATCCTGTACTTGGGTCCCTTTCTGCATGGATCGGGTCTCAGGGATTGGTTATATTGGAAAAATTTCATATGCAGGTGATAAAGGAATGTTCAATGAGTGCAAAAATCACCTCATCTCAATTTCGCAAAAAGTGGCGCTTAGGTCCCTCTTTGCATGGCTCGATTCACTTATTACATCCATTTCATTCAATTAATAAGAGACTCTCTGCTTCTGCTCCTGCTCATATCGATCACTTTGCTTTGGTGGATATACATCAGCTTTTGCTTGGGAGAATTTTGGGTCCTGAATATGCCGAAAGCTTGAAGAATTAAAATGAATCGGTAATGTATTCCGTTCTCGTATCTGCCCGTACTCGCCGAGATTGAATATTATGAAATTTACAATTAAAAATCACAATGGATGAGCTGTATTATTGTTTACATTGGGCAATCAAATCAAAACACTCCACTACTCGATCGTAGCGCCACACACGAAAGTGACGGATACGGGAAATTTTGGAACCCGGTTAACCCTTAAATGGCACACTTCGGAAAAGTTACGTATATGGCACACACGGGGTTTATTGGACCTTAGTCACAAAAGCATGAATGTCTCTGGACTACTTGAATATACAGCTCTGTAAAATTTTTCCATGATAGTTGGGCACCTTATTGATAGAATTGGATAGCCAAAAAGGTGGAATATGCATATTGGCGCTGAGAGTAAATTTTTCAAAGAAGAAAGTCCTAAAATCACGTAAAATTGGGATTTTCCTCATTACTCGCTGAATTATTACATTATATTAAGTCGCGTGACGACTGTTTGGTGTCCGGAATCACTAGATTTTTTCCCCTAGATCGGTTTTAACCTAACCTGACCTGACTTTTCTCTAGAGAAAAATATCCCTAGATTTATTACTAACCTGACCTGACTCAAAAGTTGCGCGCTGCCGTCTTTACTTTACCTGTCTTGATTTGTCTCCAGAGATAAATATCCCTAGATTTTACTAACCTAACCTGATAAGACCAAAAAGTTGCGCGTATTTTCCTCTAGATTTTTTCTACAATTCTATATCTAGGGTCTATTTTACCAGTTTCTTTCCATCTGTTATACTTTACCTGTTCCATGGATTTTACCTATTTTGATTTTAGACTTTTTATCACTTTGGATATTACTTATTCTATTTTACCTGTTTCGTTTCACCTGTTTGTTTAGATTTTTTACCCCTTTCAGATGTTAAATTTTGTAAAGCTGTCAAAAGTCTGTTCGTTGTACTCTTGCCGTGTTATCATGTTTTCGCACCAATATCCCTTTTTGATGCATCCGCTCACCTTACTTTCGTATGGTGTCGGACACAGGGATACGGGCTACTCTCATGTTTCCAAGCGTTTTGTGGGTACCGCTGTCTTTGTCTGGCTCGAATTGATGTAAGAATTCTGTCGAAAGTCTGTCTGTTGAACCTTCGCTTCGAGCCATCGTCGAATTCGCACCATTTTCTACACTTGCTCATCATACATAGGTATTATGATGTCGCAAGTGCAGAAAATGGATTGTTTAACGATGGAAGCTTGGGTCCCTCTGTTTGCGTCCGTGGATGGAATGTGATGGATGAGAGAATGTATGATGATGATGATGATGATGATAATGGAAGAAGAGAAGGGAAAGAGAGGAAGAAGAAGTAGGGAAGGAAATGAAATGATATGAAAGGAGAGAATGGTATGAAATAGAAATGAGATGCAACATGCAATGAAGATGAAATAGTTTGTGATGTTTGAGATGGATGCATGATTGGAATGTTATGGATTGAATGATTGCCTCACCCTCCTACTTGGATTTGATTTCGGACACAACCTCTGCACCCGAAGGCGGCTTACCTGCGTACAAGAATGCGCCTCCAATTAGGCGATCATTGGCGGATGTATGATGAATGATGAATGTGTGATGACCTGGTGAGAATGATATAGGAAAGGAGATATGATGGTGGTAAAGTGGGGGGTGGTATGAAAGATGATGTGATTTAATGAAGGTAAGATGGGATGGGTAAAGAAGAGGGAACGGGATGAGATGTTAGAGACTAATAGCATTCATGATGAATGTGATGAGGTGGTGGGAATGACGTTGAGGAGGAGACGAGATGGCGGCGAAGTGAAAAATGATATTGAAAATGATCAGATTGAATGGAGGTGAGATTGGGTGGAGGTGAAGAAAGAGATGAAGAAGATATAGACAGGAGATATAGGAAAGGAAATGAGATCATATGAAAGGACAGAAAGGAAATATGAAATAGATATGTGATGTGACATGCAATGAAGATGAGTTAGGCTGTGATGTATGAGATGGATATACGAATGTAATGTGACGAATGAAATAATGATAAAAGAGAAGGAAAATAGAGGAAGAAAAAGTAGGGATGGAAATGAAATGATATGAATGGAGAGTGTGGTATGAAGTAGAAATAAGATGCAACGTGCGATGAGGATGTAATAAGTTGTGCTTATTAAAATGGATGCATGATTATATTATGGATTGAATGATTGCCTCACCCTCCTACTTGGATTTGAATTCGGACAAAACAAATTCTTTATGATCAAATTTTGTTGAATTATATTTACATTAATAGAATTGTTTATTTACATAGTGTTTAAAAAAAATCTTCGAGCAGTTCAATAAACACAGTTAACGTTGAGTTAAAAATGCATTATTGATATTGTCCAACATACTTATTCTGTAGTTTAGATCCAGCCATGTATCTTTATTACACTTCCAACAATTTGTATAAGTGTAAACAATTATTGTTCTACTATATCGATTTTAGGTATTTGTTTCGTCAGTCGTTTAGATTTGCTTCACATGAGCAGAATTAATCCGCAGAATGAGAACGTCTCGATTTAAGTTTATCAAGCACACTAATAGCCATTTCATTCATTTTGTTACGAAAATTTTTGAAAATTACCATTCGTAAATTATCGGTGAAAAGTTTGTACACACCAAAGAAAATTCGATTTTGTCCTCTCGACTGTTCAAAATCCCTTGGTTCAATATAACTCTGAGCAAGCAAGCATAACTGCTCCGCGAAAGAAGAACACTTCGAATTTCGTTTACGAAACATACTGAGAGCCATTTCATTATTCTTGTTTTGTAAATTTTTTGAAAATGATCTATCATAAACTATCGGTAAGGAAGTTGTGCACAACAAAAAAGAAAAACTTGATTTTGCTCATTTAACTCATTAGATATTTTTGGTCCAAACTAACCCTGCTTGGGCTTCTGTTGTAGCTATTTTTGAGTCTTTCTATAGCCATTTAATATTTTTTCGCGCAGCTCTATCAATCCTTGAAAAGTGAGACTGAAGCTTTGTAGAATTTATGAAAATTGAACTTCATGTATGAAAATAGTTACAGCGTGCATCTGTAATTAATTATGGTTGCCATTTGAACGAAATTCTTATTTTATTCAGAATCAAATATTTGTTTTGAAAAATAATACGATTCGACCATTCAAACTCCCTCCAAAGACTCTTAGGCGCAGCGAGCGTCAGCGAGCGGAGCATTTACAATATTTCCAAGTGAAATTTGGGGAACCCATGCTTGAAATAGTACTGAATAAGATACACATAGCCCCGAAGGTCAATTCCCAAAAAAAGGTATTTATTCTGCATATCCAAATGAGTCATTTAGTTGAAAAACTAATATTTTGGCAAATCGTCGGAGGGCTACAAAATTATCTATTATTTTCATTGGAAAATTTTTGGTAACTTTGATCATACATGAGTACAAATAGGGTGAACACATATCAAAAAAGCATAGGAAATTATATTTGTTCATTCCTCCCCTCTACATTCGTTGCAAATGAGTATACGGTGAACATCGCACATGGGCTTCCCGCAAGCACCACATCTTTTTCGTGTCTTACGGTCTTTGTTACGAGTGCAAATGTGACATCTCTTCTTCTCTGCTGATTCAACTCTTTCTAGAGGAATGGTATCGATCGGTGTATCAATTTCGAGCATTGATTTGATACCAACACGCATATCTGTATGAAGTGTGGTAATAGCAAGTTACACTAGAAAAGTTACACTAATGGCACACTGGGGTTCCGCTGGACCCCACGACGGAAACTCTCCAAACTCCCCCACTTCAAGCGCCAGCTGCCAGCCGACTACTCGCGCTCGGAGCTGCGTACGTGCGCCTATGGATAGTAGTTGCCCTAAACTTACGGTAGATGGTGCGAGATATTCGATTTGGACTCGTATCTCACTTGGATACGGTATGAAACTTTCTCTGGGGTCCACTGGACCCACAGTGCCATTTAAGGGTTAAGAGAGCCAAGTCTGCTATGACAGTTTCCAGACCTGTTTATACGACCGTGGCTCATAGTCTATCTGCTCGTGGAACATACTCTGCTCAGACTGTGTATGTGGTCAGATTCTGACCGGTGAAATTTTCAAGATGATGAAGAGGCACCAAAATCTACTTGAATATACGGTAGTCGAACAAGTTCACGCTTGGAATTTTCCATGAACCCACCCACTTTCGAGAATTTTGATCTCATAGATGGGCAGTCGAAACAACGGGTCTTTGGGTCATATTCTAGCCCACATTTACGCGACACCACTTCAATTCATGCTCATAGTCTATCCACCCATGATGCGACGTCTTATGAGAATTTGAAGTAAGATTTCGTCATGATGACTGGTCGAAAGTCAAACAGCAGAATTCGAATCTGCCTCAAATCGGGGGTTTCTGTTACATTTACATTTGAAATTCCCCAGAAACCCATCCACTTTCGGAGATTTCAATCACTTAGCTGGCACTTAATGTCACAACTTTTTAGAAATGATCCAAATCAATTGATCACGAGGTAACTCATTCCGTGTGCTCGTGACCTAACAATCTGTGATGAAATTTTCAAACAATTCTCGTAATCAAATTGTGGCCGAAGAAACAGCCGAAAAAAAGCTGCATTCGGATCTGCTTGGTATTTCAATTTTTTAACAGGTTCACATTCAGAAATTCTCAAAATTTCTTTCCCCTTTGAGAATTTACATCGCAAACCCGGGCACACAGATCCAAAATCCACAGTTCTTTACGCATTTCTAAAACTTCTCCCCAAATCGCATCCACATGCTCGACGCAGTCGATGTTGCGCAACGATGAAGAACCAATACACATCTATGCTTGATATTGAAGCGAGTATCCCCGCAATTTCCTCAAGAGTGGATGAGTCTGATAACCATAACCACCACAACGCACCAGACGATATCATACGTTAGACACCAAAACAATAACAAGAGCACATGGCATCATACCAAAAGAACATTGCCGAGCATATGGTGCGCCAACCTTCACGAAAATTTTGTTGGAAAATTCAACATGAGCCATTTTCAACCGCTCCTTCTACAGAACTGAATATTGAAAAAATGGTTGGGTTAGTCATCCCGCACTCAAAATTTAACGAGCTATACGATGCCGTATCACAAAGTTATTCTTCTGGAATCTTTCGAAAATAATTTCTTCATACGCCATGAAAATCAATCCAAATTCCAAAATCGAGTACCCCAATTGAGTCGAGATTGTGTCAAATCCTGTAAATAGATTTAATTCATATGGCCGGGACACTTTCCAAATGGATAATTTTATGTTTTGATACGAGTGTTATAATATCTGAGCTCTTATGTTCATGTATGTATGTGTGTGAATCAAAATCTACATTTCTCTTGAAATCATCTTCCACAATTTGATATGAACCGATTATTTATATAGTAAATCTTTTATAGATAGAATCCACACTCCTAGAAAAAACCGTAAGCCGTGCTCCGTCACCATGTTCGTCGTGTAACTCATTCACTGTTACACATTATGTCTCCACTGTGACATGACTCGATGAAATGATCTGAAATTCTACACACTAATAGTTGAAGAGCACCGCTCCCGTGCAGTGAAAAATTTGCGATAAAAAACATTGCCAAAAAATTAGGAAAAATTATACTATTTTTCGACGTTTTTTAAGGGGGTGCGGAAGCTCTACCTTCACCGACCTCGGATTTGATCACGAAAAAATTCATTACCCAAATTTCACGCAATTTCTTGAGAAAAGGGCTCTATTAGGTCCTTCCTGAGAATCGTAGCTACCTTCTCGTGGATTTTCAGGGTGATTCGTTGTAAATTGGAGGAGAAATGAGCCTTTTCAGTTATCAAAATAGCGGTTGCTTTACTGGGAATGGTCAATACTCCTTGATATCGAGTCGAATCACCATGTAAATTGTATCAGACGGTGAATCAAGCCCACAGAATTAACCTAATAGAGTCGCTTTTGCTCGAGTCATCCTGAAAAAATTATGAAAAATCAAGAACTAATCACAAGCCCATAAACACCCAAAATGTAAACAAACGCATGTGAGCTGGGCGATTTGCGCTGCGTTTAACAGCTGTTGAGCGTTGAGCGCCCGGCTGGCCGCATAGCTGCCTACATCCAAGCGTTATATAGCTACTATTATAGTAACCGAGCGGGCAGAGCATGGTTCCCTACAGAGCCGCTATCTTGCCGAGTAGGAAAATGTCTGCCACGGTCGTAAATATCTGCTTGTATTCAGTGTGTGCGACTGTGTGAGACCGGGCGAAGTAGAATTGACTGCTGGCAAGCCGATTTTTCTTGTAAGTATAAAAAAGTGAATTGAGTCTTATCCCAGAGAAGAGTGCACGTCGTTGGTGCCTAGGACAATAATGAACGGATCAGACTCAGACACGACTCTCTGTGTAATGTAGTATCTCCATACGTGGTGTTGTAAGTCAGCTGCTCTTGCTATGCTATTCAATGGGACGAGGATGTAAACACTATCTATTTTGGAGATGCTTTCCATGAATAAGCCCGACTCAGTGTTCTTGTGTTTAGAACATTGTAAAAATTATGATCTCTCTATTAGATCCAGTTTGACTCGTCAATATGTATGTTTCCTTGATTATTTTTAATTTCCAGAACCCCGCAGTTGTAAAGAAAATTCTACGTTTCGGCCATGTCATTTATACAGAGCTTTTGAAAGATCAGATCCACACTCTCGCGGATCCATTGATTCATTTTGAGCAGTATTGGAGAATTTGAAGCTCTACACGGTAAGGTTGTCTTATCAGACAAGGTGCGGCTTTCTGCAGGTAGACTCACATAAAATACAGTGAGTGGACCAATATCTTGAGATGATGTACTGCCGTCACTTGGTGAGGTTTTTCTGATCGTTATACGATAATGACAATTTTTCTATACTTATTTGTATAAAAACTCCAAAATTGATAATTAGGCTATGAAAAATTAGAATTTTTTAATCCTGCCGTAGTCCTGAATCATATGGGGAGTCAACCATGCCAACGCCCTATCATGTATCATGATTTGATAGAAAAAACTTGATGGGAATCCTACTTCCAGGTGGTGTCAGGATTCAATCAACCGTGTTGACTTCTGTCCGTACATGGACTTTTGCCCACAGTAAACTGACCTATTTTGCTCCCTCCTCCCTAATACACGCTGTTTCCAGGATCATACAACCTTGTAAGATGTGTTGCTCTGAAAGATTTACCTTTCTCGTCTACATTTCAAGATTTTTTGGAGGGAACCATAACCGAGTATTTGCATTTTCCAGGTTCTAACACCAAATGAGTTTCAAAATGACGGAGACTCACTTCTGTCAACTGGTGTGAATTAATTTCCACTCCTGATTACCAACTAGTTTATACTGTCAGATGTTTGTCTGTTGATGATGGCACGCTTCATCGATGGAAGAAACCCAATTTGATATACAAAGCTCAACTGTTCTTCCTTTATCAACGGATTCTAGATCCTGGAAATTTTCAGATATCAGATGATTCTTACATTTGTTGATGAGGTAGAATTTGTGACTTTCATACAGATTTTGACGTGAAGAAAATGTGAAATTTTTGAGGATAACTCTAATTTTCCTAAAGATTATGCTCAGAAAGTTGCAATTTCGGAATCCTTTAGACTCTATTAAAGGTAATGTTTCATGAGTCAATTTTCCAATCCTAATTACGATACTAATACAAATTATGCTTTTGTACAGGTGTAACTTGGAAAAAGTACTCGTGCAAGTTCCAATACTGTTATCGAACTCAATTGTAAAGTATTTAGAGCCACAGCGGATACTTTTTCAGAACTTGAAAGTCGGTGAGGAATTGCAATATTACCAGTTTTTAATGCGTAAGTTCTCCTCCAATATCACTGTAAGGCTACAAACTCACATTCTATGTAGCTTACCGATTTACTCTTCACATGAATAATATGAAAAAATAGTGATCTACTCCATATTTCTTCGAGGGAAAATTTCAGGTCAGAGATTTCGTTCCAAATCATGAATTGAATGAAGTGGAACCCCAGATTCTTTTGGAATTTTATGAAGTCTGTACCCGTCTCAACAAAAACAGAATTAGAATTTCAAGGTCAGTAACAGAGCTGAAACAAAGAAAACTTGAGTCAAGAATTGAGTGACGAGTGACCAAAACAGAAATTCAAGCAGTTGTCTGCACCAAGAATTTCTGTGTAACTGTTATACCACCTGACAAAAACAGAAATTCAAGCAGTTTTCTGCGTGAAGAATTTCTGAGTCAAGAACCTGAGGCCAAGTCACAGAATTAGTATTTCAAGGACAGTAACAGAGTTCAAGCAATTTTTGCCATAAGAACTCCTGAATCGAGAATTTAGTGATGTGCGATAGAATCAGAAATTCAAGCAGTTTTCTGCGCCAAGAATTTCTGAGTCACCATAACACCACCAGTTTGTATATTTTGAGCGAGTGGACGGTGGTATAAGTTGAGTGAAGTGAGAGAAGAGAAAATTTTCTTCAAAATCTCTTCACTTTAAAAATACAGACTTCGGTGTGTAAGTAAGGAGCACGGATCGACATTTCAAGTCAGTGACACAGATGGGTACAAACTCATCTCTGCTTATGTCTGGCATCTGAGTGTCCAGCAATAGACGCCATTTAGTTATGTATAAGTCATCAGACCCAGCTCACTAGCGGTCCCCTAGGTCGGTAAAAGTACAGCTTCCGAACCCCCTTAAGGATTTTGATACCGGGATGATTACCACAAGCATGATTTTTGACATGCAAGCAACATTTTCAGTTTTCATCTACTGTAAAACTCGAAGCGTACAAACTGTACGGAAGGGTCTAAATTGTATTAATACTCAAGTATCAGATCGAATGGTGCAATATGTAAAAAGTGACGGTATTTTTCGTATTCGGATTTTCACTAGCGGCTGCAGAATTAAGATCTGAGTTCACAACGCTTCATCAAACAATGATCTCAATAAAACTCTTGTGCCATCTTTTCCATTGCATCATTTAATCTGAATCTTGAAGATTAACATCATTAAGATTCTTTCGAATAACTTTCTCGCTTTGAATTTTGCTGTAGTAGAAAACTGGAAAGCTTTCTTACATTACGAAAATCCCGCTTGCGGTAATCACCCCGGCATCGAGATACGCGAAAACGTCGACAAATGGTATGATTCTTCAAACTTTTTTGGCAATGTTCTTCATCGCAAATCTTCCACTACATGAAAGTTTTCCGTTCCTATGCAATTCATCGCTGCGACTCATCAATTTACATTGTTTTGAAGGATGGGAACATATTGGGTACACTCTTTTGCAAACTCGAAAAAATCTTTATTTGTGAAAATTGAGATTGCTCGGTTCTGGTTAGTCAGAATTGGACCTACTTTAGCTCATTTTAGAGATCTGAAAATAAGCTTTGGAATGAGTCACAGTACGTTAGCAAAAATTATTGACATCACAGCTTAGGTAGGGAGGGGGGGGGAGCTTGTTGGGTTCACTTATCTTAGTACAAAATCAAGATAGCAATATCAACAGAGCAGTGAGAGAAACGAGCACACTCAGAGCTGTTCTATACTGTGAGAAATTGACAATCATGGAGGTGAGAGTAGATGTTGACCTGATCCAACATGAAGTGCTATCTCACAAATTATTATGATGATTGATACAAAGATGCCACCGCACAAAATAAGAAATATTGGTAATGTACTGATCAGAGTCATTTCTTCGAATAAAGACCGATTAGGTTCGGTTTTCCAGAAGTTTCGGTATCTCAAAGCATTCAATATACCTGAACTCCTCATTTTCTGCAAGCTGGAAGATGAAAAGGTACAGAAAGCTCATGAGTTTGAGAAGACCCCGAGGAAGTTGTAACTCTAATTGTGTTTCTACTCTAGACACTGAATCTACATACTTTTGTCGAAAAAAATGGTACACTCGGGAGGAAAGAGAATTGCAGTGCATCGAAATCTACTGTCTCACTCGTACAGTATTCATGCGTTAGGGTACCATAACCTATGTGTGCGAGTTAATAATTTAATAGAAGAATTCATGAGAGTGAATCTAAGTTGGTGGTTTCTCTCGTTCAATGTCATCTCTTCCAAGGAGAGAACCCTGAATTAAATATAAAGTTTGCAGATCTTTCGCTTACATAAAAGTTCTGATTAGAGAATTTCGATTGAGAATAGAGATATTATGTTCAGTTCAGAGAAACTAAAACTCTTGGTTTTTCCTGTAACTTCCACGCCGAGAGAATTATAAACTGATGAGTATACCGATGGACATCATTAGTATATAAATGAGACTTCAAATTTAAAAAATTCCTACTTACTAAAGATTGAAGAATCCTTTATATGCAAAATTTTTTATGAAAGCAAAGCTTTTGCTATTCATTTGAATTTTTGCGAATGGCTCGAGATCACAGATGGATCGAAAATCATTACTCTGCAATGTAACATCATCAATGCAGAAGACAATCCTGGCATCGCTGCAAACCTGTTCAACGAGTTCATTAGACTTCAATAAAATATTCTATTGTCAATTAGTCTACATATTTTCATCAAATTGGAACTTCGATGTACTTGCTGTAAGCCTTTGTGCAACGAGGATGGCAAATCATCATCCTTCAATAATAGATCCTTTATTTGTGACATTGATTGATCTTCCGTAGACTACATAAAAAAAATGAGATGTTCAATTATTCGAAACGATTGTTCTCTGCTTCATCACATACCTTGAATATATCAACCAAATTGGAGTGTCTCAAGGTAGTTATTTTATGCGTTTTCGCTTTTGTGAACTCCGCTAAATTGTTGAACTCAATATTGGGCTCGAAAACGGTAAAATAACTGACTAAAAGAGTACTATATACGGTATACAGTACGAATGCCAACACATATAATGAGAGTAAAGCTATCCGCATCGATGAATAGCTCGGAGATCCTGAAAAGTTAAAAAATACGAGTTATTTGAAAGAATTACAGATGATTTATCATTATATCTATCAATGTAAAAAATCGACTCACTGGATGGTATAGGCTTGGAGCAAAAAATACCCCATACAAAGAAATAGTTGTCATAGATATTTGCGAGGATGTGACGTAACCTTAGTGATCTTGACATCGCTATCGTTAATACTATGGGCGATATCAGCAGCAAAGCAAGCAGACAGTATGATGCCTCGATTCCAAAAGCCTGGAATATAATATACACTGCAACATCTCGAGGATGTCGTGTATTGATGTCGAGATTGACGCGGTATTATTGATCATAGAGCTAGATTTCTATGTTTTTCATACACCTTGATAGGTATATGCGTCAAAGGTATGGTGGTACATCTGTCCTCTTGACGTGACATATTAAATCTTGTGCATAAATTCAAATTGACAGATCTTGCACCCTTCTAAAATCGAATGAACAACGGCCAACGCCTTTACGGGGTGCCTGAAACCGGATCGGCCTGCACCAATATTATTCTTTTCCATGTCATCTTCAGAGCCGATCTCAGAGTGGGGAAAATTCTCGCAGACCGTCTCGACTTGATTCATTTGATCAAATTACGTGCCGAAACGTCCTCAGTTTTAAACCAATGCAGTCTTGTGAACCTGGGAGAAATTCTCAGTCAAATGAACTGGTTTTTTAGGCAAATTGAGTATCTCTCAAAAGGATACAAATTGCAAATGTATCAAAGACCTGAGTTACAAGAGCAGTATAAAATATTATTCTCAATCTTTCTCTTCTCTTCCTTTGACGATCATGTTTCTATTCATCTCGTGTTTCGTGAACGGGAACAAAGTCTTATTGAGCTTCTTGTCCTTCTCTTTCCAAACTCTCTTGGATTTAGAGACTCATGTACAACTTTCAACTCAATCACCCGTTGATTCAAGTTGAAATCTCCCTGTACATAATAACAAATTGATTCCAGAAATTTCTCGACTTTGACCCAATTGTCTCTTTCCCTCAAGTTTCCAAAGAGTTTGATCTCACTTGAGTATTAGGCCTCTTGTCACTACCTATGGACACACCGACGCACGTTCAACACCATCAATATTACAACAAGGAGAAAGTGTATTGACTTTTAATACGCTGCAAGAAGATTTGACTGTCCCGACTTCTTGTGACCGGCAGTCTCCCATCGACAACGACCCTGCCTTAGAACACGGTTCCAAACTATTGAATGCTGAATTCTACCATCTTTTTCGTCACCTTAGGCCCACTCGATCCTCTTTAAATTCATTTCTGGATCACATCTCACACACACGACCTCTATCGCCTTAGCAAAACACCTCAGTCTCAAAAACGAATTCAAAGGATTATTTAACCAGCTCATCTGAACCTTGTCGTTTGAGTCATCGGACTCATCGAAGAAAACCTCACCTTTATCCACTCCAAGAATCTCTTCTCGTTCATCCAACTCAAACTCATCCTCTTCCAATTCAAACTCCTCTCCTTCCAATTCATCTCAGCCTCGGTTGCCAGCACTTGTTTCTCAAAGAACTTGAGTCCTTCTTTTAATAAGAACGGACTCGATCAAAATCCCCTACCCACCCCATCATCATCAATGAGAAAGAAAAAAGTTGTATTGTGAAGTGGACGAAATTGTGGTGATCAGTTCTGTGACCTGACGATAGCTCGTTCTCAGGCTTGTTAATAGATAGAAGGCAAAATTTAACAATGCCTGACTACGGTATTACAAGTAGCGATTGGAAACTACCTAGTCCTTTTGAAAATTTCAAAGCAATCGCAATTGAGGCGAGTTGTTGGTATTTTATTTTGTTAAGAGTTACTACTTACATCGAATAAATGTTATCTTTATTATTTCGTATTCATAATATTCACGGACCTTAGAGGCACCTTTTCTTACTACCTCAAATTATCTCATCACAAGCCGAGACCGCAGTTGTGAGCTCATTCAAATTATTAAACCGTCTAGAGATCAGAGAAATAGCATTCTTCTATTCATCACCCCTTCACGTCACGCAGATACTGATTGTTGAATAGTTCCAATCCATCCATCCATCTGTCAACGCTCGGAGCACTCGCAGTGACTCCTTACTCCGAAGCGGACCCCACTCAGAGGCCCGTTCTACATAGGATGCGCACCACCGCTTGTGCGTACGCGCATGCGCTTTCGCTCAAAGCATTCAATGCAGAAGATTCCACGAAGCAGCCTCACTACTCGTTTTTCTACTGAAATTCTACAAGTGAAAAATTGATTGGTAATTGGTGAGCCTCATAAGAAATTTTTGGATGGTACAACCAAGTTTCTCCATGTTTTCTATTAGGGAACGAACAGAGAAAAGCAACAGCGGTGGCGCTGCCGGGTCTGCCGAACTCAACGGGCGTACAAAATTACCCGCTTTTTTATCATGGGTATAATACGAGGCCCATAAAATTGATTGATTGCGGTCTCCGGGTGAAATTTTTAGGTCAGGAAAATAATTCCCTTCGTGTTTTATCATAAACAAATGGAAAAAACTAGCAGCGGTGGCCCCGCGAGCCTTTCCGGGGGTAATTCCAGGTTGAGCAACGTTTTTGCGATTCAGTATCCGGATTGGTGACCACCGGTCTTAGCTTGGTGAGACTATAACTTTGTTTGGGATCAGAAACTTGGCAAGAGCAAGATGAGCGGTCACCAATCCGGGAACTGAATTGTGAGAACGTTGCTGAACCGGTATTCTCTTCCGAAGAGGCTCGCGTTGCACTGCTGATGTTTTTCTGTGTTTGTTTATGGTAAAACATGAAGAAGCTCGATTTTTTGGCTTGATAATATCACTTGGGGCCCACCAATCATCAACCAACTCTTCTCATGTGAAAATTCTAAGTAAAGAGGACTGCTATGGCTGCTGCATGAAATTCTCTGCATCAGATGCTCCAAGCGCAAGCGTATCTTGCGTACGCTCACGCGATGAGCGCATCCTATGTAGAACGGGCCAAAGTGTGTCCACAAATGAAGCGCATGAGCCGTGAGCCGGCGTACGCCGAGCATGCACTAGCGCACGGCTCATGCGCTGCTCACCAAATTTGAGCCGGCTTGGGCATTTTTCACGTTACCAGCAGATCCAAAACAGAACTCGAGTTTAGCTAATCAAAAACGACAGCCGGTCTCGTAGCAAACCGATGCAGAAACACAAGAGTGGGCTCAAATTTGGTGAGCGGCACATGAGCCGTGCGCCAGCGCACGCCCGGCGTACGCCGACTCACGGCTCATGCGCTTCATTTGTGGACACACCCTCACAGCTTCCACCACCGCAGAGCCACCACAGCCAAAAATTCACGGCCTGGAGAAACGAACCAAAAAGCTCAGTTGCGACTTGTCTTTCAGCCCAAAATTGTTTATTGACCCCTCGGCCCTCAACCCAACTTGTGGCCCTAGGCCCTTATCAGTGCGCAAATCGTACCACTGCATCGACACAACAGACTAGCCCTGTTACACTGGAGACTCACCTGAACTTTCCACCATGAGATCACTTTACGATCTTTCTATCTCACTTTTTCACCCGCAAGGGAGGTTGGGGCACCTTGGTCTCAACGCTGGAGCCTGACGTGCTCCCGAGCCCAGTCAGCGCCCACCGGCACCGGAGCGTGGAGACCGCACGTCTCCATCCGGCGCTCGGGCCTGGGTGAGTCTAGGGACTCGCATTGGAATCGTCTCCGGGCGACAACAATGTGAGCCTGGAAGACTTATCCATCAACTCAAAGGGCTCCAGGAAAGTCTAGAAGAGTCCCAAACCCCTACCGAGGGGTGGATTTGGCCTTATGCTGGGGACCGAACCCGCAATTCGGTAGTCGGGGAGGAGGAGCGGGTCACTGCTGAGTCAATTGTGGTTCGGTGGTGGCTGTCCTCTAAACCGACGAGATGGCAGGGCGTACCCCTGCCCCACGCTCATGGAGGCAAGCCGGGGTGGAAGCGAAAGCCGGGCGCCCGGGATATAAAAGCCAAATCCCTGTCTCACTTGTTTATACCTCGATCCATGAGTGCGAGTGACGCAGCGCGATTTCGAGCTTGGACAGTAACTGCTGAACTGTTCAGCTAGTCCCCGAGTATACATCTGCTCGGTCCATGGTATCATGTATGGGGTGCCTGAACTCAGCACAAACATTTCCGCACAAACACAAATGAACCATTTGATATTTTATTGCTTTTTTATTGCTAATTTATTGCTGTATTGCGGAATTTATTGCTCTTCATTTTCTCGAATTATGAGTGTTTGTGCTGAGTTCCGTGTGGAGTCAGCACAAACATTGGGTTTTCGCCGACCTATCGGAACCTAACTTAGCTCATATTTTATTGCTAATTTATTGCTCTCAGAATCCGTTCTGATCATCCCCTTAGAGCAACTTCCGGCGGAGATATGAGTGTTTGTGCTGAGTTCAATGTGGACCCATGCACAAACATTGAGTTTTTGTCGACCCATCGAAACCTGACTTAGCTTATATTTTATTGCTAATTCATTGCTCCCAGAATCTATTTTGATCATCCCCTCAGAGCGATTTCCGGCGGAGATATGAGTGCTTGTGCTGAGTTCAATGTGGAGCCAGCACCAACATTGGGTTTTTGCCGACCTCTTACGCCTTGATTAACATATACTTTATTGCTATTCCATTGCTCTAAGAACCTCCGTCGGCTATTGTCTCAAAGGTGCGACAATAGACATTCGCGTTTGGACATGGAGGGCCCGACAGCCTTCAGTGGCGAGGTTGCAGTGGCGCAGGAGCCGCGAAGTCGGGAATATCGGGACCACTCTTCTTGGCATGTTCTGCATACTTTTGGGGCCACTGTGGCGAGTATTTTACACAGTTTCGCTCTGGCTGACGGAAGCTCAACGGAATAGTCCGATTTATCATTTTTGGAGAGAGATGCAGCAATGGCATTTTGGAGCAAGTTCACAGTATTTGTGACGCAAATCCCCTACAAAATTCTTGGGTAGTCGACGAGATTAATGTGGTTCCCAAGAGCATTTTCGCGAGGTTTTAATAAAAAGAAAAAAAATTACTGTAAATTGAGTATTGACCAGCTTCAACTTCGGTATTTTTAGAGATGATATCTTAAACCCGGTCGACTGTAGCGTACACATAATTCAGAAAGGATCACGTCTACCATTAGTGAAATCGAGATATCATATTAAAGGACTAACAGCTGAATGGTGTGCTCACACACATCAAAGGACTGGATTCACCTACGGTGAGGGTGAAACGCAAGGAATCGAGGAGTTTCTTAGATGTGTGAAACTCGCAGCAGTTGTATACCTCGGTTTGGAGTAGATTTTCGAAATATTCACAAAAAAGTATCCTACACATTTTCGGTGAAACTAATTCCATCTTTTCGTCTTAGAACGAAAAGCACATCACAGTAGTAGGGCAAAAAGAATCGCGAAGAAGAGGAGCTCTTACATTCCATTTATACTGATGAAAGCGAAAAGTTGACTTACAAGGGGAGCACTTAACTTCCGAGTCGCCAATCTTCCCCAAAATTTGATTACAGTTTGATATCACCTAGAATATGAAGAATCCAGAGTAACTCCGTCAAATGGGCCTCTTGTCCAAAGATACAGCGATTGAGATTAGCATTGCCCATATAGGCCCATGTTAAAAAGTGATATATACAGATATACTGACAATGCTAACATTTTTACTCGTAGCCCTGAACAGGGAGCCCATTTGACGGAGTTACTCTGGATTCTCCATATTCTAGGTGATACCAAACTGTAAACAAATTTTGGAGAAGATTGGTGACCCGGAAGTCAAGTGCTCCCCTGCTTAGTTCCAGATTCCATCGACCCATGATTTCAATTCTCCCAGGAAAATGACCGTCAAGGTGCCTAGAAATTGATCGAGGGTGAATCTTTCAGATCGGTCAATCCCCGACTCTGCAACATAAGCATGTTTTGTTAAAATTGTAAACTTTATCGCAGGGATCATTAAGAGCGGGTACTCGAGCAAGAACGGGTAATTTTCACGTACTGTTCAAGCTGTGGAACGAGAAGGTCGGATGGAGGCGGAAAATACGTTCCCTGGATTCTCTTCCATAACCGCTCGAACGGCGTTTTTCATTCTAGCTGGAACACGATCCCAGGTGCTTGGATTCTTCAAAATTACGGATGGAGATGCGAAATTGCCAATAGAGGTAATTCGATTGCTTGCACTTGTCGTACACAGTTAGGTACTAGCTAACATTCGGATTCATCGTGCATATGTATTGAAATTAGCCTGAGCGTTGGCGTTCTGGACGTCCTTGAAAGTTGAGATATGCAAAAGATAAGATTTTTCCAAAATGAGCAAAAAATGGTTGAACAAATGTCTTCCTCCAGGCACCAAGGCCCAAAGAAAAGCCGAGGAAAGTCGCAAAGATTGATTGTTCATTACTTTGGTATGTGGTTCGAACGAATAACGTTAGTGCAATGATAGACCCAATACTGACGGTACTGTTCGCTATGCTTTGTTTCGATTCGTCTTTCATTTTCTCTATCAAACAGTGAAACGAAACCGAATTGTCTCTAAGAATAACTAGGCAGGGTCCCCACCGTGAGAGACTCAAATACCCCTGAAAATGTCATGTTGGAGCGGGTCAAAACTCAAATTACAGTTATTTTTTTCTGTTTATTGAACCCTCGCGATAATGCTTTTGGGAACCTCATTAATTTCGTCGACCACCCAAGGATTTTTTAGGGGATTTGCGTCACAAATACTGTGAACTTGCTCCAAAATGCCATTGCTGCATCTCGCTCCAAAAATGATGAATTGGACTATTCTGTTGAGCTTCCGTCAGCCACAGCGAAACTGTGTAAAATACTCTCCACAGTGGCCCCAAAAGTATGCAGAACATGCCAAGAAGAGTGGTCCCGATATTCACGACTTCGCGGCTCCTGCGCCACTGCAACCTCGCCACCGAAGGCTGTCGGGCCCTCCATGTCCTAACGCGAATGTCTATTGTCGCACCTTTGAGATAATAGCCGACGGAGGTTCTTAGAGCAATGGAATAGCAATAAAGTATATGTTAATCAAGGCGTAAGAGGTCGGCAAAAACCCAATGTTGGTGCTGGCTCCACATTGAACTCAGCACAAGCACTCATATCTCCGCCGGAAATTGCTCTGAGGGGATGATCAAAATAGATTCTGGGAGCAATAAATTACCATTGAAATATAAGCTAAGTCAGGTTTCGATGGGTCGACAAAAACTCAATGTTTGTGCATGGGTCCACATTGAACTCAGCACAAATACTCGTATCTCCGCCGGAAGTTGCCCTACGGGGATGATCGGAACGGATTCTCAGAGCAATAAATTAGCAATGAAATATAAGTTAAGTCAGGTTTCGATGGGTCGACAAAAACTCAATGTTTGTGCTGGGTCCACATTGAACTCAGCACAAACACTCATATCTCTGCCGGAAGTTGCTCTAAGGGGATGATCAAAACGGATTCTGAGAGCAATAAATTAGCAATAAAATATGAGCTAAGTTAGGTTCCGATAGGTCGGCGAAAACCCAATGTTTGTGCTGACTCCACACGGAACTCAGCACAAACACTCATAATTCGAGAAAATGAAGAGCAATAAATTCCGGAAAACAGCAATAAATTAGCAATGAAAAAGCAATAAAATATCAAATGGTTCATTCGTGTTTGTGCGGAAATGTTTGTGCTGAGTTCAGGCACCCTCATGTATGGGATTAGTGGCTCGTCACTCGACCATCTCGTTAGCCAACTCCGCCGTAACCATCAAACTACCGGGTGGTGCACAAACTTGTTTTACGCCACGCATATTGTAGGTTGATTTGCATGATCCACCGCGCTTCATCTTGTTCAACGGCTGCTGCCAAGAAGACGCCATGTCGCCATGTAATTCCAGCCACCCTCTCATCAGTGCTATTCCTCGCTAGGCTTTTATGAAGAGTAAGTACGTCGTATAAGTCGGGTATGGACTTACAGGTTCACTTTTGTGCGGAAATTTGAGCGACTTATTAACAGAGTGGAAACTCCAACATCGCATAGCAACAAATTATGACCCGATTTGGACAATCTAGCAGTTCAATTATGTTTTCGATGTCATTTTTGTATGCTTCAAACTCCAAACTGAATACCGACAAAAATGGACTTGGTCCACTTTGATTCTGAATCACTCATATCTCAGTGTGCGATTCACAAAGGGTTCTCGGTCCTTCGGATAAGGTAATTGTGCCTAATATGCTCCCATTTCCTAATATGCCCCCACTCAAGTTCTCGAATGTACGAACCCGCAGACCTTCCCGCTCATTTTTTCCATGTTTATGACGTTGAAATATGAGAAATTCAACGTTGTGTATCGATGCTTAATGACTCGCGCATTTTTTACAACAAAAAAAGCGCGACAACAAAAAAAACGCGAGTCATTCGGTGCGTTTGCGGTACTTCCGATATCTTCTTTGTTAGTTACTAAAAGCTATGCCAAACAAAATTGATGGGATCAATTCCAACGTACTATACTTCATTCTCTTTGTCTTTGTTCCAACTTCAAAATGCTTCTTACAGAATTGCAAAACTCGATTCCTAGCTGTTTTTACGCCCACATTACTAAAATAAGTGTAGTGTTCTTAATATGTCCCACCCCTTTTTCCGCATGTAGAGGGCTTTGCGTAATGCCGCTAGTACTTTTAGCTTTTTTGTTGAGATATTATCATTTTTAGGTATATTTAGCAATATTCAGCAGAATGGGGCCTTCAAAATGCACCAGATCTCACAAAATACGCTGCAAATTGTTTTTTATGTTAATTTTGAGGTTATGTGCACTCTAAATCGTCGAGAATACCTTAGAGTATGACAAGTCGTCCATTGAATACATAACCGTCATGCTTCGGAACCGATATCGCTTTTTCAGAGCTTCAGAATCGCGAAATGACTGTGGGGGCATATTAGGAACACGTTTTCAAAAACTCGCAAAAAATCTTATTTTGCGAAAATCAAGATAGCTCAGCTCCGAAATTAAACGTTCCTTAGCTCATTCTGAAGGTCTTAAAATTATCTTTAAAATCTGAGATACGTTGAATAATATTGAGGTGAACCAAAACTATGAGCAAAACAAAAGTAGTGGGGGCATATTAGGCAGACTTACCTTAGATTTCTTCCCACTGGACAAAATTTTGATTTTTGAATTCTAGGTGATGATCTCATAACCACCGCCTTTCTTGCATAATTGCTTCGTGTACCAATGAAGAATCAGATCAGCATTTTTCAAACGAAGCTGAGCTATAACCGTCAGGAGTTGGCTCTAGTTTGCACCCCGATATATCACCGCACACGAATTAGTATAAGCATCAGTACTCCGAAGGTAGAGAAGCAAAAACGACTGAGCTGTTTTCGCTTCATTACAGCATGGCTTGCATACGTCTAAAATAGAGATATTGAAGCTCTTACTTTGTAATACATGCTCCAAAGTAAGTGCGAGCTTGATTTCTTGATGTAAAAGTTTGTGTTTGAAATAATGACTGGTATCGAATAGTCTAATACATCCAATTTCGATCCTGACATAAAAAACCCAACATAAATGACTCCTATGTCTGTTAGATTTTCCACGAGTTTTCCAGTTAAACCATCCCATTTTTGAATTGTGTGATCATATATCCCGGAGAAATCTTCAGCTGGCTGCAAATCTATTGTAAAACGGGCAGCTTGAGAAATTTCACGTAGGATATCTCCGAAATAACCATCCATTCCCCTATCCTATGATGAAAAAATTATGTTACTATAGTTCATACTTCAAATTAACAAATAAATGAAGATACATCAACTGTCATCGATCTAATATCATTTCACCTGTAATGCTGTCACTCGAAGTTTAATCCCCTCTAGAGAATTTCTTCTGCCATAAAAAGTTAAGTTGGTCAATGGTATCAGGCCAATATCATCTGTTCTCCAGAAAAACAAATCAATGGTTCTGGTAGAATTTTGATGTAGAGAGTACCATTCTCTAATGATTGAGGAATTGTGGCATTTGACTAATATTTTCGAGTCAAAAATCAAGTTCAAAGGATTACCGATAGGCTTGATGCAAATTTCTAATTCACGCAAAAATATCAATAAAATTTGGTAAGAACTCAAATCACTAGTTTCAGTAACTCGTGCAAAGGTATCAAAATCGGTCTGAGTCCTTATTACAACTACAAATACTGGTCTATCTCGCCTTTCAAGGGAATAGTCCAAACATTTTGGTATGTCGCTTATTTGCGTCACCATTGCAAAAACATCTTCACGGGAAAATTGAGTTACCAGTTGCACATACGTGCATGAAATTAGTAAATCTGAGGGATGAAAAAAGTGAGCATAAAATTCATTTTGATTCAAGTTATTCTTCAACTGATCTCGATTAGATATTTATTTTTACTTACCCATGACGGGTCCATTCCGAGCGATGAGTATGTGGGATGCTTTGTATGTTTTACGAAAGTCGAGGACCAAATTTTTGAAATTTTTAGGATCGAGAAACCGTGATGCAATGGTACTAGTACTTAAAAACGCCAAAAAACTTAATGTAATCATTCGAAATTTGAAATTCATGATCATGGAATTATTTTTCCAATCTCTTGGATGCAATGAAAAGTGCAACTTCTTGTTCAGGAGCTTCGACTTGGAATATCATTTGACAGAGTGTTTGTTTCAGCTAGATGGGCTGATCGATAGTTAGTAAATGAAATATGCAATGCTCTCCATGCGTTAATCTAAAGATGTCATCAAGTGTTGATCTAGCATAACAACAACCAGTACAAACGACTGGCCTAATTCAAATATTCATTCGGAGTCAATCAATTACTGACAAGATACATCAGATCACATATAATTTACATTTTGATGACAAGGGCAATTTGGTCGAGCCTCGTAATCCTCATTTTGTGAATATATAATTCATGTACTTGTAATCTATGATGTTCTGTTGGAGGAAATTGAATATTGAATATATTGAGATTATCACAAAAAATTCAACGTTTCCGATATTATTGTTGGATAATCAATTCCATCTTCCCCGTGACGATGACAAGGAAAAGACTCATCGTAGCATCTGTAATTTCTTACATGATTTATTATGTTATTAATCTCATAAGTTAGCACGTCTGTACACTGGTACAGTAATCGTCATCAATGTGGTATCTATATACGTAGATCATTAGTTATATTTATAAAATGATTAACTAGGGGTTAAACATTACAGACGACGATAACTCCTCGACTACTGTATCAATTAATGGGGCGATTAACATTGTAGAGAAACCTGCATCCACAAAAGCCAGAAGTGCATATGGTTACCAAATTAGCCTGACATCTTTCGCAGTCTTGGCTTGAATTGCATTGTCCTGAAAATAGTTCAAACGTAATAGCAATAGTCTAGTCAGATGTTCTGAAATTCTTAAATAATGAAACCCTTGTCTAGTTTGGATTTGAACAAAAAGAAAGCCATTTTAGATGTGAACCAACTGGTTCACGTGGAATGCGACACTACTGATAAAATACTCCTATTCTGTCAAATGAGGGAGCTGGCTCACTTTTGTTCTGATGCAAGATTATCAAAAATGAATAAAATGGTAAAGTGTTGGCAAATAATCTTTCACAGACTGGAATTATTTTGGTTCTTCGTGATATTTTTTTCGCTTAAAAAAAATCGAATATTTTCGTGATTGATCTTCTATTATAACATTGGAAAGGAACTTTAACGAATAGATCTCGAAAAATTAAGGCTGAAAAAATAGATCTATAGTCAAATAATATAAGAAGATTGCACCGAATTGAGAAAGTATTTAGCTCAACAATGACTTACTAGATAATTGCGGCACGCGAGGCGGCACGTTGTCTGGAAAGAAAACATCTTGCGCGTGAACAAAATCATTGACAACAAAAATCAGCACTACCAAAGACACTATTTTAGCTCTCGTGTTCATAGTCGTATAAAAAATTCCAATAAATTTTTCGTAAGTAAACGATTTCGAAAGAACATTGATCTATCCTTGCGAATTTGCACTTGACTACTGCGAGAGCTGCAAAATTGCATTGAATAAGATGTAACAACTCGGTGAAAATTATGTTATGAGAGGGGAATTCCCCGCATTTCAAATGGATAGTCAGTAGCAGTGGTCCCCACCTGTATAACATGACGTTGGTAAGAATAAAGTACGTCATAATTTCTTGCTTCACAAGTTTTACCGGTAATATACATCGCTCTTTGAAAGTGTGTTACATGTTTTGAGCGGAATGATGAATATTTATAAATGCATCTTGGAGGTCGTGTCGTGTGTTCTTTTGGTGCTGGTGTCTCAACTCTTTCTATCTTTGGATAAACCCAAATTTGAGCATAAAAAGTAAGATCTTACATGAAGGACTATATTTAGTCAAATGAGGAACTAAATGATTTAACGGATTTGTTTCAATCCATTGATCACCCGGAAAAACGTAATGAAGTTAAGGACTCGGCATCGATAATAATTGAAGAAAACCTGGCATGCAAGTAATCCTTCTTTTCTAGCAGTTTGCTTGTCTTGCAACGGGGGAGGGGGGAGACCGCATGAGGTCAAGGTTACCAATCTTCCACAATATTAGAAAAATAATTTTGAGGAAGATTGGCGACCCGGACCCCGTGGCCCCTCCCCTTCTCGCCCCTCTTGTTAGTTGTTGAAAATTGAATTTGAAAATGAGTGAGAGAGGGGGGGGGAGAAACTGAAGATGATGCTTATCAAGATTGGTTCCTTTCAAATTCCAGCGTTCTGTAATACCCGATGATGAAAGGACCAAATTTCTCTTCTTTCTACAGCTTAGATCCAAGAGTTGCCGAGATCAGGAAAAAGTTGTCGTCTCGTATGATAGAGTTTCAACTTTATTTGTTCAATTTTCTGATGGTTCAATTCACTTTCTTTGTTCAATTTTCTGATGGTCTAGCCCTGCAAGGAAGATTGAGGGAAAGCTATGTTCCCTGTGGGAAAGTTAACAGTTTAACTTACGATCAATCTTCAGTTACCATGTTATTCTTATGGTAGTCACGAATTTCAGCCACCATAAGAATAATATCTTGAGGCCAGTCCGAAGGAAATCCGAATATTTTGTAAGATGTAAGGCAAATGAAACACCATAGCATTTCCAGCCGAATGAGTTGTTTCACGCCTGGAAACTCATTCTATATCTCGAAAAGATCGTAATATTTCGATCCGCTAGGCAAGTTATACCGAGAGTTATACTGCTCGATGCTCACAACAGTTCATGTTTCTTGCGACCTAGATTTCAAATTTCCGGACATGGGAGGGTTCATTCGATTGAAAATTTCAATACACAGGCGGGATGCTATCTGATTTTGTCTGGAAATGTTACGTTGTTGAGTAATAAATAGAAATAGGCGAGACAACGCTGTGCCCGATCCCACATTTTTCTTCGTGTGTTTCTCGTACCCTAGTAAACAGAAAGTTATGAGATCTTGTATGGCTCCATAACGTGAAACTTGGAAGGCAGAATGCTAGCTGAGCAACTCATCCAATTCCAACAATAGCGTATGAACAATAATTCCGCTCTCAGAATTATTGCATGAAGCCGCAACCTGAAAGTACGCCGGTGCATATCTGGTTGCGGTACCGCGGGAACTCCGGACTTTCCGTAAGTATAAGATGTCTGTAAGTTAGACTATCTGGGGCCAGCCGCGTCTTTCGCGGCGTTTTTGTTCTGTTGATGTGTATGATGACAGAATCACCACAAAATTGAATTGATGCAACATGAAAAGTTGAGTCTATACAGTTTGATAACAAATAAAGTAAATATGGTGATAGAATTTCAACAGCCCGTACTGTAACTTGCGTATGAAACAAGCTGAAGTGACTGACGATGATAACCAATCAACTTTGCAAAGTTGTCAACGAGTTAGCAAAACTATTTCCAAAATATAGAGTTAAAATATTTTGAACTTTTTACCTCTTCAATGGAGGAGATAAATGACACAGAACATTATGTTTTTGATTCTGATTTATTTTCGTGGCATTTATGAACAATAGAATAAAACTGTACAAAATGCAATGGCACTGGACTAAATTACATATGATTCTCTAAAATATAAGCTACAGTTTCCATAAAAATTAATAAAAAAGTTTGCCATTCACCATCTCTAAATCATTCTCTGATGATGATTTCAAGGTCATTGATTCAGCCACAACCCAAAAAGCTGTCATTCTAACTATTCTTACAACTATAACATGCATTCCGACTCGAGAATATAAATTGAATATTTTCTTGATTTGGCTTACTCTCACTCTTAATTCTAATCTGTACAAAAATATTTCTAAGATCTACATCTAACGTGAGAGCGAGATAAAATCGTTGCGATGAGTCTTCAACACAGAAATTTTCACGAAATTGTTTCATCGGCTCTCTGATAAATGTGATACATTTGTATGACATCTCTGTTCACTTTCATTCACATTAAATTGTCGATACAAAGTAAAAAACAGCACCTCTTACAGCTAAATCATAGATTAAGAATACAGTAAGCTCGTTTCATGAGATTCAATCAGACGGGTTATCATATCTATACGTCTCATGAATAAATATTATTTCAATTGTTTAACCTCTGCCCTGTAATGTGATAATTAGTTGAGGTATATCTTCAATTACTACCCAACCTAAGTAACGAGGCTAGAAATACTCCATAAACAAAATTCAGCTTCCTTCATTTTGTCATGGTTTGTTGATATTTTGATCACATAGAAACACAAGAGAAATTCAAAGAGTTCTTCGATAATAAAATTGTTAATCTGAGATAAAGGGTCTTCAAATCATTGAGATACATAACACAGACAGATGAAGGCCCTAAATCCGAGGCTAATAAATCACGAGGCGAACATCTTCTCCCAGTATGAGAATTGATAGTCGTAATAGCGAGCGTAATAGTCTGGAATCACGCCACATAAGATACAGATTGAATGAGTATCTAGAGGACTTCACTGTTCATGGCTGGGATGAGAACAATTTCATTCTCAACTTATAGTTAACAAGACTTCCATAATTCAACGGACGAATAGAAATAGTAGAAATTACAGCCATAATCGGTGCTCTGAGACTTGAAAATTTTTTGAACGTTGATATGTTAATTTAAGTGACTGTAGAATCTCAGAGGAAGTCTTCAGGATCTGGTCTCACGAGCCATGTTCCACCTCGCGTTCCACATTTTAAAATTCAACTTAGTTTTGTGGCTTAATTTGATGATACTGCGAAGAGACTCTTGACAATCTTCGACAAAGAACTTACTTAATAAGAGTTTTCTTAAACACTCATCCCATCATATTACTAATTTACACTCACACATTCACAACAAAAAACTACGTAAGCTCATATTCACAGTCGTTGAATCAACTTCGATCGTGACGAATTAACTGTCAATACAGAATAAAAACAAAAATCAATTCATTGTAGATCGTCATCTTGACCGTCATGATTTTTAAAATGAATTCAAGAACATTAAATAGTCGTCTGTTTAACCCTTTTTGAATTTGAGTAAAAGTATGGCAAGCGTAAGGAAGACAATGATCCAAATAAAAGTGGCAATGAATCCCTCATAAACTACGGGATTCTCTATGGTCCAACCTCGAGCCAACATCGCTCGGAAAGATTCTGTGCTCTTGGTCAGTGGTAACAGATAGCTGATATATCGAAGAATTTGATGCATCCCTTCGATTGGCCAGATGATACCGCAAAGCATGACAATTGGTAGGAAAGAACCCATGGCCATGTAGGTGGCGCTTCGCTCGTTCTCACACGAGCAAGCAACGACGAAACCTATAATAGAATCGGAAAAATATTGTTCAATTTTTCTTTATTGGCCTAAAATCGATGCAACATAATTGAATATTTGTTTACCAAAGCACATGCCGCAAAAACCAGAAAGGAGTGTCAGGACTGTGACCCAGGCAACATCACCCTCACAAGTGACGTTGAAGAAACCGAAAGCCACGACGAGTACCATCACAGTTTGACCGATCATGACTACGAACTGGGTAACAACTTGTCCAAAAAGAATTTCAGAACCCGTTACACCTAGAAGGATAGATGATTTTGATCAGATATTATAATTTTTAGTGATATTCGTCGGCGATTGGTTCTATCGATATGAGTATTATGGATATGATGAATTTCTGTAAACTCACCGACGACCAAACTTCGTTCCAGTAACCCTTCATTTCTCTCTAATAACATAGCGCCAGAAGTCAGAGCCACGGACAAGAAAAAGATGATCCTGAAATTTTGTGTCAATATGCGAATTAGAATTTTATATACGTTCAATTAATTGGAGATTTGTTAGTTATCAAGCGACTCACGTTAGAATAACTCCTGGAGCTGCAAAGTCGGTAAAATTAGGCTCAGATGGTCCGTAAATTGGTTGGTTGAACTGAAAATGTATTAGAGTTATAGAGTTTCATCAGGAATCACAATCTTCGACTGAAAGTTTTGACTGAAGAAGCTCAGTGTATTCGATAACTCACCGAAATTGGAATATCACCAACTTTTGCGTTTCTCTCACAAGATATTGCAAGGTCTCTCGAAAACTCTCGGAATGAATAGTAGAGATCTCGTTGGAGTAATTGCCCAATCTGCTGATCTATGAGTGAAGGAAAGATGAGAATTACTATTTTTTTATCCTTCTATTGAGGGGAACTTCTTTAGGTTGCGTAAGTTTTTATTGAAAAAGAAACATCTACTTCCGTGGATGAGGAAAAAAGGAAGTATTTGCTATCATGAAATTACTGGAAGGGATTGATTAGATCAACACTAAGATTTGTAATTGAACGAAAAATTTCGAGAATACTCATACAAATCATCGCATTTCAAAATTTTATCAGTGAGAAGAAAAAAAGAGAAGCGTCCTTCAAGGTCGATGAGACCAAATGATCATCTCATATATTAAACATCAAGGACCAAAAATCTACAAAATACCGTCCTTCAAGATCGATGAGACCAAATAATCATCTCATATAAAAAAAAGAGAGAAGGATAACGACCAGGAGTACTGGAAAATGGTGATTTGGTGCCTCCAAACCAAAACAATGTGACATACTTTTGACTCTTTCAGAACCCATACTGTCATTGAAAGGCTTATTGAGTATCATTTTTTAAATATTCTTCTTCGACATCAGAAAATGAAACGTCCTTCAACTCAATTTCTATTGCAAGCAGTTAGAATCATGGAAGTAGTGACGATAGGGCCAACATTGGAACAACACTCGTGCCAGCGGTTGCCAGTACCGGCTACCAGTACTGCGCACATGTTTGGTCAACGTCGAAATGATAACATTGAGCCGGTATTGATTCGACAACATCGGCTCAACATTGGCAGAAAATAACAGGGCCAATGTTGGGAAACCAAATCATCCAATGTTTCGGTCCCGAGGAAATGAGTATAATGATTTCTTATTTTCCCGCAAATATGAAAACACACACTGTCAAAAATTGGCTGACTTCTAACCTACATCAAATACCTGGTTGAGAAGTCAATCAAGTAGTTGAAAATTAGGGCTTCCGAGATCGAGATGAGATGAGATTTGACGTCGTCTCGATCTCAGTCCAATCGAGATCTCGAAGTTTCGAGATTTGTCTCATCTCGGTTGAGATTTTTGGAACCAAATCTCATCTCATCTCATCGAGATCGAGATGTTTCGTCGAGATTTCAAAAAAAATGCACACGGTCATCGCGTGCCAGTCCCGGGCACAACACCGTTGTTAATTCGTTATGTTGATAGAATCAATATCTGCACCAAATAGTCTCAACAGTATGATAATGTAGGGAATGATATCATCGTCCATCAATGTATCAGATAATCACGAGCTTCAGTTGATTAATGAACAACTGATGAACACCGTCCAGCTGAAAAGAATATTGCGCGCTTATATTTCTATGGAGTCATGGAAAAAGTAGTGAAATTTGATTATACAAAATATTTTCAAGTGCAGAATAGAGCAGGTGGCAAAGTTGGTGTGTGCACTTTATGCCATGATATGACAAAGAGAACCGTGAAAATGTAACATGGAAATACAACAGGGCTCAAGAGGCATCTCAAAGTACACCATAAGAAACTGTACACTGAATTATTCGAATCACAACCCAACGTTCCGAAAAAGCAAAAAACGGTGGCTGAATACGTGTCAGTGAGTAACAACGTGTAATCACTCGTGCAGTTACTATCAAATATACTCTAATGCAGTGAATTATAAATCATGATTTATCCGCTGAAAGCAGCGAATACGTTGAAGTTTGCGTACAGCGTTGTCATACCTTAGCTGAGCTCTGTATTTGTTTACATACTCGCGCCACGTACTACTATTTGTGAGACCATAATTCATTTCAGGAGAATAAAGAAATACCTACAAATTTTGATCGCGAGACCGTTGCTTGGGTCGCCCACAACAATCTACCACTGAGTTTTTTTGAGAGCCCTACCACTCGTTAGTATCCCGCTCGGCGTTGCACATATGTTTTCCCAAAGAAGAATGATTTGCACGACAATGTTTTGAAAGAATTTGATTTCATGCATGGAAATTTGAAGGCATTATTGAGTAAAAACGATTCAAAAGTCTCAATTACAGTTGATGATCCGATTGCAAACAATGGTTGTTCGTATTATACTATAACTGGACATTTCATAGACTCGAGTTGGATTTTGAGATCTGTTACACTCGATTTCGTCGCATCCAATGGAAAGCACAGTGGGAAAGACGCAGCTGTTCTGGTTTATGATGTTTTAGTGTATTATGACATCGCCGATAAAATTGAAGCAATCACATTGGACAATGCATCAGCCAATACGACTCTCGTTCGAGAGCTAGAAAAGCTCATGACAGCTGATGGTCAACACTTTGATGCTGAAGATCGGCATTTCAGATGCTTCGCTCACATATTGAATCTAGCTGTGCAAGATGCATTGAAATCACTGAGTGTGAGTACTGATAATCAATCTCAACGAGCCTTGCCAGAGAAGTCAGATGCCGGCGAGAGTGAGTCTGGCATGAGCGGTGATGATCGTGACGATTCAGAGAGTGGCGATGACAGCGAATCAACTTTGAATCCACCAATAGTAACAATCAGGCGCCTCGTGAAGAAAGTACGAAAATCAGAGCCCGTGGCGAAGAAATTTGAAAGTTGCTGCAGTACCGCAAATATTAATTCCGTCAAACCAACCCTAGACGTTCGCACGAGGTGGAATAGCACCTATGAAATGTTGAAAACATCTCATGAATTGCGAGTGCCACTTGCTATGCTTTGCGAAAGCAATGCCAAATTGAGGAAATTCAGAGTGAATGATCATCAGTGGGATCTGATGTTACTTTTCCTTCGCGTTTTGAAACATTTCAACCAAGTTTCGACTACTATTTCGAGTGAGAAGAGAGTTGTATTGCCTAATGCTGTCGTATTGTTCAATATGCTCCTCGATAAATTAGAAATTACTCTGTCGAATTTGATCGAGAACAATAATAGAACAAGAACTGATGAACACCTTCTCTTGGCATATGTAGCAGCCAGAGACAAGCTAGTGAAACATTACTTGAAATGCAACTGGATCTACTGTGTGTCACTAATTTTGGATCCGAGGCATAAGGTGGGAACTTTCGATCTGAGCTCGTGGGGACGTGATCTTAAGGAAAATACAATAAAGAAGTTCAAGAGGATATATAAGAGAGAATATTATGATACTTATCATGTGAATGATGTTCGAATTCATGATAGTGATAATAAAATGAAGATTGATCAGGATGAGCTGAACTTGGATAATCTGTTAAGCCCAGCTTCTAAGCATCCGACATGGGATTTTGAAATTGATCTTTATGATCGAGAACCAAGGGAAGCTTCAAACATTGATGTTTAGGATTGGTGGAGATCGAGTTCCTCAAAATTTCCTCTTTTATCCAGGATGGCTAGAGATATTTTAGCAATTATGCCAACTTCAGTGCCGAGCGAGAGAGTATTTTCAGGAATGGCATTACTGGTGACTAAGAATCGCTGTTCTCTTTCAGACCAACTGAGTCGATGTTTAATGTGTATCAATAGATGGATGCATTGTAACTTGAAGGAAACTATTTGTCAAGTTGGAATCTAGATTTTAAATGTATAATTGTTTCGATCGATAATAATTTTCCACAATTTGAATTTGTTCATAGATGATTTCATTTGAATTCTTATTTATTCCTTTGTATTGACTCAAAAGTCATCAAAATGTTTGCAATTTTTATCGTGATGATGATGTTACTGATTATATTTCATCAAGATAATAAACAACGTAATCATTGTTAGTCATCTAATGACATTTTGTTGGAAATTACATAATTTACGATTCGTAACCATCCCGAATCGAACGAAAAATTCGAGATTTTTGAACATTTCGAGATTTTTTGCTTGAGATTCTCATCTCGTCGAGATTCTCAATTTTGAGACAAATCTGAAATCTCATCTCAATCTCGATCGAGATATCTCGGAAAATCTCAAAAAATCTCGAGATCTCGGAAGCCCTATTGAAAATCCAACCACTATATTCGCATTTCATTCAAGCAGTAATAACATTTCCAAGTAGTGGTTGAATTTGGTACGTAACCAGTGGTTGCCGCCAAAAGTCAACCGATTGGTTGAAATTCTGTGTCAACGAGTGATTGTAGTTAAAACTGCAACCATTGCAGGATTTTGTATCAAATTTTCTGCAGTATCCGTTCCCGATGAGCGAACCATCTGAATAAATTGTATTGCATTCCAAATGACATGACTATTTATAAAAATAACCATAGGAACACTAGTCGAGCCGAATGAAATCAAATACAATGGAATCTTTTCCGTCTGGCACCACAGTTATCCGCAGTTCTCCCTCTAAGTTCATGAAAGAACTGACATGATCCCAAGAAACATTCCAAAATGCTCATTCAATGAAAGTTTACGTTGAAAGTCTGAATTTTCAACATGCCGGCGGCTGCGCATGTGTCACGTGACTTCAGACTGTTTTCCAGGATCATTTTGAGGCAAGCCTGCGCTATTTCACCACAAACTTCTGTTATTCTGATAAACTAAGCCTTCGGGTGTGATTGAGATGATAATTTCCGATGAAAAATCTTATCATAACAATTTAGGTGCAGCCACCGCCATATTGGATAGCGCCCATTCGAATTGCCACAATTTCAATTATGCTTTCAAAACCACGGGGGCGTCGGAAAACACTTCAAACTTCTTTTCCTAGTTATACATTATAACGTTAACTTTCAAAATATAACATTCCCAGTTCCCTTGAATCCATGCATATCATACGGAACGTCACTAAACGATTTCAGTTTTCTCATGCCATTTTCGAGTAACTTACTTGACATGTCCATGACAACATCCATCTCGGATTCGAAAATAGTTTCATTTTCCACATCAAAGCTTTTTCCAATTCTTTCTTGGAGTGCGCCTGAATAGTTTTGAGGGAAGGTGATGGCGGCCCAGGCCCAACCTTTCGTTACAGCTTTTTTGGCTTCGTCCTCAGTATCATATGGCAAGTATACGACGTGACGTTTTTGTAAATGGGCCAAGTAACGACAGCTCAGGAAAGAGTGATTGCAGCCCGTTGACGGAATACACGACTGCATACTCGAGCTCAACTCGTTGTTGACAATGGCCAGTCGGAGACCAGTTGGATCTTTACCGATGGATAAACAGAACAAGATTATCTGAACCACTGGTAGCCCGATTATGAACAGCATTATTCTGAAAAATAGTTATGAAGGTTATGAATTTTCTCCACTTACTCGATCGCTGATGACGAAGTTTCCCAGATTTTAGTATGTAGTACATATTAGTTTATTCAAAAACTACACCCCAGACATCTGTTTTCCATTGTATCTGATAGGATGCGTAAAAACTTGATCAACAACTTTATGTTACTAGAAAAAATGGTACCTTTATATCACCAAGAATGACTTCGAAAATTTCAAAATTTTTTTTCATTGATCGGTAAAAATGATTCTAAAAGCTAGCGCATGGAAATTCAGCTACTCACCCAACATTTCTCCACATCCACAAAAAGTTCTTCCATATAAGAGCTTTCATATGTTTAGGGTTGAGCATTTGCCATTTCTTAGATCCTTCTTCCTCTGGTGGCAGATCGTTAGGCTGAATAATTGATGATAAGTTAGATAATCCAAGTTGTGAGCGATAAGTTAATTTTGAAGACTCTTACCTCGTCATCAGTTACGGCTATGCTTTTTCTTCGACTGCAAACGCTGACATTGTCACCAAACTCTCCACTCATTTCTTCGTCTAGTTCCTGAAACGATTAGAATGATTGAGTCCAATAGCCAGTATCTAGACTCATGTCTCAAAGAGTGATGATCGATTTTGAGCCAATGCAATAAACGATCGACGAAGTATTCGTGAGGATACAGTTCCGAGTATGATGATTGGCATCGGAAATATTCAAAATAAAAAGACCTTTGGAAATAATTTTACTGTGGCATCCGTCATGTACATGAAACCTGGTACAGTCTAACTTGTCTAAGTCGGACTGCCTAACTGAGAAACCTCTTTATTCGGAAAGCAAATCTTGGTCCCTTGAAAAAATTTATTTATGAAAAAACCCTGGCTTATTGGGAAACTTCTCCATCTGGGATGAAAATGTTGCCCCCTTCAGGTCTCACTTAGACAAGTTAGACTGTATTTGCAACCACTTAAGTATTGAAAATGACGATGAACAAGAGCAAACAACAATAGAAAGTGATAGAATAACGTACAAAATCCAGATAATATAAGTATTTTGTAGGCAAGGCGAGCTTTTCCATTTTTCGATTATTATAGTTTATAAATTATTCAGATACAATGAAATAACATAGAATTTCAAAGATGATACGATGGGCAAAGTGCTGTTTTTCACGTATTTCAAAAGCTCACTAGCTTTTCAGTATTTTTATGCGGGAAGCTCGGTGCTTACAGGTTCTGGCGGGACACCAGTGACGCTGCTAAGTATACTACTCCTCCTTCTAAGTCCCATGTTCTGTCGCTTGCTGAGCTTAAGGAAGACTTCCTCAAGAGTATCGAGCCTGTGCATCTCCATAAGCCTAGCGGGTGATTCTTCGGCAAGAAATCTACCACCCCTCATAAGACCAATCATGCCAGCCTGGCGAGTTTCTTCAATGTAATGCGTTGTGATTATGATGGTTTTGTTTCCATCTCTGGTTATGCTGACAAGATGATCCCAAATACTCTGCCGGAGGACTGGGTCAACGCCGACAGTTGGCTCATCCAGAATCAAAAGTTCGGGATCAGCAATAAGAGAGGCTGCCAGAGATACACGACGTTGCTGTCCTCCAGACAGATTCTTTACGAAGCGATTTTCTGATGGTAGTTGCAGGAACTGGAAAACAAAATTACACGTATTGTACGTAAATAAAATTATACGTAAATTGTGTATTCTATGTCAGCCATTTTCGGTATTTGATTCCCATGATTACAGATAGTGAAGTATGGTTCGAATGGCAATTGATATGAAGGATTCTCCAGGTTCTAGTTGTGCCTTGCAAGCTTTACAATTATCGAGGATTTGCGGAGGTGTTGTTAAATGACTCAAATTGAATCTCGGTTCCAGTTTTTCCGCTCTGAATATTGATGTGTTCCGCAGAACTGAATAGTATCTTTCGTAGAACAGTGTTCCAGTAGTGAGAAAAGTAATGTAAAGTTCTCACGAGAGAATTCACTCGTTAACGTTAAGGCCAGTCCGTAGTCCCCGCAATACCGCAACCAAACACGCACCGGAGTATATGCAGGTTTTCAAACAATATCTAATTTTTAAATAATTGCAAACATTTTTCGGATCAAATCATTGAGTCAGCGCGTTTCCCAATGAAATTTCCGATCATTTGAGCTTTGTTGCGTCTCAAAATTCGCAATATATTTTGCAGGATTTGGAAATCTGCAATCTTGAGCTGGGCTGCCTCATCGTAGGAACCACGCTGTCATGCACGATTGCCATTTTCCAAATCTCGCAAAATATATCACGAATTTTGAGACACAACAAAGCTCAAATGATTGGAAATTTCATTGGGAAGCGCGATGACTCAATGATTTGGTCCGAAAAGTGTTTGCAACTATTTAAAAATTAAATATTGTTGGAACTACGCTATGCAAATCACCGTGGCGCCATCTATGGAGTAGTGAGCAAGTGTAAGCACTACGGACTGGCCTTAAATTGGCTTCCATATAACTCATTGATGACTATTTTTTTCTTCTAGTTTTTTTCTAGTTGTTTTTTGGGGACTGATCATCTGAAAACTCTCATATCATCTACGAGGAAGAACTAATTTTGATCTGATAGAATTTTGCACAGTATATTTTTTAAAAGACAGTTGTACGCCCCGATCTCAACTGTGCTTATCCATTTGATTTGCACTGCCATTCTTCCAAATTTCGAAGAATCGAATGTTGTCTGACCACGAAACAAAAATTGTTTACTTTCGTCAAACACACGACCGAAACTTAACAAGAATTAAAGAATTGCAAATAAGACAGACCAAGTTTACTCTCAAATTCACCGGATACATTTACTCAATTTATCGTTCAACCTTCGCTTACAATGCCTGAAAGTATAAATTAGCCAATACACTGCGTGAAAGGCTGCACGTACCTTGATGAGGAACTCGAGCTTGTCGTCGACCTGGTCAGTGCTCATTCCCGCGACCCAGCCAAAGAATATGAGGGTCTCGCGGATGGAAAATTCACCGTACAGTGCAATTTCTTGTGGCATGTATCCAATCCTTGGCCCAGGTACTCCAGAACCTTTTGAACCAGGTCTTCCTCCGAGAACCCAGATTTCTCCTGAGTTCAAACGTCGACGTCCGACTATGCATGACAGCAGAGTTGTCTTTCCGCAACCGCTAGCACCGAGTAGACCGTATCTGCAAAAAATTGCACTGCGTGAGCGTTTCAGCAATTCAAAATAGAGTGGAACATGATGAGTTAAGAGAGAAACGTCGAGATTTGGAGGACAAAAAATCTACACAAGCGCCGGGTCGCAATATTTTTCTCCGAAGAGAAATGTTGTTAGGTCAGATATCATATGAATCTTATCGAACAAGGATAGTTCATGAATACTCCGTCGGAATTATAATTAATCACGATGGCGTTGAAGAATACCGTTGGAATTCTTTCTTTCGAGTTTTTCGCATATATAGTTGAAAATAAATTTATTCTTGATATCACGATGAGGTTGATCCATTGATCATCAAAGACAGAATTTTTTTTCGGACTTTTCACAAGCTTTCTTACAAATTGCCAAAAATACGCCGACCACTCAAGGCTTCCTATTGAGTCAGTGCGTCATATGAAACAACTACGGTGGAAACGAGAGATTTGTATGAGGCTATATCAAAAAAACGTCCACCAGGGCGGCGCTGATGGTCATTTAAGTTCCCCAACACATGGATTTCGCTGTCCGTGTACGTCGGTGCGTGCTAGTGTGTATCTGTGTGAGAGAGTATGCGGCAACTCTCACAGACGCACACGGACAGAGAATTACATGTGTTAAACCACCAGCGCCCCTAGCGGCCGTTTTTTCGCTATAGCCTCATTTAAGACGTTCGCTGTAACGGGGTCTACCGGGGCCCTGCGATTTTTCGCGCCAGTGTGACGGGGCCGGCCGCCGGCGGGCCTCGCTTGAGGTCGAATTCCACTCCTCATCACACGATGCAGATACTTCGGGAAAGTTACACACCGGTTTTTGTACCATTTTCGGATGCTTACAGGGTGTGCACGAGACAGGAACAGTAACAATAGAATTTGACGATTTTGATCATTTATTCGAAAATTTTGTGGTCAGCTGCTGATGTATTCAGATCCATCATGAGCAATGGGCCGGAATCTATCAGAGATTTCAAAATTCCCGTTAGAAAAATCTACAAAATGAAGTCAGACACACAAGTCCAGTTATTGTTAATGCGAGGGAAAATAAATTTCTCGATAATTCAAAATACCGCGAACGAACCAGCATGCTGAGACCGGGTCCACGGTCTTCGGGGTCATCACAAGAGATAATTTTCTGAGAAATCCACCGAAACGACACCGCTAAGAATCAGTTTTTGAACTCTTACGTTTACCAAATTAATACAAAATACGTTTCTATGACTACAACGAGAAGATTTGTTGAAGATGAAATGGGTCTCATGATTGGTCTCCGATAACCAAGGAACGATATTACTTACATGTATAAGAATTTAATTAGATCAGATGTGCTGAACTTTTCCAAGATACAATGGTGGTTTCGAATTATAGAATGTTAGGAGTTTGAAGAGAGACCACTCAGTTTTAGGATGGATGAAAGTAGGAAAAGCATGTCTGCAGCCAGACGGCGCTATGCTGGGGGTGGGGCATCCCGGGAGCACAAATTGCCTCCATATCATAATTTGATTCTCTCATGGCCCAATTTTTTCGGGGCTCATCCATGAACCTCATTGCATACGAGGAAGCCAACCTTATGAAGATCAGATCCGAACTAGTTTTGTGAAGATTTTTTTTTATTCCCCAGGAACGAAGATTCGAGTTTGTAATGAGATGTGACACAAAATTCAGCTACATCGGAGGTGCGGGAAGTGGTTTTTTTTTGAGGTTAGGATATTGAAACACGCCGGAGATAGGGTTAGGGTCGGAATGCGTTCGCGAAATTCTTGTCAGATACTCGGGCAGTCATGGAGACCAATCTGCCATGGGTTTCGAGCCGATCGGGAGTGCGGAAGGCAGTCATTTTGGAGGTTATAAATCTGAACGACGCCGTAGATAGGGTTAGGATCGGAATACGTTCTCGAAATTCTTGGCAAATACTCGGGCAATCATGAGGACCAATCTGCCATAGGTTTCAGACCGAACAAGGTGCGGGAGACAGTTTTCTTCCGAGGTTATGAATCTTGACCACGCCGTAGATGAGGTTAGGAACGGAATGCGTTCATGAGATTCTTCTCAGATACTCGGCCAGTCATGAAGACGAATTTGCCATGGGTTTCGAGCCGATCGAAAGTGCGGAGAGCAGTCATTTTGGAGGTTATAAATCTGAACGACGCCGTAGAAAGGGTTAGGATCGGAATGCGTTCACTGAATTTTTGTCAGATACTCCGGCAATCATGAGGACCAATCTGCCATAGGTTTCAGGCCGATCAAAAGTGCGGAAGACAGTTTTCTTCCGAGGTTATGATACTTGATCACGCCGTAGATGAGGTTAGGATCGGAATGCGTTCGCGAAATTCTTCTCAGATACTTGGGCAGTCATGAGGACCAACCTGTCATGGGTTTCGAGCCGATGTGAAGTGCGGAAGGCAGTCATTTTGGAGGTTATAAACCTGAACGACGCCGTCGATAGGGTTAGGATCGGAATGCGTTCGCAGAATTTTTGTCAAATACTCGGGTGATCATGAGGACAAATCTGCCACAGGTTCCAGGACGAATTTCGCGAACGCATTCCGATCTTAACCCTATCCACGGCGTGGTCAAGATTCATAACCTCGGAAGAAAACTGTCTTCCACACCTTCGATCGGCCTGAAACCTATGGCGGATTGGTCCTCATGATTGCCCGAGTATTTGACAAAAATTTCGCGAACGCATTCCGATCCTAACCCTATCGACGGCGTCGTTCAGGTTTATAACCTCCAAAATGACTGCCTTCCGCACTTTCGATCGGCTCGAAACCCACGGCAGATTGGTCCTCATGTCTGCCCGAGTACCTGACAAGAATTTCGCGAACGCATCCCGACCCTAACTCATCTCCGGCGTGTTTCAATATCCTAACCTCAAAAAAAAACTACTTTCCGCACCTTCGATCTAGCTGAATTTTGTGTCACATGTCATTACAAACTCGAATCTTCGTTCCTGGGGAATAAAAAAAAATCAGTACAAAACTAGTTCCGATCTGATCTTCATGGCAACCTTCCTCCAGTGCGGCGGGGCTCACTCATATATCTCTATGGGCTCACCGGCGGGACTTGCTGAAGTTAATCCATTAACTGTAATTGATGCTCAAAAGAGTGACTTTTGA
This sequence comes from Eretmocerus hayati, assembly GCA_029851415.1. Taxonomy (NCBI): domain Eukaryota; kingdom Metazoa; phylum Arthropoda; class Insecta; order Hymenoptera; family Aphelinidae; genus Eretmocerus; species Eretmocerus hayati. Next base: position 157,457,602 of record CM056741.1, read on the forward strand.
AGATGTTTGATTTTCATGCGAGCGGACATGAATCAAAGCCAGTCGCCACATTCTAGACCAGAACCCCGATTCCAGCCTCAGCAACGAACGTGTAAATTGCATCTTGCAAAATTCTCAACAGCATCAATCTTTGAGTAAGAGAATGTTTGGCCATCAACAATGACCTTCTAGTATACTTTTTCAAGAGACTAAATTTAACCACGTAAATTTTTTCTTCGGCGGTCGGTTTTCTTGTGCGCAGTTCCAGTCAATTAGGAAGACGAGTCGGCAAATGAAGGATAGAAAAAATCTTATAAGCATTCACACGATAACAACAAGTGATCTTCCTGGTTTTTTGTCATCAAACTTTATGACGAGCTCAAGAAATGTTTGGTTTTGCTATCTTTATTGAGATTACTTGGTTCTATGCAGCTATCATTCCATACAATGTGTATGCTGTCGATACATCCCAAGTGATAATGTGATTCAGTCATTACTTAATTGAAAAAATTGCTCATGTTAATCTACAACATCCTTGTCGTGGTGAAACTCGCTCAGAAGAATTGAATCGTCGGATCTTCAATAGGGTGACTATAAGGTATAACAGTGATAAGGGGAAGCATCACATTACCGTAGTAATGAAACACATCCACTAGATACTGAACTGCCCAAAATATGATATGATAATATTTTAAACATTACATTGAATTAGATATTTATAGCATTGCATGACGCATCAGGGATGACATATCCTGTTGATTCCTTATTTGGCCCCCAAACTCATCCACATTATTTTCAAAACGGGATGGGGCTAGGGTTATATACTAAATCAAATGTGGACTACTAATCTCTCAACAGTAACTGAAAACCCACAAGTACAGAAATGCTATCATTGGGTCCAATGAGGATTAGACTTAATTTTGGTCATAAAAAAGTAAGAAGGTCGATAATTGACCGATTCATGACCACAATTCAAAGATAGACGATGAGAAAAGTCTTAATTGACTATAAAAAAGTTCTATCTAGAGGTGTGAATTGATGCGTCAAAATGAATTCTTTATAAAACAGATTGCTATGACTTTCCTCGTCAATCCACGTTGGATTATGTTTTGTGCATGAAATAGTATCCCAGTAGCTCTTCTCTTATCTCTGTATCATCCGTAATTTTTACAAGGAGTGGGGCAAAGTTGCAATATTTCCATCGATAAATTATTATTAGCTGCCAGCAATCATACGAGTTTTGTGGTCGAGATTAAAATATACAGATCGAACTTACATGGTGCCCTTGGGTACGGTCATGTTAAGGCCATCGAGAATGACGTTGGGATTATTCTTGGGTCCATATTTCTTGAATGCTCGACGCACACATACGGCCTGTTTGCGTCTAGTAGCAACAGTCGAAGCCTGAGTCTGAAATTGGGCCCGTCTTGTCTTCAGCTCGAGCGAGGCCACCGGTCCGGTCTGTAATACCGCCGGAGCGCCTCCACTCGTCCCCGACTCCATATCTGCAATAATAATTAAGAATATGGGATTTATGAGATAATCATTATCATTCAAAATCATGAGCAATCTCATGATCTTAACATTCACTCTTCGTTGCAAAAACATTGGAAAAGCTTGAATGAACTTGGGGCACATCGAAAAAGTGGTCAATTCACTTTAGCCGCCTAGGATGAATAGATTAGCGTCGCTCATGGCTCATAGATTTTGGTGAATATTCCGTGACTGTCTTGTTTTCAAATCGTCACATAGGCTATAACCACTCAGTGAGTGATTAGAAACTTTCTGTAATGCGATGAAATAAATAATCCAGAAGTGAGTCTTTTTATGAAAAGGGACTAGGCGGGTAAGCATGGTGAATCGGCCCTCGTCAGGTATGGCCCCTGGAGTGATTTCCCCCAGTTTCTGATTCCAAAGTGAGTGAAGAAAAAAGGTTTTTTAGGTTCCAAGGTCATGTTCATTTTTTTGGGTACCCTAAAAACTATCTAAATACGCTGCTAAAAGTGATTAGCAGAAAGCTTTCTCCAAGCGTCATATGATGATAATTAGAATCACCAGACCATCATCATCGTAAAATTATATGAAAAATAAAATGTGAAATTCTTTCTCACACCATAATTGAAACTATATTATACTTTTTATGTATCTTTATCAGTATCAATATAAATCTCATAAATCAGATATTCGTTAAAAAATTCTACATTCTCACAATAACAATACCAATTCAAAATTATCAATATCACTGTCGATCACTTGACGAACTTTACATCAAAGCAAAATCTCATTCTAAGGAGATCTCCTTTGAATATTCTTCTATTACTCCTGAATTTATAATTTTCAGTAGATGACTTCTCATTACTTCTGAATCCCTGCAATATGATTCCTACGCAAATTTGACATCTGTAGACATTGAATAAAATTTTGGTATCAACCAATCAATAGGTTATGCAGAAAAAAATCATAGTTTAGGTAATTAAAATTGAGATAAATGGATCGTAATTGGAGATAGAAGGAGAAAATGAATATTAAGAAAATTTTTCCTTTATTTTTTGGGTTATCATTTAGAGGAAACTTTTTGGAAGGATTTGAGCCATCTAGTCTGAGGTTTTTTCGATGATATCTATTATTTGGTTGAGACAGGATTTGGATGCAGTAGGTTTAAAAAGGCTCAGAAAGAAATTTTTAGTGAAAATTTCGATTCTTTTGAAAATTTGAGATCTGCAAAGATTAAATGAAATTTTGGTACCAACCAATCGATAGATCTCGCAGAAAAAATCATAGTTCAGGTGACTCAATTTGTTGTGAGAGTGTGTGAGAAAAAGATATTCATGTATATAAAGTCGAAATTTGGGTACTTTTGGTTGAAAAAGCCCATGGATCAAATTTGACTAGGAGCCGAAAGGTGCCAAATCACTGGGCTCTCAGAAATTGGATTCTATACAATTTGTAGGAAGCGAAAAGTTGATGAGGTGAATACTGAAAGAGAAAGCGTGTCCGGTATAAAACAAGATACATATGAGTCATTCTTTTTAATATCGCCAGGTTTTGTGGCGGGGGGTCAGGGATTTTTCTGTAACTTTAGGTACATGTTGTATATGATGGAAGAAGATGAAAAGCACAGTTTTTAGGTCCCGAAAGTCATCCGCGCGAGTTTGGCGCCCTATTTTCGTTTTCAAAATTCGTGAAAAATTCAATTTTTCAACTTTTTTATTGATTTCTCACCAGTATAGAACCCAGTAAAAAAATTATCCAAGACACATATTTCGACGTAAAATGAGCTGAATTTTACGAAAAAAATACTTTTAGATCCGTCAAAGGTAAACATAACCTCAAAAAAGTGGTTTTTTTCAGAAAAACACAATTTTCAAGTCTTAGGCCCTATTTTATCTCAATTTTGACATTTTTATCGGATTCCTCGTCAAATTTTACGTCGAAAACCGTTTCCATAAAATTGGGCTGAAGATGGGTTTGGCCACCATAATAACAACTTTAGTAGCAGGGTCGTAAAAATAGCGCTAAATTGTTCGTTTCGGGAGGGACACTTATAACACTGGACAACAAAATGTTGGTTCATAAGTAGAGCATTGATCAAGCAATGATTTTTTCGTGTATTTTTCGACGCAGAAACCGAATCCGAAACCAGTTTTGCACCTAGACATCAGGAATTTTTTTAAATCGCGAAATACTGAGCTTCTAAAAAACTGCGTTTTTAGCGTTTTTTGATGATTCTGTAGATACATGATTTTGATGGTGCAACCTTGCAGCGGGCTTTGAGCGTACCCAGACTATGATTTCTGACGTATTTCGAGCTGCTGAACACGATGGCAGTGGTTTTAGAGGGCTAGCATGCGTTCGGAACGAAGGACAAGGTGATTTTTTGAGTTGCTATCAGGAGAGTTTGGACAATTTCGCAATCAATCTCAAAGTGCTCACGAAATTGATCAGAAACACCCTTTTGGATCTCACGAGGGCGCATTCTTTTCGTATTTGTACACGCAGTGAGGGAAAAATATTTGTAATCGCCTAGAAATAGATGAGTAGAATATACGTGTGTTATTCCGAAAAGAAACTTTTGATCTATTCCTGAGGTAAGCTCAAGCTTTCTCGTAATGAGTCAAAGCAGTTTCCTAGTCTCATGTGCTTCTGAGAACATATAGGTAGCCGTTTGCAACCAGCCCAAAATGGTACATCTGACGCTGAATATTCTTATTCACTCCCCTCCAGAATAGAATCATTGGAGTGCCCACATTAGCTTGAGGTGAAAAACGATGTAACTAGATTGATGACATATTCATGGTATGTCAAGGTACGTTCCGTGACCTAAACCGAGTTTAGGTCTCCGGGACTTCTGATACCGTATCCTAGCAACAAAATGACATTGTTTTAATAGTTTGAGTGACTTCTACGTACAAATACTCGAGCTTTGATCCAATACGAGGAGGCTTGAACTCACTCGAGGAATAGATCTCGAAATAGATCAAAAGTTTCTTTTCGGAATAACACGCGTATATTCTACTCATCTATTTCTAGGCGATTACAAATATTTTTCCCTCACTGCGTGTACAAATACGAGGGAATGCGCTCTCGTGAGATCCAAAAGGGTGTTTCTGATCAATTTCGTGAGCACTTTGAGACTGATTGCGAAATTGTCCAAACTCTCCTGATAGCAACTCAAAAAATCACCTTGTCCTTCGTTTCGAACGCATGCTAGCCCTCTAAAACCACTGCCATCGTGTTCAGCAGCTCGAAATACGTCAGAAATCATAATCTGGGTACGCTCAAAGCCCGCTGCAAGGTTGCACCATCAAAATCATGTATCTACAGAATCATCAAAAAACGCTAAAAACGCAGTTTTTTAGAAGCCCAGTATTTCGCGATTTAAAAAAATTCCTGATGTCTAGGTGCAAAACTGGTTTCGGATTCGGTTTCTGCGTCGAAAAATACACGAAAAAGTCATTGCTTGATCAATGCGCTACTTATGAACCAACATTTTGTTGTCCAGTGTTATAAGTGTCCCTCCCGAAACGAACAATTTAGCGCTATTTTTACGACCCTGCTACTAAAGTTGTTATTATGGTGGCCAAACCCATCTTCAGCCCAATTTTATGGAAACGGTTTTCGACGTAAAATTCGACGAGGAATCCGATAAAAATGTCAAAATTGAGATAAAATAGGGCCTAAGACTTGAAAATTGTGTTTTTCTGAAAAAAACCACTTTTTTGAGGTTATGTTTACCTTTGACGGATCTAAGAGTATTTTTTTCGTAAAACTCAGCTCATTTTACGTCGAAATGTGTGTCTTGGATAATTCTTTTACCGGGTTCTATACTGGTGAGAAATCAATCAAAAAGTTGAAAAATCGAATTTTTCACGAATTTTGAAAACGAGAATAGGGCGCCAAACTCGCGCGGATGACTTTCGGGACCTAGAAACTGTGCTTTTCATCTTCTTCTATCATATACAACATGTACCTAAAGTTACAGAAAAATCCCTGACCCCCGCCACAAAACCTGGCGATATTAAAAAGAATGACTCATATACACACACACACACACAAACACGGAAAAAGGGGTGGAAAGATGAGTCTTTGGCAGATTTGGGAGGCCATTAGGAGGAAAAGTGTTACCTACAATCGATAGATTTTGGCAAGAGGAAGAGAATGGTCTAAGGCTTTTTTAGACGAAAGGAACTTTGTTGAAGAATATGTTGGTTTTAGTGGGAAATTTGATCAAATTTTCGTTGGGGTGATAACAAAGCTTTCTGTTTAGAGAAAGCAAAATCGCTAAAAATCGATATTCCTTTTATTCAATCGCATTCTGACGCATTTCAATGAATCAATCTGAATTTTTTTTTACATATCCTTGAAACTATAGCAATCATCGAAAAGATATTTGCGAATCTGTCATTGTTTTTCAAAGCCCCGAAAAAAATTCAGAAAGAATAAAAATTGATTTTTAACCCATTCATCTGCAATTAAGACGTTAGAAAATTATCGTGTTTGCCGAGTTATTTTACATCGAAGACTGTTTTGAAAAGTATCATTTTTGGTGGTGGAAAGTAGTCAAAAATGCGAAAAACCACTTTTAAAGCAAATTTTGATTCAGTAATTTGCATCTCCTGCGCATGCGCATCGCTCTGCGTCTCTCAAAGTATTTTGAATCGATAGCCGGTGCAATTTCCTTCAAAATGACCACTTGAAAAAGTCGATTTGACGCAGTAGAACCCGATATACAGGTGATCCAAAAAGTTAAAAAATCCAAGGTACCAATCCGTGAACCCATGCCCCTCCAATCAGCCTGAAAAATGCGATTCTTGAGGCGCACTGTTTCAAAGACGTGAATATGTGTTTATCATGTATTTTTCGACGTAAAAACCGAATCCGTGGTCAGTTTTGTCCCCAGACTCCAAGATTTTTTATTAGACTCAAAAAACCGACCCGAGAGTCGAGAGTCGTTCTCAGCATTGTTACTCTTTTTTGAGATGCATGACGAGTGTGAAACACTACCCGATAATGGCAAGAGGACTGAAGTCCACAGGCCAATCGCGCGAAGAAGAAGAAGAAGACGAGTGTGTAGGTAGGTTTGAGTCGAACACAGATTGAATAGAACTGTGTTTTCCCATGTATTTTGACGAGCTGAAGACGATGTCGATGGTTCTGAGGCTCGGGAATGAGAAGGGAGTGAAATTTCTTCTGGCGGAGCTATATTTTATTATATAATCTTATCAGCGAAAACTGCATCATACCGTTTATATCTCACTCCCGAGCCTCAGAACCATCGGCATCGTCTTCAGCTCGTCAAATACATGGGAAAACATAGTCCTATTCTATCTGGTATTTGACTCAAACCTACTTACACACTCATCATGCATCTCACAAAAGTGTAACAATGCTGAGAACGACTCTCAACTCTCGGGTCGGTTTTTTGAGTCTAATGAGAAATTTTGGGGGCTGGGGACAAAACTGACCACGGATTCGGCTTCTACGTCAAAAAATACATTAAAAACATATGTTCACGTCTTTGAAACAGTGCGCCTCAAAAATCGTATTTTTCAGGCCCATTGGAGGGGGCATGGGTTCACGGATTTGGTACCTTGGATTTTTTCACTTCTTGGACCACCTGTATCTTGGGTTCTACTGCGTCAAATCGACTTTCTCAAGTGGTCATTGAAGGAAGTTGTACTGGCTATCGATTCAAAATACTTCTAGAGATGCAGAGCGATGCGCATGTGCAGGAGATGCAAATTACTGAATCAAAATTTGCTTTATAAGTGGTTTTTCGCATTTTTGACTACTTTCCACCACCAAAAATGATACTTTTCAAAACGGTCTTCGATGTAGAATAAGCCGGCAAACATGATGAGATGGTTTTCTAACGTCTTAATTGCAGATGAATGGGTTAAAAATCAACTTTTATTCTTTCTGAAATTTTTTTGGGGCCTTGAAAAACAATGACGGATTCGCAAATATCTTTTTGATGATTGCTATAGTTCCAAGGATACGTCAAAAAAATCAGATTGATTCATTGAAAAGCGTCAGAATGCGATTGAATAAAAGGAATATCGATTTTTAGCGAATTTTAGATAGTTTTTAGGGTACCCAAAAAAAAAATGAGGACGACCTTGGGCCCTGAAAAACCTTTTTTCCCCACTCACTTTGGTATCAGAAACTGGGGGAAATCACTCCGGGCCCATACCTGACGAGGGCCGATTCACTATGCTTACCCGCCTAGTCCTTTTCTGGTACATTTTCATAAATCACGAGCAATATGCTAAATCATAAATCTGATGAATTTCAAGTCATAGGTATGCCCATCAAGATTGCATGGCATCTAATCACAATTGTGTCATGAAGGCGATGATTACGTTTTCATGATGTTTCTCGTGAATTGAACGTGATAGTTTTATGAATGATCTCCCTAACTTACTGATCGTATTTATATGATAATCTAGATTCCGTAAAGGATAAGAACTCAAGTTATTACAGGTAAATTGAACTGAATGTTGTGATCAAGATTGTTGGAGCATTTTCTACCGTAATTCATAACTTTCCAATCCTCTCATTGATCTAATTTTTATCTGCCACTTATTAATCACAAATTCCCGCAAGTTTGTCATAGTGAGAGACAAATTACTTACACGCATAATCATGATTTTCCCCATGAATTGCTGTAAGATTCTATCCATAACATCATTGATATCATATGCAAATTGTACGGCTTTGCAGTGTCAAAGGCATTTTCATTTACATCTTCATTCATGCTGGTGATGTTGCACATCAAATGGGCATTGACAAAGTCTTCAGTAAACTGACACTGATTCTCACTGATTCCAACTCAACGAGCAATTTCATTCTTCATCCCACGTGAATGCATCACGTTTCTGCCGCTTTTACTCATTACAGGCGCAATCATTGAATCATGACTTTGGAACTCTATATATTGTATTGTAGACCTTGATAATTCTTTATTTTAAGATTTTTTGCAGAATCGAATTTTGAATTTGTTGAATTTCGTTGATTCATTGTTTTCACTCAACTCCACCCAAAACCCTATCAGAACCGCTTTGTTGTTGATAATTGTGGTGATAGAATACACAGGCGAGCAGAAAATAAATTCTCTGATCAGAAAAGGTGGGAGACTTTCCTAACGTATTTTGAGCTGCTAAACACATTCTCAGAGCAGCGTCTTTCCGTGGCCGTTTTCGAGTTGAGGACAAATTTATGGGTCACAAAAGTACCTACGTATGAGTTTCTGCGTCTTGGAGGCAGATTGAGACTTTTAACAGCAAAATTGAGGACAGAATCGTTTAAGTCATCGAATTTCAAGTCAATAGTGTATTTTTTGAGAATTTTTGTACCCCTTAGGCAGATAGAAAAACCCTAGATGTGCTGAGATTCTCTTGGCGGGGAATCTCCGTCTTAGAATAAAATCGTGACTAGCTAGGTCAGAACCAATGGCGGGATCCAATTTACGTCAAATTTTACTTCAAGGATGTATTTTTTGAGAATTTTCATCGATGCTGGGTAGCTCAAAAACTACGCGATTGAAAGATGACATTTATTGGGCTCCGTATCAGCGTATTGATGCTGTCTAATTTCAGTGATTTTTTTACTGGCTTTTGCTCTGCCTCCCATCTTTGTCCCTAGCATCACTAAATATTCTCAAAGAATACTTTTCGATGTGAAGTTTGATGCAGACATTTGATAAGTTTTAATTTGTCCAATCATCATTTTGGTCTAGGATGAAAATACCCGGCCTAGGGAATTTTAGTACATATAGGGTTTTATCTAGCTCCCTATAGATGGTACAAAAATTCTTCAAAAAAACGTTTTTGACGTATTAAAATGGCAAAAACGATCCCGCCCTTAGTTTTGCATCATCAGGTCTCAATATGCCCCTAGAACGCAAAAACTCAAACCCAGGTATTTTTGTAACCCATAAATATGGCCATAACTCAATAACGGCTAAGGAAAGCTGTTGTTCCAAGTTCAGACTCGTGTTTAGCAGCTCAAAATACGATGGAAATGATAGTCAACTTTTTTGAGGGCCTATATTATCAGAATTAGGATCCCTGTAAGGACTCGGGCACCATGTAGAACTCAACGAAATTCGCCGAACCCAAAATAATCGACTATTTTGAAAAATCCGCTATGTTTTGTGATAAGTTTGGATGTCCTTATCCGACAGTATCTTCAATTATTAGGAACCCCTGAAGCATCCCTGATCCTTATTGTCATGCGCATAAGGATAACAAAAGCCTAGTCGGCGAAAAGCATTGTGATCTACTGAATATTCTGAGTGCTTGATCAAAATTTAACATTTATGTATCAATATGCAAAATGAACACACGTGAAAGAACAAGTCTAAGAAAAGACATTTTGGCGGTAAGAGCTTTCATAAAATTTCATTTTGATATGCCTTGACCCGAGTTACAAGCACATTTCATGTGTAAAATCACCGATCTACGATCATAACCCAAACACCACGCAGCGTGGACGCATGAGTAGCGTGTTATGTAGGTGAGTGAATGATGCGATGTTGTAATAGGCTTGCGAACGTTTTCATCAAAAGTAAGAGCGCTATATCTATACGCTATTCGAGTATTCGACACTCTAATACGCGAGACGCGGGCATTTCACCTGCGTTAGTATTAGGTATAGTCGAATAGCGCGTGGGATTCACTCTCAGCGGTCGTAACCGAAACAATGGTAACTTTTTTCGAAACATCGAATCGGCTTACCAAGTTAACTCCTTCAATTGTATGCATTTTTGTCTGTCTCTAGAAACCCCATTACAAATGCAAAGAAAAGATTATTGATTGTCGGGGTAAACATTGATGACTGAAGGAACCATCTTTGAAGATGTAAATATGATAGTTTGGGTCAAATTTTCTTAAAATGTCACTGATGGAGAAAGTTAGTCTGGCCAGGAATTCGTATAAAATATTTAGCTTAAAAATCAAACCTGGGTATGATTGCGTATCTTATAATCGATATTCGTAGCGTTCTGGCGAATGAATTTTAGAATTTTCCAACAGGAGATTACATTCTGTTTCAAATCAACATGGCTAAAAAGAAAACACGCAATTAAAATCCTCCTACCACCTCCATAATTTGAGTTAGTTTCTTTTCGTAGTATTGTTCATACAGTTGTCACATTCAAATTAAATTTCATCAGATTTGAATCAGAATTATGTCTAGATAATTTTGAAATAGCAGTAATCCGTTTCTCACGAATTGCATTCAAATGTCCCAGGCTCATGAGGTTGGATTGATGGAAGAATATTGCCCAAGAAATGAGACTCATTGATAGTCATGCTCTGTGCCATTAAGTAGTAAAACTCATCATCACAAATTTGTTCATATAAAGTATATAGTAAAGTTCTTCGAGTCTCAACTCGGGAAGTGATACCGTAAGTACAAGATTCAGCGCCTAATTTTTTGAAAATTTTTCATGAAAATCCCGCACGTATCATGTGAATACAATCAAACTTTGAATCAACTTCGCATCGTGTCAAACTGTCAAGCCGTTTCCACGTCAATTTCATTCCATTCCATAATCTCGCAGGATTCGATTGAAATTAAGTCTTGTGAAAGAAGAAGGAGCATTTTGATATTAAACAGGATCCCTAGAACTTTTTTTCACAGTTCCCAAACAGTTTTAGTCGTTTCGTTGCAAAAATGCTAAAAATCTCGAATCATGAGCACACTGCGGATAATCAGTCATTTGTATAATCAGAAGCTATTCGATGATTGGTTGAATTTTGGGATTAAGTTTTGACCACACGATATTCGAGATCGTATCTTTTCCGAAGCTTTTTTGTGGCATCGATAACTGTAGCCACGTCACCGAAATCCACAATTTTATCACGAGCTAACAAAACTTTTCAATTTACTCAAGATTCTCGAAAGACGTGATCATCATTTGCCAAACATCAGGTCATTCGGTTTTTTAATGACTGAACCCCACGAATTTGAGTTTTGACTAGAAGTGTTTCTTAGATCATCAGAAAAAAATTTGTCTCAGGCGATCACGTTCATTATGAATAACCACGTGACGATTCACTTCATTGAATATGTAGAAACGGCTAATCAATAATCTTATACTAATTTTATACCGAGCTCTGTATTATGCATTATCGACGGTAGTACTATTTGTAGTTCCTTTGGCTTTAATTCTCACGAGTATATAAATGAGAACGCAGAGATAGGAAAAATTTCAACTGGGATGTTATTGTGAATTCAATTCTCTTGAAATGTCTATATTTTCATCTTAGGAGAGATATCTATTTGCAACAATAGATGAATACATCCCGTATCTTAATAACTGGGATGAGTGTTTCAGGAGCACCAAGCACACATTACATTTCATTTTTCACTCCACGAGCTGAAGTTTAACGTGTAACGTGGGTATTAAATAAGAATCATAAATCGTCAATCAAATTTCTCACTAATATGAATGAAAAACGACTGTAGCCCACAGAAAATGATTTCGGGATCAATATAAATGACTCATCTGGAGATCATTCAAAAGGTGGTATCTGGCATTATCAAAATTTACTATTATTCTGTCACTGATGTTCAACATCAACTAAGGGAATCATCTATTCGGATAATGATGACGAATACACTAATATCTTATAATCGTTAATTCCAATGGCTACGACATCTCAAAAACTCATGAAGAAATCTGAGAATTCGACGATCTCGGTGCCCGGCATCCTTTCAATGACATGGTGGATAAAAAATAAATTGCCGAATAAATGAATGTTGAGTATACCATTTCCAATATTATTTAATTCACTTTAAAGTCTGTTGCCCAGATACTTATTGATGACGATGAAGTAATAGGTCGAACTTTATGCACTTTTTTACGCGTAAAAGTGACGTAATGACTCTCAGATAAATAAGATACTGGATGCAGTACAAAATCGGCACGATGCTACCTTGGTAAATACTCACTTACCAAGTAATCTATCTATGTGTTGTGAGTGCTACGCTATTCAGTCAATCACAGTTAGAAATAATTTGTCAGTTGAAATTCCCTCTGGAAAACCATTTCAACTGATTGAGCACTTCTTTTACACATCTAACGTCTTGGAAATCTGATCCTTCAAGATTGTCGAAGATTGTCGAACCGAATGCAATTTACAAGACTATGGATAAAGCACTAATAATCATTCCGTGAATGAAAATTCTTAGTGCACTGGACTGTGTATGCGGTAGGGTGTTCGTTATTTCCTAATATTTTTTTACTCTTTTTCTTTCTTCATCCCTAAAAGAGCCTCTTTATTACCAGAATGGAAGTAAAAGCTCCGAGTAGAGGCAAAAAAATTATCTAACCCTGCCGAAAGAGCTATTTTTAGTGATTTTTAAGCCAAATTTTTCCCCCAGTTGTTGGTTTTTCTGTGCGTGCGCAAGGTTGGATGCTTCTGAAAGTATTTTCAATCGATAGCTGACAAAATCCCCTCCAAAATTCTACGATGATGAAGCTAATTCGATGCATGACAACCAGAGTTGTGACTGGTTTCGAAAATTGAAAGATTCCAACTTGTCAAACCCATGAGCTCAGGGTTAGTAGACATCCACTGTTCGACCCACCGATTTGAGGACTTGAACTCTTTCACTTTTTGAAAACAATCACAGCTCTGGTTCTAGTGCATTGAATCGACGTTATTAATGGGTTATCTTAAGAAAAAATTTGTCAGCTATCGGTTAAAAATATTTAGAGAGGCATTTAGCTATGCGCACGCGCAGAAAATTCTCTAGCAGTGACGGGAAAATTTGGCTTGAAGATCACTAAAAATGGCTCTTTAGGCGAAGTTAGGATTTTTTTGACTCTACTCGAAGTTCTTATCTTCATCTATGGAGGGGGGGGTCGAAGACGTTTATAAAAAAGATTGGAATACGGACATCCTACTGCGTAGGAAATATAAAACTTTTCAAACAGTAGAGCAACTATTTCTGATCTCCTAGCAAGTGATGGGCGATTGAGAACATGTACTAGTAGGTCCTCGTAGGCACCATGGTTATTAGATATTTGAAACAAAATCTGGGAGAAAAGTATATTTTTTTGGTTTAAAAAAGTATTCAATTTTTATCCCAATCTTAATTCCCCATGAATTTCTCATAACAAGTATGCCCGATATGTTTAGGAAGTGTGTGAATGCTGTATATCTACAAAATGTGTAATTCATAACAATTGGTGAACAATGAGTAATATTAATATCTTTCCGATGATAAATTAAGCACGATTCAAAATTATGCCAAAACATAAATCAGACTCCTGAGCATGAATTTCTCTGGATACTTTGAGTCACATATTTCTCAAACGATTCAGTTATATTGTTTGGAATGGGTTTATAGACAGTGGCGGATGGAATTGATCTACTTTCAATGTAAGATACCTAGTTCGCATGGCCTGTCTCTTGACCAGACTGTTACGTAATTCAAAATTATAGACCAGAGTCCAAGCGATATAAGTATGTTCATCTCGCGAACCGGCTACACCTGCATCAAGCGCACGGGATATATGTAACGATCTCGATGCATGCTCGTGTGCCAATATAATCAAGAATTCGCGTGCATATTTTGTACACCGAGTATCAAATAAGATCGACTCGTTTGAGTTTCCATTTAGGAGAAATACGCTAGCGTATCAAATAACCATTCATCTGACCCTCACTGTTTTAACAAAGTTAAGATTTTTATCGATCGCGCACAATGAGAATGACCAAATCATTTCGGTTCAAAAGTGCCATGGTCGAGCCATTCAAATTTGGTGTCAAAAAATTTGGCCTTTCCCACTGTGCGGTGTCGTGCTCTCTATGAATCAACTTTTGAAAAATGTACATACCATTGGTCTAGAATTTTTCCATGAACGTTGAACATTATTGTTTTTGAGTTTCAACAAATTCGTGTAATACGGACAAAATATTTTCTAACGATGTTCGGCTTGTGCGTAAGATGAAAAAAACTGTCCGTCTAAATAAGATGACCAATCGTAATAAAATGCGTATAGACAAGACGGGCGGCGCAAACACTCGGCATATATAGAGTCTTATTTAATCTGCTGCAGATCATGATGGTTCAAATTCGATATCAAAATAGATATCTGATTTGAATTTCATATCGGACATTAGAATTTTAATGAAGTACTATGTATGCGTGGAAGAAATAAAAAACACCATATTAGAAAAAGTATAATAATACTAGAAAAACATGGCGTGAAAATTGATAGTCTTTGACCACGCATATGCATGATGTAAAGTGTTTAGCCAATGAGTTATTCCATGAGTTCAAAATAAAAATTGGTACTACTGACAATCTTGTTCCCGTTTTCATTCAGTAGTAATATTACTCAGAATCAATCACAAGCTATGATAATATGACTCAAACGAGTCTTTTTCACGTTAGATCATGAGGTAAAACTATTATCACGGCTGCATTAACTTTTTTCTATCACTATAGGTGCATATTTTCATGAATGATATTTCTATTACACGAAGAGCAAATTTCCTGCTCGTTCGCATGATTCATACTCGTCAAATACAGATCGCGTCATTTTCCGCTTTCAAAGTCGCCAAGCTCTTTACTATTATCGTATCGTATCTATTAGTCGCTCGACATCGTTATCGGAAAATAATTTTCGTACAAATAACGATCCTCGTTCTGACGTTTGAAAATAAATGCGATTCGAATCGCTGTCATCAAGTCAAACGATGCGTCCTCTATACATTACCTATCATAGTGATTTCTTTTTAACAGGAGTCTATTTCGGCACGCACTATACTACACAAATGATTTGTGACAAAAATCTTTCCAAATGAATGTAAAATGTATATTAATCACCGTCAGAAACAACCGATACAAAAATTATCGTCAAAAGACATCACACAGAAAAAAGAATCATGTATAGTTACATATATAGGCTCATTGAGTATTCGTCACCTGTGCGCTTAAAAGACAATATTTCGCGCCATTAGGGCTCGTAATTCGTTTTGCGAGTTCTGCATACGAATAGAAATGAATCCGTTAGGCTATTCTTTGGTGCGAGCTTTGGTGGATAGATTTCGCATAAAATTTGGAGTCGATGATTCGTGAATGTCAAAAGAAGAGCAAAAAAAGTATTGAATCACTGAAAATACGTTTCAGGGTCGATCCTGATTTTTTTATACGTTCTAACTTGGTCTCGAGATGACGTGTATGGGATTGTATATTTTGTGAAGGTGTACCAGCTGAGTTCACGAGTTTGGATGCGCATAATATATTAAGAGGTTGCCACGCGATTAGTCAATTTTTCAAGGTGTACCACTCGTTTTTTTCTTCTTTTCTTTTTCAATTCGGTTGAATTTTCCTATTTTTTAACAAAAGGTCGTCACGAGATGCAGACGTATGTCTCTGATGTGACACGTGCGTTGTTGATGATGTCAAAAAAAATGTTTTTTTTTCGAACGTTCGTATCGATTCGTGCCTAATTCGCGGTTTGAGATCGCTTCATCTGCAGCACGGATATATCTCTCGTATGATTATTATGTCTCACCGTGAAAATATCAGCTGATATTAGATAATTTTTAAGGTTTCACACTGATTTCTATAAACTTCAATGTTGTATCGAGATATTTTGAAAACTTAGTATGGGTTTCCAACCAGAGGAAGGCAAAATTTAGTCCCATCAGATTTTTAAAGGATGATTTAAAAGGGCCTCTTGTTTTCAAAAAGTTGTTGGAATTCCTTCAAGAAATTATTTTCAATAGAAGAGCCTTTAAAATACTGAGGTAATTCTTTGAAAATTCTAAAATTGACGTGAGTCGTTTTGTCCTGGAACTGTTCAAATCATAATTAGCCACATAACGATCTTGTTTTTCAATGAAACTGTTTTTTTGTCTGATATAATTTATTGTAAACCTGTTGCTCTGGGATAAAATCAGATGATCATTTGACATTTCTTGAAATCGTTTGTTCCTCATTTTTGTTCGGTCAGTCACGATACTGTGGTAGAAAAATATTTTCGACCAAATGTGATCCGAAGTATAATATTTTGATAAACTTCCGATCGAATTTGAGGCCAGTGACTCAGCGTTACGTGTCAAACCATCAATTATGACTCGTTTCATCGTTTCGGTAGGATCTCTCATGTGAGTGTACGATATGCAATCAATTGTACAATAAAAATTGTACAAACTGACTGATAGAGTCTGAAGCATCTGGAGTATGGATTTATCGCATTTTGTTAGAATGACAAAATCTTTCAGCCTCTGGATTTGAATCTGTAGTTTAAGAAGATTCATATCTCTGAGCATGCATACATTACCGCAATAATTATCATTTCTTAGGCATTCGCACTACAATGAGCAATGCATCAAGTTTCGAATGGTAACCCAGACTATTGTCTCCGTCTGTCTTTTAGAAAATTTTCTAGACCAAGTTTCAGAATGGTCATTTAGCTTGTAAGGAGAATAGGCCAGGCACACGAGAAAAAATTCTCATGCCATTTTTTTCTCGACCCAAAAATTCAGAAATTGAATCTTCAGGCTATTCGAACTCTTCTCTGTGGAATAAATTCACTGTCATAATTCCATAGGATCTTGAAGAAATAACAAATACTATTTTATCTAAATTTCTATGTCAAAGTCGATCGGTCACAGGGGTTCTGACTAGAATCTTCACACTTTTGAAAAATCTCTTACCAACTAAACCGCAAAAGAAAAACGAACAAAAATCTCTTCCGAGTCATCGTATTTGTGATTAAAAATAAATCTCTAAACAAAAGCGTTTGCAAGCCGGACACCTCATACACGCGTTAAATTCAAGGATGTATCGATCAAACTAACAACACCGCTAAAACACTCATATATACCTCCAACTTTCCAAGCATACTTCATCATCAGTAAGTAAGTATATTTCACGAGGATCTCGAAATCAATCATTTCGTAAATCTCACGCTGCTGCTGCTGCAACAAGTGCATGTATTTTCTCATTCGTTATATATTTTTTCTCAGCACCAGACCGATTCCACTTGATCCTCTCTCTTTTCTCTTCGAATCATATCCAAAATTCAGATTGTTCTCCGCGAGAGCAGAAGATGTTTTCCATAATTATAGAATAGATCCTCTACTCGGTGTGACGCAAGTGTTTTTTGGAACAGGCCATCACCAAATAAGTCGATGAAGCTCTTAGATAGATTTTTTGAATTCGAACTATCGTATAATCCCGGGTATTTCGTCACTACACGCTGAAATATTTTTATGCTCATGGTTTACAAGTAGGTGAGTATAATCAAGACGATCATTTCACGCCATACGTATTTACTATGACGATTTCGAAAGAGTTTCGCGCCTTCATAAATTGCATCTCTGCTTAAACACAAAAAAACGGGGCAATAGTAATAAATCGTATCTTGCACATATCCTGAACGTCATCAAAGTCCGGTCAAGTAGAGCCACATATTTTTTTGAATCGGGGATTTTAAATTCAACCAGTTTCTTCCTCCGATCACAGAATCCATCTATAATAAACCGGTCACTTCTCAAATTTTCAACTGATATATCGTCGAGTGAACAAACCTTGAAATTCTGCAATCCTCTCACACAAGGTCAGATATATATCTGAAAATTGATATCTCAGCTTTCAGCAGAGATGTAACTTGTCACTGCAAACCACTTGAATTTTTCAATTCTAAATATACCAACAACGAAAAAAAAAAACAAGCACTGCACACTGACGTTTTCAACACACAATACGATTTAAAGAAAATCAAGCTGCACTAATTAACTCAATTTAATTAGACAATTTAAACGAGAGACTCTCGCGGATTAACAAACGCGCGAGTATGATACAGAAGTATCAGCATCAGCCAGTGCGCGCTGCTTACCAAAGACTGATGCGAAGTTCTCGATGCCGATATGGGCCCGCAATGCCCGCAACACACAGCACTCTCACGGCACGCACGCAACAGGTCGATTGAGAATATCGGGCTCCTGGGCAAAAATTCAAGCGTGTATAATACAGAGTGGGGCATCAGAGCGGGCGCAAAGGGGGCCTCTTGATGCACGCCAAACCAAACGCCACGGACACCGCCACGCTCTCGGTCAACAGGTTTCATTCCACCTGAATGTAATATGCGTTATCTTTCTTACTCTCACTCCTTCACCGTGTCTTGTGGTGGTGGTGGTGGTGGTGGTGGTTGGCAGGATTCGCAGTTTGGGCCTTGATGGGCCTCTGCAAGTTCTGTTGCGATCGAATGACCATCGAAAAATATTTTAAGCCCTGTAGTGCCACGGTGGCATCGCTCAATGAGTGCATCACGTGCAATGAACTTTTCGCTTGATTCGAAATTTGGAAATTTTATTTCGAATAATTGACGTTATTTTGATATTTGGATAGATATTTGGATCTCAATCGAATGAGGTATTTAATTTTTGATGTACCCAAAAAACATACTGAATTAGTGAAGGAATATTGAAAGAAAGGTGGTATGGAGGTTATTCCAAGACAACGGAAAATGCATTCTCAGAATATTTGGGATTAGGTCTTTAAGGACAAAATCAAATAGTGTTTTACACTAACCCATCCAACCCGTGATCCTTGCTCAATTACATCCTAAAGAAAATTTCAAGGCCGATCCTGATAGGTTTTTGTCTCGGCTCTCAGATGCGCTCAACCGTGAGTCCGCGATTCGATATCTTGTTCCTTGTTCCGTTTCAGAGCCACAGCTGTTTTAGTGTGTAAAAAATAGCGTTTTTCCGAACAAAAAAATATCAAGAGTCAAATCAATATGATCACAAGCTGCGAGAGAAAATTTTCTTGGGTTCCGATCGTGGTTTTTTCATCATATTTGAAGGTATAGAATCGGTAAAAAATCATGTACACATGATCCAAAACATTATGTTGTATGGATCACTCATTCCACGTGGAACTAGTTTCATATAACTTATCTTGTATAGATCTCGATCCATCTGAATCTTAAGATGGACTTCAAGATTGCACCCTTGGTCAGATTCAATTTTTAAAGTTTGTCTACAGGGAAAATTCTTTGGAAACTCAGATGTCCACAGCACGATCGAGATGATTTGGAGTCGAGTATCAAGAGACCTATCCGATGAAGTGGAGATAAGAATTTTTCTTGTGAATTGGAATATCGAATCTATCTTTTTAGAGCTCCAAATAAATCATTATTCTGATCCATCGTCAAGTTGCACGGGAAGAATACAGTGATTTTTTATGACACGAGGATTGTATGGACAACTCTGCAAGCGTGTCCTCCCCCTCCTTCGGCTCCGAGAAAACACCTAGGTATTATATTCGATGAAAAATCGATTCCTCCATTTTCTTTCATCCAGTCCTCTCCTTTGACCCAAACTACGAGAACTATGCTCGAGGCTAAGAGTGGATGGTCGCGCATTATTCCTCACCATGATTTGCATTGAGTGTGGGTAATCGAGCTCTGTGAAACGTTTCTTGTACGCGATAAGAAAATTTGATTCTTGGGAACCAAACTTCAGCTATTACTATGACGCGGTTTGATTGAGGGGTCACGTGCGTGGTCGGCTTCGGGACAGTTCAGAAACATCCGATGGGGGCGCTGATGGTACGGTTCCCACCTCGAATATCATATGTAAGATTCGTGACGATTCAGATGGTCAAAATCGGAGCATTCTTCGCTGCACGAATCGGAAGTTGTGTCTTCTTTAACACGTTCGCTACGAAGACGTTCCCTATAGATTCTATAAGAATTTCTTCCATACTTTTTCATCCCGAAGTTGATATATGAAAGGGTGCACTAGAGGAAATCGAAAACTGGGAAACAAGTGTACCCAACTCACAAGTCTCAGAATTCATTCCCGACCAGAGCTTTGAGATACCCAAGCAGCCTGAGTCACAAGCTTTCTGTATTTGAAGGTGATACTAGATCTTGGAGAATTCAGAGATGTGTCTAGAAGTCTGGCAGTACAAGTTCAAAATCTAGGCTTTGATTCGAGTCCTTACGAACTGTGAGTGGAGGACTCAGAACATTGGTGAACCTATCAAAAGATGAATAGTGATTTTTATCACTGTCCTGGTCACAGATTCCAATTTTTCGCATTCCACAGTGATGATCCTCACGTGAAAGCCATTTCTTTGTTGTAGTTGAAGTATACTATCATCAAAATATATGAAATGCCTAATACGAAGTACAGATAACCACTCCCCCAGAAAAGTTAGTCAAGCTGCGATTCAGCCTTGATCCCTTGAATCAAGATTTGTTAATGCCGCCTTGATCAAGCTATGATCAAGTCTTGATCAAGATCACGGGATGGGTTCGAATTCGTCGAGGACCTTGATATTCGCTGTTCAAATGACAAGAGCTTGATAACCTAACCTCAAAGCGAATTTCACGATCTTGACCAAAAGTTGATCGGCGCTTGTATTGATCAAGGTGGCATTAATATCTTGATCAAGGAGCGCTCAAGGCAGTTGATCGAGGTTTGATATTCGACTCAAAGAGCTTGACTAATAGCTTTCCGATTGGGCAAGAAAGTTGACATTGTGAAATTTCAAAATCTGCAGAACCTGTGGGGTGAATGAGAACCGTACCGTCATCGAATATTGAACGTAAAGGTTTCCTCATCACTCAATTGAGTATGATGCTGAAAAATTCGCGTAGAAGAACAAGATATTCCTATCAGATATCTCATCTAAGTACAAACTTTTTAATGAGGTTTTGATGGAAAACGATGAAAATATTCAAAGCGAATCCCTAGGAGGTGTTTATGCGACTCTCTCTTATTCACTTGTATCGGTTGCCGCTCGCTTACCTCGCACTCAGAAAGTTCAGATGGGACGTAGATTCTTCTCTAAAAGATGACAACACACATCTCACGACAACCGTTCCTAATGCGTAATCAATTTACTTTCAAATCTAGGAATTTCAATGAAGAACCGCTAAGTGTCGGAACTGATGTAATATTTGGTAGTCTCCTCTTTCACGCACTTCAACCTCCAAAATATCATGAATGAGTCATTGATAGCTCCTAACTCCATTTTTTGATGACTTTTTATCGTTTTTGATAATTTCTCGACCGTGGCGCGATGAATTGTCCTGTGATCTGAAGTCCTGGGATACTCCAAAATATTTTGGAAAAATGTTTGCGACATTCTTTCATTCTTTCTTGAGAAAAACAGGCCTGTTCGCAGATTCTAATGTATGGGCTTATGAATGAAATAACACTGAATTCTCCCAAAAATGGAATTTCTTTCGAACCTTTCTTTCCGCCGACCATTGAATGAATGCTTGAATTAAGCATTATCTTGTATTCAACGCATCTCTCCTTGTCCAAAGAATACAAAATTTAAATTCTCGACTAGTCAGACGGGGAAAACAGGCGCAAGAGGTCATTGTAAGTCTCTTCTTACTTTCAGCACATGTTACTGAATTCGTCATCAAAAAATTTTAAAGAACCTAATCTGGGCAAAAAAAAAACCAGGGCTCCAGATTCAGCCTCCCAATAACCAAGAGGAGCAGCATCAGCAAACCACATCGGCAGCAACAACAGCAACAGCATTGGACCACAAGTTTCAAGGTTAAATAAAAGCCCGGCTTCGCTCG
Organism: Eretmocerus hayati; assembly: GCA_029851415.1. NCBI lineage: Eukaryota > Metazoa > Arthropoda > Insecta > Hymenoptera > Aphelinidae > Eretmocerus > Eretmocerus hayati. Next base: position 157,479,665 of record CM056741.1, read on the forward strand.
CTGTCATTTCTCGGTTGTGTCTTTTTGCTTCCTCAAGCGTTCTCTCACGAAATTGTTCCTGCGCAAGATCCAACTAACCTGTGGAAATTTTTCAATCCCCGCAGCATTACCTTCTCTCTCTCTCTTGTGGCCATTCCATTCCATTTTACGTTATAATGCCAGTTTCGTAATTGCTTTCAGCTGCACAGGTGTATAGCCCCTCTCTTTTTCTTTCTTATACCAACTTTTGGTTTTTTGACTTGTATAGACTCTTTGGGGAATGGTCATCGGTGTCGTGAAAGAGTTTGGCGCCTTCTCGCTTTTAATAGCGAATCTGAAATTTTTTAGCGATCGCCCGCTGATTTTTTCACGGACAACATGTAAATAAGCTTTGCACGCGCGTAACAAGACGCTTGACATTGGCCAGATGAGTCGAGCGTGAGCGGATATTATTTGTCGTGTGTGTTTTAATGACATTTACAGTCTTACGAGATTTTGATGGATGAACCGAGATGTCAATTCGATTGGCTGCGCAAAATTTTTTGCGAATCCTTCATTTACTGCAAATTTTTGGTGACGGTTGTGGAAATTTCAAAGCATTTTTAACGCATTAGAAAATATACCGGCGGCTATTCCTGGTGATATCGAAAATCTCACTCGTAGCGTTCCAAATTCATATTTTGTCAGCAACACGAGGAAAAAATTTGATCAACTCAAAGAATCTAATGGCATATAGCATCATCGTATACGAATGACTGAAACTCTGTTTTCCTCTTGGACCAAGTAAACTCTCATTTTTGACGGAATTTCTATAAAAAAATCTGTTGATATCATCAATATCTCGACTTCCCATTCACTGGATGTCTCATCACGGTGCAAGATATTGAAGAAAAAAATAGGCTCCGCCACATTACTGATGATTTGTGAGACAAACAAATAGTATATTCATGACTAGGCACAAAATGTTGCACGTATAATCCGAATGGTTTGTATGCATATTTGATCCAAGAATAGTTGATAACTCGAGTATTATTTCTTACACAGTTCGAGTGGCAATAATACTTATCAAGAAAACAAGCAAAACCAGATGACGGATGAAGAGAAAGAAAAAACTCGATCCAACCGCTCATCACTATGCTCTTACGTCTGAATGGCTTACTCGCGCGCGTATCATAGCCTGCTTAGGACCTCAAGAAGTCAAGGATGTCTGGTGCAAATGCTCGCTTTCTGTCTTGTGAATTCATCAATGATGCTGTTTGATGAATATATATTACGCGGAAAAATTGTGTATCCTTACGATTGCAGAAGTATTCAGTTCACATCGATTTTTTCATCGTATAGAATTCAAATTATCTCACTGATATTTTAAATTACACAATATCATTGCAGGTGATAAGCTTTGCGATTCAATTTGTCCAATCAAAGGGGAGATTGAATTATTCCAACCTATTCATCACCCCTGGTAGAAAAATGAGCGTAATACTATAGTAATACTACAGTAGCGCTACTGTCTACTATCGTACTACTATGGGAGAGGTACGGCCGTATTACTATAGTAACACTACTGCCGTACTACGATCGTAGCACTCCGGTAGTAGTACTGGGCGTATTACGATCGTAATACTATAGTATTACGGCCTTCATAGACTATTGTATTCATCAAAGTACTTCTTCCTTGCATCTATATTAAAATTGAAATGTTTTGACAGAGCCATTCAAGTATACCTTCCAAAATATCTTTCGAATTAATCTATACTGCGGGAGTATTTATCACAAGCATAATGTAAAACCCAAATATTTCTATTCTAGTATGACCGTAAATCTAGAACGTACTACGACAGTAATACGACAGTAATACGGCCAGTACTACTACCGGAGTGCTACGATGCGTATTACGACAGTAGTGCTACTATAGTAATACGTCCGTAGCGGTATGACAGTAGTAGGGAGTTGCGCAGTACTGCTACGCTCATTTTTTCACCAGGGACGTTGTCCAAATAATTGGCCAAATTTTCTCTCTCGATTTTCAATAATATGATTAAAGCACGATTATCATTTTCGGACATACCAAAAAGATCTGAAAATTGTCTCAGAAATCTCCACTGGTTTACAGAAAATGTGTCAAACTTCGGCCCGAAACTAGATACTTGGTTCTGAGAGAGAAAAAGAAGTGCAGCGCAAAAAATTATCCTAGCATTGACACTTTTTGAACTATCTTCATCAATTAATGTAATCTGAATGTCAAAAGAATAATCCAGCTGGACAATAATAGTTTTTAAGGTGTTGAATTGGTAAAGAATCACGAGGGAATTATTTGGAAAATCGTGTCTATGGATCATCTATTCCACGTAAAATCACTCAAAAGTATGTTTTACCATGACCAGAGGTTACGGTAGTTTGTGCGTGGGGTAGTATAAGATCTCTCAAATCCAGAGAATATTCTTTAAAATTGGAGGGCGGGATATCACTAAACTATGAGTTACATTTCACAGAATGCAGTAAAGTTCAAAGTGAAAATTATAGATTTTTAGGGTAAGTGCACATTCAGAACGTTGACGGATATTTTGTTCTACAAGGGTGCGTCTACAAATATGTGTCTGCACATTGCGCATATGCAATGCACACATGCACATTATGCAGCTCAATTAAGTTTAGCCAAAACTAGACGGAACTTATCGAGTTCTACATTGGATCAGCCGGTCACGGAGCAAAGACACAAACCGAAAACATGTGTACGTGTACAGTGCATATCCGTAGTGTGCACTACAGATGCATGCATATGCATCATTTAAGGACACACCCTAATCCTCTGAGCCATGGAATTTCAGCAGGTCTGCAATGCCAGCATCATTGTGTGATGACTCACAGATATTATTATTTCCGAGAATATTTTTTTTAGCTAATTTTTGGAATCTCACTCTTCATGAAAAAGATTGAATCGCTGAATGCGAGCGTGGCCACGTAACAAAGATTAACGACCATCACGATACCGAATTAATTTTTCAAAATTGAGGTAAACCTATTCATTGAATCCATATGAATTAATATTATTATGAAGTGGATCTGCAGAGTCTGAATCGCCTATTCTACTCACCATCAATTCAATGAAAAAGTTATTTACAAAGTCACTTAACTACTTAAGAATCCACCTCCACTTGTCAAGGATTAAAGATAATTCAACGAAAAGACCGAGACACTTAATGGCTCAATCAGGATCAACGATACATTCCACGCAACAACTTTCCTTATCCGTGCGTCAAGAAGTCCCTTTGGAATTCCCGTGAACAGAGATTGCACACAAAAGTTGTGCGAAATCTTGAGCAGACCATTGCGTGAGTGCACCTTTTGAGAATCCTGTACTCAATACTGATGACTTTTGAGCATATTATGCTTGGTATATTACGCGATCAAATTGACCCCAGCTGCATATTTCTGTCTATCTTGAGCGTCAGAGTATCTGCATAAAAAGTCATGTTTTTCAGACTCCGAGGGACTATGACATCAAGATAATCTCTAAACTTTTTAATGTTGGGGGGCTGGTATGCGTGGGCATTCGTAGACTTTTTCCTCACTTTGACGTCATTCTAGACTTTGAATGAGGACTGTTTGGTTGGGCTAAATTTGTCCTCTCAGCAGAGATGCTATGCGCAATCTTCATGGCTCTGAAATTGTTGAATGCAATCTGATTGAACGTAGTTTCATCATTTGGGAGCAATAAAGATTTCCTATAAGTGCAATGATGATGGAAGAAACTGAGCTACACTGAAAAAAAAATTGAGCAAATCCGAAAAAAAATTATTCGACTTTAATAAATATTTAACACAATAATGCTATCCTAACATTTATTCAAATTAATGAATTCTTTTTTCCCAATTTGGATAAATATTTATTAAATCTAAGAGTGTATTTAATAGATTGGGAATATTATTTCTTGAAGAACAACTCATTCAAACGGTCCGCGTTTCCAAAATGAATAGATATTATTTGAGATGAATAGATATTGCATTGAAATGATGAAATTGAATTCATTTTGAATAAACATTCATTTATCCCAATTATCACCAAAAATCAAGAGCGAATCTCATTTGATGAAATTTAACAGTCGACCGTGGGAAGATTATTTACTTTAATTAAATATTTAATCAAATCTTACACTTGATTGTAGGGATCGATAATTATCACACCCCATGTAAAACATACGATTCCATGAACATATATGATCATGGAATCCGAGGATTCCATGGTCATATATTATCATACGTAAAACCGTTTCAAACACTTTTTTTTATTCGACAAATTTGTGATATATTGATGCAAACCTATTCTAACATCAATACGTCACGATACTGATGATATACTACTGAAAAAAAATCTTCCCAGCAGTCGGTCTCGAGTTTCAAAAAAGTGACATTTTTTACGAAACCTTTCTCTTCGGTGCTTCAAATGCTCGAAACCTGATATCACGTCTTTCCGGAATAAAAATGACAAATTTTCAAACCGATTTTACACCTGATCCATGATCATATATGTTCATGGAATCTTATGTTCTACATGGGACTTCATAAACAATAGTAATTACTTATATTTTTCTATAACTAAAGGGCTTGCTATTCAAATCTTAAAGTATACGCATGTGATTACCACTAAACATTTGTGTCGCTTCGCAGTATTATTATAAGAGAATCGTAAGATCTTCCGAGCCTTATATATCAATCGAGGACTTATTTGGTCGCTTGCTAGAAAGGGTTGAATACCCTCTTATTTGATCAGAAATTGAGATAGATGCTTGAATTTTCATCATGAATCAACGATCTGAGTTCCACCATTGGAATAGTATCGCGATCGATTGCTTTTCACGGGAAATTTATTCATTGAGTCGAAAATCAAGTTCAAAAAAGTTCATTTGGAGGAAGGTAACGTTTTGTTCGCCACCTAGCGGTAAGAATCGATCACATACAGATTTGAACGATTTTAATGAATATTTAATCAAAATCATTGATATATTTTATACTTCGTTTCGGATGATTTAATTACAAAGATCTTGATTATACAAAACCCCGATGGGCTTGGATCAGGATAAAAGAATCCTTCCATCCTGGCCAAGTTGGTCAATAAATATCTATTTGAGAACGAAGAAATTTTTTTGATACAATTAAATATTTTACAAATCTACAGAATGGCTCCAACGTGTATTCGCTCAACTTAGATGGATGTACTGTCTGATTTGGATATTATTCGTTATATCACAATACCAATGTCTGTTCTGGTTAGATGATTAGATTTTGAGAATCTACTAACTAAATTGAAAGCTCAATGATTTTGTACAGGAGTTCTCAAATGTTGAGTTCAAATGAATACAACTTCGATGGTCCCATCACACAGCTCTCAAGGAAAAACAGTTCATTAACCATGAATAAATGTGACACTTGAACCCAATGAATAAATAGTGTAGTCGTGTTATGGTATAACCATAATATGACTACAAATTTAATTCTAAAAAATCTATTCAATCAGGATGAAAGTTTGATTTTTGAGGTTTCATAGATCAATAGTGGTATTGAATAAATATTCATTCAAATCTATGATGATAAACTTGAGTCGCGATATGGTCTCTGGTTGAATACGCATTTATTCAATTTTATGACATAAATAATCAAATCTGAATTGATATTTATTCAACTTGATTTATTCGATTTAATAAAACTGGAATATTAAAATTGATTACTCATCATGAAGAAGTAAGTTCCGTTTGAATAAATGTTTTTTCGAATAAAATAAAATTCTTCTGATCTCGTCGAATTGGGAATTTTGTACATTTCCATTGACGATTTAGATAAATATTTATTAAAAAATTTGAAACTCTATTCGATTTAAAAAAATGAGTTTTCGAACCAATGGAATCTGCGATGAATGAATATATTTATTCGATTTTAGAAAATTTTTTTTTCAGTGTAGGATCAACTCGAAGAATATCTTGTAGTATCTTAAGAGCAAGTGAAAATCACGAGGAAATTCGAGGATTAAAGTGCAAAATCTTCATTCCGGCCTAGATGATTACAAAATACCTAGTCAAATTGAGAGAAAACTGTAGAATGGCCAGTAACGATGGACATATCTTGAATGGCTCATTTAAAAGGAACTATTGCGAAACGTGTTCCAGACCACTATAATCTTTCAAAATCATCTAACAATGGAATTATGCAAGACTGAAAAAATTAGGAAGGCCTACTTGAGGTGATGTATGATAAGGGAAGAATTGTCCAATAAGATTACAATTAATACGTTCGCTGCGATGATGCCGAAAATCATAGTTCCGCCCTTGTGTGTGATGGGATCCACTGATGGCTCTCGCGAAATGTTATTTCCCGTAAGACAAAAATCTCCAACACAGACAGAAGAGCAAGCGGAACCTACTGGTGGACCCCGGTGCAGTGAACGTGTTACAATCAAAGAGATTATACACAAATACGAATTGATTCGGAAGACTTTATGAACAAATGTAATTCTCTAGAAGAAGATGTAAGATGTTTATGATCGTTATTGGCAGCAGACGTCAGGAAGTTACGCGGTTTTTTAGTATTTGTGAAAATAGGTCTCCAGCAGTGCCTAATTTGCCCCCATTCAACACCTCGAAAAAAAGCTGCCTCGCAGATCTTGCCACGGATTTGCATCGGGTTTGTTATGTTAGAATATGAAGAAGTTAACACTTTGTAATAATAATCCAGGATGACCTCTGTAATCTTCAGAACAAGAAAACTATTTTTGCAAACTTACTTTGACTTCTTCCTTTTCGGACAGTAAAAATGACGCTAGAAAGATTGGCTCAGCCGATTCTAACGTACTTTAGCTCATTTTTTGACATTGTTTGAATTATAGAACGCTTTTCGTAGAAATGCGAAATCTGATCTCTGAACGATTTCACGCTCATAATATTAAAAAGTGCAGCGTGCCTGATTTTCCCTTATAGCATTTTTCTTAATTTATTCTCCTCACCATGAAAATCCATTGACGCCACGTCGAAAATTCGAGAGAGCTCATTGAATGAGCTGTGGAATGATCTGAGATGCGTCGCTCTTGAATCCTGAAAATCCGAGATTTCTCAATTTTATGAAAAACTTATGCAATCTTATGAAAGTTGGCTTCCCAATACACGGGCCACGGATGCAAATTAGGCACACCCTTCCAAAAACTCACAAGACATTTTTTTTGGCAAAATTAAACGAAGAGGGATTGGTTCCGGCTGGTTGAGATTGGACGTACTTCAACTAATTTTGTAGGCCTTGAAAAAATTTCTAAATGCGTTAAGCTGCAAAAAAATATTGAAATGGGCCAAAATGGTGAGCAAAACAAAAACAGTGTGGCAAATGAACCACAATCGCCTTAGTCAGTTTGTCATCAAAATTTCACTCATCTACGGGTCGAGGGTTTCCTGAATAGAACTATAGGACTCACCGCACACCGATTCGCTCTACCTTACAATGGTCCATTTTCAATCATCTCTTACTACAGGCGCATCTTCGAGCGCATTTTCTTATTTTTAATTTTGTGTCAGAAGGTAAAGTATTTGCACAAATTATTTGATGATTAGTTGATGCATGACTTGATCCCTGGCTCAATGCATACCTAGTTGAAAGATGTTACCAGTTGAAAACAACCACTTGAACTGACTTGTAACTTATCTCGTGCGAGTAGAACATCTATCCCAACCAACACTACTTGTTTGCACATATATACAATGACTTGACCTCGCTGAATATTTAAGAGTCATTAGAAAGAATAGCCAATTTTGAGAATAATGGGCAATATCGTGTGCTGATGATAGAGGTTGCATAGCTTAACTGACACTTTTCTCCCGCTTATATCTAGAATGTATTGCCAGGCATCGGTGCTTCAATTGGATGGTTTCCATTTATTACCTATGCAAGCTAAATTTTCATTAGTCTTCAACTATCTTCGAGGTGGAGCAGAGCTTAAATCACAATCCATCCAGATTTTCATAATGTTGAAGAATTTTGACTGGAAATCGTTTATTGGTCGGAAACGCCATGGGAGGAATATTGAACTTGGTATTTATCATCTCTTTTGTTCCCTATCATCAAATGATGTTTATAGAGGAGGGAGATCAAGTGCAATAATTTGTTGGGCCCATAGAGTGAAAAGATAATGGACTTTTCTGAAATTTAGAAGTGTTTTCTAACTCTCCAACCTGAAACCTTGCTGCTTCCAAACGCCGATATCAGTTTTCTTGTGGTAAATAATGTGGTAAACTGCCCTGTGCTTGCACAATGGGATGCTGAGAGCTTGCTTCCTTCGCTTTACTCGGGAAATAGATAGCCCTTGCGCGTAAAATGGGGTCTGGATAGCTAAGTCATTCAGGCAACTGTGTACTATAGTTGTGAAGATTTAATAAAATGTTTGTCACGTTGACGAATCTGACATTCAAGCGACTTGATGGACCTAAGATGTATCGCGAATGGGACCGAATTCACCCAGATCATTGAGAAAAATTACCTTTCATGAATTTACTTTTTTTATTCAGGATTGCTGTTTTTATCTCTCAAATTTTGTGAAATACAATCTATGTGTGACGCCCCGACTAGTATTATATAATTTCTGATCAAACATGTGCAGAACCAACGTTGTAATCACTCCAAATTCTACATCAATTTGATAAACATGTGAATTAAATTATCATATTCATATTAACTGAATATTTTCATTGAATCACCACCACAAGTTTGCGATTGCTCGGATCAATTTGAAGAATGCAAATGCCATCAATAAAGTTCATGACTCGTCTGCTGACGACGTTAAGCTTTCTGAGTGTACTAGTATTGCAAAATTTCATGCAGTGAGCGAATCGAGGGGAAACGAAAGATACTTTATGGCTCTTACATTTTAGTTCTTACAGTAGTACGACAGTGTGTGTATGTGAAACATTTTGTATGCAAAGGTCCCCAGTCGGTCCTCAAAATGAAGATCAGTGGATTTTTTAGTGCGGAGAACGCAGCGATAGAACGTTGCTCTAAATTGTTATTCTCGTGTTATTCAAGGAAACTTAGCAAATGTGGCAGCTTGGAAGAACTTTTGTGTGAGTTTTGTTAATTTTATTTTTATTTTTCATTTTCATTTTCTTTAGGAAAATCGAACGGGCAACAAGGCCCTAAATACATAGGTATTATAAAGATTATTTGAAAGTATGATCACTAAAGATTATCAAAAATTCAGCAATACAATTCACTAGGAAAATGGATAATTAGTTCATAAGTCATTGGCAAATAAAATTCCAATAAATGACCAAATTACCAAATCTATGCATTATGCAGGGAACATACATGTATTGTCCTTCACCAAAAACTTAAAATTGGGATTATCATAAACTATTTTCATTTAGATTTTTCATCAGAGGGAATGGTAATCTATTGTCTTATTCCCCACAATCAATTTTGAAAAACTGCCTGACACTTCATCTGATTAAATGAAGCGTGACTGAATTTGAAGGAGTGATTTCTAATCCAAGAATACAACGTTTGATCCTTGATAAATTAATTCATTCAGGAAGTTGCTCAAAAGCGGCTATCAAGATTGACGATTGATACATTTTGTTTCATTGATTTGGACTAGAGGGAAAATTATAGGGATTGAAAAATTTTGTTATGTCCAATACAATTGCTCTAATACTGAGATTTTTCCGGTAAAATTTACCGCTAGTCCAGATAATGATGAATACTAATCATTTTCAGTGGATTTTGAATGAAGAGTTTGAACAAGTGACAAACTGAAGGAAAATTGACCAATAATTTAAACAAGTGACAAACTGAACAAAAATTATCGATCAGGCAGCATTATAAAACCTCGAATTTGTTAGATCTCTGTATCTTAAACGTCTCTCACTACCTTTTCAACTCTCTGTGTACACGCACTTCTATCTGAAATTAACAACAAATTTTTCTGCATGTGTTTGTTCGAACATGAATGATCAATTTAGAACTGATCATTCTTCAATCGTCGATTTATTCATTTTCATAAGATTTTTTTCAACGTTTTTATACGCGGCCGTTCTATTCTGCTATCCTATTTTCTCAATCAGTATGTTGATGATGATCATGATCTTGAAAAAAAGTGTCCTCGAACGATAATCGTTACAGACAGTACGTAGGAGCACAGATAAAAAGTAATACTTTTTGTTAGATGTCGATGATGAGAAATGTATGGTAATTCAAACTTATGTTAATGCTCACACTGTGAGCATTGGTTTTTTTCTTCTCATAATTATATATTTGCCAAAGCCCAAAATAAGATACGTGAATATTTTGAATTGTGCGAGAGCTGTACAGCGAAATCAAAGGAAACTGAGTACAAATTTAATAAGAATATAAGGGAGTTCCATAGAATGAAGATATGCTGATATCGTGAATCGCCATTCTTTGGACTATCAAAAGTGATTGGATACTTCGAGATATACAAAAACAGCTGCAAAGTTTTTACAAGTCACTTTTTTTCAACGATTATCTTGCAGATGGAAACAGTTTGAATATTGCATCTGATTATAGTTTTTCATGGAGAGTTCTTGAATAGCTCAATTCCATGATAAATTATTATATTCTTTCAGTAGTTTCAAGATTTTTTGTAACAAAGTTCGAAAATATATAGTAGTGATACCCTGATTCCATGCGGTCTCTTTCATATTGCATCTATGAGTCAATTTTATCGGAATCATAAAAAGTCCGTTGCTCATATTTATCAACCTATTACGCTAGTTTTCCACATGTTTAATTTACATGAAATGATGCATATGAGCTTTTCTATAAGTATGTTGAAATTAGTGGTAATTTTCGCGACCCCCAAATGTGTTCTCAAAACAATGTAGAAATAGGAGGTAATTTTTGCATAATTTCATATTCTTATAATAATTTTTCCCTACCAAAAATCATCGAATTGATTGCATGATAATCATTATATCTTATAAACAGCTGACAAATATTCCGCTTGCAGTGAAACCATATTTCTAGGTCGAATCAAAAGGTAATGTGGCCGTGTTTCCAAAAAAAATCAATTAAATTATATACTAGCTCGGTGACTCGAATGGATTGCTGTCAAGATTGCTTCAGGCGATAAGCAATCGATCGGTAGGAAAGTTCAAAAAGCTAATTCGTTTATATACGTAGATATTTATCATTCGTACCGACGCATTATCAATAATCGTCAACCTCAGCCAGACCTTTGAGAAAAATTTTATGGAGTGTTTTTGCTGAGTGTTAAAATTTATAATATTCATGTTGGGTCATTAGTGCTCTTTATCAATATGTCTAGCCTTAATTCGTTGGTCTCATTTCTGTATAGTCATTGACGTATCAATATTTCTCGAAATTCGACAATTGTGATAATTTTTCCCTGGTGACTTTTTCTGTACATCGACATGGACAACGGAATTTACCATAATTTTTCTAGGTCACAACTCGACAAACTCATGCATAACTCCTCGCAAAAATTTTTCATGTTCCCCGTGTAAAGTCATAGTATCCATCATATTAAGTCGATTTTACGCTATGTAATAGTAATTTCCGAATCAATTCTGATCAAGAATGCGTGGACAGGATTATTGGATCTCTCGCGCAAACTTTGAGAGATCATTGATTAAACGTGCCGGATTGAGGAATGATATGACGATGAATATTTAGCCAAGCGTGGGAGCTCACCCTTGTTGTCGCATGCATTATTTCTTCAATTATTTCGACTCATCATTGATACTCGAAATCATTGATTTGTTGACTACCAAAAATCGAGTCACTCATCAATTTTCTAGTGAGACTCGCAATAACAGGTGAAATCAATTTGGCAAAATATTCGAAATTATAACAAACAACAGTTGCCATATGAACTTACAATAGACTTGCGTGATTTGTCTTCATTTATTGCATTAAAGCAAAAATTAGAAGTGCATCAAACGGTAAGAGACTATACTTCATTGCGCTCAGTTTGTGCGATGACATTGGCATATTCCTGCATGATTGCACTGCATTGTGACAAGGTCGGGCGCGTGTATATTCACGATTTCATGAGGGTAAACGAGTTTTCCCGCTCTCTGCGACAGATTTCCCAGATACGATGACCGACTCGAGTTATAGTGATTCAACGATAATATACCAAATGATGAATAATTAATACCTCATTGCACGTATACCTACTTTTGATTATGCAATAATTTCTCTCTCTCTCTCTCTCTCTCTGGGGTATTATATATTTATTTCTTGAGTTGGATGGAATTTTCATGCTTCCTGACCAAGTAGGAATATCTCAGTTACCTACATCAAGTAAAATTTGGTCTTATCGATGTTTCGGATCTTAAAATTTGCGGTTTTGAAAAGAGTCTACACAAGGCTAGGACACTCTTATGAGCCTCAAACAGGTGACATAAAACAACATACATTTTTGGCGTATTATGCCACTATTGCGAGATCCCAACTTTGACCGGAGGCTGATATAACGGATTACGTACATTTCTATCGATTTTTCTCGTAAATTTGCGAAATATTTTTTTGCTACAGATGAATCCACAACACTTCAGATCTACGAAGTTCCTGAAAAAATACACCTAATTTTTTCACCGATTCTCGAAGGCTGTGTATTATTTTGGCTTTCCAATACAGTTCAGGATTTCATTAAAACTCATATTCTCAAATATCTCTTTAGAAGCCCAGCAGCTCGTCTGACAGTGAATCTGTTCGGTTGTGGGTATTTAATGGGAAATTTTTCTTTAGCTGTGATCAGTACAAGTATATAGCAAACGTTGTTCAAAGGTCTCTATATTTTCTTGAATGCTATTACATTTTATTTATCTATTAATTTGTAGATGAATAAATTTTAGAGGAAGAAATGATTTGACAATAATTTAAAAAAGGGAATGAACACTCACATTGAGAATATTTCGATTATGGTAAACTGGGAGTCCGTCAAATAACATGCAAATAACTCACTGATTGAGTGCATGTCGTATTTTAAGAAATGAGATAAATTTTTTCGATGTGATATGATTTGGATTGGATTAAAAAATTCAGCGCTACGAAAGTAGTGGATTTCTGCTTTTATCTTGCCACGCTCCAATTGATTTCCAGCTTATCGGTTTCGGTATGGTGGAAATTATTTTATCGACCCAGGATAAGATAGCAGTTCTCACCTTCGGTCGGTAAGCCAGCAAACTTCCATACGCAGATCTCCAGATAAACTGAGAATGGGAGTCTTGGGGGGGGGCACAGTTGTGAATGTTGATTCAAGAATTTTCTCGTTTTGTGTAGTGCCGACGTAAGCGGTATGAGTTTTATTCCGTGGATAAATATTACGACCAATTGATGATCTTTTGTTCAGAATCAGAAGAAATAGAGCTGATGGTTGAAAATGAATACTACCGCAAGTTCTACGTTCTAACTTCCCGTAGATGAATTGTTTCCATTTGATGTTTCCATTATATTTGTGGTAAATTGAACGTTTACCAAATTTGTATTCATTTACTCCTCGATTCATGGTGATGAAAGTTTTCTTCTAGACGAGTAGCTCTTGCTAAAAAGATGCATCAAATAGCGAATTTTGAGAAGATTGAACTCAAGAATGTATGCATGAAATACTGACAGAAAATTGTGCCGTTTATTGATGAAATCTTCCCACACGACCGAAAGTAAATTTAGATGGTCGATACAAAAATTATTTTTTGAAGGGAAAGCCTTGGTGATGTTTTCCATGTTTCTGGCTTCAGCTGAAGTTGTAGTTGAAATAATTTCCATGGGCATAGCAGATCATATCTGCAATATTTTTGAGCAATTCGGAATCTGGTCATTCAATGTGATAGTGTTCTCATCCTAGTTTGGATCACCTGGAATTAAATGATTGAATGGAGAAAAATGTGTGTTGGATGCATTGCAATAGATAAAAAGGTGAAAAAGAACTAAAATGATGTGGCACGTGCGTATCCCGAGTAAAGCTCATCAGTAATTATTCGGGATGGCAAGATATTTGTACTATTTTTCCAAAATTTTGGTCATCACAAACTGATACTCGCATGATGCGTTCGAGAGCGTGTATGCTTTACCTTCACTATGATATAACATTGTAAAATTTTTCAACATTGCATCGATAAATTTTCACGAGTTGGATGTCGTACCATTTCCAGCTATAAGAGAATATTCTTAGTTATCCCAAATTCCAAAGATCCGCAAAGCCTAGAGTGATGCCAATGGTGCGAAAGAAAAATTGTTTCTATCTAATGATACAGGTTCTGTACAATCACGCTCATAAATTATTGATACAATCAGTTCATACAATATATGTGAATTAATAAGACTTTTTTTATAGAGTTGGCGTGTCATTGTCCGTCTCGAAAATAGTTTCATTGTTTCAGGATGTATAAGTGCAGTTGGAAGCATTGAACAGAATGAATAATGAGCTATTTACCGAACTTGAAGATATCAATAATTTTGATATCGTTCCCTAGTTGTTTCAACGATGTGTTCATAACATATTGATATTGAAAGCCAAAAGAAGCGATGAGTGGAAGATGAAGCTCACTCTATTTGATTCGTATATAGATATCTAAATGGATAAATTGACGAATAAAATGGGTGCTTCTGATATCTGCTACAGATTCAGACCCAAAGATCGACAGAAAATGACCTTATTATTTAGTATTCAAATATCAGCCTGGATTGAATATCGTCCATGAAATATATTCTTCGACAATAGGAAAATTTCAATGCGACTTGTCATAGAATACTTGTTATGGTCTATCCAATGATTTAGAACTAGATATTGACTGACTAAGTTTGAAAATGAATAGACCGATTCGAATTGATACAATGGTCCTGTGAAATATCTACTCCTCGTGGTAATATTCATTCACATTGCAATCTCGATTTTCATAGAAATTCCAACTTTACAATAACTAAATCTACACATATGATTCACCTTTTCCACACCATTAGTAAACGTTTCATTCAACCTATCTATGCGGGATGGGCAAAAAGTCAGAGTTGCAGAACTAATCATTAAAAAAACGTCGAGTTAAAAGATATTGAAATGTTTTGTCAGGACATCGAGCAATCTAAATCAATACGTTTTCGACGAATAAAGATGAAAAAATATCGGGTAATTATTCAAAAATATTCAAGAAACTCGTTTCCTTTGTGGAATTACAAGGGGGGGGGGTAATTACTCGTATTGCTAGAGGAATGCACGTGAACAATAATTAATCGATTCACGCGATCTGCATCAAGTCTAGTAGTCACACATCTCATTAACATTTTTCAGCGTGGTAGCAGCACATGGATCTTGGTTGTGCCGTGATGCAAAACCGGAATTATCTTATAAATTTTCCTTACAGTTTTTAGGGTTGGATATCTTTGAGCTAGTTGGTCATGAAAAATCTCGTCGAGACTCCTTTGTATCTTTTCCTAACGATTCAGAATGCGAATGAATTTTTCCTGCATTGCATTCAGGTTGGGACATTAAAACAGCTGGGATTTAACGGTATTTGATCAATTTTCTCGAGTTGATTATGCGTTACTTTTACCGGCACAGGGGTTTTCATTGGCGACTTGGCATAGAACTGTATAATGACATCCAAGGATTCCCTTCAATACACCCGGAATTCGTTTTCAAAAATTATTCCCCCCCAAATACACCTCTGTGTTGAAACAATTCCGAGAAAAATTCGCTTCCGCCCGGGAGTCGTGAGCTCTTGGAGTTTATTTCGAAGATTCGGATTGATTACTTCCACATTCCGAATTCCAGATACAAATCACAGGTCAAAAAATATGAGTTAAAAACTTTCAAGACGAGACCCAGCTCACGCTTTTGAATGACATCGACTTTTTTAATAAGATTATTTTCGGAAAAAAGAGCAATGCACGGCTGATCTGACTCGACTTACATTACTTCGAAAAATTACTCCAAGAAATCAATTCAATCATATCCAAGGTAAGTGTGCCTAATTTTCCCCACTGTTCTTGTTTTGCTCATTATTGCAACTTCACGCACCGTGAAGACTGTTACAAGGCCAACTAAATGAGCTAGAATGCGTCTAATTTTAATCAACCGGAGCCGAGCTATCTGATTTTTTGCAGAAAAATCTTTTTGTGACTCAATTTGCCCCACCGTGTACACTGTACAAAAGGTCTATTTTCATGAGGCTATACGGATTTTTCATAAAATCAAGATATTTTGCCTCCTAGATTTCCCAATGAGACGTGCTTTGGTTCATTTTGCAGCTTTTTTTACCCTCTTTCAAGTTTTTAGTGCCGATTGGATTTTGATGGAGTGAAGAACGAGTTCGAAAGAAGACTGGACAAATTAGGTTCACTGCATTTTTCTAGTAATATGAGCGTAGAATCGGGTAGAAATCAAAATTTAAAATTCTGCCCAAAGCGTTTGAAAAATTCGAGCTGAAGTACGTTGAAACTGGTTTAGTTAATATTTTTTGGCGTCATATCCATTTTAATTCAAAAATCGCTAAACAGTATTTTTGCACTAAAGGATGCCAAGGTTATTCTGGATCCCTCGAAACAGTTAATTTTTTTATATTCTAATAGAACAAACTTGATGCAAATGCGCTGCAAGATCTATGGCTGCTCTTTTTTCGAAATCTTGAGTGGGGACAAATTAAACAAATAGGTCAAATTGAGCACTCTTACAATAGATAAATCAGCCGAAAGATATAAATTACCAACCCTCTGGGTCTGCGACCGACTTGAGCTTTCAAGACTTAAAAAGGAAAAGAAAAAGAAAATTTGGCTTTAAAATCTCATTCGCAAAAATGGCGATGCACATCAGGATTAAAAAATCAACTTCGTGTGCGAACCTTCTGGAAATCGTTTCAACGTCACTTCACTCGTCGAACACTCATCTCATAAAAGTATTATCATCTTCAAAAATAATCTCACAAAAATGGCTAAACTACTTTCATCAGCATCGTCCTCATCACATAATAAAAAGGTCCTTCCAAATCTAGGTCACCCCCATCAGACGAATTTAAAAATATATATCATCATCCCCCACCTCATCCCCAATCTCATATATTCCATCCAACATATACCTCGATTCATCCATACACTTCTATACCGAGCATCAGGTACCAGGACTCAAGAGTTGCCAGTCTCCGGTGCTCACCGGTCGCGCGAGTACCTCAAACGATATCTATAGACATACTCAAACGTGTATTATATACTTTCATACATCCAGAGAAGAGAACCGCACGAAGTGTGTCGCGCCTCTGGAACTCGACTCTTAACGGTGCTTCTTTAGCTTAAAGAAATTATATATATCTATAGATTTTTTTCATGTACAAGAGTATATTGTCAAGAAGATTTTTTAAGAGTATCAGTCGTCCACTTGAAAGATCAGTGCGTGCGGGTGATCGTTTTTTTAAAATATCGAGCTTTGACAGACGTTTTGCCATTCAGAACCGGATTTGTAAAAAGTGGAGCGCGCCAGATACTTATTTTGCTTGTCTATAAGACAGATGTTCAAAATTGAATGTATCTTGGTGAAAATCGAAATCTTTATCGATTAAGTGAATTTTAATGTAAAAGAAAATACATAATGTTTGAATTGTGATAGTACAGAGTTGATAAGTATACATGGTTCGATTCTACTGTACCATATAGTGTGTAAAACGAAAGTAACATGCTTCATAAGGAAACAACGACGCTACTGCTAAAATCATCAAGACCGCAATTGAGGAAGTGTAGCTTCTTGCTAAAATAATTATTCGGTGCAGCCACAGAAAATATACCAACTCAGAATCTTTGTAATAGTACCTCAACTTCTCATAACGTTTAATACGAGAACGAAGAGTGAGAAAATACGATACAACGGATTGGACCATCCTTATGTAAGTCAAAATTCTCATAGAGTTTTATTATCTCTCTAATAGAATCTGTGCCGATGTAACATTTATAGTATAATATACCAGCAAGAGGGTCTCCCAAATGATCCAATGGAATTTTTGATCTCCAAGTATTACATGATGATCGGCTATGTCTATATCTATAACCTAGGTATATTCTATAGCTATATAAAACATTAGTCTTGGAACTTGCGAAATATTCGATGTGATGGATACAGTAGGATAGACTCGACAAGATTGGCTATGCTTGATGAGACCAAGTGTGCACTTTCTGTGACCGATTCTATCTGTGTCGTATAGTAATTATGGTCAGAATGCCGAGAGAACGTAGAGTGATTGTATATTAGTAATTTTTCTTTTGCCGTAATCATTGATGACACACGCGTGGGATAATTATCAATTTCTGTCACGAGAGTTAATCTTTTGCGGAGGTGAAATGAAATTGGTTGATATGCGGCTGGTTGAATTTTCGCGCGCTTTTGCTGGTTGAGATTTTGTATTCCTATCGGTGAATATTCCATTATTCGAGTTTGCGACACGACGGTGTAGGGTAATTGGTTTTCTCAAAATAGTACCAATATTGCTTGCAAAGTATTAGAATGTGCATGAGAATGAAAATTTTGTTGAAGATTTGAATCATATTCTCTAAAAGTTTTCGAGTATTTCAGTGCTGAATACATTGACGAATTATTCTGATTTAAAATATGCACGTATGTTCTCATGTTTTTCTCAATTCTAGATGCCCAATTTTGAGCATCATGGTCACACATTTTGTAATTCACTCGTGCAGTTTTTTCTTAGATGATTATAAAAATTATCAAGAGGCCCGCACAATTGTTTGGATGGAAAATATTAATAAGTACAAAAAATGACTTTGTTAGATTCGATTAAACTCGGTCCATATTCCGCCCCCTTCCTTTCATAAATGAATTTCTTAGTTTGAGTACATATAGGTTGGCCAATTATTTCTCTTCAATGAATGCAAAAAACCTGACTGACAACACTCGGAATAAATTTTCTCGGATTCAGCCAGACTGCGTGCAACTCAGAAGCTGTTCGTCATATTCAATATAACTCTCTTATCTTGGATAGTCAACTACATCATGTATAGTATTGAAATCATAAAGCCTTGTAATCTGATCAATGGTTTACTCTAGTTTTAAAATTATTCCTAGCGAGATTGAAACACGATTGACCCATCCTTCTATGGAGAAATGTGAATTTTTTTGCTTCGTATGATTAGGATATCCAGAAATTGAAACTCGTACTTTCGTGGAGCTGTTGAGATGTTTTGAAACTTAGATAGAGTCACTTATTCATCGAAATTGCGGATCTCGGTATTAGGTAATAATTTTTGCAACTGACGAGAGTAGATGAAAAAACTTTTTGTTATCGCTCTACTTTTCTGCATGACATGATTTTTCTAAAAATCTGCATGTGTGTTTATTGATATAAGTTTATACACTTGCGTTATCGTGATAACGAGATATGAAATATTTTGCGCTTGGTGAGTGAATTTTCAAGTTATATGATTGGAATTGACTCTCTCATTATAGAAACTTGGAATAACAAATCACACAGTCTACAACATCCCAACTAAAATTTTGGAATTCTGCGTCCCTAAATCCGATCACACGGTTTTGTAATGGGCATCTTGCATTTTTTCATCCCTTTAAGTAAAGGTTGTGCATTTTAGAGCAATTTTAGTTGAACATAGTGCAATTTGAGGGAAAATTTTCAAAAATTTTCTCATCTTGAGCAAATTGTCCCAAAGTTGATCGGCTTCAGAATGACGTCAAGTGGTAGAACCCCAAATAACATCATAACGACACACCCCTCATTATGCCCCATGGTGTTACCATAGAGGACTTCAAATTTTCATTCATCTCATGGACCAAATGTTAAAGAAGCATGTCATAATTCATATAGCGATTGACTGATATGTACTTAGAAAGGATGCAATCGTTCTCAGGTCCCAGGGGAATCGATTGTTTCACTGTCAATAATTATGGATAAAATAATCTGTTTTCTCGAGATCATAGAACGGTCTGACCCTTTTCAAGTATTAGTCTACATTGTAAAAAATGTCTGATGTAGCATCACAATGCCAAAGAAAAATCACAACAATCATTGTGGGGCTTGAACTGTTACACCAATCAATCTAGTGATTTTACATGTCCGGAGTGTAAAATCGCACTTATTCGGTCGGTCAAAATAACAGCATTCGTTTTGAGAAGATTCCACTCCCAAAGTGTAAGATCACTATATTCATTGTTGTAGCAGTTCAAGCCCCACAATGATTGTTGTGATTTTACTTTAGCATTCTGATTCTACATCAGATATTTTTTACAGTGATGCATTCAGGTTAATTGCCATATGAATTAGGACATGCCTCTGAACAATTGGTTCATCAGATGAATGAAACGTTGGACTCTCCTATGATTGCACGGGGTATGACGAGACGTGTATCGATATGACGTCATTTGGAGTTCAACACTTGAAGTCATTTCGAGGCCACTCGACTTTGGAACAATTGAGACGGTGGGTGGAAAAAGGGCGTGACTGCACAACGATCATTTTGAGAAAATCAATAAAAACTTAATAGAAACCGCTACAGACATAATTGGACGAGTTGACCTGACTTATTTCGAAGAAGATAGCATTCTCGAAACAGCCCAACCCGAGCCAGGGGATGAAATTTAATTTTGAGCTTTTTTCACCAATTTCAA
The DNA here is from genome assembly GCA_029851415.1 of Eretmocerus hayati. NCBI lineage: Eukaryota > Metazoa > Arthropoda > Insecta > Hymenoptera > Aphelinidae > Eretmocerus > Eretmocerus hayati. Next base: position 157,500,266 of record CM056741.1, read on the forward strand.
AAAATACAATTACGCTCTTTTTCCGAATACAGGGTCAAATTTTGGTCTTCCTTTCTCACAAAAAGTGGAATTAAATCTCGCGATCAAGTTCAATCGTCTCCAAAATTTTTTGAGAGTGTTCCTGGGCATGTTTTGAAAGATATCTGATTGCTAGGGGGTGGTTCGATTCATGCTCCACGGTTCTATGGACACGAAAAGCTTCCATCAGTCGTGTGAAAATGACGAGAAAGTTTTTTCACTAGGGAAGGGTGAAAACACTCAGTTTGAAGGTAAAACGACATGTTTTCATCGTTATATTAGGTGGAAAAGCGTTTCCAGGCTCTAGAGAATTTTTATGAAATTTTTCCTCGGTAATAAGGCCCTTTTTCCAGATCCGCCCTCACTTACGCCCTGTTACAGAGTAATTACGCCCTTCCAAATCTTTTCAGTCAGGTACTTATTAAGCCCTTTTCCCAAATCCTTTTGGGCTGAGCAAAAAATGAAGCCCTGCTTTTGAAATGATATCACAGCAGTTACGCCCTTTTAACATTCTATCATAGCAGTTACGCCCTTTCAACATTCTACCATCGCACTTACGCCCTTTTATCGTGCAGATGAAAGGGCGTAATGGCGGTTACACCCTTTTATCTCCCAGACGGATTTTGGGGTCTTACGAAAAACGGATTTCGGGGGGTGGTAGATCTTGGTATAGGGGCTCAATAAAAGCGATGTCCGGAAAAAGGGCATAACGGTGGTTACGCCCTTTTTCCACCCACCCCCTCAATTGGCTCAAAATGGGGAAAAATTTGAGAGTTTTTTCCCAAATTGCACCATGTTCAACTGGGATTGCTCTAAAATGCACAACCTTTCCTGAGGGGGGTCAAAAAAATGCAAGATGCCTATTCAATTCTAAAAACGGTACTTTTCGAAAATTGAATCCCTCGAATCTCGCTGATGATTCTGAACCTATCTGAAAGGTGCCTGATAGAAGATTTTATTACCCAATCACAATCTAAAATGAATCTTGACATTTAAAAATAGCAACAGACCATAAAATAATTGAACGAATTCGAAAAACACATCGATGTTTGTAAAAAAGTTACCTTATCAAAACACCTTGTAATAATTTGCATCATTTCTCAAGACCGTACACAAGCAAATATATGTATATAATTTTGAAGAAGATCGGCAGCATCTTTTCAGAAAAAAAAATTTCGAAATATACAGTCATCAAAATTAATTCCAACATCGTCCGATCTAAAAGACGAAAACATCGCGTTCGTTGAATCAGACGCGTGCGCTTGAAAATCTCCCACTCGGCTCACGCTGCGCATCGCACATCGGTCCCAAATCAACCGATTTTCGAAATCAAATTCAGCCTCGCAAATATTTCCCACTCTCCTAATAATATACCCCTCGTATCTCATCATACATGACTCACAAATACACAGACAACACTATATATCCAAAACAAACGAACAGCAAATTCGCAATGCTGCAATGGGTGTCAACCTTGAATGAACGATCGTGCGCACATATATATCACAAAAAATAACGGCGGGGGAGACACTTGCAAAACTGTGCGATAAAAAAAATTGCGCATTGAAATCGTTTAAATATGCACCCATCGTACTCGTATGTACATCCAATAGATATATAAAGACTTGATTGAAAACACTCACCTGAAAGCTCAGAATTTGTTACTCCGGAGGGGGCTGGATAATTGCAATCCAGTTGGATGACCATGCCGATACTTGAATTTTCTTTCCAAGTTTGTAATGACGATATTTAAGTATATATACGCCAAAGAATGTTGAATTTTCAAGTATAAGATAGGCTGTATACACTGCTGTCTCTTGGAGGTAGAGTGAAAAAAAAATTTGCACTCAGGCGATAATGAAATTGGCGCAATGTTTGTATCCTTCGCTCGTGTGATGGCCTCGTCTAGATCTGCTGCTGCAGTTGACTTTTTTTTGTAACGAATCCAGTGTTGCGTTGGAATCTGGATTAACTGTAAGGGAATATGTCTTTGGAGCACTTGAAATAATTTAAAGTTGGAAGGTCAAGTAGACGATAGGGATTAAAAAGAGCAAATTTTTCGCGACGCGATTTTAAGAAGTAGTTGTGGCCAGAGGCCGACAGACGACTGATGAAGGTTGTCTGGTTCAGGACTTACTTTGACACGATGATGTTTCTAATTTTGTGCGAGGTTTTGTATTTGTGTGTATATGTGAATATCGAAGTATTGTACATCAGTATTGTGGAAGGGCAATAAGCTTATTGAGAGGTCTTGAATGAAAACATAATAGTTTTGCGTTAGTTTAGTTGACTCGCGAATTCAAGTGCGAATGCGAGGACGCTCTTCTGTATTGTGTGAAGTAATCGCTCTGATATCTGAGAAATCCGTTAGATTTTTCAAAATTTGTGATTTGATTTGGTGATTGAAAGATCGAATTTTGAATGTAGGAGGTGTGTAGTGCAATTTTGGTGATTTTTCAGATTGTTATTTTCGGTAGCAAGATCGGATGATACGGTGAGCGATATGAATGAATTATCATTCAAATTCAAATAATTATCTGTTGTTTGGTTAGTTTTTTTTCTTTTCGTAATAATCGAGTGTCGGTGAACCGAGCGAAGATTCCATGATAAATGTGAAACATTATAATATCACTGCATGATAATACCCCCGAACGGAAGAAGAATGACAGTATTAAATAATTTCTTCAACATTGAATATCTGAATTTTACTCGAGGATTCACCATGCTACAAATTCGGATGATCTTTTGCTCCAACGCAAGATGATTCAAGGATTTTGCAGATGTGAGATTTGCTCGAAAGAATGAAAGAAGTCAATCAATCTTTATTTGTAATGAAAACGATAATCTCGAAGGGTGAACAGCCTTGAGTTCAAAATATTTTTCGTTCGCTGAATCTCTGTTATAATTTACTCTTTATCAGATTTCTGAGATACCGGTTGGTCGTTTATTATGTACTTTTAAATGACTGAATGGTTCTGTAAAGAATTTGCCTGTCGTAGTCATAAAATCGATCGATCGTTGTGGAAAATTTTAGCATGCGAATTCGGAATCTGTTATGAATGTAAAGTTCATGAAAAATAGTCATGTTCATCATCTTTATTCGATCCTATATTTGCATACAAAATGATTGTTGATTTGTTCTTAAACGCAAATCTTCAAAGCTCGTGAGAATTTTTCTTCAACTTTTGACACTGCATGCTTACGACTACTGAACAAAATGTCGTGGAAATTTTTCTCAAGCTATAAATGAAACTATAATACTCATCATGAAATTCATGCCCTAAAACTTTTTTCAAAGGACCGTTACCTGAAAATTGTTAACACACTCATGCGTTCGGTTCAAATCAAATCGATCTTAAAATGAAGTAACCAACAATCACTTGTTCCTAATAAAAACACGCGAAAACACGTGTATCAAAATGTCTAACTGTATAGTTGTTATGAAAATTAAGATCAAGGTTAGATCTTTTCCAATCAATGCAAAAGATATGAGTAAAGAATATCCTCTCGAAGTACTCTATGATTATATAGATAACGGTTACGAGTAAATTCTTATACAGGACTCTTACGAAAGTCTGATCATACATTTCTGTACAAAATTACCATTTATCCGTACCTGTCTTTCAGCTTGAACTGCACTGCATTCATTCGATGAAATTCACGGGATTTCTAGCTGAAATATAACAAAGTCCTCATTAGCATTTTGTAAATTGTAACGACTCACTCTATTTGATCACGAGAGTTTACGATAATGGTTCAACCCGATTGAAAATTCATTCTAAGCGTATTTTGATAGAATTCAACTGGTACCTTCACTTTCCTGCACTTGAGCAATAAAATGCACAGTTTTCTAAGTTCATCAAACTCGGTTGATTACGTGATAGTCTTCAAGGTCAGCCAGTCAGGCATTTACCAAGACGCTTTTCTCTTCTTATGAGATTTTCTGAGATATTTTGAAATACTTTTACTCCACCCAGTTCGCTTAAATCTAATATGAATCAGCCTCACTAGTTACTATTAACCTCATTTTGAAAGTCATTGTGACCTATGAGTGGTCGACCATGAATGTGGTACCGTGAATCTGGGATTTTTTCCAAATTTATCGGAATTTAATGAAAGAGCCATTCGATATAGTATCTCCTGCTTACGAGGCTCGATCAAATACACTACGATGCCAGAAACTTCTCATGAGACGCAATTCATCCACCGCATTTCATCTTTGGCATTGAAATTTTTTCGTAACATTTCTCTGAATTACTCGCAATGTTCTCATCGAAAAATTTGAATCCAAATATTACGTGCGTAGTCATACATTCAATGTCACGACATAGTGTGATACTTGCCACATTTTTTGCTGATTCACGAGAATTAAAAAAATAAACCAACTCGCTTATTGCCACTGGATAACTCAATATGTAAAACAAAAATGACCGAACAGTCGATCATTCATTAGTTGTTTCAAACAAGTCTTTTTTTTTCGTCGATCTCCAAAGTATAAATATTAGTCCGTGTCACGCAAAGTCAATCTACTTGAATTCAAGTGGTCAGCAAAAATAATAAGTGATCTCACGTTAGAGAGCTCTCAATATCGCATTAAAATTTATTCAAGGATCAAGAAATTTCTGTCGTAGTTGTTGGTTAGTTCTAATAAGTACACCGAAATATTTTTTATAAATAATTATTCAAAGTCATGAGATGGGTTTTCCAAGTGTTTGATGATTGAGTTTGGTATTAGAGAAAACAGTTCTAATAAGTCACTTTTTGAAGTTTATTTCGAAAAGGTATAGTGAATGTGACTTCAGTAATATGTATTGGGAGTCTGAGAAGTCCCATTTTTCATTTTCCAATGGAATTGTGATTCGTTGAGTTCTGGTCACTTGAACATTATTGCGAATACTTTTTGAAGAACAGAATCTTTTCTTATCAAGGCGATCGAAATTCATCAAAAAAAATCCTTCAGATGATTTGAGAGATTAGTGAGAACTTTCGAAAATCAAATGGCTCCTGTTCCCAGTTTGTTGATCTGAAATTGTGATTTCTTCGTGAGCTGTAATCTTGTTGATCTAGAGAATTCCAGATCATTGCATTTAATTTTACAGAATTCTCACTGAATGATTTTCAAAAAGATATCCAATCTTAAAGATGTTAACTGGCAGGTGTATCGTTACAAATTTTGATATTTGTCGATCATTTTGATTCTGCACATTGAGTCCAATTTAGACATACATTCTAGTTCAGATGCACGGTACACATGCTATGCTAAGTACGGTGCTTTTGACTTGTGAGCCTCTCTATTTAGCTTACTTCTTCATCATCATGCTGATAGGGTTCGAATTCTTAGTCCAAATCGAATTATACTTCCAAATCTGAGCCATGACTGGCATCGATCGGGATAAAATTTGCCCTAAAAGATCACCAATCAAGCCTTTTCCCACATAGCTCTGGTCTACCTCAATATTTCCCCATGTATTTGAGCCAGTGTTACAGCTTGCTTTAGGGCCTTTAAAATGCATTAAACTACGTCCAATTTTGATGAATTGGAGCTGAACTGTCTCAATTTATAGATAAATGATGAAAATTGGTGATACTTAAAGTATTTTTATCGCCACGCATGTTATAAATACGTTCTGAGTGGTAAAAAATATGGGGCATGTTTGGGTATACTCCGATGTTAGCATAATTTTTTTAGAAATAACCTCCTTGTATTGCACATAAAATAGCTCCAGATCGGACTTTTGCAATTCTGCGAAATGGAATTTGGAGGTCTTGAATCAAAAAATCGAATGCGTTAAGGTACGTCAAGATTGGTCTAATAAAAATAAATTGGCACCGGTTTTAGTGAACGCGATTTCTCGGTGATTTCTTAGCCGTGCAAACACGAAAAATGGAAAAAACACTTTTAACTTTTTGGAGAAAGCAGAGATGATTAGGGGTCGATGCGAACTACTTGCTCTTTCATATTTTAACATAACAAACATAAGAAAAATTTCCGGGAGGCCAAGGACAGCCCATTTCCGAGATCGGCATATGGGGGCAATTAAGGTACACTGACCTTAATTCTGAAAAACACTCGGAAATCCAATAACTGAGCTTCCTCAAAAGTTATGGCACTATGTTATCCATCTACTTTTGACGCAAATAACATCATTCAATTGGAAAAGGACTCTTTTGAAAATTTGAAATAATTTTGCTCTAGGATGATAGCTAAAATTTATCTTCGCGAAATCCCTAGATCAGATAGCGCATCAAGGGTAATGAGAGGCACTTGAATCATCTTCAAAATCAAATAATATAAAATTTTCCCTGTATAAACATTCAAACACCTGGCGATAAATTGATGTATATACAGAGTATCTCATGTTAACTATTGTATACCTACACCATCGAATCGTTGAATAATGAATTAGCTTCGATGGCTGGTATAGCGGGGTTACCCCCGCAGCTCCGACACCAATCGTCCAAGTTTCAATTCAAGCAGCCCATATACACTCCGTGTGTCCATCAGTTTACCACCGCTCGTCGTTGAGCCTCCACCATCGCGATTCTCCGTTGCATATTACCGTTCTCGTAAGAGGGTATACACGCCAGAGCTCTTACCTCAGTTGAGTTTGCGTTCTCACTTCGTACAAACGTATTCGCGAGCTTTATTTTCAAATTTCAAGCTTGTGAAGAAGTAGAAAAAAAAAATTGTGCCTCGGTGAAGAGGTTAACCAAGTGTTTCCAAATCTTATTAGAAGGTGTAGAAAAAAAATCGTGTGGAAATTTGTGATTGTTTTAGATTGAAAACGCAATATGCCGCCGAACCAGGTGCAACCGGTCGACGCTCCCGAAGGTAGGTCAGCGCCCTACTCTTCGTACCACATCCGACCTTGGTCGTTGACTTCCATCCGTTATCATTTTATGCATTTTTGCTGAGGATTTTTTTTTGACACGTGGTTTTGTGATTTCTTGAGGATCGCACTGATTTTGATGAGGTATCTCTCACTGTTTTTCTATGAAAGGAGGAAGATGGTAACAGTTGTTTTTATTCAAGTGATTATTGCGAGAATTATGATTGGATTCGGTACGGAAATGAGCAGGGGTGAAATGTTGATATTCTAACGGAGGACGTTTATTTGGGAGTAGAAACAATTGGTGAGTGGAGTATATTTAGATTAGAATCGTGTTTCGCTGTAATCGAGAAAAGTTCATCGTTCTGGAAAATTCTATTTGCTTGACTGTGTGTATCCCGCATAAACGCCAATAATTCATTCTAAAAATTATGTTGACTTAGAATAAATAAACGAAACAATTTTGTCATCTACGTCGAAAACTCTAGAATTGATCTGGAAGAGTTTGGGAAACAGTGTGTGTAATGCAAGTTCTTATTGAGCGGAAAATTTGGGAACACAAGGGTTCTTGACTGAAAGTTATGCAAACAAAAGTTGTCACCATCATCAAAAGCACGAGAGTCTGAGCAAGTTAGATATTGATCGGGGTGAATGTATAGTTCATGAAAAATCATTGGAGTAATGCACAGCAAGTTTTTTTGTACTCTCATGTTCTTCGAGCCTTTAGCCGTTATTTCTATGATCACAAAACAATATCGTATAGGTTGTTTTCCACTAGATAAGAAATTGGAGTTTCTTTCACGAATCTTCAAATTAAAAATCTCAAAAACTATGAAATATTCTGTTTTGGTGGTTCAGGTGCCGTTATCAACGAAAATTGTGTTTATATCTATTGATATTTGATTGAAAACACAATAGTTATGGTGAAACAATCTACCATCACGTAATAATGTCAAAACGAGCCAATATATTCTGTTTGATTTGAAATTATCGCTGATCGAATCAATTGAATATGACGATTTTTAAATCACGAATTTGTGAGCTTTAATTAGATCCCAAGGGAAGTGAGTGTACCCAACTTCCCTCTGTACCCATCTTGCCCCCATGAGCCGATCTCAGGTATATGAGCACTCGTAGACCTTCCCACAAATTTTTTCAACGTTTGTTATCTTGGAATGTGAGAAAATGAGTGCTTTCGATCCACTTCGAATCATTTCTGCGTTTCTCAGAAAATTTAAATGATTTTTTCATTTTTCGTGTTGCACAGCTAAGAAATCATCGAGGAAATTGCGTTCAATTAAAGCGGTGGCAAATTTTTTTAGATTCACCGATCTCAACGTACTTTAACACATCTGATTTCTTTTTTGATGACCTCCAAAATACGTTTTTCAGAGTTGCAAAGCTCGGATCTGGAGCTATTACATAGCAAAACATTGAGATGATTTGTAAAACAGAAGTAAGCTAACATTGGAGTGTACCCAACATGCCCTCATATGGTTATCTCGAAAGGGCATGCAGTACGAGTTTTTTTAGCACTCAGACCGTGTTCACCGCATCAAAATAGGTCAGAAACAGTGTTTTGGACCGGCGAAAAGCTCCAATTGTGGTTACATGACGAAAGAAATGGATGGAAACCATTCTATGCACTTTACCGCTGATTTACATTGTTTAAAATGATGTGGGCGAGTTGGTCACACACTTTTGTAAACTCTCAAAAATCACTTTTTAGGCAAATTAAAACAGCTCAGCTCCAGTCCATTCAAATCAGACGTGCGCCAGCTTATCTCAAAGATCTTGAAACAAGCTTCAAAATGCAATGAAGTACATTGAAAAATATTCGGATTAACCAAAGTTATTGAGAAAATGGCTTAATAGGTCCAAATTGGGTACACTTACCTTTATTAAATTTTTTCAAAGTGAGCTCCTGTAACAAAGGAGCCAAGCCTATAAACTGTGATTATTCTTCAAATGATGTCACTTCGATCAATCATAGATTAGGCCTTCATTCATTCATGGAAGATTCACAAGTATTTTTGAGCTTCCGGGAATTTGACGAGGACCAGAGAGCTTACAAAGTGATGCACGAAAATACGGGTATTAGCTTTCTTGTCCGAAGTACTCCTTTCAAAATTCATGGAGATTTTAGAAAAGAACTATCATGATGATTTTGAATGAGATTTGTTCGGCCTAGCATTGTCAAGTTTTGATACGTGAAAGAATGTCACCACTCTATTTCGTCTTGAGTTTTCATCAAAATACTACACAGACGCCAATTATAAGCGAATCCCATTTTGACGAATAAAAATGCTGTATTGCATCACACGAAGTGACTAAACTGAAGATGGAGCTTGTGCAATCGATGCTGAACTCGCAACAAAAATGATCATCGTTAAGATTTAATACAAAATACTAACTCCGAACTCCGAACTCTGTTACATCTTCCAAAAAGACATCTACTCAAGAAGAACTACTACATTCACAATCACTAATATATGAGAAAGTTAATTTTATCTAATTGTCCAATAATCAGGACTAATTTATTTTATTGTACCTATTCATTGCTCCAAACTCTCGAGGTACCAAGTTACGAGTATATATTTCAACACATTGGTGAACTGCCTTTCTACTTTTTTTTTATAAATTTTTTGTTCCCAGAAGATTGACGTTTTCCTAGAATACGTCTGTGTCGACAGCCTCTTGATTGAAACAGAGAAAGTCCATGTCAAAAATAAAAAGATCGTTTCGGTTGTCAGGGTCCTCAACTTTGTGAACGGATTACAAGAACCTATATCGCACTACTTTATTATGCTGCTCAATCTTCTTTTGCTCTAATTTCATGCGAGAAAGTTGATCCTTATCCCACAGCTTTCCTAATGATCTTCAACTCTGGCATTTGATGGATCATCACATTTTTATTCATCAACATACTTTACATCTTTGAATAAAGTTTTTTTTTTTTTTTTTTGATAGATTGAAGAATTAGTGCTCGTTTATTCTGAATGATTCACTTCTAGAGTATTCAAGAAATTTGCTACTTTAGAGATACAAAACGATTGTAATATATTGGTCCAAGGCTTGGGAATGCCAAATGATTTGATGTATCAGGGGTTCCTGGCATATTAATGAAGCTGGTTACACTTGTAGACTCAACCTCGATTTTCTGCTATATAACTATCATCTAAGGTAAGTGTACCCAACTTGCCCCCATTAAGCCATTTTCTTAATAACTTTGGCCCATGTCCATATTTTCCAACGTACTTCAGCTCATTTTAAAGCTTGTCTCAAGACCTTTGAAATGAGCTAAGATACGTCCAATTTGGATATAGTGCAGCCTAGCTGTTTGAATTCTCCCATAAGGTGATTTTTGAGAGTTTACAAAAGTGTGTACCCAACTTGCCCCCATCATTTAAAACAATGTAAATCGGCGATGAAGTGAATAAAATCGCTTTGATCCGTTTTGATCACCGTGCAGTGACATTTATAGCTTTTAGCTGGACCAAGACATCGTTTCCGACCCATTTTGACGTGATAAACACGTTCTGAGTGGTAAAAAAAGTCATACTGCACGCCTTTATGAGATAACCATATGGGGGCATATTGGGGACACTCCGATGTCGGCCTTCTTGATTCTCAAATCATCTTCGTGTTTTGTACATAAAATCGCTCCAAATCAGAGTTCTGCAACCCTGAAAAGCGGATTTCGAAGGTCTTGAGACAAGAAATCGAATGCGCTAAGGTGCGTCAAGATTGGTCGAATAAAAATAAATTGGCACCGGTTTTAGTGAACGTGATTTCCTCGGTGATTTCTTAGCCGTGCAAACACGAAAAATGGAAAACTCACTTTATATTTTTTGGAGAACGCTGAAATGATCCGGGGTCGTTGAAAACTACGTATTTTCTCATATTTTAACATAACGAACGTAAAAAAGAATTGCGGGAAGGTCAACGAGCGCCCATTCCTGAGATCGGCATATGGGGTCAAGTTGGTTACAGAGGCAAGTTGGGTACACTTACCTTATTCAAAAAGCCTAGCGAATCTCTAACTCCTCATCTCAATATTGGTCGCAAAGTTTTCCAATAATCATTACATGAAATTTCATACATTTTGCGAGTAAAAAGCAGAACTGACAAATTACACGTCTTGTCAGTGTAGTCCAATTTTTCTCAACGTTCACACTGCAGATGGTTCCATCTTCTAGCAAAAATAGTCACTTCTTTCGTATACTTGAATGTGAGTGCCTACATAGATAGACCCGTCTATCTGTTTCTTACTGATGGAACTGCAGCAATTTTACCTTCACCGCGATTTCAGGCTGCATGGCGGCTAAATTTGCCATAATATAGCGCAAAGCCAATTTGTTGCTCATAATCTTAGCAGTGATGCATATGAGTGCGCGAGCTCTCTTCCGGAATGACGGATTTTCTCTTTGTAAGATCTACGAAGCGTGTATTACTATTTCCTTGTGATAATGATTAGAATTCCGTAAGAATTTGAGAGTGTGTACTGGAATTTTGTGCAAGTTTGTTCTTAAGCATCAAATTTTCCGCTGGAAATTAACGATTTTTCCATGGAGCTTTGTGCATTTGAAAGTTTAAGATGTATGCCAAATGATTCAGGTTTGTTTTTTTCATTGAGAAAAGTTTTGTTAGCAATAGGGAAGTGATGATGCGCGGTTGATAAAAAAATTTGTGAGAGTTGAAGTAAGGTTCACGAGCCTTAAAAAAAATTGTCGGTCGCATCATGAGCCTATTTAGAATTACACACTCCACTTGGGTAGATTCTGTACGAACGAACAATGTGTTCCCCAACCATTCAGATGATAATACTTCGACAGAATATATTTCACTGTCCTTTCTACGCGAATGTCCATAGAAGTGGACATGAAGGGTAACAAAGAAATGACAGTAACTTCGATGTGGTTGCAGTGAAAAATATGAAAAAATTAAAATAAATAACTCAATCCACAAGAACCAAAATCTTACAAGAGTTATACCGAAACTTGATTTGACAAGCCTTTTGGAAGGTAAAAAAGCATGAAATTTTCAAAATACTCATCAATTGCAGCTTTTTTGGCTTATTTGGTTCCAAATAATGTTTCATGATTGAAAGAAAAAAAATTTTCATGTGTGGAACTTGGTCCGCGTAGAAAGATTCATCTGTTGAGAAACTTATTTATATTGATTACGATTGAGTAACATTTTCATGCATGGAGTGAAAAATTGATGTCGTCGCTCGGAATTGTTAGAACTCATCACGTCGGACACGTGCATCACCTGCTCCGCTCGAAAATGTTCATCTCAACAGTCACATACTTGAGAATTTTTAGTTCATCAAAAAGATGACGGAGGAATCCTCAATCTTCCTCTCAGAAGTTGATAATAAATATTTGCATGCCCACGTCCATGCAGAGAAGTCTCTTGTAAATTTTTTGCTTTGGACTTTCATCATGACAATTTTCAGTCCCATTCTACGAATTCAAATTCAATGACGGAGACGCCGCCCGTACAAATCGAGTATCTATTCTTGAAAATTCAAGCTGCTTCCTGGAAGATGTTTTTTTCAAAATTTCTACAAGTTATAAGCAATCTACTTTAATTTACAAAAATTGGACGAGGCAGAATGTTCTAAGTAAAGATTAAAACTACACGAGTAAAAAAATCTTACGTCTGATCCGAAAAAAATGATCGCTCTCACAAACTATTCAGGAGGCATACTCTTTCGAGATTTCAGCAAATTGCTCAAACATCTGGATCACAAAAAACCCTCGGTACAAATTCATTTCCACGATTCCCCGAACTCGTTCTAGAATTGAAAAAAATTCTGGATTGGATGACATAACACCAAAGATGAATGTGAAAATTCAATTCAGCTACATATTTCACTCATTGCTCAAGTAAAATTCAAAAAAATTCCACATTACTGAGCAATTTTCATACACGAGATCACGCTCATCGCATAAGATCCATGCGAGTACGAGTACACTACCCAACATAATTGTATAAACCTATTTCCCATTTGATGAGGACACCAGGGCCTTCATAAACGTCCTGAAATAATATGTGTGTACACCTAGTATTCACCAGTCTTGGTATGCACCTGCAAGAATATAAAAAAAATATAAATATCGACCATGAGCAAAAGATTTTGTAATAAGAGAACTAGGAAAAGTGCGATCGAATATTTTATTAATTTTGACGCAAAGCGTCTTTAATTTTAGCTTGTACGGTTACTAAATATTGAATCATATCTCCACTTCTTTGCTGGTCCATTTTTTTTTTCTCAAAACTCGCAATGGTCTCTCTAGATAAGCCACGTGCGTCTCAGTTTCCCGATGTTTTCTCGCACACGTATATAAATTGATTCGAGCGCGTGACATTCCAAAAATTCATCGTGTTTGTCGGTGATAAAATTCTAAAATTCACTCATTGCCAATCATTTCTATGAGCACTTAACGAAAATATTTTTCCCAAATTTATTACATAATCTACCATCCTAAATTTATTTATACATACATCAATGCGTGCTTACACTTAAATACTACGTAATTCTCAAACCGTATGAATGAGCAAAAAAAAAATATGCTATCAAACTTCATTCAATGTTGCGTCCTGCACAGTAGGCAACCAAATCATCTAAATTTTAAAAAATATTTCTTCATTTTACCTTTATAACCCATACGAAACGATCAATCACGTCATACAAGCGTGCCGATAGTCTCGCTGACTGCGCGTTTTAATTTCAGCTTTCCTTTTTTTTCCTTTTTCCTTCTACATACCCCCGTCGATCACGCAAATTACGATGAATCTGCGCATGCCATAATATATCATGTATACAGACGATCTAATGTTGATTATTATGGTATAAGAGACTCATTACACTCATTGCGCAAGAAAAAAAAATAGCTGTACTTTGTGATGTGCAAAGAGCGATAACCTTCGATTACCGCACAATTATATTCGTATTGGATGATGAATTCTTCAAAAAAATGAAAAAAAAAAAAAATTGCGTGCAAAATTAGCTAAGATACCGGTAGCTGTTGTGTATTATAGAATCGCATAAGAAATTACGCTACGCTCATTGACTTTCTCGAATTGAAGAGTATAGTTACCTAGTAGGAGAGGAAAGCCCTATTATGCAATTGTAAAGATGATGAAGAGTCTCGGAATGTAATCTTGCGAACAAAAAGTCTAAGTTGTTGTTTTAGTTGGTAAGTGTTGGATTTTTGCGAGACGTAAACCTTTTGTAACTTCTTGAAGCTGTAAATTAGCCTACATTTTGGGGGAGGGAGGGGGACTGTTGAGACATGATTTTTAACTACTTCTTAGATTGGCCAATTTTGTAATTGAAACTAACAGTTGGGCTATTTTTTTGTGAAAGATTGTGGTACATGGTATGAGGAGAGATAAAATATGTACCAATGAAACTTGTATAAATAATGATCATTATAGAGAAAAATTTTAACTCGGTCACGTGTATGTACGTCCCTCGAGATTCTATTACATATGGTTATAAGTTTTCGAGCACGTGTATTTAATTGGACGCTGGAACTTTTCCAATTCAGTAACGAGTTTCTATAATAAGTCGAACTTGGAAGGAATGTTACTACCACTTGGGGTGTGCAATGGGGAAAGAACTTTGTTAATACATGTGTAGTTTTTTGATAACGTTGATAGTTTGAAGTAAAATTGTTAGAAAATGTGAAAAGTAGACTAGTCAGTTTGAGAAAATGTATCATAGTGGTCTTGTCGATCATAATTTTCGATAAGAATATGTTTATGCAAGCTCACAATGTAAGATTTCCGGACTGACATATCGTTTCATTAGATTTTTATTTATCATTTCATCGTTTAATATGATCAAATTAAGATATTTTGATGAATCGAATAGATTTTTGATTCATTATACGCAATATTTAGGCTACTCACGATGATAATATCAATAAATCCAAAAGATCGAACAGAACAATTAAAATATCGATATATTTGAAAATTGATTATATCTGTTCCGAAGCATAGGATTTTAGAGCAGTTAAGTGAACCATCAATCGTTTTGTGAATTTAGAACATGAGTTCGAGTATAGTTGCTTGAGGGTCGGTATGTGAATGTTTTACGAGAAAATTTTCAGCATTGAGATCAGAATTGCATCTTCATTTCAAGTAAGCTATTCCGATATTTCAAATGCGTGGGATTTCCGTAGATTCATCCTTCCGAACACTACTTGCAAGTTTCAATAGCACCACGTAATAAAACAGCTATATTTGAAAACTTACGTGAGAAAATCTCGGTTACTGAAGCCATTGATTTGTGGGAGTTGGAGAAGGGATCGAAAGTTCCCTGTGCATTGCAAACATTATTTCTGGTCAAAATCTACCCGTTGATTTTATTCCAATCTCATTTCATAATAAATCGTCTTCAATATTTGAGAATATGTGCAGATAACTTAAGAATAGCCGTATATAATTATTTCTTTCACCGATGTCAATTGATAATCTATACAATGCGGATGTAGGTTCTTGTGATTCGATGCTGACATTGACATGCTATCCGACAATTTTTCTCATTCTAAATGGTGCTGGAAAGATTTAGAACGTCAAATAATAATACTTAAATAACTATAATAATAATTCTTACCAGTCAATCACGTCCTCACAAAAAGTTAACGTCCGACAATTTTCTTCAAGGTCAGGATGACATTACACAGATAAATTTGTGCTTAATTCATCATGCAGGATGGAAATTGAATTTCAGAGAAGAGCTTCAATGAAGCCCTTACTTATTTTTTTCGCTACAGCGGACAAGGCTGTAACCGATATCTGTGATGACTTTTGTTGCACCCATCCTAAAATTCTGAAAAAAATTTCAAATAATCTCTTACGGAGCCAAAAACATATTTTCACAACGATGAAGTCTCAATATGGTTCTGTTTTTGAGAAAAATGGAAAGAATTATAAAATGCTAATCCTGGATTTTGATAATTTTCGTCATTTTTCAACTGATGGTCATTGATATTTTTCTTATGAAACAATTTATCCGAGGCGGGGAAGTGTGCTCTTGAGTAAGTGTGTCAAGGAAACCGTTTTCAATTCCAAATTTCTGATTAATTAGAAATGATCCAATGAATTGTTTTAAAAGATGAAGAATTCCAAATTTCACTGGTTCATCCAGAGGCTACCCGATCCTACAGATCTCATCTTATTAAAAAAATAACACGCTGCGACAGACAGCTGCACGATCCTTCTCACAAATTGAAATAATTGACATTCGGGACCAATTTGCAAGAATTGTCACAGCCAAAATACCATTCACTACCATCCAAAATTTCTCACGAATGTCATTCACTCAAAAACCTCACATCCAAATTATCAACAAATTTCAACACTATTTCACTCGTCTGCTCCACAACTTTCCTTTCATCAAAATCATTCCCCCTCTTTCTCCTCTTCACCACGCATCCACACTCTTACCCGAAAAAATCGCACAACCGTCAGCCGTTTCGACAAATTCGTATTATAAGTGTAGCATCAAAAATCTCAAAACAAAATTTCACACCTTCACACGTTTCGAGTCAGCGACATATACAGAAATCGAGGGGGAGGCCGTTTACTTACTTATTTGCAAAAGTTACGTCACATTGTTGTCAAACGTTGAAGTCAAAGCCATCGTATACCTATACATATACATACCTCGAACTCGTGCAAAAGAGCTTAGCTGAAATGTCTTGCTCGTCGCGAAATTATGTCACACCAAATCGCGCTAAGTGGCGCGCCGCACCATAATAATACCAAACCGATCACGCTTGAGCTTCGTTCAGAATAAACAGCTTCAAATATATATATATATATATATATATATATGTGTGTACATAGACATTTTGATGGATAACGCAACCAAAATCTGAGTTTGCGCTATACCGATGGGTATATTTTGAAATACGCGCGCAAAAATATAATCGCGCAAGCTGAGCACGCCCCGCGCATGCAAAGACGAATCTTGACAGCCAGTGAGGACCTCGAGTGTTGTTGGTGTATACAGTGGTGCGAATTTTTTTTTTTTTTTTGCATAAGATAGCGATTGACCATGAACTCGTCAATGATTTACACGTGAGAGTGTGTGTGGGTGAATGTTGTGTGTGGAACAAGAATGTGGCCCGACTGATTGTAATGGATCTTGTCTATTATAGATTTGGGAGTAGGATGAGACTTATTTAATCGAAGAGAAAGTATTTTTTTGTACGTGGGAGATACTAATTGTAGTGGTGATTCTGATCCACCTTTTTCATGCTCTAGGTGTATGTATACGTAATGAAAAGATAGATAAGCTATAGGCAATTTGGTGTAATAGACTTTTGACACCAGTTCTTGAGAAATGGTTGGATTGTATATACACAGTGGTGACTATTTTTTGCATTAAAAAAGTTGTGAGAAAGTGAGATTGAAAATCGATCGGTCTTCTGTCGCAGGGAAGTGTGTACGACGGTCTATTATATTCAACTTCATATTCGTGGTTATGAATTATAAAATAGTCTACTGATCAATAATTTATTATAAAATTGATCCAAGTTGAGGTTCGCCATGAAGACTTGGATCAGATTTCTCGCAGATGTGAGAAAAGAACAAATGCGTATAAGAACTTAGCTGAGCAGTGACCATTTCAGAATGAGTTTTTTAAAAATTATCAAAATTTCAATATCCTCAAATTTTAGAGTAAGCCTACTGCAAATGTTCTCTTGGATCTACATTTTGACCCTTGAATGAATTATTCAGCAGGTGACATACTACAGTCTTCCTTCCATTTCTGTATTAGAATCCTCACCTTTCATGTCTTTACTAAAAAACTTTCCTCAAAATATCATAGTTCATCAACTGGTCAATATCACCGGTCAAATTGCTGCACTTGAGCCCAACAAATTATTTCGTGTGTGAAAACATTGAGTTTTGAGTCACTGTGCAATTGAAATGAGCAACTCAATAGGTCATTAGGCCAGTTACATTTTTGTTTCGTGAGTATATTGCCGAATTCTTTTGGGATCAAATTTTGCAAAATTTTCCCGAATGGTTTCAGATGAGTTTATTCTATAGATCGATCGAAATAGTTTCATCATCATCTAGAACTCAGACTTTGATTATTTTTTCAAATATTCCCTGTCCAAAAAGTCTGGCCCTCAAATATTTTCTTTCCATAGCAATGTTCTCGATATTAATTTTATTGTCAGAGTACATTAGAATCTCAAGCTCATCTAAAAGGCATTCCCTTTCAATACATTTTGATATCTAAGATGTGCATATAAATTGAATAAGAATGTGATCTATCAGCGATTGATTGAAATTATGTGAAAGGATTATGTCACTAAAACGATTAAACTTCCACTTTTTCACGCATAAATTTTCTAAAATATGCCAATCAAACGAATTCCGGAAGATAATAAATAAGATAAGTCTAGAATAAGCCAGACTTTGAAATTTTTCGATAAAAAAACTGAACCCGATGAAATCCCTTACTGGCCATATTTTTCGACCATTCTATGTGAAATAGATACATTAGTGAGATTCTCCGTGTCAACTTCGACGAACGAGATTTTTAAGCAAATCGAACGGATAAAGACATTCTCGAATCCAAAAGCTTCCTAGGCAGTAAAAAAGAAAAAAAATAACAATAATGTTGCTGAAGAAAAAAGTCTACTCCACCGGAAAATGGGGTTCCGTACTCAAAGTTTCCGTAACGCGTGACTGAGATATCTACATTACTAAAAACTCTACTTTTCATTGATAATCCGTTAGCAGCACTAGCCTTCCGTCAGTTGAGTGAGCGATGGATCGCTTATTCAAATTTGAGAAAAAGTGGAGTGGTAGAACTAGTTATGTATGAGCGCCAATTTGACTGGATAAGAAAGTGAAGAGACTGAGACAAATCGAACATCTAGCTGGCTTTTTTGAACTTTGCTTGGACTGGCATAGAAGTGTATCAGAAGTTATTTGTCTTTCTAAGAGTAGACGTCAAGAATGAAATCACCTGGATCATTGTAACTAGTGAAGTTAGTCATATTCGAGATCATATTCGTTGAGGTACTTTTTCGACCGTAAAGAAGCATGAAACTTTTCGTTATAAATGATTAATACTCTACTATGCAACATCTTTCTGACCTAAAATAATTCCTGCAGTATCAATCAAATCGTATCGCGATATCAAATAAACTTAGCAATCACAAGTACCAGAGATCATCTTCGATCATGGAAAAAATTTAGCACTTGAATACGGTGCCTCGCACATTTCTGCATTATTTGTGAAGAAAAATTTATCCATCAGACTGGAATACAATTCGACTCACATTCATGATCAAGAAGAGTTTAGTCTCTGACGAATTGTACATGGATCATTTATTACATCAAGAATCTCAGGAAACGTCTTAGGAAGGATTAAATTCATGCCAAGACACAGGGGTACGGACAAGAATGCATAAATGTGGAAACGAGCATTCAAATTCTTTTCAAAGGAAGAAGCGTGTGCAGAATGGCAAGATCAACGATTAAGTTGGATTTTCTGCAATAGTCTGGTCCCTTGCTCTCAACCAAGGATCTTTTCCTGTGATGCATTCGCACGACTGGATCACTCTTTACAAATTCGTCACTCTATTTACATATTAGTTTTGCTATAGTGATTTCAATTCTTTGCTTGTTCGATTTAATGGTCAACAACAACATGCACGTACCGAATGCCTCTGTGTAAATTTCATCAGAGCCGAGAACTTGGAAATACCAAGGACACCTTATGCGTTCGTTTTGCGAGAATTCGCTCGTCTCTATTTGCAAGAATAAATGATTGTGCGTGTCCTGTTTATAAAGGTGGATCCACGTGATATCCTTGATAGATTTTTTGGGGCTGACAAATTCTGCGTCTCCCAAGTATTACATTTAAAAAGTTATTTCATCATATTTTCATGAGATTTTACAGAGGGAATTGATTCTGTAACAGGATTTTACCAAGAAATGATAAAATCCTTTTCAGTTAGAGGTGATCAGTTGATCAGCAGGAACTTTTTTATCGTTATCTTCATTCTTTTGATTTATTCAAGCAATCTGAATCTTTTCAGTAAGATCATATTGCCAAGCCATTTTTTACAGAAGATGAGAAAACGTGTTGCATTAAAGTGTCATCTCACCCTCTGAATATCAATTGTACAATCCAGGGTGTCCAGATTTTTCGGAAAAAAAATTGAAACTTCCCGGTACAATATCCTGATTTTGGAAAAATCATAATATGAATTACAATCTTTTTGGAAAAGCTTGGACTTCGAGCTTTTCTTCATAGGCCTGCATAGTGGAACGGTTACTCTGATAGATTCTAAGTTTCCAGGTTTCCTAAATTCTGGACACCCAGAAATCACCCAAAATTCAAAAACTCCAGGAGCGTATCATATACACATGAGCAGCACTCACAAAACAATATGAGGTTCAAGTTCCTAGAAAGAGAAATATCCTGGATTCGTGATGATTTTGATACGAATTCAGAATGTCGTAGACCGTGTGAAAGGCATTATCGAAGTCATTTTCAGATTCTCTAATACGTCATACCTACTGCTACATTTGGGATCACTTCCCATCCCAAGATGCACCGAGGAATTGAAAAACCAGTCACTATATTACATATCCTATCATTTTCTGATTGCAGATCAATTTTCACCTGGAGAAGATCGAAAAATAACAGGAAAAATGTCTCAAGATGCTGTGGTGGTTAGATTTGCAAAGAAACGATATGGCAAGAGTCAACCTGTACTCGATGGGCTTAACATGACCGTTCCACGAGGATGCATGTAAGATTCACTCGACGTTCCATAATATCTTCGAATCGATTTATAAAGGATAAAACATTTTTGACCAACCATAACTACTGGAAATATTTCAAAGCAATGAAATCCCGTAATTTTTTGTTTCAGTTATGGTCTACTAGGAGCAAGTGGTTGCGGCAAGACAACGCTGCTCTCCTGTGTTGTTGGTGTCAGAAAACTCGACGATGGAGAGATTTGGGTATTGGGAGGAAAACCTGGACAAAAAGATTCGGGTATTCCAGGGCCGCGGGTCGGCTATATGCCTCAAGATATATCACTCGTTGGCGAATTTTCAATCATAGGAGCACTCTATTACTTCGGCAGGATCAATGGTCTTGAAGACAGCGTCATTGGTATGTCAATGCCATTGTCAAGTACAATCGATGAGATCGCATAAATTTAGATTACGAATACAATAATAGAGCCAAGTCTGATACATTACCATACTGATCAAAATACACCAGAGTGCATCGACACCTACTGCAACCTTTCCAAGTAACAAAAGTGTACAGTTATCTGAGTTTATATCAGGAAATGTATTTTTTTTTATGTTTGTATGAAGCTATTTTGAGTTTCGTATTGCTGCGATGATTGAAAGATAGTTGTGTGACTTCACTCAATAATTAATCATTCCTTTGAACAAGAACCCATGTAAAACATGGAATCGATGAATTCCATTGTCATATGCGATCGTACATGTAATTTTTCTGGAAAATTTGTTGATTTTATTCCCGAAAAGACGTGATATACTCATTTACAGCTGGTGTAACATCGATACTTGATGGTATGGATCAAACATTACTCAGAAAAACTTTTCCTGGAATCATTATCAGATTTTAAATATGTGAAGCACTGAAGAGATAAAATCCACATGAAATATCATTTTTCGTAAAAAATGTCACTTTTTTGGAATTCGAAATCGACTCCTGGAAAGAATTTTTTCAGTAGTATATGATTAGTATCGAGACGTGTTGATGTTAGAACAGGTTTCAACGAATATATCACAACTTTCCGGAATAAAAAGAATTGTTTGAAGCAGTGTTTATGTATGATCATGTATGATCATGGAATT
This sequence comes from Eretmocerus hayati, assembly GCA_029851415.1. Taxonomy (NCBI): domain Eukaryota; kingdom Metazoa; phylum Arthropoda; class Insecta; order Hymenoptera; family Aphelinidae; genus Eretmocerus; species Eretmocerus hayati. The sequence goes on from CM056741.1 coordinate 157,522,009, forward strand.
GTGTGTCTTACATGGGAAAGTCAGACTAATTTTTACCATTGGATTTTGATAGCACAGAATAACTACTCGAAAAATGATGCAATTCCGTAAATTAGTAAAGACTGAAGCATCATCCTGAAAGGACAGGGAATAAAATGGATTCTTTTAAATTTCAGATGAACGGTATCGTTTCTATGAAGAATTATTGGATCTACCACCGAGAAATAGGATGGTGAAAAATTTGAGCGGAGGACAGCAGCGACGAGTTTCACTTGCCGCTTCACTACTGCACAGACCCGAATTGCTCATTCTCGATGAGCCAACTGTTGGATTGGATCCTATACTACGAGAAAGGTTTGTATTAAATCATATAGATACCATACCGGAGTACTTCGTGCAGGAATACTTAAAATTTCTTGAATATTAACTAATTCCGCATTTTCAGGATTTGGAATTACCTTGTGAGACTCACAAAAGAGGATGGGACCACAATCATCATCACAACGCATTACATCGAGGAAGCAAGATCTGCCAATAGGGTAAGTGTTTCTTCCTATCATAAATAGTATTTTAGCGTACAATTGACATACTTACTGTTAAAATCGGTTAGGTCTTTAACCTACATGATAGTATTTTTCTATACGAGGGTGGGAAGAATGGTTTTGATCTTCGAGTGATTGTTTCTGGCTCGAGCCCTGACGAGGATCGGATTTATCACAAGTAAAGAAAAAATTTTCACGCCCATCAAAATACGTTTTTCGATCGACTGGGGGGAAAGTGAACAAAAATTGCTCGGCATGAAGCAGTAATTTTTCACGCTCACTCGATCAAAAATTATATTTCTTCGACAAACAGCCATCTTCTGAGCAGAATCTTTTAAATTGTTATTGTTTCACATCCATTCGACCTATTCTATAATGCTAATAAGATTCTGTGGTAATTTTCAGATTGGGCTCATGAGGTGTGGTCAGCTACTGGCTGAAACAACGCCAAATCTACTTTTGGCAAGATTCCAATGCACATCGTTGGAAGATGCTTTTTTGATACTCAGCCAGAAACAAAAAGAGAATCAAGATAAAGGCATCATGGATATCAGTAATGATTCTTTGCAGGACCTGAATGAAGTCACAACACAATCGGCAGCTTCGTCACAGGCTGATCTACGTGGTAGCACAGATGTAAGTTTTGTGATCCTGTTGATACATTCTAGGAATCAATACTTTTGATGAGTCGTGAATCCGCGAGAAATATCACTCTTTTTTTCAATTTTCAAAATCTTTGAAATATTTTGAGACCTGCAAACTTCATTTCGAGCCCATGAATACCTACAAGATACTCTATCTTTCTAGCCATTAATAAATGTCAATATTAGAATAGCAAGAAAAATTTTGCTCCTGAAAGTTGGAGTTTACCTAAGTTGTAGAACCTGTCGGATTCAATATCGTTGATTTACGGCACATTAGCTTATAAATGTTGGAACCAAGATAGCGATATGATGATTCTGACGATAAATAATGAAGACTGATTTTTTTTGTTTCAGTGTATTATAAGCAACGAGAAACAATTATTAGATAGTCAATATAGTGACAAGAGTTCGAAACGCTTTTGTCCTCCTATTTCTGGGAAGGTATTCAAGGCCCTGATGATCAAAAATCTTCTCCAGTTCATGCGACATCCTGGGTAAGAATCATCCAAACATCATTCTAGCATCCCCAATGTTTCAAATTTGAGTCTCTAAAAATGCTATCATATTTCAAATATTTCCTTTCCGTGATGTAGAGTAAGTCTCTCAGAATTTTTGATAGAATTCGCAATGCTAGAATACTCTTTTGATCCAATTTGTAATTTCTTCTATTGAATGACCGATGAAAATTAATAATCGAGTATATATCTTTTTAATTTTTTAGGGGTGTACTCTTCGCCTTCATCTTTCCATTGGTTCAAGTAACATTATTTTTTTATGCGATTGGAAATGATCCAAAAGGTGTCATCGTTGCTGTTGTCAATGATGAAGCAGGGCATTGCAATAATGGAAACATTCTTGGATCAGTGATTTATGATCCTGTGGAAAGCACTTGTGATTATGTGGATATAAGTTGTCGATTCTTAGATGGCTTTGACGAAACAATTATGAAAAAGGTATGATATCAAGAATTATGAGCATGTTTATCCATTTCCATAGCTTTATTTCCGGAAATTAGTAAAGATTTCCCAGAAGCCCTGATCCATTATTGAGAAGAATTTTTGACTTATAAGAGTAGGCGATTTTGGAATTCTGGAGTGTTCCTTGAGACTGGTCATAAACAAGATTTTTGCATACCCGCAAGAAACATTCGGAGCAAAAATTGAGTTGTCCGAATTTGAAGAAGGATGTGGTATCATTTTGATTCTTACAAAAAAATTTATCCTGTGCATTGATATGATAACAAAATCTAAGTCTTATACATTAAACGAAAAAAATTATCACCTTGGAACTCTGAGTTATCGGTAAAATTGTAGCCGACTTGTTCAATCGAATTCAATACTACTCAATTCTGAGAATATAGTTTTATCTTATTTGATCAGATGAAAATTACTACGCTCATAGTGAAATTGGGCAGTTGAAGTTATCCCGAATGATGCTGACGAATTTTGAAATATTACCTTGAACAAATCGAGCAAAGGATCAGTAGTAGCCTCATTTTCTCTAATTTGGATTCAAAACTCTGTCCTAAGGTCTAGTCTGCTTCTTAAACGAATATAATTTCCCACTCATACGGCCGATTACTATGGAAATTCTTCATGTTGAACAATTTATGCGCGTTATCGGAATTATTGGTTCTTGATTGACTTGGAAACTCCAACACATACTCTCATATGTGAATGTTCAATTGCAAGATTATTTTCACGGTTCAAAATCAAAGTGGACTAAGAATACCTCCCATTTTCAGATTTATATCCACTCTGCAGTCCCTCATAAATCAGACCATAAATGGTAGCCATTCGGGGATATTTCCCCAAGTCGAAGGACACTATAGAGTAGATAAAAAAATCTTCTGCACAGGACAACTTCAAATCCATCGAAATTTCGGGAACTTTTAGGCTATTTATTGCACTTTGTAGAAGTTTACCTGCCGGTCAAATGTTCCATCAGAACACCTGAAATTTTTCCTTCCCGATTTTGTAAGTGGAACTACCGGGCTTCACTTAACCAAAAAAGGCTTTATCATGCAGGGCTCATTTGGAGTTCCTTTCGCGTACTTCAAGATAGCACTATTCATTGTTATCAGTACGGAACCGAATTTTCCCAATTTGAGCTGGAAAAAGTTCCAATTTCGATGATTTTTTTAAGGATCTCCTGGCTCCGGTAGCTCAAAGATACAGGAACATCCTGAAATGCATATTAAAAGACCTGAAAGTGGGAGTATAGAGCTTAAAAATCCGTTCCCCAATATCCTCCTACGTTACTTTCCCTCCGAGTTATGACATTTTCTGTGGGGAGAGATTTTTTGCAAAAACTAACACTTAAATGAGAAAAAGACAGCGTTTTAAGGGGAATATAATCTCAAATCCATCTCTGTCATCATGTCTGTCTCCTATTCCATGATCAATAAAACGAGAAACCTTTGGCACATGCCCCAAAAAGTGAATTACCTCGTCATTTTTCAACAAGAATGCTATACTTTTTTCGGGAAAACTTTTCTCAGAGAAGACATCATAGCTCGGAGTAGGAGGAACGTAGAAGGATGTTGGAAAACGGATTTCAAAGCTCTATATTTGTACTTTCAAGACTTGTAAGATACATTTCAGAATATTCCTGTATCTTTGAGCTACTCTACCATAGCCAGGAGATTCTTCCAAAAATCATCGAAATTGGCACCTTTTCAAACTCAAATTAGGAAGATCCAGATTCGTACTGATGAAAATGAATAATGCTATCTTGGAACACGTGAATACACCTTCAAAGTGAGCACTGGGGAAATCTTTCTCGGCCAACTAGGGCCTAGTCACTCCACTTACGAAATTGAAAAAAAAAAAAATTTTCGGGTGTCCTGAAACTCCTGACCGGCAGTGTATATTGTTACTCCACTTTGGTCCCATAGTGTATTTTTTATACTCAGAAAAATATACATCGATCTTGAATTCGGATGATTCCGAATCAGATTATCAAGAGTAAGTCTGATGTGCCAATTTTATTTCAGAAATTTTTCGACTCAGTGGAAGAGGCGACTCGCGCTGTGGAACATGGTAAAGCTGCGGGCGTAATGCATTTTCCGGCTAATTTTTCTCAATCATTCCAAGCTAGAAGGGATAACATTAATTCTTTATCAGACGAAGATATAGCTTCGAGCGAAATTCTCACAAGACTCGATATGGGAGGTGAGTCTTCGAATTTTTTATCTTCTAACCGAACCAGCGAGATTTGCGAAAGCACGTTGGGACATTCACCGTACGACATTAAGGAATCTACTTAGTTGGCTATGAGTTAAAACATCAGCAGACTTATAATTTGAGAAGATTCAGTTGGAATTCCCTTCACTCTATGCGAATGACGTGAGCATAGCATTTTATAAGAATGAGATATTTGACTTTTTCAATTTCTATGTTGAGTAAGATGTCATACCGAGCATACAGTCGTCCAGAGTAACTTCAATGCAAAATAAGGTCAACTCGGTAGTCCAAAATCTCATTGAAGTGTGACGAAATGAGGACTGAAACAGTCGAATAAACCTACTCATATCGGGACTTCTTCACTATGAAGACGATTTTCATACAAAAATATTTTTGGAATCCTCCATTCGAGGCCAAACTCAATTCCTGCATGGAAGATTGATGCATTTCGAATATATTCTGTGCAACTTGCCGAAGATTGTTTTGCGCGATTTATAAAATTGATTATTGACTAATTAGATCTTCTTATCCCAAGACCGGCAGATTGGAATCTTCTTGCAAACTAGTTTGTTTGAAAAATTCCTCAAGATCCACGCAGATATCGTATCAACTTGCAATATATCCAGAAAATTTGTCGAACCACCAGTATCTGTGAGTATAAAAGAATTATTCAGTAAATATTACAATGAATTATGTGAGCCATGCACGTATATTCATGAAAAGAGTAGGAACTAATGAGTAACAATAAAGGGATTGAAAATTTTTAGAAGATTCTCACGCTGTGTGTTCTCTATTTACAGTTTGAAGAGCCTATATTTGGAACTTTAGATCGCAAATATTCGAACTTTGTTGCTCCTGGTTTTATGTTGACGTAAGTTGATTTTGAGAATCAATCTGTTTCGTGCCATTTTTTGTTATCTGTAATGAATTCCTTTCTTGTTTCAGGATCTGCTTTTTCTTGGCAACAGCTGTTTCTTCGTCGATCATCATAGCTGATCGAGCTGAAGGAGTGTGGGATAGAAGCCTCGTTCAAGGTAAGAAATTTGAAGGCTTAAAATTAAAAATTCATCCGTTACTCAACTTGGATGATCTCGTCCTGTTGAATCTTCTGAAGTCAGAGAAGAAAATTTTGAGTTGATATCTCAGTATCTTGTTGAGGTACGATCCACAAAATGTCGTCATGAATGTTATGGAGGATGCGTAGTAATTTTGCTTGGTTTCGCACAATCCTTAACCATAAGTACACAGCGTAACTCCGAACCAGAATAGTTTTTGAGTAAACTCAGCATTCCAAAAAATGTCTTTACAATTGTGTAGACCTCTTTCATCTATGCTCATTTCTCAGAAGAATTCCAACGAAATTTCCACTAAAATAGGCAATTTGTATGATACCAAAATAGTTTACTTGAAAAATTATTAATCTGGAACCATCCGAAGGTTCATATGTATTATTTTAATCAACCCTTAGTCGTGATGAATCTCACACGAAATTCTATCTTCATATCTATCTAAGGTGATTTGAAAAAAGTAATCTAGTATTCGCGCGAGTTAGGAATGGGGAGCATTTTCTAATCAACAACTGGCAAAGTCGCGATATTGCTACTGGACATAGGTGTTCAGAAAAAATGGTCACATTTTTACCAGAGTACAGATCTGACTCTTCGAATGTTGATGTACGATCGTAATATGTTGTGTTTGCAATGAAGGACAATGAGCCACTAAATTCTCGAAGCTTTGTAATTAGTATGCCGTGGAGCTTCTTAGGACCACCGCAGAAGCTCACTTCGTTTCTCATGGCAAATATTAGATTCCTTTGTTACTTTCCTGGTACGGTAATCTCATGAATTAAGATGCACGATATAAAGTATATCAAAATAATAATGATCTGATGCAACTCAGATAGGAAGGATTGAAAAATATCTTTGGTATCACTTTCATCAGTTCGCTCAATAGTTTATAATTTCGAATCGTCTTTTTGTAATTACCAAGTTATTCGCAATCGTCTATAAATAAAGTATCAAGTGTTCCTCGTCGCTGTATCGGCTTAATTTACCAATCAATGAACAAATGATAAATTTCGATATACTGTGCGTAAAAGTGCACTTTGCGCACAGTTTGTCGACTTTTACTCACAGTTTATCGAAAAGTATAGTTAGATACACGGGCGTAAAACCTATTATTCGCATCCTCGTGATGATTCCGACCCTCGCCTGCGGCTCGGTCCGGAAACCCATCACTCGGACGCGAATAAAACGTTTTACGCCCTTGTATCGAAATGTACTATTTAAGACAGCATCCTTATATTGTTCTCAGCCTATGATTCCATTTCATTGACGTGGATTTTCATGGAAAAATATTGATAATTCTCGAATAGATGAGGATGACATTTTGAATAAACGGATGGGTTATTTTTTTTTTACAGGAGTTACTACGGCAGCGATCTTGTTTTCTCACATCTTGACGCAGTTTTTGATGATCATCATTCAAGTGACTGTGGTACTGAGCATGGTGTTCATACATTTTAAATTCCCAATCGAAGGTTCACTTCCGACTGCTGTTGCACTTGTTGTACTAACGGGGCTCTGTGGGATGTGTTACGGTAAATATTTTGAAACTATTCAAATAAAATTTTACAAGATTTGCCAGTTTCTAAATCTAATAATATGACTGCTTTCAGGATTCCTCATCTCCGTTTTTTGCACATCACATACAATGGCCAATTTCCTTTCTACTGGAAGCTTTTATCCTCTAGTTTTATTGAGTGGTAAGATAACCTTCATCGATTCATGCTAAAATTGTATAATGAAATCTTATTTCGTAAATCTGATTTTTAGGTTCGATTTGGCCGATTGAAGGTATGCCAACGCTGTTACAGTGGTTCAGTTTCTCCCTACCCACGACAATGTCAAGTCTTTCATTAAGAGGTATCATGGATAAGGGAACCACGATAAGTGATCGAGAGGTATACCTTGGCTTCATCGTTACGATTGGATGGACGTGTCTTTTTGTATTATGTTGTCTGTTAGGACTCAAAATGAAGAATACGTGATGCATTTGTTTCGAACATTTAGGAAATTTTAAATTAAAACTCCTGTTGTGGAGTTCCTAATGTGATGATTGTTATTATGAGGATTTTTATGTCAGAGTATTGGGGATTGTTGTTATCGAGTTTTGATGGAACTCAGAGAGATTCTCTTGCACCGGGAAAAGCTTGATTGTAAGCACAATCAATGTTACGGTTGACTGTACATATTTTACGAGAAACAGGGTTGAAAAATTTGAGTGTACGATTCTCAATCTATCGGCGCTCATTCTGTCGATTGAAATGCGTTCTTAATGATATCTCTATAAACAAAGAATGAGAAGAGAGTGTGTGAGGTTCATATGTAAGCCCCGATAAGCTCTGGTATGGCTGTAATTCAACGATATCCAGGAGACTGTTATTAGACTCTCTTAGCATGAAAATCCATGACAAACTATTTTGAATTACAGAATTAGAAAGAGAACCCGGAGTCTATCATGCATGTTCAAGAATTATTGCATTTATGATTTTTATTCCGCAAAAAGAAAGGGTATCTGGAGCCAGTAGTTGTTGTGAGAATGTTTTGTTTCGTTTCATTCGAGAGATTTCTTAGTTTTTATTTGGAGATACCTTTTTATAGAATTATTTACTCGTAATAATTTTTTTGAATATTTGACAGTCTATAACGATTAGTTCAAGGCCTGTCTCGGCGATTCCACCTAAAGTCTCTGGATTCGAAACTAGTTGAGATTCTAAACTGTGCTGTGAAAATTTTTTCCCCAAATGTTCAATATTGATTGAGATGAGAAATTACTGCACCAATTGAACAGGGTGTTTTCTCCACTATGAAAAATTTATCGAATATCTTTGCAAGATCAATTTTACTCAGCCGTGGTGGAACAAATCCATGTAGCAGTAATAAGTTATCCTAGATGATAAACACCTATAATAGATTAGATTGTTGAATTTTTATGTAAAAAAAGTGCACAATGGAAGAGAAATCAGTCTCCCTTAACTCGATTTTTATCGAATACATCTCTAGTCAGAAAACTGATGAGACGAAAAAGTACATCCATAATTTCTCGAGAAAAGTCGATCAAAACAAATATGCATTTGATTTTGATTCTGAAGTATGTTGTTCATTTTAAAAAATTCCATAGAGTAAATTTTCATTGTGTGCACTGTACAAACTTAAACAATGTATATACTAGAATATTCATGAAGATGTGTTTAAAATAGAGTACTTTTGGAAGAAGACTTTGTGTAGAACTTTATCCATCATAAACATTATTCTTCCATCGGCTGTGTTGCAAAGAGGATCGGAAAGCTGTATGGAAGTCTCACTTTCCGACACAACAATGGAAATAATACATTCCTATAGGAGGGCGAGAACGTTGGTTTTTGCACACCGCGAGATATTTTTCGGTCAGACTGCAGGTGAGGGTCAGAATGCGGAAACCACCACGTCCGAGTGTCAAATAATATTTTTTATCAGCGTACCGAATGCTAAAACATTTGTCATAATTTTTCTTGAGCATTAGCTCTAGATACCTACATTCTGACTTTGAATCGGAAGAGATCGTTGGAAACATAACTTGAGAATGAGCTATTTTTGATCCATCGTTTTCTGGGCAGTAGTACCCGTGGTTCGAGAAGTACCGAATATTTGATCGAATTTGTAAAATACCTGAAGATGCAGGAATTTCAGCCAACCACTGCGGTCTCATAATATAAGAGTCATTTATCATTTTTATCATTTACTTCTGAATCTCCAGAGCGTGTAAATGATAGAAGGCATAATTTCCAAAATGAAGTACAGAAGGTGAAAGAGTACTGATCAATTCAATTCGGGAATTTTGAATGCAGGGTATACTTGCAAGACTGCACCTGCTGTCATTTTTCCATTATTGATCTTGTTCAGTCTCTTCTCTCTCAAAAGACCCAAGTATCTTTTCAATTTTGGTGTGGATAGTCGAGCTTTTGATAGCTCCTCTCTCATCAACTCTTCTACATCCATCTCGCATGTCGATTCATTCAGGGTTTGCGAGAGTATGCATCGAAGATGTCATCGATTTCTCCTTACTTTTAACTTTTAGATAGTTTCTAGCATTAGAATGACACTTTTGCAAGAGCATAGCCACGGGTGCCTGGAATCATTAGTTGATCAGAGTGATCGATGTGGATTGGAATTATAGGAAAATGTTAGTAACTCCATCATGAATGTATCTCTCGACTATGGAATATAAGGCCCTTTGAATTTAGAGCGAACTGTTGCTTGCCACGCGACCTATTTAAAAAAATTTGGAGTTTAGTCATGATCTATATAAATTTTATACAATTAATGATCCCTGCTAACATCACCACAAAAAGCAAAATGAAGATTTAAGAGATTCGCCAATTCTTAAAGAGTATATATCGGTGCAAATTTCTCATTTGGCCGGAGTAGGAAAATATATAGATTCAAAGGGCAGATCCTTCATTCTGAGCTCATGCCTGGTTCAATTGACGATTTTTTAAATAACTCACGTGTCCGCACTTGGCAATCGAATCAAAACATTGGAAGTCTTGCGTAAGTAACTTGCAACGGTTTAGGTTCTCATAATTTTGTAAATTTATAAGTTGCAGATTTATATTTAACTAGCGTTATTGCTTACCTCGCTAACGTTCGTCCGGCTTGGAAGTGTCTCTGATATGGTATGAGCCCCTGAAAAACTTCTTTAGCCCAACAATGTAACATGAAGATTTCGTAATACAGTGAATTCGGAAGAAAACAATTTCCTCGATGCAACCTATTAACTTCGACTGAGAACTATTGAATTGGTGTAATGTTGCGCATAGTGGAGTAGGAAATCTCCGGTAAGTATCTGGAAATTTCCCCCCGTTGGCCAGCCCCAGTGATGGCCTCAGCCCCGATCCCAGCTCCTGCCTCAGCCACGCCCCCTCCACGGCCCCAGCCCCAGTCTCAGCTACAGATTCAGCCTCAGTCCCAGTCACAACTCTAGCCTTAACCACTACCACAGCCTCAGTCTAGCCTCAGCCCCAGCCTTAGTTCAAGACCCAGCCCCAGCGTCAGCCTTAGCCCCAGTCTGAAACTTTAGTGATATTCACTGAAATTTCAGTGGAACATCTCACTGAAATCTTGCCGAAACTTTGGTGATTCCCACTGAAATTACTAAAGTTTAAGTACATTCATCCATCCGCCAACCCACCCACCTGACCACTAACGCCCACTCACCCACCAACCCATCCAACCATCTACCCACCCATAACCTCCCCATGACCCATGCGGCCACCCATCGAACTTCACTCCTTCCACATAGGCAACCCAATACGCAAGATGCTGACGGACAAATTTTGGCTTTAATGACATTTTATGATGGAAATACCAAATAAGACCAAACTGGACGTCACTTGACCATACTAGACCGAGCTAGAACGAAGTAGATCGACCTGGCTTGAACTAGACCAAACCAGACCGGAATCGATGGAGCCACACCGTATTAGACCGTACCAGACTCAACTAAACCAAATTAGACTGAACTAAACCTAATTCAACCAAACTAGACCAAATGAGACCTAATTACCCCGAACTAGACCGAGCAAAACCGAGCTGGACTCAATTAGACCAAACTAGACCGAGTTTGATCGAATTGGACCGATCTAGACCAACCTGCATCGAATTAGACCGAATTAGGCCATTCTAGACCGAAATAGAAAAACTAGGCCGAACTAGACTGAACTAGACGAAATCAGACCTAATTTGACCGAACTCGACCTAATTTGACAGAACTAGAGCGAACTATACCGGATGAGACCTAGCTAGTGGTGGACATTTTGCGATCGTGTGACACATGTCAAAGGAATAAAATATTCACCAGGAAAATTCACGTAGAGACTAGACCAATGGTACCATCGGGACCAGGGGACCTTCTGTCCATTGACTTTTATGGACCGTTGCCAACGGCTAGAGGCGGCGTCAAGTACATCTTAGCCGCAATCGACGTGTTTTCAAAATTCGTGGTCCTGTATTTAATAAGAAAGGCTACGACAAGCATAACGATTGGCAGAATTTTTGACGATTATGTGCCAAAGTATGGCAAACCCCGAAAAATTATATGTGATCATAGCTCTCGATTTCAGTCACCAAAGTGGTTTATGAAATAAAAGTCTGAGGGCATAACGGTCGTCATGTCTGCGATTCGGCATCCCCAATCGAATTCAGTGGAAAGAACGAATCGTGAGATCTCTAGATTCTTTAGAGTGTTGGCCGGCCATAAACACAAATCGTGGGCGAACTGGGTACCTTTCGTCCACGATTGCCTTAATGGAGTTTACGAAGAAAAAATTGAGGCAACTCCTCCAGAAATCCATCTCAACAAGACGCCCACACGTTTATGGAAGAAATGGATAAATCCACCTGAAAGGAAGGACATCCTCTATGAACAAAAAAAAAATGATGTGCGTCCGGAGAACGCGCGGTTGATGACGAAGTCATAGAACTTTGCTTAACGAAAGTACTACTCAACTTAATTTTTCAAATTTTCTTCGCTGTTATATCTATTATATGTTTGTTTTTGAGTTAGATTGAAGAGTAATTGAAACTCAAGATGGAATAGAGGAATTTTTTTCTGATATTCGCACCCTTAACACGTACGATTGCGATTTTTCCGAGGATTGTTTCCATTAGTGGCGAGACTAGTGGAGCCCACGTCTTTTCAAATCTCAATTTCCATGGACTCGAATTTGCTTCAAAAGTATATCCAATGGTCATATTTTATGGCGATTCACTTTGCCAAGAAAATGGATGGTGTGAGAGAGAAGAATTCACCCCCGTATAGACAGGTTTTTCGAATTACGTTAGACCGGTTCATGACTCGATTAAAATCACGGAAAGTTTACTGCAGTGGACGGGTTGATCTGACCGCATAGTGTCTCGATTATTGAAGTCACTTGTGTACGATCGGTATATCTGTAACGAATTGCACTCAAATTCCAGTGTTTCCGTCAATACATGGATCTCCCCCCTCCCACCTACCTTACTTGTTCCAAAGGTCTAACTTGGCGGGTGGGACTATCTCTTACCCCTCGATCTTCATTCGAAATGGAAATATCAATATTCAACTCTATAAGGTGACGAGATCAGGAAGAGTAAGTTGAGTGATTTTGCATTCAAATCTGAACGTGGAACGAATAAGAAAGGACTGAATACAGTACGTTTTGATAATCCCTCAGATTTTGCCTCAACTAGAGTTGTCCACTATCTCTCTACTTTACTAAATAGATAAAAAATCACGATGAATCTAAACTAATAAGAAGAAAACGGGAGCGAGGAAATTCACTTTAGTTTTGGTCATTTCTGATGTGAATTGATTTTGGTATATGTGATAATTCGCTGAATAAGATGATTCTAATTATGTATAAATCCGTTATTATGTGAATTGAAGATGATAGGAAGGCAAAATGTAAAAAAATCTCCAATCCGTTGTCTTTTTCTATCATAAACGTTGGCTAAGTCACTTGACATCCATGCTCCGAAATTCTCATAAATCTGAGGTATGATGATGAGAGCGAGTTGAATTTCAAAACTGCTGATGATGAATCAAGTTCACAACTCTGGCGTTCATCATCTTTATACCTCAGGATGGTGGAAGAATATAAACTATAAATGTGCTAAATTCCACAATGAATACTTTTGGTTTATATATGCGGAGAAATCTGGAGCAGTACAGCTTGTGTGTTTGATATAGTGAAACTTGGGACTAGTTCATAAAATTCAACTTGAGTTGATGCAAAGAGTCCCAACTCCACTCGTGATAGCCCCTGCAATTACGTTTTTAGTCGATGAGAAACTTCTAGATTGTGGAAATTCCCCACACGAGTTGGTTCATTTGTTTTCTAAGAAGGGAGGATTTGAACCGTCAAAGTGAATAAGAAATAATAAAGAGAATTTCTCACTCATGGTGATACAACTATTCCCCAATATAATTTGAAGACAAAAAACCACAGCGAATTCCAAGTTGGATATTGACAACCTGTGCTACTGAAGTCGGAATTACTTATATGTGCATTGAAACTTATTTTGAGAATGGAGATTCAATATCATTATATGAGAAGTAGTCTGAGCCCAGATGAAATGATGTTTAGAATACATCAATATCAGATGGATGTGTGGATCAACTTCCCACCCTGATGAACTTCCCATCCGAGAACATTTTCAAATTCGACCAACAAAATTGAACAGAGTGCGTGGATGTGCTACTCTGTCTTGGAACTCTTCTTGATGGAGCAGCTGAACGCTTCACTATTTTTTATGTATCCCTTAGTCTAACAGTTCTCAATCAAGTTCAGCATGAGTTAGAACAATATTTCAAGAAGCAAAGATCAGTTTACCACGAGTGAGGATCTAACCAAATCTATTCTTGTAGAGAGTAGAACGCAATGAATGTGTATTATATAAAACTAGTTGAAATAGCACTAAATATCATTGTATATATTAGGATGACTGTTCATAAACAGTTATCCGTCAGACTGATCAGTCTCACATCTAAATGTGAGAGACGATCCTTCTTTGAATGACACAAATAGATTTTGGCTGAGACACAAAAAGCAACAAGAAAGATATTCCATTGATTTCAATCTAATTCTCTAACTGGAGTAGGATGCACAAAACACTTTCTTGATAATTCATAACTTCAGAGTTGGGTCTCTGTCTGAAGTATTGATGGAAATTTATCACACTGGTGAGCTGAAAACATTCCTTGGCATCCATTCTATCTTGAGATTAACCGAAATCCTTTAAATATACTTGAAGATTATTTTTGACGTTTTACGAAGAGAATAATGAGTATGATGCTTATTTCAGCCTTTTTCACCCACTCCAGACATGACGACACGTATCAACTCTTCGCGAAATTTCTCACTCGATCCACATTCATGATTGACATTTGATTTTTGCTAAGATTTGCTGAGCTGATATATTGACAATTGCAGGCGTCCCACGGCAGTCTGCTGTACTTATTGCTATTGCACCTACTCACCCACACAAAGCCGCGATATAGCGAGCGCCCGATACACTTTATGAGCATATACGGCTCGGGAGTTGCGCGCGCATCCTCGTTACGAATATATTCGTGTCCACATGCTGCACAAAACTCAACGCGTGATAAGATGACTTCGTCATCAATTAGTGTAGGTGCATGAGAGAATTTCCAAGAAAGGAGAACGTAGAGCCCTAGCGCTGAACGAGAAACACACGATAACCGACTTCCACGAAGGTCAGGAAGACCTGGTACACGAGTGTAACGTTCCATCAGCTGACAAAGGGATCTCGTCCAAGCTACTTGCACTTCATGAAGGACCTTGCGTCATTAGACAGATCATAGGCAGGTCGACGTTCCGGCTATTCGACAACGAAACAACATCGACCGCGGAATGTTCCCTGGCTCGAGTTTGAGACCCTATTTTCGTCCACAGGTGAAAGCCGTCGAGAGTTCATCAGCGGATGAATAATAAAGAGTTCTATGGTTTCAGATTAGGTGCCGGTGTCAGAAGCTAGTCGATTGAAGAGGAAAGCGAGGAGGAATCTACATAGGGCCCGAGTTAGAGCTAGGAAGCGTCTGGCGAGGATCAACGCTCCGGTTGGATTTCCAATATCAGCGGGCCTGAACCTCCGCTTAGGTAGAGTCGCAAAGAGATTCAAGAGTCAGATGACGATTGCTTGGTGATTTCGAACGAGGAGTCATGAGCTGATTTTGAGAATCTCTCCTAGGGCTACGCGCAGAAAACCGAGCATGATAGACGCTGGGGAGTAAGCAGAATAGGTGAGACTTCTACGGACTGATTATGTATCAACCATGATTTATGTTTATCTAGATGTCCCCAAAGACTTTGAAAAATCCTACCAAGGATCGCAGTCGAAACAAGAAAAAGAAAGCCAATGAAGTAAGAAGCAGCTCAAAACCGACTCCCGAAGATGGAGGAAGGAGGTGTGGACCCTCATGGCCCTTTTCGAAGAGAAACTCGACCCGTTCGAGCACATGTTCAAGCGACATCTACAAAAGCAGGAAGAGAAGGTCGCGAGGAAAGAGCAACGTCTGGCCAGGAGACAACAACGCCTGAACAACAAGGTGGTGGCCAGAGAGCTGCTGCGGGTGTAGAAAAGGGTTACACCATCAAGAAAAAAGTGACATTTTTGAGTATCACCGAGAGGAGGTAGGCGAGAATTCTCATCAACCGTTTTTTTTTAAAGTATCAGGGGAGGGAGACCCCAACTTTATCACTCAAATTGTGCCTATGTTGAAAAAAAAGAGAACGAGAGAAGTATCTCAAATCCTATGCAATAAACTAATAAAATTCATCTGTTCCACTTTTTAAGATTGAAGTAGCTAAAGCAAAGCTAAGAAGGAAGGAACCAGATGCCGTGCATGAGGTCAGCCAACCCCAATATAGACCGGCCGATTCTAGGCCGATACTAGAAACCAGACCTGGAACAAAGAATCGACCATATGTGCGAGGCGATCCTCGACGCAAGTACGGGCATCCAAGAGGCAGGAAAGCTGGTGGAGGAAGTAGTGGCGGTGACCGTTTGCCACATCAACTTGATCTTGCGAGGCCGTGCCTTCTACCAAAAAAAGAAGGAAGTCCTGATGGCTAAACGGATGGATATCGAGTTCATCAAGGATGGTGGACCGTTGCCACCAGGGCCCCTGAGGCATAAGCACAAGGCGGGATATATGAGAAGGTATGGCCGAAACCCCTCTCCAGACGTGGAACCAGGTCTTGATGAGACCGCCGAGCTGGTGATGAACCACCAAGCCGGGCAGCCCATCGAGCAAGATCTCAACCTCAGCAGTTCGGACCACATTCACCCTTTCACCACCGAAAGCTTCCTAAGTAGCTCGCCCGAAATCATAGCAATCACCACCCGTGATTATTCACCTGTCCGTATCCCATTTAGTTAATATAATGAGCCTTCTAACGGGAGGCCATACTCTCAGTTTAGAACATGAGTCTTACAGATCGCATTAGTGATGTCTACGTTTCTTTCTCTTTGATAGCAAGTGATAACCGGTTCTTTCGAGAAAAACACCTCGAACTCAACTAAGAATTTGTTGGTTTTTTATATTCTTTTGAAAAACTGTTCTACCGTAAGTAGATAGAAAATGAAGTAAGAGGTTATTGGCAAATGAGTCCCATGAAATTTTGCAGAATTTGTGACCAATGTAATTTGAATATATAATGTATAGTTGCGATTAAAATCAATTTGAATTTCGCCCGTTGGTGAATTGCACATCAATTTTAGGGGGACATATGCAACGCTTTAGTTCCTCATAATTTTGTAACTTTATAAGTTGCAGATTTATATTCAATTTTAGGAAAAGATTTAACGTGAATTAGATATAGTAGAAGCTTTAATTTGGAGATTTATGATCGATATTTTAATTTAGTCTATGATGTCCAGTTTCTGTAAGAAAATATTCTGAATTAGTACGATATTTGAAAATAATAGAATTAATTCCATGCATAATTTTATAAACAGAATTTTCAATTAGCAACACACCTTGGTTGTGAGGAAAATACCTCACAAAGAAATACAGTACAGTGGCCAATATCGTTGAGTTGAGTCCTAGAATTCATATTTCTAACTGTTGGGGGTGATTGGTGAATGTCCTGATGATCCATGGGGTCCTTGAGGCACTTTCCGACAACTCTACCAGTTACCTGAAAAATAAGCAGGAGGTATTTGTCAGAATCAATATTTCAATCAGTACAGTCAATCAAAGTACTGATCACAACCTGTAAAGTAAAGTTTTATTTATGAAACTGAAATGAAAAGGGAATCCATAAATTAAGATATATATTATGAAAATAAAACTTGGCTCACCTGGCATGGATTAGAAGCCAATGTCCTTTTGAGTGCCAGATGAGATGGGGATCAAAAGTCGAGCAGTACATAAGTTGTGGTTGATCAGGCAGCTGCAACTACAGGTTTCCTCTTCAGTTGCCTGAAAACCAAAAAATTTCATTAGGATTGTCTTTGATTAAGACTAGGGCCCATTTTCAATCAGCTGATTCGCATATAGGTATTACCTTACACATAACGTTCCAAATGACTGGGAAAGGTATGATACCCAAGTTCGGAGATTTTCATTACTCACCTCATTTTCAACAATTATTGATTAAAACATGTTAAGAGTGGTCTCACATAGTTGATGATGATGCTGAGAACCTGTAGAATCCACTCCGATACCCCCAGTACGCCCCAGACCAAGTTCGTAGTCGAACCAGACCTCCGTTCTTAAAAACCGCAAAAGAGGTCATCTGTGAAATTTGAGATTGAATTATCCTGGGTGTATGGGAGTTGGTGCATCTAAAAGCTAGTATTTCTTATAGCATTTTAAGCATACTCACCAATGCATTAAGTACGAAGAAGCCCAAAGTTGAGAAATTTTGGTCACTGCCAAAGACAGCCCCATGCTGAGGTATAGGGAAACCGGATCCCATTATAACCTTGTGTAAGCAAAAAGTACATAGCATTTAGGGAATCACGGGTGATAAATGGTCGCCGGGGGGCCTTATCTAAGTAAAGTATATAAAAAACAGCTATAGCTAAGAAAAACAATCAGAGGTGAGTATTAACCCGAATTCCGACAGGTGTTTTCGCAGCTGATATGACTTGGTTGAGACGTACACAGACCCAGTATCAAGATGTCACGTTCATGATGAGGTGCGGATGATTCCCCGGGTCAATTAGCGGCTCAATGCACCACAACACTCACAGAGTTTTCTCTCAAATACAATAACACCGGCAAGTCACACCACATAACATCATCGCCGAGGCGACGATCACACGTTGCGGAGCAGACGATACGCCGCTTGTTGCTGTCTCTCCCTCACTTTTTTTTTTTTTTTTTTTTTTGTTAAGGTGGTTGTAGGGCGAATACGCTGCGACGTACGAAGGAGAGGCACCGGTCAGCCAAACACGGCTGGCCAGCACCTCCCCAACAGTCCCGGGCAGGAATCCGCATCGATACGGCCATCCGAACCGGGTAAACCTTCTCTTCCTTCTCCGTTGACGCCGGCCATTGGACAAGGGAGAGATCCACCAACTTACCAATCCGGCCCCGGCACCGCGTGAGCATTACTTCAGGGCCGGCGGCGTCTCGCGCTCAGGATCGAGCGTCTCTCTTCTCACGACTCGCAGGTGTTGTTTCCCTTCCTTCGATCTTATTCCATCTCTTCATTCTTCATTCTTCTTTCTTCTTCCTTCGATCTTCTCTCTTCTTCCTTCCCTCTTCAGTCAATCATATTCCTCCTGGAACCATTTGAACCTCTTCTGTTTGAATCGACAGGTTTACTGTGATTCACCGGCATGGAGGCGCCTCACCTCCCTCTCTTTCTCCTCCTTACGGGTCATCACCAGCTTGATGTATCCGGTAACTCTATCCCATGTCTCCTGGTTGCGAAGTAAGTACGGGACGAGGTTCTCAGGTGTCAGTTGAGCACCCAGCCATCCATCCAACTCGGCGCGCTCTCTTTGTGTGGCTCTCTCTCTCTCTCTCTCTCTCTCTCTCTCTCTCTCTCTCTCTCGCTCTGTGCGCAAGTGCAATCCAACAGGCGGTGGTAAGTACTCTCAGATTTGAAAGCTCATCACAGCATTTTATAAAAGCAAAGGCGCATTTCCACAACCTCTTGGTGCTCTTATCCTTTTAAGGGTAATTGCAAGAAAATGAGTATGAGGTGTGATGAAAAATCAGGCATTTGATGGAATTTTCTGTCTTTTCTGCTCGCAATTGGTTAGATGGGGGTGAGTACGGTAAGCAGAACGGCCTCGCCTTTCCCTTGAGACAAACCCAAGCCGTGCGGAGCGGCTGTGACGGTAAATCTAAATTCGTCTCTGTGCAACAAGCGGGAGAGGGTTGAAATTCGGCGCCGCGAAAGTTTGCGAGGTCAGAGACGAGCTCTGAAAGCGGCACTTACGTCTCGAAACCCAACCTGGAAACATCTACTCCTGAAGAAGAGCTTCAGGTACTGCGACGCGGGTCAGGTTCTGGCATCGCTGCACACCAATACAATTTGCAACTTCTCCAAGGACATCGTGAGCTATCTACGTCGTTCCGGCACATCATCCCTGGGCATTTTGTAGTACCAACTTGCTGCTATTTCAACGCCTCGGAGGACCCGTCGTCGAACTCGTCAAGGCCGCGCTGATGTATCCGCGCTCACGCAATCCTTGTGCTTGTAAGTCCGCACTATTGTATCAATTTACTCAACTAACATACACCTTTCCTCATCTCTTCTGATTACCGAACCCCTAATCACGCTTGATTAGAGGAGATCGTGACTAGTACATTCTCGTTGATGCTAAGGCTAGACCTGAATTTACTCGGAACACAAAGGTAATTAGACTCAAAATTCCTTTCCTATTCTAACGCTGATATCCCTGATTTTCTGAATCTGAGGAGACCGATTCTCAGCAGAATCTATCGATGCCAAGGGCTGGATAGCAAAGTTTCTTGAGTCAGAGCAACGAGATAAAAATTCTTCACATGCTTTCTCTCTCCTGTGAAAAAAGCTACATCCCTAGTACGCCTAGAAGAGACGGATCCGCCATTTTGAAGCCTTCTGTATTGGAGCTTGCAAAAGGGGATCCAGCTATTTTTCACACTCCATTTCCATGCTTTAACGGCGAAAATATCTCCAAATTTCTCATTTGATAGAGACGCTCGCTCATAGCAAGTGTGCAAATATAAGCTCACAGTGGCGCCGAGCAGAGCTGCCGTAGTACATGGAAATAATTGTGCACTTCCTCGCACGCAGTTTTCAGAAATTAACACAACGCGCTAGTAAACAGTTTACGCAATTTTCTTGCTAGTCCCGTGCATTCTCCCGACCGGGATTTTGCGCTTAACTCGTATATTTCCCAACGTATGGGGAAGCTAGTGGGCCGGTGAGGATAAGTGACGTAATTCGTACTTACCTTTATGTATCTCCCTGATGCAGACGCGTTGCAACCTGAGTCATTAGGTGCATATAAAAGTAGTCCTTTCAGATTGAAAATCAGCAGTGTGGAATTTTCTAGGATCTCTCAGCTCATCTGGCAGAATTATTATTTACTAATTGTGTCAATACTTAATCGATTTGATTTTTCTCTGTTCAATTTAATTTTTTCTGATTGGAATATAGAAATTGTAACTCACTTGTTTTATCACCAAGATACTGGACTTCGTGTAATCATTCATCTCATTTTTTTGAATCTGATATTTAATACCTATCTGAATCTTATTTATCTATTTTTTATTTACAATCTCATTTATTTGATAATAACACCAGCCAATGCAAAGAGCATTTCCCTGGACTCGTCATTTATAGACCCTGATACAACCATAACCCAGTGAGTGGCCCTATCATTTGAAACTTTATTGTTTCCGATTATTGCTTACATTATAAAAGAACGGTGCTCGCGATAAGTTCTTTCATTATTTTCTGTATCAATAGTAAAGCAAGTCGTATTTTCTAATAATTTTATGATAAAGAAATTTGATTATCATTTATATTTAGATATATCAGTAGAGGAACAAGATTCTGATTATTGCTTCATGAATCAATTATTTTGTTGAGTGAACGAAAGCATGCTCTATCATTTCCTCTGAACGAGACGTTTTTGCTAAGCAGAAAGGACGCTGTCTTCTGGTTCGAGCGAAGGTAGGTCTCGTCGCCAAGCAGTTGTGGAATATAAAATCCCACCCATCCTGAATTGAATAAAAACACGACGTTGCAAAATCTGCAGCAATATCAAAATCTTTTCCAGTCGTGAAATTTTGCTGCTCCAGTCTTTGTTTCGTAAGCCTTATCATTTTCCTTCTTATGTCGCTGCTCACCATTTTCTGCTCACGAACCGTGGCAATATCTGAAGGCCAACTTTTTGACAGCCTACTCCTGAAAACGAGAATCACAAAGAATGCATACCTAATGCAAAGCTGACCCGAAATTTTGGTGTTCATCAGGGTTTGACTCGAAACTGATTTTGAATTTCGGTTCATTTCGGATCGGGAGGTCAAACTCCTGTGGTAAATTTGGAACTGATTTCCGTTCATCTTGAATGCACAGCAACAAGATTATCGGTTACATCTCCAAAACTATCACAGAAGCTTGACCCCCCCCCCCCCGAACCGAAATGGTCAGTTTCGTGTCAAACCCTGGTGTGCATATAGCCAAACATAATTCAATTGATGAAATTTTGTATCATTCGAGACTTCTAGAGGCATTCTAAGACTCACTCAAATTTTCATCAATTAGGTCGGATCAAAATGCTAAGCGATGGTGTATAAATTAATGTTGAACGTTGATTACTCGGACTTCTTGGAACGTCTTCGCATCAGAATATGTATAGATCGTTTTCATCATATCTTGTCAGCTTTTAGCTAGCTGTTTTCGCGCAACGCCCTCTCTAGGCCTGCAACCAACCCTCGAAAAACGCTATAGAAATCGAAAAACCGGCAAGATTCAGGTAACCGGTTGGAACCTTTTGCGATCGATTCAATACACCTAGACGGACCTCCAGTAGATTTTGCCAACATTTTGAGCATGCAGAACATATTTATTATTGACAAAAATGCCTTCTCTTCGGTTTCTGAGGAGTTCAAGATTTTCATCTTAAACTTGTTGATTCTCCGCAAGTTTTGCATTTTGAGACTCCAACTTCCGAGGATATCTTCTTTTATGTATTTTGAAGGATATGGCGTTGGTCCGGGGTCACCAAAATTTTTTTCAACAAAATGGCGGCTTTTAACAAATAATCTCTCCCGGAAATGAGACTTTTGTTTCAATTGCAAAAAGTGTGTTACAAATTTTCGAATTTTGTAATCCTCGTGCACAAATATCAAAGAGCACTACCTAAGAAAATTTTTGGTGGAGTTACAGATCTCTAAGTTTAATGGCTGAGCAACGATGGTAATTTGTTTATAAACCGTGGCCACGCGCGAGGCTTGTTGTCGGGACGCTGGCTAGCTCTAAGTAGGTGAGTCGTGTTTGGGAAGGTTTCAAAGTGCGTCTTTATGTATTTTGAGACGCTGGATCGGTTGCACGAAGTTATTTGACCTAAAACGCCAGGATATCATTGTTATTAACAATTTTTAGTACAAAATTATCGATTTTCGCCAAAATCTCAAGAAATATCCATTTTCGTGAGGAAATGCTAGAAATCAAAGTTGTAGAGCATGAAATTCTCTGAAGGAAAAGTATCCATGAATTTTTCGGAAAAATCCAACCTAAGCCGGAAAATTCGTGAAAAGCGTCCCCCGCGGTTGATACGGGCTCCAGGACCGAATGATGCACCGCTGATGAATTCATTTGGAGATTTAAGGCTAGGCGAGCTGGTATATCTTACCTTGAATGGAATTTCCTTCTATATGGGAAAATTTCCAGATCTCTACATTCAATAGCCGAGCGACAATTCCAAATTGCTTTTCGCGGATTATCAGCCACCCCGGTCCGCGCGTAAGCCTCCGTTCATCTCTCTGCGTGGTCTTTGCTCAATCGAGTATATTCGCGAATTGTTATTTGTTGCTTTTAGGTGTGAATGGCCAAATGAACGATTGGTATCCCGAAGAACGGAATGAATTGTCCTTTGATTACCATTCATAGCAGATTTTCGTTCCTTGGCGTGTAGATACAAATCGCCATCACCTCCTTGTTCGGATCTACTACTCAGTGACAAGCCACTGTATTAATTGTTTGAAGCATGGTACCATCAAAAGTTTTGGCTTTTATTCAAGCAAGTTTGTATCTTGTCAAATATCTTTGATGTTTCACGAATCCAATACAGACTCAATTGAGAGAAGCTCACACAGAGAGATGGACCAAGGCTCGTGCGCGGTCCGAGGCCGCTGTAAATCCGCAAAGAGCAATTTGGAATTGTCGCTCGGCTATTGAATGTAGAGATCTAGAAATTTTCCCATATAGAAGGAAATTCCATTCAAAGTAAGATATACCAGCTCGCGTAGCCTTGGATCTCCAAGTGAATTCATCAGCGGTGCATCGGTCGGTCCTGAACCCCGTATCAACCGCGGGGGACGCTTTTCACGAATATTCCAGAAACGATAATTTTGTACTAGAAATTGTTAATAACAATGAAATCCCGTCGTTTCCGGGCGAATGACCTCGTGCAACCAATCCAGCGTCTCAAAATACATAAAGACGCACTTTGAAACCTTCCCAAACACGACTTACCTACTCAGAGCTAGCCAGCGTCCCGACAACAAGCCTCGCGCGTGGCCACGGTTTATAAACGAATTACCATTGTTGCTCAGCTATTAAACTTAGAGATCTGTGACTCCACCACAAACTTTGTTAGGTAGTGCTCTTTGATATCCGTGCACGAGGGTTACAAAATTCAAAAATTTGTAACACACTTTTGCATTTGAAACAAAATTCTCATTTCCGGGAGAGATTATTTGTTAAAAGCCGCCATTTTGGTGAAAAAAGTTTCGGCGACCCCCGATCAACGCCATGTCCTTTAAAATACATGAAAGAAGATACCCTCGGAAGTTGGAGTCTCAAAGTGCAAAACTCGCGGAGAATCGACAAGTTTAAGATGAAAATCTTGAACTCCTCAGAAACCGAAGAAAAGGCATTTTTGTCAATAATAAATATGTTCGGTCAAAATGTTGGCAAAATCCACTGGAGGTTCGCTTAGGTGTATAGAATCGATCGCAAAAGGTTTCATCTGGTTACCTGAATCTTGCCGGTTAGATGCCAAAAATCGGGATAGGTTGCAAGCCTACTCAAAAGGTCACCTGGTAGATCGTTTGTTTTCTGACAGAACACTCGGATTCTGAGAATTATCATCCTGGGAAGCGTCGATTATTCCGGGAGGTTGTTCGTTTCCGGATGACTAGTGAGACATCCTTGAACTATTTTCTTCAGAGATGTTGATCCCGCGCAGAGTTGAGCTGCCCAGATCGTTGGAAGATAAGGGATCGCCAGATTTCGGTGAGGACGATGGAGGTATAACTATAGACAATCGTCTTAAATCTTCCTCAGCAATTGGCTGACCATCTACAACTATATCATCTGGCGAAATTCCCCGGCATTGGCCTGGGTGCTCGAATTGCAAGAGAACACTCTTAGGTGGATTTTTGAATGATTTTTCCGATACCTATTCCGCGGAGTCTATAGGTGTAGGAATTTAGCTTTTGTGTATCCCGGGTGCCCGGCTTTCCCCTCCATCCCGGTTGCCTCCATGAGCGTGGGGCAGGGATATGCCCTGCTAGCGCGTCGGTTTGGAGGACGGCCATGACCGAACCACAAGTAGTTCAGCAATGACTCGATCCTCCCTCCTGACTACCGAATTCCGGTCTCGGCCACCAGCACAAGGCCGATTCCCACCCCTCGGTGGGGGGTTTTGGGGCTCTTTTAGGCTTCCTGAGAGCCCGAAGAGTCCCTCGGAATGATGTATGAGTCTTCCAGGCTCGCATTGTCATCGCCCGAGGGCGATTCCAATGCAAGTCCCTAGACTCACCCACTCCCGTGGTACCGGATGGAGATGTGCGGTCTCCACGTTCCGGTGGGCGCTGACTGGGGCCGGGAGCTCGTCAGATTCCAGGGATGAGACACCAAGGTGCTCCAACTACGGAAGCGCCTACGAGCCACCCCTCCCGCATGCCAGCAGGTGCCCCACTCTCACCCACTCTATATACGCACCGCGTGTCATGTATGTCACGCGACTGACGTACCGCACGTAACGCACATGATGCACCGCGTATCACGCACATACCGCACCGCATATCACGCACATACCGCAACGCATGTCATGCACGTACCGCAACGCATGTCATGCGCGTACTACACCGCATGTCATGCGCGTACCACACAGCATGTCATGCGCGTACCACACCGCATGTCATGCGCGTACTGCACTGCATGTGCTGCATATTGCACGCGGTCGAGTTGCGATGTATGTCATGTATGCCATGTGTGAAATTGTTGCGCTTGCGCCGCGAAATGTTTTTGGTATGTCGGGTATTACTATTACATTCTACGATAAACGGATTTACATCATTCTTGATCTCTGCCATGAGATGATATTGCGTGGAATAACAGGTTTCTACATTTAATATCAGGCCAGGAATCGTAATCGCCCCACCAGGACATAGTCTGTGAATTACGACCTGCGCGTCATTGTTTCCTATTAAAAAAAATTCTCATTAAAATATCCGTGTACCGTTCATCCATTTCGATTCATTAGAATTTATATAATCTCAGCTTCCTACATTCAAATTCTCATCCCCGTGAATGACATTTCCATCCCGGAAGCATATTCCGTTTTTTTTTTTTTTCTTTTATACGTAGGTCCAACACCGAATCTTCTCTACGATATTCAGCCTAAATGATGGATCCAGCGATTCGTTCATTGAATGCAATTATGGAACTCGTAGTCGAAAACACGTCTTTGAGCAGAGTAGGGATCGCGTCTTCACTTTGAGTATCATGAACTAGTGTATCTCGTGCGCAAACCGCTTAGCCAACATGATATCAGTACTTTCGTGAGAGGAGCACACGTCGGGAAAGCGGTGTATTGTGAGGTGTGCTGGAACTCCAGCCTCCAGTGCTATACTTTTCAAACACATCGCACTCCCAACACCGAACAGAAACACGTTGTTCAACACAACAGCCTCCTCTGTGCTCTGATAGTGTATTATAATTAGAGACCGGATTTATATGTTATTGCATATTTTCGTATGTAACTGCATATTTCACGTTATTGCATACTTCATGTTATTGTACATTTTTTCCTTAACCTTTCTGCTATTTATTTACATTTAGTCTCCCTCGAAACTCCAAAATCCAAGTATGTACATTCTAAACCGTTGATTCTGTTTTCAAAATTTGAGTTGATTGAACTAACAAGATGCCGAAAGTGGCTCAAACACTAGGAGCTAAGATTCGCATGTGGATCGCGCCTTACAACAAAGAATTCAGAGTATTCAGTACAGATGGAGAGGTTGTCTATTGTAACCTTTGTTCAAAACAAATTGGATCAGAAAGAAAATCGCAGATTGATCTTCATACTGAAGCAGGTTCGTTGCGTTTTTAAGGAGTTATCTAAGATAGTTTTGGTGGAAAAATTAAAAGGGAACTCCTTTTTCTCAGGCATACATCTCAAAGCGTTAGCTCTGAAAAAGAAGCAAAAAAAGGACCAACAGACGTTCCTTGCAACAGATTCAAAGAACCCGTTCCACATGGATCTTTGCTATGCACTGGTGGCTTCAAACATCCCATTGAACAAATTGAGCTGTGATCCGTTAATACAGTTTTTACAGAAGTATACACAAAAACAAGTACCTTCGGAAAGTTCGTTGCGAAAAAACTATCTCCCTATTATTTACGAACGATCCATCGAAAAGATCCGAAGTATTGTTGGTGAAAATTTTGTGTATATATGTGTTGACGAGACCACAGATGCTAGAGGGTGGAGTATTGCTAATTTATTGATTGGTACGCTGGATTCTGAATCACCTTCGAGGACGTTTTTGATCGCATGCCGAAAATTGGAAAGCACCAACCACGAAACATTGAGCCGTTTTATAAATCAAAATTTGCGAAAGTTTTACGGAAATCTGTCCTTTGAAGATAAAATTTTACTTTTTATCTCAGATGCTGCGTCTTACATGATTAAGGCTGCCAAAGGTTTGACACTTTTTTATAGAAATTTACGTCACATTACGTGTGTGGTCCATGGTTTGAATAGATTAGCTGAAAAAATCCGAGAATTATGTCCCGAAGTTAATCA
The DNA here is from genome assembly GCA_029851415.1 of Eretmocerus hayati. Lineage (NCBI taxonomy): Eukaryota > Metazoa > Arthropoda > Insecta > Hymenoptera > Aphelinidae > Eretmocerus > Eretmocerus hayati. The sequence continues at coordinate 157,549,173 of CM056741.1, forward strand.
GCTGATCAGTTGCGGCAAGAAGATTTTCTTGAAAGCGCCATCTCGAATCGAAGTATACAGACAAAAGATGCCAGAGAAACCATTACCCCCACAACCAGTAATTACAAGATGGGGCACTTGGTTATCCGCTGCTTTATTTTATGCTGAAAATTTTCAAGATTTTAAGAACGTCATGATTGATCTGAAAGAAGATGCAGAATCAGTTCGACTAGCTAAACTCCTCGTACAAAACCAGACTGTCCAAAGCCAACTGACATTTTTACTCTCACATCTGTCGTTTTTACCTAAAAGTATGGATGATTTGATTGAGACGAAACAAACGCTGCATAATCAACTCGCAATCCTGAACTCGGTTGTAGAAAGAATCAATAGAATTCCCCAAGAGAAAGGCGATGAATTGCGCAAAAAAATTGCAGATTTAATGAAGAAAAATAAAGAGCTGGAATTTCTCAAGAAAATTGATAAGATGCAGAGTGGAGAGAGAGTTGAGGATGAGGAGATCAATGCCATGGAACCTGCTATGATACAAAATTATAAATACGCCCCACTAACATCAGTCGAAGTTGAAAGATCATTTTCTCTGTACAAACATATACTAAGTGATAGGAGACATAACTTACTCGAAGAAAACATGGAAATGTACATGATAACAAGTTTCAACGAAATAAATTAGTGTATTACGGCCCTTTCGGATGTATTTGTGAAAAATCCATAGTTGCATATTTTCATCATTTAGACTGCATATTTGGGGAATTTTGGCTGCATATTACATGGCATATTTCCGACTTTTTACTGCATAAAAATCCGGTCTTTAATTATAATACAAGGGCGCAAACGATGGTTTTCGCACTTTGAATGACCTTTTTAGACCCGAGCCTAAGAAAGTTCCGCCCTTTTTTCAAGGGCGGAAAAAGATTATACAAAAACAAGTTCGATTCCCCCAGTACAAGCGACCCAAGCTTTGCACAGAGTCTCAATTGAACATCTTTTAGAAGTCATCACATCGATTCCTCTTCAACTTTTCAAACACCAAGAGAGGATATTCCTTTGTTTGAAAAATTGAATATTAAGAGATCCAAAGCGAGCAGCCAAACGCAAGTTTTGCTCATAGATTTTCGAGATTCTGGAGCCTTGCACAACTTGCGGATCACACAATTGCCAGAGAATCACGCCAGGATATGGACCACTCGTGTTTCAGCATACTAATGCTCTGTTCCGAGAATCAGAATAATTTTTCAAGTCGTTTCAAATTATATATACCCAGGATAAGTACCAAATTGCTAGTTCCTCCATCAGGTTTTTCACCGTCTGAAGCCTTACCAAGCTTACCGATTGAATAATCCTTGGAGAATAATACCAGTAATTGCTCCACTCGTTTCTGAGTCTTACAGTGGAGTATTCCAGACATCAGGATTGTTTTAAGAGTCATTCAGAATTTTATCAATTCAACCTTAATCTCCTTTACCTTAACCTCAAACCTCCAACTTCCCAGCCTTTTGAGAACCACCGTGGCATAAGACAAATTATGTGAGAGAAGTCTTGGCAGAAAACGTGTCCTCCTCTCACGAAAGTACTGATATCATGTTGGCTAAGCGGTTTGCGCACGAGATACACTAGTTGATACTCAAAGTGAAGACACGATTCCTGCTCTGCTCAAAGACGTGTTTTCGACTACGAGTTCCATAATTGCATTCAATGAACGAATCGCTGGATCCATCATTTGGGCTGAATATCGTAGAGAAGATTCGGTGTTGGACCTACGTATAAAAAAAAAAAAAAAACGGAATCTGCTTCCGGGATGGAAATGTCATTCACGGGGATGAGAATTTGAATGTAGGAAGCTGAGATTATATAAATTCTAATGAATCGAAATGGATGAACGGTACACGGATATTTTAATGAGAATTTTTTTTAATAGGAAACAATGACGCGCAGGTCGTAATTCACAGACTATGTCCTGGTGGGGCGATTACGATTCCTGGCCTGATATTAAATGTAGAAACCTGTTATTCCACGCAATATCATCTCATGGCAGAGATCAAGAATGATGTAAATCCGTTTATCGTAGAATGTAATAGTAATACCCGACATACCAAAAACATTTCGCGGCGCAAGCGCAACAATTTCACACATGGCATGCATGACATACATCGCAACTCGACCGCGTGCAATATGCAGCACATGCAGTGCAGTACGCGCATGACATGCGGTGTGGTACGCGCATGACATGCTGTGTGGTACGCGCATGACATGCGGTGTGATACGCGCATGACATGCGTTGCAGTATGTGCGTGATATGCGGTGCGGTATGTGCGTGATATGCGATGCGGTATGTGCGTGATATGCGGTGCATCATGTGCGTTACGTGCGGTACGTCAGTCGCGTGACATATATGACACGCGGTGCGTGTATAGAGTAGGTGAGAGTGGGGCACCTGCTGGCATGCGGGAGGGGTGGCTCGTAGGCGCTTCCGTATCCAACCCCCCTTGCGGGTTTTCGGGAGGGGCCAAAGCACGCCGAGCACCAGTTTTGGGTCCATCAGGTTCCTCCCTACCAGCTTCGGGCCGAAGCCCAGGTACGGTGTCCTTGTAACTGGGGCCGGAGGGTCGTCACATCCCGGGATTTGGAGTCCCCCTTGCGGTTTGTCTATAGGTGTAGAGTGCAAGCGGCGAGAGCGCGCGCGTCCAGGGTGATCGCGTCTATGTAGTGTCAGCCAATGAGAATCGGTGATATCCCAAATCTGCTGAGGTTATACGAGGCTTCATTTCAAAAATAACTTGATGCAAAACTTATAAACGTATATTGTCGACTTTTGAATTATAATTTGAGAGTGATTGTGAGATTTTTCCAAATAACTTGCTGATGCCGCTCTGAGAAAGCATTTTGCTCATTTCTTTTAGCAGCGGATTCCAAAAAAAAAGAAAAAAACTCCCTCGAATTATCCATCATGGACTATCACAATACTAAAATATATATAATTGTCATACCCTCGTTTCTACCTGTGCTCGCAGACAATCTGGTTCCAATGTCATATCATAAGATTGTATTTTTAAGTGTATACAAGAGAATTATGTGACCATGTTTTAAATATCGCTTTTTCTCTATCGATGTAAATTTACATTTTTGTGATCTAACTGACTAACAATTCGGAGAGTTTTCGTTATAGAAGTATATCCTGAACAATTCGCAACTATCTTCCGTCGACAATGTAATATGGTATCTATAAATCTCTGTTGACAGCTTCTTCGATTTAGCCCCATCACTTCATTTTAGAATTGAGAAAAAAGTTGCATCTTCTTAACCCTTGCAATGATCCAAGATTATCATATTCGATGAACTAAGAATGAAGTGCCGAGCGATAATTATTAACTCGAGTCTTTCGTACGCAAAGAACCTATTTGATATCAATAATAAGTATTATCCAGTTGAGCAATTATCTGTAAGCATTTTTATACGTTCCCATTTTATAATTTGATCAGGGACTGTACAACCAATGGACATGGATATGTTTTGATTCTGTTCGTCTCCACTCGATAGTCAACCATTTGCGGGAAATCGATTCCTAGATCATTCCTTTATCTCATTAGATAATGATTGACCTGGAGTGGGACACAGTCAGATGCCCGAAACCCGTCGTTTCTGTTTACAAATTGAATGAAATATATAGTCCATAAATAGTATTAGATTCAAACAGAATACTAAATGAGAGAGTTGAATGATCCAAACTTCATCACTTCCTCAATCATTACGAATTATGTATGGTTCAAATACCCTGTGACCTTCAAAATCTTAAAAATTCATTGATATCATTCAGGTCACAAGAGAAGAATTATAATCTGCCATTAAAGCCAACTAATACTCACGAATTTGTAACCTCATGACGCAACTTTCAGTGAATTTTATCGTGCAGCGTGTATTTACGTCGAACTTTAATTTTACTCTCTTCTGGTACACTTATTGACAGAAAATAAATCAAGATGGATCCGTGAGTCGTCATGACAAATGAAGCATGATGTTTTGATTGTTAGTAATCTTCAGTATAAAAGAAGCTGGTACCATTCAATCTACCTACTTGAGCTGTGAAAGAAAATCATCAACATGCTCAGCAAACTGCTGATCCTTGCCCTTGTGGCTACGACCCTTTCTTTTGTGAGTACTGTTCACAATCATATGTATATGATAAGGGTGCTCTAAATTTTCTAAATTCTATGTGAAACTGACCAGCACAATGCTTCGACTTTATTTGTCCAGTCACGACGGTCATTCATAGTTAATAACATGTGTAAGATTATTATCACAAGAAATGGGATGATGATTCGGTATGTATTGAGTCTTTCATTAGTGCGATATGGCTCAACTAGCGAGTAATGATGCCGTGGAAATGTGAAATATGGAGTTAGATTTCCTTCTCATGATCTCATTACATAACACCACAATCTGAAAATTTCCATTTTTTTCAACAGGCGTACCGCATCGAAGATCCTCAGCACAAGGTAAGCTCCATTTTCATAGAAGTTCTTGTATGAGGAGTTTTATATCTTTATGGGTTTCGGTACTGATCTTTTTTATTCAAGAACAACGTGACCTAGATTGGCTATTTTCTACCCACTCATAACATTAAGGAAAATTCCTTTTACTGGAGATTAAATTGAGTGAAGATTCATTGTGGGCTCGTTGTGTTTTTGACTAATGAAAACTGAAACTCATTGATCCGCTCGTGAGATCTTGAATGAATCATTCAATAATGTGCCAGTCAAAAGATATTTCCTAATGAACAAGAAAAAAATAGCTATTTGATTGTCTGAAGCGGGTCGGATGAAAATTTTTTGACCGAACGGTACCGGAAGATTGTAAACATTGGTAAAAACCATGAAAAAAAGTTTCAAAATATCGTCCTATGAAAACTGTAGACACTCCCATAAATCGATTTTCCTTGTAATATGAATCATTTTCCTATGTTTCTCAGGATGAGACAGATTTAGGAAAAGTCAAAGAAAATTACAACAAAGTTTTGGAAGAACTGAAAAGCATAATCAACAAATCTGGATCTGAGGAATCCGAGCACAACCCTGCTGAAATTCCGAAATTGCTCAAAGAAAAGAGAATTGCAGAGAGGAAACTTCGAGTGAATATTCGAAAAGCTAATACGAAAAATAACTACGACGATGTTCTGCAAGAACTCGAGCGTTACATCAAAATACACGGAGAAGAGGTATTCATAAACAATCCCGGAAAAGTCTTGAAACACATCAAAGAAGTGAACCACCAGAATAAACAGTCGGACGTTAGTGGTAATGCAATCTGAGAAAAATGTACGAAACTCTTGTATCCTTCCAATATTCATCACATATGTTGCGATGAATGACATGTCGAATAAAGACTCATGATTCAACTTGATATTCGGTTTTCTTCGTCAGTATTCTAAGATGTCTCAAAAAGCTGATTGATTGCAAAATTTTTGGCACTAGTCACTTTCATGGAAATCGAATCCACTGAATTGATCTGTACCAGAAAATATCTGTACATATTAGACACTGTCACTAAGAGCAATTGGTTCTCTGAAAATTTAATCGGTACATACTTTTTTGCTTTTTTGCACCTCCAATATGGGATCTCCGTGTACTGAAGATCCCTTTTTGCATGTACCGATTTGCTTCTTGGATATTGAACTCGCCCTACCTCACAAACTGACACAATTGCTCACCGACATGATCCTACATGAACTTCTGATTGAATTCCTTGAGCGCCTATCAAGATATTATTATGACTATAAAATATGAGAAATGATGGTGCTATCCCCTAAGAGGTATCAATTAAAGTAATAATCGAACGCAGTATTTAGGATGATCAAAGATTAATCGAACTTTTATTATGCATATTATAAACAGATGGTACAAAATTTAATATATCTCTTGCTACCCGTGAAGCTGTCGTGTCTTCTTCGAAATAAAAAGTATCCTCAACATGGGCATAGTTCTAGATGATGATAGTATTCTTACGATATTTGGCTCGATAACTTACAATGAATTTCTTGGTAACTTAAAACTAGATATTGTCGGGTCTCGGTATTTACAAATCTTCAAACATCCTCATCTTTGGCAGTGTTGATCAAAAACAAAGTTCTCTTTATGTTGAAGAGAAGTAATTTGTAGTCACACACTTCAGATATGTCACGATAGGCACTAGGAAAATCACAGACTCTAAGTATAAACACTCCCTCAAAAATATTTTACAAACTAAGGTACGCTAATCATAAAAACCTAAGCCTATTCTTATAACATATAAACTCTTTGTTTCGATTATAAAAAATGTGACAGTAAAGTCTATTTGGCATCGAAACGATAGTTGGCGCTGATATATTCAAAAGCCACCATCTGCAGATTGCATTCATGACCAATGCACAGTGAATTTTTACAATGCTGCAATATACTTCATTTTTCGGTAAGTATTTTTTGACAGAAAAATTATTTTGATCTCCTGCAGTCTTCCGAGGTATTTTCATTGATTGAGCTTATTTCAGTATCACAAACTGATAGCTCTTTTTGTTTTGCTAGTTTAAATATCGAACTTCTACTCCATAGATATGATACCTCAACTTGCATTTGAGTAATGTCAACCGTTGAGTCGGTCAAAAAATTCCAGCCAATCAAGGAAAATTTGATACTAGATGATGAACTATTTGCAAAAACGGTACATACATAATTTTTCCTCCGATTGAGCTTATAAAATTGGTTCGGATCTGTTAAATTCCATTGATCGATCATAACACATACATTCGTTCGTTGACTCTAAGAGTAGCAAAATCTACTGATAACGATGATCTATAGAAAGATGTCCAATGAAAAATTTCATTCTGACAAATCATCTAGAATGGCTTGCAAGGCAAGATTGAGAGTTCATAGAGAATATTCCTCAGGATTGGTCAAAATTGTGTGATATCCAAACAATTTACGAGGTCTCATTGTACATTTGAAGGACATATATTTTTCTCGTGAATCTCTTCACACCACTGACTGCCCGAAGATTTTGATTCGTCAGTACAAACAATAATCTGAAATTGACTCATCCGAAGAATCGATTATTTTATAGTGGACTGAAAAAAAGGTTCCAGTCGAGAGTACGAGATTTTATCTTTTGTAAAAGTTAGACTGACTCAAGTATATCAAAATGCCTGCATGGCCCGTTGTTGTATTTTATCTACTATGCACATGGTATTGACATGGTATTCTTCCATCGTGCCTAAATGTCGATCTCTCTTTTCTATATGCTTTTCAGCGGCCACTCTATAAAATGCTCTAATAAAAATAAAAGCACAAAGATAGAACTATTGTGCTATTATTACTCAACTCAATCACTCTCAGCCTCTATAAGCAATTACTTCACAACTTCACTCTCATGATCTCAAATCATCTTTGCCCACTACCAAATTTCAACAGCACCAACAGTGCGCACATCGGCAGCAGAAAAACAGTACCGGAAGTCGTCAGAGAAGCAGAAGATGAGGCGACCCTTGAATGAGCTATTTCGGCACGTGTAAGAGATCCAAGTGGCACCTCGGTTACTAATGCGGGACTACGTTCAGCTATTCGAGCTACGAGTTTCTCCATCTCGGCTACGCAGGCTGCGAGTTGGAGATCAGAGGGTCGCCTCGATATGGGCTGATTCAATACAAAGAGATCACCCTCAGGGCTTAGCAAGCCTCGTAGAGCGCACTCGACCACCTGAAGTTGACGAGCTAAGGCTTCCAACATGCCTTCTAGGGTCACCACGCGCTTATCTGTTTCGTCCTGTAGGCCGTAGTAAATCCTGTCCAGCTGTGGAGAAAGTCATCGAAAATTAGATCATTTCCTTCCATCTTCAATCAGTAAACTTGATGATTTTTGTTCAGATTTTAGGTGAATGAAGCATCTCCTGTGAGTTACACGAGAGACAAATCAACTTTAATATGATTAGCAATTAACAGAACTGATGCTATTTTAGAGGATGAAGTAATATTGAACAGAGCAAATTCATATTTTGGAACCTCATTTTTCAGAGAAATGTCTCGATTTTTAAACGGTTCTTCTCGAAGTCTGAATTTTTATCGACACACATTCCCACGAAGTCATGGAGATTTTTTGAATAAATGGTTATTTGAAAGTATGAAAACTTATCCATTCCATGAAAATAGAGAACTGACATGACTACAAAAATTATTCGAAGATGCTCATATTATGGAAGTTCACGTTGAAATAGACACGATATATGCAGAATTCGGGAATTTTCTGTTGTCAAAGTGACATGAATTTGAGTCTGAAGTTTTTCAGGTTTTGAATTGGCGCCATTCAATATGGCGGCGACTGCACATGAGTCACGTTACTTCAGCGTATTTTCCACGATATTTCTGGGGCAAACCTGCATTTCTTCACTGCGAACTTATATTATTTGAGTAAAATAAGCTCTCGATTGGTATTCAGATAGGAATTTTCGATGAAAAATGACATCACAACAGTTGGGAAATTTAGCGGCACATGTGCAGCTGCCGCCATATTGGATGGCGCCAATTCAAATTGTTAAAACTTCAATGATGATTTGAAAACCATAGAGGCGTCGTAGGAATTTCCAACTTTTTTCCTATATCTATTTTGCCGCGAACTATCAACATACAACATTTCCCGGAATTATGTCAGTTCCCTATTAGTTTTCGAATCAGTTAAATCCTCGATGAATAAATATATTTATTCAATTTCAATAATTTTTTTCTCGGTGTAGTTCTATTTAATTATTTGTTAGAAAGGAATGATGACCTATCGAGCGGAGCAAATGTGTCTCCAATTATAACCAACCTGCTTCTTTGAGAAAAATATGCGAGCCGCTCCAGCGCAGACTGGACAACAAGCTCCGGGTGGAGTAGCTCCAAGACATCCAGGCCGAGCGAGCGGTGGGCACGATACAGCCGGTCCGCAACGGGCTTTCGGATGAAGATCGGTTACGAGGCCAACTGCGACACACGGACCCGAATAATCAACGAGACTACGCTCCGACCAAGCTGCGCACTCATTTGGATACGTCTCGCCGTTGATGCCACATACGGGACCCCGTAAACTGCAACCACGGAGACAGGGGCCTCTATAGGCCAATGCTGATCCGGAGCGCACCAGGGAGCACAGCGATGGATGCTGTCGGTTGTCTGTGTCGCACATAGTACCACCTGAAACAGTTAATGGTGTTTTGAGATGTTAAATGTTTATAACTTCTTCAGGGTCTGATCATGTATGGGACGTGACATCATGGGAAAAGGGCAAATGTTTATTGAGAGAAAAAATGGTTTCGAAGTATAATAAGGTAGACCAGACAAATCACGTTTCTTACGAATTGCAAAAAAAAATCTACAATATATGAAGAACTAATTTACAGAAATGATTGCATGGATAAGGGTACCGTTGAAATGTAGGAAAACTGAAGAAACAAGGGACGGTAGAGTGAAAAAAGGCCGTATGGGTACACTGGGCAGGAAGGTAAACTACAGTAGATCTCGATGCACTGCAGTTCACCTTCCTGCCCAGTGTACAAATTTAGCATGCATCGATTTCAACTAGGAATGATTAAAAGACAACAAAGTTGGGTGGTGTTGTGACAAAAATATTTTGCTCGAAATCTCGAAAAGAAAGAGAACGTACTTTTCCCCATTTCGAGAAAATAAACTCAAAAAATTAATCAGAGACTAGAAACGATTTTTCGCTATCATCATTATACGAGGTGCTACCAGCCGCATCACCACCAGGTGGCGACACTAGCGATTGCAAGGGTGGCTTATGCTATTGTAATGGTCCAACCTTGCGATCAACAGTGCTGCTATCTGGTGGGTAGCACCTCTCATTGGCGACTCTCGTGCTTTAGAAAATTTTCCAAATAACTCATAACTTAAAGAAGATCAGACCAGCCTTTTACCCTTCAACCAGACATGATCCATCTAAAATGATATTTCAGAGTTGATATCCTCACCTCTAGGTTCATCACGATGATCACACTTCAGTGGCACGCACTCAAACTGATCGCAAGGTTTGTGCATAGGCGACAAACATATTCTAGGCCTCTTCACGCATCTTTCGTGACTAGAACAAGGTCTAGAAGCACACGGATCTCTCGATGAACAACTATTGTATTCTACTTCACCAGGTAAGAGTCCAGCACACTTTGCAAGGCAGGCTGACGCATAGGTTACTCCTTGTCGTGCGCAAACTGGAACGTAATGATCTGGGCAGTCACATGGAAGTGAAGGCAGTCTTGGCTCAGAGCAACTTTTTCTCGAACACGTTATTTCACCCTCAAAACATCGGCATTGATTACACTCGAGATAAAAGCTTGACCTGTGAGCAACGAAACTGCTATGTACCATGCAGGTACTGTGAGGTGGACAACTAAGTTCACGACAACGTTCAAGCTTGCCGTTAGTGCTACATTGACACATTCGGTAGCAACCGTGGTGATCGTGATGGGCTATCTGAGCCCAGGATCCAACCGGAATGAGTTGTTTGGACATGTCGCCTAGAGGACAACCTGTAAGAGATTTGGATGGTTGCAGGACGCTGTTTGATTTTCCAATCAAAATTATGGTGAGATTGATTTTTCTACACAAATGCTACGGTGTCAGATCTATTAGATCTGATACTGATTTACTTTCAATTCCCTAAGGGATGGATTTCAATTCTCAGTACATGAAAATCATTCCGTCGAATTAAGAGTCTCAACTTCACCACAAAATAAACGCCATTTGATAGTATGTCTACTCTACAAAATTGAGTGAAACTTCTTGAACTCTTTGTCAGCATGACAGTTCATGAGTGACCTTGAATTTTTGATAACCTTTCAACTCAAGCACGAGAAACAGTGACTGGTATTTTCTGGATAGTCTCGAGTTGGATGGGTTTCCAAAATACTCTAATCCATAAGATCATTATTTGAAGCTACGTTCAAGTACAAATCAGATTTCTTCAGGTTTCAAATAAGGTCGAAATATTTGATCCACGAATCAACTGAACACGCTGTGTTTCTGTTTGGAGATACTTCAAAGACTTACCAGGAATGCACTTGTAGCGCCTCCGCTCTTCAGGCTGAACGGCGCAAATGTGATTAGGCGGGCAAGGGTTATTGCGACATGGCATATTGATATCTTCCTCAATGCCAAGGGGCAATTCATTTTGTTCACGTGGGTCCTCGAGGTACGGCCTAAGTGAGACACAGGGTGCATCTGGCTTTAATGGAGATAATTTGGCACAAAGAGTAGCCGCATTGTGACCCTTGACTGCTGGCCAATCGACACAACTAGTAAGCAGTTCAAGGCAATCTTCACGGCATAAACGGGTTTCGTGAACCCTGGCTTCGCAAGGTCGTAACTGCAGCAGGCATGCGGCCGCGTGAAGTGTCTCCACTGGACAGTTCGGAGCCGCACGTACAGGTACGTCTAGACCACGAATAATGCCACCACGAGCCCAGTGATCGGCTTCCCACTTGGCTGATTCATCTGCTGTAGCGCTGCACGACCTGCAAGTCAAAATGTTAACAAATTTGAGGGGAATTTTATTTGATCTGGAGTTTTTCTGAAATCAAAGATTTCCATTCAAGAATTTTCGGAATTTCAACAGATATAATAATACGATCAGAGGCAAAATTATCAATCTCACAGAAACTTTTCCATTTATTCCAGTTAGAGTAGTTGCCGATTAATGTGTTCCGAGAGTTTCCGGTATAATTCCATTATAATATTACATTCAAGATGACTCTATTCGTAACCCTACTGCGTTAGTGCAACATGAAAGGGAAACATGATGAAGATGAAGCAGGGATGGAATATCATTTTCGATCTGTGAGGGTTCTGAATCCTTGCCATTCTTGAGTGATAATTCATTTTAGACAAAATCTTGGCACCAGAATGGTAAAAGAAAAGCTTATCTAGAGCACGCTATAATTTAACTTTCAGCACTCACCTAAACAAGGTAGTCGGCCTATCGTTGAACTTGGAACAAAATGAGAGTCCAGAGCAGCCCATTTCACAAGCATCATCGGCATCTTCGATGCATCGTCTGAGTTCGTTCTCCAGACCCGATGCTAGACAGTTTGACTCAAGTAGCTGCCATGCAGACCAATCACTGTGGAAAGCCCTTGTACACAGGTTTAGACAACTACGTCTCTGTGCTCTCGAACAGCAAGCAAGTTTAGCAGCGTTTAGAGGTAGACGATGCTGTTGAGTTTTGGAAGCTGGTGAGGTCTTCATGAAGCAGCTCCAAAAACTTGAGTGAGCTACAACTGGACCACAGGACTCCTCTAAAGAGTCCAAAATATCGTGAATTGAGGAGACTGTGTGCAAAGCTCGGCGACACGTTTCCATACAGCTTGGGCTAGGTGCCTGCTCGCAGCAGTGTGTGTCTACTTGGTCCAAAAGAGACAAAAGTAATCGTCAATCGATTTTGCGTAGTTTGAATCAGATGTTGACTTCTTGGTGATACTATATGATCCAAAATATGCAGTCTCAATGCATGTATGCATCTTAAAAATAGACTTATTGGGTTGTTTCAAAGAAAATATGTAAAAACTCTTCGGATTTAATTTGCTATATGGAATAGGAAATATTTGCGCAATTGCGCTACAAGATACGCCAGTTCAAAATCTGTCTGTCTGGATCCAGCATATTCGGTTGTTCATGTGAAAGGGGTGAAGTATAATAGGTGACCATATGAGTCATGGATCGGTGGGTAGGTAGATGGATGGTCTGGAACGATTTGGTACAGTCTGATTCTTCAGTAGAATATGTATGATGTCATTCTTTCACGCGATGATACAATTCTGTTTCAACATGATGACTTAGCAACCACACACGACACAGATGAGTCATCCAAATTTTGGAACAGAAAATATTAGGTGACATACAACCGTCATGTTACGACAAATGAAGTAAATCAATACTCACATAGCTTAGGATCCTCCCCGGGACGATTCTCAGCAGTATTTTTGAGACACCTTGGTACCTGGTGAAAGCAACCCTTGCTACCGTAAGCCTTTAGGGCAGACTGTCTCGCGGGTTTGCGAAGGAATAACTCGGCGCACATGGACCGACACGTGGAATTGGCTACACTGGAGCAGCACTCATCGGCTCGTTCACGACGCTCCAGGCACTCGTCAAATTCGGGCTCATCGCTCCAACGGCACCAACGTTTCAGCTCGAGTCGCGACGCTGACGTTGCGCATCCGGAACGGCATCCTGGACTCCGAGCTGAACTGCAGCAGCCTCGACCTGACCAGTTTTCGTTCCGCTCCACCGCTGCAATTGTCGGGAATTGAATTAGAGAATTACTACTGATCTCCATTTGACGGTTTTCGTTTCATTTTTCCTCGATCGTTACTCATTTCTAAGTTCTTGAGACTAAGATCCAGGGTTTTTGTTGTGTGCTGTTGTTCGCGATGGTATTATTTCAGTGCTTGTGTATCATTTCTTATGTTCCATTTCATTTCTAATACATCATAGCCTCTATGAAACTTTACTAGTTTCGCCCTAGTCTGGTTTCTTCAGGATTTGATTCCCATCTTATATCATCAAAGTCACCGGCCTACAATACTTGTGAACACGTCAGTTGACTAAACTATGTATGTATAGAGGTTTGTTCATCAACTGCTGGATCCGTGTCAAATGCGAAATTTTGTTCCGTGAAAATCTTCCGCAGTTGTAAGAGTGTATCATTGGTAGTTCAAATGATCTCAGCGAGGACTTGAGAGATAAATTTGAGTTTCAGATAACTTTCAGCAAAATCTAGAGGTTCCAGAGTAAGTGATTGGTATAAAACGATCATTTTGACATTGAATTCGAACATTTTATCTTCAAATATCCACCCCAGTCGAAAAAAATGTTCCAATTTCCCTTTTGTCATTTGTCATTGTCTTTCCTGAATTCATATTCAAATGGATAAGGGAACTACCCAATTTTTCCATTCCGCTGATCTCATCATTAACATCCCATTTTCAAATCCCATCCTGATTTTCAATGTTTTCTGACTATTCCTGATGTTTTTCGAATCAATTCTTGCACCTCTTGTTTTATCTTCTTCTCATATTAGTCTCAAAATGGGCCTTTGTTTGGTCACGTTCTTCAATGGTCTCACTTTTTCATACTTTGCTCAGCTTATTTGAATTACTTATCCGATATCTCTCACACGTATGTCTGGTTCTATGAGGCTCCAACGATTCCTTTAATCAACCAAAGAATCAGTCAGATCGATTTAACGCAGCTTCGAACTATCAGTGAATTTCAAATGCGTAGGTAACTGTTACAGGAAGATTTCATATCATGAATTTACGAGGGAATTGAAATCTCATGCTCAGCCCTCAAACCCGGAGTTTGGTCAACTGTTGACCCATAAGAGAAAGAGTGAAATATGAGCAATTACTTTAACATACGCGCGTGAACCTAAGAAATACATAACACTCAAAGATGTTTAAATAAATCGCAGAAAACGAGCCCAAACGCATCTCACCGTGGACATTCTCCATATCTCGCGATCTTGTGGCTGGATTCTGGTTTCCTTCGCACCAGTGTAAATAACGCCGGTAATAATTTCGAAAATCACATAATCCTTGCCATGCATATAGTCTCGATATCCTGCAACTCTTTCTTACATCCTTGTCCAAAGACCTATATAGTGTGTGTATTCTATGTGTATGTTATATCTGTATATATAGTTGCAACAGGAAAGAAACACGAGACGATTTTGGCGCCTGTATTTCACCTCTTTGCCTCCCGTTCGACACGCATATATCAGAACCCCCCAGGGAATCTGGATGTTTGCTTCGGGCTGAGTCTGCTGATGCTGCATCAGTTTAAAAGTTGTATCATGCAATGCGGGCTTTTAGATAGCTCAGCGTGATGTCCTCTCACCTCTATCAAGATACTTATATTGAATTTGTATATGCTTGCAGTCTGATTCCCGCACTTCTGCTGCTCTTTTGCGATAAGCAAAAAGTATACAGGGTGCAAGAATTGGCCATGCGAAAAGATTAATGAGACAAGAGGTTTGATTTTTTTGAAGTGTGAGTGTCTATTGTTTGGATTGAATTGGAATTGTGTTTGAAATTTGACTAAGCTGACGCTGAGCTGTTTTATCTATCTGTTCGGATTAACTCTTTTTTAGAGGGTTAAATTGTATAGTAGGAAGTTATTGACCTTGTGCACTGGATGGAAACTGTTCGAACTTATGGGGTCCTACGAGATGTTTTACGAACATGTCATTAACAGCGAATTGGTGAAGTGGTGTGGTCCCAGTTATTTTCACAATGAGCGGCGCAGGTGTTTATACGAGAGTAAATATTTCCTTATCGCGTATAGAGTAGACGTAGAAAACCCAATGTGGATATTTACCTTCCAGTGTCGAGTTGACGCAGCTCCAAAAATCCACCTGTAAGATGAAAGTATGTACGTTAGAATGAATTTCAATGAACATCATGATAATGGAATTTTATTCACTTCTGTTACACTTGAGAATGAATGGACGAAAAGTAGTAGAATGAGGCTTTATTGAGTGGTCGACCTCCACCTCTGTTGGGTGGTTCATGGCTCTACAAGTTTTCTAATCTTCATTCATGGATTCGATATTGATACAGATCATGTGAAATGATGCCTTACCGAGTCGGGCGTGCAGAATTTTGAAAAAATCCTGGTCGCATTTTCTCTTGCCTCTGGATTTGCTGCGAGGGAGACCAATGAAACCTGCAATAAAAATTGAAAATTTTAAACCGAGCACAGGACAGGAGCGTATGGCGTGATTGCTGTCAAGCAGTCAGAGACTACGGCCTTTCCAACCCAGATATCGCCCGAGCCTAGTGTGAACAACGTGTGGTGAACGTATCTCTGTAACGCTGGCTGCTCAGTACGGGCGCCTCCACCCCGTAAAGCGCGTATCGTCGCAATACGGAAAAGGACAACTATCGTCCTAGTCGAAAGCAAGGCCGGGCCTAGCACGAGCGTACGTGTGGTGAACGAACCTCAACAGTGCAAGCGCCCAAAACAGACCAATACACCTAGAAACGGCCCACCCTCTATCACAAGCTGAGCAGCGGAAATACATCCCAGCATGGAAGAATGCTGGATTGGTTTCAGCTGAGAGGCATGCCAGCGGGAGTGTGGATTACCGAGGCAATAGACCTCGTGGTCTGAAGGTCTAAACGCGTAGACCCGAGAAGGCCAACTGATGATGATCTCAACCAGGGATAATTTGGTTGACCACTCAACTCGAGCATATGTATGGGCACTTAAAAAAACCAATTTTGTTGATGGTTGCGCATCGAAAAAAGACTTTTCAAACATTTTTTTCAATAAGTGTTTCTATTAGTTGTATTTTATGATTTTCTCTAATTACAATTTTCTATGAATCTTCTTCTGAAAATAAGAAAAATATCCATGTTAACACCCTTCAAATATTTTCACAAGGCCGCGTAGACGGCCCGCAATGTGCTAGATTGTGGCCCGGCGACCATAAAAAATCACATGCACCTCGTGTCGCAACCGCGGCTTTCCATGACGAGTGCTGCAAACGAAGTTTGTAGTACTCGTCATGGAAATTCCGCGATTGCGGCACTCGGGTACATAATCTACTATTTCAGATTATCACAGAGCTATGTGATCTGGCGATGAAAATTTTATATTCGTGTTATGAAAAAAGCTATTAAAAACCAGGTTCTTCACCATGAATGCGCTGATTTCAAGGCCATATACTTCTGATAGTAGTGTCTGTGATATGTCTGAAAAAATTATCATTGCAACATTTTTAACATGATCTCCAAAAGCTATAGGCAAATAGTTCAAAAATCATAAAACAGTGATTGCTTGCAAGTTACTAAGAAATGAAGAATTTGAACTATAAAGCAATTTTAACTTTGTGCATTGACGCATTTTTCAATTGTCAGCTGCACTGCGATGATTCACACCGAATAATTTTAATTTTGCATAGGCAAAAGAAACTTACGTGTTGCCCGGTGCATCCTTTTAACGCAAGTGACTCACTGCAGACTCGTAACGAAAATTATGCTCTCAGGACCCACTCCTCATGCGTACTTCGAGGCGTACTTGAAGAGAATGTGCGTTTGTCGAACGAAAAAAAACAAACTCATGATTATGCACACTCGGTTGTAGATATCCTGCGCCAAGCCACTGCATGACAATGTTATAGGTACGTGATTGTGCGCGCATCAAATTAGTGAGTTCATTTGGCATTCTTAAGTCGTATGAGTAGCCATTGGCCACACTTAAATATGCCAACTTTTTGAATTTTCAAATGAGTTTGTCTGAAGAGAGGTTGGTCTGAGTTTTGTATTTTTTCGTATCATGTTTGGAAGATAATTTTTTTGTCTTTTTGCGCAACGAAAATCAATGAGGATGGGGATGCAAGGATCCGTGGTACATACATCGTCTACGTGATATGTTTTTCGAGAAGATGTATGTGGAGGAATTCTACAAAAAGGTACATCCGTAGGTCTAGGATTGGCACGTCATGAGGTTGAAGAATCTCAATTTAATCTTGGTATTTCACTTTCATCAACGGGCCTGCACACGAGTTAGGCTGATATTTAATTTTCTCTCTGAACTACTCTACTTTTACTACCTCAATATTTCCACAAGATTGGAGATTATCATGTGAGTCCTTTCTTTGATCTCTAGTTAATTTTCCACATACTTAATGTGATGAATGATAATCTAAAAGCGTCTCAAAGCTCATGATCTCGGTCTCGAAATGAACATCTGCAGAGGAACCATTATTTATTTCAAGTTTCAAGCAGAGCTGCAATATCGGGCAGATTAAGTGAGCTGATCCTACGCGATATATGTATTCATACACACATGCAATTTTAGATGGGTGTACACTGTACAACGATGCAGTCAAAAATGGTAGTCATGGCATCAAAAGATATACGAAAATAGAGACCCTCCATTGGGTAAACTACACTCATTCATGTTTTTTTTTTCGCTCCTCACGTCGTGATGTACCGGCGGGCGTCACTTCGTGATCTTCCTGTTGCGCGAGAGAGAGTTTGGTGTGGTATTATGAGCTTTGTGCTTTTTGCACGGTTTTTTTTTGCAAAGTGAGGGCGAGGGGTAAATGTCGTAGCTCGACGGAGAAGAGAAAGAGAAAGAGACGGTTCCGCGTGAGGGCACGGCCTCGTTCGTCGCCACGGTAATTGGCCTGATGAGATCGGTGACTTTTGACGTTGAGAATATTGACAAGACTCTCTTTTGTTGAACTTCTTTTTGGTAATTTGTGATGTTGTGGTGAGAGTTTTGATGAGTAGGGTAGCTATGGGAACGTAGCATTCTTCTTGAAATTTTCCATGGGATGAAGTGTGATGAGCAACTTTTAGTCCAAGAATATCTCTCAAATGTCAATACGCCCAGTTCTATCAGATAGATCTCTTGATTTTGCCAAGGGAAACACATCAATATTTAATACATATGTAACAATGATTCTGGATATCCGGGAAAATTGATCGATTTACTATTGGTTTTGGGAACCCCATTGATCAGATTCGAAGCTTTTTTCTCATCCTATTGTTGCTCATTGATAACTCTGAGATTGACATCAAAGTAGGTCCATCAAGTGACTGTTCATTGGGAAAGTTTCAGATTTTTGATTAATCGATTACAAAAAAAACTATCGCGAAGTTCCAAAAATCTATTATTTCTAATTGAAATTCAATTGGATGTAGATTTAGAAACAATTCGCGCTCAAGATGCTTGGAATGAACTAGTATATTACGCAACAAGTGCGGAAAGGTCAATTCCTGCACAAGTTGCCAAACGAGTGCGAGAAGTTAATATTCACACACACTTTGGATTTTCTCGCACAGCCAGAAAAAGAACACATTCATCACGCACGAATATGCACGAATAATGTACTTCTGGGCGTACGAGAAGTTTCAAAGTGTGCGTGAATGTTACTTCTCGCGCGAGTTGGCAACGTGTGTGGAAACTTCTCGCACGTGTTGCGTATACAATTTTTTGACACACTGTGCGAGACAGTAACTTTTCCGCACTGATTTTCCACTCTCTCACAGTTTATCAAAAAACACTATTCGATACACGGGTGTAAAATTTATTTTTCCACCCTTGTATCGAAATGTACTATTTTGCAACTGTGCGCGAAGTTGTAATTAAATGCACCACTGCCCGACCAAGATTATCTTAAAATCGAAGTTTCGAAGAGAGGCCAAATTCAGAGGGATGATGTGACATCATATTTTGGAACTGCGTGTGAATGAAAATTCATCAGAGTGAGAAGTTACGTTCACGCACTCTCCACCAGTGCATGAATGTAAAACTATGCGAGAAGTCATTTCCGCATTACTTCTCGCACTATAAATAATGGAGAGAAGTCTCATTTTTTTACAACTTTGCGCACAGAGTTGCAAAAATTCAATCTCTTCCACGTTGGACAACATATGAGTAATTCCGCGCGAAATCGGACCATAAATTGCAGTCAATCTCGGATTTCTTAAACCATTTTTTCATTACTCTAATCTAAAACTGCCGCGTTCAAAATCGATTTTAGGGTTCTCGCAATGAAAAAACTTTTTCTCGCGTTCGAGTGATGGGTTTCCGGCCCGAGCCGCTCGTCGCTACGCTCCTCGGGCATAAAGCAACTCAACCGTGCGTAAAGCATCACAATCATGCGTAAAGCATCGCACTCGTGCGTAAAGCGACTTTTTCGCCATCGGTGCGTATAATACTATTTCATCACTCTAACCTAAAATTGCCGCGTCTGAATGCAATTTTAGGGTTCTCATAATGAAAAATATATCTGCACCTCGCTTGCAAGCCCATTGTGAGCACTAGAAGATATGTCTGTCTCGTTTCGCTGGACAGACAAACTATCCTAGTGCCCACAATGGGTTACCGCGCTCATTGCGGAAGTATACTATCATTGTGTGAGCCCCAAAAAGACGCTTCCTTTTAGGAGTAACCGGTTAAACTCTCCCGAACCCTCCGAATTTGGGCTCAAATGATAGGTGGCACATCCAATAATCAATATTGATAAGAATCATTGTTCAAAAATTGGGGAAGGCATAAATAAACTATGAAAACATGCATTTTCCCGCCTTTTTTTCGGTTTTTCCACTAGAAGTCGGAAAATTTTGGTTTTTTGAGAAAACTTATTCAGATGTAATTTGTAGATCTCTGAACAATCTACAAAATTGGTTCATTTTCTTTTTCCCGTGAAATGCATCCTTTTGGAGTTATTCTTGATCAAAGTTATAATCGAATTTGTTTAAATAACTTTTAGCTGGCACACCTCCGCCAAATAACATACCTGGCCAACCTGGGTAGATTCGACCCACGCCGAAAAATTGATGCTGTAGCTATTATATTAAATCTTTTGAATTGAAAATTTTTTTGTAGCTTCTTTGATATGTTTTTGATCGGTCAATGTATCCAGATATCCTCCAAAGTCGAATAAAAAATTCCAAAAAATACAAATGTTTAGAAAAATGTAAAAAATCACCCTTTTCACTAAAAAAATTGTAGACGGTGCAATTTTCATCCAAATGAGCTGAAAATTTAACTGAGTCATCTCGAGATGAGGTCAATTGAAGAAAAAATAGCGCAAGAGTGGATCTTGGAAAAAGGGTATTTATTTTGACATATTTCGACCGATGAATTGAGTATTTTTATTCTCACCCAATATGCCGGAATGAAGACCCGCATTGAAAGATCGACCACTGGAATATTTTTTTCTCATATCTACTTGATCTTGAGATAACTCAGTTGAATTTTTAGCTCACTCCGTTGAAAATTGCGTCCTCTAGAATATTTTCAGTGGAAAAACCTTTTTTTTCAAATAATTTATTATTGCAACAATAAAATGCAATTAAAAATAGCGAGCATAGCTGGCACACCTGGGGTACTTTAGACCCAGTGGCAATTTCGCTTGACTGTGGTGGGAAGACGCGCGCGCCAGACCTGTTGCTATATGCACGATCGGTAAGTGACATATCTTGACTACCAACAAATGTCACCCTGAGCCCAGGAAACTTCGAATCACGAGCGTGGCGATCTCATAAAAAAGGCCTTGGGTCGAATAGACCCACGTGTGCCAACCGAGGGATAAATTCGCTAAAGTTGTTTATAACGGGTTCGAATTATTTTTTCTAGGTAATTGAGTCAATTTTGGGAAGATAAGGTCTCCTGGTATTTTTCCCTAAGTTTGATCGTTTTCGAGCAATGGAAAAAGCAAATTTCGCGACTTCTAACCCTCAATGCGGTACTTTCATGACAGCACTTTGACTTGGAAGTTGCGAAATCTGCTTTTCCTCTTTGCTCGAAAACGATCGAGTTTAGGGGAAAATATTTGGAGATCTTTTCTGCTCTAAATTCACTAAATCATTTTAGAAAAAGAGTTTGAGCCCGTAATAAAAAATTTCAGCGAATTTGTTTAAACAAATTCGATTTTGACTTTGACGAAGAATACCTCCGAAGGGTTGCAATTTTCGAGGAAAAAAGTTCAGACCAATTGATCTACAAATTATCTCTTCACACATTTCCCCGAATATTTGATATTTTCCGACTTATGGACGAAAAATCAAAAAAGACGTGAAAAATTGCATGTTTTCATTGTCTATTCATGCCACGCCCCAATTTTTCAACAATAATTCTTATTAATATTGATTATTGGATGTGCCACCTATCATTTGAGCCTAAAACTGGAGGGTTCGGAAGAGTTCAGCCGGTTAGTGAACGAATTCAGGAGCTTACTTACTCGACTATCGCACTCTCGTGTATCGACAACGAATTTTTCTGTGCCTGCGCAGGAATTCAGGCTCCTGAAAGCGATTTCCTCAGATAGCCCAGAAGAGTTACTTTCAATTTGACTACTGCGCAGAGTCGATTCCACGCACTGATTGGGCCAAGATTACAAAATTCAAATTAAGATGACAGCTTTATTTAAAATGCAGCACCGGTGAAGTCTTGAACACATTCCCTATGGAACTTGTGCCAGTGGAATTTGGTTGTCTGCTTTCATGCATTCAAGAAATCCATCCGCGTTGAAGAATATTCACGGGAGTCTGACAACTAGTAATCATCTGTTTTGAACTCGGTTTTTGAAGCCAGCTCGGTGTATGTGCGTATTATGTAGCGTGAAAAAATGTGTCACCCAAGTTTTCTTGACTCTGAAAATATTTGAGGAATACTATATCATGGTGTTCAAATTCCGACAAGGCAAGAAGAAATCACCGAAACAAAACGATCTCATTTCGGATTTGAGAGAAAAACATTGATTCTGAAATTCTCGAATGAGGGTAGACCTGACATATAACTGACAAAGATTTTATTTGCACCTCAAGGACCTGTCAACAAGCTGATAACTTTGTTTGACGCTAACCTAGAATGTGGAACAGAATATAATTAAGACATCGTGTTTGGTGGAATTTGAGAGAATCAAATAAAATTTCACAATTTTCAAGAACCAACAAAATTTCGAATTACCTCGGTGGTCTTAGAACAATACGATAAAAGTGGGTTTTATGAGGAGTCTGTTTTGACAATATTATTCCTATGATCCGTGATGTAAAAAAAAGTCATCCAAGTTATCCAATACAGAGAGTATCCAGTTTCACTTTTCCATAACGACCATAAAAAAAATTCCAAGAAGAAAATTGTGAGAAAATTCTCGATAAGCCCTTTCATCAAAGCTGATTCCACATCAGACGCATCAACCCGTACATGCATCTGAGACACTAACAGCTGTGCAAGCTCGTATCGTATGCCCGAAAGTCATCCTCGAATGTTTATCCACGAAAACGAGCGGAAGAACCCAGAAGTGGCCGCATACACTCCCTCACATATATAAGTATACACAGCATCATCGTTTGGAAACCGCAAGTGCGCAAGAGAAGAGATAACCCGGCCATACCATAGTCGCATCCTCAATACTCCGCCAAAGAAGTTTATCCACTGATGCACTGATGCACTTGTTACAATTCATATGTATATAGCTTTAGGCCTCGCTCTTAGACACCTCGTTTCACTCGGTCTACAAACCTCAAAGGCAATGTTTCATAGATATTTTCATTTTCCCGTCTTCAGACCGAGTATCACGCGTGGCCTCCCACAAATATATACTCCATCACAACTCTATAACCCAAGTGTACGCGTATACGTATGTGGGATTTACTTCTGTCGCTCTCGGCCTTTTCTTTTTCAATCGCGTGACCCGCGCTAAACATCAAAGCACCAAGTCCTCCCACTATTTCACATACAGTACACATCTATATAGCAATTTGCAAAGAGAGCCAGAAGCAAAAGAGAGACTGAATCTTTCAAATAGTGCCTCCCTCATGTAGCAAAGCAAAAGAGCAAGTCAGAAAGCCGAAAAGAGCCCTTACGGTAATACTGCGTACAGAATCTATTTTGCCTCATGCGTTTGCTCTGATGCAGTTTGTGTATGTGCTATATGTAAGAGAAACGGCAGCCGTTTTGAGAGTTGAGAGACCGAATAAAACGACTCGTTGACTGTCTCGCACCTAATAAAAGACTCGAGAGCTCGTCTGTAAAAAATTCGAATCGTGCGTGCATGCATCAGGCAGGCAGGCAGGGACATACTAAGATGAGATTGTATTTTGGCTCTTTGTGGATATATTATCCCTTGAGACGCAGTGCAACACTTAATTTGTGCTGCACCTGCTACGTATGACCCTTTGATATGATACACCCTGTGATATTCTTCAAAAGGAATTGTTTGATGTTGGCTTTGGGGAAAGCTCTTAAAAGGATTAATGTGGTGTAACGCAAAAAAATTTTCATTCTGGTAAGTTGGATATCAATGATTAATCTCACGACAAATTCTAAATGATTGTTGAAAGAATTTTTCTTTCTGTTTGGAGTCTGACGGTGACACGTGGCTTTGAGTACATTCGATATTTCTTTTCACTTTCCGCGCTTTCGGACAAACCGCTGATACATATGTATCAATTCTGGATCTGTGTCTACTAATTCAGATGAAAGAGCAATAATCCGAAAGACATTGTGGAACAGTACAATTTTTTGCAAATGTTTATTGATGCCACCAAAAATCTACTTCAGTCACAGAAGTAAACTTTATCGACGCTATTAGCAACCTACATTTATCTAATAGTAAACCCATCATTCAATTGAAACATTTTCGCTCTCATTGCCAAACTGTCTGAACTAAATGATCATTTTTGACGGTCTAAGTAGGGATTCAAAAAAGTTGCTCATTCATAAAGGTGTCTTAGCCACTTTATTCATGATAAGGTCAGTGTGACCAACATGCCCTCTTAATTTGTTTGGCCAAAACCTTTGGTCTCCTTCAATACCTTCCAATAAACTTCAGCTCAATCCAATACTTGTCCCAAGACCTTTGAAATGAGGTGAAGTGATTCCAATTTGAACCAACCAGAGCTAAGTCATTACAGTTTCTCCGAAAAATGATTCGGGAAGAAGTTTACCCAACATGCCCTCATTCTTGAAAAAAAAAGTAGACCGGCGATAAAATGCATAATTTTATTTCCATGGGTTTTAATGGGGTGCAACCACATTTGAGGCTTTTTTCCGATCCCAAATACAATTTCTGACCTATTTTGACGTGAAAAACACGTTCTGAGTGGTAAAAAAAACTCGTGCTGCTTCCTTTTCCGAGATAACCCGGGGTGGGGGGGGGGTCGTGTTGGGTTCACACCAAGTTTGGCCCCCATGTTCCGCAAACGATCGCCGATGCCAATAAAATCGCCCCAAATCCGAGTTTTCCAACTCTAAAACAAGGTACTGGAAAACCAAAAAAATTCGGCACCGATTTTACTTAACGCCATTTTCTCGGTAATTTCTCAGTTGTGTGAACACGAAGATCGAAAAAATCACTTTAAATTTTCTGGGGAACGCAGAAATTATTTGGAATGGATGTAAATCCCTTATTTTCTCACATTCTAAGGTTACGAGTGTGAAAAAAATTTGCGAGAACGTCTACGAACGCTCATTGTTGAGATTGGCATATGGGGCATGCAGGGTATAACACTCACTTTAGTTTGAAAATTTGCGACAGTGCAAAAAATGCTTTTTCGACCCCCTTTGATTTTAAATAGCGATTTGGTATTCCCAAGGGTTTGAATGTTGAAGGCATGTTTTTCCAAGTCTAACGGTTAGTTAACCGTGCCAAATTTCAATCTAAAGTTCTGGTTCTCATTTCACATTTTGTCGGAAAAGTTTGTTTACAAACAGAAAAATGAGATTCTCAGATTTGAGAATGAATACGATCTGATGATCTAGCAATATATCCACAATGCAGCTTTTCAAAAGATTGAATATAAATTGAAATTGAGACTTCCAAACAGTACTCATTTTGAAACTGGTAAAAATTTTCCGGACACAGTGAATTTTGTCATATGTGTTATCAATCGTTGTGAATTTTAATCGAATTTTTTCAGTGAATACCAATTGCTTCTGAAGGCAAAATACCCTAAATAAGTGCTCTATCCCATCTCAACTTCATTTTGAACTGATATTTTGAACTATGAAGATACACTCTGATAGAGAAAAAATTGTTCACAAATGGGAAGACGATAATAAAATTCAACAAAAATATACTCACTTTAGAGCAAACACTTCGACAGGAGCCTGTCGCTGATGAACAGCAGGACATTTCTGAAACAAATAGAATTTGTGGTCTTAATATAAATCGATCCAAATTGAGATAATGAGTAGTTTTTTCCAAACTATAATATTCTGTAGCTTATATGGGAATAAATTCATCGTGATTGTATTACACTCAGCCAGTGTTAAATTGTATGTTTTCAGGCCGAATTGAATGAATATAACTTGACACGAGCGTCCGAACTGATTGTTACTTTATGAAAAAATTTAAAAAAAAAACGCATGAATTGGTGATTGCTTACATGAGGCATCCATGAATGGATATTGAGTACAAAATCTTCGATCGAATGCGGTATCTCAAGGTACTTGTGAGATTTTTAGGTTCTGAGATCCAACGTCCTACAAGCTTAAGTCTGCAAAAAATGATCCCTAGGGCATATAATAGGAAATAAGGGAATTGAAGCGGTAGATGTTTTATCAGGAAGAAGTAAAATGATGATCCGGTAAAAGTTCAAGAATACTCTGTGTTTCCACGTGCTCGTTGAGCAAAGATCTTAGCTAGGATATCATTTTCAAGATGTAGATTTTTCAGCCTATCTTGAAAATGCGTCTAAATCGACATAGGTCACTTAGACCCCAATTGTCTCAAATGTCACTCAACTTCTGAGGTGTGTTCTGGGTCATTATTCTAAATTGGTAATCTCTTGGCAAGTTTTTCAGAATCCTGAAGTAAAATTTCTAAAGGTCTCCTAAATTTTGTGCCTAGATTCACAGTTGACAAGACAAAAAGAAGGTATAAAGAGTCATCATGATTGAATCTCTAAATAACATTATCAAGAAATATCGAAATCAAGATGAGTCAATTCAATGACTTCAAATACAATAGCATTTTCATCATGCGACACTAATCCAAAGATAACTCCAACACACGCGCCACTTTCTCTGACTATATTTTTGCTAAGGAATTGAAATAGAAAAAGCCAAGCGAAATAGAATTTGAATAAGAATCAGACGATATGGAGCAATGACATCGAAGACAGCAGTCAGCACATTTTGAAGAGTAACCATCAGACATGTAAACTACACGCGAGATACCAAAATGCGAAGGAGTCACAAAGCGATGCCGATGCACAGACCCGTCAAATTGTAGAAGAAGAGGGACAGCCATGCACGTGTATCGAGAACTCGAGATGATTTTCCTGTGATGGGTAGCTACAAGGGCTATTTTTCCAATTGCCAGCCATGCCTCCTCGGTGCAGCGGTCGACATCATCAGAAATCGTGACACTTCAAAGACGCTATCATTTTACCGATTGTAAGTATGTATGATGAACCATTAGGGGATAATTCTTCCGATGGGAGAGACCAGATCGCTATTACCCACGAGATTATCTATTAGCGTGTACTTGTGAGGGTTTGAATCATGGCGTAAAGATAACGCCATGGTTTTACGCCATGGTTTGAATGTTACTCGTGACGGTGACCTGATGAAAGTATAAAGTAGTCGCTCAAGTGGCCAGACTCGAGTTTCAGTGATCACCGCAGTTTCTGGCCATTACAAAGTGAAAAAAGATACTTTGGCACAGACACCATTTACCAATATCTTTCGTGGTTTTTTGCATTACCACTCATCTTTTGCTATGGCCTATTATGTTGATACGAGTAATACTTTACATGAAGAACCGTTGCATAATGTAAAACCAGAAAATTAATCAACGGCTGAGAGACATCGAGTTTCCATTCTTCCTTTCGAACATTACGTGGGCACAATCTCAAAATCTTTCTGGATGTTCATCATGATCGCGATAAACTTTTTAGAATCTTCTAGTATTGATGAGCCGAAAAAGTATTGTATTTGATGTAGTTTCAGGAGGAAAAATGTTTTTCGGGGCATTCCTATTCTCCTCTGCAAATCAAATGTATTACAAAACCCATGATTAATGACTATAATCTCAATATTTTGGGTTCATCAAAGACAACAGCAAAGCCAAACGCACGTAACGATTCAATTTTTTTTTGAGAAATTTTGAGGATCTTTGAGGATCAAGATGTTTGTCTAAAGACAATTTGATGCGTCAATTTGAGTTTGTCAGTATCGATCGTCCTGATCAGGACCATTTTGCAGATTTTTGCAATAATTTCTTCTGTGGGTTGAAGTACAAGATAATATTGAGATAGGATAAGATTCAAGTCACATGAAGTTCACTAAATAGTATAGAAGTAACGACTTTTCGAAAATTCTCAACATTTTCGAGAATTATTTTTAGCAATGTCAAAGGCTGATTCTTTTCAAATCAGTATATGAAGACAAAACCTAAACATATTCTGTCATATGTCCTCGAAATGAAGCAGCTAAAAGTGCATCGCAAAGACAAGCAGCCAAGCAGCCGGGCAATACCCAATTCCAGACAATAAATACCAATTAGACGCAAATTAAACTCGAGCGGTCGCACGAGATGGCCTGGGAATAAAACCGCGCGTGGCAATCATATTTTTGTCCAGCCTTTGCAGATTGAGAGAATATCTGTCTATACCAAGGTTGGTATCAACAATGAGATTGGTATTGACTTGCAATCGGAGGGATTGTAAGTCACGGGCAAAATTTAGCTTTTATTGCATATTAAGATTCTGCAAATGAAAAGGGGGTTTTGATAAAAATGGCCATCGCAGAGAGAGAGAGAGAGAGAGGGTGATTCAACAATTCGAAATGTGCGAAAACGTAAATACTAGTTGATGTAAAAATTGATCTTGTATGAAAAAAATGTCTATGGCTCTTACCAAAAGATTATTGTAAACTATTGCACAGAAATACTCAAATAGCGATAAAAGTGCAGCACTATTTCTTTTATCAAACTTCTTATAGTAATTCCCAATGGAAAACATTTTTGAGCATTTATATACATTGAGTATTGTAATATGTGTGCCAGTATCTAGAACGGACGTGAAGCTGTCAAAGTTCGAGAATAAACCGGAAGTGAAAATCTTCACAGTCTTGCTCAGTAATGCACTGCAAATAGAATTTTTAGAATAATTAGAATTTTAATAATTAATAATTAATTTGAATAATTAGAATAATTAGAATTTGAAATCGTGGAACGATCATGCTACACGAGTTGACTTGAATCTCAAACTATGAATTTTCCGAGACTGGAGAAGTTTCAATTTTTCCAAAAGGTCATTGAAGCTACACCTTCATGGATCCCTAAAAACCTGCTTTTGTTCGATGCATGCTGAAACTCAATAAAAATTGTTAAAATTCAAACGACTTCTTTGACAATCCTCGCATGATTTGAATAGGCAAATAAAATCTCCTTCGTCAGTAACAAAATCGACCCGAAATTGTCACTGGAATTTAGACCTGTATCACTATCACCGTTCATGTTCAATAACGTAAAAGTTGAGCTTTTTTACCATATAGCGTCAAAATCCATTTAGATTCAAGCGGGCCACAGAAGCTATCTCGTTGACAGCTTGATTTGCGATGAGCTCGGCGCCCGAAAGGCGCATTACATAACATTAGAATAGGGTCCAGACGTTCAGCTGAATAGGTAACGCTACTACGTAAATTTCATTTTTTTGAAACTGATGCGACGCCTCAAGTTCACTAGCATCAAAATTTTTTGTAATTTTTTTTGCTCCAAAGGCGTCAAGGATTGTCGTAAAAATTTGAGTATAATACCGAGTCGGTCGATTTCTCAGTAGTACAACGAGCCAAGTGTCGCCTACTTTTGACTATATGCATCGTTAAATTGCGGTCGGGTGGGAGGGTTAGTTCTCAAGTTCAATCTCTTGAAGAAGTTTTTACTTTTCAACATGGACTTTGTCACAAGATTCGAAGTTTTGTGCCAAACCATCGCGGTGACGAGTGCGGTCTTACGATCTCTTTATGAAGGATTTCTCGAATACAAGAAGATGTATTTTGCGCGCTTTTCGAAGATATACCAATAGGGTGGAGAATCTGATGAATGATTTTCGTAGAAGCTGAGAAATTTACAGGGCCAGAGTATAAAATGAACTTTTATGGACTTCAATGAAGTGGGCAATGAGGATCATTGGATGAATATCGATTCGGATAATTTTAATGGTGCAAAAAAGTCGGTAGATTCAAGTTACGATGACCGAGTGCACTTCAACTTGAGAGCTCATTTAGCAAAATATTGCTCATACATGAGTGGATGCATGGTTGTGACACCAGCATCATCAAAGCAAGGGAAGATCCCAATCGTAGTAATGCTTCTAACAACTCCTTCGCGTATAAAATCGTCTCTTTCTCCACATGACTCCCTCTTTCTCTTACTCTCGTTCTCGTGGACTATTCTCTCATGTACTTACGATTCGCTCATTTCTCTCGTCCGGTCAATTACACGCCTTCCTTCTTATACGTATTTAGTTCGAGCCTGATGTGGACCTCGGCCTAATATTTATGACATCACGCTCGACTTGTTCACTTCTCACTTTCTCGCGCGGTCACTTTTTTGGCGCATAAAGTATTCTTCTATGAATTTTCTCCCTCGATTAAAATAGCAAAGATAATGGGATGCGTTTCTAGATGTGAACACCTTTTTGAAATTAAAAGTTTACTTCTGATTTCAAAAAGGTGTTTCAAATTGAAATTCTCAATGCAAAGTAACTTAGAAATTCGAAAGCAAATATTTAGAATTTCGTTCTTAAGAAATCAGCTAGAAGGTTGGATGATTTTTTTGAAAAAAAATTCATCTATTCAAAAACTCAGGGACAGAATTTAAAAAATTCAGTGCGTGCGTAGGCCACTATAAGAGGATACCCGAATTTAAATTTACTTTCATCAGGAGTTAAGCTGATTTCGAAGCTTATCCTAACATCTAACATTTGAACAATATTACTAGACACCTGTAATTTCGATGACCTGTCGGAGTTTTCTATAAAAAATGATCGGTTCAGAATCGCCATCACTTTTTTTAGCCGTCGTTTTTAGCCGACTCATCTTAACTTAAAGAAAAAATTCTCCCGCAATTTCAAAATTTTTGAAAAATATACAAGGTCCTTCATAATCTTCTGACTCGCGAAGAATAAGTTTGTGGGCTTATCGAAAACCTCCGAAACATCATGTACATGCAATTTAAGGGAGGTCACACCCTGATTCTGAAGTCTGTCTTAAAAACTCGTGGGGGCAGAAGATCTGGATTCATAAGTATTTTTTTGATCCAAAAACCATGGAGCAATCGGTTTTTTGAAAAGATATTTTTCGACCATATTTATTTCCCGGTTTGCACCCCCTCCGTCTGATTGCCGAATCCATACGATATTGGGTTCAAAATCATGAAAAGTACCCCCAAAAAAATTGACAGACCCATTCGTCAAATCCTGTGGGACTAGATACATTTTCCCGAGCCAAGAATCTGATTTCTCTAGCTAAAATGTCCCAGAACTCGAATAATATCGATTATTGCGAAAAATTACAACAATATTTTCTTGTCCAGATCAAAAAATTACTTCAAAATAGTGGACAAAAAATGGCAAGAATCGAGAAAAAGTATCACCAGAAAATTATATAATTATAAGTATGGCCAATTTTTTTGGAAAAAAGTGTTCGGTTCTTGCACTTTTTTGTCTACTATCTCGATGTGATTTTTCGATCTAAACAAGAAAGTATTCTTGTAAATTTTTGAAATACTCGATATTTTTTGAATTCCGAGTCATTTTAGCGAGATAATTCAGATTCTTGGCTCGAAAAAATGTAACTAGTCCTAACAGAATTTGACGAAACGGTCTGTAAATTTTTTTGAGCGTCTTTTTCATGATTTCGAACAGAATATCGCATGGGTTTGGCGATCCAACGGAGGGGACAAAAACCAGGAAATAAATGTGGTCGAAAATATTTTTTTTCGAAAAACTGTCTGCACCATCGATTTTAGATCGAAAACATGCATACGAATCCAGATCTTTAGCTCCCATGATTTTTTATGCCAGACTTGAAAATCAGAGTGTGACCTCCCCTTGAATGCATGCAATGTAAGATACCATACAAAAATTTTCTTCAGACTCAGAATTCAATTAATCCATCAAACCGTCACCACAAAAAGATACCAGCCCCCGCACCAGGGAATTCAATGCCTCATGAAAGAATCCTAGATCGTACGATTGGATCTTCTATAAGAACAAACAAAAACACTGGACTGTGCTGCCCACACATCCGTCCAAGTTCTCGTTGCAGACCATCACGATGTCCTCCCTATCCTGATGGAAAGAAACACAACAGCACTGCTCACAAGTTGCATAAAAAAAGGTCCATCAAGAAGAAACAAGAAGGCAAATATATAATTAAGCGAAAAAGACGGCAGCTGATATTAGTGTATGCATCTCTTGTCTCTTTGTGCCCCACCCGTACATCTACATACTCGTTACTCTTGTGTACGAGATTTGGACCCCATGACTGAACTGTCGTTTACCCTCTCCGTATTTTTTTTTAGCTCACCCATTCTCTTTTTTTTCCACTTTTGAATGGCACGTTCCCTTAGCTCTTCTAACTTACACTCTCAAGTCGAATGAACTTTTTAAACACGATAGCAGTAGTGACCCATTGATCAGACTGTGATGCTGCACACGCGAGGACTTTTGGTTTGTTGTATGTATGAGATCGGTGTTGGAAGATTCACGTTGTTTCGTCTTTGGCATCACGCACGACTTTATAGTGAGAGTATGGTGTCTTTTTGATACAGCCACCATCACAGGGGTGGGGGTTACCATTTAATACTCCTTTTTTGCACGACAGGGGTCAAAGAGAGAGAGGAAGATCGACGAATGGCGCGGTAATTAGCAGCGAGACGGACTCTTCTGCTTGGGCTTATTTATTGTAATGCATGCATGCAGGCACCAAGTGACATCCTCTCTCTCTATCTCTTGGAACTTCATCGTGTGCGTCATTCGGATAGATATGACGTGGTGCATGGAGATAGGGCTGCAGGAAATTTTTTTACTGTGGTCAAAATGCAAAAAAAATTCTTTGTATCTGATCAAATATTGATTACAAACGATGCAAAATCGTTGGCTCGACTAGTTCCATGTAGCGGATAAGCAACAATTTGATGAAAAATGAAAAAATGCAATGACTCAAAACCATAAATTCGTATATCTTTAAATTTATTTTTTAAAATACTTCGAACGATCTCAAACATGATGCATTTGCTCCGGCAGGCGCTATAAAAGAAATTTTCTGGAAAAAAATTTTGAATGACAAATTATTGTTGAAATTCGGTAACAACTGTTGTGGAAAGGTCTATTTCTTCTTCTAAGAGTATGGTAATCCCATGGAAGTCCCAAGATGATCAATTTCGGGATCTATTGCTAAATTCCGCTTTTGAGTGATTACAGCTCAATTAAGTTATGGATTCCGTGATTAATAATCTCGGGACATCTCCATGGGATAACGATACTCTTGAAAGAGCGAATAGACTTTTCCACAGCGTTTGTTACCGAATTTCACCAATAATTTGGTTTTTAAAATTTTTTTCCAGAAACTTTTCTTTAGCGCCTACAGGAGCCAATTCATTATGTTTGGCATCGGTCAAAGGACTCTCAAAGAAAAGCTCAAAGGGATACGAGTTTATGTTCGTGAGTCATTTCATTTTTCATCAAATTGTCGCTTTTTGGGACTCGATGCGAAATTTTGAGCACCATAGGATTCTATCCTGATAGAATACGTTGTGTTTGATATTCCCCATCAAGCCCCATCTCAGAAGACCCATTACAAGGGAAGTTGTGGAGCTTTCACAAATTTTAGAATGCCAATCTCAATTTTCGGCTTCAAACTGGAAATTCGCATAGCTCCGATGCGAGGTCGATCTGGGCTAAACAAAAAAACACGTGTCACCTCATTTTAGCTCTAGAATTATATAATTTATCGCGGAGGGAATCTAATTTTTTGACCTTTGAATCGCATTATACAGCCTCTACTTGATTTTGGCGAGGATTTTGGTATAGTTTCATTTAATTTCTTCGCGAAATAGTTACCCAGCGATCTAACAAGTCAAATTTGCGGTAAATTCATTCGAGGAATATTAGAGACATTGTCTTAATCGAAAATGCGATAAGTTCACTTTCCATCAAAGAAAGCCCCCAGTCATGCGCCAAATGAATATGTCGCAAATGTCTGACGGGGTGAATCGCTGGGCCATCATTTTGTGAAAGGAGTAGCCCAAAGGTCATGTTTAAATCGAGTGAAAATTGAAGATTTGTATGGTGGTGAATAATTTCTGTCATTGTACGGCAAAATTTCGAGTTCTACAAATACAGTCCAGTCAGAGAATGAGCCATATTACTGAATGTAACCACTGCATTGCTTATTCAAATATACAAATATCAAAATTAATCACATATTGTGGGATCCAAATCTTGATGTATGTACAGCTACCCCCAAAAACTCAAAGGTAATGTCATGTCCTCGAAAATTATTCATCCTGGACTAAATTTGAGATTTCTAAAAATTCCATTCTCTGATATATACATTCTCGAGTTTTCCAAACTCATAATAAAAAAAAAATGTTTCTGAAGTATTTTTTCTCTCATGCTTTGAAGAAATTCACAGAATTTCCTGTTCTAATCACTATAGATCTTATAGAATACATCTTGCATATAACCCCTTTCTCAACTAGGCAGATGAAATTTAAAAATTTAGCCTACGGCCTCGCTGAAAAATTTGCATGAAAACTGGAAAATGATCAATTGTCAATTTTTTGAATACTTTCGGACCATGAGAACTCATGTTGACGAACGAAAAAAGGAGTAGAATTTCAGCTATTGAAAGAAAATACGCTGAAACTGCTTCCAGGCTATCTCGGGTCCGAGAATATCTTCAATTCAATTCGAAGACAAACATTTTTTACCCTCAACATCATCTTCTCTCTTAAAGTATCGTTGAATGATAAATATCTTGAGATATGAGATATGACGAGGAAGGAGAATACGAACACAACGAGATGAAAAAGTATGTTCGAACAGAGAGAGAAAGAGATGAGATGTTTGATCATTGTATAAGCAGAAAATGAAGGCACATGTGCATCAGAGGATAAAGGGCCAGAACGATTGAAAAATGGCCACAATTCACTTTTGCAACGTCGAAATCTCCACACGCTGTGAAACTCCTGCCTGGATGCGCCTACGCGTACTTATAACATTGCTTGTTGCTGCTGTATATAGGTAGTACTCTCTCGTGTGTCTGAAAGTAAATCTTGACGTCTCGAGGCACGCGCAATGAATAACTTGGCAATTTTCTTACGAGACTAGTTGCTATGGTTTGGTACTCAATCTCCTCTTTACCCTCACTTCCGTCCCTCTCATTTTACGAGAGAAGACATAAATTTTGAAATGTTGTTAGTGTATAGAGGCACGTATAAGTATATAACAATAATACAATGCAATTCACGCGATGTATGTTTGTACCATACTCCCGTGAAAATCTGTGTGGGCAAAGTGTCGATGTCTAGGTTCGAGTGTTATTCGAGTGTCACTGTTTTATGGGCTTCTCTAGGCTCGTTCTCAATGCGAATTTGCGGAAAATTCGTATGGTGAACGATACCGCGTGTATTGCATTTCTCCATACTCCTATTGTTTGGCTGATTTTGCCGAGTATTTTGCTTAGAGTATGGAGACTTTGTGAAGGAACAAAATAGATTGAATTTATGGAGGGAGGTATAGACGTTGATACGTTTCATGATCGTTTGGTGGATCGGTTTCTTGCATTGCCACAGCTTTCATTTTTAAATCTAGATCTTTTGTTCGTCCGAAGATAGTGCATTTCGATACGAAGTTGGGAAAACTTTTTTAGCGTCCGCGTGGTGGGTTTTCGGCCCGAGCCGCAGGGGAAGGTCGGAATCAACACGAGGATGCAAAACATAGGTTTTACAACCGTGTATCGGATACTATTTTTTGACAAACTGTGCGAGAAAGTGGAAAATCAGTGCGGATGAGACACTTTTCCGCACAGTGTGTCGAAAAATACTATTCTCACCTCTACTGTGAAAGGAAGTATCCTACCCGCACGGGTTTTCTGCTTTCACTCACAGATTCCCGAAAACTTACCATAATACGCCTCAGCAAAACCTGGATTTTGCGTTCTCGCAATTTCGATTTTCGCCTTCGTCCAGACAATATATCCTCTGGTGCAGTGCAGAACTGAACATTCCCGGCCTCTAAAATGTACTGAGGTAAGTGTTCCCAATATGCCCCTCCCTCTCAAGCCGTTTTGTCAACAGTTTTGTCCCGCTCCAATATTTTTCAACGCTCTTCATTGCATCTCAAAGCTTGTTCCAAGACCTTCAAAGTGAGCTGAGATAACTTCAATTTCGACCAACCAAAGCGGAGCTATTATGATTTTCCCAAAAAATGCGTTTTTGGAGTTTGTGACATGGTGTGCTCACCATGCCTCCATGGGGCCATTTTTTCAACAACTCTGGCCCGCTCAACATTTTCCAATGTACATACGTAAGTTCATTTCAAAGCTTGCTACAAGACCTTCAAAATGACATGGATCACGTCTAATTTTGATCAACTGGAGTCTTGACTTTTCCGAGGAAAACGATGTAAATCGGTTGTAAAGTGCATCAAATTCTTTTTATCCGTTTTATGGGCGTGCAACCACATTTGGAGCTTTTCTCCGCTTCCAAACACCATTTCCGACCTATTTTGATGTGATGAACACGTTCTAGTCAGTAAATAAGCCGTACTGCGCTTCCTTTCGAGATAACAGTAAAAGGGGGCATATTGGGTACACACCAATTTTTGCCATGGTGCACCTTGTTTCACAAATCATCTCCGTATTTTGCTCATAAAATCGGTTCAAATTCAAGCTTTGCAACTTCAAGAAACGAATTTCGAAGCTTTTGAAAAAAGGAATCGAATGTGTTAGATTACGTAGAGATTAGTTGTATCAAAAACCTTTGGCAATGGTTTAACTAAATGCAATTTCGTTAACGATTTCTTAGCTGTGCCCGAGAAAAAAATAAGAAACTCATAATGAATTCTCTGGGGCATGCAAAAAGCATTCAAGGTCCACTTATTTTCTCATACTCTGTCTACCACCCATTCCTGAGATCGACATGTGGGGATATGTGAGTACAGAGGACATGTTGGGTATACTTACCCTAATTCTCATAACCTGTACACGGGAAAGCAGAATTCAAGTACAGTTTCCCGACTTCATTTTCCATACAGTTAAGGAAATAGTAAATTTCAAAATAGAAGGGCGAAGAAGTGGATTTCTTTAAACCGAGTGTTATTTCTCGCACGGAAAAAAAAGATTGGTTAAGACAGCTATTCAGATGGTTAGGACAACCAAAAAAAATTGGTTGGATTTTGAACGTTTATCGAGTTGGTCAGATCATTCAATTTTATTTTTTTGGATTTAGCTGTCATTTGAGTAACTTATTCCATGTTAGAAAGGCATATAATTTCAGATATTAAAGTCAGATGAAAATGATCGGTCTGAGTCGACGGGGATGATGAGTTTGCACAATGCGTTGTCCAACGTCTTTCATTCAAATATCAAAGCATTTCGTAAAAATTTTGGTCCGTACAAGGGAAAGATTCAAAGAAATTTTTGAACACAGAAAAATGAATTCAGGGCAAAGGCGGGCAAGGGTCATTGATTATAAAAAAATTCTCGAGTAAACAACAGTGAAGAGCGAGAAATTTTCCACACAGACGATGAAAATAAATGGGTTCGACACTAGGGTGGGATTGTATTCTGATGATTTTTCCTATGATAGTTTCGACTCTCATCTTTGACTCTGGCCAAAAAATTTCACTCGGTGTGCGAAAACAAATTTCACGCTCGTATAGATTATCAAACTTCAGCAAGAGATTCAAGTTACTGTGATGCGATTGTAGAAAGAGATCATCGTGAATGTATCTTTTGATTGGAAAAAATGGAAAAATTGCTACGCCGAGGTTGTTGAATAATGTAAACAAAGAAATAATAGGATACCAATTAGCACATGTGGTACATGTGTGAAGAGATCATAAAGTTGGACGTGCTATGGCCAAGAAACGAAGCGCGATGAGACGTATCTAGACACATTTTAACGATCAAGATCTGCTCGTATACAAAACGTACAATTCACATCTTGAGCGAATTATTACGAGACTTACGGGACACAGGGTCACGAGGAGTTACACTTTTGCTTCGCAAAAATTGCCATAAGGTATGCATACGGTGCAGTGTATATTGATTTTGATGATTCAATTTGATAATGAAGTGTTGGCTTTGGCGGCATCGCAAAACTGCTGAAAGATGTCGGAGAGCGCGCAAAAATTGCTTCGTGATGAGTTCTATACTGGCACACGACCGACTGTTTGTAAAAATTGCGATGATTGAAAGATGAAGTCGACCGTTGCGATCCAGATCAGAATCATACGATGATGACCAGCTGTGACGAAGCAACTTGAGACAACCTCAGATTTTTTGGATTTTTTCTCAAGATTCGAGATGATGTTTTCATTTCCTTGTCAAGTTCGTGAATCGAGTGCATAATGCAATACTGGAATTAGATCAGTGTTAGTGTCTGCATCACCGTTACGATATAAAATGAACCCTCCGTGGCCCGTTATCACTATTCAGTTCATGCCAATCAAAGATTGGAGAAGAAACTAAAATTTCTGTGACGACACAACTATTAGCTTTATCTTACAGTTACTTGCTCCACTATATGAGATAAGTTGGGTCGATCTCAGGAACCGGCCCTCGTTGACCCTATTTCCGCAACTTTGTCTTATGTTTGTTATGTTAAAATATTAGGAAATTAATTGTTAGGACAGACCACTAAAGATTGAATCCACTTTTTAGAGTTGCGGAACGCCAATCCATAGCCATATTATGCGCAAAATACGGAGATCATTGCAAAACATGGAGGACAAAATTGGTGTGTACTCAACAGGTCCCCAGATAGTTATCTTGAAAAGGCGTATAATTACGAGTTTTTTGCCGCCCAAAACGAAGATATCAAGTCAAAATAGGTTGTGAATGGTGCTTGGAATCGGCAGAAAGCTCCAAATGTGGTTGCACTCCAAATAAAAAGAATTTTATTCACTTTATCGACGATACATATTCTTTGAAAAAAATGGGGACATGTTGGTACACCCTTTCGCAAACTTGTGGGAAATCTCTTTCGGGAACAGTTCGGATAGCTCGGCTCTGGATGGTCAAAACTGAACCCACTACTTGAGCTCATTTTGAAGTTCTTGAAACAAGCTTTAAGATGAGCTAAGGTACGTTGGCAAATATCAAGGTGAGCCAAATTATTGGCGAAATGAAAATGGCTAAAGAAGATTACACAAACGTACATACGTACTAAATGACTCGCACAGAGTCACAGCAGACTGGCAAAAGGAGAGGACCAGGTGTTTGGATCACCAATCCTTTCCAAATTTTTCTTTACAGTTTGGTACTACCTAGAATATGGAATATGTAAAATCCAGAGTAACTCGGTCAAATGGACCTCCTGTCCAAAGATACAGGCACTGAGATAATTATTGCTCATATAGACTCATGTTGAAGAGTGATGTATATAGATATACTGGCAATGCTAACATTTTTGCTCGTAGCTCTAGAGAGAAGGCTCATTTGACGAAACTACTCTGGATTCTTCATTTTCTAGTTGGTACGAGACTGTAAAAAAAATTTTGGAAAAGATTGGTGATCCTAACACCTGGACCTTCGCTTGTGAGTCCATATTGTAGATCAAATAAAGAGACTTTCATTCTCATCTTCCAAGATATACAGTACCCGTCAAAATTAATGGATCATGCATAGTCTCAGTCAATCAGCGATAACTCTAGCCCATTTGGTCGTAAAGAAATTTTGAAAAAAGGAAATTGAAAATCAGAAAAAAACCTATCGATTCATAGGTTCAAAAAATTTTTTCCACTCTTTTTATGGGGTCGTAAGTGGCGACGAAAAAACGGTTTTTTTTTCTTCAATCAAACACCTGTAATTTTGACGCGCATCATCCGATCGTGAAAAGCTCAACGGGATTTTGTAGCTCTTTCCAAGACCTTCAAATTCCTTTTTTTAAAGTTTTCTCTGCGATTTTTCCCGTCCGACTGGCGAGCCTCAGAAGCATACTTTTTTAAGCATGTGTTCTTATGGAGGCATGGAAGCTCACGCCGACTTGATTTCTCAATGCTCGTGGTCAATGCAGAAAGTCATCTAAAAAAATTTTTTCAGGCATGGTTTCGACGTAAAATTTTCTGATCTTTCAGAATATGCTATCAGATTGCCAGTTTAATGAGCCCCAAATGTCTTTTTTCGTCTAGTATGATTTTTGTCCTGTTCAAGATGAAAAAAGACATTTGGGGCTCATTAAACTGGCAATCTGATAGCATATTCTGGAAGATCAGAAAATTTTACGTCGAAATCATGCCTGAAAAAATTTTTTTAGATGACTTTCTGCATTGACCACGAGCATTGAGAAATCAAGTCGGCGCGAACTCCCATGCCTCCATTAGAACACATGCTTGAAAAAGTATGCTTCTAAAGCTCGCCAGTCGGACGAGAAAAATCGCAGAGAAAACTTTAAAAAAAGGAATTTGAAGGTCTTGAAAAGAGCTACAAAATCCTGTTGAGTTTTTTACGATCGGATGATGCGCGTCAAAATTACAGGTGTTTGATTGAAGAAAAAAAAACCGTTTTTTTGTCGCCACTTACGACCCCATAAAAAGAGTGGAAAAAATTTTTTGAACCTATGAATCGATAGGTTTTTTTCTGATCTTCAATTTCCTTTTTTCAAAATTTCTCTACGACCAAATGGGCCAGAGTTATCGCTGATTGACTGAGACTATGCATGATCCATTAATTTTGACGGGTACTGTATGCTCCAAAAAGTTGTCAAAACTATTTTGTCACGTGGAAAAAATAGTAGAAATCAGGGTATAATCTGGCAGGATATCTTGTGGTCCATTTAAACGACGGAGAATGAGTTCTGATGGTGGAAAAACCCGGATTCATGACGGGAGTTCAGAATGTTGGTATCACCCAACTTGCTCAAATTTCCTCTTAGTATCACCTAAAATACAAAAATCTTTGGATAGGAAGCACATTGGACATAGATATCTTGGATTTTCACTCGATTCCATATCCTAGGTCACACGGAAGGGCAAGAAAATTTTAGTGAAAACTGGAAATCCAGAATAAAATCCCCTCTCCTTTCTTTCGTTAGTCTATTTTTACTCGGGCTTACTGAAATACCGAGGGATCTCCAATAAAATTCGCAGATATTGGAACATGATTATAATCAATAGGTAGAGCAAATAACTTGGAAGTTTCTCGAGCCGCAAGATTCACACCGGTACAAAGTCAAAATTTGTCACATAGGATGTGTTTTTAAGGTAAATATTGAGATTTATAATTATCTCGTGCAATTTCTGAGAAAGTCGTTGGAAATCCCCCATAGACCACAATATTGGAAACAAACAGATATTGGAAGGATATGTTACAGTTTTCCCCTTTTGATGAAAGTTAAGGCAGACAAATCATGTAAAATCTCACAAAGCTTTCTCATAGATCATTTCCATCAAGTGTTCTGAAAAAAATTCGCGGAACTCTAGATGGCCTCAACCTTACAACAATTTACTTCAAAATCCAGCAATTTCCAACACCACTCCATCACTTTGACTTATTTCCAAATTCACGATAACGTCAAATCTCACGACGCTCACATAGCTTGTATATCGTACATATTCATTCTCGCAAAATGTACAAGCAGTAGAATTCTGAATGAGTAGCGCGAAAGAGCGAAGAAGGCAACCGCAACTGACTTCTATGAGGGGCTGCAAAGTGCACACCAAAGGGGTTCAATGAATCTGTCTCGAGCTCGTATTTTTGCAAGAGTGCGAAAACGAATAAGAGGAGCCTGCGACAATATCCGCCGTAGATACATGTATAATACCCAAAGCGCGGGTATTTTTAAACGCGCGAAAAACTCAGCTATCCACGGCGCGCGTCGTTTATGTTTTTTTTTTGCAAACATATATACGATGAGGATGAAGGCGCTATGAGTAGACGCCCCCCGCATACGTGATCCCGAATTTAGATAGCTATAGCTCATTCTTGACTCTAACGATGCTTTCTCGAATTTTTGATTGATGATGAGGATTTTCACGATTTGTATAACCTACTGGCGCGATTTTGTCAACTACATAAAATTGGATTACGTGGGTGGGCTAATTGTTCGATTAATTACTGAGTAGATCTCAGTTGGCCATTTTTCTAATAAATCATTGTATCAATCGAAAAAATTTTCATGAAAAATATTTATAAGAAGCTATCAATCAAGCGTTGATAGAACAGATAATTTAGCAATTGTAAAGCTGGATTGGATACGATATTCGAAACGATCAGTAAGTGAAATTGTTTTCGCACGCGGTTATGTTTTGTACATGTCGGCACGATGTCAAAGTAGCGCTGGATACTAAACGAAGAAATACGAGCATGAAAAATTGTAACAGTAGTGATGCAGAGACAGCTCAGAAGATGAGAATGGGCTGATTGATCAGTTTAATAGTCTAAATTGTTTGAAATTACGCAGTTGACCAAGGAGCGGGAGTATTATGGTTCCAATTGGTCGAGATGGAATTATGATTCTGTGCCATCAGCATCGTCGACTTCGTCGTCTGCAAGATTTGCTTGTGTACTTATTTTTTTTTTTTTTTATTTTTTTCATCTCGTTGGTCTGTAATAGGCAGTAGCAGAACAGCATCATGTCTGCCCTGTTTCTTCCCGATAATCTTATCACAAATTTTACTGCTGATGCAAACTCGTCTTACTCTCGTTATCATCGACAGAAAAAGCAATTCTGACGCCTCTTCTGATGATAATATCATAAAATAGTAGTGAATATCTAAAAGATGTTGCTTTTGCCGAAATTTTGATTGAATTCAATATTGGTAAAAAAAAAGAAGGATTAAGATAGCGTGGTGTACGCAAATTCACGATATTTTGGATAAAAGTTATGAGAATTTCATTCACATATCGAATAGCGAGGCAACACGTGCAAATTACCATATCATGCTCGAAATTATTTATCACAAACCATTCTATACTTGGGTTACGTCTGAAATTGATTCGAATAATGATGAACTTGTAATTTCCACACTGTGACATACTCATCCAGAAAGATGTTGCCCGAAACATTTTTCCTACAAAATTTCAAGTATTTTCAGGTTTCTTTTATGTTTATAAAACAAGTTTCACTTCGAAGTAACTTCACCATCGTCAGATTTGAATGTCAAATATAATTCAAAATACCCCAGAAAGTCGCAGATGTGATCATTCAATGAACTGACGTTACACATTATTACTTTTTGTTAAATTTCTTCACATCAAAGATTGACATGCTCTGAATGAATTTTAAAGCACTCCGAATAGCACACTATTAATCTTACGAATTTTTCCCACCATTAAAAAGAATTAAAGCCTACAAAACAGTACCACCACACTGTGGGAAAGATTGAAATTTCTTAGCTCAAAAGTAACACTTGAGGCTATCAGCTTTTGAGATAAAAAATTTCGATCTTCCCTAATGTGGCCGCGTGCTAGGTGTCAAAATTCGAAAACTCGTCGCAAGAAAATTCAAAATTCAAACTCACCCTGTGCGTCAACATTCCTAATCAACACCCCTGCGAAGAGTAGAATCAACAGATGAAATACGAAGCAGGGCCAGGATAAATTCAGCAAATTTTTTCGCCTGATGCTAATGTTCCTATTTTCACTTTTGTGATGAGGTCCAGGTCGCAAAGGGACCAAGTAACGGGCGACTAAGCCCTTCATCAGCCCTGCATAACAGCGCTTTTAAGCGCAACTAAATTCTTAATAATACACAACAAAATAGAGTCACATGGTCCATAGTTACTTAGTCCACGCGGTTATTATCTCTAATATTTAACAAGTACACGTGGTCGTGAAGTTGCCCGGATAAACGCGCGCGGACGACTGAGCGTGTGACTATCTGAGCACAAGGCATTTACTACACAGAGAGAGCTTTCGGCGTGATGGCTCTGATGCTGCGGCGACGATTTTGGGTCCTCGAGGCGCGACACTTGCGCTCGTGTGGGTGAGAAGAAACAGAGAGAATGAAATAGAGATGAAGAAAAACAGAAGAGGAGAAAGAAAGAGAAAAGAGCTTTGAAAAAGAGTGGGGTGAACGCGTGGGCGGGCCATGCATGGACATGTGTGTACTATATAACTTTATAGGATGTCATTTGAAGAAGTGTGTTACGCACGTGGAATTGTG
This sequence comes from Eretmocerus hayati, assembly GCA_029851415.1. Lineage (NCBI taxonomy): Eukaryota > Metazoa > Arthropoda > Insecta > Hymenoptera > Aphelinidae > Eretmocerus > Eretmocerus hayati. The sequence continues at coordinate 157,593,050 of CM056741.1, forward strand.
TACTGGAGTAGTGGAAGGTAATTGAACTGTCTGGTTTCATGTGAGTGTTGATCGAGGCCCTAAATAAATAAATGAGATACTCAATATGTTCGCGTAAGTTTAGTTTTGTTGGTTTAAAAAATCGAATGGAATGAGAAGGCAAGGGAAAAGCTAGTGGTTTTTAAAAATTCATTCAGAAGCATATACAATTATACATACTAAAATGTGACTAAGTTTTTGTGCTATTTTTCTAGGCACGTATGTAAAAATTAGAGAAGCTACTTTTGGCAAGCAAAAATCTGGTGATTTTGAACATCATCAGAAAATCATTCATTATTAAGTTCATCGGGACCACGAAGCCTGAAAAATGATGAGATTTTTGACCTTAGCCAGCGATTTCATGGCAGATGATGTCATTTTTCCAGTTTTCAAATTATCCCGTTCTAATGATGCTTATCTCATTGAACTTATCATTGTAGACATACAATTTTGCTTCAGTTCAACGATCGAAAGATCTATTCAGGAAATTTTCATGCTGACCGAAAAATCGCTAATAATTTTGTTTGACTTTTATTTATGCGAATTTCTGAATCAAACTAGAACGGATTTCTGCTTTGTGTTATGAAACATATTTAGGAATAAAATTGAATAATGAATTCTTAGATCTTTACATTCAGACTCATCCATCATATTCGACTCTTTTACACAAGCAAAAGATGTTTGAAGTAACCCCAGTGGTTAAAAAACGAAGAATTACATAACTGTTCCATATCTAATACTCACTCTTAAAAAAAACTCAATATCTTATAGTAAAAGCTCAAAAATAATTTGAAAAATTTCAAAATAAGATCAGATAAAAATTGCATAATCAGCTAAACAACACATCAAGTGATCCGGAGCATCTTTTTTCCAGGCCCCAATACACACACCCTCATCCTCCGAGATGATACGCCCGTGAAATGGAATGTCATTCGTCATTCGCCTCTCGTGTTCCGCCACACTTATATCACACCAGACATCGTGCAGCCAACATTTCTACCCCGTTCCTACTGCGCCAGACGATTTATCACGTTTTGTAGAATGCACAATCCGATCGAAGGTGGCAGATTATCCATATAGGTATGAAAAATTACACAGACACGTATCTCTTTGTATTGTGAAAAGCTACTTTTACTCACACACATTATGCTTCCTCGTAAATCGTTATCACAGATTTGTGAACTAGAATTTGAGGACCTTTAGAGTTTCATACATGAAATGCTGTACTATGCTATCACGTTTAAGTCTATAACATATGAAAAAATACAGATTATTGTAATAGAGAACTGACACGACTACAAAAATTATTCGAAAATGCTCATATTATGGAAGTTCACGTTAAAATAGACACTATATGTGGAAATTCGGGAAAAAAATATTGTCAAAGTGACTTAAATTTGAGTCTGAAGATTTTCAGGCTTTGAATCGGCGCCATTCAATATGGCGGCGATTGCACATGAGTCACGTGACTTCAGAATGTTTTCCACGATGATTCTGAGGCAAACTTGCGTTTCCTTACCGCGAACTTCTATTATTTGAGTAAAATAAGCTCTCGATTGTGATTCAGATAAGAATTTCCGATGAGATATGACATCACAACAGTTGTGGAACTCATCGGCACATGTGTAGACGCGGCCATACTGGATGGCGGCAATTCAAATTGTCAAAATTTCAATGATGATTTAAAAACCATAGAGGCGTCGTAGAAATTTCCAACTTTTTTTCGTATATCTATTTTGCCGCGAGCTCTCAAAATATAAAATTTCCCGGAATTATGTCAGTTCCCTATTACTAGGGTGTCCGTTATTTTCCAATATTTATTTAGAGACTCATTCACCCCCTCGCGACCCTCCTTGTGACCAGAAATGAAGGTAAAAAATTCGTATACCGACAAAAAAAATTTTCTGACCCCCCCCTCCCCTCCCTATAGAGCCTTTTTTAGTGATTTGCCAAGCCTAATTGTCTCTTCAGTTATTAGCCTTTCCTGCGAATCCACGTGATTGAATACCTTCGAAAATATTCCTAATCGATAGCTGACAGAATTCCCGTCAAATAGACTTCCTGATGAAGTCATTTTGATTCCAGAGTTGATACTGGTTTCGAAAAGTGAAAGTACAAGGTATCAAACCAATGAGCCAAACAGCGGTTGTCTGTGATCCCTAAGGTGACGGATTTACCACCTTCGAATCTATCACTTTCCGGAACCATTCACAACTCTAATAGTTCTAGTCCATCAAACCAACTCCATCAAAAGGTCATTTTGAAGGAAATTTCATCGGGTATCGATTGAACCTACTTACAGAGGTATAAAACCATGCGCATGCGTAGGAGGGACCAATAACTGAGGAAAATTATCGACTCAAAAATCTACGGGGGGGGGGTTAGAATTTTTTTCTCTTCTACTTCCACGTTTTAACCTTTACATGTGGTCATAAAGAGGTCGTCGGAGGGAGTGAAGAAATTGAAATGAAAATATTGGGAAATAACGTACATCCTAGTAGTCGCCATTGAAATTTCAGAATTGGATCCTGATGGCTTTTTTTCCAAAAAAAGGCAGAATGACAATGGTATTATTCGTGCAAAGACTATTACAACTACTTCAACAATGATGGATCTATGTAAGTTTCCGAACCTTTTCAAAAGCTGTTCATTAAACTGTGGCACACATACAAAAAGAATTCAAACATAAGCACATCAGTCATACCCTCAAGAAGAAATATTATGCTCTTGATGATGGTACAAGAGCGCGATAATCCGCGAGAGACAGCTGTGTTGATAATTTTGTTTCTCCACATGTTCATCCATCAAAGTAACGCTAATGCACGTCTTGAAAATTATCTTCAGAAACAATGTTCAATTGTTTTTCCAAACAGACTTACAGGTATTAGATATCTGCTCCACGCGTATGGTCAACCGAGTTTCATATTTATCATACTATGTCCATTTCGAGAATCAAATTTTGTTCAGTCATCCATTCTTTTTTTTTTTCTTTATTCATATCCAGAGTGTGAGCTGTAGAAGTCTTGAAAAAAGTCATTGAAGTGAGGGAAATATTCTTTCTCAAACATGAACTATTGAGTATTGGAAAGGATCTTACATTATCTTTACTCCTTACTAAAAATGTGTCATTCATTCATCACATCAACGTCGTTCAACCGCGAGCGAAAAGATGATTCCGGTTGAAAAAAGTTGTATCAACTCCTCATTCGAGCCTACAAATCCTGATGAGTGTTGATCAATTTAATTATTAGTACGGTAAATCAGCACGGGTCTTATTAAATGCAATTTTCTCGGCAATTCCTCTGCTATCCAAATACAAAAAATGCGAAACTCACTTGTACGGTCCTGGTTAACGCATAAATCATTCATGGTATGTCCGAATAGATGATAATCTCCTATTTTGACTTACGAGGGGTACCAACCTTGTGGGTCCTGGATCTTGACGAAACTTTGGGAATCTTCTTGTTTTGGTGAGGAATGAAGGTACCCAATAGGGCTTTGTCCAATGGGCCTTTCATCCCCAGATTCAGCAAAAGAGACTAGCATTGTCAGTATCATGGGCCCATATGGCCAATGCTAATCTCCATAGCTGTATCTCGGGATAGGAGGCCCACGGGACTCAATCCTTTGAGATACCTCCATTTCTCACGAAAACAAGAAGATTCCCAAATTTTCGTCAAGATCCAGGACCTACAAGGTTGGTGTTCCCCTTGTCAGTAAATATCGAAAAATCCGCGTGGCAGGCTCGGAGAGCGCCACATGTACAGGGACAGGTTGACTATACACATTTTCCGACAGTAAAGAGATGTAACTCATATAATCATGAGATCGAGATGGCTAATTTAGTTTCATCCCTCATGAGAATAATTATGATACATACATACCACATGATCAGTTCGGTGGTGATATCTATAGATATTCCAATACTTCACGATAAAGCAAATTTTGAAAAGAATTTTCCCGCATACGATATAATCTTCTCTGAAACAATGAATCGAAACTAAAATTTTATTCAGTCGGCGTATCTCTTAATAAAAACGTCACTGTTTCATATATAGTAGCTCGAAAACTCGGCAGATGAGACTCTAATCAAAGAATCAACTGCAGTATATCATGTGCCAAAGTCTCGTCAGCCATATAGCTTGAAAGCTTTTGATCAAAGCTTCGACGACTGCATCATTGTCGAGTCAATACGTGACCCGAAAAGAATTTCGGCATGGCCAAATCTGTTACTGACTGGCTCAATTCATCGAAATCCATCGCAACGAAGACGCGCCTCTCGAATGTCAATAGCGATATAGAGGATGTCATGTTCTCTTTCAATACAACATACGAGATGTGGGAGGAAAAATCATCATTATAATGTGCGAAAGCTCTTAGTATTTGAAACTCTATGCTTTTGAAGTTGGAGTTGGTGACAGCACGTTGCAAAATTGAACGAGGTACATCGTGTGGCGGCTTTTGTTTGATTGTCTCATTGGTGACATTTGGATGCAGGAAACGAATTACATTCGATCTCAGAGCCTTGCGCAGAGAGACTACTTGTTCCTTTGAGAGTGGCTTTTGGGTGTTTCCAAACTACTATTGCCTATCGGCTTAGCTAGAGCAACAAAATAGTTAGAATAGAATAGAATAGAATATACTTTTTGATATTGTGTGCGTAAAGTTGTGCCGAAAAAGTACTTTGCGGGTGAGTGTGCGGTGCGCAAAGTTGAGCGAATTCTTTTTTACGCACGATTTTCCGTGCGCAAAGTTTGAAATCGTGCGCAAGGTTGTCGCGATCGTGCGCAAAGCTGCCATAATCTTGCGCAAAGTTCGCTTATTAGTGTGCAAAGTTGATTTCGTGCAAAAACATCGTACCTCATATCCCACCCAATTTCGAGGTTTACGCAGTGCGATCAATTCACGGACCATCACTGAAGACAATTTAAATTTCGAATTATCGCGGACTGACTAATAATCACTTCATTTTGTCAGTCATGGTTAGAAATCTGATAACGCTAGCTCTTGTACTGGCTCATGATCGTTCTAGGTGCTGTGTGACTCATAGGGTATATATTTTTGTACAATAGAAAAAACTATTCTATGTTTTTGCTCCCACATTGTTGAGCAATTTTCTTCTACTCGACAAAACTCATACATTCAAACAGATTGTCTCATTGAATGAGAGTTATTTAGTCTATCGTGTCAAAGAGTTCGTATAAGTCCAGAGTCAAGTCTATTTAAAGTCAAAGTTCCATTCATCGGAATCAATTATAACTTCATTTATTTAGTCATGGCTAGAAATCTAGTAACGCTAGCTCTTGTACTGACTCATGATCATTCTGAGTGCTATGTGACTCATAAAAAATATATATTTTTGTTTGAGATGAAAAATGAGCTTATGTTTGTGGTACCACAATGTTGAGAAATTATTTGTATTCAACAAATCTCAAACATTCAAACATGCTACCTCATTAGTTGAAAGTATATGTTCAATACCATTAAATCTATTATTTGTGTTTAATAATTGATTGAGATAACTAAGCGTTGACTCAAATGTAAATGTGAGCTTTTCTAGGGTAATTGACAAATTATGGTTGATGCCAACCATTCACTGGAGGATAATTTTTATTTTTGTATTCAAAACTTTCTAATTACTCAAAAATTCCACCTATTCATTAATAAAATGTTGAAAGTTTCTTGTGTATTTCACTCCTAAATTTCATCCTAATCATAGCGTACTCATGTAATGTTTCAACTTTAATTGTTCATACCTGTCCAGTAATTCTGAATATTTCTTTCCTAATATATATCCGTTTTCTTCAGTCGAAATTTTCCATATTTGCAAGAACTCAAAAAATTTTACAAACATTCAGATGACTCCGAGATCAAATTTTTTGCCATGAAATTTAATGGTGTAGCTTTCTATAAAGATGAGAACTTCTTATTTGATATGGATGATAATACTTTTTCAGTGCGAGTACTTGCATATCTTACATTTGTCTTCTATTAGTACTTCTGAAAGTTAAAATCAAAATTTTTTGGCGATGCGGTAAAATATGATATATCATGAAGATTTTTTCATAATACATTTTCAGAACTTTTTTGTCAGTCGGGGAGCTCCGCCCCCCGAACCCCCCGGCGGGGGCTTCGCCCCCTGCACCCCCACCAGGGGCTCCGCCCCTGGACCCCGTCCTCGCCCTCCCTTTCCCCCGCCTTCCAAGGGATAGACCGCGGAGAACAACTTTCCGCACCAATATCAAAAAGTATAGTAAGCAACACGGGCGCAACTTTTCCGCCCTCGTTCCCGAAATTCTCGTGCGTAAAAGTGAAACTTTGCGCACAGTTGTAACTTTGCGCACGCTTCGCGGTGCGCAAAGTCTTCTGCACTGTGCGCAAAGTTATTTTGCGCACAGCGCAAAACACTTTGCTCACGTCGCAGAAGTTACAACTGTGCGCAAAATTCACTTTTACGCACTCATTTCGGGAACTCGTGCGTAAAAGTACTTTGCGCCCTTGTTACTTAATGTACTATTTTTCTCGCCCTTAAGGTAGTTGTACACCAAAATTGTTCATCAACAGAATTCCTCGAGATTGTGCAGGAAGATAGTTCTAGTATCAAAGAGTACGTGTGCGAATTTCCAGATAGGTTGACCATCCCGTTTAAGAGTACTAATCGTCAAAAATTGACGTGTTTCGCACATTTTCAACATTGCGCTTATGGGAGCGGACCTCACAAAGAGCACTGAAATGGGTCCAGCGCAAAATCTGATCAAGAGATAACGGTGGGACTGCGAGATATTCAAGTTTAAGTACCGATAAATCATATGGATAAGCCTGAAGATGATTGACCACGTAGTTTTTGAGTAGTTGTCTATACAAAGCGCAAAATGTAAAACAGGCCATCGGTGATTTCGATTTTAGGGTAGATAACTTTAAAAATCATGCGTCTGTCTGTTAGGGATGGCTTAGATAACCGTTTTTGTACGTTGTTTGATAGAAAAAGTGCAGTTATCAACAATAATAATGATTTCGAATATTTTGATGTCGGCAAAAATGTGAGGTTAGGTAGCCATTGACTCACGTAGTTGGTGTACAACTACCTTAAGCGAAAAACAACAGTCATTCATACAATACGTGTACAATATACACTGTAAATATATATATATACACGTATGTATAATAGTAGCGATTTGGTCAAGGATTTATTATCACAGTTGTGACTAGTCGTTTGATAAAAAAAATAGCTTGAATCATTCTAGTCCACAGAAGAGATCATTAATGGCATGAATTAGAAATGAAGAGTTATAATCATAGTTTACATAACAATTGGGCAACCGAAAGACTTGAACCAAAAGCAAGAAATTCACTCAATTTGACATATGATGGATTCCATTTGAATACGACACATGAAAAATAGTAATATCTTGAATCAGTTTCTTGTGGTTTTAATTCGATTCTGTAGTCTAAAATATGAAGTTTTCACCCACTAGGAGGTCCCGGAAAAATTTCGGAGACGTCTGCGGAGCTATTTCTGTTTCGCTTTTTGAATCCACCAGAGCATCAAAATCATGACTTTTTTTTTATTAAATTGGATATATCTCGAGTTCGGCTCGAGATAATGCTGCGTAGTTTGCACCATTACAATTGAAGTGATCAGGATTTTGTGAATGAATCAGTGCATCAAAGGATTGATCGACCCGTTGGCCACGCCAGCTGATTTTCCAAGGAGTCCCTGTGGGTCCATGAGCGTCAAAATCCGCACTATGCAATTCCATCACAGAGGAGATTATAAAACGCCGCACCTACGTTGGCAAGTCCTCATTTACTAAAGATTTTATCCTAAATCCTCATCCCTAGACTAGATAATAGTGACTTGAAGAGGGACATAGTCAGATCGGAACGTGATGTCGTTTCATTGGGATGAAATAAGAAGGTGAATATTTGCAACGGTCCATAGAGAGCATTCGAGCCTTATGATCAATTAGTCATTATTGCTTCTGAACATTAGAGTGAAAGAAATCTTCTCACCATATAGTAGAGGAGATTGACATTAATATTGCGTGATAAGTCTCTAGCGATAAATGCAGTATCTGTATCAAAACTCTTATCTTACGTAGAATGAGATATCTTGATGTTGTTGACCGTTGAGAGTTAAATTCAAGGGTGTTTACTATTATCGTTTGAAAATCAGTTAGTCAATGCATCGATCTTGATCACACCTAATCATCACAGTTTAAGAATGAATCTTCTGTGTATCGTGTTATTTCTCTTTTTCTCATTTGTTGAGTCAATAGCCAAAAGTAGTCCTATAGTAAAAACCAGCCTTGGCCAAATTAAAGGGTCCATTATAAAGAGCAGACTTGGCAAAGATATTTATTCATTTAGGGGTATCCGATATGCCAACCCACCCGTCGGACTAAGGCGATTCAAGGTATGGTTCAATGTGAATCTTGTTTTTCGTCACTCACTTCTTGGGACCATAATTTACAAATTATTTTCCGTCACTCACTACTTAGGACCATAGTTTGCAATAATATTCTTGAATCAAAAAATTTTGTCCCGTAAGCATACTTCGGAAGATAGGTTTGATAAATTCAATACCCACTCAATTATCGATACTCGTAAAATAGGTGGCAGAATCTGTACATCCATGGGAGGGAATATTTGACGCTTCGGAAGACGGTCCATCGTGTATCTGCCCAGAAGGCAGAAATCTCTCTGAAGATTGTTTAGCTTTGAACATCTACACAACAAAGGTAAGAAATGATTGAAACTCATGATGTGTCGATGCATGGACTGAAATCATCAAGGGAGCGATTCAATTCCATGGTTGGACTGAAAATTTCTTATATTAGGAAAGAACTATCTATAAATTTTTGATCAAAAAGAAATATTTGCAAATTTTTGGTGAAAAGGAACCACCTTGAAAAAACTTCAGATAGTCACTTTCAACCAAAGATTCATAGATAGTTCCTTGTAACCAGAGATTTCCAGATAGTTCTTTTTAACCAAACATTTTTAGATAACTCCTTTCAACCAAAAATTCACAGATACTCTCTTTAAATACAAAATTTATCTTCATGAAACCAATTTTTTCAGATAGTTCCCTTTTACTCTAGGCCATCGAATTAGGAAATTCTGTACCTAGTGTTGGGTTTTACTTTCAAAAATTTATGACTCAAAACATTTTTATCCTAAAAACCTTTGTCCGACCGATTCTCTTGGTGGGTACCTGCACTTACTTGTGCAAAGTTTTCTGGTATGCATTATTATTCTTGCTTCTTCTCATAATATACAAACATCCAGAGACTTTTTCCTTTTTCGTTTTTATCATCAACCACCATGTACTCGTACTCCACAGTTCCCCAGATATGCTTCATCACGTGTCTTGGGATCATTGTACTAGACTGCTAAGTGTGAGCATTTTTTAATAAAAGTTGTTATTTAATAGTTACAAAATGGGAACAATGGGACGCAGAATCCAGTCATAGTGTTCTTTCCACCTGGCTCTTTCACTAGTTTCTCCGCACAAAGTTACATTTGGGGACCCGAATACTATTTGGATCAAGATATTGTTCTTGTAACGGTGAACTATCGGCTTTCAGCTTTGGGTGAGTAGATGATTCAGTGTAAAACTAGACACACACAAATATTTTTTTGATCTCTTAATCTTTATCGTGAGATATACTCAGCGATTTTCGTTATTCGAAAAAAATCTAGGACAAGATCATAGTTATCCACTTCCAATGATTAGGGGAGAGTGGGGCGAATTAGGACAGATTTCGCAGTAGGGCTATCTGGCGACACTTGGAGCTATAGAGACTTTGAAGTTCAACTATTGAATAGATTGTAAAAAAATTTTCAGACCCCCAGATCACCCCTTTCATAATTTTTTTGGAAGTTAGAGAAAAAAAATCTGTCCTGATTCGCCCCGCGTTTGGGGGCGCTCTAGGACAGTTTGGGGGCAAATCAGGACAGCCTTTGAAAATCGAGGTACATTGGCAATATTCCTTACCTATTAGAGTCGAGTTTGCTCACCAAAACATGTAGTAGTAACCCTAAATCAATAGGGAAACCCGCCCGCGACTTCTTCATCCTCCCATAGCCTCAGCAAGTGAGGCATTTTTATGTCATTTTGGAACATTATTGGAATAGGTACTTGATTGGTGTGCAACCGTCTTCAGCAATCAGCAATCGACTTGCAGCTTCTAAGAATTGACTTTCTTTCTACTTTCTTCATACTGGAGGTACCCTTATTCGCCTCAAGTCAACGATCCAAATGATAGAGTGCGACAATCAACCCAATATCAGCGAATACGAGAGTGAACATGCGTATAAGCGAGCACTATCTTGGAACACGTTGAAAGCGACTTCTGACCTCTAAACTGACTCCTAAGACGGCCATTGGACATCGTTACTTCACTTTCTCACCCATTTTCAATCACCTGAGTCACCCTCAACCTCCCGCGCCTCGAAAGATTCGCCCAGACGCGCCTCGATACGAGCAATAATCCTCGGAAAACACGGACAGGCGATCGGTCGACCGATTTCAGATGGGATTTAGCATTGTCCTAATTCGCCCCGTCCAGTTCGTCCTAAAATGCCCCCAAGCGTTTTTTTCGCAAAATTGCGATAACTCGGGTTCAACTGGGCCGATTTTGACCCACGACGGCTCAAAATCTTCGTTTTGTAACGTAGTTTTCGACCTCCAAACGGCGATCAAGCCAGTGCACTTCGGCAGAAGCAGCGTGTAATCTTGCATTTTTAAAATAAACCACGTGAGGCCCTCGAAAAGCACCCCTGTGTCCGCGTGGACTCCCAGTATCGTTTTGGGAGGTCTAACCGCAATAAAAACCATTGTCTGTGATGGTATTAAAAATGTTTTTACCTCGCGGAAGCCTAGACTCGTCCACAACCAAGCTATCTTGCTTGTCCTAATTCGCCCCACTCTCCCCTATCTGCTTCAAGGCCAGTTGGGTCTCTTTTTTGAAAACGAGGTCCGTGAGTACTGGAATAATTCTTTTCCAATTCCAATCACATGGAGAAAGTATTACAATCAATCGGTGAGATTAGAATTTCTGGATACGACAAATGATATTGGAAAAAGCTCGCACTGCACGTGACAAAAGGTAAAATTGAATCCAATAAAAAAATCCATCACGTTTGGTGCAACTTTATTTCAGTATTATTTGTGGTACCTCCAACATTTGAGTTCTCAACGATTGCTCGTGATATTCTCTAGTGTGACTGCAATTTGAAGAGGATATAGGGAACTTGGAGAGTAATCTTGAATCGCGTTTTCCACAAAGAAACTCCATCATGCCCTTGAGACAGAGGATCCTCTGATTTTTCTATATGGATGAATCTTACCTTTTTCTACCTGAACAGAATCACGCAATGACTGTTCTAATAGTTGGGTTGCGATCAGTCAAAGCTCCCGGTAAATTTTTGTAAGCCCAGCAGTCATGGTTCTGATAATATGAATCGACAAATTTTTACATTTTGTCTCAATCTCGACATATTCGTAACTCGTATGTCTTATTCACATCAAAAAAATGTTTTTCACACAAATAAGGAAAGCAATCATGTTGAAAAAAAGTTTACGATAACTTCAAAGACTTTTTGTATCTATGGAAACATTTTTGTCAAAAATTCAGCGTTGAGTTTCCTGATAAAGCTAAAAAACTGACACTTCCCATAAGACCACGCGTTACATGACCAAAAATCGATCAGCCATAACTTTTGCCCCGAGTGGACGAAGTTCACCAAAGTTTACATGGAGTGACACTAAAATCAACGTGTGTGACGAATTTCATCAAAATCTCAGCGTCAAATCTCTCATAGGTGCGGTATTTCCAATAAACACCACCTGCTGCGTTTAAGGAGTCTAACTGTATTATTTGATTAAGTAAAGAAAAAGATGTTGCTTTGCGTGATGTAATTCATCTTTTACTACTCGATAACTCTAAGCTCTCATGACATGTTACAGGTTTCACGAGTACTGGAACTAAACATGCTCCGGGTAACCTGGGCTTGAAAGACCAAGTGATGGCTCTAAAATTCATTCAGCAACATATCGCACACTTTGGAGGTAACCCAAATGCAGTGACCATAACAGGAGTAAGTGCAGGTGGTTGGAGCGTTGTCTTACATATGCTTTCACCAATGTCCCGTGGACTATTCCACAAAGCAATAGCTATGAGTGGATCACCTGTCAAAGCTAACAATTTACCCAGCAATCAGAGTGACATTGCTTTCAAGCAGGCTTCATTTGTTAACTGCCCCAGTGGGCCTGACAAACTCGATGAAATGTTCGACTGCCTTGGAAAAGTGCCAGCCCAGCAATTTGGCGATACCATCCCACTTTTCAGTGTGAGTTTTTGGAATTTTCGATACCTTCCTAAAAATTTGGAACAAACGCATCGGGGTTGAGAGTTCTGATTGAGTGGAATCTTGAAAGCCTACACAAGAAACTAGGAGAAGTGAATTTTAGTCAAATGGACACTGATTTTTACTAATGAAGAATTTTGTTCCAGGAATTTTATGGAGATCCTTCGCTTATATTCTCGCCAGTTGTTGAGCCCGAAGTTGAAGGGGTTGAAAGGTTTCTCCACGCGCAACCGGTTGACATCATCAGGTCTGGAAACTTCAGTCATGTGCCATTTATAACTGGTATCACAAAAGATGAGATTGTCCGGCCAGTCTTGAGTGAGTTATATATCTATCTTATTGGTAACTACTGATGAACAAAAATCATGGATTTGATAGAGGTACTCGCGAAAAATTTTGTGAAACTGTTATTCTAAAGTTAGATAACGACTGTGTAAGAATTTCGGTGACCATCCATAAACGTTGAACTCAACATTCTATGGACCTCATCGTTTTGAGATCGGTGATTAAAAAAAGTTGCTCAGCATACAGAATTCTTTGGGTTGTCGTAAGACAATAAGGATAGTGAATAATAGGTCTTAAATGAGTAATTTTTTAATGTTCCATGTGATTTTGCAACTGGCAAAGAAATTTGTGATCAGGAGACTCTTATAAGTAATGTTTTACATTGGTAAGTATGATAGTACCACCAAGCTGCTGAAATTTTCCATCAAATACAGTGGTATCTGCTTTATAATCTAGATTTCAAGAGATTGCTGTTAATATTTCCATGAAAGTTTGATCAAGGATAACAAATAGACATGGCACCAACTTAAAGTAAGCAAGACCCAATGGAAGCTTAATTTGATTCACATCTCCTTAGGGGCGTGTGAGGCAGCTGACGAAGGAAATTCATCTTACTTTGATGATCTTGAGAGAGATTGGAATAGGGTGGCTCCCATTTTATTTCAGTACGATCGATTTGGCGAGCAATCGGAAACCGCTACAACTAAAATCAGGAAATTTTATTTCAATGACGAGATTATCAGCAGAGACAACGCAGATAAACTAGCGCAGGTAGACTGGAAAGTGTTAAAAATAAGACAATTACTTTCAAAATATCCATTTTCTCGGTATCAACAAAATTTTAGATTTACGCCGATGCCATAATTGGATTTTCGGTGTATAGGACGGCGAATCTAATGGCGCAATATAGCACACAGCCTGTTTATTATTATGAGTTTGCTTACCAAGGAAGGTATAGTTTTCAGTCATGGAATAAAACTGGCGAGCCATATGGTAAGATATACATTCTATAGATTTAAGATTACCAATGAATCAAAATTTATGCACTTCACTTTCAGGTGTAGCTCATTACGATGACCTTCAGTACATATTTTATGTCTCCTACCTCACTCCCTTGTTCCAGAATAATGATCCGGAAACTCTGATGGTAGAGAAAATGACATCAATGTGGGCAAATTTCGCCAAATCTGGAGAACCTATTCCGAAGAATAACACCCTGTTTGGAGATTTCGCGTGGGAAACCTTAACACCAAAAAATCATAAATATCTCAAGATTGATGAAATTTTTGAAATGAGATCTAAACTATTTCCCGAACGATATGCATTGTGGGATGAAATGTTTCCTCTATCAGACCCGAATAGTAGGAACTAATACTAAGATCTTAATCAAGTACCATCGAGTTGTTAAGTCCCGCATCAAGGGCATCCTTATCTCAAATGATCATATGCTACTCAATATGCTATTATATAATTGATTATAACATCTTCTAAATTTGAAGACGTCTGTCGACATTCCATTTTGTCCGGAAGATATTGAAAAGTCTCCAAGGAACTATTTTAATAGTTTCGAAGAATAAAAAAGAAACTTGTACTATACGACTGTGATATGATCTATGAGGGCACTGCCCTTGCGCCCCGATAATAACCAGCAACTAATCCATAAAAAATGTCACTTTATTAGGCCGAAAGTAGGCATGTCTATTCTCTGTAACACTGCATACATTTTGAAAATACTGTTCTCTCACATATACACTACCGGTCAAAAGTTTAAGCTCACCCAATAAATTTTTTTTCGATTTTGTGCGTTGAACTACTCGGCTCTATTTGACCGTAGAGGACTCTTCTGGAGCTCATTTTGAAGGTTTTTGCACGTATTTTAAGATGGCATAATTCATTTTTATCCGTACGGATCGGGATCTTTCCAATTTGAGCTTGGAAAAGTGCCAATTTCAACGATTTTTGGGAGAATCTTTTGGCTCCTGCCAATTTGAGCCACATGAATGTTTCAATATGGGAGTTGTGGGATACAAAAGTACCAGTCTAGAGCTTCAAAATCCGTTTTTGAACGCCCCTCTACGCCACTTCCAGTCCGAGCTATGACACTTTCTCTGAGGGAAGATTTTTCGGAAAAACTAGCACTCCAATTCGAGAGAGATACAGAGACGCATTTTTATGAAGTATAATCATCATTTCTGTCATCTTTTATCAACATCTTGATTAAGGAAACGAGGAACCTTTGAAATATGCCCCAAAAAGTGAATTTTCTCGTCATTTTTGAATCCAGGTGCTAGTTTTTGCGAAAAATCTTCCCTCAGAGAAAGTGTCATAGCTCGGACTGGAAGTGGCGTAGAGGAACGTTGAAAAACGGATTTTGAAGCTCTAGATTGGTACTTTTGTATCCCGCAACTCCCATATTGAAACATTCATGTGGCCCAAATTGGCAGGAGCCAAAAGATTCTCTGAAAAATCGTTGAAATTGACTTCGATTTCGAGACTCTAATGCTTTCTTTGGACCTATATTTTTTTCTAGGGAACGAATCAATGTGTTTTTTTTTTTTTTTTTTTTTTTTTTTTTTTTTTTTTTTTTTTTTTCAGTACTATTCGGAGATGTGTGAGTGGGGTGAGCGGTTGTTATGTGATGAGAATGATGATTGTATCAGTGAGTTTTCCAGTGCTAATGGGTGGTGTATAGTTAGTGGAACAACGGTGATTCAAAAAAGGTGGATAAATCAGCATAAAAACAGTGTAAATTTATATATGATTTTTTATGTTATTATTTTATATAAATGAAACCTTTTTTGGGGCGTGAACCAGTGAATTTTCCAGTGCTTTTCGGAAGTATATGACGAATCCAAAAAAACAGTGAAAAATTGATGAATTTTGTGAATGGATAATGGTTAGGGCTAATCCACCGTATTAGTGTGACTTAACATAATGTTTCAGTGAAATTAGTGAATTCCCAGTGTGGTTTTATGAAACCAGTAAAAAGTCCATAGAAACGACCAGTGAAATAGTGATTTTCGAGGGAAAAAAATATTTATAAGAAATGATGAGTGTAGAAATAATGAAAACAAGAAAAATTGATCGAAATGGTTAGTGAATCGGTGAGTTTTCGATACTATTCGGGAATGTATGATCAGCGGGAAAACCAGGTAAAACAGTGAAAATTCGACGAAATTTATGAGTGAATCCGTGAATTTTTCAGTGATAATGGTTGGGTTATGATCTGTGAAACAGCAATAAATACCGCGTTGGACAAATTTTATCAGTGTAAATGGTTAGAGTTACCAAGGACCCAAGTTTTCTTCAGTATTATTAGTGATACCACAAATTTTTCACCAAAAATTTTTTTTCTGTGATAATGGTGAATACTATCAGTGATCTTGAGTGTAATGCTGAAGTCGTGGCCAAAAATTACAAATAGTGATTAATTTCTCCAACTTTGTGCTCACCGCCTGACCCTCGGTCCACATTTGACTGTGTTATCGGAGACACCGGTAAAACGAGTGCGAGACTCGCATTGAACTTCCCCCCTCCCCTTCATTATTGTGGAAGTTGTAAGAGAAATCACACGGAATAGTTGCCGATTTAGTATCATTCTCGTGCAAAAAATTTTTTTTTTTTTTTTTTTTTTAAATAGCACTTGGCATACTTGCAACTCTCGATCCCAATCCTTATAGAAACTCCAACGATAACAGAAAAATGTCTAACAGAAAAATGTCTTGCTATAGAATCTCCCCCCACACGTTATAATGAAACATCAGTAGCCCAACGTCTTGACTATTCAGGAGGAGCATTAGAAATCTCTCGAAGCAAAATAATAAAAGTGACGAATTTATGAATGGAGTAGCACGGGCACTGTAGGACCTTTAAATTTTTATGAGCACAGAGACGCCAACGCGACGTCCGCTCCCCCCTCAACTTGAGCACATATGCGCTATTTATGCATTAGAAGTCTAGTTCGAACAAAAATTTTTTCCTCAAATTTATAAGATTTGTCAGAGTAACCCCACTTGTTTCTAAATATTCTCACACACATACACACACACACACACACACACACACACACACACACTCATATACACAAACATCTCATTCAACCCAGCAACAGCACTTAACACCATCCCATAACCAAATCAGTTCGAACCCGTCGCTTGAAGGGAACGAATCTTAGACAAATCTCTCTCACGCCAATCTCAGCCGATTTTTTATATATTTATTTTCCTTTCTCGTACACTATACATTTAGCCGAACACAAATCGCGCACTAATCACAGAATTTGGTGCATTATCTATACAAACAGTGGTGCAGTTCGGTGTAAATTGATCAAAACCTTGTGAGTGAATCTGTGCATTGATACATCAATCGACCTGTTGGTCACGTGGCTGATCATCAAGGAAGTCCCTGCGGGTCCATGACGATCGAGATTTGCACCAGGTTCCATCATAGAGGGGATCACAGAACACCGCAGCTGCGTCGATAAGTCTTAGTCATTTAAACTTACTTATTCCAACCATTCATCCCTACATTAGTTGATATATATATATATATATATATATATATATATATATATATATATATATATTATTTTTAACCTGAAGAAGGGCATAGTCAGATGTCCGAAACGTTGTTTTCGTAAGATAATATTGCAGTGGTCCAAAGAAAGCATTAGAGTCTCGAAATCGATTGCCTTGCTCCTGGACATTAGAGTCAAAAAAATCAAATACTGGATCAATCCTAGGCTTGAATGTAGAATTGGGCATCTACCGCAAGATCTTATGAGAATCTTGTGAAGGGAGATATTTTGACTGAAATTGAAAGTCATTTGCCTTTTTGTTTTAATTTGCTAAGTTCCCACCAATCATCGTAGATAAGTATCCAATGATCATGACCCATCCAAACACACTCATTAACACTCTAAGACACCATCAATATCTATCTACTTCCAAAATCTTATTCTTTATGCGAAATGGGCTTGATGATAGAGGTTTTGCTCTTTTCACGAATTTCATCAGACTCAAAAAGGATGAAGTGAAAGTTAGAGAACAAATTAGGTTTTCTTTGAGATGTAGGAATTGCAACATTTTCCCTCCTCATCTGAATAAATTCGTTTCTATTTTCGATTCTGTGAACATACGAAGTGTCAGAAATAGGAAAATTTTGAATGCAGAGAGTGAGAAATTACAAACTAAAGTGTTCAAATTAGAGTTGAAGGAATTGCATTTTCAATTGGACAAAATTGTGTCGGACACTCATAGGATTGCTCAAGAAATTTTTCACATAGACAATGAGTTATTTACTACTTTCGAAATATTTTATAACAACAAATTGTTTTTCCATAGAAATAATTTGAGAAAAAAATTAGATCAGAAACTTGAGTTCAATTTGACGAAGAACTTCAAATCAAGGCTACACGAGCATAATGAGCATGTGGATTCTTTCACTGCACATTTAGGACATCATCAAGATGTTGAAATGAATAAATTCAAATCTAACATAGAAAATTTGACCAATACTCCAATACCGTCTGAAGTAGCTTCAATTCTCAGTTTGGGTGATAAGTACAATCAAGCAATAAGACCAACGAGAACTGATATTCTTGACATTCTCAAAAACATAGAAAATACAATAAATCCGTACAATCCCAATATTTATTTCGATATTGACGCACAAGAGAGGAATGTGATAAGGAATAAAATTTTGAAATTTGCATATCACTACAACCCAGATAAAACACCTATCACAGAACAAGAACGCGTGATTGAGATGAACAAGAAACTCACGAGTAAATTCATCTCGGATAATCCCGATATCCTAATTACAAAATCGGACAAAGGGAATAAAACAGTTCTGATATACAAAGATGATTATGTTAACAGGATGAAAGACAACCTCCGGGACACAAGATATTATGAAAAAGTTCACCGAAATCCCTTACCCACAATCACCAAGAGTATTAAAAATTTCATTCAGAAGGTGAATCCGAGCCAAACAGATTCTAGAAGTAGGAAAGAGAAAATGAGGAATAACAAAATCAACATTGATGTAGACAACAAAAATGTTGCGAGGGCGTATGGGTTAGTCAAAACACACAAGGAAAACTTCCCTCTTCGAATTATAGTTTCCGCAATTGGTTCTCCATTACATGAACTCTCAAAATTACTCAAAACAGCAATCACACGAGGCTGTCAGAAGCCCAAGAGCCACGTCAAGGATAGTTGGTCTTTCAAGCAAAAAAACAAGGATATCATCATCCCACAAGGTTGGATTTTTGTTAAACTGGACGTTGAATCGATGTTCACCAATATTTCACTCGAACTTATTCTCAAAGCAATTGATAAGCGTTGGAATGATATCGAAAATCACACTCCCTTGAACCAACAAGAATTCATGGAAGCTATAACACTAGTCTTTGAAAATGCATACATTCAATTTGACAATGAATTCTATAGACAAATTCTCGGGGCATCAATGGGTCTCCCACTATCTCCTATAGTCTGTGATCTTGTCTTAGAAGACGCTGAAGTAGAATGCTTACGATCTATTCACGATAAATACAAATGGGAACCCATCATTTTCAACAGATTCGTAGACGATATCTTTGCTATTATACCGGAAAATCAAATCGACAACTTTGTTAACGAATTTAACAAATACAACATGAACCTGAAATTCACTATTGAGATAGAGAAAGATCACAAGCTGCCCTTTTTGGACATGCTAATGATAAATGACAATGGCACCTTGATTACTGATTGGTATCAAAAACCAACTCAAAGCTCGACATACCTGAATTTTAATGCTCACAATCCCATAGCTCAAAAAAAAAGCGACAGTATACAATCTTGTTGACAGAGGCATTAAACTAGCTCACCAAAAATTCCACGCAAAAAATCTCATTAAAATCAAAGATCTATTGCTGAAGAATAGTTACCCCCTGAAATTTATTGCCAAACATGTCTCCATTCGATCTCATAAAATAAGGCACGATGAACTTCATCAACAAGACGTCAATCTTCAGCAAAACGTGCAAAACATATTTTTCAGTCGAGAAACCAAAGTTGTGATTCCTTTCATTAAAGATTTTTCGGAAAAGATCAAGAGAATCCTTTCTAAACACGACATACTGACTATTTTCAAGTCTAACAACAAGTTCAATAGATTTATCAGATTGGGGAAAGATAGAATTGATCACAAAGAAAAAACACATGTAGTTTACCAATTGAACTGTCTAGAGTGCCCAAAGAGCTATATCGGACAAACCAAACAGTTCCTAAAAAAGAGGATTTCGCAACACAGGAATAATATCAATAACCGTTCCCAACAGCCCAATGTTCTCACACTCCACAGACTCGAGGATGGACACGAATTCGATTGGGAAAACCCAAGAATTCTTGACACAGAACAACATTATAACAAACGTCTGATCTCTGAGATGTTCCGAATCCAATTAGAGAGAGATAGTTTGAATATCAGAGAAGACACAAAAAAGTTGAATTCTTTGTACAAGAATTTCTTCATAGATTTTCAGAAACAGATGAAATTTAAAGGGTGAAAGAATTATACCTCAACTCAACACATCATACTAGCCCAGCCTCCACCTTCTTATTTTGCAATATTTCAGGAATAGTTATGCGCGATTGACATTAATGAAAACAGTGATAATTTGATGGAAATGAGGATTGTATAAGTGACTTTTTCAGTGCAAATGGGTGGTGTATTATTAGTGGAACAACGATGATGCAAATGGTGGATAAATCCGCCGAAAAACAGTGAAATTGATATATATATATGAATAATTTTTTTTTTTTTTTTTTTATATATTTTTTTCTAGGGAACGAATCAATGTGTTTTTTTTTTTTTTTTTTTTTTTTTTTTTTTTTTTTTTTCAGTACTATTCGGAGATGTGTGAGTGGGGTGAGCGGTTGTTATGTGATGAGAATGATGATTGTATCAGTGAGTTTTCCAGTGCTAATGGGTGGTGTATAGTTAGTGGAACAACGGTGATTAAAAAAAGGTGGATAAATCAGCATAAAAACAGTGTAAATTTATATATGATTTTTTATGTTATTATTTTATATAAATGAAACCTTTTTTGGGGCGTGAACCAGTGAATTTTCCAGTGCTTTTCGGAAGTATATGACGAATCCAAAAAAACAGTGAAAAATTGATGAATTTTGTGAATGGATAATGGTTAGGGCTAATCCACCGTATTAGTGTGACTTAACATAATGTTTCAGTGAAATTAGTGAATTCCCAGTGTGGTTTTATGAAACCAGTAAAAAGTCCATAGAAACGACCAGTGAAATAGTGATTTTCGAGGGAAAAAAATATTTATAAGAAATGATGAGTGTAGAAATAATGAAAACAAGAAAAATTGATCGAAATGGTTAGTGAATCGGTGAGTTTTCGATACTATTCGGGAATGTATGATCAGCGGGAAAACCAGGTAAAACAGTGAAAATTCGACGAAATTTATGAGTGAATCCGTGAATTTTTCAGTGATAATGGTTGGGTTATGATCTGTGAAACAGCAATAAATACCGCGTTGGACAAATTTTATCAGTGTAAATGGTTAGAGTTACCAAGGACCCAAGTTTTCTTCAGTATTATTAGTGATACCACAAATTTTTCACCAAAAATTTTTTTTCTGTGATAATGGTGAATACTATCAGTGATCTTGAGTGTAATGCTGAAGTCGTGGCCAAAAATTACAAATAGTGATTAATTTCTCCAACTTTGTGCTCACCGCCTGACCCTCGGTCCACATTTGACTGTGTTATCGGAGACACCGGTAAAACGAGTGCGAGACTCGCATTGAACTTCCCCCCTCCCCTTCATTATTGTGGAAGTTGTAAGAGAAATCACACGGAATAGTTGCCGATTTAGTATCATTCTCGTGCAAAAAATTTTTTTTTTTTTTTTTTTTTAAATAGCACTTGGCATACTTGCAACTCTCGATCCCAATCCTTATAGAAACTCCAACGATAACAGAAAAATGTCTAACAGAAAAATGTCTTGCTATAGAATCTCCCCCCACACGTTATAATGAAACATCAGTAGCCCAACGTCTTGACTATTCAGGAGGAGCATTAGAAATCTCTCGAAGCAAAATAATAAAAGTGACGAATTTATGAATGGAGTAGCACGGGCACTGTAGGACCTTTAAATTTTTATGAGCACAGAGACGCCAACGCGACGTCCGCTCCCCCCTCAACTTGAGCACATATGCGCTATTTATGCATTAGAAGTCTAGTTCGAACAAAAATTTTTTCCTCAAATTTATAAGATTTGTCAGAGTAACCCCACTTGTTTCTAAATATTCTCACACACATACACACACACACACACACACACACACACTCATATACACAAACATCTCATTCAACCCAGCAACAGCACTTAACACCATCCCATAACCAAATCAGTTCGAACCCGTCGCTTGAAGGGAACGAATCTTAGACAAATCTCTCTCACGCCAATCTCAGCCGATTTTTTATATATTTATTTTCCTTTCTCGTACACTATACATTTAGCCGAACACAAATCGCGCACTAATCACAGAATTTGGTGCATTATCTATACAAACAATGGTGCAGTTCGGTGTAAATTGATCAAAACCTTGTGAGTGAATCTGTGCATTGATACATCAATCGACCTGTTGGTCACGTGGCTGATCATCAAGGAAGTCCCTGCGGGTCCATGACGATCGAGATTTGCACCAGGTTCCATCATAGAGGGGATCACAGAACACCGCAGCTGCGTCGATAAGTCTTAGTCATTTAAACTTACTTATTCCAACCATTCATCCCTACATTAGTTGATATATATATATATATATATATATATATATATATATATATATTTATTATTTTTAACCTGAAGAAGGGCATAGTCAGATGTCCGAAACGTTGTTTTCGTAAGATAATATTGCAGTGGTCCAAAGAAAGCATTAGAGTCTCGAAATCGATTGCCTTGCTCCTGGACATTAGAGTCAAAAAAATCAAATGTTGAAATTGACACTTTTCCAAGCTCAAATTGGAAAGATCCCGATCCGTAAGGATAAAAATGAATAGTGCCATCTTAAAGTACGTGAAAAAACCTTTAAAATGAGCTCCGGAAGAGTCCTCTACGATCAAATAGAGCCGAGTAGTTCAACTCACAAAATTGAAAAAAAAATTTTTGGGTGAGCTTAAACTTTTGACCGGTAGTGTATCTTAGATTGCGAGGGTGGACGGTCCTTAAAACGGCGCTGGTGCTCCGATAATGGCCAACAGATAGTAGTATGACCATCAAAAATGTTACCACAGACCGAAACTAGGCATGTACACAAATCTACTGTAGCTCTGCATACATGTCCCAAGAAGTGTTAATGGACATTCTCCAATCTCACTTTGCGTGTATTTACATTTAAAATTGAGCTCGAAATATAGTTTTGTTCGTAGAAATACCCAATTTAGTCGTACAGATAATTTAGAGGGCGGGTCTTTCTAGCCTCTTGAGTATTTTCAGATCATTTCCGGCAATGGACCTTCCCCCGTTTCTCATTTGAAAACATCATGTCCTGAGTTAGCTCATCTATCTGCTATCTGTCTGCTAATATCAAAATTTTAAAAGTTTTCCATTTCGTCGTCCTGGTTTTGAAAAAAGGACACTTTGATTGTATAATCCTACCCGTCTCCATCTCATCTGTCTTTTGAGTTCAGACTCATATTGACACTCTGGTATTGAGGGGAAAATCTCAATTCAGAACCAGTCGAAATTCAATATTCAAAATATTTATTCAATAACAAATAAAATATAACACTGTAAAGTATCAAATGCAGTAGTTACAAGTAATAAACGTCAATCAATCTCTACATTACAGAAAATTTACATAATATTTCGTGCTGAAGTACAGATACAATGAATTGACTGCACAAATGGTCCTGTGAACACGAGCACACGCTTTATTTGATCTGTACAATATTATCACAGGGTTATTCCCGTAAAACTAAAGCCCTGTCAAGTAAGAGAGAAAATGTGAGGAGTAAATCTGAATGATAAGATGATAAGAATAAGACTCCTCTTGGACGGATGATTCATGAAAATTTCAAGTATACTATTAGTAGGACGGATTTGCTCTGAAAATGATTCCACCTCTTAGTTTATTGTCTCAAATTTTTGGCTCTGTTGGGCCCAAGTTCACCAGATTTTCACTCAGTTCCCAGAATTTCTTGCCTTTTGCCGCATCACTGACTCCCGATGACAAACTGCTCTCCTGTGAAGAATAAAAACCCATTTGTATGAGATCAGAAAAACTAGCTATCGATTCCCAAAATGAAGAATTGAATGTTGATTGATCCCGACGATGGAAAAGCCTAGACCCTTCCTACACGAACTCTACGTGGTTAAAATAAACCAGTGCAAAACTTATTCCCTTATTTCGCTCAAAGCTGTTATTCCTAGAACACGTGTCACAGGTGTGAGTTTTTGAAAATGATTGCATTGAGAATTTAATTGTATTCTCCTACAAGTCATACTCTTGAATTGGTCGTTGAGAATGAATTATTGGGGGTATAAAGTTTCATGGGTAGCACTGATGGCCTCACAAGTGGGTTTCACGCATTTTTTGAATTTTTGATCGGCATTCATTGATTCAATTGAGTACTTCGTTATAACGATTTCAGTCAATTTTTTGTAGAGGGTTTTTGTGTTCGTCCTTTATTGTCATGGTTGAATGGATAGCCTTATCGATTGATGAGGGCTGGGGCGAGGGAATGCCATTTGGTTTTGCAAAGTATTGTTTGTTATTTTGCAGAATCGACTAGGAAATTGAGGTGTATTCCCTCATAGTAGGATAGTGGCTTCATTCATACTCAACACTCTGGGCTACCTTGATTCTACAAGACACAATGACTGGAAAATCGATCTTCGTTTTCACAAGTAAACCTATTGCAATCATCAATCCATCAATCAACAAAAGATGAAGGTGAAGCATCAATACTAACGTGACAATCGATGAAGTATTTTCCACTGGTGGTCTTGAGCTCCTCGGCAACGGCAACGTGGAGCGTAGTTTGAGCTCCCTGTTCAGGGGTCTTAAAGAAGCCCTTGATAATGAGCCAAAGTCCCCAAGAAAGTGGTACCGGTACGTTTCTCCAAATTCCAGAATCAATCATACCAGGGTGTAGACAGTTAGCTGTTACCCCAGTGCCCTCGAGTCTTCGTGCCAACTCTAGTGTGAAGACGATGTTGGCATACTTGGACACATAATATAAGTATGCAGGGAACGTTGTCGTCGGGTTCACGTTGTCCAGGTTTAGAGAGGCAAGTCTGTAAAGCTCAGAAGCTACGACTACTACGCGGCTGGGAGCCGATCGTTTTAGCAAATCTGCAAATAATGAGAATTTATATCAGTTAGAGATGAGTAGAATTTGGATGTCATAGGGTTGACCCCAGTATGAAATGAAAGGAGATGAAATATTTTCGAGTCCTGAATAAAGTCCAACTCTATGAATAAGACGTAAAGTATACGTTTCCAAATCCCCGTTGTCATTCAGCTATGGTGCTTATCGAACGATCTACACTTGGAAGATCGATATTGCGTACATGACATTCACTTTGACGAGGTATGGTATTTTTTTGTGGAATGTATTGAAGTTATGAAGACGCTGAGCGTTTGGGTCTATTTCTTCCAGTGATATTGCGATCAATTTAGAAATTTTATTCTGTCTGAGTGTGTATAGTGCTAATATTTCTTCAATAAATGTGACAGGAACCAGAGTTTTCTTGTTTTGGAGGGTCATCTTTCATTTCTCTTCTATGGTTCCTCGAAACTCACTTGGCAAATTTTTGAAAATATTTTCACACTACGATAACACTATCATCATTTTTTATCATCGTTCTTCGTAAATTGTCCTCAGACTTCGTCTTCTGGATGAAGCATCTAGGTATTTTCACAAAATTACTTGAGAATGTTTAGATTTGGATTACCAATTGTTGCTTTAGAAACCCTCGGATAGAAAAAAATGTCTCCATTTGTTTGAGCAGACCGTATTCTTTATTATGGAAGAGGGATGAAACTTCGCCTACTCAGCATCTATTTACAAAGAGTTTAATCAGGACCACCAAATAAATGTTGTTTCTGTCAGTGGAAGCCAGAGCGCACTATACTGGATTTCAATTTATTCAAGTTCGTGAGAACCATCACAATCAGAACTTCATACAAGTCTTATATCATCCATCCCGGACTCAGAAACACAGCAAATTTCTTCAAAATGTGAGCTAAAGTGCCAAGTAGTTCTAAAAATTCCTTGCTCTGACTTGGGGCTCTTAATAAATGTTTGAAGGAAAATTAGAAACTCGAATCATGGCTTCGAGGGAAATTCTTTTATTGCGCGTGGATCAGAGGTAAAAATTTTTTTTGTTATTGTAAATACTTACCAGAAAGCAGGTGAGTGAGCAAGAAGGGTCCATAATGATTTGTTGCCATTGTCATTTCAATTCCATCAGCGCTGACTTTTTTGGCAAAGGTTTCCGCTGTGCCGGCATTATGAATCAGGACGTCCAGTCTATTTTCATCTCGATTGATTCCTTTAGCGAATTCGCGCACAGAGTCGAGAGACGACAAATCCAACTTCCGAACTATCACCTCATCGTTGCCGGATTCCTTCACCAACTCATCTGTGAAAGAGGGATAATTGAAAATATTCGAAAAAATTGCAGGTGATAATTTTAAGTTATTAGATAAATCCCAGATTCTTTTTGATGAGATCAGGAGCTTTGCCTCGGCAGAGGTTTGAAGGATAATAGTAATTCCACGTGGTATGTCGAGCAAGTGACATGAGAGTTTTTTTTATTTCTCTCAATTCAATTCTACATTCTTTTAAAATTCAATCTCCGAACATTGTTCATACATCAAATCTTGTTCTAGTAATATTTGCTTTAGAGATTGATATTTTATTCTTCGTATCACTGGCAAGGGTATAAAAAGTTGATTGTAGATAGCAAACTGAAGTATTGATTTTCATCGTAGCGTGTTGATTAAGGACAAAAATAGTTACTAGCTACAATTTTAATAACCCAATCAAAGCCTCATTACTTCGAAGTAATCATCATACATGCAGTTCCCAGAAATTGTTGCTCAAGACAATCGCAACACTTGCTCAGTATTGATTTTTATGACTTTAGATATGTGCTCTGGACTAGAAGGTCATATCACAAATGCATGAGATAATTATTGATTTGAATCACGATTGTATCATTCTAATGACTTTCTAGTTTCTGATATCGTGAAAATGTATCAAACAATATGCATTTGACGTACATCAGCTGGATCTACGAGGAAGCGTATACATTTACTGACAAAGAATAAAGCTAAACCACACTTTTGAATTATTAACATTGAAATTTGGACCTAATATCGTCTAATTTTATGACCGGTGACCGATAACTTACGAAGGTTCTATAGCCTCAAACTTACGAATTTATGACCTCCTTCCCCTTTTTGAATTACTGTGAGGTTGATTCGACTTCTACATTGATGCTGTTTTATTGCATTAAAAATATCATCCCGGCTCATTCATTTCTTTTATCCATCATGGAATAGTAATCACAACTGTTATGTTTGATCAAATAGGGAACTGACATCGTCCCAGGAAATGTGATATTTTGAAAGTTCGCGCAAAAGTAGACGAAGTAATAAAATTTTGAAGATTTTCGACGCTCATTTTGTTGAATCTTGAATTGGCGCCATCCAGTGTGGTGGCGTAGATCCCGGGAGGGATCCTAGGGGCCCGCCCTTCTAGGGACCTTATGGCGGCGATTGCACATGAGTCACTAAACCTAACTGTTATAATATAATTCTCTATCGGAAATCTTTTTCTGGTTTACACTCGAGAGCTTAATTTATTGAAACAACAGAAATTCGAAGTGAAAAGGCGCAGGCTTGCCTCAAAATGATCGTGGAAAAAGTCTCAAGCCACGTGACTCGCGTGCAGTAGCCACCATATCGAATGGCGCCAATTCAGAACCCGAAAAACCTTGGACTTGAATTTAAATTATTCTCACAATAGAAGATTTTCAAATTTTCATTCATTGCATCTGTTTCAACGGCAAGTTTCATTATATGAGCATTTAGGAAAATTTTTTGGAGCCACATCAGGTCTCTATTCTCGATTTCTACGAAAACGAGAATGATTGAATTGGATGCCTAATTAGATATTTGGATTCTCAATTTGTGATTTTTTTAAAACGCCACCATGGGAGATAACAGCAATTGGAAAAGGGATTAGGATCGTATTTTTTTTCGATTTAGTTTTTAATAAAGTTTGATGATAAAATGTGTCTGGTAAATACGACAGATAGTTCTCAATCAACTTTCACCGGATCCCTGAATTTCAATGAGTATTGATCAGAATCCGAATCCGTAGAGTTGATGGAGATTCTCGCTAAACGGTACTGGCTACGCATGAGTTTCTCTTCACTTTCCAGCCTCGGAGATATCTTGAAATTCTCTGGGCCGCTTTCACTCCAAACGAGATGAATGGAAATGTACGGCTCCTTGATACCCGATTAATTTAATTTTGAGACTTTGATATGACGTAAGAAAATTTCATGAATAGATTATTCTAGAATACATCTGAATTGAGTTTAGATAGCAGATTACGATTTCATTTGTCGAAAGAAACTTCTGGATCCAAGTCTAATGATAGCGCTGAGGCAAACCAAAAATTTTGTTTATTTGTAGACCATGGATATCGCATCTTTTTGTGACGCGTTTTTAGGCTCTCCAATGACTTCAACCTCGAAAAAAGATCATTATAACCGCATCACTCCAGGACACTCGCCGGGAGGGTCCACTGGGCAATAATCATTTTGTAAAAAACTTGCTGATTAGCTTCATCTGATAAGCTGAACTAGAAAAACTCAGATACTGAATCATCATGAGAAATGGAATTTTGAGTGACCACCTAAATAATGCATGCTATAAGAATAACCTACATTAGTTTCACAGAATAAGTTGTGATTTTCTGTTGAAATAATTACAATCCCTATTGTATAAAAATTTCCGGGTATTGGGTGATTTTTGTCGAATTTTGTTGAATTTTTTCACAAAGATTCCTGTAAAACTTGCATATATAACAGAAGGTTGTCTAAAATTCATCATTTACCCCGATGATCCTTCTTTCCAATTCAGAGTCGTAGGAAAATGTTACCGAGTTGATGGAAATCCGAAAATTTGTACATTCTGGTACAAGTGCAAGGAAAATTTTCTGATAACTTGTGTGTAAAAGTGTATTTTGTGCATGGTTTATGGACTTTTACTCACAGTGGAATAAGAAGTTTGATTCGATACACAGGTGTATCGGATGATAAATAAAGTGAGTGTACCCAACTTGCCCCCCCCCCTTCTCCAGGCTGGTCTCCCGATAGTTTCGGTGAACTTAGATATTTTCTGACGTACTTTAGCTCATCTTGAAGTTTGTATCAAGACCTATAAAATGAGCTGAGGTGAGATTAATTCTGATCCAATAGAGCCGAGCTCCAAATCACCATTTCCGTCTTACTCTGCGATGAGAAAAAAACTTTGGTCGTACGGCCATGCGTATTGTCGTACGACCAAAATGGTATTTGCTGCAGAACTATACCGATTTTGTTATCGCATCAATCTACCAGAACGGTTTGGTGATCTGGTATTAGAGCCAGAATAGTTCAATATAACGCGTATATTTCGAATGCCCCGATACTTAATGGATTAATAGTCATACTACGGTTTATTTTATACAAAAGCTACCAATTTTTTGCACGGGATAGCAACGCAAAGGGACAAATATAATCCAACGATTTTTTAGGTTATTCGTGCCAGATGTGTTCAATAACAAAATCATTGTGCTGTGGCGATAATCCAGTATTGGTCTGACGGCAATACCACGTAACGATACAGTTGTATTGTTCAGACGGCAATATTTTATTCTCAGTGTGACGCGATGAACCCTTTCTGAGTGGTAAAAAGTCATACCACATGCCCTTTTGAGATAACCATATGGGGGCGTGTTGGGTACACTACAATTTTGGCCTCCATGTCTCACAAACGATCTTCGTATTTTGCTAGTAAAATCATCGAAATTTGGGTTTTTGAAATTTGTAGGAGGGAATTCCAAAGGTCTTGGAATGAGAAATCGAATGCGTTAAAGTGAGTTGAGATCGTTTGAATTAGACACTTTTGACACAGCTTTTACTGAACACGATTTCCTCGGTGAGTTATTAGGTATGCAAAAGCGAAAAAATGCAAATCTCACTCTAAGTTTTCTGGGAGACGCACAAATCTTTTTGAGATCAGTCCAAACCATCAATCTTCTTATATTTTCACATAGCAAATGAAAAAAAATTTGCGGGAAAGTCAACGAGTGCTCATTTCTAAGATCAGTATATGTGGCTATGTTGAGCACAGGGCGCAGGTTGGGTACCTTATTACTCACAATTTTTCATAAATACCAATGAATATTATAATTTATAATCTTCGAGATTAAGAAATCTGTGCAGAACTGAATCTGTGACCTGCTCAGAAAACGATCTAGATGCACAGCAGATGCACACGTTTACTAAATACCAAAAGAACAAAATAAAACTCATACCTTTCAATTTGTTGGCCGCATCAACATTTCTGCAAGCCATGATGAGTCTAGCACCTCTCTTAGCCAAATCCCGAGCAGTTTCCTTGCCAATTCCAGAAGTACATCCTGTCACAATGACGGTTTTGCCCCTCATACTAGCTCTACTCTTGCAAACTCCGGTACTCAAATAAACGTACAGCCTGAGTAATCCCAGCAAAAATATAACAGCACCAATTGCAGCAGCGGCTAACACAACGCAAATGATTGACCAAGTCCACATGGAAAAGTACAGCGCGCCCATGATGGCGAACGAAGATGAATGGCCTTCTTTCCCGCGATGCAGATATATCAATCCAGGTAGATATAATTATATGTAATGAAAGATGGTGAAAAGTCTGAATCAAAGAGATGTGAAGTCCTCAAGCGACGATGAAGAAATGAATGCAAAAGGATTCGACAGCCTCGTTTGTATTTTTGGGAAAGTAGTCCCGGTGCGTGCAGCGGTGAAAGGAGTGAAAAAATTTTGATGAGTGAGAGAATGGGAGAGAAGGGATATTAGGAAGGAGGCTGCGATTGGGAGAAATTTACTTGAACGTCTAGAGAGTAGTAATCAGCAGGTAGTACACTCCTGGAAAAGTTTTCTGTATAGGTTCGTTGCTTTTGTATATATATATACGGCTCAAGTTCAATGAGCTTTTGCGGCAGCATGCAAGCCAGCTCAGCTGTGGTGGTGTAGCAAGTTCAATTTGAACTTTCGAATTTAGAATGATTGCACGCAAAATGTAACCGGTTACTGGAAACTGCTATAGAGTTGCACCATAGGCTGAGATATAACAAAATTTTATGCAAAAGTGTTGGGGGAAGAATGAAATATGGATGTAAGAGTATATCGAATATGAAAATTGTGTTCTCAACTTGGAAACCAATTTTTCGTTTACCGATTTTCTACTTCCAGACAGAAATTTCACAAGAAACTTTCCTAATTTTCAGTAGGCTCTGTTGGTTATCTCGAAAAGCGTAGAAATTTATATTTCAATCTGTGTTCAAGTCAGTTGATTAAAAATGTCCGTAAAATTGCATATTGACTTTTCTGTACGAAATTTCATGAATGGTTCATCAGATACATATACGATGATAGTTGTGGCATTGAGCAATCGAAAATTATTTATCAATAATTATTGTGATTCTCGTTCTCCATTTGATCTCAGTAATATTCTAGCATAGGTTCTCTACAAGGAACAAGGAAGCTATAGTATAATGCAAGATGGATGATGAATCATTTTCAAAGTACTTTTGACAAACTATGCCTAATTCAAAAAAGCATCTTTATTCAGAAAGTCTACGGAAAAAGGAATTTTTATGCGACTTTACATAAAGAAAGGGAAAATTATCTTCCTTCGCACACCTTCCTTAGAGGTGGAATTAGTATCACAAAACTGACTCCAAAATCCACCAATAAGATGTATTTCGGGAGCTCGTATGCAATAAGAATCCATATCGACCTGAATCGTATCAGTTCCTTCCTCAAATTGGTGAGTAATGTAGATTTTTTTTGTACAATTAACATGAGATAAGAATGATCAATTTGGCCATGAAAAACCATTATCGCTCTATAACTCGATAAGTATCCATTTTATTGGAATGTGGATAGAATAATTTTTTGTAGGATTTTTTGAAATCTACACTGGAGGAATGAAGGTTTCGAGACTAATTTTCGAATGACCCATCCATTCCCAATGTTATGAGACATTGTTATTTGAATGTTTTGGATTTTACAATTCTTACACCATAAACCATACTCCATATTTAATATTACAAGGATATTTAGAATAATACAGGCTACTTGCGTAGACTACTTTTTTAAAATATATTCAATGGATATCCAAGAAAAAATCTTTATTACAGAACCTTATATAGAGTGTGAAGTATGATTCATGGTAAAAATATTGCAGAGTTTAGAACATTTGAACAAGAATGCCTCATGACCCGAAATGGACGCATCACTCGAGAAATTTTTATATACATTTTTCGATAAAATTACTTATCGAGTTATAGAAGAATAATGGTTTTTCATGGCCAAATTGATCATTCTTATCCCATGTTAACCGTACAAAGAAAATCTACATTACTCGCCACTTTGAGGAAGGAACTGATACGATTCAGGTCGAAATGGATTCTTATTGTGTATGAGTTCCCGAAAAATACCTCATAGGTAGATTTTGGGGTCAATTTTGTGATACTAATTGCACCTCAAAGTTACGTGTGCGAAGAAAGATTATTTTTCCTTTCTATACGAAGTTGCGTGAAAATGTCTTTCTCTTAAGACTTCTTGAATAGAGATGCTTTTTGCAACCATTCGCTTTTACGAATCCATAAAATGTTAAAACTGAATGATATCGCCATCCAGCATGATTGTGTCTGTGAAATGAGGATTCTGCGGTAATAATCTAACCGGTTATCTGTGACATCATAAGTAATGAATATATCGA
Organism: Eretmocerus hayati; assembly: GCA_029851415.1. Taxonomy (NCBI): domain Eukaryota; kingdom Metazoa; phylum Arthropoda; class Insecta; order Hymenoptera; family Aphelinidae; genus Eretmocerus; species Eretmocerus hayati. Next base: position 157,625,814 of record CM056741.1, read on the forward strand.
AATCATCGAAGCGATTCAAATTTACTCGGAAGCCTTCATTCATTTCCTTGTATATGTAACCGGTATGCTGCCATTATAATAGATCATTAACGAAGAAACACACAAATTAAAGAATTCGACAAGGCCGCATCAAATAAAATCCTCATAGAACTTTATCGAGCATGTTTCAAACAGGGCAAATGATCGTGTGATCTATCATTCAATTCTATGAATGCAGATGAAAACTCGACTAAACTTTTTTGAGCCCTAATGAAATGATGGGATGTTTTCGTTCAAAAATGAGGAGATGATCTATTGTAGCTTTGAAATGACATTAGTTGGTTAAATGTACGGAGGGAGGGGATTATTCTCATTCTTTCCGTCATGAGAGTGCTGTTTCGTAATGATCTTATTAGTCAAATTTCTCACTTTCACAGTGGTTGCCAACCATTTAAATCGTATCCAAGCAAAGACTTTGAAACAGAAACGCTCAAAATTGCAATTTCAGCTTAATTCATCTGCATACTCTTCATAACGAGTGCGCTAAATCGTATAATAATATATGAGAGTTCAATGTGAGCGAAATATAGAAGATTATTGAAAATGGAAGAAAACTTGCGGTTTACAGAGCGTTTTAGGATTGAAGATGGTCGTCTTACAAGGATAACTTTTCTCAGAGTTTAGTCATTTTGAAACTCTGTCTTCGCTTTTTCAGTGACTTTTCCTGCTTTGCAAAAACTTTGATTTCAAAATAATTACACCTTAGTCCATCATGAAATTTCTGCATTTCACGCTACAATGAATCGATGACTTCCAAAAATGAACGATTGATGTATGTACGTGCAACAGAATTTTTTGACTACTCTGTGATTTCTGAAAATCTTTCAAAGACTGATTTTTTAGCATTATCACCGGCAAAGTTATCACCAATGATCTGCGTTCGTAATTATTTCAACACAGATATATGTACAAGGCAATTTTCATGAAAATAGTTAGGGTTTGTAGAAAAAACTATGAAAAAAGAGATCATTCATTTCAATCAAAAAATAGTAACTCACGTGTTATCAAGAAATTTTTTACAGAAGATGCTCTCACAACGTTAGATAGCAAAGGCAGACTACATGCGCGTCATCGCCAACACAACTGACCACGTAGTCAAGAATCGGACTCTCTCGTATGGTATTACGGTAATTCACGGCGGCGAAAAGTGGTAGACCGGTATCCCCCACCTGGAGTAAAAAAGGCTACCTCGAACTTGTAGCAGCCGTAATATCGGGACCGTCAAGACGAGAAAATGGGGGGCCTTGAACTCTGAAGCCCCAGAGGCATGCAGCTCATACGACGACTAGATTTCACTCTCTATAATGATGCACAAATCGTTATGTTGTTTCGTGACGGGATCAAAATTTGTGACTCATAATAGGTGAATGGATAGGTAAATTGAGACCTGTCTTGGTGGGCAAAATTTACTTCCTGATTCGTGGCCTCGTACGCGCATCACCGTCACTAAGATGAAAGTGAATCTTTGAAGATGCTTTTACATGGGCATATACGAGGTATAGAATCTGATTATTATGTTTGGGTGGATTGTACAGTGCAGGAATCTGAGAGAAATTAGAATATGGTTCAGGATTTGAGAACATATATGGAAACCTCAAGGATGTCTTCATTCATAATCAATCCCGATGAAACTTTTGGACCAAAACTTTAGGTGATTGATGGTTTTCAAAAATGCCCTCTAGACACGACTTTATGCCTCTTGATTTTGCAAATGTTACCCGTGCTGGTGAGAAAGTAGATGGACTCGATCATTGATGCGGTGATTCAGAGTAAACTTTCACGCGGTCATTACATTCTCGCGTATCACATTTTAGCAAATAATAACATGGAAATTTACTCACCCAAAATATATTCAGTAAGATTGTATGTTACTTCACTTGGCTCATTATGTCGTCAAAAATCAGATACTGATGCTAATTGGAGAATTTTAGAAGTGTTTTTACCAATTACATTCAGAAACATTGAAGGACCGAATGATAAAAGACATAACTTATGATCAAAGTCGAAAAGGAAAAAATCGTCGTATCACGGTTCCAATCGGATTTTTCCATGTAATCAATCGGATTGAGAGAGATCTGATGGTTACCCTCTGGTAGTGAGAAAATGTTTTGGCTGATTAGAATATCTTCTTTTGATTCAAGTTGTGAGAGGTATGCGTGCAGGTATATTTAAAATTGGGATGAAATGGTCCAAAATGGATATAGTCATGAACCATTCGATTTTAAATTAAATTGTGGAGTTGGCCTGATTAGAGCTATTTTCTGGTAAAGAAATTCCTCCCTTTCCAGCTCCAGGACCAATTATTCAGTCGAGCATATTCAAGATCTACGTACGTACACTCACAATCGGGTTCATCAGTTTTATAGTTAACCTTTTCAGCATGTGCAGGATGTCTTATAGCTATCGATGATCAGGACACTAATAATCAACGACTACTTAGATATGCATTGGAGAAAAAAATCTGAGAAAATTCCAAATATTATTTGAGCCTTTGAAGATTCAAATACCACTAGAAATCATTCCGATATCTACTTTTGCGTGCTTAAAAAAAGGAGAATCCTCTCATGGGTCAAAGTATATAAGGTCCGTGCTGAAAGAGTTAATCATACGCTGATATATTGCATTTTGTAGCCCCAGAGATACGTACAAAGGATTTCGAAAATAGTACAATTCGATACAAGGGCGTAAAACGTTTTATTCGCGTCCGAGTGATGGGTTTCCGGCCCGAGCCGCAGGCGAGGGTCGGAATCATCACGAGGATGCGAATGATATGTTTTACGGCCGTGTATCGAACTATACTTTTCGATAAACTGTGAGTAAAAGAAGACAAACTGTGCGCAAAGTGCACTTTTACGCACAGTGTATCGAAAAATATATTTTTTGCAACTGTTTGCGCGAAATTGTAAAAAAATGAGACTTCTGTTCATTATTTACAGTGCGAGAAGTAATGCGTGAATGACTTCTCGCACAGTTTTACATTTACGCACTGGTGAAGTGTGCGTGAATGTAACTTCTCGCTCTAATGCATTTTCATTCACGCACAGTTCCAAAATATGATGTCACGCCATCCCTCTGAATTTGGCCTTTGTTAAAAACTTCGTTTTCAAGATAATCTTGCTCGGACAGTGGTGCATTTAATTACAACTTCGCGCACAGTTGCAAAAAATAGTATACGCAACACGTGCGAGAAGTTTCCGCACACGTTGCCAACTCGCGCGAGAAGAAACATTCACGCACACTTCGAAATTTCTCGCACACCCAGAAGTTTCAAAGTGTGCGTGAATATTAACTTCTCGCACTCGTTTGTCAACTTGTGCGGAAATTGACCTTCTCGCACTTGTTGCGTAATATACTAATTTTTCAACTAATCAGCTATGATTGAATTTGCTCATACGTCAATGTGATTCGCGTTAAACCTGCAGAATTGATGACTTGTGTCTCCAGCTCCAAAGTCTTGGGAACAAATGTAAGCAGAGAAATTTCCTGAGGAACAGCCTCGCAAGTGATACTTAATAAAAAAGGTTTATTCTCACAAAACACGTAGACTGTCACAGATCACTCTACACAAAAAATGCATCTCAAAACAATCTTTATGTATGGATCAAGTTATTCAAGGGAAAAATGGTACTCAAAAATCATCAAATTCTCGATATAAATGTGTATGGTCATCAAAATAGAGATGGTGCCTTGTAAAGGATGTGGATCAAACGGTTGCTTTGAAATTCTCGACTTTATGACAGTCGAAGTCCGCCCCAAAAAAATTAATGTAGAATTGTCTTTGTGATTGCTCTAAAAAGACCCAAGTTACATCACTTTGGCCCATCAGAATACACGAGCCAGCATAACCTATTAGGCTTGAGTTCTAGATCTCCTACGAGCTCTCAAGGCACTGTTGAGTGGAACGCATGATCTTCCGGTTACGCAAGGGTCTGAACCAGCTTGTTGATGTTGCGGTAGCTGTTGTTGTTGCTGGGGTTGTTGTTGTTGCTCGAGTTGAGCTCCAAGATTTGCAATTTTCATGTCTTTGAGTTTCATGGTGCCTTCGAGGAAGGCTACTTTGTGACACAGAGTCTGGATCACGTCTGACTTGACCCTTATTTCTTGGCGAGCTTGAGAGTACAGCTCGCGTAATCGAGTTAGTTCTTCTTCACGAAGTTGTTCTGTGAAAACAAAAGATGAGTCCAATCTTTGGATAAACTTGGTAGTAGATTCGTTAAAATATTTTTCAACCGAAGTTTTCCCGGTGAATTCAAAAATTGAGAATATCTAGGGAACTGACGTGACTCCTAAAAAATTTCAGACTAATCATACGAGGGAATTCTACGCGGAAAAAAATCCGTCAAATTTTGGATTTTCCCTAGCATAAGAGTATTTTCAGTTTGAATCTGAAGTTTTACAGGATTTGAACTGGTATTGTACAATAAGAAGGTTGCTGCACGTGAGTCACATGTCACAGGATTTTTTTCATGGTGATCTCGAGGAAGATTTGTACTTTTACATCATTTTAAAGAATTTTCGTGTGTTTCTAAGATAAGAACCCATAATGTAGAATCATTCAGAATAGTTGCCCAATCACACGACTCGCGTGCAACCGCCGCGTGTCATAATGGAGGGTGCCAAGCCAACTCAAATTTGCAAATCTTCAATGATTGTTTAAAAAATTCACAAGCGCCGGGATAACTCCGAACTTTTTTTTTATGTCTATCTTGATACGAAGTTCTGAAATATAATTTTCCGTGGAATCATGTGAGCTCCCGGATGTGAATAGTAGCAGTTCTCGATATTAAAGGGATGGTAAATTATTAAAAGGTGGTCTTGATTGATTGAAACTTGCTGACTCCGAATTATTGTCAATTCCGGAAAATTACCGAAGCTTCACATATAAGCGAAGCGTTAATATCAGAATCCAAATACACATTGCAGCGTGAATTGTTGCAAATTTTTGCTCTGCTCGTCAATGATATAAAAAAATATCGATATGATCCTACAATTTTTAGTGTCATTCTTCAGTCTCTCACGATCATTCATCTTATTCAAGTTTGCAATCCGCAATGTGTTCTCCTCAATCTCAAAATTAGTAATTCCGTACACTACCTTCGTTTTCGTCTTGAGATATTGGCTGGATCTCGATTGTCTCTGTGTTCGATTTCCTCGAAAACCACCTCCAAAAGCAGATGACCAGAAGAAGCATTCCAAAAATGAATGTTACAGCTCTGTAGATGGATCCAAAAAACCTCTGAAAGATATTTCGTCTTTGTGGGATGTCTCGGGTCTTTGGTCTGTCGTCGATCTCTTCTGAAAGATCAAATTGCTCGTTTATTCGATGATTAGATTTTTCATAACAATGAGATACAAGTAATCCTTTTGATCAAAGAAATCAGCAATCGACTAGGATCTACAAAATGAATTGGTTTGATCATAAATTTTACAGCGAAGATAGTTCTGAGGTCCAATTTTGAAATTCAATCTATACTTGAATGAACTCTAATCAATACAAAAAATAGAAGATGGAATACCTTCTTACCTGGCTTGTCTGTGACTTCAGGAATTTCATTCTCTTTGATACTGACCGAAAGTTGTTTGTCTCGAAAATCTTGCAAAAGTTTTTCGATCGCACCAGGCTGCGAATGAGCCAGTTGATCAATCAACTCGGGACTCAAGCGTATATCAATTTTTGATAAAACCTTACGGTTTAAGGTATTCCAATTGTCTTTCTTGTTTTGTATACTGTTGGCCGGTATATAGTTGTGTGAGCTCACGAGATGTGGATAGTAAAACTTCAAGATCTCGGACATCAGAACTGGAATGAATATTGAGCTTTTCAGATAAATTTGAATTCACCGCACACAAATTTTTGACATGTTATCAAGTAACAGAATATTGATTTCATATTTTCCACCGTCTTATCCATAATTCTGCTACTTCTCGGTTTATTGTCATGAAAATTAATCGGTGTCACTGATACTAAACTATGCGAAAATAGTACTGTGGGTCATTAGCAAGTATTTTTTCAATATTGCATGATAGATCTCAAGCTTGATGAAGACATTGCATTCAGATCGATTTGAAGTGAATACTGATCATAGCCCTCTCAATAAATGACGGCAAAGTGAGAGATCTTATCTTCACATAAAAAATACGGTTAACCTAAATTTGTGAATTTTGACTTGATAATATTTCACTAAAATGGAAAGTAGTTTCTGAATTCTTGGCTTTATCAAAATAATTAAAAATGTATTAGTACCGGCATCAGAAAAATCTCTGGCGACATTTTTTGCACTCCTCGATAATGGCATCGACTCAATCCACTCATAAATGTCTTCATTCCTCGATGGATTGTCGCTTCTGACGGATGTTATCTCACTCATTTCTGACATCTGCTCTTCTCTTGCGTGCAACGCATGCATCGCAACCATTTTTCTCGTGATCCACTTTGATATTGAAACGAATTAGCTTCTACTAAATTTTAGATGAAAATGTAAACACCCGACCGGAGGACTCCTTAACCTCATTTTGGAGGATCGATAAGAATACAGTCTGGCTGTATACCTCCTGAGCCTGACATTTTTCCTATAAATTGACTCATCTGAGTGATCAATTCAGAGTATATAGAATGAACTTGAAATATCAATCTAATAACGGATTAAATTCGATTTCTAATGAATAGCTCAATTTTATCAATTCCCATGAGTTATTGGAATTTTATAAAAAAATTTGCTCACAGGTTTTACTTGCTGAATCAGCTATGAAAAAATAGCTTTTTAACTCCTCAATCACCCTGGTAGGATTTGTGACACTCCCACGTGCTCCAACTTTCTTGGTGGTATTTTGACCATATGTATGCGACAATAGCGATTGTTAAATATTATGTGGTATAAGAGGCCAAAAAAATCATCCTATACATTTATATAGGTTTTTGTGGCCAATTCCAAGAGTTTTTTCATCTCAAAATATTCCAGAAAATTCTATAATAAAATAATCGACGATTCCTTGAGGGACAGTTTAGACAAAATAATTACTTAAAATTCACAAAAAACAGTGATTTTTGCTCAAATCATCTTTAAATCAGTTCTCCTTAGTTGGCCAGGCCTAAGAATATCAATATTGACTCATTTCAGGAAACTACCTGTTCGTCCTAAAATTTTGGCAAAGCTGGTGAAACATATGTATACAGATATAGCACAGCTTAGGTGCCGGCTGAGCTAAAACACGAGAGATATCCATATGGATTCTGTGCATTAGTCACAAAGACAATTACAATATTTTTTTTTAAGGCAGATTTGACAAGATACCGTAAACCGGGGTGAATGTGTCCGCTTTCGCCAAAAAAATTTTCAGCATCATATCTTCGCTTCTATAGCACCAACAGAAACCTGCCGGGGGTCATTTTGAAGCTTGAAATCTCTACTTTCCAAAGGAATAACCTCAATTCCATGAAAATAGACTCCAAAGTACTTTCTGTGCTGTTTAATGAAGTTTGAAAACTAATGTCCCCCAAAAACAGGTTTTTTGTGCCTAGCAGAGAATTTTGACGCGTTAGCTCGAAATAAACCACGTGATCGTGTTGAGACGATAATTTTACATTGGGAACTTATGGTGAGGTACCCCGCGTGAGGGAAAATTTTTTTTCCCCGTGATCTCAACACAGCGAGTATTATTGCAAAAACATGTTTTTATGAAGAAACAGTTCTGAAGAATCAATCCAGTGCCTCAACGGCTAACGGACAATTTTTTTCTGAAAAGGATGTGATAGAAAGAAGAAAATGCGACCTTGAACGTTCAAATTGATCTATTCTAGCCCGTATTGTGATTTTTTGAAGATTTATTGCAAATTTTGATTTTTTTCCGAATACTAGGTGGACTAATTAGCTCATATGACCGCAAGGTTGCCTTGTATCGTTTTAAAACCACTGGGATCATATTTAGCGGGTCAAAATACGTAGGATAACGTATCTTCATATGCATTCAAAATCTTGAATTCACGAACTATGCGCTTCAGACGCAGGCGAGGCATAGGTGGACACATTCACCCCTGTCGACGGGGTGAATGTGTCCACCCTGTTTTTTGCAGTTTTTGAAAAACCGTGGGGTCAAAGTCAAAATCTGACAACGGGATCTTGTAGCTGAGCTCAAGACTCAAATTTTTACTACCCATACATTAAACCGGCACACAAAATGAAAAAAAGTATCTGTACTTTTGACCAGACCTACTTTTCTTAATGTATTTTGGCACGCTGAATCCGAATCCGAGGTCGGTTTGGCCCGACTACCTCTTGTTTTCGAGAAAATCGTGCTATTCTGCGCTATTTCTACGATTCCCACCGAATTTTTCACGATTTTCTCGAAAGAGTCATTCTTTTTATTATCATCAGGATTTTGGTCGATGGTCAGGGATTTTTCTGTAACTTTAGGTACATGTTATAAATGATGAAAAAAGATGAAAAGCAGTTTATAGGCCCCAAAATTCATCCGTGCGGGCTTGACGCGGTATTTTCGTTTTTAAAATTTGCAAAAAAATCGACTTTTTCATTTTTTGATTGATTTTTTACGGATGTAAGACCCATTGAAAAATTTTTTTCAACCACATATTTCGACGTAAAAAAAGCTGAATTTTACGAAAAAAATACTTTCGAATGTGGAATAGGTCAACATAACCTCAAAAAAGTAGTTTTTCTGCATAAAAACGTTTTTTCGGCCCTTCAGTCAGATTTTATCTCAAATTCAATATTTTTATCGGATTCCTCGTCAAATTTTACGTCGAAAACCATTCTTAAAAAGTTGGGACTCGGGTGGGATTGGCCGCTATAATTGTAACCTTAGAAACAGGGTCATAAAAATAGTGCTGAATTACGTGGTTTTGGAGGGAGACTTATTCCCGAGCTTATTCCACTGGACAACGAAACTGTGGGTTAGGGATAGTGCATTGACCGGACAATGACTTTTTTGTGTATTTTTTGACGTAGAAACTGAATCCGAAACCAGTTTTGCACCTAGCCATCAGGAATTTTTTCAAATCGTGAAATAGTGAGCTTCTACACAACTGCGTTTTCAGCGTTTTTTGCAGATTTTGTAGATATATGATTTAGATGGTACAACGTTGCAGCGGGCTTTGAGCGTACTCGAATTATGATTTCTCGCGTATTTTGGCCTGCTGAACACGATGGCAGTACTCTAAGAAAGCTAGGATGCGTTTGAGACCAGTCGTAAGATGATTCTTCGAGTTGCTATCAGCAAAATTTGCCTGACTCTGCAATAAATCTCCGAACGCTCACGAACTCGACCAGAAACATCTTTTCACAACTCATGAGGGCGTATTTTCTTCGTTTTCATGTATACAACGAGGGAAAGTTATTTTCAATAGCCCAAGAACGGATGGGACCAGTATGCATGTACTATTCTGCAAGACGCGTTCTGAGCATTATCTGGAAAAGGCTCAAGCCTCCTCGTGATGAGTCAAATCGTGAGTTCTTTTCCCTACGTCCCTCGGAAACCGTTGTCTGCGTAGTTCTGTTCTGTTACCATGACACAATTTCGGAGATCTATACTTTGGTAATATCAAGTGAACCTCGATATATCATTAAGATCCTGTCAATCATGTTTACATTGTATTCCATCCCAAGCTTATGTGGGCACTTCAATAGTTCCATTCCAAAACAACTGGATCTAAGCATCCGGAGTTAGATACACCATTCAGGTGTGATTGAAAGGGGATCATTTGGATAATCTCAAAGGTACATACGTTAGACAAGAGAACTTGAAATTTGACTCATCATGAGGAGGCATGAGCTCACCTAAAAAAAATGCTTCAACCTTTTTTGTTGTGAAATCTGTACGATGGCCTAGTCTATGTTTGGGATATTGCGAATATTTCTTCCTTGTTGTATACATGAAAACGAAGAAAATACGCCCTCGTGAGTTGTGAAAAGATGTTTCTGATCGAATTCGTGAGCGTTTGGAGATTTATAGCAAAATCAGGCAAATTTTACTGATAGCAACTCGAAGAATCATCTTACGACTGGTCTCGAACGCATCCTAGCTTTCTTAGAGTACTGTCATCGTGTTCAGCAGGTCAAAATATGCGAGAAATCATAATTCGAGTACGCTCAAAGCCCGCTGCAACGTTGCACCATCTAAATTTCATATCTACAAAATCTGCAAAAAGCGCTGAAAACGCAGTTTTGTAGAAGCTCACTATTTCGCGATTTGAAAAAATTCCTGATGGCTAGGTGCAAAACTGGTTTCGGATTCGGTTTCTACGTCAAAAAATACACAAAAAAGTCATTGTCCGGTCAACGCACTATCCCTAACCCACAGTTTCGTTGTCTAGTGGAATAAGTCTCCCTCCAAAACCACGTAATTCAGCACTATTTTTATGACCCTGTTTCTAAGGTTGCAATCATAGCGGCCAATCCCATCCGAGTCCCAACTTTTTAAGAATGGTTTTCGACGTAAAATTTGACGAGGAATCCGATAAAAATATTGAATTTGAGATAAAATCTGACTGAAGGGCCGAAAAAACGTTTTTATGCAGAAAAACTACTTTTGCTTTCTCAAAAGAGAAAGCATTCATTTGGTGCCAGCGGAATTTTCGTCAAATTTTTTCTAAAAAAATTTTTTTCTCCTCCAGTGAACCTCTTGAATACATGAAATTGGTCCAGTCCTCTTCCTTTCGCCAAGATCTATCGAATGTAGGTCACAGTTTTTCGTTATAACCCCTCACAAAATTACTACAACCCCGTCTTTCGAGCCCTCTGTCCGTGTCTGTGTGTGTGTATGTATGTATGTTGTTTTCTATCGCTCAGCAAAACTCCTCACTGGTTTGATATATCGTCCTGAAATTTTTATGCCATGTTCGGAGGCGTCTCTAGATGGGAATGCTAGATTTTGAGTGCCCCCCGATGATTACTTTTATACTTATGAATTTTTTTTTATTTATGTATAATTTTTTTTCATCTTGAAAACTTAAAATATTCTCTCCTTCCTGCTCAAAAAATCTGAGGCTGGTGATTTACGCGTTTCTCGACGTGCTTAATCAATTGGTTAATACGGAATTTCGATTGAAGCTCATTTTATTATATCTTTTACACACCTCTCTTTCGTTGGGCTATAAAACCTTTCTAATCACAATTTAACCAAATTCCGTATCAGCCAATCGATTCAGCACGTCGAAAAACTTCTAAATTACTTCCTCTACATTCTTTTATGTAGTAAAATGGAATACAAATCATTTATAAGATTTGCTTCTTTCCGAAAAATTCCAAATTTCTCATTAAAAAATTCACAAGTCAAAAAATATTCATGCGATCATGCTCAAAATTCACTGGCATTATCATCACAGTTTTTAAAATACACCTACGAAGTCTCAAAAGATTTTGTCAAATCGATCTCGAAATTTTGCGTTCCAAATGATACATTTTTATTCCAATCTTCACGTTCACCGACAGTTAATTGCTTCCTTTCCTAACATAATCACCTGTTTACCAAAATCCTGTATCAACGAATCGATCCAGCACGCCGAAAAATATCTAAAGTACTTCCTTGACATTTTTTTCATATAGTCAAATGAAGTACAAATCATTTATAAGATTTGCTTCTCTCCGAAAAATTTCGAATTTCTCATTAAAAAATTCAACAGTCAAAAAATATTCATGCGATCATGCTCAAAATTCACTGGCATTATCATCACAGTTTTTAAAATACACCTACGAAGTCTCAAAAGACTTTGTCAAATCGATCTCGAAATTTTGCGTTCCAAATGATACATTTTTATTCCAATCTTCACGTTCACCGACAGTTAATTGCTTTCTTCCCTAACATAATCACCTGTTTACCAAAATTCTGTATCAATCAATCAATTCCTCGCGTTAATGAAAATCAATAAAGACCTTTACGTTATTATCACTCTGTTCCACCTACTGCAAATTGAAATTTACACTCCATAATTTATTCTTCAAATAACTAATTTGTAGAAAAATACTCAATTTTACTTGATTTTCTTCAAACCGATTCATTCCCTTTTCAATGTATACGAGTCATATTCATCAGACCATAAACCTGTTAACATAGTAAAATGTCAAACACAGGATGATGAATTAGAGCAAGATAGTAAAGAACAAAACATTGAGGAGGATATTGTGGATTTGATTGATGTTGAAGATGAAGATCAAAGATAAATGAAGGATCATGGATGTTTACCAATTGATATTACAGAAAGTCAGTATAAAGAAATTCGAAAAAATATCTCATGTTCTGGATCATGGTTAGGAGACGTTTTGATATTTTGGATGAATAAATATTTTAATAAAAATTTCACGAGGAGAATTGATTAATGTAACATATTAATGGATTTGAATTTTCGAGTGAATAATATGAGATTAGTTGACTTCTTCTATGGCAATGAGAAAGCATTCTGCTAAATTCTTTTAGCAGCGTATTTTGAGGTTATGTTGACCTTTCCAAATTTGAAATTATTTTTTTCGTAAAATTCAGCTTTTTTTACGTCGAAATATGTTTTTGAAAAAAATTTTTCAATGTGTCTCACATCCGAAAAAAATCAATCAAAAAATGAAAAAGTCGATTTTTTTGCAAATTTTAAAAACGAAAATACCGCGTCAAGCCCGCACGGATGAATTTTGGGGCCTATAAACTATGCTTTTCATCTTTTTTCATCATGTATAACATGTACCTAAAGTTACAGAAAAATCCCTGACCATCGACCAAAAACCTGGCGATAATAAAAAGAATGACTCGAAAACAAGACGTGGCCGGGCCAAACCGGCCTCGGATTCGGATCCAGCGTGCCAAAATACATGAAGAAAAGTGGGTGTGGTTAAAAGTACAGATACTTTTTGTTTTTTTGTATGCGGGTGTAATATAACACCGGCACACACACAAAAAAAAAAGTATCTGTACTTTTGACCAGACCTACTTATCTTCATGTAATTTGGCACGCTGAATCCGAATCCGAGGTCGGTTTGGCCCGAAAACCTCTTGTTTTCGAGAAAACCGTGCTATTCTGCGCTATTTCCATATTTTTCAGGATTTTCTCGAAAACAAGAGGTAGCCGGGCCAAACCGACCTCGGATTCGGATTCAGCGTGCCAAGATACATCAAGAGAAGTAGGTCTGGTCAAAAGTACAGATACTTTTTTTTATTTTGTGTGCCGGTGTTATCTTTTGGCATGAATAAGACCAAGAAAATCACAGTGGAAGGTCAAAAGTGTACCACATTCACCCCGGTTTACGGTGATAAACAAGAGATAGATTTGTTATGAGCATGCAGATTCTACGATGAAATTTCCATGTCTTTCACGCTGAAAAATTTACTGACACTCCAACTTACCATGTAGTATTTTGACAGACACTTTCTTTCTTGATTTAACAACAAATCAAACAACTGCAAAATTTTATAATGTCACGATTGGACGAGAATGTCAAAAAATGAACTCGGAAATAAGTTTACATCGAAATCCCGAGTCACGAAAAACAAGTTCCGGCTATTCTCACGCGAATAAATTTTTGAATTTGCCAAAATAGTGGTGGTTAATGATGTAAAAAATTACTCATTTGATAGAATTCCCCCAGGTGATTTTAAAAATGATACATGACTCCTCAACCCTGTCTTCAATTCGAGCGTCTGAGTCAGCGGGTTGCCTAGATACAGGCGTAATATGGCGATATGCGAGATCAGGGATGTTTTTTTACAGTGCAAGATTCACCGAATCTGTGCATTCTTTTACATTTTTCGTATTTTGATGAGAAGAAAGGGATAGCTCAGAGGTGTTATCGTTGTTTCACCCCGTAACTGAAAACTGACTCACTTTCCGAAGAGGTTGATGAGAAACTTACTTGGAGATCTTGGAAAGATGTGGAAAAAGTATTCGAATCAATTTTCACGAAGAATGCACCTTTCTCGAGAGTAGTTGGCAAACCCAAGACAGTTCACACTTTTTTCGCTATTTTGATGGATGAGTCGAAATTTACTTATTTTTCAGAATAGTTCATGGAGATATCCTCGGTAAAGCCCTCGGTGAAGCCGTATACTAATCTACTTATGTTATTTTCTTACGTGTCTCACGATTTTAGAGTCAAGATGACAAATCTCAAAAAAACCTTATCTCGAAATGTTTATAACCATTATTCATAAGTTCCAAAAACACTTCTCAATTTAACCAAGTAATACTGCAAGCTGTATGAATTATCTACCATCCGAGCCCCAAAACTCTATGGTTGGATCGAGGGTTGGGTAAATTTTAGACAAATCACTCCTTGAAGGGGGCATCTTTTTTGGTCTTACGTGGAAGACCATTGAGTAATTCCACGAGAAAACGATATATGGTTGACAGTCGGGTCTCAGATTTCTTTCTAAGTGAACTTATTCGATTTTATAGGTTGAAAAATGAGCTCCCGTCACCAATTTTTTTTCGGACCTTGGTACACAAATCAAAAATATGTTTTCAACTTTTTTTTGCAAAATTTTCGTAACATTTTCACACTAAAATCGTTATAGCTCAAAAATTATAGCACACAGAGGGACGCGGCTTAGCGCATCTGAAAGGTGAGCAAAAAACCTATCAAAATAACCACTTTGGAGTTCTGTTTCTCATATAACCTCGATTATACATGGATGATTCCGTGAAAATCATCTTCTATTCTTCTTCTCAAAAAGCTATTTTTTTGAAAGATTTAAAAGTACATTTTGCCATGTATAAGTTGTGTTCTCCACGAATAAAATATTTTCACTCTGCATTTTTGAGTTTTAAGCTGTTTTCTGGGCATTTTTTTAATTTGAATGACAGAAAACTTACATTCTCTGCGCATGCGAGTGATTTTAAGATTTCGAAACCAATTATTTGGGAAAGCTGAGGTTATTTCCTTCAAAATGACCACTTGTTGAGCTTGAATCCGTTGATTTGAACCAAAGTTACAGTGAATTTTGATATCCACTACAAAAAACAGCTTGGTGTGAGGCCCCATATTCGCTTCAATCATCGTCTGGAAGCCTTCATGTTCTCGCTCAAATCGTTCTTCATCATATTCGGTCGCTGCAACTCCGCTTCTAGTTGATGAAATTCAACTCAACAAGAGGGCATTTTGAAGGAAATTTTCTCAGCTTTTCAAAATAATTTGTTTTGAAATTCAAAAAGCGCCCAGAAAACAGCTTTAAACCCAAAAATGCAGAGTGAAAATATTTTATTCGTGGAGGACAACTTTTAACATGAAAAATTGTACTTTTAAGTCTTCCAAAAAAATAGCTTTTTGAGAAAAAAATAAAATATGATTTTCACGGAATCATCCATATATCATCGAAGTTCTATGAGAACCAGAACTCTAAAGTGATTTTTGATAGGTTTTCTGCTCACCTTTCAGATGCGCTAAACCTCGTCTCTCTATCTAATGTTATCTTGGAGCTATAACAATTTGAATGTGAAAAAGTTACGAAAATTTCGCCAAAAACGGATTTGATAACATAATTTTGATTTGTGTACCAAAGTCCGAAAAAAATTGTAAAATTTTTTTTTATCGTGACAGATGGTCTTATTTCAACCCTTAGAATCCGAAAAAGCTCACTCAAGAAGAAATCTGAGACCCTTCCTTCGAACATATATCGTTTTCTCGTGGAATTACTCCATTATATTACAACCTTGAATTCAACAAATTTTTAAGATTTTTCTTCCACAGCTGAGGGATTACGGAAATCATGATTGAGTAATCCATCAATAATGAAGACATACTTGATCTTCAGACAGGAGACAACAATTTCTAATGTGACGAAGGATATAATTCTCTTGTCAAGTACCAATAAGACCATTCATTAGCGGGAATTGCATTTTTTCCGTTATGCTGAAATCCGAATTTGTTTCCCAGAAGTAGTTAGTATATCTCCTTTCAATAAGATTCTTAGCTCAATTCGAGAAATTGATTTGCTACCCAGGATGAACAGCTACATACCACTCGGTGATGGAGTTCGATCGCCCCTATCACATATTAATGAGCGAATCCATGACCTCTCTCTCGTAACCCCAATTCTTCATTCACTGCCCACAGCTTCGTGAACTACAGACAAAACCATGCGCAGAAGTCTCATTTCAAATTTCCTATCCCAAGTAATGGAGTGCTCAATAATTTCAAAGCAATATTTCTGGTCATGACTGTCAGCGATGTATCGTCATCTTACAATAAAGATTGACATTAGATCGAAGACATGATACCTGCTCTGATCGTCTTCATTGCATTGGGACTGCGTTTTTCTAGTGGATACAATGATTTTCCATCATTGATAACGGCTAATGCTACGATGGGTGAGTTTTGCATTCTCCTACTATTTCAACGGTCGATGAAGAGCGTGAATGGAGAGCCCTCCACCTATTCAGTTTGAATTGGATCTCAAAAAAAGAAATGTACACTTGCCGGACATGAATTCTGCACAAATCTGAGAAGGCTTTTCGTCTCTGAAACGCTCTTTCAATTTCGAATCAGACCGCTTGTGGTTTCTCCATAATCGTGACCTCATCTTCAACAATTCAAAATTGGAATCTAGTCCTAGGAGCAGTTCAGGAATGAAAAATCTTTTTCATCATTCTAACCTAAAAATGCCACGTTTAAATGGGATTTTAGGGTTCTCGTAATGAAAAAATATATCCGCACTTCGCTTGCAAGCCCATTTTGAGCACTGGAGGACATGTCTGTCCTAGTGCCCAAAATGGGCTACCGCGCTCAATACGGAAATATACTATTTCAAATTTGTGCAGAATTCATGTCCAGTGAGTGATTTCTAACCTATTTTTGAAAGTGCCTATTTTCTAACGCGAGCAAGAAATAAAGGAATGTCTTATTTTTAAATGCCTGAAGTAGGATTTTCTGTATCCTGTATTAAAGGCGGATAAGTCTATCATCCCATTCACGAATTTCGGGCCTTATCTCACAGTTATATGGGTATCAGGTATCTCTTCTCAATACTTCTGAGTCTCACCAAATATTTTAGAACTCAGTGAATCACCAATACTTTGTTAGAGGCTGATCAAATTGGTGCAGGCTTCCAAAAACGAATAGAGAATAAAAACAGCATTTGGTGGGAGGCTGCATGTACTTCCGTGCTGCATGTATCTTCTATGTCTTATCCAAAACGTGAGATCCCATTGAATCATTTTCACAAACAAGTAGGGAAAATCTCCGATTACCATGTGCAAGTTACAAGTTCGGCAGTTTTGGAAAATCAGTTGGAATAAAATCGGTGCCATTTTCCAAACAAGTTCACAATATTTTGCGGAGTTGAGGGCTCTCATTCATGATTTAGTAAGTTTTCAATGGATTGTGTTGTGCATTAAGGATGTAGAATGAATGTAAGAATTATTTTCAAAAAACCATCACAGGGAAAGGTCATAGCCTCATACAAAACACACTCTAGGGCTGAAAACGTGCAATTGTTCGAGCCTCCAAGATGTGCACATTTAATCTAATTGCTCCCAAGAAACAGGCCTCTCAACTAAAAATAGCCTTGCCAATGCATCGTAGAAACTTTCCAAGAATAGTATGAATTTCTTGTAAATAATATAATCTGGGGCCATCAATCGAGATTACAATTCACATCTGGGTTTTTGCCCAGAATCAGCAAATAATTTCCTGATGACCCATGAGGAAATGAAATCAATATACACTTTTTTTGTGCAGCCGTTATTGTGGACAAGAGTTTTTTCGACGATTTTGATAGCTATAGAGAAGCCCTAGGCATCATTCCAGAAGTCATCACAGAAGTAATAAGAAAAACTATGCGAATCAGTGGAATTGCATTTACCATCTTTGAGACTACTAATGTTAATTTGGGACGAGGTGAGTAACTTTGAAAATATCCTCACGATCTGCCCTATGGTCATCAGTTTTGCAATGATGCATGCTTATGCGATTGTTGGAATCCTTCTTGCAGCTCTGTGGCTGGTATTTCCTCTCGAGTCACCATCGAGGTCGACCGACCGATATCGGTTTCAAACGCGGCGGCGCATTGAATTAAAAAACAGAAAATTGTCCCCATTGTCGAAGTCTTGTTGACTTAAATTTTGATATGTGATATTCTTCACTATATTTCATAATTTCTCTTTAGATTACACAGTCTTACTCTCAATTACCGAGTGTGCTTCGACGTGGTTGTTATTTGAGCAGGCTGTCAGAGAGAAAATTGTGCACCTTGCGCTTACAGGTATGCATCACATTATTTTTCGATCTCTCGTCAAGTCCAAATCTCAGCGAACGCTGAAGTAACCAGTTGGAGAAAAAAAGTCCAAATCTTCCATGTTTAAAACACGTTCGCTGCGACGGGTCCCACCGGTGGAACCCGCGATTTTTCATTTTTCAATCTTTGCCGATTCAGACATGCTCGGATAATTCGCCCAAAACAATCTATCGTGGTGGTTTACTTCACCAAAGTCGTGAACAATGCGCCAAAAACGAGTTTAGCTCCATGTGAGCGTTTCTACCCAATTGCGATGGTCTAGTTCATGACTGGAATATATTAGTTACGAAAAAACGCGCAGAGAACGTGTTAAATTATATCTATCATAGAAACTTATGTCAAGGCTCATAGGTATTGAGCACTTATTCCTTACACTCACATTGTCAGAATTTAAATTAGGATAGAGATTTTTATTAATCCACATAATCCGAGATTTTTTAATGAGATACCGCTCGAACTGATTCGATAGAAGTAATCTGAGAGAAATTGTTCGGGAATTTTATCATAGCTCTCAATTTTATTCGAACTGTCTTTCAAGATGAATGGGATTGTTTGCAGATCCAGATTGTCCAAGATTACCAGAAGGGACTGGAATAAGTTTGCCAATGATTCTTCCAGGCGAAGAATTGCCTCAAATTTTCTTAGATCTCAGGATGTCCAAAACTCTTATGTGGCCAAAGGTGAATGTTATCCATGACGATACATTTGGTAAGAAAATATACTTCATTACAAGTCAAATCCATCTTTTCTGCATTCCTTCTTAAAATTACAACTATTTTCCTTTATTATACCTCATCACTGAACTGCATCCTAGATTTGATATTCAAATTTTAAATAATGTTAAAAAGCATTCTCCGCCAATGAATGATTGTATTGACCCGCGGTGAATCTCTTTCCTGGACAGCCCAAAAACTTTAGAGGACACAGGTAGAACCCCGGTCCGTGGAAGCTATGTTTCCAAGAAATACCGCGAATATCGACGGAAGTATTGCTTTTATAGGAAAAAGTGCGCTACGGGATCGTCGCGGACAAAAGTCATCACTTTCCCCTTGAGAGTAACCCTTAATGAGCAATTATTTTCCTCATTGTAAATTTTGCACTATGTAAACCGATCACGCTCTCTACCCTTCTATTCCATACCTATCTAGATATGGAATAGAAGGGTAAAGAGCGTGATCTCGGGATTAAAAAGGTTAACAAGAAACGAAAGGGTTGACTCATCGTTGTCTGGAAAATAACGGAGTTATTTGAGATTTTCTTGCTCTGTGGAGAAAATCTGCTAGCATTATTTGGCAGGGTTCGAGTGCAGCTTTGTAGGAAAATCTTGAAGGAAAAGCATTTGGCTAGACATTACTAGATCAAAGGTCGGAAAATCTTCTATTGCACTCTAAACTGAAGCAATAGCTCGCGAATTTATCTGATTTGTGATAACGGGCTCAGACTGTTTAATTCATTCCGATTCTGGAGGCTGTCCCAAAATTGCTGCAGAAAATATAGATACAGTTCAAACGTTGTGGGTCACATTGTAGATGATTCTTTTGTAGACACAGAATGAGGTTTTTCACTGAGAATCCGGCATTCTCGAAAAATTCCATGCTTTGAGAATCACAAATATGGAATAAAATACCGCGAATGATGATTTTGGGTTGAGATCAAAAAAGACTATGATCATCTCATTGTACCGCGAAAACTGAATTCGCAAATACGGAAATTGCAAATATCGGGTTATGCCTGTGTGAAAACTTTTTATCCTAAATATTGGTAGTTAACGAGAACAAAAAGACGGAAGCGAACAATTTTTTTGAACAAAACCTGATGAGAGCCAAATGCACCATATCGAATAAGTAGTTCCCGTTCAGAAAATATGGAAACTGATGGTAGATTTTTATGAAGAATAATAATATTTTTAGCTCGAGATACAATCAGCAGAGTCGTCAAAGCGCTGTCAGTTGAGCTTCCAGATACACGACTGAGTTTGGCTGCGCGCACGTTATTCTCCACGAAATTTGAAAGAAACGAGGGTGTGATGAGGAAACGAATCGCCGATATACTTTCGAATCATCGAGTTGATCTTTTGGGAAATTGTTTCATGTTGATCATCAATATGGACTTGGTATCGACGGTCATGGAAGTGGTAAGAGTCAAAAAGAATTATGAGTCACATCGTGTCAATTGCTGTGGATTATCGCTCGGCTTTGCCTCGAGCGATAATCCACACCCGGGAGTGAAAGGCACTCGACCTTACTCCCTAGTTGCGTATTACACTATTTTCTAATCAGAGGTACCTATTGAATTTGACGATCTCAGAAATCAGAGACACTTTGATTGATTCTATTCACAGAATGAAAACACATGAACTTTCTCACCGAAGCATCGTCTGATTCAGTGATCTACTGACTGTGTGCACTTGTGTCGCTGTGATTCAGTAAAAAACAAAAAATATTCAATCGATCGCAGAGTACCTGATTCATGTATATAGTTATTTTTCCACGAACATGATATTATTTTTCTGAATATCATCTCATATGTTAAATGTCAATAAATTACAGGCAAAAACTCTCCAAATGGTGCACCCTGCGAGCCAATGGTTATTTATCATGAGCGAGGGAGCCAGTAGGACATCAAATGTCACTAGTTTCATTGATCTGCTGTCAGAGGGTGAAAACATTGCTTTCATTTACAACGCTACTGATCTTGGTCCTAAATGCAACGTGAGTATTTCAATTCATGTCTTCTTTGCTCCATGTAGGTGTTCATTATTGAAACATCAAGTAACCCTGGTGTTCGCGATTAATTGGTTCTTGAAGAGTGCCTAGTCAACGAAAATCGCAAATACCGAAGTATATGGTTTATGGGAAATGAAGAGTTCCGTTCCAAAAATCTTTCAGAATCAAAAATAATTCTTTGAAAATCAAATTTTCAGGGTCGTTTAAAAGTTTTAAGTTGTTCCTCTTGAAACAAGTGCATGTCTACTCTGACTGGTTTTTGAGTATATTCTATGGCCACTCAAGTGTCCATCAGCTCCCATGATCTTGATTTCGTTATCATGATTTGGATGGATCGTGAATTCGTTGACATCGGGTTTCCTTTCAAGCACACTGACTTGGTCCTCTCCATCCAACAATTTTCAAATTCATTTAATTTCTGGCAGTATCCATAACTTTCTTCTATCGCTTCGTCTTAAATTTTTCCTCGATGTAAATTCCTCTTAGGTAGAGTCATAATTATCCCAGAATTTCAATTCAGAATTCTACATCGGCTATGAAGTCTAGATCAGGATCGATCATGTTCAAATACCTCACACCCCCCCCCCCCCCGCGGATATATCTATCTGGAACGATGCTTATAGGATAATTCGACCATGAGGAATCGACTGGGCTAGGTTTCGCTGAGGTTAGATCACCGAAAAGTCAGTGAAAATGCACTTTCTAATCTGAAATTTTTTCTTCTAAAGAATTCCGGTGAGTTGACAAACGTAAATGTTGTAATATTTTGTGAAGTAGAGGGGGATAGGATGTTTGGCACAAAATTTAGGCAGGTAAACTAAACGCAAGTGCTTGAATTTTGTAATTCTAACCTCAAATCTCGTTTGTCTCCGGGAGTTACTTCAGGAGGGTTTACCAATGTTTATCAAGTCTCACAAAATAGTATGGAGTTACAAGCTACATATGGAACAATTTTTAGATAAGTAAATCCACAGGTAAGAACTAAAAATGTGATATTCAACCTCACATATTTTCAGCCTAAGGGGTTTCGGTGTGTTCACCTACGCGAATAGTGTACTTTTATGTAGAATAGAGTGGGAGAAAATGTTTTCCACAAAATTTGGGTACGTAAACTACTGAGCGGAAACGTTTGAATTTTCAAATTCTAACCTCAAATCTCGTTAATAAAATGCTAATGAGAGGTTCACCTATGTATATCTGGTCCCTCAAGAGAGTATTAAGTTGACATATATGTATGACTCAGTTTTTGGATAAGACAATGTACAGGGAGGGATTGCAAATGTGATTTTTAACCTCACATATTCCCAAAAAGGGGGTTCCGGTGGGTATACCTACGTGATTAATTTACCATTTTGTGGATAACAGTTGAAGAGGGTATTTTTCAGAAGATGTATATTCGTAGATGCACAGAAGCATCTACAGATATAGTTTCCAACCTCACATCATCACCTCCAAAAGGGATTCAATTGGTTCACATGGGCAAATGTTAATCTATTATGAGAACTAGGAGGTAAGAGAATAATTGAAACAAGACTTTGATATTCTTTGACAACCTTCCGATATACTGGGCGAACTAGGCATATATCTCTTCGTATCAATATGACGAATTCAACTGGGGAACGAGAATTTAATGCAAAATTTGGTCGACTAAATATCCGAAAAGCCGGATGCTCAGAACGTATATTCTGTCAGGTGGGAGGAATGCTTTCAAATCACCAAAGCAATTAAATGCGCCGCAACCGGTTCAGAACGAAACTACTGTCGGGGGAAAAATTGGAAAAAAGTTCCAGGAACGCTACCACACCTGGGATAACCTGGATGTTCGGACCGAAATTTCTATCGGCGAAAGAGTCATCTCCAGGCCCTAGAATGTCCGAGGAACCCACGAATACCCGTGGGTCGGTCACAGAAAGCTGTTGGGGTAAATCATCCCGAAACCCAGGAAAGCAGTCTCATTCGTAAATACCTATATACTCGGTCCAGGAGTTCTGTTGAGCGGTAATCATTCCCAAAATCCACGAAGGCAAACGCACCCACGAATCCCTACGTGCTCGTACTGTAAATTCTATCTGGGAGAAATCATTTCAAGAGTCCTTGAACCATCCTGCAAATATGCCTAAACCGGAATTTTTGTCGAGGTGGAAAATCATGCCTGAAACCTAAGAACGCCAACCAACCCACAAATACCCGGACGCTCAGGCAGAGAATTCTGTCGGGATAAATCGTCCTGAAACCTAGCATGGCAGACTGACCCGCAAATACCCGAATGCTGGTCCGGATACTCTGGGGGAGGTAAATCATGTCCAGAACCTAAGAAGGTCGAGAAATCTGCAAATACCCGGAAGTTTGGACCGGGAAATCTGACGGAGTAATGAATCATCCTCAAAACCTAGGAAGGCAAACAACATGGAAACACCCCGATGCTTGGCCCGGGAACTCCGGAGAGGGGGAGATCATCTCCAACCTCTAGGTAGGCGAATTAACCCTAAATACCCGGTGTCTGGATTCGGAAAACTTGTCGGGGGAAGAATCATGTCCAAAACCTGGGAATTATGACAGAGAGCGACTCATCACTAGAACTTAGGGAGACAGACTGACCTGCCAATATCCGGATGCTCGGTCCGGAATTCTTGTCGGAGGAAAATCATTTCTAGTACCTAGAGAGGCCGAGGAACCTACAAGTACCCGGAAGCTCATTCTGTTGGGATCAATCATCCCCAGAACCTAGGAGAGGAAAGGAACTTGGAAATATCCAGATGCTCGGGCCGGAAATTCTGGAGGTTGGGGGGGGGGGGGTCACAACAGAAACTTGGGATTGGCAAACTAACCCGCGAATACCCTGTCGGACCGGAATTCCTGTCAAGGAGAGAATCATCTCTAGAATCTAGGGAGGCTAAGAAACCCACAGATATCCGGAAGCTTGAGCCGACAAATTTTGTAGAGACAAATCATTGCCACAACGTACGGAGGTGAACAAACCCGCAAACGCCCTCATATACTCGGTCGGGAAACTGAGTAGGGGGAGAATCATCCCGGAACCTCGGGAAGGCGAACTAACCCGAGAATTTTGGCACGCTCAAACTAGAAGTTTTGTTGGGGTAGGAACCATCTCCAGAACCCAAGGTGGTCAATGAACCTATAACGGCCTGGCTACGCGGAGTCAATTATCGTACGCGAACGATGGATTCGCGTACGCGAATTTCCCTAGAGAACTAGGGCCGAGAGCGTTTTCGTTCGCGTATCGAGAGGGCCATTATTCGCGTACGCGAATCGGAACACCGGAATGAAACTACCTGAAGAAACTACCGAGACTCGCGTATCGCGTACGAAAACCAGATCTTGAATATTCGCGTACGCGAATATCCATACTTTGGTTACCATACGCGATTCGAATTCGCGTACGCGAATATTCAAGATCTGGTCTTCGTACGCGATACGCGAGTCTCGGTAGTTTCTTCAGGTAGCTTCGTTCCGGTGTTCCGATTCGCGTACGCGAATAATGGCCCTCTCGATACGCGAACGAAAACGCTCTCGGCCCTAGTTCTCTAGGGAAATTTGCGTACGCGAATCCATCGTTCGCGTACGATAATTGACTCCGCGTAGCCAGACTGAACCTATAATTACCCAGATGCTCGGGCGAAATTTCTGCCGGGGAAAAATCATCTCTAGAACCTGGGAAGGCTGAGACACCGACAGATACGCGAGAGCTGCAACCGAGAATTCTGTCGGAATGGGTCATTCCCGAAAACTAGGACCACAAAGAAACCGCCAAGTCCCCGAATATTCTGACCGGGAATTCTGATGGGGAGAAATCATCTCCAGAACCCAGAAGGCCGAGAAACACACGAATGCCCGGAAGCTCCGTCGGATAATTCTGTCAGGATGAATCATCAAACTCAGGGAAGAGAACTGACCCGCAATACCCAGATACTCGGACCAACCTTTTTGCCGGGAGAAGAGTCATCTCCAAAACCTAAGGAGGCCGAGTAAATCACAAATATCCAGAAGCTGAGGTAAAGAATCCTGCCGGGATAAATCATCTCCAAAATCCGAGAAGGCAAATAGACCCGCAAGTACCCGAATGCTCGGTCCAGGAACTCTGGAGGGGGGAAATCCGCAGAAGCTAGGAAGTCGGAGCGACCCACAAATAGCCGGATGCTCGATTTGGAAATTCTATCAGGGGAAAAGTCATGCCCCAAACTAAACAATGCAAACGAACCGGCAAATTGGCGCAGACGATGGAAAAACTCTAATGGATTGAGAGAGTGTGATTAAGCGATGATGTGCTCGTATCTGCGCCTTGACTTCGATGAACAGGTTGAAACCTTAAATGCAAATTGGCAATGAGCTTGGCCAGAATTTGTCTCCAGACCGAACTTTTAGTCGGAACATCCGGGTACTGGTGGAATTGTGAGCGTCCTGGGGTTGGGTGATGATTTCTTCTCGACAGAATCTCCGGACCGAAAATCCGAGAGCTAGCGAGAACCTCTGTCTTCCTACTTATCGGGATCGATTTTTCCTCTGACAGGATTCGTGGTACAGATACCTGGGTATTTGCGGGTTTGTATGCCCTCCTAGTTTTCGGGATCGGTTGTCACCTCGGTGGAATTGCGCATCGAACATTCGGGTATTTGCAAATCTGTCCACCACGGATCTGGTATTCTTCTCCCGACAGAATCCCAGATCCGAGCATCCGGGTATCTGCAAATTTGTTCGGGTTCTTGGGAACATTTTTTGCTCAACAGAGTTATCGATCCGAGCATCTCTGTGTTCGCGGGTTTGTTCACTTTGCTAGGTTACTGGATGGATTGTTACCCCAGCGAAACCTCCTGCCCGAGTCAACGGTTATTTGAGAGTTTGCTTGACTTCCTAGGTTATAGGGATAGTTCCCCCTTCGTCTGAATTTCCGATCCGAGGATCTGGGTATTTTCGAGTTAGTACGTTCGCCTAGGTACTCACGACTTCGTGTGCCTTCCTAGTTTTTGGGTTCGATTGTCGTCCCGGCAGAATATCTGGTCGGAGCAACCGGGTATTCCCGGGTTTACTCACCCTCCTAAGTTTTGGAGACAATTATTCACCCGAAATCATCCGGGCTCGAACAGCTGGGTAGTTGCAGGTTTGTTGACCTTCCTAGGCTTCAGGAGTAGTTCTTCCTCCAATAGAACTTCTGCTCGAAGCATCAGGGGGTTGGCGAGTTTGTTTGCCATACTAGATCTTGGAGATCATTTTCCTCGCGACAAAGCTTCCGGTCCGAGCATCCGGATATGTGTGGCTATGTTGGCCTTCCTGAGTTTCTAAGATGGTTATTCCACCGACAGAATTCCCGGCCCGAGCATCCGGGTGTTTGCGGGTTTGTTCGTCTTACTAGGTGTTGGGTCGCATTCTTCCCTTGACCTAGTTCCCAGTTCGAGCTTCCGGGTATTCGTGTTTGTTCACCTCCTTAGGTTCTGAAGATGATTTTTCTCCTGACAGAATTACGGGTCCGAGGCTCTCACTTTCCTGGAAATACAGATTTTCAGCGCCTGGATTAGTGGGGCAGCAACAATCCGGTGATGGCTTTTCCCATGAAAGCCAGCTTCGAGTATGTAGTGTTCATAGCGCACGTCATCGTACGATTTCTAATTTATCTCTGTGTTCGGAGTAAATTGTGTGGAAATAAATGTGGAGTTCCTTGTTCCACACGAAAATCATGAGAAAAGAAGGAGAAGAAGGGGAAAACATCCGATAACGTCAGGTACGTGCAAAAACTTTAATTTATTTGGTCCCTGACGATTAAGGCCAGTCCGTAGTGCTTACACTTGCTCACTACTCCATAGATGGCGCCACAGTGATTTGCATAGCGTAATTCCAACAATATTTAATTTTTAGATAGTTGCAAACACTTTTCGGACCAAATCATTGAGTCAGCGCGCTTCCCAATGGAATTTTCAATCGTTTGAGCTTTGTTGCGTCTCAAAACTCGTGATATATTTTACAAGATTTGGAAAATGGCAATCGTGCATGATAGCGTGGTTCCTACGATGAGGCAGCCCAGTTCAAGATTGCAGATTTCCAAATCCTGCACAATATATCGCGAATTTTGAGACGCAACAGAGCTCAAATGATTGGAAATTTCATTTGGAAGCGCGCTAACTCAATGATTTGATCCGAAAAGTGTTTGCAATTATTTAAAATTAGATATTGTTTGAAAACCTGCATGTACTCCGGTGCGTGTCTGGTTGCGGTATTACGGGGACTACGGACTGGCCTTAAAGCGCCTAACCCGCGTATTAATGCCGACCCTCGGATCACCAACACCTATGGATACCAGTATTATTGATAGTCCGAGGTGAGTTGCGTCGTTAATCATTCCAAGGTTATTGATATCTCTATACTGGAAGACTTCAAGCATCACAATCACTCTTGGATGAATTGAGAGAGATCAATACCAGACAAAGAATTTCCTAGATTTTCTCCACTCACAGCTACCTATATTGTCAAAACGATGGCATATAATCGAATCGAAAATCAAGAGCACTTGGTTTTTGATGATTTCACCCTCCAATTCCATTTTCGTAAAGCATCAGATCGCTGGTGAACTCATCAATTTTGCCGGTACTGTCGTTGCAGGATAGAGCTGGGAGGTGTAATATTCCGAACATCTCTTTGAGATTGAGAGTTGAGGCTAACAACCAGACTTTCCATGACTCGAGGTCGTTTACACCACGTGAGCTCATCCTAATCACCTGATCGCGCTCGAGTTCTACAATCGCGCAAAATTTTCATAGGCCAACCTAACGGAAGCTGTGTGAAGGAGAATGATTCCTTCATTCCTGAGAAAATACCCGTGGGCTTGCCTCCGTAGATTTTGTGCTCAACGCTTTCTCGTACCCCAATATCCATGATTCCATGATACCTGCGTCGATCAACTTACCAGAAAGCAGGAAGTGTTGGATATCCAGTTCCTCAAGTACCTAACGGACCCACCTGCCTGAGCCTTAGATTGAAAATACCTATCTGACCTAAGTGAGCCCCCCGGAAAATCATGGGAACACAAATGTGAGGGTAGATTTTTCATTATTGACGTCTTACGGCGGACTTACCGATTTGAATCTTGTGTCAACTATCTTCTCCCCCCCCCCCTATTTTTCATAACAGACGAATCTTTGCACATGTGAAGCCGTTTGAAGGAGAAGATGTGAGGTTAGGAACTATATTTGCAGGTGCTCCCGGTGCAATTACCAACATAGATCTTGTGCGAAACATCTGCTCCAACTTCAATCCATAAAATAGTGGAACATTTACGTAGGTAAACACACCAAACTCCTTTCACTGAAAATAAGAGAGATTAAAATTTACATTTTCAGTTCCTCCCTGTACCTATCTGAAAATTGTGCCATATGTAGCTTGTAACTCCATAGTCTCTCGAGAGACCAGATATACATCGGTAAACCCTCCGGAAGTACTAGAAATCGAGATTTGAGGTGAGAATTTCAAAGTTCAAGTGTTTCCGCTCAGTTCATCCGCCTAAATTTTGTGCCAAACATTCTCTATCATACTGTTCCACACATAATATTACAACATTTGCGTGGGTCAACTCACCGAAACCCCTCAGAAAAAAATTTTAATGTTAGAAAATGCATTTTTCAGTGACTTTCGGTGCTCTAACCTCGGTGAAACTTAACCCAATAGATCTCTCGTGGTTGAATTTTGACAAAAAATATTGATTCGAGGTAGGCAAATCCGCGGGAGAGGGGGAGGGTGTTCGAACATGATCGATTTTGATCTAGACTTCATCCATTGGCTTGATCCGTCCAATTCCCATGAGTAGACAACGAAAAAATGTCAGAACAACAAGAATCTCAATGTTGGCCATTCAGAAACTAAGTCACTGTCTTATCCGTCGTTGACGAGGTGGAAATCATCATTGTCGATTCCTTGACGCGAAATCATTATTTGCATCCAGAACGCATAATCCAACATATACATTGAAAAATAAGTTGACTAAACAAAATTGCAAACTTAAGTCATCACACCACAAATACCAGGGCAAAATACTACAATTATGGGGTGTTGTCCTCGAATGAGTCACCGCAGATATGCGGGAATCGCGAATACCAGGGTTTGTCTGTACACACAGATCACCTATAATTGATTCCCTGGTGTGATCTCTGCTGAGTTATCATTCATAAAATTGAGTCAGAGTACAGCGAATCATGTATGATACGCATAGTACGTATTATTTCACTATTCAAATGGAATCACGTTGAGATCAAGTTTCAATTCATCTTTTAAATAAATTCCTCCTTTCCATAGAAAAAGAAAGTTTCCTAGGAGAAAATTCATTCATCAACTATCCAGCTCGAGTTGATTATTACTTTTTTCGATTCTGTTACGTTACATGGGCAAATTGAGATGTTGAATTCCCTCACAACTCATAACGATGAACTAAACTTATTAATCAACATGCATTGTCTCACGATTGATACCATCTAAAATTGAGGTAGCATCTTGAAAATTTCAAGATTTTTAGTCACAGATATAACTTTCATTAATTTTGAAATTTCATCATCAATCTAGATGGGTTTGGTGTGCCACATTGAGGAACTGATGAGAGCCTTGGCGATTAGTCTTGAAAACTCGTTATTGAGCGAGCTTGAACTTTATGATCATGTTACCGAAGAGGAGTTCGAAGTTGTCAGATTATCGAAAGCTGAACGCAAACAGGAAATAATTAAAAGCCTCAACGTAAGAATTACATCTCTTGTTCATCTCGTCTATTTCCTCTTTGCTTATATACTCTATCGGGACAAAGCGATCAGTTTTTGATCAAGAAATGATGGGGTATAATTCAGAAGAAGTGAAAGACCAAAAGATAAGAGATATAATATTCTAAAGTGACAACATCTTAGAGAAGTGGTGGACTGATATTGGATTATTGAATAAATTTACTAACCATACAGGTGCATCATGGCTAAGAGATATCAGATCACAATCAATCTATGTTATATTTGAATGAGATTAAGGCAGTGGTGATAAAATAACTCTACAAATATTGCGCGGCTCATTTGATGTTCATTTTTATGTTCAGAATTTTGAATCACGAACTTTTTTGCAACGTAAACTCGGCGTCAATGAATACTTTCCAGAACACTGAAAAAACACGCAACCCTAGGTTAGAAATGCACGGGTGGGTTGCAAGTTCTTTCAGTGTTCTGGAAAGTATTCATTGACGCCGAGTGTACTCCGCTCATTACGAGACAATCGAGAAGTAATGCAATTCCGAATCATTCCTGTACTTCTCACAACTGCCTTCTGCATCTTGAACTCTGAAATATATTTTCATGATTTGAAGATGTTATGAAGCTTAAATATATTGTTGGGTCGAAATAAGAACATACGCTCACATTTGTTTGGCATGTTCGTCTAAAAATTTCTTGTGTGTCAGTCAATAATTTGTGGCCTTTCCTCGATATGTTTTCAAATGACTGAATCTCTCTAAAATTTAGAACGATAACTATAGAACATGTCCATATAGTGAGCCACCATACTTTCGATTTTACAGTCGCTATAATATGAAATCACATAATCGATGACCTATTCTCATTATCAACGTGGATAGTTTGCTTCCCCAAACTTATTCATCCACCACTCCTGATCAAAAAATACACAGCAACATCGATGTACGAAATTTAATCGGATATTTTTCAGAAAGAATTGGCATTTTCACGTTCTATGGATGAGAGCAGCAGCTGTGGAGAGTGCATAAATTGGCGAATAACGTCGGCAATTACTTGGGGTACTTCATTCGAGCAGCGTCCTGAAAACAAACGCGAACGTCAACAACACGGACAAGGGAAACTTCTGGAGGCTGGTGTTTGGAGTCCGAGCCCCGGAATTCACATGACCGAGCCTCTTTTTCCACACATTAAGCATGGTTTTCGTGGCATTAACCTACCCGTGTCAAGTTTTCACGTAAGCTCGTCCAACATAAAATATTCCATTTAGGAATTATAGTAATACTCTATCAATAAGGTCCTGAATACCTGAATGAATGAGAATTTTTAACAAAATTATTCTTTTAACCCTACTTGGTTATGATCCAGGAAAGGGAAACTCTCATATTTCCTCAGGATGGTAGATTTTTTAGGTGCAAACTTTTACCGCTCATACTGAGTCAAAAATTGAAAGATCTATTAATGACACATAAAATCACCAGAGCCAGTCGAAGGCACATTTGAAAAAAACTTTGTTGCGAGCTGAGATTCAAACGCAGGGCTCCTGCATTGACGGTCAGGATTTTTTTCACTTTGTCTATTTTGTATCACATCAGGATGTTCACACGGTTCATGGATTTTCGACGTCATTCGATCTCAACAAAATCCTCGATATACAGTACTAAAATCCAATTTCGCATCATATTGATAAATTCTGACCCTCACCTCTTGATAGGTCCCTCAAGTATCACTCTATATGTGGAGAACAACTTTTACGCCATCATATCAAAAAATCCTCCATCTATAGACAAGCGTCAAACATTTAGGGAAATTATTCCATCACAGAGGAATATTATTTTTTGTAATTTTGTGCGTAAAGTTGAACGTTAATAGATAGTTTCCGCACGGTTTCCGATGCGGGAATGAGTGCGAGAATGCATTCCCGCACGTCGCTTAACTGCAGGTGTGCGGAAATGTTACTTTCCGCACACTTTGTCGACTTTTCCGCACGTCGCTTAGCTCAAAACTGTGCGGAAATCTTACTTCCCGCAGGATTCCTCCATATCTCTGCTGGGACGTTATCCTTCACCACTAAGATCTTTGAATATACAGATCTACATGATTTCCTTCGTAACTTACTTCTTTTATTGCAAGGTACAGTTCAAGTATGAGCGACGTAATAGACACTTGACGTATGTCATTCAAATGACTTTCAAAAAGCATGTGCTATTCAAGATTTGAAATTCCGCAGAAGAACGTCTCCTCGTATCTATATTAGAGTGGAATGAGAGCGAAGGGTGTGGAAGATTGATCGAGAATACAAAAAGTGGTATATAGTTTTTCCAGAATAGTACGTATCTCATATCGGAATATCATTGTTTGCATCGTAACTGGTGAATCATTCTCCGAATTTCGTCTGAGTTTTGGAGAGCGGACGTTCACAAAAAGACGTCCGTGCCTGGTGTGAGGGGTATTTCAAAATGTAACGTTTCTGATAATATTCACCGACTCGAGTATCTCTAATCTCGCAAAAATTACGAATGGAACAAGTGGAGGCAGCTGAAGACAAGGCTCAGCCTCTCAGCGCTCTTGAACTTGCTCGCTCAATTACTTGTAATTACTACGGTGAATCGCTAATCCAAGTTCGTGAGAGCAGTGGTGACCAGTCAAATATATAACTCCAATATTTCCGCAGTGACTCAATGGGAGAAATTTTTCATGTGACTCGAGCTTACCTGAAGTTGCTATACAGCCCGTTTGATTTTACCACGGTCACATACACTGACGAAATCATACAACGATGGAGTGAGTCATAATTTTTGAGAGATCTATTGT
The DNA here is from genome assembly GCA_029851415.1 of Eretmocerus hayati. Lineage (NCBI taxonomy): Eukaryota > Metazoa > Arthropoda > Insecta > Hymenoptera > Aphelinidae > Eretmocerus > Eretmocerus hayati. The sequence continues at coordinate 157,658,335 of CM056741.1, forward strand.
TTGGTAATATTGTCTTCCTCCGCTCATACAGTCCAAAACAATTAGGATGGATTGTACGCTTTTTTCCTGAAATTCTTCATAAATTGCCGTTTTCATGTCTTTATGAAACACGAATATAAATGTCAATTAGTCAATTGTGTTTTTTCAAGATCACTCGAATCAAATTATTGATAGTAAAAGGGGGGATGACGTTTGTGACATCTTTCTTTAGAGAGGAGTCGGTTCCAATGTAATACGGGGTGACAAAGGGGAGAAATTTCTGTCAAAACTAAGTTTTTCCTGAAATCCGGTTGAAGTTCCCATTAGATGTAACGCACTCATATGAGAAGTTTTTTCTCAAGTGGGGGCTCCGCCTCCAGACCAGATATGTACTATCATCGAGAATGAGAGAGTCAGTATCCAACTCAATACCTCCATCGATCACATCAAATTCATCCTTTTTCAGAATCCACCCTGGCAAGTAATTAAATATTCACAGTCAGGCACGAGGGAATACGGAGGGATAATCTTCGATATACTGAACCAGTTGAGTGCTATTTTGAATTTCACCTATACAGTGCAACTACCCTCTGCCGCAGCCAAAGCATCTCATTCAGTTTTTGAAACTCCCAGTGACTACAATAACAGATCTAAGGTATGCTTCACGTCGAACTTACATAATATTGGAAACTTAAATCGTTCTTTCTCGTACACTTGAGATCTTTGACTTGAATAGGAACATTCTTCAAAACAACAACGTGATTTCTTTCAAAAATCAAAAATTGACTCATATAGTTATACAACACTAGCGTTTTGCCTTACTCGCTACCGCTCGTTCGGCTTGTAGTTGTTCTTGATAAGTCATAGGCACCAGAAATGCTTCTATAGTTCAATAAGAATAGTTGTAAAATAATGATTGCTGATCAATTCAAGGTGTCTAAAAAAAGTTTTAAAATAGTTCGCAAAATTGGTATTATATCAAATTATACTGGCTAATTGTGGAGATATAACTTCAAGTAAGCAACAATGAATATTGCGGAATTGCATAGTTTCTTTTCAATTAGCTGAGCTGGTTTATCTTTGGTGAATCGATTAGGCTGAAAAACTTCCGTTACATGGCGTGAATGTAAAGGGTTAATCAAAGCGATGTCAATTCAATTCATTGTGCAGTGTGCATAAGTTGACCTTTGATCTCCGGACTTGGTGCATATAAGAGCAACTACAAACTAGAACAAATTAGGCCAAACTACACCGAACTAGACCAACCTGATTGGACCAAACCAAACCGAATTAGATCGACCTAGATTGTACTAGACCTAATTGGACCGAACTAGATCGTATTAGACCATACTAGACTGAACTAGACCGAATTAGACCGGAGTAGGCCGAACAAGACTTAATCACCCCAAACTAGACCGAGCTAGACTTAATTAGACCGAACTGAACTGATATAGATCGAATTGGCCCGATCTAGACCCAACTACGCCGAGCTAGATCGAAAAGGACCAAATTAGACCGACCTAGATAAAAGTAGACCGAATTGGACGTAACTACGCCGTATTTGACAATATTAGACTGAAATAGACCGAATTAGACCTTCTCTCATTGCTCGAGATTTTCAAAGTGGTGGAAGAGCAATGAGAGTTTACCACTGACACGCGGCTCAAGTGGCCGAATGTTCGATGGTCAGAACGTCCTTATATACGAAAGTTCATCTTCGTTGAGCGCTTGCGAGAGAGGTGATTTTAACCGGCTATTTCTATTTGATTTCTCACCATTTTTACTTTTGGCAGGTCTTCGGCCTTCCGCCGGAGATATATATATATATAATTAATTATGACACTCGATCGATATGATCGGATATCGTATTTATCACTCGCGGGAATTTCAAATTATGGAAGTATATTTGATCGGTCTTTGCGAGTTAAAGTCAGCTGGTATTTCTGAAATTGATTGAGAGTGGAGAAAAATCCATTCTCGATTGATGCCAAAAATTTCAGCAGTACCAGCTGACTTTAACTCGCAAAGACCGATCAAATATACTTCTTTAATTCGAACTAGACCTAATTTAACAGAACTAGACCGAACGCGACCTAATTACCCCGAACCAGACCGAGCTCGACCGAGCTAGACTCACTTCGACCGAAGTCGACCGAATTAGACTAAACCTAACCTAATCAGAAAGGAATAGACCACATGAGAATAGGTTAGACCGAATTTGACTCAATAACGCCAATCTGGACCAAACCAGACCGGACTATACCATTTCAGCCCGGTACTTCCCACCCCCATCCCCGTCCCCATTATCATCCCCAACCATCCATCCACTCATTAATCCACCCATTCATTCATCCATGCACCCCCCCTACCCACCGTGTTGTGGTTTGGTGATTTTATGTAGTAATCTCTTTTTGACATTCATTAAAGTAAAATATTCTGATAGTAAACCTAACGAAATTGTTGCAAAGCGTTGCAAGCAATAACTGGGTGCTTACTTTTTGAAGTTACCAAATGAGAATTTCAAGTATGCCAACATCCTATTCTTTCGTCTCATTCCATCACCAGCGTTGCGAGAAATCAGTCAGTCCCCTGTATAAAACAGCTACACTTTACAAAAGTAATGAATGCGCACACATTACATGTAATATCAATCAATAAAGAACGCACGAACCATCCGAAGCCAATAGAATCTGGCATTTAAAGATATTTGACTTTGAGAATACTTATATTGTAGAGCTGTCATCAATGAATGACCTATTTCCACTATGTTTTCTAAGCATGAGAGCTTGTGGGCAATACCAAAGTCTGTAACTCTAAAGCCATTGAGCATCCAACTGTACACCTTCAGATATCGTCTTTGGGGGTTGGATGAGACTGTTCACCAAAACCAGAGAACACCTACATCTCGTGCACCCCTGGTTAGCTCCAATCGATATAAGTTTCGCAAAAAATTTACGTTATTTTTGTGCCTCCACGCTACTTCTCTGTACCATTGCCATAATCCATAACCCATCACTCACCAACCTACCCATGACCCATACGGCCACCCGACCACGGACCCACCCACCCATCTACCCACTCATCCACCCACCCATGATATTTCAGTCCTTCCACATAGGCAACCAGATACGAGGGATCCGGACGAACAAAATTTAGACTGGCGCTTAATTATTGGAAAAAAAAATTCGATGATGCAATTACATTGCAATGCCTAGGGGAGTATCCAAAATAACACACGACGTAACCAGTGAATGAATCGAACAATCTTTCACGTAACTCCAAATCGAACAATCTGCTATAACTTCTCATAACTCAATTCCTCACGACTCAATTCCTCATAACACATTCCCACCAATTCACCAACCCGTGTCCCACACGGCCACTGTTCCACCTACCCATGACCCATACGACCACCCGATCACAGACCCACTCATCGAACCATCACCCACGGATTCACCAACCTGCCCATGACCCATACGGCCACCCAATCACCGAATAAAACCCAACCGAACCAAACTAGAGCAAACTACACCGGATGAGGCCTAGGTACACGTAATTAGACCTAATTCCAGCATTTCTATTCCCATGACTATGCCTCATTTCTGATAATTCATTCCTCATCACTCGAATTCCTCATAACTCGAGTTCCTCATAACTCGAGTTTCTCATGACTCGAGTTCCTCATGACTCGAGTTCCTCATAACTCGAGTTCCTCATAACTCGAGTTCCTCATGACTTGAGTTCCTCATAACTCGAGTTCCTCATGACTCGAGTTCCTCACAACTCGAGCTCCTCATAACTCTTGACTCGTTCTTCAGAGGTGTTTATACATAATTTTCCATAATTCGTGCCTCATACCTCATAGCAATCCATCCATCCATCCATCGACTCACCCACCCACTACCCCACCCAACCATCCACCCACCCATTACACTTCACCCCTTCCGAAAAGGCGACCCGATGTGCGGCATGTGGACGGACAAATTTTGCCTGGCTCCTTAATTGTTATAATTTACATGTTTCCAAGAATGGGATCTATTTTAAAAATGATTTTTTTTCAGGAATCCGAAGCTGCAGCTATGTCAGTCGCTCAGAAACCACCTCGAGAAATCATGGATCTAGTACGTACGAAAAAAGTATTTTTGGCAGCGATAGCTTCAACAATTTCAGAGAACGCCCACGGTGTTAACTTTACATCACTAATAGCTGTGCAAACGTATGGATTACTATCAGCAAAACCTGAAACCCTCTCTCGGGTATTTTTGTTTGTTGCACCGTTTGGCGGAGACGTGAGTTCATTTATTTCATTTCAAACATTCAAAAAGAAATTTCGGGCTCTTGTCTTTCTATCACATAGAAATTTCAATTAGTCAATCCACCATCATATCTAATTGCAGGGTTCCATTTTCGAGATAGTTAAAACAATTTTGAGTGATTATCTGATACAAAAAATTATTTCAAATTAATTCAAAATATATCCTCAAAATTGTAAGCGTGTATAACTTTTACAGACATGGATCTGCTTAGTCGTGAGTCTGGTGATTATAGGACCAATTTTATACTTTATGGTAAAATTGAGCCCCATGCCAGTTAGTGAGAATGAAACTCATACTTTGAATTCTACGTGGTACTGCTGTTGGTATGTGTACGGTGCCTTACTTCAACAAGGTAAGGGCAAACCAACATCAGTTCGTATCCATGATTTTATAGAATTACTCAAAATAATGGAACTGTTATGCACTTTGTTAAAACTTGGGATGACTCGAATCGTGTATCCAAGGGAGACTGTCGATGTTCAAGAATTTTCTTATTGGTGCTCGTGAAAAGGACTTTTTGTCCTTCAAATTTCACATAAAATGTAATCGTTCTGTCAAGTTCAAGATCTTCCACACAAATAGTTGGTACGCGTATGATATTATGCTGAGGCAATTCTAAATAGCCTGTCATTTATGGATTAATTTCACGTTGAATCACTCAGCTGAAATCACTTCAAAAACTTGAAGAAGCAAGAGTCAAAGTGCTCAAAATCTGTCGAAAATGCAGTGGAGAAGTGCCGTGTGTCGAACTGACTGAGTCAATATTTTCTCATGCCTATCGTTGCTCTCGAACCTTTGTTCTTCGAAAAATAATGGTTTCCTGAACCACATTCAATTGCGATTATCATAAAAGAAAAATCGTTGATTCCAAATAATTGAACGGTTCATGATAATTTTCAGCTGGAACAAGCCTACCAAAACCAGACAGTGCTCGTTTAATCATTGGTACCTGGTGGCTCGTCGTGATGGTCATCGTAGCCACTTACGCAGGCAATCTTATTGCTTTCCTAACTTTTCCTCGTATGGATACTCCAATTGATAGCGTCGATGATCTTCTGGAACGCAGTGATCAGTTCAAATGGGCAATGCCAAATGGAAGTACTCTAGAATCTTACCTGGCGGCTGCTTCTGTACACGAATTGAGAGTAAACGATTTTTTGATAATCTGGATAATGGAATTTTTAAGAAATACGGTTGACCGAAATCTTTTCTCGAATGTTATTCTCAATATGACAGTATAAACAGCTTTTGGAGGGTGCTGGAAGGCTAAATCCTACAAAACCCGAGGAAGCCTTGGAGCGTATAAAATCAGATCGACTCGTTCTCATAGATTGGAGATCGTCATTGGGTTTTCTCATGCGTGCTGATCTTATTCAAACTGGGGGATGTCATTTTCATATGGGAGCCGAAGAGTTTATGATGGAAAAATTGGGCATGATGATTGCTGGAGATAGCCCTTATATCATACTCGTCAACAAAGCGTAATCACTCATCGTTATTGTAAATTTGCATGAGAAGTGTGTTGTTTCATTATCCATTAAAATGAATCATCTTGATAACAATCAATTCTTTTGATCGTTTATTTATTTTCAAACTGATTGTCCATGTTTCTGTGTGTCGTATCACTTTTCAGAGTACAAAGAGTAGTTCAACTTATTTATTGGATTTTTGTGTATCTATGTTCACTTTTCTAACGGTAAGCCTTTGAAAACATCTCCAAGGCTTACCGATCCATGATAATTTTTCTTAGATTAATTATTTAAAACTCTCTTACCATATGGACTCGTTGATGGAATTTTGAGTTTTATCGGATGATGAGCAGAACTTCGTTGGAACTTCATTCAATTCCCACAATGTCACAGTTATACTTCCCATAATTCCACCACAAGAGTGATTTTTCGCCTTAGATTGCTCTCTAAAAATATAGACTTCAAATGTGCACATGCACAATAAAGCGAGATAGGCTAAAATACCTCAATTCTCTAGATCAGTCCATGCATCTAAGATTCAGAATGATAATAATAATCATTCATTTCTTTCTCACAGAATTGAACGGATGCACGAGGCAGGTTTGATTAAGAAGTGGACCGACGAAAAAATGCCTATGAAAGACAAGTGCTGGGAGGTCATGAATACAAACCAGGAAGCTACAAATCATGAAGTCAGTATGGGTGATATGCAAGGCATATTCTTCGTTCTTGCTATTGGTACGTCTGATTTTGTTTCGTGGTGTAATTTTTGGTGAATCATTCCGATTTTGTCAACCTCGTTTTAACCAAATTCACAGGATTTACGGGAGCTGCAATAATCATCAGTATCGAGTACCTCTGGCACAGGCGAAAATTGAACTATGAGAAAAATTTTATTCGTCCATTCGTATCATAGCTCTTCTATTTGTCAAAGTATAATGCTTAAAACTGCGTTGTTTTCCAATGAGATTGCTCAAAACAGCACATATGCAACTTTCTTGTACATCAATCGGACAAACCCCACAGTTCGAATGACGGATTAATAGCACGAGGGATTCTGGAAGAGTAACAATCCCATGGACAAAAAATGGCTCGGTATTTTCCTTCTTCATGGAAATATAATAGTTCAAGAATGAATTTTCCCATTTCAGACACTTGAAAAGTTGCTGGATTGGTCTGTACAGCATTCAGATATCACTCTTCATTGAATGATTGTACTGGATCTTTGAAGCGAAGTACTTCACGAAAAACTGGATTTATTGAATAAACAAGTTTCAAATATGATAATAATTCTCTGACTTGTACATACGTTCATTACATGGAATTTTCCCATCAAGTTACGATTGTAATATATTGAATTTTTTGTACCAAAAAATGACACTCCACTGATACCAAATAGAATAAACAGGCAAGATGGAGCTCATCGTAAGATGATCAGCAATTCACTAATTTTTGTTTACCACCAATTCGTCAGAGCACATTGCCTCATCCACAATCTCAGCTCGATCGATGGAGAAAACGTACAATAGACAAGTTCAGAAAGAAGTGTATTTTTCCACAATTTATTCCCAATCTGTAATAGTCTCACTCAAAGGTAATCTCGCGGCTCGTCGTGAAACAACAGAATCTCACTCTCTCCGCAATCCATTGTTTTAGCTATATCAGTCTGTCCATTAGTTTATTCTTTTTTTCGCATAATAAGCAAACGTTCGTGCCAGATCGTTACGTATTTAGTGACTGAGTAAAAGTCGTTGCTTGCACGTTTGCGAGTCTATTGCGTAAGTCCGCTAATGATTCTTCCACCCGAGTGAATCGTTTTTCTTACTTCTTCCGTCGAAGATTCACTCAATTGTGCTCTTTTTTGCATCACTGTATTTGTCGCCTCGAAGATACTCTCGTATATATGTGTATATACAACTGATGCAAGTGGTTAGAATGATATAATTAGGACGGGCATTACTGTGTCGGTTCGTGAAGCTTTTGTGACCTTTCGCTTTTGTGGTATTCTTTGTCTCAATAAGGCTGAGACGAAATATAAAGATAGCACTCTTATTCTGATGGATACTTTTGCCATGAGTTTGAATTAATTTCGAGGACATGGCAGAAATTGAAAATACCTGTTCAATAAGCGCTGCTTTGAACTTGTGTGATTATACGAGGGGATAAGAAAATGTTGGAGGCTAGTTTTAGATCAAATCTGTGTACGGAGATTCCAAAGTCAGTGTTCATGGCGGAAAAATCAATTAGAATCGAGCGTGACTCAATGGTATTACTCAATGCTGGCGTAAATCACCCTGATTCTATTACAGAATCGATCAGATGAATGCATTTTGTGAAGAAGGTTGGAATTTCTTATCGAAATATCTGCGCTTTCCCTGATGGAACTTCTGTACCCTTTGTCGTGGGACAGTAAACGTGGTATCATAGACATACTTAAAAATTTTTGAGAAATCTCTCGGGGTGTGAAGCACTGGATATCGCAACGCAAGAGCAGATTTGGAAAGATATACTGTAATTCAAAAATCGAATGAGCATTTCGTTGGAAACTCTGTGTCATTTGCAGGCTTTATACTCCACGAAATCTTTGATTATCAAACTTCGCAAATTGTATCTTAATTTGATAATGGAACAAGAATTTCTCCTGTAGCTCCAATCTTATCTACAACATGCAGACGGAGACAAGCTGATTATCAATCTGAACAGAAGTGAATTATTTTTATGGTGTTTTTTTTGCTTCGATAGGTGTTACGCACGGCTTACAAAACATTTTAATTTTTTCAGACTGGAGTTTTACTAGTTTTCAAGTTCTGCAACCAAAAATATACGAAAATGATAGTGGCGCCTCATATCCTTACTTCCAAAAATGAATTAAAAGCGGTCTGGCGTATTCGTTGAAAGCCTCGAAGGTTCAAGCTCCACACCTGAGGATTTAATTTCTCACAAAACTGAGGACGGTATTTTCAATCTTCAAGTGACATACGAAATTTATAATTTCGTACATGAAAATTGGGAAAAGTTATCATTTTTCGGCTCACACTGAGAAAAAATTATTGCCGTCAGTACAATACGATTGTACTGTTGCGTGGTATTGCCGTCAGACCAATACTGGATTGTCACCACAGCAAAATGATTTTTTTATTGTATGCGAATAACCTAAAAATCTTTCGATTATATTTGTCCCTGTACCGGCACCATTCTGTGCAAAAATTTGGTAGCTTTTGTGGCAAAGTAGCCGTAATGTGACTGTGAATCCATCGAGTATCAGAGCATTTGAAATACATGGAGCACGTTTATTCATTCTGGCAGTAATCCTAGACTGCCAAACAGATCTGATGGATTGATGCGATGACAAAATCGATATTGTTCTCTTGGCTATACATACCACTTTTTGGTCGTACGGCCTTTTTCTCAGTGCACCTTGTTGCACAGTCTGCTCAGAGGAAATACCTATTTTGATTCACACGTTCCTGTATTCAAGTATACTCACGAGGGATACCCAAGAGGGTTCCGTCCAATGGGGCTCATATCCTGAGATACAGTCATGGAGGTTAGCATTGTTAGTATATCTATACGTGTGTCTTTTGAACATTGGCCTATATGGACAATGCTAATCTCCATGGCTGTATCTCGAGATAGGAGCCCCATTGGACAAAATCCCCTTGGGTACCTCCATTTCTCACCAAAACAAGAACATTCCCAAAGTTTTGTCAAAATCCAGGACCCACAAGGTTGGTGTTCCCCTTGTCAGGAGAATTTGGTTCAATATAAATGATCCGTGGCCTCGCTGAACTATCCTTTCTTTTGACTGAAATATATCGAGCCGCGATGAAGAATAATACAAATGTAGGTTCTCAAATTATTTTTATCAACCGAAAAAGATATCTCCCTTATTTTCCGATGGAGCAAAATAGCTTGCAAAAGGAAAAAAAACAGTGATAGATGTCCATTTTCCTCGAAATGATCTCAAATCTTAGTCCCAAACTATCGGGAGCACTTGTGAATTTCTTTCATTGATCTTCACTCTATTAGTTCATGAAGCTAATAAATTGGAACAGAGTTAAAACGTCAATGAAATTAGTCTAAATTAAGATTCAATATCACAAGAAAAATCAATATCATGATCACCAATCAACCAGATACATGCATCGAGATATCAACGGACTATGAACTTTCCAATTATTCACACCATATACGCTTAGAAAATTCCAGACGTAAATTCATAACGTAGAAGTAAACCCATTCAAAAAATGCTCACGTTTATGAGCTATGCAAACGATATGGCACAGGATAACGACAATCGTATTAGATGGAAAAGTCGAAAATTTGAATGGATGAGCAAGCAGCGTGGCTCGTTCACAATGCACGACGACCTTGCAATGACTGACCAACGGGGGAAAATCGACGCTGCAGCTGATGACCGGGCTTTTGTGTAGGGCCCGTCGCAACAACTATTCAGTCCCATCGTATCGCGCGCGCTGATTGCAACTACTCGTAGCAATGAATTAATCGTCTCGTGATCCTCGCAACTTTTTTTCATTCGCGCTTATCTAATCCAAACACACATTGTATAGGAGTGTAATATGTTTCATCGAACTTATTGATACTTATTTCCACTTTTTCTATTATTCTTGCAAAACAATCGAATTTTATTGTAATCAAGAAAGAGTAATCAAAGTTCGTTGGCTCGTATAGTGATCCAGTATTCATTGTTGTTCTCAAGTAAAATGATTGACAACTGGCACCTTTTACATTTCAACTAAAACGAATGACATTCACTGTGAGCTCAGAAGAGCAGAAAGCTTGCAAACTTGAAGCCTGTTCTCAAATTTTCGCGAGTATCTTAAAGATTTCCAATGGATTGTATGAAGCGTGTTGGATGCGAAATCCATCCTCTGCTATGATCTTGTATTCAAAAATACCATGAGCAAGATTTCGTAGACCAACATTGGGTCGTGCTAGACGCAAGTTATCCGAGATGAAGGAAGAGAAGATTCATATCTCATCATTCATTATTGCAACCTTCGTCGTGGGATCTTTCCTATTATCATGTAACTAACTTATTTATCATGTTTATTCAAGATGAATTTCTGTGGAATATGGATCGGGAATCACAGAAATTTGATCAAATTCAGGGGAAATCCAAGACAAACTTATCTTGACAAAAATTATCACTTTCCATTCACAAAATTGGTGCCTAACTTTCCAGATAAATTCTAACGAAGATGCTATAAAACAAATTGTTCAAGAGCCATGGTCAAAATGAGTTGGGCCTAGCCCAAAGCAGTCTTAGTAACACTGTTATACGGTATTCGAGGGGTCAAAATTATTGGAGTAGACTATGATTCACGGGTCTGTTTGGATGATTTAACATTCTTCAAAACAGTCGTTTTTCATAACACATGGTTCCTCAGTATGGTGACTATATAATGATATATTTTCTACAAAGTTATCGAGAAAATTTGTCTTTGGTTGAGAATTTTCTTTGATATTCTTGAGGGCTATTACTATTCTAGAAACGGAGGCTTTTTTGAACTAACTCTTTTAGTCTTCACCATACGGCATGATTTTTGCCCCGAGAGAGTACGAAATATTGTAATAAAATGAACTTGAGCGGAGAAATTTTTGTCTCAGCTCATGATCCTTTCATTCAAAAGTGGCATCTAAGTCCATGATTTGTCAAAAAATTATACTCGGCTGACTTCAAATTGGATCGTGCTATCTTGAATATCAACCATGGATAAATTCAAGCTAGGAGTATCAGGCGTAATCAATTTCAAATCGTGTAAGTTGAAACCATAGTAACTATCAGCAACGAAATATTACAAAACTCAAAGTCGATTTCGGTCACATTTCTACTTCGTGAAATTGTTTTGAATGAAAGCCAGCAAAAGGTTCCAATTACAAACTCAACCATGGTTTATTTCAATGAATGGGATTTTAATTGAGTCCTACAAATCCTTTCCTGGTTTCAAATTGCTCCACTTGACGATATTAAAAATGTGTCTGGTGACAAATGAGGGGCCGCGTGGAAGAAAGGGCGTAATTGCAAAAAAGTCATCATGAGAAAATCGATGAAAACCTAACCAGAGTCGTCAGAGGCGTGATTGGGTGGAACAACCTGGCTTATTTCAAAGAAGGCGGCATTCTCGAAATATCTGCCCAAGAATTGCAGGATTAAAGTCAATTCTAAACTTTCTATAGATATTTCAAAAACTGCAATTAGGTCCTTTTTCTGAATCGTGGGTCGAATTCTGACGCATCTTCCCTACAAAAAGTGGGATCAGATTTTGACATCAAGTCCAATCTTCTTCAAATTTCACAAGAGTGTCTATGGGCATGTTTGACAAAATATCTGGTTGGAGATGGCGGCTCAATCCATGCTCAATTGTTTTATACGCACAAGAAGTTTTCACCAGTCGTGCGAAAATATCGGGAATCTATTTCCACTAACGGAACGGCGAAAACACTTAATTTGAAGGTAGAAGAACATGTTCGAATAGTTAGGAACGTCAAAATAGTATTTTCCCACTCAGGAGCACTTGTTCAAAATTTTTTCGTCACAAATCCGGCCTGCTTTCCATACCGCACCTGATTACGCCCTTTATAAAAAGTAATGACGCCCTTTTGTTTTTCTTCATCAGGGACTTAGGCCCTTTTGGAATATGATATTGGAAATCGCCCCTCTTTGAAATTTTCTGGAACTGGTTGAGAAAATTACACTCTTTTTAATATTTTCCGATGCAATTACGCCCTTTCTGAAACTTCCTGATGCAATTACGCCTTTTTTGAAAATTTTTGTTGCAATTACGCCTTTTTTATATTTTCCGATGCAATGACGCCCTTTATGATCCAAGGTGTTTTTTAAGGCTTTTCGAATGACGAGTTTTAGGGGATGATGAATCATGGTTCGAACGAGGGTTCGAAGATTCAAAAAAGCGACAGGGGGTAAAAAGGGCATAACCGCCATTACGCACTTCTCCCACGCGGCCTTTGAGTTGTGATTAGAATTTGATACTTGTTTTCAATCACAGCAAGCCAGGTGACGAAAGTCTCAGGGCACTACTACGAGCCTTTCCCACCGATTTACTACGAGCCATGGCGTCACTATCGCCTACCTCCTCGACCTTTGCTCCCGGTCGAGATGATGACCGATGCGGTCAACGGCATGGGTACCCGTATGCTCCAACAGTACGTAGAAAATGGGAATGTTGCCTTTTCTCCGGCTGGGGTTGGATTTATCTTGGCTGCCTTGTTCGAGGGTTCGGCAGGACGCAGCAGGCAGCAAATATCTGACTGCCTAGCCTTGCCCCGCGACCGGAACATTGTCAGGATGGGCTTCAAGGACATACTCAATCGATTAAGGGTGAGCTGCATCTTCTTGGTAATTTTAAGCGCATTTGTTCGTCGTGAAGTTAGAGAAGGACCAAGAAGTTTTTTTTTTAGTCAATCCAGCTATTTAATGCGAGGTTTTTTTTCTCAAGATGTAGGCTGACTTTGTCTTTCTCTTCGTGTCTGTATGGTTGTCCTCCATCAGTACATTAGAGAACTTTTTCAAACCAATTTCTTCTGAAAAAAATTCTAGGCTTACAACTCTGTATCAATACAGGCTGTTTACCAAAATATACACAAATCAAAAGAATTTCAGACTATTTCCTCTTTTGATCGAGGTATTATAGTTTAGATATAGTTCACGCCAAGGAAATCATTTTTATGGAAGACACTTTTCCATACCACTACTAAGATGGAAAAAATTCCAAACTCGATAAGAAAACTCTACTTTTGAATACTCCGATACAACTTTGATCGAGATATACATTATAGTTTAGATACAGTTAACGCCAAGGGAATTATTAAAGACACTCTTCCATACTACTACTAAGATGGAAAAAATTCCGAACCCAATAAAAAAAAACTCCACTTTTGAATATATTTCCAAGTGATGTCATGATGTCTATTGTTTTTCTGATTCGCAGACTTATCTGAATCCTGATGGATTCCTTGGTGGGCTCAATCTCAATCGTGAGAACACCCAGCTTCGCCCGGATTTTGAAATTGTGCTTCAGTTTTACGGTTTTGATTTGTTGAGTGATACGTCTAACTTTACCACGAACAATGGTTCAAATTTTGGATTGAAAGGCTCCAGGGCAACGACAATAAATCCAGGGTCTACAGTGATGCCTGGCGGTGCAAATGGAAATGGCACTGCATCTAATACCACAATGATTCCAAATGGTATGCTTCAATGACTTCCCTTCAGTATTTTAAGAGACTAAACCATGAATTGAGGCTTGACGTCAAACTCAGCCTCCGTCATTATGGAATTTCCTTTTTTTAGTTTTTGTATCTAGATTCATCTAAGATTTATATGATACAAGATATGCTCCCCATCTCACAATTTTTGCAGCACCCACGACTACTCCACCGACAATAACTACAATAGACACTTCCGTAATTTTTGTAACGACCCCATCCTCGACAACGACGGCACCACCTCCAACATCAACAACACAAGCAACAACAACAACAACAATGTTAACTCCTACTATGATGGCTGCTGGGAGCGAAATTGTAACTGTTACTTCTCCAGCTCCCACAACTACGACTACGCAAGAGTAAGAAATAAAAAAATGAATGAATTATCTTTCAGTTATGTGCTCTCTCCGAAACCATCAGTGAGAACTCACTGAACTTCGGTTAGTCTGGGATCAACTCTGACTGAAAACTTCAGTGAGCAGTTTCAGCGAGTATCCACTGAAGTCGCACTGAAACTTCAGTGACCTTGGGTAGTCAGACGAGTACCTATCACTGAAGTTTCAGTGAGCATCACTGAAATTTTAGTGAGACCAATCACTGAAATTCCAGTGGCCTTTGGAGTCAGACGAGTCCTCATCACTGAAGTTTCAGTGAGCATCACTGAAATTTCAGTGGCCTTTGGAATCGAATAAGTCTGTACCACTGAAATTTCAGTGGTGCTCACTGAAACTTCAGTGATGGAGACTCGTCCGACCACCCAAGGTCACTGAAGTTTCAGTGCGACTTCAGTGGATTCTCACTGAAACTGCTCACTGAAGTCTTCAGTCAGAGTTGATCCCAGACTAATTAAAGTTCAGTGAGTTCTCACTGATGGTTTCGGAGAGAGTGGGAGGTTGTCAATCTTGTCAATGGTTTTCAAGGATCTATCCGATGGAAAAATTAGTCGGCTAATATGAACATCTGAAAATTGAGGAATAGTCTCATCTGAATTCATGCACTAACTAGATGGATTTTCAATGCACCTCAGTTCTGAATGATCTGATATGTTCTCCACGATCAAATGTTTCAATATTCGGATTGGATGTACCTTCAAATTCATTTCAAGTCTATTAATTTCAATGATAACTCATCAAAATAATTTCCAATTCTGTTTCATGTAGAACAATAACGACCATGATGACACTGAGTGGCGACCTGATATCGTCAACTTTACCACGAATAACCACGCAGCCGACTACAGATACAACAGATAATACAATGAGTCCATCGACATCAGGCTACACGGATTACGACGACATAACGTTTGCCGAGGACATAGCGACCGTTGTCCCACCTGCTTCGCTCACGAAACGCCGCAAACGAAACACCGATGGATATTTCTCCAGTTTCCCCGGTAACGAGCATCAATTTTCATGCAAATCACAAATTGAATGTCGAATGGCATTTCTCTGACATGATGCACTGTGAATATCTTTTAACAGTACATCTCAAACAAAAGCAACGAAATTCAATAACTTTTTATTCTAGCTGATGATACCACTCCTAGAACTAAATTGAATTTCTTTTATCGCATGTTATTGAATTTTGTACATTAGCCTTATTAATGGTAGCCAGGTCAACCTGTTCACTACAGAATCATCCCTGGTATCAGGAATGTTGTTTCTCTTATCAAAACATTCTCCTGGGGTGGAAACATGGCGAAAAATGTCGAAATTAGAATCTTCTAATTTTTTCGTTGCTTATTTTTCTTACTCTCACAAATCCATTCTGAGTCTTCATTGGTGTTCCGTCATGTTTCTGGAACTGACAGATATTTTTCAGAATTTCTTCAGATTTTTTCGATGCTGCGCAAGACTAACTATCACAAATCATTGAAAATCGATAATCATAAGTGATTTTTGGTAGATTTGTTCGTCCTTGATGGTTAATATACAAGTTGAACATTTGGTCTCGTCGATCTTGAAGGACGGAATCCGTCCTTCAAGATCGACGAGACCAAATGTTCAACTTGTATAGAAAATCGATAATGTCCCCTAGAGGGAACAAAATAGTGAACGGGTTAACAAATTTTCGGTAGCTTTGAGAATATTCAATGATTTTCCAGTGTAAATTGTTAGAATTTTTTTCGAATATGTGGTACAGGAAATGATAGCTTGAAGGAAGTCAGAATACACTTTTCATTGAAATCATTCTACAATCTTATTTAACTCAGACGATGGATTCTGGATGCAAGATTTGGATATTTGGCCCGATCAAACAGCCCTTCCCACGGATCAGCGTGACGCAACTGAGCTGCAATTTCTTGTCAATGGATGTGAAGCAACTAATGTACCCGCTGCCACTTACACGGACGTTTTGCCATTCGCCTACTTCCCCTCGCTCAAGGCTGTGGGCCTTGAGTTTCCTCTGGATGTTAGTATTTCACTCCTCCACGTAACATTCCAATATATTTTTTTACTCTTGGTGCATGAATACTCCCTTTCATTGCTGATCAAGAAATAATATCCAATCAGAAAGTGAATAAATCAAGTCTCATGTCCTTGGAATGGTTTCAACCTTTTGACGGAAAATACTACTCGGAATGCAAAAATCTTCTCCCGTGACTTTGTGTCAGAAACACACTTTTTGCATGCTTATTTTCTGAGCTGATATTTCCTTTGATTGTGAATTGTTTCCATCAGCCCGTCTGAGCCTTTTCACAAGGGTAATCCCGAAAGTAAAATTCTTATAGATTGCCGAGTCGACTAAAGAAGAGTTGTCAATTTCCCAACATACGCCTAATTTGTCCAACTTTCAAGAAACAAAAAGAAAATGCTCAGAAGGGAAATATTCAACGTTTAATCATCACATCATGAGATAATCGTGTGAGCACAAGTAAAATCCAGATAAAAATCCATTACTCAAAAAGCGTAATCTCGTTTTCATGTTACCACTAGCACAAGGCATTGTCAGAACATACAATGAGAAATGAAGAATAGCCACATCATATCGGACTATTTATCACACTTGCTGTATCAGTGTGGTAATCCTCATGTTTTGAAAGGTAAAACAAACGTGCGAGATCAAAATGCTTGGTTCACACCATATGAATTATGTCGCAGGAAATTACTTTGTGCTCGCGCGTCAGCTGATGCAGCTGTTTCAAATCGTTTTGTATAAGTGACTCTTTTCCGTAATACAACGAGGCGTAAATTTATACATAGGAATCGTCTGGGTAAGATACGAACTTTTACTCATTTCTCAGCTACCAAGTTTGTCGAGGAAGTAGGAAATTGAATTTTACCCCTTTGACTTTGAGGAAAATTTCACAAGCGCAAAATATGCAAATCTAGCTTTTCAAAACTTTTCAATCGTCTTTTGTACATTCTTACGTAATACCCGGAGATAAAATTCAATTACACCCACAATCCTTAACTATCATCCCGAGTCGGTTCCTATCAAAAAATCGATTTGGAGCAAAAAATTCGGAGTACTTTTTACACTTGTTTCACTCTGTAATTCTTTTTTTTTTTTTTTCAATGAATTATTGTAGAATCCAAGGTATAATGTTATGCTGCTTCTGCCAACGGAGAGGACGGATACGAATAGGCTCTCAAGGGATCTTGCCGGACAGAATTTAAGACAGTTACGCAAGCATTTACAACCAAGTTGGGTTAGGGCCACTATACCCTCTTTCATGCTCAGGGGATTCGTCACGCTTACGCCGTATCTGCAAAGGGTGAGTATGTCTTTAGAAGTCTCTTTGAATTGGTCGTGAAAGGGGATATGCGTTTCGAAGTTTGCGTACTCGCTTGAATCTTTGAGAGACCAAATTAATTATGCAAGATCGATTTCCATTTGGTGTATTGGATCAAGACTTGAGCGCTAGAAACTGCAATTTGTTGTCTTAAACAAGCGTCTAATCAATTCTTCTAGGCCTGCTAATGGTAATAATTTGACAGTATAATTATTTGAGTCTAGCAGGAAAGAGTACGCGATTCTCTACATTCATTTGGAAAAAGACCAAGTTGTTCTGGTTCTGGGGTCGAAAATCTGTTCTTTCAGCTGGTTGTTGAAGGTAAAAAATCGTAGAAGGCATTTTCCACTCATAAATCAGGAAAAATAGATGACCATTTGTTGAAAGGAAAGTCAGATGACCTTTTCCGTTATGATATTGAATCGAGATTTGCTTCAGGAGGGGTATTACACACATCTTACACTCCCTACGTACGTACATACGTACGTTTCCTACGACAGCAACTGGAAAAAAAATAATAAACAAACATAACCCCAGAATTCGTCTGCTCAAAACAGTCATGTCAGCTTTTGCTCAATTACTTCATCGGATTTAACAGAAATTGCGGTTTCCGGTGATCAAATTGATTGTGAAAATTTTACATGCGAAATTTGATCTCTTATCTCACAAAGAGCCGAGATGAGAAAATGGCTATTTGTGAAGCAATTTTTCGTGATGATTCATGTATTTCAGGATGCTGCATGCCGGCGTATTTCTCTGATTTATACGAGGGATTAGATGAATTGATAATCCCATGCGTAAATGTGAAGCTCTAAGGTAGTTTTTTTAAAATCAATGTTTGTATTCAAGCTTAAAATTGAATGCAATCTTTGATAGTTTCACTAACTAGTTGGGAAATACCCAAATCTTCAATCGATGATTGAATTTATTTGTGGAGTGATAATGAACATCATCACACGAGAATCATCTCTTTTGCTGCTCAAAAAGATGTGATGTTTCTCATAATTTCACAGGTTAACTCTGATTAGTGAAAGCTCGCTCAAACCATTGAAAATTGCCTTCTATATCAAAGTTGAATACAAACATTGATTGAAAAACAAACTACCTTAGAGCTTAACATCTATGCATGGGATTATCGATTTATCTCATCCCCGATATGAATCAGAGAAATACATCGGCATGCAGCATCCTGAAATACATAAATTATCACGAAGAATTGCTTCACAAAGAGCACTTTTTCCTCGTCTCGGCTTTTTGCGATGTAACCTCGTGCAACAAAATTCAAGTTCCATCACTATTTGTCGCACGCGAAATTTTCACAACCAATGTGAACATCACAAACTGGAATTTCTGCCAAATTCGATGAAGTATTCGAGCAAAAGCTGACCGGATTGAATTGAGCAGACGAATTCTGGGGTTATGTTTGTTTATTTTTGGCCCGTTGGTGACGTAGGAAACGTACGTATGCACGTACGTGGGAAGTGTAAGATGTGTGTAATAGCCCTCCAGAACAGGTGTTCTTTTTCAATGTAAACTTTTTGATACGACTATAAAAAAAGAATGCAAATTAGCAATTGAGTAGGAATCCTTATCTTCTCCAATAAATTGTTGGATAATCGACTCAATCTTTGTTCCTCGATTGCTTCTTCGACTATTTCCAATTTTCGATGTGTATCCTACTCGTTCCAATTTCTCGCATGACTGAACTTATGTAATCTTTGAATCTTGAAATCGAAGCTTCGCAAGGACGGAAGAGGAAATGGTAATTGATCTCCATTTCTTGAGAGCGAATTGGACTGCAGTTCATTAAAGTTTATTATTCTGCAGGTAAATACTGCAGCGTTAGATAAAGATTGATTTTGTCTGTGGAACAGACAAAAAAGAACGCAAAATGATGTTTTAAAAAATTTTTGAGTAATATAGATGAAAGAACCCATCAATCTCTGTGTACTGGCTTTTTTCCGTTTGAAAACTTCAAAGAAAGAGGTCAGTTATGGAGTACGTCCATGTCAAATTCAAACGGTTCCTGCAACTATTTTCTTAAAATTCCCATACCATTTTTTTTCGATGTGGGGTACCAAAATAAGATATTTCCCATAGTTTGTAGATCCAAAAGATTTTTTTGTCCCAGATAGGCCTACAAGAGTGATTTTACCGAAAAAAACAAAAATAGAGACTATCCTACCGTAATTTGCTCGTAACTTTTGATTGCTTCGACCAATTTGGATTTTTCAAAAAGCGTTTGAAAGGTGACTTCAAAACCTACCGATTGATTACTAGCAAAATCTCCCCGAGTTGTTTTTTGGATAGCTGGTGGGTAAAATACTCAAAAATCACGGATTGGCTTATAACTTTTTTGACGTATAACTTAATTGTTTTTATTCCATTTTTTTTTTGATTCCTCCAGTGATAAACTACGTGTACGAGAATTTTCAGTCATCATTTTCACTTCTGGAGCCTCCTGGAGCTCTTCTAATGCGAAAAAAATCTCGAAAACTCGAAAAATGCGTTTTTACTTCGTTCAACTCCCTCGGAAAACCTCGTAACTTATTCCATTGTGTTTGCGAGACTGTTTTACCTCAAAAATGACAGTTTTAAGTATTTTTTTGAGTGTAACAGATGCTCAGATCCGTAGAAATTCATTTCGAAAACAAATTTTTATTCAATAATTAGCATCTCCTGCGCATATGCTTTGTTCTCTACGTCTTTGAAAGTATTCTTAATCGATAGCTGGTTTAATTTCCTTCAAAAAAACCTCTTGTTGGAGTCAATTTCATGCAGTAGAACCGAAGCTACAGCTGTTGAAATAAGAAGAAATGTCTTAGGTATCAAATCCGTGAGCCTGGAGAAAGATTGTCGGTCTCGCCTGCCGGTTGGAGAGTGCGTATTTCTGCTTCTACTCCATTAAATTGACTTAACCAAGGGGTCATTTTGAAGGAAATCCAGTCAAATTAGTTTTGGAGCTGCAAAGTCATTTGCATGCGTAAGAACTTCACAATCTTCTGATCAGAGTCGGAAAGAATTGCTGGCAATGATTCGTTAGGTTCGAATTTTTCTTGCATGCAGCTGCTTGTGATAGCGTGATCATTCATCGGTATCTGTGGTTCATCAAAATTTAGGAACGTCAATCCCTTTCTTTTCGTCTCAATTTATTCTACATAATATAAGATCAATATTTTCATGCCGACTAACAGCCCGCATGTCCTTTCGAAATTCACGATGAGTTGTGATGTAAATTCAACAAAATCAAGTTCTTCTTACAAAACTGTGAGAAATTATCCATCTCAAAGAAAGTCTGCGATGATTAAAATACAAGACGGTGTAGACATTGAGTGCAGGAGTGGAATTGTGGGTCTGGTAGAATTAATCATGACTGAGACGAGTCCTGCTCTGTTTTGAGACAAAAGTTTCAAGTAAGTTGAAGAAGATTCAGTTCAAGACTGGAAAATTCCATCGCATTTCCTTATAATTCCGACCAAGACCCGTAAATTGTATTCATTTGTTGTTATATTCATACGAACTGGCCGGTATCACTCTTGCAAATTATTATTATATCAGAATTTTTGGTTCAACTAAACAAGAATGAATGTGATATCTTCTTGAATACCGAAACAATGAAAATAGTTCACATATTTTTTAACTTACGATGAAAAATAATGGAACTCTATCGATTTCAATCTACTGAGATAAGAAGGTACTTCAAAGATATTCCAGCTTTAACGAAAACCATTGCTTTCATGCGGATCACACAATATTTTGCTTACAGCTGGGCATAAGGGACGTATTCGAGCCACGTCTGGCTGATTTGACACCAATGACACCGGATCTTGGCGTGTACGCGCGAGATGTGCAACAGAGCATCGCCGTTAACATCAAGAACTACATGAAGCTGGATCGTGAGAACGCGACAAAGGACAGCAATACCACTAGCAATAATGGAACATCCGGTCAGAGTACTGGTCCATCAGCGCAGCCTCCGCGCAGTGCTGCATATCGATTTCTAAGACCAGGTCAGTTCAGAATTGAATTTTAAAAAAATTCCAACGATCGATTATGTATAGGCACTCTGCTGCTTCATCTGAGTACTTGACCAGTTGAGGTTATTTGGGGTCCATTGAATCCTACACACTTTTTCTTCTAGGGCTACCTTGTCGATATAATACATCTCAATAATCTCCAACGTACCTTATCTCATTTTGGAAAATAATATACTCTGATGAGGTTTGATCAGGTAGAAGGAGACCGTCAATGCATAATTGAAAACGCTGACGTAGAGGTACAACTTCAAGGGATTTGAGGTTTCTAATCAACAGATTTAACCTTTTCTCACTGAAATTTTGTCTGAAATAGGGAATAGCCAGTTAACTATTGAAAAGGTTTCGGAAAAGGTCACTAATCTCACGGAAATTATCCGTAGGAGGGTAACTGATACATATGAAATATACGAAAATTGAGTAATTTTTTTTCTTTTTCATGATTCTAATCGAAAGAATGATTTATTCTATGATTCCGGCCCTTTGGATATTATTTTTTACTTCAAATAGACCCACTCAAATTCTTGAGATGAACGATTTCACGTACATACAGTCGACGAGAGTACAATTGTGTGACCATGGAACGTAAGACAGATTTTACTCGTATTAACAATGTTCATTCGAAAAACTGTGCTACAACGGTCGACTTCTCTTTCGATTTCTCTTTTTACATAATATAGCACAAAATATTCTTCCAAAAGGATAGTTCCCACTGAAGGTGATTGTTTTAGGTGACAAAGTTTCCAATAAAATCCGTTTGTAATCAACTGTTCTTCCTATTGAGGCTGTAAATTTTTCGGATCTAGATATCCATGGATCTTTTGAATCATCGTAAGGATTTGAGGCCTTTGACCGTTTAGATCCATATTTACGACATACCTGGGGATTTGAATTCTAGGATCTGTCTCTGCAGGTGGTAGAATTATTGGTTTTAGAGGAAGAGAGAGAAATCTAGTATATGTTTCAAGGATCTAGAGATTTCACAATCTGTAAAAATGTCAGTCTCATCTTTTATAGGATGAAATACATTCGCTATCATCATCTCTCGGTGCTAACGCACACAGATTAATTCTCAGATTTTGTTTTTCTAGCAAATGACTTACTCGATAGGATGGGAATTGTTACCTTCACGGCTGGTCATCCGTTCCTGTTTTTCATCGTCGATAGCGAAACATCAGTATCTCTCATTGCTGGGCGCATTGACAACCCCCTGAACTCCCGAATACTCTAATAGAAGCTCGTCTTTTGAATTCATCGAAAACAAGAAAAATACGAGGATGATGAAAAAAGCACCACCCAATCCTATTGGCGTTCAATTGAGAATTTAGTCGGGAATCTCAATATGTGGCCTAATTCTTGGTCTCGAATAATTGTAAGCTATAACGAATTTCATGAAGTATTTCACGACTCGAAGATATCCTGATGATCGCTGTATGAGATAACGTCTTACTTTTAAGTACAAGTAGAACAGTTGACTCCGTATTCTGGATGATATTCCACGGTGGAGATGATCGCGAGAATGATCTTGTAAAAAATCTGTAAATTGTCAATTTGAAACTAGAAAATGTACTTATTGATATAGTAATCAAGAAAACACGAATAAAAATATCTCAAATGACTCCAATGTGAACTTTTTCATCCATATATTTGAAAAAATTTTCAATTCAATCAGGAAATTTATTTGAGGGTCTTCGAAACTTGAGGGGAATCAGAAATAATGGATCATTTTTTCTAGTTCCGCATTTTAACTATCTCTCGCTAGTTTGGACAAGGATTTCATTGCTAGTCTTCTCAAGCTATTTTTTTTTTGTTAGAATGCAGAAAAAATGCTCGCGGGAAGAGGTTGAGGCAAGTGATACGTCACTTCGTAATACAATAAACGGGTTGGTGCATAAGGATTCCAGATAATGTCTCACTCACCAGCAGAATAACCAGAGCATGATTGTTTGACATCTAATAGGAATACTGAATCAATGTTTTCAGAATAGAAGTGGTACGAATTTATCCCATATTCTCAACAAAATTTTTTGGTCTTTTTGATGATGATTTTGTATCGGTCATTACTGTTCGGAAGAAAATCCCATAGAAAAGTCTCTCTCATTCGTGCCAAATGATACAGTTTAGTCTCGGACAAACTTTTGTCCTTCACCCTCTTCAATTACTGAGTCAATCATTCATGCAATAATGAATATATTGTCGATCTGCCATAGATTCATATTTGCACTGTAAAAAAATTTTCTGAAAAACTTCAACCAACTGGTTGAATTTTTCATTCAACCAATTGGTTGAAGTTTTTCGAAAATTTTTTTCACATTGTGGTTTCTAATCGATCTGAATTAGTGGTCCAATCTTTAAAACTTGAAAAGAGTCTAGTATCCATATTTATACGCGACGAATTTGTATCATGGTAACGGTAATTCACATGAATTTCCACGAGGCAGATACCCTATTCGTTAAAAATTGTCGTAATCCACCCTTTGACATTGTTAATCCTGGCAATGGAATTGTTCGACATTACTTATAGTAGCGCATACCTATTTAGCATGGATATGGAACAATTGAATGGGCTATTTGTAATTCTATGAAATGGTTGATGAAGGATAGCCAGCGATTTCATTAATTAGCCAGCCATTGCATGGCATTACTCGATCCAACGTTTCACTGTAATCATTGTGAATTTATATTTAGTCTTTCCAGGAAGATCCTCGTTTTGTAATGATTGACGAAGAAATATACGACGGCAAAATCGAATCAAAGAGCCGCGATCAATTGATCCACGAGACAACTACTCAATCAGAATCAAATTCAGGTGTTGTTCACAATTTTATTTTGTACAAAATGTATGGAGCACATAAGATAGAAATGTATTCTATAAAATCAATTGAACCTTTGTTTTGAAAGATTTCAAACTATCTTACACAATTATACCTAAAAATCTGTACAAGGGTGATATATTATCATAATATGAAATAACAAAACTCAATAGGATGCTGAAAATTATTTGAATAATATACATATATAATACAATGATTCACGAGACAAGTATTTTCAAGGGAATATGGAACCTTGCAAAAATAAGCTTACAATGATGTTAACGTGGCGACTAGCATCGAAAATTCTAAATTACTTCCTTAGAGGAAAGCAACTGATTTTCGATCATAGAACGATTTAAAAAATATGCCGTGTTTCCTTTGTGTCTAATATATGTACAAATGAGAGGGTCCACCTCCATCTCCACGGAGAAACAATATTCTCAAGTCATCCACCGGGTACTGCTTCCTGTTTATGCAGAGTAAATTCGAACACCAGAGAAATTCTAAGGACCTCGGATGATTTCCAGTAGCAGTCAATATTATAAATCATTGAATTCATTCTTAAAATTCTCCCGTGATAGAATCGTATTATATTATAATTTCTGACTTCTATATTATTTTTGCATTGCATTAAATGTGTATGTTCTTGACTGTTCAGAATTGACTCTTTCGTGTTTGCGATTGGGTACTCAATGTCATTTTAGTTGAGAATTGAATGAAAAATGAATAAATTTCATATTAGCCAGGGCTGCTCGGATAATTCCGATTCACACATTATTTTCTTCTAGGGTAGACTTGACAGATGTTCAGTGATCTTGATATTACGGTGCCACGAGACCAAATATTTTGTTCGCTAAAAATCTGGTAATCATAGACCTTGTCGTGCACCGTGCATATCAATATCTATCGAACACATTTTTGCATTTTGTGGCTGAATTCTTTCAGGCTGTTTTTTAATCAGACAACTTACAATTCAAAATTCAACTACCACATCAGTTCAAGTTCAAACAAGCATGCATCGAGTTTGGTCGGATACACTGACAAATCAAGGAGAATTTCATACACAGCTCATTCGTTTCAATATATTACAAAGGTACACATAAATCTTTCACAGCACTATAAAATTACATGGATATCTCAGATAAACACAAAACTCACAATAAATCATGATCAATGATCATGATATTTCATATCTAGTAACAGATTCATCATCAGGTTTAATTTACAAACTTGGGTAACATTATAGATCAACATCATATACCATCCTTAGACTTCATTCGATAAAATTATTTGTTCAAGTTCCTCATTCAATTTTTTCACATTTCATACTCGTATAGAAATGGTGAAGACCTTCCAATCAAAACTAGTAGAACCAGTGGAACAATAGTTTCATAAGATCCAACTTGTGTCCTCTGACACGTCTTGACCGACAGAGTCCATAGTAGAACATGATTTGTTCTAGGAACTCATTTGAATTTAGAAGATTTTTTCCTCCATAGATAGGTAGATCCAGAGATAGATTTTTGGAAAATCTTTTACTCTTCTGAATCAACGAATTTGACATTGATTACTCGATTCCGCCATGGTCATTCATTCCCATCATATAACATATTTCAAAATCCAAGGCACGAATTTTGAAATTCGTGTACAAACTCCTGGTAAGTTAGCTTCGGCGCAGCCAATGCCCCAACTTATTATACCTGCCAGGAAGTATCTCCCGTCTTTTCCTCGAACTTGCAGAGGACCACCCGAGTCACCCTGCAACAAAACCAATTCATTTGGATGAATGATTTTGTTTATAATCTCAAGAATGTGGGATTTGAGAAGAAAATAATGCATTACCGTTGGGTGAAATATCAGCTTGATAAGTATGAGATAGTATTCTACTCTCAAAATATTTTTAATGATTTACATGAATATTAATCGAGGGTGTAAGAACTCCATTTATTTCATACCAGTAACAACCCGTTGTTTTTCATCTCAAATTCATAAATTCTGTTTCTAAGGAATAATTTCGGCTCCGTGAATAAATACTGATATATTCCGGGTAAATTTCGAGCTCAGAGAGTACAAAAGATGACCTCTCAAGGAAAATACCGGAATCCAAACGTCTGAAGAGCCCGAACGGCTGTAAGCTTTTCGTAACCAGTTTGCATATTAATTCGCGAATCACAAGATGAGCTCGTCCAAGACATCAATCAAATTTCGACTTTTTGTATAAAAATAGAGACCAATCTTACCTGGCAAGAGTCTTGACCTCCATTTTCGTACCCAGCACAAAGGAATATTTCAGGAATAGACTCATTCCTGCCAGCTCTCAGGAACATTGATTTGCATTTGCTATTACTGACGATTGGCACGGATACCTAGAAAAAAATAGAGTGGAGAACTTCAGTTATGTTCCAATTTTTTGCGTTGATGAATTCCCAAGTGCAACAATGCGTGCGGCTAGTGGCAATTCGTTCGAAGATCGCCTCCCAACGTGTGAGGTCATAGTTTATGACTGTATCACCTTTCGAGTCAATTGAAACGAAGAATTCATATGTACATTGACTAATCGATAAGCATAGAGAAGAATGCGCTTACAACATCTCGCACTCTTCAAAAATGTAAGCCATACAATGTATCATTTGACTCCGTCCGACGATTTACGACAACTCATTTTGATGATCAAAATCAATACCTCCAAAGCTACGTCACGCATAAGATCCATGTCTTTACAGATGAGTAAGTAGAATTATTATTGACATACAATCCAAAGAGCTAATTTTCAAAATCATCATACGAGCAAACAGCTTGGCAGATGAATTAATTCCCTTAGAAATAACTCCGGCACACACAAAAAAAGTATCTGTACTTTTGACCAGACCTACTTTTCTCAATGTATTTTGGCACGCTGAATCCGAATCCGAGGTCGGTTTGGCCCGACTACCTCTTGTTTTCGAGAAAATCGTGCTATTCTGCGCTATTTCCATATTTTTCAGGATTTTCTCGAAAACAAGTGGTAGCCGGGCCAAACCGACCTCGGATTCGGATTCAGCGTGCCAAAATACATGTAGAAAAGTAGGCCTGGTCAAAAGTACAGATACTTTTTTTGTGTGTGCCGGTGTTATTATCAAATGACTTGGAAGATCCCAGGTTTTTAGGCGCTATCCTCAAAACTCGAATCAAGTTTTAGTAGCCTTTAAACAACATATTCCACCGCAGGTAAATCCTTGGGTAAATGTTCATATTTTCAAAATTGAACGTAGACGCTTCCAAAAGAAAGTGACTATCGTAAATGACCGCAGACTAGTACCCGGATCGAATTTCGAATGTGAGAGAAATGAGTTTATTACCTCTTGCAGGATAGTAGGTAAAGCACCACCTTCGCTGAGCCTACCCCAACCGGTAACTGTTGCGTTTTCTCCTATCAGTAGCTCATCGCTCGCAGGCAAGCATATTGGAGATATATGAGCAGCGAACTTGAGCGGTGACTCTAGCCTCACTAAGGCTAGATCATACTCGAAGGTGAAGAAGTTGTATTTTGGATGCACTACTTTTTTCGTGATACCCTTTTCCACGTAGGGTAATCGCTCTTGCACCGATGAAAAGTCGTATTCTCCCACTCGTATTCGAACTTGCGAGGTCAGCAAGCTGGAAATAATGAAAAGTATGAAATTTTGATTATGAGGCACAATTCGTACAGATTTATTACCATGTGGAGAAATACAAAGGGAATTTGTTCATGCTAATTTATAGAGTGAAGAAAAGTCAATCTAATATTTCATTGAGGAACATGGACTATGTCAATCTGTTTCCAAATATAACGGGTTCTTCTGCCGAAAAATACTTATATACGATTATTTTTGAGCACTAAAATTCTCGCAGGAAAACGGTTGGCAAAGTTCTTTAGTAATCAGTGATATAAAATATATTTTCCTCTACATATACTGACAATCAATATTTTTGTGTGATCATAAAGAGTATTCGAGCATTGAGTGACTCCCCTTTTTCGAAAGCGTTGCGGTTATGAAAAAAAAAACTCCACAACGTGTCGCTCCATTTTTAGAGGGACGTCTGATGGTGACTTCGCTTCTGACCTTGGAGGTCATTTCCAAGGTCACACGGAGGCCAACTCGATCTTTTGGATGAAAATACTCACTTTCTATCTCGAATTTAGAAAAAACGCGGAGAATTCATCGAATGATGGACTCCTTGTAGATTGAAGAATTATCCAAAATTTGTTCGGAAAGCTTTTTGATCCGCTTTGATGCTGGTGAGATAAATGTGAGTTCATCCTAGTAGATGTAGCTCCTTGATTAAACCTTCATGTCCAAAGGTGTTTGTGATGAACAGTGATTTTAGTCGAGGCAAAAATGAGATCGTGACATTGGATGTCATTTCCAGAGTTATTCGAAGGTCAACACGACTTTTTTAAATGGAAACGCCTATTCCCAATCTATTAGAGTGCCTGAAGATAAAATTTTTGAATAAGTAAAACAATCTTGGAGAGACGGAGGTTACCATCGACCGGTAATGATCTCCATTCACTGTGCTAAGGTCAAGTGTGATGAAAGAATATTCTAGACAAAAGTTCCATACTTTTACACATTTTCTTAGAACCCGATCTCAAAAATACGGGTTCTTATTTTGAAAGGTCGAGGTAACTTTCCTTCTAAGTTACTTCCAAGGTCAGAAGCAAGGTCACCATCGGACGTCCCTCTCTGAATAAGATGACATGTTTCGGGTTCTTTCGCGATTTCCAACCGTTTTCGAAAAAAACAGGGGAGAGATTACTCCTTGTTTGGAACCCAGTAATTTAGGAATTCAATTAGATCATTCTTTTCATGAGTGAAAATTAGTTGCAAAGGAGAGCAAGACTTACTCATCGACGCAATGGCCTGCAGTGGCAATCCAATTTTCGTTTAATACCGCTCCTCCGCACCTATGAGTGCTAGAAAACCCCCAAAAAGCAGTCCGTCTGACCGAAACCTGCCAAGGCCATTTGCCAAAAGGCGCCTGTTTACCACCAACGATTCTTGTTTCGGGCCTTGGAGATATTGTTGGCACACCGCATGACATTTCTCGACTCTCGGCTGCAGCAGGAAGAGTATTTATCGAACCCGTCTTCAATGGAGTCGACGATGTCGTCGTCGTCGTCGTCGTTAGCGTTGTCATAGTCATTTTGCTTGTCATCTTCATCGCTGTAGATGGCGTTGTCGATGTCGTTGTTGTTGTCGTCGTTGATAACTTCAATATATTACTCGTACTTGACTGTTCATTTGAAGACTGACTATTGGTACTACTGTGAGCCAGAGTAGGACGACTTGTCGTTGTCGTCGTTCTCGGAGTGGCGATCGTTGTGGATGAGGTCATTGAATCTTTGTTGGGACGAGATTTTGATGGTTGGTCTACGTGAGATGTCGTTATATAGTGTGCCGAGTGTAGTTTCTGAAAGATATCATTTAAAGGTATTATATAGAGCACTTCTAGGGCACATTCTCAGCAGGTGGGATTGACCATCGAGGCACAACTACGTGGCAATAACGTAACTATTGAGCAGCAAGTGTACTCAAAGCTCCCCCTCCCCCCTTTGAGCCATTTTTCCAACACCTTTTGCCTATTTCGCTATTTTTCAAATTTAGCTCATTTTGAAGCTTCTTCTAGGACCTTCAGAATGAGCTGAAGTAAGTTTGATGAATGTAGTAAGTGATTCCTTGCGGGTTCGCGAGGGGATGTACCCAAAATATCACCATCCTTTAAAATAATGTAAATCGGCGATGAAGTCAATGGAATCCTTGTTATCCCCGTGCAACCACATTCAAAACTCTTTCATCTATCCTTCCGGATAATTTTGATGCAGTGAACAGGTTCTGAGTGTCGAAAATGGCCACGCTGCACATTTTTAAGATAACGATATGGAGGCATGTTGGGTGCACCCTCAAGTTAACCTTCATGTTTGACAGATGATCACCGTATTTTGCACACAGCATAGCAATTGATTGAGCTCTTGCAACTTTCAAAGCCTTGGAACAACAAGGAATCGAATGCGCTTAGGTATGTTGATTGGTCAAACTAAAAAAAATTGGCACCGCTTTTACTGAACGCAATTTCCTTGGGGATTTCTTAGCTGTAGCGAAAGCGAAAAAATAATACCCCACTCTAAATTTTCTTGGAGGCGGAGAAATCATTCGGGGTCAGTCCAAACCACCAATTTTACATTTTCACACCGGAAACCTTGGAAAAAAATTTGCGGGAAGGTCAATAAATACCAATTTCTGAGTTCGGCCTATGGGGGGCATGTTAGGTGCATTCGAGAGTGTACATACAACAATGTGTACCCGCAACTTGCCCTTATCATAACAATGTAAATCGACAATAGAGTGCATAAAATTGTTTCCATCCGTTTCTATTGCCGTGCAACCACATTTGGATCTTTTTGCCGGTCCGAAACACGAATTCCTAACCTATTTTGACATGATAAACAGGTTCTGAGACGAGTAGTAAAGAGTCGTACTGCAACGTTTTGGAAATAACCATATGGGGGCAAGTTGAGTACTCTTTGATGTTGGTCAAATCCTCTTGTTTTGCAAGTCATCTTCGTGTTTCAAATATATAATAACTCCAAATCAAAGTTTTTCATTTTTTGAAAATGGATTTTGAAGGTCCAGAAAAAGTTAAGATTGGTCGACTTTGAAAAACTTGGCACCAATTTTACTAAACGCAATTTCTTTGGCGATTTCTCAAGTGTGCAAAAACGAAAAACGGAAAAATCAGTTCAAGTTTTCTGGGAAATGCATAAATCATTCGGGATCGGTGGAAATCATCAATTTACTCATTATTCGCGAAGGTCAATGACCACCCAGTCCTGATACGGGCATATCAGGGCAAGTTGGGTACACTTGTTTTATTTCTTAATTATCGCACCAAACTCACGATTACGTTCCTCGTAATGATATCAATTTAACAATTACCGACGAGAAAATACGAATCAAGATTCAATTTTGTTCTCTTATGCGAGCTCGTTATACTTCAATAACAACTTGTCAAAGCTCATCTCGAGTCTCTCAATCTGAAATAGTCCTATACTATGATAAATTTCCCAGTCGACACCAACCCCGCATCGTAATGAATCAGTCTAATCCAAACTCGCAACTACCATAACAAGAAGATTAGCGTCAGCAAATGTATGTTATTGCCAAACTTCTAGTATTCCTAGGAGTAAAAGCAGAGGCAGTATTTCGTTCCACATAAAATGAGTTTGGGAAGTTATAAATCCGTACAGAGCCGATGCTCCATCTCGATCCTGATTGAATCCTTCCAAGTTCTATATCCTGCTTCCCTGAATCGACTCTGAATATTTCATCACTCTCAGCTCTCGAGTATTTTCTCAACTTGTGTACCTATACGCACTTGCAAGTTTTACCTACAAAATTGTATCTACGCAGTTAATTCCACCCGTTAAACTTTGACGTCTGATCCGATGCTCGCATGGCAGTAGATCAGGTCAATATCGCGTCATCCAATCCCAAGAAAATTAGACTTTTACATGTAAAACTTGCTTCGGACCATACGTGTCCAACGTACAGCATTTCTCTCACAGAACTGCACGGACTCGTCTCTTTTCTCAACTCGAAGAAGAGATGTATAAGAAAAAGTGGAACGGCCTTGCAAGAACGCGGAGAGCAATTTTCTTTAAGTAGTATTACCTATCTATCCAAAGTGCAGCTAAAGCAACTAACCACGAAGAGAGTGCAATAATAAAATAATATGGCTTCTTTGCAGCTTGTCAGACCAAGATTGGAAAGTAACGATTTTGTTATGTTACAGTCGTTGTCAGATGTAAATGTTTACGATTACTGAAAATGTTGCCTCAATAAGGTCATGAACGTGTATCTGCTACTTATAGTTTGGGTCCCATCAGAGATAGTAAAACGTCTTTACCGTGTTATTCTGTATACAGGCTTTCCACGTTGCACACTTTTATAGCCGAGAGAAGATTACGTCAGGAAGAATTTTTCTCTTGGTAATCCTGTAGGAGCGATACTTTGCAACTTGTGAATTGATTCTTAACGCGTTTTGCTATTATACTCCGAGGGTTTAAGAAATTTTACGAGTTGAGAGTTCTAGGATCGAGGGGTTCCGCTTCTAAATTGTGCGGGAAAATCGTTGTTACGCAATCTTAGAGATATTCTTGTGAATCAGGGTAGATATATACATCAATGTGTGTGTGTGTGTGTATTTGTTGAAAGACGTGCAGATTCTTCGAAGGGAATCTACGCAAACGAAACTGTATTATTGCAGGAAATAGCAAGACGAGAAGTATATAGAGGTGGCGTAAGATATTGCGAAATGGAAGGAAACCTTTGACGTCATCTCGATGCACTATTATTGACGAGTGTATTGAATTTCTTGTCGGTCTTATCGAGTTTTCTTGTCCCTGCGATGCATTTTCTCGGGCTCGAGATGATGGTGTAGAATCCTGCCAAGATATCTCTTGATTCGAAGTACTGAACGATGCATGATTTTCAAGACTATAGTTGATGTTCAAAAGGAGCTTCCGTAACTCGCTACAGATTTCTTGAAACGTGAACTAATCGATGCAAAAAATATTCGAGTCATTTTTGTCGCGGAATAAAATTTATTCTGAAAGTTCTTCTTATCGCCATAATTTGATAATAATTTAAGAGGCAGTCTCTGAATATTCTTCACCTTGAATAATTTTTAGAGGGATCATCAAATCATCGTAGGGTTTGAACAACCACGAAAAAAGAGCGAAGAGATCGAGGTTCTATTATTGTGAATCTTTCCCGGGTTTTATTGCGTGGGATTCGTTGAAATATTAGTGTTCTTACGGTGAAACTTGAGGTGATACATTTATCATCATCTCGATCATCACAAGAGGCTTATCTTACAATTTTTTATACATCGTGCTCAAGAATAGGTACCAAACATCATAATTCTTCGCTAAAAATATCGAATAGGTAAGATAATTGTGCTTTGAAGAAAAAAATGGATTGGAAGCAGATATCCTTATCATTCATGAATCGTATTGGCACTCCTTGGCAGGAATTTCTTTCCCAAAAAATGGTACCACGAATAAGATGCAATCTAATATTATTGGTTCTTGAAGTTAATTACTAGGAAATATTCATACGTATGCCTCCTATCACTTTCCTGAGGGTTGAGATCCTCATATGCAAGAGCCTAAAAATTGAAAAAAATTAGCATGTAAAAAAAATCTGACTCAGTATTAATAGACAGATAATTTACAACAACTAAACATTTCATTTTCCAAATGTACGAGCGAGCAAACTTGAAATGGAAATTTGAAAATTTACAAGCTGAATGAGGCCAGAAGAAGTCATCTCTGAAATTTTGTGCGAAGCCTTCTCACTACTCGAAAGAAAATTGTATCGATCTTTCTCAAGAGAGACCCAATTATTCTGGATCAATAATACAATGACATCCGATCAATATTATACGTCAATTCAAACAAATTTCAAAGAGACAATCGATCCATCACCTCATATACACGAACAACATCTCTTGCCAAAGCGATGATTTATCGAATGATCAATCGTATTCTATCTTGCGTAGGCATAGGCTGCTCCTTGGGGCCATCAGTTTCAATTTTAGTCACGTAGATTCTCTTTCACGCGAATGTTGCCAGGCTCAGGGTATATGCTCCGAAATACGCTATATAATGATAGTTAGACGTATAAATATATGAAGGTATATACCTCTTGAGTCTCAGAGGGTTTGTAGCTTGGTCGTTGAGAGTCGGCCCAGTGGGGTTTGTGTTGAGCGGGCCAAGCGTCAATTTCTGGTCGATGCGACGACATCAGTGACAGTGATGCTGCAATTGGTTTGTGCTTCGTGATGAATGCTGGTTCCGTCGTCACCTGCCAATGCGCTGTCTGAGGCACCGATCCAGCTGCGCTACAATTATTTTAGAGCTGAGTGACATCTAAACGATGCGTATGGCATACGACTCATAGGTGACATTCGAATGATTTGGAATTTTACTTAGTGTGATTTGAGTCTTATACTGGGCGTTTAAACGGTAGTGGTAGGATACAATACTGTTTCTCGATGTATTTCTGAGATTTCCAACAAACGAGTTTCATACATGCAATTTCTTGCGCTTTTTTGTGTGAAAAACGAAATGAGTATTCATTAATTGTCAAAAGTATGATTGCAGATTACTATTGAAAATATGATTGGATAATGGCTGCATGAGAGCTTATGTCAATTCAAACATAGTTGGGTCGAACCTTTGATGAACACTTTGTTCAAGGAGACTGCTTGAATTCTATTTCAAGATGTACTTATCAAATCTCATGAAAAATGTACTTGGTGAATTTTCAGTTTAATGACGTCGAATATACAGAATGTACAGAAAATAAGTACCCCCCTCTTCCCAAAGACGGTTGGGACTCGCAAGAAACCGCAGAACGCAGGGTCCTCTCGTTTTGAGAAAGATTTCCGGTGGTGACCTCCGAGGTCATTCTCAATGTCGTTCAAAATTCAACTCGATTTTTAAAAGTGGAAACACTCAATTTTGACACCGGAAAGAGAGCCTGGAGAACATTGAGAATTTTGTTCGAATTACGGGTGGGCGATAACCGCCGTGTCGTAGCTCCAAAAGTAAGCGTTTTATCGGGGAATGTCTGGGTTTAATGTGTTCGTGATCATAGCAGAAATGAGCTACTGACATTTCTCTCGAGGTCATTTGAAGGTCAACTCGATATTCGCAAATAAAAATACCTTTTCTTCAAAGGCTGAAAGAATGTAGTAAATCATAAAAAGTTTGTCTGAAACGTTTTTTAATCCGATTTGACTTCGACGGAGTATATGGAGAACAGTAAGAGTAATCGTTAACGCCGGCTTTCGCCCTCATGGCACCCTTGTGCGAGGATAACCTTGGCGTCCTCCCACCCTTCTGTGAGACCCGAGACCCAAGGAGATAGGGAAGATGGGTATGTTATGGAATGCTCGGACCGGAAGTTTTGTCGGGGAGGGGGGGGGGAGGGGCATCATCCCGAAAACCTAGGAAGTCGAATCCGCAAATACTCGGATGCTAGGACCAAAAGTTCTGTCGGGGAAGAGTCATCGCAAAACCTAGGAGGGCAATAAACTCGCAAATATCCGGAGCTCCGACCGGAAATTCTGTTGGGGAAAAATCATCGTAAAACCTACGGGGGCAAACAAACCCGCAAATACCCAGATGCTCAAACGGGGATTTCCGTTGGAGAAGAATCATCACAAAATCTACGAAGGGAAACAGGACCCACAAATACCCCGATCATCGGACCCGAAATTCTTTCAGGAATTAGGTTAATCCCGAAAGCGCAGAGGATAACGAAATTCGTGAATACATGGAAACTTCGACCAAAAGTTTTCTGTGTGAAAAAGTTCTTCCCAAGAAAAGAAGTTGAGATTTTTAGTTTCATTTTCCTACCAACGAAATTCCCTTCCCCAGCATCCGGATGTGTGGGGATTGAGCTGCTTTCTTGGGTTTTGGGTTTCAATTTTGTTTGACCAAATTCCCGGCCCGAGCATCCAGGTATCTGATGATTGAACTGACCTCCTCTAGTTTAGATTCGGGATCTCTATCGACGAAATTTCCTGTCAACCGTGCGGCCCCAGTATTGGCGGGATTGTTTGCTATCCAAGATCTTCGAGATGATTATCCCCCCGAGATAGAGGGTGCGAGCATTCGGATATTTGCGGGTTTGTTTCTACTTCTATGTTTTGTAAATGATTCTTCACCTAACAGGATTTCCAGTCCGAACATCCAAGCATTTGCAAATTTCCTTGCCTCCTGAAGTTTTGAGGATGGTCTTCTTCCCGACAGAATTTACGGCTCGAGCATCCTGGTATCTGAAGTTCCGCTTGCCATCCTAGGGCTTTGGGGTAATTGTCCCTCCGACAGAAATTTCGGTCTGAAAATCCGGGTATTTGCGGATCCGTTTGCTATCTTGGGTTATTCGGCTCAATTTTTCCACCGACAGTATATGAGCTTTTTTCTGGAACTTTTCCACTTAGCTGATAAGCGCTCAACGCACACCTGGGACCTTTTGCTCACATATTTGTGTAGTATTGAGAGTTACAAATCTACATTCAAAACTCATATAGAGTGAGTTGCATCGCCAAAATCACGTTAACGAATCGAACTCAAAGTAGTTTTTTTGCAGATTTTCCAGAATTTCCTTAGCAATTATTTGGCAAGGTTGACAATTTCAACGAATGCCGTGGGCTTCTCGCAGCTACGTGAGGTCAGGGTATTCGATCACAATTGATTTTATTAACATAGAGCTTGATCCGCCAATGTGGGATGAGAAATACCGAATTCTTTTCGTGACCACTTTTTTTCTATTCCAGTTTAGAACGGTCGTGTTCTAGATATAAATATAGCACCAATTCGAGACCCGTCGCAAAATCTCCTCAATTGCATCTTCTTCAGATATGCATTCCAAAAATGGCGTTCAAAGTCTCGACAGGACCTTGGCGTAATCATCTCTGAATTGAACAAGACATGATTGATTTCTCATTTCCAGTTTTCAAAGTCATACAGTTTTGACTGGATTGGTAGCATGCTATCGCGCTCCTGATCCATATTCCTTCAATATATTACCCACCAGATACAGCTTGGATCAACCCGAAAATTTGCGCGGGATCACCAGAATATCCGTAAAACTACACGAGAGTACCAATTATTTCAACAGGATCTTCCCCACATTTTCTTTGTTTAAGTGAGCTAGAATGAATCAACTTCTTCTGATCATACAGAAGTCAAAGATATCTCATTTTGAGTCATGATATTTTCACTTCAATTGGGCCCGATAGAATTGATTGTTCTCTTACATCATCATCCATAACTATATTCGAGCAGGTGTAGAAGTTCCAGAGGAATGCCCATATTTGATCCGTTCATCCGTGTGTGAACGGAATTGTTATCCGTCATAGGTTATGAGGATGATTCTCCCCCCGAATGAATCTTCATTCGAAGCATCCGGGTATTTGCAGGTTTGTTCGCGCTCCTAGGTTTTAGGATTGAAATTCCTGCGACTGAACTAACATCCCGAGCGTCGGCGTGCTTGCGGGTTATCTAGCCTTCGTCGGACTGTAAATCACCGAATTTTTAGGGAAACAGCTATTTCACAAGAGAAACGTGTTGAGAGGACCCGTGGGCAAGAATGTCACCCAAGCATTAGGATTATTGAAGATGAGTATGGAAATTGATGGCCATTCCCGAACCATTGTGTTGGAAGCCGTCCACGACACGTCGTATGGTATGGTCTTGGGGATGGATTGTATGAACGCGTGGGAATCCGACTCTCGAAATGCCGATCGGCAATGGAGAGTACTCCAAGGGAATTTTGCGATGCTACCGCGATTTTGCAGGACGCCGAAGAGAAGAGCCAGGAATCGAATATATGCCGAGTGTGCGGGACTGGTCGTAGTAGAAGAGAGGGTAAAGCTCTCCTAGAAAAAGTGGTGAGTGAGACGACCACCAAGGCTGCGGGCGAAGTCGGACGAACAAAACGCGGGGTTCACAGAACTGAACTGATAGATTTCACTCCTGTCCGCCACCACCCGCGACGACTCTTCCAAAATGCTCGAGATAAGTCAAAGCCCGTGTCAGAGTGCTTGGAGCAGTGCTCCAGTGTTGATCAGAAAGTCAGACGGTGGTTACCGCTTCTGCATCGACTACAGAGATTTGAACAAACAGACGAAAAAAGAGACTCACCCCCTCCCAATATGGACTCCAGCTTGGATCAGTTGCGGAAAGCGAAAAACCTGTCAAAGATAGACCTAAAAAGCGCGTATCACCATATTCCGGTAGCGGAGGAGTGCCAAGAGTATACCTGTTTCAGCCTACCCTGCGTTGGCTCTTGGTGCTGGTGTGTTATGCCCTTCGGGCTCTGTAACGCCCCCGCGACCTGACAGTGCCTGATCGATGAGATCTTAGACCCAGAGCTAGAACTATTTGTTTTCGTGTATTCGGATGACATGTCATCGCAACAGACACGTATGAAGCCCATGAGAAGTACCTGGAGATAGTGTTGGAGCGACAAGTGGATGCCGGACTCTAGATAAATCCAAAAAAATGTCAAATTTGCTGTGGCAAGATGAATTATCTCGGCTTTATCTTGAACTTCGAAAGCCTCCGCCCGGACTCCGGAAAGGTAACACCAGTACGGGGATTCCCTCTGCCAAGAAATCTGCGACAGTTGCGATCGTTCCTGGGGATGGTGACGTGGTATTCGAGGTTCATAGACCACGACGCCGAAATAAGAGTACCGTTACTGAAACTTCTCCGAAAGGATACGCCATTGTCATGGAGGTGAAGCCCAACAAGAAGCTTTCGACATACTGAAACGGGCTTTGACGTGCGCTCCGGTGCTCATTAGACCTGATTCCTCAGAAATGTGCCAAACAGACCGATGCCTCCGCCTATAGCCTAGAGGCCGTATTGACCCAAGAAGAGCGAGACGGTGAGTACCCTATTGTCTATCTGAGCCGCAGTCTTCCGCCGGTAGAGCGAAATCATACGGCCAGCTAGTGGAAGCTGCTAGCGGTGGTCTGGGCGATACAAAAACTACGGCACTACATTCAGGATTACCAGTTCATAGCGACAACAAATCACAGTGCCTCGAAGTGGCTCCGAAATCTAAAAGATCCGACTGGTCGCGTCGCTCGCTGGGCGCTCGAATTCTAGGATTGGGATTTCGAGGTAATACACCGGAGGGGGAAGCTCCATGAGGTGCCAGATTACCTCTCGCAAACAAACGAGCCAGATGCCGGGACGCCGAGATTGGAGCAGTGTAAGCAACAGACGAGACGACAAACGCCGTGGATCAAACGGTAACCAAAATCCAATGTTCCGCCGATGACGCTAAGGGAGATGCCGAATACTTGAAGCTGGCCGGAAGGATTCTCACGGATCCGGACCACTTCAAGGATTGGAGGGAGGTGAATGGCTTGATGTATCATCATAGCCATAGCACGCTTCTCGATCCAATCACATTTCCGGAAGAAAAATGGAGACCCGTCGTTCCAGATCATAGGAGACAGGACGCGTTAAAACGAGCCCATTGCCTTGCCTGTCCGGGCCAGATGAAGATTGAGAAGACATATGACCGATAGGTTTGAGATGACTACTGGCCAAGGATGTAGACTAACGCGAGAACGTTTATACGACAGTGTCAGCTGTGCCAACATTACAAGATGCCGCAGACGGGGCCACTTGGCCATGTGGGGAAAAGAGTCGTAGAACGACCGTGGGCCGTAATCTCTGCCGATTTAATGAAATTTCCGGCGAACAAGGCAGGTTTTAAGTACTTGCTAATTATCCAAGACTTGTTCGCACGCTGGGTGGAAGTGAAACCATGAACCGAGAAGAAGTCAATATCAGCTGCGATTGAGGAGTCAATCTTTTCTCGATGGGAGACGCCAAAAGACTACCTATCCGACAATGGTAAGGAGTTCGACAACAAAATTGTGGACGCCACGTTGGAAGAACACGGAGTACGTCACGTCAGGACACCGCCATTTTGGCTGTCAGCCAACCCAACGGAACGTTGAAATGAAACACTCGAAACAATGATCCCTCAATCCCAGACCCACGGTGCCCATCAGAGGCAGCCACACTCGCCGGCGCCGTCGTCGTGGAAGAAACAGAGACAGCCCTGAATACCGGCTCGGATTCAGAGGCTGACTCTGTTAGAGCTCAGGGAGAGCTATGCGATTGGTTGGAGCCGAGGCGCACTCCGGCTCCCCAAATTCCCATGGACCCTGGGCAGTTAGAGTGGCCACCAACTCCACCAGAACTCCAACACACTTCAACCCCCCCCCCTCTTAAGACCCGCAACCCGAACGGGTGCCCAGACGTCCCGCGAAACAGCAGCCGGGGCAGCCACTCCTGACGAACTCCGAGAGTTGGCGCTCATTATCGCTCCGCTATGTCTCCCGGGCTCGGAACGCTGTGACCTAGAAGAGGCAATCGAACTACATCTGCGAAAGGACTGGGACCCGAGACTCGGATGGCAGGGTTATTTGAACTGGCGAGACGAAGCAGCTAGAGTCTTGCGCCGCGACTAGCTCATTCAATACCCCCTACTATACCGGGGAAAGCGGTCGCGCACCACGTCCGAATGGACTCTAGAAGTTGCACTCTAGATCTGTAGGGAACGAGTTTGGGCCAGAAACCATCGCCAGGCCATGGAGCGCGAGTATGAGCACCTGTCTGGCAGAGCGAGGGAAAACGCTCGGGTTAGGACCCCAAAACGTCGACCAGTCGTTTAGGAGGGTTCGTTTAAGAGGTTCTCTCAATGGGCTCCATACCACAACGCCATCTGGACCCCAAACGGCACCGACGTAACCCGAATTGCCAGATGACGAACGAGGACCATGCGGACTATCCGGAGCACATCGAACGGGACAACTCGCCAGTTCTGGGACCGTACAACCTGGCCGAGAAGAGGCCACCCCCACCAGCTAACGAGGCGTTTCAAGAAGAGGTCCGCTAATTGGCCGAAGAACCCACCCGGGTCACGAGACTTGAAGATCAACCTCCCCCGATCCTCGAACCACCACGGGTTCCAGCCCGAGGAGAGGCCATGCCTGCGCCTTGTGAGTCTCGAGTAGGGGCAGGGCGCAGGGTACGAGATTTCAGTGGCTGGAGGCGCTACCTCTGGGCGAGGATGACTCGACGTCTCACACTTGTTTCCGTTGCTGGAAACGTGGCCATTGCTCGGCATCCTCCCGGGTCCAAAACCTTGGTTTTATTGCTTCATTTGCGGCCGGCACCGAGTAACTGCTCACAATTGTCCGCTCTGAGCCAATGCGTACGCGCTGTAGGAGGGTCATCCCGCACACGAGGCTCGATTTGACTCTTCTGCCACCATCACCCGGCCACCACAGGAACCAGTGACGTGGACGGCACTGATGAAGATCGAGAGGGTTCGGAGTCAGCCCAATCAACCCGCCAATGTCCTCTCACCCCCATTGACTCTACCACCATCCGCCGTGGCCACACAACAGCAGAGAAGCGGGGAATTACCGAGGTCACCGACTATACCACCACCCAACAACGCAACGGAGGACAGACGGGAGCCCGTGTGGTTCCTGCGCCGGCCACACGAATTGCCACCCGTCCGAGACAACGGAGCATCCGGAACCACGGCGCTACTACGACCATTCCCGGCGCTGCCTCACACCAGGCTCTTCGAGACACCGGCCACGGAGCAACCCCAGGTGCAGTTGGTTCCACCATCAACTCTAACCCCACCACCGGCAGCAGTGGCACCATGGCCAGCACCGAGAGCAGCGCTGACAACCACGTCGACCGCAAGCACAGCAGCGCCACAGACAACCACCGCTACGGCAACCGTCAACAGCTCGGTTCCGGACAGCGTGACCATGCCCATTCTCGATTCGGCACTCCTGATTACTGCCATGACTCCAGCGGATCACGAGCAGTTCCAGGCGCTGGTCGTCGTGGCGGTCACCATGCCGCGAGTCGTGCAGGAGCAGATGTATGCCGCTTTTTTCGACGAAATTTGCGGGCTCAGTTGAACCGAAGAAATCCGCCAAGTGGGAGAAAATTTGATATCGTGCTCTTCCTAAGTACCTGAACCCGGAACCTGGTATTTGAAATCATATCTCCTTGACTCCCTTCATTGGATACTCTATATAAATTCATAGAACAACGTATAATCTGGGTCAATCTTCTTCTGACCCGAGTGTTTTCCCTCACTCTGCCGGACAAGTGCTCATACTCACGCTCCATGGCACGGCGATGGTCTCTGGCTCGAACCCGTTACCTATAGATCTAGAGTGCAACTTCTGGGGTCCATTCGGACATGGTGTGCGACCGTTTTCCCCGGTATGGTTGGGAGTATTGAACGAGCTGGTCTGGGCGCAAAGCTCTGGCTGCATCGTCCCACCAGTCCAAATATCCCTGCCATCCGGGTCTCGGATACCAGTCCTGTCGCAGCTGTAGTTCAACTGCTTCTTCTAATTCACAGCGTTCCGAAGCAGGGAGACATTGCGGAGCGATAATGAACGCCGGCTCTCGAAATTCGTCAGGGGCGCCTGCTCCGGCTGCTGTTTCGCGGGACGTCTGGCTGGGCATCCGTTCGTGTTGCAGGTCTTGGAGGGGTTGAAGTGTGTTAGAGTCCTGGTGGAGTTGGCGGCCACTCTCACTTCCCAGGGTCCATGGAAATTTGAGGAGCCAGAGTGCGCCTCGGCTCCAACAAATCGCGTAACTCTTCCGGAGCCAGTCTCTGGATGGCGGAAGATGGCGAGAAAGTGCTCTGATAGAAGGTTGGTCGGTCTTGTTTTGTGGTATTCTCGGGCTATCAGCTTCGCTGTCGTTACCAAGTTCGACTCCATCTATATCTCGTATCATGATGTTGAAAACTACTCCTACTATGGTTAGCGGACCCTCGTATTTCGTAACCAACTTGGCGTTGCACCATTTCGCCGCGTTGGATAGGAAATGCGTTTTCCTCCCTACCACATTCCCGACGATGAACGTGAAGTTTTTCCGCCCCTGCTCGATGCTTACACTAGTCCAAGATTTTTGCTAGCTAGATTCAGAATTGTCGGGCGTGAGAAGGCTCATTCGACAGGAAATTTCAATCCACAGGTGGTCTACTATCACATATTGGCCAAAACTGCTCCTTTATTGAGGAATA
Source organism: Eretmocerus hayati (assembly GCA_029851415.1). Lineage (NCBI taxonomy): Eukaryota > Metazoa > Arthropoda > Insecta > Hymenoptera > Aphelinidae > Eretmocerus > Eretmocerus hayati. The sequence goes on from CM056741.1 coordinate 157,701,627, forward strand.
GGCGAGGACGCGCTCTGTCCCACCAAAAAATTGGCTTCAAGTTTTTCTCGGTTCCTAATGAACGGAATGCAATGAAACTTTGCATGCTTTCGTGTTATAAGATTTCACAGGTGGGGTACTATCTGAGTAACACATTCAGAACCAATTAAAGCTTATAAACAATAAGAACGCTCTCAGAATCATTGCATGCAGCCGCAACCTGAAAGTACGCCAGTGCGTTTCTGGTTCCGATTTCGCGGGGACTCCGGACTATAGCCCTAATCTCTCCCCCAACACAATCTTGAGTCCCAACATCCGATTGTTTGAGAATTTTACTGGATACCAGTGCGCTGAGATTGTTAAATATTTTCGAAAATTTAAGCGCCTTGGCGCCTCCCCCACCCCCCCCCCCAGCCTGGCGCCCCTGTGCGCCGTACGGATTGGCCTTCCCTAGAGGCCGGCAAACGTTATAACGTAAAATATTTCCCATGCAAGTTGTTCATGACCCAAGAAAGAATGAGCAAGTGATTCCAGTTTTGATGTTTGAGTTATCTTCAAGATCGTTTGGACCTCGCCAAGGGTAGGTCGGATCAAAAAATGATTCAGACAAAGATTACATAAATTTCCACGCTTTTCCAGGACAAGAGATCAAGAGTAAGGGTTACTATTTGAAATTATCGGTTTTACCTTCGCGTGAACTTTAGAATGACTTCCAAGACTAAATCGAAGGCACACTTTGTTCTCGCTTTGATCAAGAGCAACTCTTGTTCCTTATTCCCCGACAAAAGACTTACTCTTAAAGCTACAGCCGTGGTGGTTACCGTGCACCACTGCCCTTCACTCATCTCGCCAAGGTCGAGTCGGATCAACAAATGTTTGAAACAAAAGTGTCAAAATTTTCCACGTCCGTCCAGAACCCGGAGTTGAAAGTGGGTGATTCTACTTGGAAAATCGATCTGATCTCCGAATGACCTTAACAGTGAGCTCCGAGGTCACCATCAGGTTTCGCTCTCGTAATGAGGGGATAATTGTTCCGGGCTATCGCGTGATTTCCAATCGTTTCTGAAAAAGGGCGGGGGTACTTACTTTTCGGACACTCTGTATAACTGACAACATTGCTCCATGAATAAACTCGTGCAACAAAAATGGTCTTCCTTTCTTCTACACCATTCACGTGGCTCGATGATAGCCATCAAACAAAAATACACCGGTGTCTTTTCATTCCCAACTTGCAACGATCGAGATCGAGGAATAATCACGAATCAAAATCCAGATATCAATCAAAATCCAGATATCAACAGAAAGTATTCTTGATGAGAAAAATCTTCGAACATAGTCTGTTATTTATATTGCAGGATCTGTGACAACTATTCCCAGGCGATGAAATTGTAAATATTAATTTCGACTGACTTATAGTATCGTGATTTTGCCATTGACTTCGCGGGCTGAATTTGAGAGGCGCATACCTGGTAGACTGACCATGATAATAAGATGTGGAGGCCGGCGTCGTTGGTAGTTTTGACGGGGTAGGTGGTTTCCGTGTCGTCGTACTTGTCGTTGTACTCGTTGAACTTATCTTGACTGAGAAGTAAGGCTTCAGATACTCTGGTTTCGAATGAGAGGAGCCCGGCTTTGTTGCCCATTGAGGTCGGTCTGAGTGGATGAAATTTATATCATTCACTTTATCCGAGGCTTCCTGCAAAAATAATCTCAGTTGGTTTATCATTTTCAACCATAATTATGCTTTTTTATATCCGTTAGCTGATTTCTTGACGATTAAACCACTGTTACCTCAAATATCTGAGTCCCTTAAAGCACAATCATACCATGATTCATGACTATCAACAGATTAAACAAAAATTTCATGCAAAATCTCTAATGGGTTAATCGGTGAGCGATGTTCATCCATTCGTCCATGAATTATCATGGATTCTAATGATCTAGTAATCAATTTAGCGTAAACATGTCCAGATACGATTAAGCTCGTCAATTGAATGAAAATATTCATCGCAGCTGCTAAAGAGCATTCTATGAAATGCTCTACATTCAATGATCTGTGTTATTTACACAGAAAGAAACCCACAACGATTTGGACTCTGGTTTTGGAAATATCGGTATGGCTATCGAATCCCAGATACAGATTACGATAAGTGAATAATTAAGGCGATGCGGTCACCGTGCACGCTGAACTTTGTTCACAGAACTCTCAAAATCTTTTCCATTATGGCCTAAACGACGAGTTATCCGGGCTTTATTATCATCTAACTTGGCCTGGATAACTCTTCGTTTGGCCCAAATCGGACTAGATTTTGAGAGTTTTGTGAACGAAAATGTGCCAAATTTTAGGTTAGAAAGTACTCGCGGGCAAGTTATTCTCGTTTATTAGTGATAGTCTTGTGATTGGTGACAAATAATTAGTTGACCACCACAACTCAGGTGGTGATACGTAATGGACAAATCGTCTCCGACTTCGTTTCCTGGAAATTTTTTGATTTACATCCAAATAAGATATAATTTCCGGGTTGCACGGTGACCGCATCGCCTCACCGTGATGCGACACAATTTTTCTTAAACTATCGAAAAAAATTACTGATCAGGCTCAACAACTCAAGACTATCCAGATCCCATTGGACAAAGATAAATTGTCTTCCAGCTCAATTCAAAAACTACTAAACGGGCTTTGAGTCTCATATCAGTACTTTCATGAAAAGAAAATATCCTTTGATCTTTGATTCGAAGCCTAATCTCAATACTATCATCGTTACGAAAGTGGAAAGAGACGGTTACGTTAAAATTTGTTTCAGTGATAAGCGATACCGGCCTTTTCCCCCAAAGCCCAAAAATAATCTCTCACGTCATCGTCAAGGGAGTTGATACTCGGCCTGTGGACGGTCTCCTGTACACTGAGATCTTGTGCCTGCTCATCAGTCTTGACTTGTTCTTCATCCTGATACGAACTTATAGGCCTATGATGATATGAATTTTTGCTGGACGATCCAACACCATGTTGACTATTCTTGCTAGGTACCCTGACCAGCAGTGAATTTTGTGAGCTCGGAACTTTATCCTTATAACCCTGATGATAACTATAGTGATGGAAACCACCACCACCACCATTATGTTGTCGATCTTCTTCGGGCCTCTTTTCGTGGTAACTCGTATCCATATCGATTTGAGGTCGCCTCGTTATGGAATTATTTTGGTACTGTTGATGCTGATGGTCATAAAAGTCTTGTTCGGGACTATTGTTAGGTTTTGAGTGTGGCTTTTTTTGTAATTGAGTGCTACAGGATGTGCCCGTTCGACACGATGGACGAGAGGATGCGGAAGGATGCCTCGTGCCTGACGACTGGTGCGAGTAAGCTGTTGTAAGGGGAAAATATGGATTCAGCGATTTTTCAGAGTAAATCCATTGACACGGTGCCCTTGAAATACGTTTACATTCCGCTGACGACCACCAACGGGATTGTTGTGGGATATGTTTCTGAGACCCTTGGAGCTCATTTTCTGATAAGAATCAAAATCGGCCCTTGGGCCATTTTTCATAAAAGTCCAAAAAACGTGTTTTTTTATCCTCTTTCCAATCTTTCTCCTCGGATAACTCGAAAAGATCACACTTTAACCGAAAATGTGTAGAGACATCTTTTGTAGATCTTGAAATTTTGCATCAAAAGGTTTCCACTCTTGAATCCGTAAAACGCATTCCGTTCGAGATATTTTGGGATTTTCATTTCGTCATCATAAATTTTCCGGGAAATTGGAAGGATATCAAAGAATCCTGGATAACTCGCCATTTTCAAGCACTACAATTCATATCTTACACAATTGTTCATATCCTTGGTACGAGGCGCAAATATGCTCGCAGTGGCGGTCTGGGTTGCCTCTCGAGGTGCCAGTGGTGCTGGCGGTGGTGGTACTGATCCAATCGAAGATTGATACAGTTCTGGCGCCAAAGCATCATAAATTTTCCGGAAAATGGAAGGATATCAAAGAATCCTGGATAAATCGCCATTCTCAAGCACTACAGTTAATATCTCACACAATTTTTGATGAAACGAGCTTCTTTAGAGCCAAAGAGTTGAGATTTTCCGGAAAATTTATGATTACGAAATGAAAATCCCAAAAATCTCGAACGGAGTGTGTTTTACGGATTCAGGTGTGGAGACCTTTTTTATGCAATTTTTCAAGATCTACAAAAGATGTCTCTACACATTTTCGGTTAAAGTGTGATCTTTTCGAGTTATCCGAGGAGAAAGATTGAAAAGAGGATAAAAAACACGTTTTTTGGACTTTTATAAAAAACGGCCCAAGGGCCGATTTTGATTTTTATCAGAAAATGAGCTCCAAGGGCCCCAGAAATATTCCACAACAATCCCATTGGTGGTCGTCAGCGGAATGTAAACGTATTTCAAGAGCACCATGTTGAGTTAATAGAAATATGACCTAACAAAGAAAGGTTGTGATCTGTGGGTCGTAAACTAGGCTGAGATTCCAGAAGCTATCGATTCATGGCACTAAAAGATGATATCCAGAGCCGCAGAGTCAATGATTTGATATGGAAATATCTAAACGCCTAAGTGATAAAAAAATGAGTACTGAAAGTTCTGATGCGATAATCTAAGGCCTATTCATATGCATACTCAAAAATTATCTACAAGAAACTTCGGAAGAATTGGAAATAGTACATTTTGCACCGTGTTTCTGGTGTTGTAGTCCCCTTCTGAGCAATTGGTTTCCAGCCTGAGCCGCAGGCGAAGTTCGAAGCATATTCTTGGATGCTGGAAACCTCATCATGAATCAGGCGCGAATTCTATTTTTCATCAGTCTTGCCGAGGAATCAACTCTTTCGAGCGAGTTTACGGATTTTGTGATAGAAAATACATTGTGTGATTCGCGAGCAAACATTTATTTGGGCGTCAAACTTGCGTTGCTCATACACAACGTACTGTTAGGCAATTTTGTGAGCATTTTATGGACATAGGAAAAATCGCATTGTTTTGTACTATTCTAACACAGGAGCAGTGAGACAAAATTTTCTGGAATTTCTTCCAGGTCTTTCTGATGATGGTTCTGTTCAGATTGCTATACATAGGTGTGCTAAGCACTCTCACGTCAGAGACTGAGAGACTTTGCATACCATCTTTCAGTGCCAAACGAAGAGCCTGCCGAAAATTTCATCTTGATCCGGGCTTCCTCAATTTGTCTAGTCAGATTGACCGATAGAATATGAAAGGCAGTATTTTGTATTTGAAAAGGTATTTTATTTACTTATCATTCACTCCGCTAGGTATTCAACTAGTAACTGCCCACATCAAGAAATAATAACCACGGATTGATGAAATTATTAAACCTGATTTGCTGAAGTTAAATATTTCGAAATAGTGAGAAAGAATCAAGGAATAGCATCTACAGATTCAGATTATGATGATGGATCATCGTTGCAGTTCTGACATTTAACTCTCTGTTCAGATTATGATAAAATGCAGTGGACATGGTTCTCCAAAAGTCAAAACAAACTCATCATATTTTCGTGAAGATCAAACAGTTGGTTTTAACAGTAACTTGTCGAAACAATGTACTCTAAGAAAATCCAAGGAGAGTTATTATACATGACAAACCGTGAGAACCGGCTTGTGAAGCCGAAATATGACTAGATGAAGGCCGCGCTGACCCATGGACTGCTACAGGCCTTGGCCGCGTTGTCGTTGTAGTCGAAATAACTTCAGATCCCGACAGTGCTTCTGCTAGCGTTGGTCTTGGTCTGCTTGATAATGATATAGAGCTGCTACTATTACTATGTTTATTACTGATATTACTAATACTATTGGTTGTGGCATTGTGCACACAGCAGCTGCCGAACATGAAAGTATCTACACAAACTCCTACATGCGTCCCTTCAGACTTGATGCATTCCCAAACGAACATACATGTGCCCTCCACATTTGGTTGTCCTGGAACTCGACACGGTTTGGGACTGATTTTGTAGCCTGCAAATGCATGTCACGAAATTAAATTTCTGAGTACTAATAGGTCCTGTATGAATGATGATCAGTCACAATAGGCTCAAATGGTAGTATCCCATGGAAATAAGGTTTTTACAGAGTGAGCCAGATCGAGATATTATGTTCAAATAGTTTTCACAAACGATCGGTGTTACTGACTGGTTCAATCAATTATCCCTCTCGATAAAAACCAGGTTTTTTCATGGAGTAGAAAATATGATAGGCCATTGAACTTTAGACGATTAACACTTTTCGAGACATGGGTATTTTTGTTATCAGGATTCTCATTTGTGTGGGTCATTTCATTATGTATGGCTCTGAACTATATAAATGACACACTGTCTTTCCACGGAGCGTTTCTAATTTATCACCTCTAAGATCTGATGGAGCTGATAGCATGTAGATTATTATACTCACCTCGATTCATGGAGCTGAGCGTTCTAGCAATGCCAGACCACCAAAGTATCGTAGCTACAAAACCAATCCACCGCATCCTGCGCCCTACAACAGAAAAATTACAAAGACATTAAGTTTTGCTCTACGGATAAGCTTTGGAACAAATCGTCCTCTCAATATAATATGACAAATGGGGTTCAGAGGTCTGATACAACAAAAGAGCTCATATCCGGAAATGCAACCACCCCAGATGCACCAGTCACCAGGTGAGTCATTGAATTGGAATAAAAAGTCTGGATTAACAGTTTTCGAAATAGAGCGATTCATTCAGGCCTACGTTGGTATGATCTTTGAACATCATAGGTTTCATACCATTCAAACCAGTGCACTGGCACATATGTCCGCTCGACATTTGGGTAAAGAGAAATCAGAGGGGTGCCCTGGTTTAACGCTGCGAGTCAAATATTCGAAGCGGGAACAAGGATTGGTGACCGAAATATTCCTGGTTGCTCCATCTAGAGTTAACTAGGAATGGTCGAAGTAGATAGTTCAAAAATCTAAATTGCTTGGAAAATTATGGTTCTAATTCCATTTGGATTTCCTCAAAATGTTCTCGAAGTTGTTCCTCAACGTATTGATTCTAATTTTCGCTGAAAAACATCTACCCTTTAGAACGCAATTTTTGCCAGTTACGAATTTTAAGCTCAAAACTGCATGGATATGAATTTTATTGCACAAAACCAAAGAGATCGATGAATATCGTGAGTTCCTGTGAACAAGACGAAGTTTCAATTCTGTCGTATTTTATTCCTAATTTTTTCACAAGCGTAAATAAAAAATCCTTTTGCTCAACGAAATCCAAATGTAGAGTCAAGAATGCATGTAAGTAGTCAATTGAATATTTGCTTTTGGAGAACTAAAATAAGTCTAGATATGTGAAAATCGTGGATATTCATGGAAATGGTAATAGTTATACCGTCAAATTGGGTAACTTTGGTACAGTGGGTGCAACTTTGGTACACCCCTGAAAAATGACTTCCAGAGCTGCGTTCAGCAAGGTAAATGATAATATCACTCTGAAACCCATTCTCCCCTCTTGACGCACACAGAAACAATGTGTTGACCCACCGCAGATCCCGTATGAATGATTGCACTCGTTTATTGAAGCTTTTTCCGAAGAGGCTGATTTAGCAGAGATACGCAAGTGGTCCAGTTAGTGTACCTGGCAAGAAGTGTTCCGGAACGATCTACGGATGAATAATGCTACCTTTCGACCACATATGTCACCATATTGAAGAACCCATCGTCACATTGGGGTATTTGAGGCATTTGGAATTTTAATGAATAAAAAACAGGGGAAAAACCATGAAAAAACGTACCAAAGTGACCCCACTCTAGGTAAGAAGCATGAGGATACGGTAAGTTCAGAGCACCTTCCTAAGAGAGCTTCTTTTCAACTGATCTTGAGTCGAGTGATGGTCTATGAGGTCTTAAAATGTTTCAAACAGCTTGAAATAAGACTTCTGAATGATTAAAATTAGTTCACTCACATGGTAGCGGATAGAGTTGAAATATTTTGTAAGTGTACCAAAGTCGCCCGGTCGGGGTCTAACTTTGGTACACTTCTTCAACTGCTTATAGCTGCAGCTCAGACTCATCAAATTGAACTTTGTAGCCCGTAAATTGAAAGCTGAGACTGTAAGCTTGAGATTGACCACAAATAGAAGTGGGTTTTGTCAATGTACAGTACCGTGCAAAAATTCCTGAACGGGGGTTTGAAATCCTCTCTTGCAAAAACGTCGATTACTCGAGCCCAGATCAACGTAGAGGAATTTTGAAAAAAGCATCTTAAAGATGAGAAAAAATGCTAACTTTTTATGATTTGCGATTTTGCTCTCAGCCCTTTTTGGTACCTCAAATAGCTGATGTAATTTCAAGGATTTCGAGAAAAAACCCGTTTTTACTCTATCGGCTGTAATTTGGACGCGGATGAAGATAGAACAATTTTGCAAAAAGTATCTTGAAGAGCGGAAAAAATGCCATTTGCAATGATTTTTCGATTATTTTTTACGTCGTGTGAATAAGAGTGTGAGAGCTCTCAAAGTAGCCAAAACCGTAGTTTTTCGCCATTTTTATACGTATTTCATTGAAAATCTGAAAATCTGGCTACTTTAAGAGCTCTCACACTCTTATTCACACGACGTAAAAAATAATCAAAAAATCGTTGCAAATGGCATTTTTTCCGCTTTTCAAGATGCTTTTTGCCAATTTGTTCTATCTTTATCCGCGTCCAGATTACAGCCGATAGAGTAAAAACGGTTTTTTTTCTGGAAATCCTTGAAATTACATCAGCTATTTGAGGTACCAAAAAGGGCTGAAAGAAAAATCGAAGACCATAAAAAGTTAACATTTTTTCTCATCTTTAAGATGCTTTTTTCAAAATTCCTCTACGTTGATCTGAGCTCGAGCAATCGACCTTTTTGCAAGAGAGGATTTCATACCCCCGTTCAGGAATTTTTGCACGGTACTGTATGTTGAGATGCCGAGCCACACAAAATAAAAAGTAACAAAATCATACAAAATTTACCCAATTTGACGGTACCCGATTGTTTCTCATCAATTTTTAAATTGGAAACAAGACTCAATTGATGTTTCATTCTCGTGGATACTCCGTAGAATGTGAAAAATAGATCCTCTTAGCTTTGGCTCGAGCTTTGGTCATTATAGATATGTGAATGGATGTCCTAAATTTAGCTTCAGCAAATATTCGGCAAGATTCTTGTAATAGTATCGTATATTATTTTGACTCTATTCCTGCGCCACACATTTTGTTCCTCATTATAAACAGTCTTGATCACAAACTCGTTGATAAAAGAAAAAGGATTCGGTTTCGTATGTAAATATCTCACTCTGTGAGATATTTACTCGTTCAACCTTCCAATACAGTTATCCAGTCCCTTACAAATTGTTTTTATATAAATTGTTTACACCATCATCGATAGAATCTGAATGCATGATATCAATAAAATTCTGAACTGTTGCCAGACACACAAAAGTGAGGAAACAAGCAAGAAGGGCTGTTGTCGGAGTCTTCGATAACTCAAAAAATACGAACTTCTTGCACTGTAAGAAGAAACTCTCTCTAAATTAAACCAATTTTCTGAAATTCAACATGACGAGCCTAGAGACTTTGTTGTGATTCAGTACGATTTCGATCTGACTTGAAGATCTTTCTCTTACTGCGCGTAACCTTCAACACAATGCTCGTAGTGTTATTAGTCAACTCAAATGACTCTAGATAGAAAATTCATACATATACGCAAATCCATATGCTACCATCAACAAATAAGCTTTATAAGATCGTAAGTTTTCCGCACTGCGAACAGGACACGCGCGTTCAATAGTGCGTATAGCTCTTGAACTCTTGACCCGAACGCGTCGCGCTTCAAGGGAGCAGTCGTCGCGAGGGAGGGAAATGATTCTCTATATATACTATCAGTTTGCCACGCGCCACCCGTCCAGAGACGCCCACGATGACGCCAACCTGCTCTTTCTACCTGATGGCCTCCACCTGTCACCGGGATTTTTGGCCTTGTCTACGCCGGCCGTTGGTATTTGCGGGTTTTTATTCATTTAAATTTGGACCATCAGATTGTGTATCGGTTCTTCAAATCGATGTTGTGAGTTATCCATTCGGTCGATTGGATGTGTCATCAACTGATGGGGAATACTTTTGAAAAAATGAATTGTAATACCATAACAGATTCTGGAAATTAAGTTCAGGTATTTAAGCCAGTATCTTCCAATCATGGCACGTGAGATTGAAGGTTTTTCCATCCATTAGCTCCATGTAACGGTTATCAAATAGAGTTCTCTTCAGGTTTACGAAAATGTACCTGGAAAATTTTATTACGATAATGATGTTATGGTAAAAATAACATCGAATCCAGTCTGATCGAATCGATCAGTTAGTGAGGCAACTTACGCAATAAGTTACTCAAATGCAAATTAACGCAACTTTTTCAACATGCGATATCCTAGGTATCTCATCATAGCACCATCTTCAAGCCATTTTTAAGTGCGTTTTCAATTCCCTGTTGGATGATTCACCTATTTAGACTACACTGCACTTTTTTCCTGACTGATGTATGATTTTCAGAGCGGGGATGGTGCTTTCGATGATTTTGTAAAATTAATTGTTAAGATTTTTTGAGAATCTAAGTAATGGTAAAGTACCTGGTCTATAGAATTCTCCATGAAAATGAGAAAAAGATGACTGTTTTTGGTCAAAATAGCAAACCAATCATTGGACTATCATAAAATTGGAGAACTCATTTTGTAACGATCTTTGTTGCTTTCTCTCGCGACTCTAAACTATCTCAATACTCTGTCTAACAAGCGGAATTGTTGTTCTTGCATACAACCAAGACATTAATTCCTGGAACTTGTACTTGATTATTTGAGCCCAGAGTAGCCTTACAACCCATTTTCCAAGGGTGAACCAAAAACAGAGTGCTAAAATTGCCCTATATAACGGATGGTAGTAATTTTGAATCACGCCAGTTGAAGCATAAAACAAGAGTTTCCCTACGCTTTCCAAGTTTCATATGATCTCCTTTTCCTTTCATCGTTCATGCATTATATTAGATCAATAATAAATTGATGAACTTTGATGAAGGTTCTGTTTCATCTCATTCTCACGATTAGATATCTAATGACATCAAAGGGTTCACAGAGTGACAGTAAAAAATTTCCATCCAGAACTTACAAAATAATAGAAAGTATTAGAGCCTGGGTAATCTCAATAAATTAGCCATGGATCAATAGTAGGTTGAGTGTCCATCAAATCCACTCTAATTTCGAGGTGCCAGTGCAATTGTTTAGCCAACCAATAATGCATCTGAAAATACGTAATTTTAGACTGACTGTGTGATGCGAGCTCAGGTATTGCACAGGTTTTAGGTTGTACAATGCGAATTAACCTTTAGAGCTGGAGAGTGCAAAGCCAATGTTCTGCACGAAGGCGAAACTTGCGTCCGACCATAAAGCTCAATTACCCCGTGAGCCGGCCGCAAACGCAACAAATTAATCGGCTTTTTCTGCTTGCTTTCCACGCCTCATAGTAATGAGGCGTGGAAAGCAAGCAGAACTACTCCTTTCCGGAAGAATGCCCTCCCACCTTTAGAATTATTTTTAGTTTCATAGCAATCAAGTGGTAAGAGCTATCGGCATTATACTTATAAGATTATAATCTTTATGGATCTACATATTTTTTAGAATTTGACTTCAGGTTCTCATCAAAGGATCCCGACATAAACCATAGGAAATTGACTTTTGGTAATTATTGATGAGAGTGAGCTCAAACGACAGATCTCGGCGCACTGATCAAAAGTCGTTTTGTGGGCGCAAAATCCGAGGAAGTCCTCATTTTGAAGTATCTTGTTTCGAAGATGCCCGTTGATGCATCGAAAAATAGGGGTTATGAGTCGATTTCCATCAAACTTCGATGAATCGTCGCTGCACATGTATTCTTTTTCGGATGCGGATTTGACAATCTCGTTCTTTCTTGATGATTGTGAGATTCAGTAAAAATGGATGAATGTGATATGGAATAAAAAATATACAGTACCCTGCAAAAAAAATGGAACACGGATACCCTCACTAAAACAGCCATTACTCCGACGCGTTTGGGTTTACGCCAATTTTCTAAAGAGTACTTGAAAGATGTGAAAAAAATCTATCAAATTATGTGTTTTAAAAATTTTTTTGATCGAAATTTCATGCCTCTAATTGACAATTAGAATTGGAAAAATTCTCATTTCAATCAATCATCGATAATTTATGGGAAAATAACGATAGCGTAAAAATTTTTGCGGGATGTTATAGCTCTTTTTAAGACCTTTAAAATCGTCTTTTTATACATTACTCTACGGCATTTTATACCCGAGTTACGAGCGATCTCGTACAAAGAATTTTGTACGGGTTGAGTGTAACAATAATACGGAAAAAGTCATAATCTACGATTTTGACGTAAAATCTTCCGAATTTCATGAAATAATTGCCAGGTTCATTCCAAAAATTGGTCAAAAGGACTTCCGCCCACCTCAACTAAGAAAAACTCATGTCTCCATACTTTCGATACCCTCAACTCGCACGAAATTCTTTGTACGAGATCGCTCGTATCTCGGGTGTGAAAAATCATAGAGTAATGTATAAAAGAACGATTTTGAAGGTCTTAAAAAGAGCTACAACATCTCGCAAGAACTTTTACGCTATCGTAATTTCCCGATAAATTATCGATGATTGATTGAAATAAGATATTTTCCGAATTTCAGTGTCAATTACAGGCATGGAATTTCAATCAAATAAAAATTTAAAACACATAATTTGATAGGTTTTTTTTTCATCTTTCAAGTGCTTTTTGAAAAATTGGCGTAGACCCAAACGCTTCGGAGTAATGGCTGTTTCAGTGAGGGTATCCGTGTTCCATTTTTTTTGCAGGGTACTGTAGGGGAAAAATCAAATGCGCATTATAGTTGATCGACGCACTGAGGCAGACTCTTTACCATGCAGCAACTTGAGTCTCTGTCAAGCACTCTGTCCTCTTGAAAGCTTTGTCTCCTGATGAAATGTACTTCTCAATTATTATACAACTTGATCTGATACGATTTACATTCAAATACACTGAAATACAGATATTTCACTCCATTTTCATGAAAGTCATAGCTCATCTTCTGACTGCAAATAAGATTTTTTTTTCAAGCTCTATCAACCCTGGTTCTGGTTCAGGGTTATTCAGCTCTGAAAATGAGTTCTTGTTTGGTCCGCGTTATCAATAATGATAACGATAATGATAATAAAAATGATAATAATTCATTTTTTTGACAAAAATATAAGACGGTTGGATTTGCACAAAAGAGTGCGAGTAAGAGCCACATGCTTTGTTTCTTGATGGATCGATAAAAATCGACCCATAACCCATAACCCTATCTTCTAAGGCATTACGGGGCATCTTTCTAGACAAGATATCTCAAAATAAGGACTTCCTCGGCTTTGGCGCCCCCGATGAATTCAGATCAGTGCACCGAGATCTATCGTTTGAGCTCACTTTCATCAATAATTACCGAAAGCCAAATTACTATGATTTATGGCGGGTCCTTTATTGTACGACTTATTGCAAACTTTCTGAATGGATTCAGTTCGAGTTTTCCTATCTTCAAATCGAGTTAAAACTCACAAGGCTCTATTATTGCTTGAACTGATAAAAAAATGAGTAAATCTTGGATGCACATGGAAGCTGAAGCTAATCGATCCAAACTGACTAGTGACACGCACATTAACAATGAATAGGAATAAACTATGGCCTATGATGAGCTATAAGGGACGACACTGAGGTAATAAGGTCACGCGTGCACATCTAATTCAAATATTTGAAAGCGTGGACTCATCATACTTGAGCAGTCTAGTGCAACGTAATTGCATACCACACGATGGGCAAAATTACTGCAAATAGCAAACATCGTTTCACGCAACGATGGATAAAGCCCGAGGCTAATCTGCCTCTTTCTTCCATATTCTCTCTGCTTCGTGTTTTTACTTTTACCACATTCTTCTTTCACATTGACTCATTCTCCTTTACTGACCGATTTTACTCTCACGAACTTGATGAATGGTGCACTACATTTTCTTTAAAGTTGTACGTTGATGATAGCAATACTGAGAATTCTTTACCCGCCTCCCATCTTTTTTTGAAACTTTGAGATCACATCCATTTTTATTGCTCCGTGCACTACCTAAACGTATTACTTTCGATAGAAAATCCCCGTATCTAGAATTATTTTGGTACTCCTTTGTACATCATGTCGACATCATTTTTTCGCAGAAATTATAACCGGGTGCTGATTCTTTTTGAAGGTATGTCATATGTAACTTTTTTCGAGATAAATCTGGAAAAGCTTTGAATAAATCAGTCCGCCCTCGTTGGAAATGATTTCGAAACCAAAATATTTCACTTTCACTGTACGTACAATTCCAGGGTAGTTAGTTGTTTCCCTGAACATCGAATAATTTTGATTTCTTTCGTCCATGATATTAATGGTCATCATTCTTCCAAGGGCCTAAGATACATCACTCTAGAAAATATCAAAAGTTCCGCAAAGTGATGATAGAAAAATTCGATTACTTATGCGTTGTTTACTATGATAAAAATTCCAAACATTCTCCCTCTAGTGGCACTGTCGTCCCCGGAAATGTCACTTTTCGAAAAAATATAACAGAATTCCAGTTTTTTAAGAAAATCAGAGAAGTACGTAATGGAGATTGGAAATTCGAGGATGAGTGAATCAATGGCCTGGAGTCTTTGATGATTTTACAGCTCGCGAGTGTCTTTTCCGAGGTCTTTTCTGACATGGGTGAAGGTAGAGAGATCTTTCTCTGCCTATGCACATATTTCGAGGGATCCGAGTCATAACATACTTGGGAAAGATTGAAAATACATATTCTAGTTGATTTCATGAGAAATTTCATGGCTAAAATAATGAAATTATGGCTATTCTCCAACTACCGTCGAATTCATAATGTTATTAAACATTTTAATGGTTTTTACTGACCATTTTGGTTTTTTACTGCATTTGATGAGACACTTTTTACATTTTCCACTGCACAAAAGTCCGGTTTCCGGTCATAACTAATAAACAGACCTGAGCAACCATCAGCGAATAAACGTACGTGAAGAAAACGTAATATATGTTATTCACAATATCGTGAGTTCACACATCCTCACGCAACGGATAAAAGTGCGCTCAATTCCTTCGACTGCATCTTCAGAATGGTTCTTTAGTTTCCGGTTTTGCCTCGGAATATGTGTCGCTTTTTGCACGATGCAGCTCGGCAAACGAGAGACACGGCCCACTTGTACGCGTCGCTTACGTTACATAGACTCTCTGCTGGTGTGCCGGTATTTCCTTGATACTTCCCGCAGCAAGATCGGCGAGGCTTGAAAGAAAGTGAGAAGGTAGAGCGTGGAAAAGAATGATTGTGACATATTGGGACCACCCGAGGAACTCGTGACTTTTTTGGTCGTTTACTTGGACACTTGCTGCGGTGTCGAGTTCTTCCAGTGGATATTGTCACTTATTTTTTATACATCATCAAAAAATGATTGTAGGTTTAATTGGTTGTGATACGTTTGTTCAATGTTCAGTTGAGAAAATTTTTGTACGATTAGAAATTTCATCTAATCCAACATCCCATCATTTTTATCGTAGTTTCTTTGCGCGTTGTCATCTTTTTTTCGATTGATTTTGACTGATAAATTGAACAGCGTAATGCTGAAGCTTACCTTGATACTTGAGATGTAAACGAGAAGATTTAAAATGAAAATTCATGAAATGCTGATGTATGGTGATTCATTTTGAAGTTATTACAGAGGCAAAAAGTGGCCGAAATAAGCGCGGTCGGTGCAAACAAACAAATTCTGTAATGCGTAATTTCTGTAATAATAGTGTTAATTTATTTAATTAAATCAACGGTGATGGGTGGTTTGTGATTGAATAGATATCTCTTTCACTATAAGACTTTTATTCAAAAAATTGTACTTCGAAAGCACGTGGAAATCGTGTACTGAACGAGCCAGTAGGCTGTAGTGACAAGTAGTAGAAAGAGCCGCGGAGCGGACCCCTATATATATCCGCGGTGCCCTATCAAGCTAATGCATGCGTAAGTCATGCGTGTGCGGCGCGCTGCAGATCGTCACCTCAACACAGGAATCCCATATGAAACCCCGAAAAGCACGCGCGGCGCACGATATTTCCAACCTTTAACATGAGACTCTCATAAGAGATCCCTCAAACCGAGCGCGGCGCACCCGAATTCGAGCGTTTAACACGGGACTTCCATAAGAGCTGTCGCGGCACGACGGAGCATCATTCGAAAGCGCATGCGTCATCTATTTCAGAAACTAAGTCGCATGACGCAACATGATCTCATTTGACTCGATACATTTTTGATTCAAGATTCCAACAAATAGATATTTACGTTACAAGGGGGAAAAGTGCCACTTTTTGGCACGGCGTGAAGTTAGCGCCCGAGCGCTTGCGCGAGGGAGCTAAACGCCGTGCCGACGAGTGGCATTTTTGCCCCCTGTATCGTACTCTATTTTTTAGCACGTGTGCCCCTACACGTTTTGGAGGAAACGGGGTGGTACGGATTCGGGGGGTGGCAGCCCCCCGACTGAAGAAACATACTCCGTTAGTGCCTCAAAATCCGTATCTACTATCATCGTCTGCTTGCATCATACGCGAGCATATAAACTAGAGATGTAAATAGGGAGGGTAGAGGAAAGATGTAAACAATGCGACCACGCGAAGCAGAAGACACGACCGTGCAAAAGACGTGGTAATATCCAGTGCAGTGCTCAAGTCATGTTCGATTTATCGTAACACAATAGTGATTTCTGAGATTTTGGTGCTTCACGATGTAATATTATGAACATTTGTGAGTGTCTGCACATCTGATGCACTGCCGCAAACACAGCGAACGCGCGCGTTTTCGACGTTGTCGACAACGAGTCACTCGTGGCCAACTTCGCACCGTGCATTAGAATGAGCGACTAACCTTTGCAAATCACTCGGTGTTTACTCGCTTCCCGGAGCTTCTTTTCGACCGACAGGAGCTTCTGGATGTGTTTTTCGTTATAATTCTGCATAACGATTTTCATGTCAGTGATTTTGACGTTTGAAATCAGCCGGTGAAGCATCTCCGATGAAGTCAATTCCGCGGCCACGGCGGCCATTAACCGTGCCGTAAAATGCTACTCTTGCTTCACGCTAAGCGTGCGTAAAGATAGGCTAAAGGGCACCTACTGCTAAAAATATATTTTAGAGAAACGCTAGAATTTGTCAGTTTCTATTTCTAGGACTAGTGAGGCAGTAGTCGAAGGAAATTTATGAAAAAAAACTATACTGCACAATTAATGAATCGCGTAGGACATGATGAGCTTCGAAATCATGAAGTATGGAGAGGTTTTCAGATAAAATATCCCAAACATAATCATTGTTTCTCATCAATGCTAATTTTTGAAAATAACGAGAATTTCTAAGTAAAACTACACCTCAAATCAACGAAAATTCACTCTTGGAGTTTGTAGGATCTTAGTCAGATGCATCAAGTACGATACAATTCAATGACACGGATTATTAAAAAATTCCCGCTGTGATTCGCAGATATACATTTGTGAAAAATTCATGAAAATTCAAGGATTTGGCCATCAACGCGTCTAAGAACTTTTATATGCACTGTTTTGAGCTATGGAGTTGTTAGTAACATCTTCTACAAGTCATCCTGATTTCTTGCAATAGTAGATATCGTCAATACCGAAGAAGGAATTAAAACATTTTCCAATAACCTCCCAATGTATTTTTGGCTGGGGGCGTGTTTTTCTTCGTTCACGACAACGATACTTATATCCTGTTCCTTGAACCATCGTAACGGACCCATTTGGATCAACAATGACGACTGTATCCGATTTCCTTGTGTGACAATAAACCAGTGAAAGTTTTCACCTCATAAAACACACGCCTCTCAAACTTCATAATAACTTCAGAAACAAAGCTCTTGAGCGAGCCCATAAAAAGTTGGTCGTTATAATTCTCAAGTACTCCCCAAAGAATGACCGATAGAACTTGTCGTCTACTTCACAGTAGCATATTAATAAGATGCAACCTGCTACTACAGCTCAAGCTGCAACGATGACACAATTCCAGAAGCGACCAAAAAGACAGTATACGCTACTATATACGCTATAGGGTCTATTAGCATTCACCAGGAGAGCTCGTCGTCGCGTGCCACGTTTTAGTTTCATAACCGGTAAGAAGTTGCGCGTGCTCCCTCTCTCTTCCTTCTTCATCTTTCTATATCCTTATCTTTCCTTCATTTTAGCTCTTTTGTCCCTTCCTTTTGTTTTGTGGCGCCTATGTACTCCAGATGAGTTTGCAACGATTGCATGGCTATCGATACAATATTGGGCGAATTGCATAATTAATAACGATTGTCATTCCGGAGTATATTTTGAGATTTAGGAAAATATGTAAAACTAGGATATGCGTTTTATCCTTGCGACAACTGCATGCAAGGGACCCTAATTCAATTTACAACAGAGGACCGCTGAACGAAACTCAAAGGGCTTTTGATACACATTTTGATCTCATCATATTTGATAAGTGTCTATTTGAATTCCCGATTATAACCTTTAGCTGACAGTTCCTCTGATATCTCCTCTGGATTGAGTATGCCTCTCTCAATATGGCTAGTCCGGCTTGTAAATGTTTTTGATGAGTCGGAGGCTCCTGAACTATTTTTGAAACTCCAAAATTATGGATAATGATCAATTGTCAATGGTTATGAAAAGAGATTTATTATGAAGTTTATGAAGATCACATTTCGTTGAACCGTTGTCACTGATAGTTATACTCACCCAGTAGCCCAGCTACTCACTCATCTACCTGTCCACCCACCCGCACAAACGTCAACTTACCCATCTACCGAATCTCCCGCGCACCCACCCATAACCCGCACGTGTTATATTTTAGCCAGCCCAATCTATTACAGCTTAGACCAGACCATTCCAGACTATACCAGATTATTTCAGACCATTCCAGACCATTACAAAGCATTCCAGACCGTCCCAGACCGTGCCAGAATGTTCCAGCTCTGTACCAAATCATATCAGACCATTCTAGACCATTCCAAAACTTTCCAGGCTGTACGTCTCAGATCATTCCGCACCATTACGGATATTCCAGATCATGCCGGACGGTACCAGGAAATCCTAGTTCATTCCAAGCTATTGTAGACCGTTCCAGGCCGTGTTAAACCATTCCAGACCGTCCCAAATCGTTTCAGATCATTCCAACGCGTTCCAGACTGTTCCAGATATTACAGATCATCCCAGGCCGTGCCAGAACGTACTAAAACGTCTCAGATCATTCCACACCATTTCAGACATTCCAGACCGCATCAAACCGTTCCAGAATGGACCAAACCATCCATCCACCCGATCACTCACCAACCTATCGACCCACCGACCCGTGCAACCATGATCCATACGTCCACTCATTACAATCCAGTCCTTCCACATAGGCAACGCAATTCGCGAGATTCTAATGGACGAATTTTGGATTGGCATTTAACTATCATAGTAATCAATTTGAGTATACTATTGACATTCGTGTACAACTCTCGCTATTCTTATTATGGCTTCCCATGTAGAACATAAGATTCCATCAACATATATGATCATGGAATCCGTGGATTCCATGGTCATATATGATCATAGATAAAATCGGTTTCAAAATTTGTCATTTTCATTCCGGTAAGGTGTGATATACTAATTCACAACATCAATACTTCAAGGTGATGATCGAGTATTAATCAGAAAATTTTTTCCTGAAGTCATTCTCAGGTTTTGAACATTTGAAGTACTGAAGAGAAAAAATCCACATTAAATATCATTTTTTGCCGAAAATGTCAGTTTTTGGGAACTTGAGATCGGCTCCTGGAAAGATTTTTTTCAGCAGTAAGGTAAGTGTGCCTAATTTGCCCCCACTACTTTTGTTTTGCTCGCCATTTCAACTCATCGCTATATTTTTCAACGTACTTTAGCTCATTTTGAAGCTTGTTTCAAGACCTTGAAAATGAGCTAAGGTACGTTCAATTTGAACGAATTGGAGCCGAGATACCTTGATTTTCGCGAAAGAAGATTTTTTGCGAGTTTTTGTCAGTGTGTTCCTAATTTGCCCCCACAAGGAAAAGAGGCCTATTTTCATGATATTATACGGGTTTTTCGTATAATCAGGATATCTCGGCTCCCAGACCTCCAAATGAGACGTACTTTAGCTCATTTTGTAGCTTTTTTTTACCGCCTTTGAAATTTTTTGAGGTAAATTGGTGCATCTTAATGGAGCGAGGAATGAGTTTGGAAAAAGACTATAGGGGCAAATTAGGAACACTGCACTTTTTCTATTGATATGGGAGTAGAATCGGCTAAAAATCGAATTTCGCAATTCTGCAAAAAGCATTCTAAAGTTGGGACCAAGACACAGAAAATGAGTTAAGGCACGTTAAAATTGATTCCATCAATTTTGTTTGGCATAACTTTTAGTGAATAACAAAAAAGAAGTCGGAAGTAGCGAAATCAGTTTTTCTGTTCTAAGAAAGGCGCGGGTCATCTAGGATCGGTCCAAAACATTCATTTTCTCATATTTTAACGTAACAAACGTGAAAAAATGCGCGGCAAGGTCTGCGGGTTCGTACATGTGAGAACTTGAGTGGGGGCAAATTAGGCACAGTTACCTTATATGATTAGTATCGTGACGTATTGATGTTAGAATAGGTTTGAATCAATATATCACAACTTTCTGGAATAAAAATAAAATGTTCAAAGCGGTTTTACGTATGATCACATATGACCATGGAATCCTCGGATTCCATGATCATATATGTTCATGGAATCATATGTTTTACATGGGTTACCATACCATTGACTTGACACCATGAAAGAATGGCTAGTCGATTAGGATTCAAACCTCATCAAAAAATCAGATGTAAGATAACTCAGTTTCATGATAAATGGTTACATGTATCAGAAAGGATTGCCATACTCCCTCTGTTACTTCGATGATAACTTCTCTATTTACCAACATGAAAGGTTCAATGAACCTTTCATGTTGGTAAATTTGGTGGAACGGGATATTTCTTCAGGTCCAACTTATCATATTTCCTCTGAATGTATGTTCCGAGAGTCTTCAACAAGTTCGAGATCAATTGATGAATGTGGGTAGGAACTAGAGTCAATCATGTGCTAAAAAACAACCGGAAATCGAAAAATTTACGTGTAACAGCGTCAAACTCTTGAAATCCGGCAAACTCTCATGATTGGAGGGTTTCTGACGAGCCAGTTCCGTAACTTCCCAGACTCGTTTCTCATGATTCGAAGTCATTTCTATTAGAGGGAAGCGAGTTACACTGTGATCAGCTGTGACACGTATGAGTTAAGAGTATCCACCGATTCTTGGGAAAAATTCTTTTGTCATTTTAGATGCTACAGCTTGTGAAACGTAATTTGAAGGCACTCCGATACAATTTTTATCGAACTCCTTATATTTAAACAAAGGAATTGAGCTATTGGAGACCTATGTGCCTTGATGGAGAGGCCAGAAAATTAAGTGAGACAGATAAAAATCGTCGTTACAACAGGTGGAACCGCACAGCTTCTTGGAATGTGCACCCACAGTAGGTTAAACATCGACTTCTGAATACTGTGAATATGTCCCAAATATCCTCAAGATATCAAATACCATGCGTTTGAATGGGGGATATGCAGGCAGGACTCATTCTGTGAAAAATGCACCAAGAAAAGCTGAAGCTATCAGTGGAGATATCAGCATATTCCAATTCTGACTTTCGAAACTATTTTCTATCTCCTAATTGCGTACAATTCTTATACATAAACCATCAATGAGGCTGAATAGGAGGCTCTAGTCGTGTATCTCGATTCCCGCTCAATTTTCAAGGCGGAAAGTCAAAACTTCCAGAAACATCCTGATATTCCATAAGTAAGTTACATCGACAAAGGTAGAGAGAGCTTGACGAGTTTAAGTCATACAAGTGAACAAAATTCTCCAATTCATCCAACAGCCTCAAATCACAGATCCTCTCATTAAGTTGATTTGAATGCTAATTCCTTAAACAAAATGAACAAGAAGTATATGGAGTGCAATGATCAATCATCTTTAGACATACCTTTGCTTGATCCCAGACAGTTATCGGAAAAGATGATGGAATAAGTCTTTGAGAAAATGATTCATCATTAAAGTACGCGGAAATGGTCGTATTAAGTGATGGTTTCTACATCCATTACCCTGTTCAAGGATATGATCTTGTGTTGTAAGAGTGGAGCTAATCATGAATATTATCGCATGATACATATGTTCAGAAACGAGCTGTTACGTTTCAATACTCTCGCATCGAACAGGTCATTTTGGTCAGCCTACACGAGTAATCAAGAAATAACTTTACCCGCGTGTATCTGTATTTTGATGATCCGTTAACTTTGTAATGTTCAACGATACCACTCAAACAACCGATAATTTTCTCGATCTTCAAAAAATCTCGCTATCAGACATATTTTTCATCTTCAGTCTGATCATAATCTAAACCCATATCTTTCAAAAACCTAATCTAAGTATGGATTATGGCGTGACATAATAATTCAAATTCAACAATTATCTATCCGGATGCAACGTAACCATGAGTACTGTTTTGGTTTGTTCATTTCTTTCAATCACATCATGCGGCAGGACCTTGCTTAGTGGTTTTGGTGTATTACATGTGATTGTAGGTGAAAAGAAGTTCAATTCATAACTTATCTTATTGTCTACATGTGACGACAGGATAACTTTTACGGTACCTTTCATTATGAGTGATATCTTATTCTCATCATCACTCTTTGAACAAAAATGTTCATTTGAATGATCGTTATCAGAGTTCATTGTCATACCCAGGATGTACAATTTAAAATCTCCGGGCTCGCGTGATCTGGGAACCTTTTTCTGAAGGACTTCACTACCTCCCGTCTCACTGAATTTTTCATGAAAAATCAGTATTAATCTGAATAACATGTTTATCGTAAGGAGTTGGATGAAATTTCCAACCAATTGAGTAGAGTTTTCATTCAACCAGCTTATTTAGCTTTTTCGCAAAACTGTCAACAAAATATTAACGAATCTCATAAAATTGATCATTGTGTAACATTTTGTCTTCTTTCATACGTAAATCAGATGAATATATTCCAAAACGAAACGCATCAACGATTTGATCAAATTATATGTACGACCACGTATTCCAAAGAGCAGTGGAGCCAAGGAAACTCATTTTCAGCTATCCCTTGCAGCGTTGAACCAATACCATCTCGCATCATCCGAGTAAATTACATTTTTTCCATGCTTTTTTACTCTGTTTCACTTCCCCGTGCAAACTTGCTTCTTACTTTGCTGTCTTTTTTGGATGCCCAAGAGACGTAATCTACCTTCGCTGAAGACGCGAGGGACATGAAAATTGAGGATATATTGGGAAAATGAAAAAAAAGAAAAACGAGAGATTGGGAGATTTATATACCCGATATTTAGGGAGATAGGAAGGACAAAATATGTAATCTCGATGTTGTAATCTTTCATTCTGAACACCTCCAATACCGCGAGTTATTGAGGATGCACATTCGGATAAAAAAATTCCGCTCGCCCTTTTCATTTGAGAACGCATCCATTCACTTGCAAAAATTATGACACTTTCTCGCGCATGCTATCTGAATTTGATTTCTGAGCTCTTATTCACCCGAAACTCTTTTATTGAACTTTCGTGAAATTCTGTTTTCCGAATACGTGGATTCGTTTATAAATTCAAGCATGTAAAGATACACAAAATTTCATGGCTTATGGCAACGCAAAACTGGATCCATGTATCGAACTGTGATATGTTCCTTTGGAGAGTATGAATAAGCTATGATGATTACGAAAAGAAGAAGAGAATCGAAACATTTTTTGAAACAAAGTTTTTGCACTAATTCAAGCCAGTAAACATTTATCTACGGATCTTCGTTCAGTTGAGTTCATCAATAGTTTGGAATTCTTGAAAAGTGAGTTCCGTTACTCTATGAAAAAATTGTAGAGATGAATCTCATCCAGAGACACGTTGAGCGATTGTGCTTGTGCCAACTGGGCTGTTGCATGAGCTGGTGTCATGCATGAGTGGGCTCATGCATGAGAGTTTTCACCGCAAAATTCAGCTGCAGAGATATCTCATCTCCATTTTTATTGTGACTTTGGCAGAATGATCTCTACGAAGAGAGCTGGCATTTTAGTGAATGAAAATTTGATCAAACTTTTTTCGATGAAGGACTGAAAAATGTTAGAATTCTGATATGCATTGTGAAGTCTGATCCATAAAATCTAGAAGAAAAACAGTCGAGATCTGTAACACATCTTGTTTTAAAGTCTTACTGAATGCACGAATGAGGAACTAATCCGAAGCAGATTCTTTCCCAGGAACAATAACTCACCCTTCTCACTCAGTCTTTCACTTTTTCTTCACTGCTCTTTTCATATTCCAGGCCTTACGTTTCACTTCTTCGTCCGTCTTCCCAAGCAGTCCCCGAATTTAGCCTCGGGGAAAATTTTTCACGTATGATGACACCTTCATCTATATTGACAAGCTTTTTGCACGTTTCTGATCCGAGAAGTATAAACTTCTACCCAATACGAACCTTTCTCAAGCCCCAGAATTGCAATTAGAGATGCCGCGAGTCGAGATGAGACGAGGAATTGGAACTTATCGCCTCGCTCTCGAAAAAGTGACAAAATCTGATTATCGTCTCGTTATCGTCTCGTCTCGCCTCGTTATCGAGCGAGACTCTCGGCGAGAGTTGCTCTAAGTGTATAATATATTATTTCCACTTGAGTTCAAACACGTTGAGTAGCCAACAAGAGATGGTCGATCATTCCTAAGTCCACAACTCAAGTTGAAAGTCAGATATCCAGAAATTAGTTGAATCTAAAATATCTATGGTTTGAAAGCGATACGTCTGATACATTAAGTAGAGTAGGCGAAACTACCGCCATCGTGTGCAAAAATAGTGCAATGGAAATTTTTTGTGGGATACTCACCGCAAGACCTCCCTGATCCTTAAGTCATATGTTCCTAAGCCGTATCTGGGTGCAAAATTGTTTAAACCGAAATTGTTTAAACAATTGAATAAAATTGTTTATTTTGGATTCAAAAGATGTTTTTTAGGTAAATTGGAGCATTTTTAACAGAAAGTTACTCTTGTCATTTTTCTCTAGGATCCATTGTTTTTGCGCTATGAGCATTTTAAAGTTGAAAAAACTCGAAAATCGCGATTTTGAGGCCCGGATTAAAGTGTCATAATGGTGAAAATGTTATGCTCTCACTAGGGAAATTTGTCAATTGGGATCTCCTCTACAAATTGTGATAGCAAAAACCCATGTTCCTCGTCGATTTACCTTCGTTTTTTGAATGTTGATAACGCGTCGTATGGCGCCCGTTCGCGTGCTCGCGGGCTCCCACCTCGTGCGTGCAGACGACGCAACGTTGCTATCGCGGCGCGGGGAGCATTGCGATCACCAGTAAACTGGCGCCATACGACGCGTTATTAACATTCAAAAAACGAAGGTAAATCGACGAGGAACATGGGTTTTTGCTATCACAACTTGTAGAGGAGATCCCAATTGACCAATTTCCCTAGTGAGAGCATAACATTTTCACCATTATGACACTTTAATCCGGGCCTCAAAATCACGATTTTCGAGTTTTTTCAACTTTAAAATGCTCATAGCGCAAAAACAATGGATCCTAGAGAAAAATGACAAGAGTAACTTTCTGTTTAAAATGCTCCAATTTACCTAAAAAACATCTTTTGAATCCAAAATAAACAATTTTATTCAATTTTTTAAACAATTTCGGTTTAAACAATTTTGCACCCAGATACGGCTTAGGAACATATGACTTAAGGATCAGGGAGGTCTTGCGGTGAGTATCCCATAAAAAATTTCCATTGCACTATTTTTGCACACGATGGCGGTAGTTTCGCCTACTCTAAAGGTGGATGGAAGGAATGAATGAGTATTTGAGAGCTGCTAGATCTACTGAAAAGACAACTGACACCCTCATGTGGTAGAAGGACCACCAATACACGGAATCATCTCGAAGCCCAGTGGCTAGAAATATCTTAAGCATAAAAGCTACGTCAACACCAATTGAAAGCGAATTTTTGATTCTTTTATTGATGATGACTCATTTAAGGAATCAGAAGAGTCATTAAAGTGTCAGAGCATATTTGCATTCGAGATAATGGTGAAAGTCAAGCTTGAAAACGGCCATTTGTGAAGTTGATATGTAGAAAAGTTGTGAAGTGATCTGTTTCAGCAAAAATATTCCTGTTGATCAGGTGAAGGATTGATCAGATATGTACTTAGCTTGAGGAAATATGATGGAAGAACTTCAGCTGGAAGTCTAGATTCTATAATGTTTTTTGTCGATGTCTCGGTGAGAGCAAAAACTCATATCGTCTCGAGCGATAAATTACTAATTCATCATCGTCTCGATCTCGTCTCGTCTTCACGAGGCGATATCGAGACGAGAGCGATAATTCTCGAATATCGCGGCATCCCTAATTGCAATAGAATATTCTCAAGGAAACAAGGGGGTAGGGAAATTATGCGGACATAAGAATACTTATAATGTATTTGAGCCGCTGAGTGGCACAGCTGTTCAACGTGGGCTTTTTGTGTAAGTTTAGAGGCAAAAGAGTCGCTTTAAAAGTTGGCTTAGCCTTGGGCACTTTTATTCCCGCTGGCTTTTTTGTTGAATGCCTGCAGCTATTTGTATTTTACTCGACTTTAGAAACCCTGTTTTCTTTGAAAGGGAAAACTTTTTATAATTTAATTATTGGACAATAGAGCTTAACAAGCTTGCGTGTACTAAGAGCTACAATAAACATAGCATTTTCTCTCATTGCCTTTTGGTGTAATGAAGTCGGGTCGTTGAAAAGTTTTTCATAATACTTATGACTCATCTTGGTATCCGGTTCAGCTATAAGTTGTGGAATTTGTGCTAATATTTCCATGATAGAATGCAGTAGTTATATCGATTTTTATCAAGCAAACATCTCGTGTGATTGGAAAATGTCCAAATACCACCCATTCGATGATAGTCTGGACGTTTATGGTTGCAAATAGTAATTCTCTGATGCAAACTATTGAGATAAATCGTGTGAAGCTATTGAATCAATAAAGAGGCCAAATTATGATAAGAATACACTATTTGAGAGCTTTGAATCAGTTACTATCAACCAAGTTACGATCACTGATGTGGTAAATGGTCATCATCAACGTGACAAATGATGAGAATTCCCGTCGGACAATCATTTTATGCAAGATGCGGTCAATATTTATACGAAAGTTCCGAAGAGATCAATAATTATTGGGTTCGTCACCCACGAGAGTTTGCCAGCAAAAAATTGAAGATATATATCATTATCAATACTTTTGAATCACAAAAATCTCAATATACTGATAGAAATGTAAAAATTGTAAGGATCGAATTCCTGAAGAATCTTCAGCCTTCCATATGGAAAAGATGTGTTTGAAAAGGAATCACCTCTAGATTTGAGTGTATCCCGGTGAATCCATACCAAAGTATTCAATATAACATAAAATATAACCCCATATATCTCGAAGAAATATCGATGCTGATGTATCATTCCTTAGAAATCACGTGTATTCCATCGCGAATCCGTAAAGTGTAAATTCGAAAAAAAAGAACCCCAACACTCTCAGCAGAATTCAACCCCAATGTATCATCTCATAAGATTGAAAATCCACCCGAGTAAGATATATACTCAGAGGCTACCTCAGCACCACACCTGACCATATCAGTAGCATCTCATCTCGCATTCAAAGGCTGTGTGAGGATTCTCTGACCGAGCGCGGACTCCATTGAGGCAAAGGTTCAATAGAGATGCGGACCCGATTTGATTTCCATTCGCATGGCTGGTTCAAAGTGTCTTTGCACATCGGATAGATATATGCCTTCAATAGTGATGTGATAGAAGAGGATTACGTTTGAATATTTGAATTGTGATAATTGGGTGAGAATGAATTGATCAAGATCATTTTCGTCTAAAGTTTGCCGCTTCTTTTTGTACTTTTTGTCGTGGTTTGGAATGCCTCTGAAACATTATTTTCTATCCCAAACGACCTGAAGGATAAGATTAAACGCACAAGGAGCTCAAAACTCTGTGCAAGCTGAGAAAAGTTTCCAGGGTTTATCCTTTGCAGCTTACTTTTTTCCTTGAACTCGCCGTTGTTGTTTTGGCCAAAGGGAGTGTATGAAGCGAGACTATGACACGTAATTGCACCGAGAGTTTACTTTGTTTTTTCACGCTAAGGCAAGACAGCTTCATTCAACACAGACATGATGCTTAAAATTCACGACAATGCTGGGGCATGCAAACAACGCTTACTTGCCAGACAACGAAGATAATTATAGCGATACTCGTAGAAGTTCTAAAGCAAACTTAATATTTACTCATGCATCGCATTTACTGGGATCGATAAATTAAAACATCTTGGTCAATATATTGAGTTTTACTGGATAAATTTTCTGACTCATTATACTTGAGAATATACGATTGAGATTCCGAATCCTTGAATGATACAGCCATCATTTTGTCTGATGAATTTGGTTTAACGCTGACACATTGGAATTTTTCACATGTACTTTTTTCGACTAGCTCAATACTTCTTTAAATTCCTTTGTTGATTGTATGCGAATTTTCCGGTTTGAAGTTCACAAATTCTCTGAAATAGTAGTAATGATAAGATAGTAGTGGAGCTATGGAGGTTCTACTTCAAGGAAAGCAATGCCGATCCTGCCTCATGTCGATTCTGCCTCATCAGAGAATTCGGCGCTGCTGCCCCCCCCCTCTCTTTGCCTCCCTCGTAGCGGTCTGGCCTTAAATCTGTATCATGGCATCGTCATGCGTGCGTAACACCTCATATGAGACCACCCAGAGGGGTCCGACGCCTGGACTCTTAGGGAGTGTTGGGGACCACTCAACAGGGTACCGTCATTTAAGGCCTGCTGACCACGTAAGGCGAGTATGTGACGACTACTTCTGGCATCCCGAGTTATTTCCCGGGTGAGACTATACAAGACCGCGATCTGTCACGAAAGGGTGAAGAGCTTGTGCTCCGTGGGAGCGCTCGAGCGGTGACCAGTCCCGTGCGTGAGCAGAACTAGGATTGATTGATTGATTGAGGAATTAATTGAGGGCAGAGGGTAGACCTTATTTGCCTTATTAGAGATACATATGTTTAATAATACGAAATAATGAAAAATATAATAGACCAAGAACGTTGCTTAGGTTTCTCTGAGTATAGACTGGGAGATGCAGTAGGTATCAAGTAACAATAATACTATACTAAGGAGTAACGGTAATGAAGTTAACTAAGGTTATCGACTTTCTTACACATGCAACTATAGGTAGAGTGAGTTTACCTATCAATGCCGATGAAATTGAATCAAGATCTCCTTTATGAGTTCTCAAGGTCCGATCATGAGCATCGCGCTCCATGAGCGTCACGCGGAGAGAACGTTTGAATCTGTCAGAGCTCTGCTTTGCAAAATCCACGTCAGAAAGTTTACTAAAAAGCTTCGACATGTCGTAAGTGGTGGACTGGTCCAAGGCTTCGGTGCGGGGCGGCTTTGTACGTCAAGATATGTTTGCTGCGGCGCTCTGATTGGCATATAGATAGGTCATCCGAAACTAACTTGAATCGTGGTCGCAAGAATGATGGAAGATTATGATGGATCTTGAAAAGGTCAATGAGCCAATGAGATATCCTCTCCGTCGTGTATCTGATAACCATCCCAGGGCAATACGGTACGGTGTAACGTGCGTCGAGACACGTTGCCATGGGCGAACCTAACGCAGATCTCGATGAGTGTTTGAGGTTTCAGTATTTGAGTTTTGTCGTGGACGGTCAGGAGTGTTGCGCTGTAACCAAAGTAAGGGAGTACGAGGCGCACCGTGAGCTGTTGCTTCAGAAGGTGTGAGAGTGATCGAGTCATCGTAAGCAAGGAATGAAAGGGGCTATGAATTTTTCCAGATGAGAGATTGATTTATTTCCTCCAATCCAAGAAAGAAGAAATTGTGAGCCCAAGAAGCTTGATATCATCCACGCAAGGTATGGTAGTACCATTGATACAGATGGGAGCGATGCGTTGTAAGCCGATAGTCTCCAAGTATAATTTGCTACCAAGAATCATAGCAGTGGTTTAATCCGTATTTAATCTGAGACCGTTGTCTGAAATCCACGCCACTACTGATTTTGCATCTTGGTTGATGA
This sequence comes from Eretmocerus hayati, assembly GCA_029851415.1. Classification (NCBI taxonomy): domain Eukaryota; kingdom Metazoa; phylum Arthropoda; class Insecta; order Hymenoptera; family Aphelinidae; genus Eretmocerus; species Eretmocerus hayati. The sequence continues at coordinate 157,731,985 of CM056741.1, forward strand.
GAGTGGTCATTCTGTTGATATCAGATGAAAGGCCATGTATGTATATACATTGTCATCAGCAAAGATTTTGTCAGATAGGTGGCGCAGTACTCGAGAGAGGTCATTGATAGGAATGAGGAACAGCAGTGGACCAAGAACTTTGCCTTGCGGAACGCCCAGATTGACGTCAAGCGATGCTTTATGCATCCCATCTATACATCAGACTGTTTGTATGCGACCGTTCCAGTAACTCGCAAACCAGCGTACGACACGATCTGAACATCCGAGGTTACGAGCTTTTTCCAGGAGCTTAATGCACGGGAGAGTATCAAATGCTTTAGAAAAGTCAAAAAAGACGAAGATCGTGATCATACGCTTGTCAATTGCAGAGCGGACCTCTTCTAGTACTCATAGGAGAGCGCTTTGGGTAGGCACACCTCTCTTCAAGTTGCGATAAGTATCACAAAACTGGCACCAAAATCCACCTACGGGGTGTTTTTCAGGAGACCCTACACTGTAAGGATCCGTTTCAACCAAAACCGTACCGGTTCACGCCTCGAAATGGCGAGTCAAATCATTTTTCCCGTATATAAGTGCATGGAGGCCCATTTCAATAAATTTGGTGGTTTTGCCATGTTTTCTCATTAATCTCTTGATAACTCAAAAACGGCTCGTTTTATCGAAAAATGTGTGAAGAAACTTTTGGTAGGACTTCCAACGATCTAGAAAATCATGCTTTGAGAGATCCTTTACTTCGATTTGTGAGGCGTCTTTATTACAAGTTTCATAGATTTTGAAATATTTCCATGGGACACCATGTCTCAAATTTGATATTTCTAACCACTTTTGCAATGTTGGAAGGATGATTCAGGGCGGTTTTTCCTTATTATTCATCGAGATCCTGCATAAAATAGCTCAAGAGAATCTTCCAGCATTCCATAATATGTTGAAAATATGAAGTTCGTGATATGATCTACCATGGAAATATTTAAAAATTCGTGAAACTTGGAATAAAGACGCTTCACAACTCGGAGTAGACGCATCATTTGAGAAACTTCCAGAGCATGATTTCTTAGATCTTTGAAAGCTCCGCAAAAAGTTTCTCCACATATTTCTCGAAAAAATGGGCCGTGAGTTATGAGAAGAATGATGAGGAAACATGGCAAAATCACCAATTCATCGAAATGGGCCTCCGTATACTTATACACGGGAAAAATGATTTCACTCGCCATTTCGAGGCGTGAACCGGTACGATTTCGGTCAAAACGGATCCTTAGTGTGTAGGATCTCCTGAAAAACATCCCATAGGTGGATTTTGGTGTCAGTTTAGTACTACTTATCGCAGCTCGGAGCGAGCTGTGTAGAATGATAAAGTCGAAAACCACCCTGATTTGGGTCGAGTGTGTTGGCGAGGGAAACCTGACTAAAAAGTTGCTCATGTACGACTCGCTCCAGGAATTTGGATATATCAGGCAATTGGGCTACTGGTCGGGTTTCCGGCGGGGATCTGGTCGCTGAGTTTTTCGAGAGAGGGAGAACACTCTTGTGAGAGGACTCGACTGTAACTTCTCAAAGTTGAAGTCAGAGGGGTTCTGACGACAGTACCCAGAGCCGAGGCATTAGCCCTTAGTTGGGTGCGCTAGCGTGCTCAACTAATGCCCCGTAATAGGCTTGGATGGGGGGGGGGCACACACGTTTCGATACTCCATGAAGAACTTATACCCTAACTTCCTTTAAAGTCGGTAGTCCAGGTAGGCGCGATGACAGACCGTATTTGTACCCACAAGCTAGATGAGAAGTCGGTGAAGAGAATTGAGCTAAAAGACGTTTCTCTCTACTCAAATCTGTAAGCATGATCACTGCATCATGGTCTTGATGTGCAATTTCACCAATGCAATCACGTGAGTCTGGTGCCCCACATCGCTACCAGATGGCATTTTGTCACTGAAACACTCCCGAGAATTGTGTGCGCAACAATCCAATTCAACTTGAGTATTCAAAATAAGTTCTCATTCAATCATCCTTCTTCTCCGACAATACTTATACCTCATGAATAATGGCTTGATCCGGGAATGTTATCTTTTGGCAATTGCATAGTCTTCGAGGGTTTTCACATAGTTATTGAATTCAATTAAGAAAAGTTTCTCCTCCGCACCTTCTTCATCGATGAGAAAGAATCGATTGAAGATTCTCTATGATACATTTCCAGCCATATTTACGAAATTGATCGGTATGAGGATTATGATGTAACTCATCAACGATCCATAAGCTGTTCTGGAGTATATTATACGCGAACTTTGCACAATCGATGCACTTCTCACACACAATATTATAGAGATTCACACTGACTCTTGTCTCGCCTGGCGAAATGTTCAAATCGGCATCCTCGTCGTTTCCTTTCTATGATACCATCTTCTCCGCCCTCACCATCCCTCCACTCCCGTTGAGTGGGTGAATACAGATGTGGAAACTAAATCCAATGTCTAGAGTACAACTGTTTCCGATGAGCCTGTTGCCTCTACTTTACAAGGCCAAGCCGCTGACGCCGCATATTGACCATTACAGGTTTCGACATGAAATTTAAGCACTTCCATAATTACACTCCCCATTAAGGGATACTTTCCAATCTTTCGAGAATTTCATCCAGTCATCCTTGCCCAGGAACTATGTAAGAACCGTCAAGGACATAGAAATTGTCCAATAAGAGAATTTACAAACCAAATTATTAGGTATCAGCACTGTAGAAGAAAAAGATTAGTTGGAATGAAGAGTCATCGAGTGAGTGTATAAGGCATGTGTGGAAATCGGTTGATATCTTCCCCTTTTCGCTCGGGTTTCAGACCGAGCTGTCTCTCCCTAGCTCGTGCTCCGTTCAGAGTGCCTTGAGCTATGAATGTTGTTTCAGTTCAGTGAATTTCTGCGTCTTTTTTCAGAATTTTCTATGATGTGATATTTCAATGGTTTCTCTTGATTATATGAACTTCTGTTGGGGGAAAAGGTGTCTTATTTTGTAATAGATATTTGCCGATGATTCAAGATGGCTCAGGCTCTCGATTCCTTGGTTGCTGTAGAAGTTCTCAGCTTGATCCTATGCGGTTTCTTCTATTGTGCGCACTTCGTGCAAATCCTCGATTTTGGGGTTGAATTTGACGCCTAATTCCAGTCGGAGACATTTGTTCCATATTTTTGTAGTTTCTCTATCTGCACGTTTAATACTAGTCCTCCCCAGACGGGGGCGGCATGTAGTAGGTTTATTCGATTATGTAGTTCGGTGCGTCCGGAGCGCTCCGAGCGTTCCCAACCGAACGCATGTTCAGCGATGATTTATTTGTTTCGAGTGCTTCGAACGCTCCGTCCAAGATTTGTAGTCTCGGAGAGGGGAGAAATCGTCTACAGCATTGGAAACAGACTGTCTCCCCTCTCCGCGGCCACAATTCTTGGACGGAGCGTTAGGAGCGCTCGGAACAAACCACCGCCGAATATGCGTTCGGTTGGGAACGCTCGGAGCGCTCCGGACGCACCGAACTACATAATCGAATAAACTTTAGTATAGCTGGTTCGATGATGAGGAGTTATTCTTTTTTTTTTTTTTTTTTTTGGTAGGCCGGGAAGGGGAAATCTTCATAGACACCCACAAGAGTGTGGGTAGTGTCGGATTCACCCGAGAAGACTCGGGCACCTACCGACTAAAACCCCTCCCCGGAGGGCGCCAACCCGAAGGTTATAGTCCCAGAAGAAGGAAGGAAGGAACAGAGAGTAGAAAAAAGATGAAAGATACAGGGAGGCTTGCGAGGAAGCGGGAGCCCTGAAGTGGTCCAAGATGCCACTCAGGGCTCATACGCACTGAGGCGGACGAGGTGGTGAAAGCACACACATGGGTGCTGGGGCTGAAGACTGGGGGCGGGGGAGTTGTCGTGTGCTCCCGAGATACTAAGATCTCCCTTGCCGGAGGACTGGGGCCGGGGAGTGCGTCTGTCTCCCAGGATCAACTAAGGATCCTCCTTGCGGAACTGGGGCCGGGGAGTCGTTACTCTCCCAAGATCCGAAGATCTCCCTTGCGGGGGGAGTTATTCTGAGTACTCAAGTTGAATTGGATGATTGATCGCACACTTCTCTCGGGTGTTTCAGCGATGGAACGCCATCTGCTGGTGATGTGGAGCACTACGTTCGCTAGACCGGGTGGCAAGGGGAGGGGGGCAATACCGCCAAACCCTCTGATGGGGCAGAATCGGTACCAAGCAGAGTCGGTATGCGTCAAAATCGGCGTTGCTTTCCCTCAGGCGGAATGTTCTTATCCCCATTACTCAAGGTAGTACAGAATTTCTATGAAAAAATTGAACTTCATTGGCCGAGGGATCTATTGCAAATTCCATGAACTCCGAGTTTATGCCATGATTTGAACGAATTTGTATTTTGCGAACCGATTACTTTCACAAACACTTCCGTGTAGCCGATTTCCTGTCTCATCAAATACTGAGTCTTATCCACGAGAAAGGTCAGTGATCTTCCTGACAACTCTTCTATTGCTATTTTCAGTCGCTCCGTGGAAATAGATTATCATGTTGCACTATTTGATGACGAAATTTATCGATTGATGATAGGATCAAAGATACATCATCCACTACAATCGATCTCATCAATCACTCACCCATCAGATTTCCAAATGAAGGAAAATATAACATTCAATCACACTATCGTATTCATTTTGAGTACAAAAAAGGATGGAAAGATAGAAGTATTAAAACCTCACCTCCATCGGAGCCTTCATATCTTGTATCATTAAAAATGGTTTCTGGATTCGCGCAATTTTTCATCGATTATTCCGTTCTTGAGTTGCTCGCTGAATTCTAAGAGCTGTTGGTTGCACATTTTTCGTTGAATTTGACCAAACTCAACAGCTCTTAGCAATCATTCATGAAATACATATTTATGTAGCACCAATGTCAAATATTTAGAATTTTAGGAAACTTTTTCATATCAAGAGTGGCGGTGTTTCATTTTGTGTGAAGGTTGTATATATTCAATACGATTCCTTCATTCAGCTCGAGAAATTAGATCGGAATACATTATTACTATTAATATAGGCAAAATCATGATATGCATACATAAGATGAGCAAATAATGCCTCGGCAGTCTGCGGAGTATTCACCAAAACAGTGACATTTATATTATGAAGAATTACATTTCCCCTCCCCCATATCCATAATTACTTTCGTATTGATGTTGAAGCGGTAATAATGTGAGTTTGTGCACTTCCCTGAAAAATAATCAAGTTCATCACACGGTGCTCGACTTTTTCGATTAAAACCGTTCGCCGTGAAAAATACTCAAAAGGAAACATTATGACATCATGAGCACAATTTCGGAACTCGGGTAATGAAGCCCTTCATTTCACGAAATTATGTCGAAGAGACAAGCTACGTGTGAATCTTACAAATTTGAACGGAGCAAAATTCACGAAGCTGAAAAAGATCATCAAAGCTTGATTATCCCTCAAGACATTCCCTGAACTTTTTTTCTACACGCACTTTACACGACGACCCTCCAAAACTAAGAGCCCATCTCAATTGGGCTCTCGACTATATACACGAATACGAATTATGAGCACAAGCTGCTCGCACACTTGGAAGAGAAAAAAAATTCAGATAAACGAACCACAGAACATCTAACGGTTTTGCCATATCTTGACTTTGCAAAAAAATTCCAAGACTGCATTTTGCATGGAAAACAGATCGATACATCCTTTCCTGGCTCACTGTGAGCTGAAATTTCAATATCTCCTACACTTGAAAGTCTATCCTAAATGTAGCAAATATACCAAGTGCAATACACTTGATACCGGGGCGTCATAAAAAATTGTGAAAGTCATTGATTCACACAGCAAAGCTTCAAAAATAAATGGGTGAAAAAAATGTGAAATACACTGCAAATTAAAATTTTCGGTCGGAACACAAAGTATATAATAATGTGAGGATGTCGTCGACTCTCTTTGTGCTCATCGTCGCGTATATAATGAGAGGTTGCATGCTCGTAGTAGTATTCACCAGAGAAATCGCGACAATCAAGGAAAAATTGCGTAGTCTTTTCGCGCTCTTAAGGTGTACTACACAAACATACCTGTTATAACTATATGTACAAAAATTGTGGTAGATGTGAGAGCGAGATATATGAAACGACAAGTGGGTGGGCTATTGTTTGGATACGCCAAGCTGAGTTTGTTATATTGAGCGATTTGGAGAGCGACCGCAGACACGAGAGAGTCAGTCCGATGTATTTTATTAATATTGTGCTAAGGTATGGAAGTGTGCATTTGTTACGCGAGGCGGTTGAGTGAATTAGTGTAGCCATCGTAAAATTTAACTTTCCAATCTTCGGAAAGTCTTACTGTTTGCGTGCTCTTTAAATTGCAGTTGGGTGTATGCTTGATAATATAGCTTTCTCGATATGAGTCATTTTATGAGACATTGCTCATTCATGGTTACTGAATGTATTGAATATTTAGAGTTGTTTGATCATCTAAGATTAACCCATATCCACTTTGAAATGTACTGTTCCAATATTTCTCCTTGAATTCATGAAGTATATATTTTACTTTCATCATTTTTCGAGGGTTCTTCTATATTTTCTAATAAAATTAGTCCACTTGTGACAAATTCACTCTGCGATTCCTGGGTCATTGTTGTGGCTGAATTCGAGAAGAATTGATTGCTTCCAAAACGTGTAATGAGACCGACAATCTAACAGGAAACTTGGGACAGTCTATCAGGGGGCAACACAGAATTGAAAAATATCCGAGATTAAGTGTGTTCTGATTAATATTTTATAAATAAATGATTCCAGGGAAGGCGTTTTTTCAGGAATAGCTGGTGTTCAGACTCCGTTTGAAGTATTCGTTTCTGTTTCTGTAGGTCAAATAAACGTGTACGCCTCTCGCCAAGAAAAAAGTTGCTAAATTTTTCAGAACCTGGCAACCAAATTAAAGGTTAGTTTTGTGTGCCTGTCAAGAAAATTATTATCTAACTACTATTTTAGTGTCTAACTCAATTTTTTGCATTTGTTGAAGGATACCCTGAAGAACAGACAATTCTGAAAGGCTGAGAAATTTTCCTTGTTGGGTCCTAAAATTAACCATGCAAGCATCCTAAAATGAGCAATTTGACAATGGTTTTGAGATGCTCTATACCATCGTGTACTAGAGTTGAATTCGAAAAATGCTTCAACTATTCTATAAGAAAAAAATTACTGAGTTCGAAAAACTCAATAACTCGAGGATGTCTCAATGGGGGCAATAAACTTTATTCGCAACTTAGAAATGGCATCATATTCGAATTAAGTATAATGTAAGTAAAAGTTCAGAGACCCTTGTCGGCTCTTCAGTTTCTCTCCGAGCTTTCACTTTCATATCGTTTTCCGTGTAACATTCGACTAGCAACTTCACATTGCACTCGAAAAATTTTTTCAGCATCTAAACCATCCTTCATTCCTGAACTTTGTCTCGCGTTTACATCATCCAAAAGTACGAAGACGGAAAAAGCTGCAAGGAAACAAGTTTATGTGCAATTCTCATGAGATAAGATGTACGGATATATTTCTGATTCGTAACTTTGAGGCACGTGGGAATTGGCAACTCACTGATCTAAGAAGTTTTTCGAACTACTAGAGAATAAGGCAACAACATCAGGTGGTGCGGAAAAGTTGGATGAAGTCGAAATATAAATTTAGACTTTTGAAAGCAAAAGAATTATTGCCTCGGCGCAGTACTCGTCGTAGTAGAAAAAAAAAAGATATTTCCACGGCGTGGCGTGAAGTAACAGGTGGCAAAAGTAGTACTTATTATGTTGCACATGACAAAAAAGTTTCATCTCGCAGTTCTGACAAAAAGTGAATCGAGAATAAACAGAGATCTTGATAACGAATATGGAGATTGCTTTCTTGAGACTTTTTGCAGAATTCATAAAGAGTTTTATGGATGCTCCCATTCAGATCGATTTTCAATTCTCGTAGTCATCATACATGAATTTTGATGATTCGTCTACTGCTCCTTTTTGAATATGTGATAAAACCTTAGGTGTCATGAAAAACATTCAATACTATTTCGGCATAAAATTTCACGTGAATCTATCAATCTTGAGGTAGCACCATCGTGAATCGATTGACTTGAACAATTTTGATAAAATTCATAAAATAAGTTTATAGCTAGTATCCAGCTGATACTTGGCCCCTAAAATTTTACTTGACAAATTTGTCAAATACAATTCCAGAGGCCAAGGTTGGAAAAAAGTTCTGAGCTCCCTAACTTGATTGCTTATACATGTGGTTTCATGAAAAATATGTTTTTGTTCAATTCCTTCATGCTTCGATTCGTAATGACTGGAAATATACTCCATTGGGTTTTTAATGGAATATAATGAAATTATGGCCCAGTCGTGAGCCAATATTCACCCGAATTCGTCGTAAAGTCACGATTAAGTCACTAATAACACAAATATGCCCATGTTTGTGCCTGGTTATCCCCGACTGCACAAATTGCAGGCCCTCGAGATTCTAGATGAACTGCGTCTGGAAATCTCCAAATATCATCCTTTCAAATGGAGATTATGTCCATCAAATCACTCCAAAATATTAACTCGGTTAGGAACGATCCTGATACGACAATTTCGAAAATTTCAAGCCACCCAAACTCCATCACCCAACTAAACATCCTAATTACATGGAATCATCTGTATCTAGACTATATGATAAAGATAATCAGTTTGATTGAACCGGCTAAACCGATCTTATATCAGCATGGCAACGGTACACATGTACATACATACTCTCAAGCTCAACGTGACCACATCATCCAACACCACGTAAAGTACCTGTATGTACCACACCCGATCTATATAGTGCATACCACAATACAAGCATCACAAGTGCAAATCCCATACTTGCAAGAGTATAGGTATTCTATAAAGATCCGTATGGCACACACGCGTTTGCGGTGGCGCATAGTTTCGATCACGCCTCAAGCGCAAGTCACGCTTTCGCATTATACGGTACCACCATCACAAGAGGCGATCAACTCGTCCAATATAACCATACCGTATATACTATTGCCTATATAGATATGATACGATGCAACAAGAGTCCAGTTCAGTACAGCTGATGGTCAGTGCGTATATCACAGTTCTATTATACAGTATGTATGCGCACGTGCTACTGTAAAGTGCATCTGGTTAAGATCTTTCTATAGCGTACATAAAGTGCCCGAGTTACGCGTGCGCGCGCGCCGGAATTATTATGGGTGCGAGCTCGAATTGCCAAGCTTTGAGCAGAGTTATATACGGGATTTGCTGTACCAATATACTTTTCTGTAGTGGAGATTGGTTGTCGATGGGCAGCAGCTTCCATGCTTGCGCTGGCAAAGACCGATATTAGATTGCAAGAGAAAACGGGCCTATACTCCGTTGTAGACGAGCGATTTATTACGCACTGCTGATATACTCGCTCGTCAGCTTCCCGATTAGCTATTAGTTTCGCCGGGCTGAAGATCAGCTATGCGAACATGTGAGCTGTAGGACTTAGAGCTGAGGCAGTTTTCAGTTAAAGAGTGATGACTGACATCCCACCTGACTAGCTACTGAAATTGATGTGCATTTGGTATCACACACGCTTCTTTACAATGCTGTTATAATTTTTCCGGAGATTTTTATAAACTTTGCAGAGTTTGGTCATACCGAAATATCTGATTAATTCTAAAGCTTAGGGAGTATATTTTCAAACCCTCATGTTAGGGGCACACTGCTAGTAGTCTGAATTTCACACATAAATTTCATTAAAACTAACATTATTGCCTCCCTTGCTACCGCTCGTCCACGAATTATATTTTGATCAGACCAGCTTAGCCTACCGTAGATTAGAACACCCCAGACCGTTCCGGACTATTCGGGACCATCTTGGACTATTAAACACCATTTTAGACCGTTCCAGATCATTCCAAACCATTCCAGAGTGTTTCAGAACGTACCAGGACGTTCCGGGTCATACCAGACTGTTTCAGACCATTCTAGACCACTCCAGAAGACCCCAGACGATTTCAGACCATTCCAGAACGTTCCAGACTCTCCTAGATTGTCTTAGACCATTCCAGACGATGCCGGACCCTTCCAGGTCATTCCAGACCGTTCCAGATCATCCCAGATCGTACCAGAACGTAAGTTACGATTTCAGAGCGCTCCAGACCGTCCTCGATCGTACTACACGGTCTCATACCGTACCAGACCGTTCCGGACCATCCCAAATCGCGCCAGACGGTTTCAGACCACTCTAGACCGCTCCAGACCGTCCCAAATAGTACCACACGGTCTGACACCGTACTAGACCATTCAAGACCGTGACAAACCATTCCAGACCATCCTAGATCACATTGGATCATCTTAGACTATTCCAGACCGTTCTCATCAGTTCCAGACCGTGCCAGGCTGTCCATCCACCCGACCACCTACCCACCCACTCACCAACCCATCCACTCATCGAGCCATCCATGATCCATACGGCCACCCATCATAGTCTACCCCTTACACATAGGCACATTCGAACGGATAAATTGGGCCTGGCGTTTTGTTTATATTAATATTCATTTCAGAAAACATTTGAACCTCTCAGAATTCCTGGAGGTAAGTCTCTGTCAGTTTTTCCCGGACGTGGTCAAGAGGACTGAATAATAAAAGCAATTGACCAGAGAATCGGATAAATTTGATCAATGGCTAGTGGAAAGTTGAGGTAAAGACCTCAGCATGCAATTAGGTTCGAAGTTCTCTGTTGTTGAAAGCGTTACTCTGCGTAATCCAATTGAGTCGCATTATTGGCTTTAGAAAATTTACACGAAAGTGCACATTCGTTCTATTTAACATATTCGCAAGAAGTTTCAAAATCTGGAGGGAAATCTTTTGTCATAGTTTGAAGGAACATAATGAGAGAAATATCGACTAACTTTCAAGTTCTGACAGAAAACAAGATAAGAAATGTCATTGAAATTTGCATGAATTTCATGCCCTGATTTGGAGAAAATTGTCCAAGAGAAAAAATAATGCATTCCGTGAACTGTCAATAGAATTCATCTACTATCGCAAGAATTCAATCTCTCGCAATTTTTCACACCCACGCAAAAATTGAGACCGAACGCAGGCGTGAACGGAAATAATTGAAAATCAACTACTGCCTTCACGTACACAATATACAAGGTAACAACCAACTATCGAACAAACGCATAATCTAGTATACTTCTATTCTAGGCAATCGTACCTACGGGACTATGTGTACGCAGAAAATTTCTCATCGGCTCGTCCTAGAATAGTACACACACTTATGTGGAGCAAGCTGAACAAAAAAAAGGCCGATCTCGTCACCTTGCTCCTAGTTTTCTAGTTCCACTCTCTAACACTCACAAACATGCACACACTTTGCAGAAACAATTCTGTACAGAACTTGATTCAAAGCTTTTGCTGTGTAAACCAGATATAGATTTTCTCGTATGCGCGCGCGTCTCCAGTTTCATTTCAATGGGTGTGTGCAAGCTTTTTTTTGCCTCTTGGGACGATGGCATGTGTGTCGTTGACTGCTCTAAAAGGATCAAAAGGTAACGGATTCTACAGGATACGATGCAAGTTGGCTTCAACAGATATAACCACACAATTAAATTGCTCTAGTTGAGTATAGTAGAATCAGCAGTAGCCCAATAACGTGGTGATCGACGCCTTAAAATGTGTCTCGTATAAGGTCCCTTTAATGGATCGGTTGCGCTCTTGAGATGACAGCTTTGCACGCGCTTGGATGGCATTTGTGTTGCTTGGATGCGGTTTTCTTGTAGCGTTTGATTCTTGGGAAAAAGCGTTGGGCTATTTAACGCTCATCGCTGTCACCGTGGTGTCCCGCGGATACTGAGCATAGAGTAATTTAGCTTGTTCACGCAGGTGTTGATGGTACACTTGGAAACCATTCTCTCAATGTTACACATTATATCGAGCGACTCAGCCTACATTATCATCTAGAATTTGGTGTCAAAGGTGATTTTGGGAGTCCGACTGAGAAAAGTCTCCGGTATAATTTTTATGTCTTTCTTTTCAATTGAGATGGCAATGTTTATTAGCGTTCAGAATTTCAATCAAAATTTTTTGTTCCCCTGCTCAGAATTGACGTCGATCGGTTGAGATATTTAGAGGATTCCTTTTCCTGCTTGGAATGTTTTTTTAGGAATTTTTGATGCCCTGGGAAGCAAGTAGAACCTTGCTCCAATCCTCCAAGCGGAAATACTTATATTCTAGATCAGAATAATAGCTGAATGAGACAAAACTGAAGACGTTCTCAAGTTTTACGTCAATTTTATGTCAACAATGTGACTTTTGAGAATTTTTCGCAATGTTGGGGCCTCCCAACATCGATTTTTTTCTGGCGATGAAAGGCAGGGCACAAATCACAAAAAAATACCCTGAAAATTCACAGGGTCATATTGGGGCGTCATGGTTGATGTGATCCTTCACACTCTTCCTCTTGAGCCTCCGAGCGTCACTGGATATTCCCAGAATAGTATATTACGAAACGGCTTTGATTCTTTACGCACTGCCGGAAATTTTTACACACGAGGGTAACAACTTTACGCACTGTTGAGAGACGCTCGTGCCGTAAAGAATCTCAACAGTGCGTCAAGTGTTACTCGAGTGTGTAAAGTTTCCGACAGTACGTAAAGTATCGAAGTCGTTTCGTACGATGTTTTTCGCGATTCGATATGCGTAAAGTTTTTTTTACGCACCGAAAAAATGATCTTTACGCACTAAGTTTACGCACATGATTGCGTAGTATGTTTCGCACCGAGTTCATGCGGTTGTAGCTCGCTTCTGAACGATCGGTTTTCGACCCGAGCCGAAGGCGATGGTTGAAATGATCGCTCGGAAGCGGGAACCTCATGTGCGAGGCGCGAAGGTTATTTTTCGCAATTTTGTAGGCACCCAAACATCGGAAAATCACGAAAAATACGTTTTTGGCATGAAATTTGACCTAGAATTTGATCCTGACCTTACTTTGGACCTATTCATTCACTATTCTGACCCACAACAAAAATATTCCATTTAAAGAGTTTTAGTACACATAGAGGGTTTTCCAAATTCTTAGAGTGCATCAAAATTATCAAAAAATTTGCCCTCGACGTGAAATTTGTTGGAGAAATTACCACCCTTCTCGGTTTTGCTGTAAAAGATCTCAATTCACCTCTAAAATGACATAACTCATATCTAGGCATTTGTAACCTATGACTCAAGGTCATGACTGGAAAACGGACAGGGAAAGGTTCTATTCGAGGTTCAGATTTGTGCTCAGCAGCTAAAATACGACAGAAATGACTCCCAACTGTTCTGGTCAGAAAACCTTTTTTTTACTGTGTCATCATTCATCAACTCTCATACAATGATCTCTTCTAAATACACCATTTATGTTTCACGAAACGTTAGTGTATCAGCCAATAATTTTATCAATGAATAGAACTAGATCAAAAACCGAGAAAGTGAATCAGTTGAGTTCCGTGACAATCGAAACAAACAACAAAGTTCGTCATCACAATCACATGACCATGAAATTTCTCTCGTCTACCGACATCATCTCACGTACCTCAGTCACACTTTTTCCATGATTTCCCTCATTGCGCAGCGATCCTTTACAAAGCATGACCCACACCAATCGCAGACGACTACTCGGACTAATCACTTTCATCGAGGCCCAGTTTCTTGGATATATTGTTCTAGGACGGTCGAAAACCTCACGTTCAAAGCACCACGCCTGATATAGAGAAAGTTTTGTTGTGTATTTTCCAGAATAAAACTTTATCAAGCCATTGTGAAAAGCCCCGCAAGCTACGGATTCACACTCACACACACACACAGTTAATCATGCGTGTATAATATCTACTTGGAAAGTGCGTACGCGGCGAGACGATCTCTATTGGCTTTGAGGCAATAAAGCGCGACCAAACTCTCGTCTATCTCTCCTAGTAGACATATATCTATATCTCTATTATCGTGCAGAGCACACACAATCGAATCATCACAGGTAGGCTCATGACTGTAGAACAATTTTCGAGCGTAATTAATCCAAATCTGAGCTAGATCGTGACTAAAATTTAGTTAGAAGTTTTAGTACGCCTCAGTTCTATGAGCCACACGTACCTGTACTGAAAAATTAAGTAGTCCCATAATAAAACTAGACCTATGAAAATAAATTTGTACCCGCATAAATCTGTTTGTGTGATACCAAAGCTGGATGAGATTGTGCTAATTGCGTCGGCGACCCGAAAAGACACTTTTCGATTAGTCCAACGCGTTATAGCGGAGCAAACCGCGAGATATTCCTCGTTTCACGTTCGCGGTTTCAACCGCAGATTCGTGATGTTGTTTGCACTGCTGAGGGCGGGTGGGTAGGTATTAGGAAATCCGATTGGGTTTGACTTTCTAAAATGTATTTCAGTGGATATAGCTTGATTCGATCGATGAATATTTATTGAATTCACGCTGGAATTCGAGAGTGAAATGGGTGAGGTAAATTAGTCAAAAATTGTTGTAGCTGCATAGCCACGTCAAGTAAAATTCAGCTGGGAGCAGAATTTTTCAAGAACTCGAGAAATGAATTTTGCTTTTCTGATGAAATTATTCGATCAAAATTTGATCGAAGGGTTTTTTGTGTAAGTCATCCACCATTCATCAAAATGTAACTTTTCGATTATCATTATTCATGATTTATGAATAAATCGTGTCCTGAATAGTAACTTTGACTCCAAATTAGAATAATTATGAATTATTTGGATGATCAAGATGAATTTTCGCATCAAGACCGTTCGAAAATCTACTTGAATGTAATCTTGACGATTCCGGGACAATGGGTTGTCAAATCAATTTTTATCAGAGTTCCAAGTGCAGGAACTACTGACTTCAATAATTTTTATGAATATCGAACACTTCTACAGCTCCCTCACTAGATACCTAATAAACATACTTTTCGCGTGAAGTGCCCTACAAAGAAAATTTTGTGTGTTTCGAAGTATCGCGAAGGAAATTTTGCGTTTCTACTGCACATTTGATTCAGCACCAAGCAAATCATGGTTAACCCTAGTGCACTCAATCTTAAAACTTGAGTATCAAAATGCAACATCCAATATAACAGATCGTAATTGGAGTGTCACGAAACACGAGCACACATTTGTAATCGGTCGAATCGAATTAATTCATCGCGTGAAAGTAATAATAATCCAATGTAAGCCGTTGGCTAATTGGCCTACGTCTATAAACGGAACGAGAATCTCATCTCATGATTATGTGCTACTGAAAGAGTCCGATGTTGCTCATCGATCATGGCATGACGAGTCCCACTCTTTAACTACATACCATCGCTTCTCATGAGCAGTGTCGGATCATCTCACGTGGATAGATACACTAAATTGATGCTTGTTGGGTGCAAGTGACGCTTTTACAAATGACAGACGTAAAATCTTGGGATGCAGTATGATGACATTGCTGGACATAAATCAATTGAACTCGCTTGGCTCTATGTATTTGCGATTTTGTCAAAACTATTATTAGATACAGTCACGCTGCAAAAAAATTTTGGTCAGATAAGAGCTTTCTATACCGATGGGATCTTATTTTTAATGAGTCGAAGCCGAATTTTTCAGTGTTTCAAAGTTAAACTTCTTAGACCCTTCGGCTCATGAAGCAAGAAATTGATATTTGTTTTAAAGAAATTTATTTTTATTACATATAAATAAATTTAATAAAATAATAAAGTTGAAATAAATTTTGAAAGATGAAAAAATTGGTATTTCTTAAAAAAGTTAATTTCAATTCAGCTTAAAATCTGTTTGTGATCATATTCCATGGTACGGTTTGCACGGTTTTATGAGCGGTAGCACTGGTGAGAAGTATATAGCATCGATGTAGAGTCAATTTTTGACGGTTAACTCGGTCCCACAAAACCAAAACAGGTTAAGGGATCAAAAATGTCTGTAATAATAGATTTTGTAGCCAAGTGACACGAAATTCAATACGTCGTACTTTTACCAGCCCCCCCCCCCCCCCCCAACATTAAAAGTTTTCACGCAATCGCTCACATGACATCTCAGCAAAAACACCCACATGCAACTCTAGCGAAAAGTCCACTATGTTGTGTAAATCTTGGATCATTGCTTGGGAGATAATTTTGTGAACAATAACAAATCGTAAGATGCAATATTTACATTGAAGGTTCGATCAAATGTCGAGTATCGTTGTGCAAATGAGACCCTTCGGTTGGGGCAGGTATCAATTTTCATCATTTGTGACTACAAATATATCAGATCTTGTTAGAAAATGATCTAAAATCAGAAACCAAGTAGACGGCATCGTAAATATAATGAGACATCCGCAAGCAATGGCTACGGCGCTCGGTCGGATCTCAAAGTATAGAGTCGCAGTAGATAAAGGCCGGGTCCGTTCAGACATATCTTGCGGCGATACAATTTACCAAGACCCAAGAGTATCTTTATCCATCATCAACTTTGATTATATTTTGGAAAATTGAAGCCCTTGAGCTGTTAATTCGATATCGTTCAATAACTATGACTTAGACAACCAAAGACATCAACGATCTACCACAGATTCCATAATATGATGTGAGACCCAGTATGTCCGACCAACTCGTCTTTATCTACTTAGGGGTTTAATCCTTCCATGGTTCTTCCACTATAATACTTTATTTTACAACGCTCTTCCTCATCTCGTGTTTGATAATAAAAACAAGGGTTATCTAATTATCAAACTAGTTCTCATTATTTCTAGAATGGAATTCAATATTCTTCTAGAACATCCCTTTATAATAGATCAGACTACGAACGATAACACCAGTACAGACTCACTTTTACACGAGGAATCTGTCAAATCACACGAATCACGTAAAAACCCAGTCGACCCAAATTCAATACCATATCAGCATGACATCAAAGGGCTATCTATATCTACGTACACCCGTTACACTCTACCTATGTGTAGCAGTATAGAGCAAGAGATCGAGTTCAAAGAATCAGATTTCTAACGCTCTTGATCTCGTACACATATACATCGTCACCTTCACACATGGTTTATTTCAAGATTTTCAATCTTCCTATCAGGTATCTCGTTGAAAACTTGAGGAAACACGCCAAAGATTGAAAGATACGAAGAGTGTGAAAATTACAACACGAAAATCAGACAACAGAAGAAAATCTTACCTGACGACGTTGTCGCAAATCGATGGATTTGGGGCGCCGATGAAACCGACATAGCTATGTTGTACGAGATCGATTTTCTCGATGCTCATATGGGCTTTCCGTAATCACTCGATTCATTCCGTCGTTCAGTTTACCTTTGCTCACCGATATCTTTGTTTCTTATCGGTTTGAGCTTCGTTGCAACTCGCGGATCTTCTATTCACTGTGTAAACTTGTTCGGTCTGGGTGGTCTTTTCCGTTTTCTTTTTCTTTTGATTTTTCACAATTATTGCAGGATTTTTTCGCACATCAAGGGGTTTGATATTCAAGCCTGATATTGATGTCTAAAATTTATACATCACTTGCACTTTAATTTGGCCGTTTATTCCATCCATAATTTCATAATTCAAGCCATCGTTTTTTTCTGAAAATTCACAAATATTTTGAAAAATGTCCCAATACTCGAATTCAAACCAATTTTTCCCGAATGCAGAAATTGATCTCCATGAAATGACTATACCATGAGAGGTATAATATTATATGGGACGCGCGCCACGGCAGCCGGACTCACACTGAGGCTTTACTCGGGCCCGTACTATGGTATAACGCACTTGAGGCTCTTTCGCCGCTTCGATGACCATCACTTGCCTACCTACCTATCTGCTTGCACTTACAAGCCTCCTCTTTCACCGTCTTCTTCTTCTTCTCTCACTTTGCTGAATAAGTTTTGCTCTTTCTCTCGCTCACTAGCTTGCAAGACGTGTAAAATGAATTTTCTTTAAACGTCAGGTGATGCGCACCTGCTCCCGCTATTTAGCACTCTTTCTATCTTTATCTCTAGGATATACCAGGATAGGTTGTCACTTACAGTCAAGGACGTGCTGGATGAAAATGTGGAATGGGAGAGATGAGATGAGAGACTGTAATGTGCATCTCATGGGATTGGTGAGTGGACGACTCTTTTTGGGATCGTTTTTTTTTGTTTTTGAGGTTGAAAATTGGAATTGCAAGGGTTCCTCTGGGGTCCAACAGCGAATATTTTTTTTTTTCTTTTCAACTGAGGGGAGACGTAAAATGCAGGATACCGAAAGTCATGATGATTCTAAAGGATGCTGTCTTGAATCCACATTTGAATGCAGATTCCAACACCTCAATTTAGATTTTGTAGATGATTTAAAGAAAAATTTTATGTTGTGAATTGGCGTAAAACTGACAATTCACATGAATCCGTAAATTTCGCGTACGACTGTTTTTGTAAAGATTCTTGGAACATAGTCGTTACGACTTGTTAGGATTTCAGCAACATCTTCGCGCCATGACACCGAAAGAGACTATTGTGACTCCAACATTCTTGAGTGCAATTATTTCCGTCAAAGACTCATCTGATGACTCGAATTTGCATTAAAAAAAAAACAATCACTGAACAAAAATTCTGCTTCATGGCTTTATTTTGTACCCAGCTCATCGCCGTCATTGGAACTCACAAAAATGACTTATATATTATTTACTCATAATTCTAACCTTAAGGCGATGCGGTCGCTGTGCACGCTGAACTTTGTTCACAAAAATCTCAAAGTCTTGTCCAATTTGGGCTAAACGGGCAGTTATCCAGTCTTGATAATCAATTAATTTGGCCTGAATAACTCTTTCTTTAGCCCAAATTGAGAATGATTTTGAGATTTTTATGAACGGAAACGTGCCAATTTGTAGGTTAGAAAGTACCCGTGGGCAAATTATTCTCCTTCATTCCCGATACTCTTGTGATTTGAGACAAATGGCGAGCTGTCCACCACATTCAGATGATAATAAGTATAGTGGAAAAATCGTCTCGAACTTGATATCGCCGAAATTTTGAATCACGTGTAAATGAAATATAATTTCCGGGTTGCACGGCGCCCGCATGCCTTTAAAAACTTCTTAATTCTTGAATTGGAAAAAATTATCTTTGACCTGTTTACGGTCTTCCAGCACAGGGATTGAATTGAAATAATTCTGTTGTGTTTGAGAAGTTTAGCCATCGGCATGTTTCCAAATTCAACACTTTCTCACCAAATCTCACAATCTTCAAAAACACCTCAGAGCCATCACTCACTCTTGCCGATCTTACAATGATTACACAGCCCAAGGCAGACGTCAAAAGTTGAAAAATGTATACAGAAATCACAAAACGAGGTCGACCATACATCCTCTCGAACTGTCAAAATTCACGCTTCATACTCCAAAAAACTCACACTCTCGTGATAATACCTACCCATAAGCCATATCCAACCACGATTCTAAACTCGTAAGGAAATTACAGTCAGACAAAGATACGATATAATTGAATGATCGTAGGCATCATTATGAGGCTTCTTCTCTCTCTGCCTTTCTCAACGATGATTGTGATGAGATAAAACGATCGTTCAGTAAATATAATTGGCGCTGTCAGCAGTTTTCTCGACGTATGAAACTATGTTTTAAGATCTAGAAGGAGCAAGGAAAATCTTTGATTGATGTAAAATATCACCAATAAATATGACGCGCAAGTCTGGCAGACTCTCCGCGCACATTACGCTCGTTGCGGAAATCGCTCGAGGCGCATCATAATACTTACACTCGTCACGAATAGTGCTTAGCTACATGATGAGAGTGCGCATCGTTGCTTAGAAAGCTCGCTGTGCTTCTTACGCGCGACTTATTCATTCTCTCTATTTTATAAAGAAGCTTGAGAATGGTCTTTGGGTATACCCTGATGCATGGGAGCGTAATCGTCATTTGTATAGTCCTGGAATTTCACAAGGGGACATCCGATTACGCAAACGATGACGGTGTATTAGCTTATAGTTGTCCGCAGAAATGAGACCAGCTTTCAGTTGAAGACAATCGGGCATGGAGTTCACGTACAATGTCGAATTCGTAATAATTATCTCATAGTGTTGTATATTTTTGAAATTGAAAGTTCCCACGTTTCGTAATAGTTTCACTGCATTGAAACCATAAAATCAAAATTTAGTCAATGTGCGGTATGCTCGTATCTTGCGATTTGGCGAAACTAGTTCTGGTATTGCAAAAACCATATTTACGAGTGATACCGCGAGAAAACAATTTGCCAAAAATAGATGGGTCTAAGATTTTTTCAAAGTCATCTTCTTGATTTTTTATGAGTCAATGTTAGAACATCTACGCCCGGGAAAAATGGAGGCATATTTTGAATCCTGGCAGTGCAAATGAGAGTTTTCGATACAAATTTTTCGTGATGTTAAATGGCGATGTCCACTTCAACCGATTCAAAAGATGAATAGAAATGCTTTCGAAAACTCTTTTAAGACCTCCAAACTTGATCTTGCCAGGCTTATATATAAAAGATTTCAAGAAAACTAATCTCTAATTTTTTCTTTTCAAACAGGTATTCTTTCAAATTGTGCAGAAAATCGTGTGGGTGTGCCTGCCAATTGAAACAATAAATTCAATCATTCCACTAGGAAAAATCTTTCGTTGAGATTAAAATTTTTTACACGAAAGAACGTGTTTTCTGCAAAATTTGAAAGAATGGCTACTTGAGAAACGAGAAAACTGAGAAAAAAATGGCAGCCAAACCCGATAAATTCAGTCATTCCATTTCACCTGGTTCCTGCGATAAAGATCAAATTTCAGAATATTTCTAAACTGCTCCTTTGTGTTTCGAACCTGTTTCCCCCATTTCCTTAATTTCAACACAACCGAAAACAGCTTTTTGGAATATTGAAAATAACCTCTTCTAAAAGCTGAAGAATATGTAGATCTCGTGTACTTATAAGATTATCTGAGTGTACTTCATGACCTTGAATAGGATGAACGATTTAATCATCATATTTCGTTGCAAGATGTTACACTCATACACAATTTCTGCAAAGATCGCGTATGATCAAACCATTCGTCCATACATGACAAAATCGATCCTTGTCGAATGAATAGTTCGTCAGTGTGAATCTGAGACCATAAGTTATTTCAACCAGAAATCAACGTCAACAGCGGTGGCATTGCATGAATTCAAACTCGTTACACCTGATGAGCAACAAGTTATGCGATGCAGTGCAAATATATTACACTCGTAACGAGCAACGCATACCCGAGATACCATCACAAACAGACAGCAAAGGTATAAAGGGCTGCACTCGTAACACGTATACGAATCCAGGCCACATAGCCGTCGATCACTATTTGCTCAGGATCTATACCTTACACATCTACACGATTCAAGGTCGACTCTCATCCATGATCAGTTTGAATTTCCCGCGCAACTGTATCACCTTTTTGCAATCCACAGATCACGATATTTACATTCGGTTTGTCATCCATTCCAAACAGATATACCTACATAATACAGACAAATATTTTCAATGCGATATAAAATAACCCATACGATACAGGTGCGTATGATACAGTGTACAAGTTGATAAGTGCCCGAGTCATATGTGCCGCATCACAGGAGCTATATAATATAAATGCATTGCTCGGCCATAACGGTACGACTCAGAGGGGAATATAGGAGGACCGTCGGAGTCCACGCAATACGGGCTTGTGTGCTATTTCTTTTTTCCTTTTTCTTTTATTAAAACGGCCATATCTATTTCTTTGCGGAGAACGCACGCGGTGCGTATATAAAATATTGACGACGAGATCTATAGCACCTCTCTTTCACCCCGATACGTGTCATTAGATTTATTAATTCATACATGTAAAATACTACTGAATACTCTGACAATGATCATGCGACTGTTTCGAATACTGCCAATAATAGTTTTAGATTCTTCCAATTTCTATGGATTCTGATTACTTTGTTGAATTTAAAAAAGCTGGTACGTCAACAAACGCAAGATTCTATGTACATTCTTTGTGATCGAAATTCCGGTGGATAGGCCGTTACAGCCCAGCAGGATTAGTTATCAAACGGCCGAACTTTGACCCGTAGACGGGAATAGCCAGACAAGTTACAATCTCTGAGTACAGGAATCCCTCGTTCGATGCGGTTAATTCGTGCCAGAGAAGTACCGCGTTAAACAAGCTATTGTTCTTATGGGAAAATGGGCAATTCGTTCCTTGCCAAAATTATACATCTTTGGCTGAACAAGTCAAAGAAAAATGTCCCTCTGCATGGAAATTCGTATATTTCGTAGGGGAAATATCTCACAGATATAAATGAATGATATCAAAGTGACTTCTTCTCCATGAACTCTGTTATTCTGTTATTCGCTATTGTCTCGAACGTCTCATGAAGTCTCTATACAGCTCCTTATAAGAACGCAGTAATTTTTCACACTCGTGTTTCAATTTGAGACTGCGAGACATAATTGGATCAAGACTGACGGCTTTCTCGATTCCTTGGTTGACATGACTCAAAATTTCTGCGATAGCTCCAGTAGTGAAATTCTCCTCCAATGAGTCTCCTCCCTTCTCAGAATCGTTTGAATCATTGGGCAGTTCGAAAAATGCTTCAGTCTCTTCGGAATTAAACGATTCATGTCCAGGATGCACGAGATCTAAAATTCTGCTTCACGAATGTCATCGAAATCTTTTCCACCAATTATTCTCACGGTAGCGATCAGTTCTGGAACAGTTTGCTCAAGAACTTGAGCAGAACTAGAGTTGCAAGAGCTTCCAGGCCATAGCTTATTCCAGCTCCCTGTCAAAGTCAATGCTTGAACTTCTTCCCATGATTCAGCAACAATATCAATAGAATCTGCTACCGAAAACTTACGCCAAAAGCTTCGTACTGAATCAGTCTTCTGCTTCTCAGGGCCCATTCATTTCTGGTCTTAGTTTATTGATAAATTGCAGCATCTGCCTCATGACTTGCCGTAAGTAGTGAACTTTGAAAGTAGAGATCACGGTCTGGTCCATGGGCTGCAATAACGAAGTTGTAGGGAAAAATAAGACTTCTACATCCGGATGAGCTGTCATCAAAGTTTTAAGATGGCTTGGAGCGTTGTCGAGAAGGAGTAGCACTTTGAAAGCTAAATTCTGTCTTGTAAGGAATTCTTCGACTTCTGGGATGAAATTATGCAGAAACCGATCTTCACAAACCACTTTAGTAACCCACGCTTTCTTGCTTGATTTGGAGACAACAGGACGATGGTAGTTTTCCTTGTTCTTGAGAGCCCGGGGTGTTTCAGATTCATGAACGAGCTTTGGTTTGCACTTGGAGGTTCCTGAGTAAATGATTTGGTGATGTATTTGACTCAGAAGAATCGGAAAGAGAATAATCATATGCATTTCAATCGAATTTGCCTGATGCGTTTCTGCACAATAGTGATGTATAAGGATCTTTTGAGACTTTAAGACCTGAGGCTTGTCGCTCTTCACTGTAAAAAATTTTCATGAAATTCAATATGCTGAGCATATGTAATCGGCGTACATCATGCTGAGCAGATGAAATTCACACGCGCGCTCACAAATTTCTTCAAGAATGGAAAGCTATGAAACAATAACAAATCACAAGGTTATGTTGATGGGTTTATGCATCAACGAGTCCTTACACCCGGAAATGATGCTTCCGTTACATGGATTCATTTCTCCACTTATTCTGGATCTTTAATTGGGTGTTGAAACAACTCAAAGTAACATCTATTTCGTGATTTCCGCGAATCACTCTCAAATATCACGCATACTGCGCAGGTGCAATGTTCATCAGCCTGGCATGAGCAATTTATTTTGCTCAGCATGATGTCTGCCGATTACCCATGTTGAGCGTTGTTGAATCACAAGACTCTTGCAAATTTCCCAAATTTTTGGTAAATTTATCGAGCTCGTCATTGTGAATCTTTCATCTCATGGAATAATTTTATTTCAACGATTTTTTACAGCGTTGTTTCGTCGAAAATGTGCGGTTAGGCATTTTTTTCCAAACAGACCTGTCTCATCGGCATTAACAATTTGTGCAGGAGCATAATTTTTGTCAGCGATCAGGGCTTTAAATTCTATGGGCAAATGAGACGGTGCATCTTGATCTGCTGATGCTTTTTCATCTGTTTTCCACCTGTAAATTCCACGTTGTGAAGAGAAAACCTTGTTTTGAAAGATTCAAACCACCCTTTACTGGCAACAAAAGATTCGGCTCTGGGAGGTGCCCCATATTTTTTCACTTCTCCGCGGAACGCGCAAAAATACATTAGCTCTTGTGGGGATTTTGTTTTATAGATTGGGCTCTCTATATGTTGGGCACCTGTCTAAGTTGAGCGCATTCTTCCCTCCCGTCGAACAGAATAACATGAAAACCAGACTGTGTATTTTGTGCTCTTCCTTCGAAGCTCAAATATGATACCGAATCCTCGTTCTGATCATATAAATCATGAGATTACGGATAAGTGGAAGAGTTTGATGAGCAAAAGGTCGTTGTTATAAATCGATTATCAGCATCAACGATTGTCTACCAAGCCAATCATCTACATGAACCATAATTTTAATGTAACATTAGGGTATATCAATAGTGATAAAATTGTAGAAAACGACGTTGGCTGATGTCAGAAGTAACTTTTCGGTGTGTTTTAATCTTTCAATTTTTACTGCACACCACAAAAGAGAGTGGCGCAACAAACATATCATCTCATTGTGCAGGCATATCGACACCGATCTCTGGTTGTAATGAAGCTACCCGATTTTTCCATTATTGTATTGTACATCTGTTTTTCCACCTTTTATGACTATTTCAAACTATTAAATTCACATGATGAAAAAGAGATAATGTACTCCATCTGACATAGTCAGTATGTAATTGATGAAAATTCACCACCTTGACTCCGAAAAACGGTTCAGAGTCGGAATTTCCGTATGTTGGGCTCTGTCTAAGTTGAGCAGGTTTTGCCAGAACCAAGGGTGCTGGACTTAGACAAGTTCCACTGTCCTCTATAGCTTGTTGTCTTATCACAGCTGTACTTATTGGGACATGCTGATGATTCTTATCTTCAATGCAGTAGTATAACATTTTTTCAATTCAATCAATGTTGCTGTCTTTGTTTTCCATAAAAATCTTTGCTGCAGGCCCTACCGCTTTGAAACTTTGCCTAATTTTCTCTTCATTGTTGCGAATGGTCCTTATTGTAGATTCGTTCACACTTAATCTTCTTGCGATTTCCGCAACCTTTGTACCTGATTTCAGCTGGTCCAAGATTTTAATTTTCTCTGCCGAACTCATTACTTTTCGGGCTTTCTTAGTATAAGGTTTCCTTTGATGAGGGCAACTTGTTCTGTTTTTTCAGACATTTCACACTTTTCTTGATTCATTTAATTACTTCGATAATTTGAAAAGCCAAGTAGAAAGCCGAGATGGTGTAAACAACAATTTTGAATTTATGGTGAGGAGGTTAGTTATGACAAAACATGTTGCTGAACGCAAATGGATACAGGAATTTATCTCTTATATCCCGGGTGCCCGGCTTTCACCTCCACCCCGGTTGCCCCCATGCGCGTGGAGCAGGGATACGCTCTGCCAGCGCGTCGGTTTGGAGGACGGACATCACCGTACCACAAGTGGTTGAACATAATGACTAGATCCCCCGCTCCGACTACCAAATTCCGGGCCCGGCCCCCAGCACAAGGCTGATGCCCACCCCTCGGTGGGGGGTTTTGGGGCTCGCCTAGGCTTCCTGAGAGCCCGGGGAGCCCCTCGGGATGATGAATAAGTCTTCCAGGCTCGCATTGTTATCGCCCGGGGACGACTCCAATCCGAGTCCCTAGACTGACCCACTCCATTGGTGCCAGATGGAGATGTGCGGTCCCCACGCTCCGGCGAGTGTAGAGTGGGGCCGGGAGTTCGTCAAACTTCACGGATGAGGCACCACGTGCCCCAACCCCCCTTGCGGGTTCTCGGGAGGAGCCAAAGCTCCGAGCACTAGTCTCGGGGCCAGGTTTCCCCCTACCGGCTTCGTGCGTAAGCCCAACTACGGTGTCCTTGTAACTGGGGCCGGAGGGTCGTCACACCCCGGGACTTGGAGTCTCCCGTGCGTTTACGCAGATGGATACAGGATCAATTCGAAGATCCACGGCATTCGAATTCAAATTATTTTAATTGGGATTTTTTTCGACAAGAACAACGGACACAAAACCGCGTGTGAGCGAGCGCGATATACTGTGGACGTTGTATTTTCAAAAATCGCGGATAAACGAAACCGCGTTAAGCAAGGGATTCCTGTAATTAACTTGTTTGCTGGAAAACCGAAAATCGCAGTCCCGTCACTGTGTGCGGCGAAACCTACCGGTGGGTTCCGCACGATTTTTAGATCCTTTAAAGCAAAAATCGTTGGCTTCCCAGGGAAGGACAAGCGGGATCCACCAGTGGATTCCGTTTGAACGAAATTTGATCATCGTATGACTAAAATTGTGTTACGTCCAAAAACATTTCTGCCAGAGAAAAAAATTGAAATTTTTTCTCCGAGAAGATAAAAATGAGAGGAAGATAACAGCTTTGCAAATGAGCGGAATTCGTGTCGATGTTGGGTTGAATTTTGCAAGAATGAGGAATATATGCCATATACGAGGTAAGACAGGCCCTGGGGAACTTTGAACTAAACTAATCTCGTTTCTCTATGAATGACCTTCGACTAATGCATTCCTCATTACTCAAACGAGAGTCATTCAAAATGTATACTTCAGATCCTCCAAAAGAATATCAGTGATATTTTCACAGGATGAAACAAAAAAATTCCTTTCTAAAACAAGTTTAGAGGTGAGTCACCCTTAGAATAAGCAAAATACCCCGGGCTCACAAAATACACTGGAATATAGATCGATTTTCACTGCATATATGGTTGTTTACTTTTGATGTTATTCCTGACTGATTGTACTCGTATTACTTGATTAGAATTTATACTTTCAATATGTATCAACCAAATCTGATCAATTATTTAATCTAAATGTATATGTATATTGATTTTTGATTGAACACTTTTCTGCTCTCAATTTATACCTTAATCGTTGAGAGAAAAATCTCAATTTGATGTATTTAATGTGCGCCATCACAATTTTAATTGTAAACAATCGATTGAATTTGAGTTCTCACAAAAGATGGAACGTAGAGGTCCCATCATTTTCCAGCCACGTGCACGCAATCTTTGTGATTTGCGGGGCCGCATCTCGCTCCTCACCGGATTTTCGATCGATAATAGAGGAGACCGCGTCGTGACTAGCGTAGAGGTAAAACCACGGACGCATGGCTAAAGTGAGATTTCAACTTTTCGTGATAGCTTTAGTTGCTATGCCAACAGTAGTTTGTTCAATTATCAAGGAAGAAAAAGGCCAACTCCACTTGTCTTCAACCGTTAGTAGAGTAGAGACGTGTTTAATCTTTCTTCCTAATTTTCTGGATCAATTGAATATCATTATTTCCTCTTCAAAAAGCTGCGTCAAAAGTTTCTCGCGATTCAAATATTAAGTCGTTCTGGCGAACAGATCTTTATTACATGATACGATACGAATCTTAAGGCGAGGCCGTAGTCCGCGGCCATCTTGAAAAAGCTAGGGAGATTGACCGAATCCGTTCTGTGAATATATCGAGTTTTACTTAACCAAATCCCTTCATATTTTGTATGCGTCAACAAAATGCATGTCAGAATTGCGCTATGGAGCGAAATCCCACAAAAGTAGAGAAAGAAACTACCATGATAAGCGCTGGACAGATGTCGTCTGCTCCTGTGGTAAGGCATGCTGTTATACTTCATTAGATAATTTTGTAATCAGCTCGTTTTTTCTCACT
This sequence comes from Eretmocerus hayati, assembly GCA_029851415.1. NCBI lineage: Eukaryota > Metazoa > Arthropoda > Insecta > Hymenoptera > Aphelinidae > Eretmocerus > Eretmocerus hayati. The sequence continues at coordinate 157,759,911 of CM056741.1, forward strand.
TCCACTCCATAGCGCAATTCTCTAAAGTTCGTAGATGATAGTAAGACCCTTATTTGTTGATAATTCTCTATAAAACTTGAGATAAATCCAGAACGGCGATGAGTTATACACGATGACAGCCATCATTTTACGTTTCTTCAAAGTGGTCAGAGTCTGAGAATAGAATAAATAAAATAAATAAAAAAAATACCACAAGTTGTGATATTTTTTTCTGCACGAGAGGGGGCGCTCGCGGGAACCTAGCCGTTCCGTCCGTCGGAACGTGGAGCAGCAGAGCAAACAGGCAGCAGACTGCAGTCGAAATTGAAATGATGAAATTGCATTGCGAAAAAGCCAATCTTGCAGTTTTTCAGTGCGCTTGATTTTTCTGATGTTTCATGTGTTCCAGTTTTTAGAATAAGGCCGATCTCGTCTTCATCTTTGCGCGACTCTGAATTCTCATCATTTCTTACAACTGCACTTTTGATTCTGCACCTGCCGACATAATCGAAGTTTTCTATAATCCGTAGTTTTAAGGAATTTCTTCAAATAATTTGACCAATTCATCGAATTTGATCAAATGTTTGATTTGATGAACCTGTTATCATCTGTCACAGTTCTCAGATTTATAAACTCACATAACTTCATGAAATTATTGGAATATGGGATCAAGATTGCTGCTTTGCTCAGGCGAAAGAGGACGAGGAAGCATGCATGGCACAGGTATAAAATAAAGCAGAAACTTGGAACTACAAATTCACCAAGCGAAGGGGAATTAGTTGATCAGAAATTGGAAATTCAAATCTAGATTCTATATTGAACAAGTGATATTTATTTGAAGTGCCTCTGACTGTACTAGAATATGATCCGCAAGCCATAAAGTTCTGAAAGTTGTCAGAGCACGGCATTAGTTTGTTGTGACAAGTAAGCAGTGATTTGTATATCCATAGCGGTGGCAAAGGTAGTGCTGTTGATGTAATTGGTGAATGCTTGAGTAATGATGGTAATGCCAATATGACTTTGGTGATGAAGATTAGAATGTGGTACTTATAGGGAATTGTTGGAAGATCAGCTATCTTGGAGAGATTTACAATTTTCAGGTTCACATCCTGATCTTCATCACAAAACTTATAGCGGCATTACCATCATCACCCAAGCATCACCAATTGAGGGATCTGAATCATTCATCACCGTCATCATCACCACCTTTGCCACCGCTTATATGGATATACAAAAAACAGTTTACATTGTCACATCAAAGTGATGCCTCGCTCTGACAACTTCCAAACATTTGGCTTGTGGATCACATTCTGGTGGAGTAAGAGGTACTTCAGACAAGTATCACCTGGTCAATAAAGCATCTGAATTTTAATCTTGAGTTCCTGAACGTCTGATTTTGCATCATTTAGAGAATTTGTAGTTCCAAGTTATTGCCTATTATTCTGATGTGTCTGTGCCATGTATGCTCCCTCATTCTCTTTCGCTTCAGCGAAGCAGAAATCTTGGTCCCATAACATCGAATACTTCCATCTAGTTATTGGATATTCGACCCACAAATAACCGTATGCTCGTACTAAAAATTCTATCGGAGGTAAAATCAACCCCAAAACCTAGGAAGGCAGATTAACCCGCGAATGCCCGGATGCTTGGTCCAAAAATTCTGTCGGGGGAGAAAACAACCCCAAAACCTAGGAAGGTAAATTAAACCGCAAATGCTCGGATACTCGAACCGAAAATTCTGTCGGGGAGAAAATCAAACCCAAATCCTAGGAAGGCAAATTAACCCGCAAATGCCCGGATACTCGGACCGAAAATTCTGTCGGGGAGAAAATCAAACCCAAATCCTAGGAAGGCAAATTAACCCGCAAATGCCCGGATACTCGAACCAAGAATTCCGTCGGGGGGAAAATCACTCCAAAACCTAGGAAGGCAGATTAACCCGCAAATGCCCGGATACTCGTACCAAAAATTCTGTCGGGGAAAAAGAACCCCAAACCTGTTTTTATGGAGTTTAACGCCGTTTGAGGATTGGATGATATCGTAGGCACAAGTTGACCCCAGAATCGTCTCTAGATGGTCATTTTTAGTCGAAAAAACATGTTTGTATTACTATCCTAGCCACTCGTCTCGTTTGTGGGCAAGAACCCGGGAAATCGCGTCTGGCTTGAGGCTCCTGTCTGGGAGTTTTTCTACATATTTGGGGGTATTTTGTGGAGTAATTTCCCACAGGTTCGCGCACACTAGTTCAGATGGGAGCCTATTTGAGCCATCCCTATGGGATCATTTTCAGCAAAAGGTCACCAAAGGATACTGTCAAATCGGGTAACTTTTGTACAGTGGGTGCAACTTCGGTCCCCCCTGAGAAATGACTTTCAAAGCTGCATTTGGCAAGGTGAATGATTCTATCGCTCTTAAATCTACCCTCTCTTCTAGGCACACACATAAACAATGTGTTAAGCCACCGTAGATCCCGTGTGGATGATTGTAATCGTTTATCGACGTTTTTTCCAAAAAGGTTGATTTAGCACCGATATGCGCGAGTGATCCAGTCAGGATACCTGGCAAGAAGTGTTCCCGAAAGAACTACCGGTGTATGTTGCTACATTTCCATCACATATATCACCATATTGAACAAATCATCGTTACATTAGAGTATTTACACCATTTGGAATTTTAATGAATGAAAAACAGGGGGGAAAAACATGAAAAAACGTACCAAAGTTACCCTACTCAAGGTAAGAAGCATGAGGATACGGTAACTTCGGAACACCTCCATATGACAGCTTCTTTTCAACTTATATTGAGTCGAGTGATGGTCTGTGAGGTTTTAAAATGTTTCAAACAGCTTAAGATGAAGCTTTTGAACGATTAAAATCAATTCACTCGCATGATGGTGGGTAGAATTGAGATATTCTGTAAGTGTACCAAAGTTGCTCCATCGGGGTCTAACTTTAGTACACTTCTTCAACTGCTAATAGCTCTGGCATAGACACATCAGATTGAACTTTGTAGCCCGTCAATCGAAAGCTGAGACTGTAAGCTTTAGATAGACTACTAATAGGAGTGGGTTTTGTGAATGTATGTTGGAATGCCGAGCCAAAAAGATGAAAAGCACCGAAAACGTACCAAAATTACCCAATTTGACGGTACCCTAAACAGTCTACCGAAAATCAGGAACCAAAAAAGCCACCCAGAATTATTGTTCTAATTGATAGTATTTTGCTCGGACAACATTCGCACAGGTTTGGGGTCGAAAGAAAATAACGATTTTTTTAAATTGAGCTCAAAGTTTGGCATTTTCACGAAACTGCTCACCTTGTGACGACTGTAACTTCTATAAAAAATACGATAATCGACTTCTACCGGTGGTCAAACTGTAGGTTTTTTCAAGACCTTTAAAATGACTACTGGTAAAATCGATTATCACATGTCTAGTAGGAGCTAGATCACTTGGAAAAAGACCCATAAATTGCTGAAATCTGCTACCAGCGAATTCAGAGACGAATTCAATATAAGGTATTATATTGGTTTGGCACAAGCGGTGTGCATTATATACACTGAAATCGGAATTATTTCGGTGGAGTGGTAGTGAGAATGTTCAAGATGCAATCGTTCATGAAAATTTCCATGATTCGAATGCGATTTCCCACACATTTCCCTGATTTCCATAGCCAAAGTCGATTCCCGAAGAATTCCCTGATTTCCAGATCGCTAGACACCATAGAATTTAACCCGCTTTGCCCGGATGCTCGGACCGGAAATTTTGTCGGGGAAAAAATCAACCGCAAGACCTTAAATCGTCGCCCTTAAGGGGCGTCGGGCATTTGCGGTTTAATTTACCTTCCTAGATTTCGGGGTTGTTTTTCCCCCGACAGAATTTTGGTCCGAGCATCCGGGCATTCGCGGGTTAATCTGCCTTCCTAGGTTTTGGAGTGATTTTCCCCCCGACGGAATTCTTGGTTCGAGTATCCGGGCATTTGCGGGTTAATTTGCCTTCCTAGGATTTGGGTTTGATTTTCTCCCCGACAGAATTTTCGGTCCGAGTATCCGGGCATTTGCGGGTTAATTTGCCTTCCTAGGATTTGGGTTTGATTTTCTCCCCGACAGAATTTTCGGTTCGAGTATCCGAGCATTTGCGGTTTAATTTACCTTCCTAGGTTTTGGGGTTGTTTTCTCCCCCGACAGAATTTTTGGACCAAGCATCCGGGCATTCGCGGGTTAATCTGCCTTCCTAGGTTTTGGGGTTGATTTTACCTCCGATAGAATTTTTAGTACGAGCATACGGTTATTTGTGGGTCGAATATCCAATAACTAGATGGAAGTATTCGATGTTATGGGACCAAGATTTCTGCTTCGCTGAAGCGAAAGAGAATGAGGGAGCATACATGGCACAGACACATCAGAATAATAGGCAATAACTTGGAACTACAAATTCTCTAAATGATGCAAAATCAGACGTTCAGGAACTCAAGATTAAAATTCAGATGCTTTATTGACCAGGTGATACTTGTCTGAAGTACCTCTTACTCCACCAGAATGTGATCCACAAGCCAAATGTTTGGAAGTTGTCAGAGCGAGGCATCACTTTGATGTGACAATGTAAACTGTTTTTTGTATATCCATATAAGCGGTGGCAAAGGTGGTGATGATGACGGTGATGAATGATTCAGATCCCTCAATTGGTGATGCTTGGGTGATGATGGTAATGCCGCTATAAGTTTTGTGATGAAGATCAGGATGTGAACCTGAAAATTGTAAATCTCTCCAAGATAGCTGATCTTCCAACAATTCCCTATAAGTACCACATTCTAATCTTCATCACCAAAGTCATATTGGCATTACCATCATTACTCAAGCATTCACCAATTACATCAACAGCACTACCTTTGCCACCGCTATGGATATACAAATCACTGCTTACTTGTCACAACAAACTAATGCCGTGCTCTGACAACTTTCAGAACTTTATGGCTTGCGGATCATATTCTAGTACAGTCAGAGGCACTTCAAATAAATATCACTTGTTCAATATAGAATCTAGATTTGAATTTCCAATTTCTGATCAACTAATTCCCCTTCGCTTGGTGAATTTGTAGTTCCAAGTTTCTGCTTTATTTTATACCTGTGCCATGCATGCTTCCTCGTCCTCTTTCGCCTGAGCAAAGCAGCAATCTTGATCCCATATTCCAATAATTTCATGAAGTTATGTGAGTTTATAAATCTGAGAACTGTGACAGATGATAACAGGTTCATCAAATCAAACATTTGATCAAATTCGATGAATTGGTCAAATTATTTGAAGAAATTCCTTAAAACTACGGATTATAGAAAACTTCGATTATGTCGGCAGGTGCAGAATCAAAAGTGCAGTTGTAAGAAATGATGAGAATTCAGAGTCGCGCAAAGATGAAGACGAGATCGGCCTTATTCTAAAAACTGGAACACATGAAACATCAGAAAAATCAAGCGCACTGAAAAACTGCAAGATTGGCTTTTTCGCAATGCAATTTCATCATTTCAATTTCGACTGCAGTCTGCTGCCTGTTTGCTCTGCTGCTCCACGTTCCGACGGACGGAACGGCTAGGTTCCCGCGAGCGCCCCCTCTCGTGCAGAAAAAAATATCACAACTTGTGGTATTTTTTTTATTTATTTTATTTATTCTATTCTGCCTACCCTGGGTCAGACTGATCAGCGGGCGCGAGGCGGGATGACATGCAGCAGCAAAACCGTCTGCTTCGATCATGCACGTTCCCGTGTGTTGTCATCGCTCATCGCGGATGAGATATGTTGTGAGACTTGTCAGCCGCGACTTCCCGGTGGAAAAGCGACGGCCCAGCTGATGACACTATATGTCATCATCGATCGGACCCGGGTCCTTTTTCTGCGATCAGGCATGGAATCTGATAGCCGTCCGCTGCGACATGCATCTTTTTGCATATTGGCAGAGAGCTCAGTGCAACATCATCTTTGCAAATTTGCATGCACGAGCCCTTGAACAAATACAGAATGTAAGTGTTTTGTTTGGATCTCTAAACCAGTTCTGATCATTTTGATGATTCTAGTCAAGGTCATGTCAAGGTTCAATACCCTAGAATACTTGGTGAATAAATAACGTATCCAGGTCACTTTGAGAGATAAAGTCAGTCTTGGAATATTGAATTGGAGTTCAAATCATGTCTGCTAAGATCCCTGCATTTCAGAGGGATAATTTCATGTTCATTTATCTGAATCCGTTGTGAATTACTTGAGTTCTAAAGGTTTCGTGAACAAAAATTAGAAAGTTAGTTTATTAACTTTGTTGTCCTCAATATGTATTGAACAAATACTGAATGTAACTGTTTGAGCCTCTAAACTAGTTCTAGTTATTCTAATGATTCTAGTCAAGGTTCCTTTTTTCAATATCCTAGAATACTTGGTGAAAATAACATATCCCGGTCACTTTGAGAGATAAAGTCAGTCTTGGAATATTGAATTGGAGTTCAAATCATGTCTGCTAAGATCCCTGCATTTCAGAGGGATAATTTCATGTTCATTTATCTGAATCCGTTGTGAATTACTTGAGTTCTAAAGGTTTCGTGAACAAAAATTAGAAAGTTAGTTTATGAACTTTGTTGTCCTCAAGATGTATGGAACAAATACTGAATGTAACTGTTTGAGCCTCTAAACTAGTTCTAGTTATTCTAATGGTTCTAATCAAGGTTCCAGTTTCAATACCCTACAATACTTGGTAAAAATAACGTATCCGGGTCACTTTGAGAGATAAAGTCAGTCTTGGAATATTGAGTTGGAGTTCAAATCATGTCTGATAAGATCCCTGCATTTCAGAGGGATAATTTCATGTCCAGTTATCTGAATTCGTTGGGAATTACTTGAGTTCTAAGGGTTTCGTGAACCAAAATTAGAAAGTTAGTTTATGAATTTTGTTGTCCTCAAGATGTATTGAACAAATACTGAATGTAACTGTTCTGTTTGAGCCTCTAAACCAATTCTAGTTATTCTAATGATTCTAGTCAAGGTTCCAGTTTCAATAACCTATAATAGTTGGTAAAAATAACGAATCCAGGTCACTTTGAGAGACAAAGTCAGTTTTGCAATATTGAATTGGACTTCAAATCATGTCTGCTAAGATCTCTGTTGACCAAAGGGATGATTTTATGTTTAGTTATCTGAATCCGTTGGGAATTACTTGAGTTCTGAAGATTTTGTGAAAAAAAGTTAGAGAGGTAGTATGTGAATTTCATTGTACTCAAGATGAACTGGACAAACACAGACAGTAAGTGTTTTGTTTGGGCCTCTAAACCAGTTCTGATCATTTTGATGATTCTAATCAAGGATCCAGTTTCAATATCCTAGAATACTTGGTGAAAATGGCGCGTACAGGTCATTTTGAGAGACAAAGTCAGTCTTGGAATATTGAATTGGAGTTCATATCATGTCTGCTAAGATCTCTGTTGTCCAAAGGGATGATTTTATGTTTAGTTATCTGAATCCGTTGGGAATTACTTGAGTTCTGAAGATTTTGTGAAAAAAAGTTAGAGAGGTAGTATGTGAATTTCATTGTACTCAAGATGAACTGGACAAACACAGACAGTGAGTGTTTTGTTTGGGCCTCTAAACCAGTTCTGATCATTTTGATGATTCTAATCAAGGATCCAGTTTCAATATCCTAGAATACTTGGTGAAAATGGCGCGTACAGGTCATTTTGAGAGACAAAGTCAGTCTTGGAATATTGAATTGGAGTTCATATCATGTCTGCTAAGATCCCTGTTGTCCAAAGGGATGATTTCATGTCCAGTTATTTGAATCCGTTGGAATTTGGTTGAGTTCTAAAGGTTTTGTGAAAAGAGATTAGAGAGTTAGTATGTGAATTTCATTGTACTCAAGATGAACTGAACAAATACAGACAGTGAGTGTTTTGTTTGGGCCTCTAAACCAGTTCTAATCATTGTAATAATTCTATTCAAGGTTCCAGTTTCAATATCTTAGAATACTTGGTCAAAATGACGCATACGAGTCATTTCCAGAGATAAAGTCAGTCTTGGAATATTGAATTGGAGTCCAATTCATGTCTGCGAAGATCCCTGTATTTCAGAGGGATAATTCCATATCCAAACTTGTGGATCAGTTGAGAATTGATAAATTTGTATTTCCTGAAGTATTCCTAAAATTGAAAAACTTGGGGTTTCTGATAAAACTTATTTTTCAAAAGTTCATGCTCAGTGGCTTTCTGTCCATTCAAATTAAATTATCAAGTGAATTGAATTGCATCTAATTGCATCTGTGGTTTCCACTATAGGTACACATTATTTCCAAGGCCCCTAATGTATGTAAGAGGGGCACAATCAGCGTCAAGACCTCTGATATTAGTGTGCGAGAGGGGTACAATACATAAAGTATATATATCTATATCTATATATATATACACCTTTGTAAACAGTGTTGTTGTGTGTGTGTGTGTGTTCACACATACATATACATCAACAATCAGTATGTTTACAAAGGTTAGAGTGTGCGGGTGGTGACACGCCTCCTGATCATCACTGAGCTATGGTGGTCGCAGGGGTGCCACCGTAAGTTACTAGAGCTGATCCGATATAGCGGCAGACTACGGCCTCCAGGAAGATCAGGTAGCTGTCCCAACAATATTAGCATGAGTCACTTTCCACATTTACTTCGATTGTTCCGGAACAAAACATTATAATTGGCGATTTGTATTGGCAAGTTTGACAGACATACCTGAGATAGCTGTCATAGTATTTCGTAAATATATCCATTATTTTAATCAGACAACTAAAATGGCTTCACTACGCTCTGAAACCATCTAAAGACAAAATCTCGTAATTCTATGGAACACGGATGAGCATAGAATTTCCACAGTTGTAAACAAGCATGCTGAATTACGGATGCTAAACTTGCAATATTTTCAAGAACGTACGCTTCTTGCAAAGGAATTCTGATCGTACAAGTATGCATAGTAAATTTATCATGCGAGTAGGCTAATAAAGGAGAGAGAGAGATTTCAGCATCCGATTCTCATCCTATTTTTGTTTTTCATATTGAGCATCCTCATTAGTTGAATTTCTTGTCAACTCGATCTCATTGACATAGAAAAGACAATGCATGCTTCAAGTGCCTTCCAAAGTTTGCATACGATCCAATGTGCCTAGGGATAAACTCGAGATCGAGTATTTCCATCACATATAGTGATACTGTGTTGATGGGAGTGAATAAATATTACTCACAGTATTTTGATGCCATAGATGATTACCTCGGCCCACAAAAAAGTGATTCTCATTGAAGAAAGCGGAGGTCATTATTGACGTATTTTGAATTCCGTTTCCGATATACGTCTATATTTGTGGGTTAGTAAATATCTAGGTATGAATTTTTGCATTTTAGACGCTAATTGAGACTTTAAGCCACAAACCCGAGGGTGGGATCGTTTTTACCATTGAATTCCACATCAATAATGCGTTTTTGAGCATTTTTGTACGTTCTAGGAAACTCGAAAAAACCTTAGATTTACACTCGCCGGACAAAATATCTGCACAAGGGACTTTGTTATTTTCACTTTTTGGGTTGGTACTGTCATGCGTTTGTTCCATTTTCCGCGTTCCTTTAGCATGAAGTGAGATGGGCCGTGCCAACCTAAAAATTGAAAATCACTAAGCAGCTTGTGCAGATATTTTGTCCGGTGAGTATACTTGGATTTCTTGGGAGGGGTATTTTTATCCTAGACCAAAATGGTGACTAAAATAGTCCAAATTAAGGACGGGGCCGAGTTCTACGTCATATTTTACGTCGAAAACGTATTTTTAGGGTATTATTATAAAAGCTAGGAGCCCGAGATAGAAGGCGGAGCAAAACCCGCTAAGAAAATCACTAAAATTATACAGTATCCGTATTTCATATGCTAATACCAGCCCCGATATGTGTGATCTTTTTCCCACGTTTCGTTTCAGCTTTCTAGCACCAATGCAAATTTATTATTTCGGTCTAGGATGAAATTTGCCCGCCTAAGAGATTTCAGCACATCTAGGGATTTTTCTCGTTTCCTAGAAAGTACAACAATTTTCAAAAAATACGTTTTTGACGACGATATTTTTCGGCAAAAACGATCCCGCCGAATTAGTTTTGCTGTATCGAGTCTCAATTCACCACTAAAATGCGAAAACTTATATCTCGGTATCTTCGTTACCAATCAATATAGCCATAACTCAAAACGGCTAAAGGGAGATGCTATCCTGAATTCAGATACTCGCCTTCAGCAACTCCAAAAATAACTTTTGTTGTGGACCTATTTTATAATCGCCATAGTCGTGGCAAGCTTGATGGATACAGAGACAATTCCAGCACGTATTTGTTTGATTGGAATTAGAGGAACGATAACTCCCTCAGGCATCCAAATTTGTGGACGCCCGACGTGAATTATGCTCATAAATTGAATCAAGAGTGATTCATAGCTCCAACACATGGCATAGTAACCACAAAACTTTTCCCATTATCCAAAGTCACTCAAATATATTCAACTGTTTTCATCGCCGTACTAATATGTGAACATCTACGGGGTCGTGGAAATGTTCGGTACGGAATACAGCTGTCAATAAATGTGAACTGTATTTTGATCGCATTCAATTCAATAAAATGAATAAAAATGCTGAACTTATTAATTGTTATTTACCAAGAAGTTGGATTATTTCTTATGTAATGGTGTCATATATCTCCAGAAAAACAAAATTTACAACGATGTTGTTCGAAAATATGTGAGACAATGCCGAAAACTTATATTCAAATGTTTTAGGCGTCAGTATTACAACGCACTCCAACTAATCAAAACAACTTGATGACACGTGCAATGATGATTCACTTGTAATGAAAATCAGCATCACCATGAATTATAATTCCTATTTTTCCTGAGTTTGGAACAGCTACAATCGCTAACAACCAACAACCACTAAAATTCTTTTTTAAGGCGATGCGGTCACCGTGCACCGTGCACGCTGAAAGTTATTCGCACTTTTCTCCGATATTCTTGCGATTTGGACTAAACGACGAGAAGACCCGCGTTTATTATCATCTAACTTGAGTTCGTCTTCTCGTCGTTTAGTCCAAATCGCAAGAGAACTGGAGAAAATTGTGAATAACTCGAGTGCGGACACCTCCTAACCGATAATATAGGCACTTTGTAATTCGCACTTTTATCCGATTCTCTTGCGATTTGGGCGAAACGATGAGAAGACAAACTCGAGTTAGATGATAATAAATACTCGTCTTCTCGTCGTTTTGCCCGAATCGCAAGAGAATTTGATAAAAGTGCGAATAACTTTCAACATCCACGGTGACCGCATCGCCTTAAAATATAATCAAGTCACTACAAATATACGCAACGAAATAGTGCATTTCATGCAAACTTTCATTGGCTCCCAAAAACACATTCGCTCAGTTTAGCATGAAGTAAATTAGATCACGTTAAGAATTAGATGACAAATGTCAGCCAAGTAAATCCGAATTTTCACGAGTCCGGCAACGAGACAACGCTCATTTTCATTCAAGACCAGTTGTACCATGCCACAGACAAAATACTGCGTTGCATAGTGACCGTTGGAGCAAAAACTCGCCTGACTCGCGGGGGATGAATTATTATCCGCGTCAATTCTCAGCCACAATTCTATCTCAGAGTGCATAAATGAATTCGATTCGGGCAACCAGTGGCAATTTTAGTCTTCCTATATAGTGAAAGCAGCTCGTTCCGTTTGCGAAGCTGAAAACAATTTGATGAATAATTTTACCGTTATGCGGAAGTATCTTCCGTTTGGCATTGCTTCGACGAGAGATTTTAGAATGCACCATAAAATTTTCTATCGAGTAGTTGAGTGTCGAATCCTCCTATTCTGAGGAACACATGATGAATAATCTGAATAGCCCACGAAATTTTGAGTGATGCAATGTTTATGTGGATCTTTTTTGAGACCTTGGATTTCAATTTGTTTGAAAATCTTCTTGGACAAGTTTGCCGTCTAGTATTAGAATTTTTGTACAAAGGATGCTAAAGTTGGAGATTGGAGAATCAGCATTTTGTTTTGTACGTTTGTGGGAGCTCCTTGAGAGAATAACTTTATGTTTTGCCGAGATATGCTCATCATACTTTCTGACGAGATTTATTCGTGAAAAGTCGCGTAGAATTTGAATTGCATGCAGAGAGCTTTCGCAAACAAAAGTGAAGCTGTACACTCTCTTCAAGTATGAAATATGTTCAGGGCGAAAAATATTCTGACAAGACACTATCGTATCCTTATTTCACAAAATATAAAAAATTTGAGAATCTTCCCTCATAAGATGCAAAAGTAGATATTTTTCAAAGCTTCTCGCGAGACAAAATTTGTCTAACTATCAAAATTTCCTCATGCAATTTTTGAGTAATCGTAATGATCAAAGCCCATAACTTCAGATTCGCCCCTCCAGTGGTTGTCATGACTCGTGAGTGAGCTACAATAATTTATCCGAGATTGAGTCTTTGCTTACTATATTGGCTATTTGGGGAATCAAAACTAAGGCTGACTCTACAACCTCACGTGAGTACCTTTTTCTGGATACACCGAGAGTATGCCGCTAATCTCTTGGTGCCCTTAGTTGCATTTGAAATATCTGAATACACCATTTCGACGTAAAATTTGACTAGGAATACGATAAAAATATCAGATTTGAGCTACAAGTCAACCCCAGCACGGTGTAGGTCATTTTTCAAAAAGTCGTTAATACCAAGCAACGGACATTGTAGAGCTCAAAATTGACATGTTTATCGTATTCCTCGTCAAATTTTACGTCGAAATGGGCTACTCGGATATTTCAAATACGACTAAGGGCACCAAGAGATTAGCGGCATACTGCTGGTTCAGACAAACCATATACGGTATTCGCGCAAACAGCGCGGTGCGCGCAGCGCGTCCAGCGCGAGGTTAAAGAGTCAGCCTATGATTTTTTCAGCATCATTCCACTCAGTCCCATACTTGGAACTATCGAATATTCTTCGGGCACAAGGAACGAATTTAACAAGAATCAATAGATACAATCACACATTTGCACAAACTTTGTACAATCGGGTCACTCTCATATGTGCCGGATTTGCGAGCTTTATTTACAGTGGCAATTAACGTTGCTCAAGACGATAACTCAGCACTCCTCCCGTTAGATCTACTGCGATGGAATAATTGTGCTGAATGCGCGCTTGAAAAGAGGGAGAGAGAGAGAGAGTCGAGGCCGCTAATGAAGTTACAGCTCTTGCTGACAAGCGCCAGACAACTTTACTCTTTCACGCAATGTGCTCAAGCCACATCATTCATTCATTTATCTATCTTCGAAAAGCTAAACAGTCTCTGAAAACGCTTTTCAAAAAATGTATGTGCTCGAGAATGCTTACGTGTAACGACCTTGTAAGGAAATGTGAGTGCATGGTTTTGGGCCTAGAATGAGATAAGACCATTATAAGTTTACAGAAAATCACTCGGGAAATCGCTTTCATTTTTGGAGTCTATTGATTTTCACCATCGATTTTTGAGTTAAATAACTCTTGAAACGAGGTAAGAGTGCCTAGTATACCCCCACTCAAGTTCTCGAATGTAGGCACCCGCAGACCCTGCCCACGCATTTTTTCATGTTTGTTACGTTAAATATAGAAAAACCAACAGTTTGGACCGATCCTAAATGACCCGCGCATTTCTTAGAACAGAAAAAGTGGTTTTCGGTACTTTCGACTTCGTTAGTCACTAGAAGCTATGCCAAACAAAATTGGTGCAACCAATTCCAACATACTTTAACTCATTTTCTTTGTCTTTGTCCCAACTGTAAAATGCTTTTCACATAATTGCAAAATTCGCTTTCTGGCCAGTTCTACGCTCATATTACTAAAAGAAGTGCAGTGTTCCTCATTTGCCCCCACCTTTTTTTCCGCATATAGAAGGCTTTGCACAATGCCGCGACCACTTCCATCACTTTTTTGTCTAGATTGCGGTAGTTTTGGTTTATTCATCTACATCCAGCAACGTGGAGCCTTCAATACTCATCAGATCTCACAAAATGCGCTAGAAACCCCTTTTCATATTGATTTAGAGGCTCTATTCACTCTAAATAATCGAGAATTTCTTAAATTACGACGAGTTATGCTCCGGAACTGATATCACTCTTCCGGAAGTCTAGAATCGCGGGATGACTATGGAGGCTTATTAGAAACACACTGTCAAAAACTCGCAAAAAATCTCTTTTTACAAAAATTAAGATAGCTCGGCTCCGATTCCTTGAATTCACACGTACTTCAGTTCATTTTGAAGGTCTTGAAACGCTTAAGAAGGAGTAAGAGTACATTGATAAATATTGAGATGAACGAAAACAGTTGGCAAAACAAAAGTAGTGGGAGCATATTAGCCACACGAAAATGATCTCGACAAAGACAGCCCTCAAAGTATCGATGCCACTTATACGATTACTAAAATTAATGTATGTCGATAGTTCCACCGAAGTGTACACATTTTAGTGGGCTCTGTGTTTCACTTTCATTCGGGTTCGAGGGGACATACATGTGTGCTATTGTAGACTGAGCCTGAGAATAAAACATACTTGTAATAGAATGGCTGAGATATTGGTTCGTGGAGCCAGAAGGCGGACATGGGATTGGCAAATTCGGGATCATCAATGTCATCAGATACACTCATCATTGGAACTTTTCATGAACAATTTGGTCATCGACCCATGGAATTTTGGCAAGTCTGGTTCATATCCTATAACAATCGAAGTTTCTAGTCTGTTCTCGGGAAGGATAGTAAAATTTGGAAAAAATCGTAAGAAAGGGGGAAATTCTACCTATGATCTATCCCTGATAACTGTACAGTGGGTCAAAGTAGTAAATACCCCGCCTTGTTTTTTTTTTTTAAACGGTCGGGAATCGCGAAAGTCTCAGAACATATGCCCCCTTACTACGAAGAGGACATCCAATGGTGACGTTTGTTTTGACCTTGAAGGACGTTTTCAAGATCATTAGGAGGTCAACTCTTGATTTTAAACGGGAACACGTACTTTCGACCTCAGATTTTGAAAGAACAAGGAAAATCATACGATGCCTGAGACATTTTTTAATCTGACTTGACCTTGGCAAGGTAAATGGAGGACAATTCAGATGGATGGTAACCGCTGCTAATTCGAAGAGTGAGCATTTCATCGGAAAAGGTTTGGCATAGAAGATATCTACGATCACAGTGAAAATAAGCTAGTGACCTCTCAGTCTTGACATGAAGGGTCAATTTCAAGATCACCTGTGGGTCAACTTGATTTTCTTTCAAATAGAAACACCTTCTTCTGATTTCGGATTCTGAGAGAGCGGAAAGAATCACGAAAGTCTTGTCCGAAACACATTTGCTCCGACTTGAGTTTAGCGGAGTCCGAGTGACCTCTATTCACCTCGCGAAAGTCATGTCGTATCGAAAAATGTTTCAGATGAGGTTTTCATAATTTTTTACGCTTCTTCAGCGAGTAGAATCCACAGTAGGTGTTTCCATTTAGAAAAATTGAGTTGACCTCCAAATGACCTCGAAAGTGACATCCGAGGTCAAAACCAAGATCACTAGTCCATCTTCGCTGTGATTGCGCACAACATTTTCCGATGGGACGCTTACTCTTTGGAGCTAAGGCGTGGTACTTACCGTCCACCAGTACTGATCTTCACTTACCTCGCCAAGGTCAAGTCGAATCAAAAAATGATTGATACAAAAATTTCATAACTCCTCACCCTCTTTCGGAATCCGAGATCCAAAGTTGGTATTTTCATTCTTAAGAATCGAGTTAACCTCCAAATAATTTTGAAAATGACCACCAAGGTCCCCATCGGATTTTCCTCACTCAAAGCAAGCGGAAACGGGTTCCGACGATTTCCCTCGGGTTTCGGAGTTTTTTGCCAATCCCAACCGATTACGAAAAAACGAGGCGGTGTACTCACTTCCCGGACACCATGTTCATGAATAATCTATACTATTATGTATATATGATTGAGAATTATCCTACCGCCCAAGGAAGAGCTGTTGAAAACGATTGTTTTTGCGTTACTATGATGGAAAGGGAAAGTGTTTAGTCCCATATTCTTCTGGAGTTTTTCAAGATAAGAGAGGCTTGCCTGTACAATTCTTGAGTTTCGTCGGAATAACCCATATATACACCACAAGTCGAGATTGTACCGTGAATCCGGCTTCATGCACGTACCAATCGGTTAACTATATAATAGTTCGCAAGGACGATACCATACTTGGCACCCGTTCTTGGCTATTGGTACTTTGATCGTGGGTGCAGAGAATCTCAAGGAAAGAGAGAGTTAGGTCTTAGAACAGTCGAGAGACAACCGGTAGGCTATTAAATGTACTTGTGCTTTAGCTAGCATCCCGTTGTCGATGTCGTCGTAATAGTCCAATATCGATAAGCAGGTATATCGAAAAGCGGAAGGTCGGTTGAACTCTCGAAGCAGTCGATGAACGAAACTGTTGGAGGAAATTGCTAGCTACGAACGGCGTCTTGCGAAGTGATGCGACAGGTGTAGGATTGCCCCTTCAGGACTCCATCTCTCTCTCTCTCACTCTCGCGTCTAGCGTAGTTTGCTCTTTGCGCTCTGAGCTTCCATGGCTGAGACAGTTCTGATCTTCGTGGAGAGTTTGCAACTCTACTTGACTGAATGAGTGGAGAGGAGTTGAGAAGGATTTGACGGTGATTGCTGCGTTCACCCAATACGTGCTGAGCTTTCTGTCTTTCGATTGGATTGATGAAAGCTGGTGATCGCTCCAGTCGATTTAGGTGTTGCGACAAAATTGAGATTGGCCGTCAGTTTTGGTGATTTAAAATGAATTTTTTATTTTGATTCGGTGTTTCAATATGATGGAGATGATTGGATACTAGGAAAAATTGCTAATTTTGAATTTGCCACCACAACTGTCGTAGGGATTAGTTGCACCACGTGTTAGGTAATAATTATTGTTTTGGTGTAGAGCCACATGCTCTCATTATTGTTTTGGTGTTTAACCTATGATCACGAATGTTGTTTTGGAGGTTATTTAGCCACGGCATTCACAATGGAAACTGCGTAAAAAAGTGTATATTAGCCATGCGATCAAAACTCTCTAATATAAATCAGAATTTAATCAATCCCGCATCCGAACCTCTTAGAAAATAGTAATGCCTAACAAATTCAGGTGGTGGTTATCATATTTAGACACTTTATCGCACAAATTCTGACTACAAAGTTTGGAAAAAGTTTGTACTGTAGCAAGTGAAGAGCTTATGGGCACGAGTTATCAAAATGGTAATTCGCAGCTGGAAAAGTGAGAAAAATCTGAAAAATCGTGGCTTTGACTTTATAGTCAGATTTTAGTTGACATAACCTCTTTGATCAAAATACAAAACGCGAATCTGCTTGGTACCACCAATCCTTTCTAGGTTCACGTTTGAAATTCACAGAAAACCCACCCATTTTTCAGAATTTTGATCCCATAGGTAATACAGTCAAAGCCACAATATTTTTTAAACATTTCTATACTCCCCAGTCACGGTGGTACTGATTCAACTCGTGTTTATAGTCTAACTTTGATGCCAACTTTCCTCAAACTTTGTAGTCAAATTTCAGCTGACAGAACTCTTATAATCAAAACGCAGAACTCGAATCTGCTTCGTATTGCCATTCTCTAGTAAGCTCACGTTTGAAATTCACACAAAAGCCACCCATTTTTCTAGGATTTTGATTTCATAGGTGAGCACCGTAAGCCACAATATTTTTCAAACATTTTTCCACTCCGCAGCTGCTGGATACTGGTTCAATTCGTGTATATAATCCACCTTTGATGCCCCAAACTTTGTAGTCAAATTTTAGTAGATAAGAACCTCTGAACTTGAAGAGCAAAACTCGAATCTTCTTGGTATCACCAATTTTCAAGAGGTTCGTATTTAAAATTCTCCAAAAACTTGGCCACTTTCAAGAACTTGGATCTTTCGACTAGACAGTCGAAGCCACAATCTTTCGTGTATTTATCTACGTCTTTATTATGAGATCTGTTCTAGATCATGACAGTTATCTGTCCAACTACCATGCAAAATTTTTTCAAACTTCTTGTTCAGTTTTTGGTTGAGAAAATGTTCGGAACTAGGAAGCAGTATCAAAATCTGCTCGGCATTACCATTCTCTAGTAAGTTCACGTTTGTAATTTTCGAAAAACCCACCCTTTTTATAGGATTTTGATCTCGCAGGAGAGCAGTCACAGCCACAACTTTCCAGATTTTCTTCATTTCCCCAGCTACGAGGTACCGTTCTAATCACTTGTGCCGACAAATTGTCCTCGTCTATGGTACAATTTTTTCCCAAACGCTGTACTCAGAATTTGGGCGATAAAATGTCTAAGATTGATAGCCACCACCTGAATCTCTTACGCACTACTATTGTCCACGAGGTTCAAAAGCGGGATTGTTCAAATTTCGAACTATGTTAAAGAATTTTGATCGCATGGCTGATACACAGTTTTTTACGCATTATTGGACTCTTGAACTAAAAGGTACAAGAGTACATTCTCGATGTTTCTAACATCTTTCAACGTTTAGCCGATTGACATTCCCACTCGATCACGAGTTTCCATTGTGGACGCCGTGGCTGAATAACCTACAAAACAACATTCGTAATCATTGTTTAAACACTAAAACTATAACAAAAGCATGAGGCTTTACACCAAAATAAGAAATTAACAATTATTACCTAACACGTGGTGCAACTAACCTCTACGACAATTGTGGTGGCAAATTCAAAATTAGAAATTTTCCATCAGTTTTCCTGCAAAGTTGAGCGATAAAAAAAATTATCAGACAAGTCATTTCGGACTCCAAATTTGATGAGCTACAAGATGCCGTATCGCAATGTTATTTTTCTTGAATACATATTTTGAAAAAAATATTTCCGTTCGCGTCGAATTTTCCATTTTCTGATAATGTTCACTTCACCATCCAAAGCAAGAGGTCAACCATGCAAGAATCAACTTCGATCCAATTTCAACCTTGCAAAGATAAGAAATGCCAAGGGGTGACCACCTTAGATTGGTCATACATAGAGCTTCAAGATTCAGTCTTCGGTAAATTAAACTCATCCTTCTTTCTGGATTCAACTTCCTAGTTTCATGAAAACACACTAATCTCTTTGATCTTGTTCATTATCAGTCCTATTCGTTTTTGAGAATACCATGTGACATAAAATTCACTGAACAAACTGGTTCTAAATTTCATGAAATGAGTGTCTTATGATCAAGGATGCTCACAACCGATGAACAGCAATTCTCTAAGATCCAGACCAACTTGGAAAATGAAACCTTCATTTTTCCTCGTCTGAACCGTAATCTCCCAGCCTTCAGATTATCGCGCAATATTTCATTATACACCCAACAGCAAATAAGAGGAAAAATCTACGAGCATGCAATAAATATCAAGAATCGATACCATATCTTGGCTTGATTCATATTATTCCTGGTAAAACTCTCATTCCCAGTTTTAAACTACACCGCGATGTAGGTCACTATGTATTTTTTAGCGAACGGAAACCTGTATTTCGCAAAAAAATTTCTCATTCTTCATGCAATGTTGCACATAATATTTGATCAAGAGGGCCAAATGAGAAATGCAGCGCTCGGGATATGTTCTATTTGGATAACTTTTCACGCTAGAATAATGCGGTGTATGCGGTGAAATCTCGGAAATCGTATAACTGATTTTGACGTGTATATCTACATATGCCGACCGACGTTGAAACATCAAAATTCATGCAACGCATATTCGCATTTCAGATATCTCTCTCGTATAGAGCTGGACGAATAGACGCGTTGGTGCATTAATTCCAATGGCCCGACAAAATTTGACGACATGTGTAACCGCACGTCAAGTGTATAGTCGATTTTCATTGCCATCCAGAGAAATTGAATTTCCGCTGGTGATTATGGTCATACACACGCTGTCACCATATTTCACATCAAAGCTTTTGATAAAATTTTGTCGAATTTCCCCAATTTTAGAATTTGATTCGATCGTTTGATTTCCAACCATGGCTCATTCCAATTTAATATGGCCTCGTGGAATTTATAATTGTTAGTTTTGCCACTTGAATCCTCTATTTGAAACGAATCGCATGATAGCCATGGCCTATTCCCTATTTTATCTCGGTGCAGACTCACATATTCATTTCATGTACTTACTCTCAATTATTATTATGGCGTTGTTCGTTGGTATGAAACTGCTGAATTCAAGTCTTTAATTGTATTTGAGATACTGCAAGGCCAGCTATCCGTACTTTTACAACGACCATGAACTGATCTGTCGTATTTTGGCTAAAACTAATTTTTTAAAGTAGTTTTTTGGTCATGATTCATAATTTTACCAAATTGATAATGAGCTGTGGTGATACATTTTTATTGGGAATATCTTTCGAGCAAATAAGTTGTTGAAGATGAAAAGGGAGAAATCGTTGATGGTCTCACAGATGAACCTTATTGCAGCAAACGAGTCAAGACGTGGAAATGAGTAACGAAGGAATAAACTTTCATCGTGGGTATTCCAGATTCCTGCAATCTTCTTCCGACGAAAAAAAAAAAACATACAGACGAACCTGATCCTGATGATCTCGTGAAGAAGTTTACAGCCAGAAGATGGGCGAACTTGAACATTAATTCTAATTACGTGGTAGCCTTCACTTTCATTCCAAGTCAGCAAAATTCTAGATGCAAACTTTAAATTAATCCCTTGCCCTGGATTTGTGTGGAACTTACGTGTTGGTAACCTGCAACAGAAGCATGAGTTTGGGTAAAATATGAAGAAATGCAGTCGTCGATCAATGTTTCCAATATCAGGTGGATTAAGGGGGATCAATTCCTACCGGTCGAGTGCTGCGAGTATTTGAATCAGTGAAAGTCTTAGGCATAAGAGATCAGATATAGATTGTATCCCATAAACTCGGTTCTCTCGGCCGTATTTACTCTTGTAAACTCAATTGATAATCCATTTGATCAGCAGAAATATTAGCAGAGATATACATTCTAGGATTTCAATTTCTTCAGATTTCATTTTTGTCACTCTTAATCGCAAAGAATAGAAGTAGCACCATGAAAACAAAGTATATCGGCTTTCAAATCTATAGGAAAGTAAAACCCCCAGTGATTATCGCACTCTCTCCTCGTTCAGCATATTCCACCTGCTCGCTTAAAAATATTCGGGAAAGCTTCAAAAAAGAGCCCACTTTCTGCAGTACAAATCATAACCAAGTGCCATTCAGCAATCGATTGACGCCAATTCAATTTTTATCGCGCCGTGGCAGAGTGCTATACTCGAGCCTCGAGCCGCACCTATCCATTTGATGGTGATTTGTATCGTTGTTAGCGGTCAAAAGTGATTACAAGAATTGCGTTAGTTAGATTTATTGCTGCTCCATTTGTCGTGGCTCAAACGAAAGGGACAAGTTAAAGTTCTGAAGGATTCAGTATGAATACTGCACGACTGCGGCCATTAAATTTATGATGGACGGTTGCCGTACAGTTGAGCGAGCGATCGTGAGGATTTTATGCTTTAAATCGTTCTGGAAATGTAATTTTATGACGATTCCTCTGCAATAGTTGCGATAATTTAGTTCAGGAACTAGTTGCGTCAGAGTTGGGATTGCGAGATTTTACTGCCATAATTCTGGTATTACACATTATGACAATTTTCATAAGAACGATACTTGTTATTTGCTTGTTTATTCGTTTCACTTTTTCCCATTCCTTCCGGCTACTCGATGTTCATGATTACTTTGGTAGAGAAAACAAATAGTGAGTTTTGATTGCAGGAGTAGTGTTCAGCTTTCTATCATTCTAAATTGGTGTAGGTACCTTTGATTGAAATATGCAATCGGCCGTTAGAAAATCGATGCATATTGATTATAGTTTTGAAACAGAATAGCTTCCGGAGGTCACGGTCGTTTAAAGTACTTTTCATTAAATCCACGTGCGCCTAAGGCACCTTCAAGTACGATTAAAGTTTTAATCGTTTGGTTTCCGTCATGGTTCAGTCTAAATGGGAATTTGGCTGAATGTGACATGCATTAGTAGACCAAACCATGTGTTTTACTAGAAAATTTGTCATAAAATGTTATACTTCATGGGAATTGGCAGTTAGGAAGTGTTTCTGCTTCCAGTAATGTAATCAGAAGAGTGTGTTCTTGGATAATGATTTTAGGACTAGTAAATTACTTGTTCATCATTACTGATTATCCATAGTATCACAAACTTATCTTTTCTCATTGAAACACGATTTTTGCTTGAATGATGAGACAAGTCGGCCCAACTCAGATTTCAAGAACTTTTAGTTAATTATCCTTCAACGAATCGAAAATGTGAACCTTACATCAGGTTCAACACGGTTGATGTTTTCCTTTAACAAGTTTTAGAATTATGATCAAAAATTCAATGAATCGACTCTAAGAAACCCATCAACTATGTAAGTAGAAGTCTGGATTAATTTCTGTGCCAATTTCTTTCTATTGAAACTTATTACAAACATTCCTTACAGATCTCCTAACACGTTTGATTTTTGATAATTCGAGGGATGTTGCAGAATCGATCACACACCCATAGCAGTATTTCATGATCTTCAAGAGTCTATAATCTTACTTTGAGTCCTACTCATCAACTTATTTTGTATGAGATTCAGACCAACTTCAAGTCTATGCATATCTTTCAATAATGTCAATAAGACCTCTACTTTACCAAAAGTATGTCTTCAGAATATTTGTAAATATTCAGAACTGTCACACCCGGTCCAAGAATATGATGTTTAAGAGTATGCGGTAGCCGTGCACGCTAAATTTTGTTCCAATTATTCTCGAATTCTCTTGCGATTTGGGCTAAACGACGAGTTATGCCATTCAAGTTATTATCTAACTTGAATGGCCTAACTCGTCGTTTATCTCGATCCGCAAAAGAAATCGAGAATACTTGGAACAAAAATGTGTGTATAAATGTTATAAGTTAGGATGTACCAGACGGTACATCCAGTGGTTTCCACTTCCTTTCAATACGCTGACTGAGTCAATAAAACAAAACAGGACAATCTGCACACGCACTAATTTGAAATGCAGTGAAAGCAGAGAGCTCAAGTAAACAGCTTATTGTAATAGCTTATTGAATTGAAAATTATACCTCTCACTCCGGATGACTTTTATATCCCTGTCTGTATACAATCGCATCAATTACTCATCTTTCAAGCGATTAAAATCTCTCTCATTCTCTCAGCATCCGCTCAACTCACCCAACGGCAATCAATTACTCTTGAAACTCTGTCTCATTGCACCTACCCTCCGACAGTCAATCGATTAATTGCTCTTTGGTCCATCCTCCTCCTCCTCCTGTTACTTCAACTCCACCAATTCTCAAAGCCATCAAGAGTCTCGCCTTCCTGTTCCTTTTCTTATCCTTTCATTCTCGAAACCCTTAATTCTCGCAAAGAATGAATAATCCAGGCATTGGCAAAAGTAAGCTAAGGCTATAAACTTGACCGAGGCCTACGTTGAGGGCGGGTCTCTGACACAGAAATATAAGCCTTTCAAAAGAAAAGGAGGTCACCGACCCGATGTATAAATCTTGCTTGCGCGCGTCAATCGGGACAAAAACGAATCTGAAAACTTTTTTCACTTTCGCGTAAAGCCTGATGGAGTAGGAGAAAGGGACCCCTGGGGTAATTATAAGGGGCACACTTCACGACAATGCATCACGCGAAAGAGCAATTGATCTCACAAGGCAACCAAAAATTGCAAACTCCTTTCGTTCTGAGGAAACTGAATTTTTTCTTCTTCTCGCCAAGGTACTCTCGCTTTTTTTATTGCTTTTTGGAGCACTGTGATGCTTGGTGCAGATGTACAAATCTCCGGGCTGTTCTCATCACACGGAAAGATTTTACTTTCCCTCAAACCACGAGAGAAACTTTATCGAATTTATTTTATCAGCGCTGTCACTCGTTAACTTTTCTTCCTCAATTCAGATTACTTTTCACTTTTTGACCAACTGACACTCGCTTTTTTTTAAATCATATTATTACATGACTCGGCTAATGCAAGCTAATTTTAACCAACGGATTTGTTGATTAAGTGACATAGATCGATATTGGATCACTCCAATTCGATCTATGTACCTTCAAGGCACCTCGCAATTCGAGTGTCGCAACTTGAAGGATTTTGATGGAGTTTCAAATACATGAAAAATGAGATGAGGAACGAAAAATTTTGATTCTACGCTAGATGTTGGTGCGTTTCGTCTTTCCTCTCCGGATCAGACTCTTCAGGGGGGCTGAAGAGATCCGAGTAGAGGTTGGCCCCCGACGTCACCTAGCAAAAGCCCTCGTGTAACATATAAGCCCGATCAAAATCATGACCATCAAGCCACTTTGGCTAGGTGACGTCGGGGGCCAACCTCTACTCGGATCTCTTCAGCCCCCCTGAAGAGTCTGATCCGGAGAGGAAAGACGAAACGCACCAACATCTAGCGTAGAATCAAAATTTTTCGTTCCTCATCTCATTTTTCATGTATTTGAAACTCCATCAAAATCCTTCAAGTTGCGACACTCGAATTGCGAGGTGCCTTGAAGGTACATAGATCGAATTGGAGTGATCCAATATCGATCTATGTCACTCAATCAACAAATCCGTTGGTTAAAATTAGCTTGCATTAGCCGAGTCATGTAATAATATGATTTGAAATTCCCGCGAGCGATAAAGTCTCGATCGTTCATATCGATCGAGACAAAAATTCATTCTAATACTCGCTTTTTTTTGGTACATGAGAAACTTTTTATATCATCACAGTATGTTAGCTCAGTGAAATTGGTCAAAAAAGACTCAAATCAGGCGCCCAAAAATTTCACAACTTTTGGACTAGCAACAACGTGAATGAGAATTTTGAATCAAGATCGATGTAGAAGTTCAATCCTTAAATAATAGGATAATCTTTCGAATTTTTCCGATTTTCTTCTTGTTGAAGAGATGTGGTCGCCAATTTTCTCAAAAAATTGAGGGTGGCAAGAATGTGATAGTAGCCGTTGAAGAGTTATTTTAATCTGGGAACATCTGAATATTCCCAGACGATTGTCACAAATTGTTTCTCTTGAGTTTTTCTGCCAATGTCACTCACTCATTCTTGAGACCATCCTCCAAACCATGTATTTGTTAAATCAAAATAATCCTTCGATCATTGTCTTCAAAAGTATTCTCTCAGTAGAAGAGCTGGTGCCTTCGAGTCATGTTGTGCTCTGCTCAATACATCAGAGGACATCCATCATCAAAGTTGCTTAGAATGACGCTTCGGGATGGCTTGTCTTGACTTATTTTGTGTGTCAAAGCTTCTTGTATGAAATCGTCCAAAAACCATCGAATCAACGGCTGATCATACCAGAAAAGGGATCGAAATATAGATTATCAATAATTTTGAGAGAATTAAAAGAGTGAACACTAAAGTCCTTAGAACTGAGTGCTGCTCAGCCATGAGAGAAATATTTCGAAATTAGCAGATCAGTTGACTCGTTGAGCCGTTTTAGCACATGGGACTAAATGATGAGGGTCATTTCATATTCCATTGTTTCTATTGATCGATCAATTCTTTTTCTATTAAACCACCGAAGATACCGAGAAAGCACTCGTGAAGACTCACATTGTTGCCAGCTGACATTTGTACCCCATATATCCCGTTGCGCTCAAAAACTGAACACCATGCATCGGTCTCACGTGGGAAGTCTTGGGAAAAAATCATCTGATGGGCTCCATGGGTACTCCATGTTTAACTGTCAATAGTATACGATGAAGGCGTTCTAACTCAAGTGCTCGCCAATATTTTCATTTTATCCAGCTTTATTGGGGTAACGCTCATACAATAAAACAATTCAAAGTGAATAAAATTGATTTGAATAGGACCACTTTTAGTGCAACAGATACCCCAGAAGTGGCTATTCACGTAGAATCCAGTTGCTCATCAAAGCCATGTCAATGACTCTTGGTGAAAATCCTCATATTACAGAGCACTTTCGATGTACAGCCGGTAATAAGAGAAGCCGAGGGCGTTAAGATTAACGGTGTTTGGTGAATAAAAATGTCCACAACGATTGGCTCGTTCGCGTTTGCTGAATTACGCTCTACTTGGAATTGCGAGCATTCAAAGTCGAGCTACAGGTATATATGGCAAATGACATGATTGCACCCGGTAAGAACGGTGAGACTTTCTTGTACTTTAGCCATTAGTATTCCAACAACTTAATGGTTGTTATAAACTCTTGATTGGCACAAGAACTGCGAGAAACTGTTTGATATGGTGCAAACAAGAATATCATGCCGGAATATTTCGAACGTTGCCTCATGATTGCCTATTAGAATGGATCTTGTGTATCTCACTCCAGCTAGTTTTAATTCTTCAGAATACTACTCATTCATTTATCACTAAAATCTTGGTAGTCCATGCATGTGGATAACAATAATTGACGGGAAACTAGCTTACACCCACAATGCTTGCAAGGGTTCTCGAGGAGTATAATTCTAACGAGTCCACGTGGATTGAGCTCAGCTGAGATTCCTAAGCTCAGTAAACTATTCGAGACAAACTACTTTCCGAACTATGCACTTTGTCGTACGAGATCATGGTTTGATTGAGTGCGGATCAATCCAATTAGTCTAAAACATATAACTTGGGAATCTCAGTAATTTAATTTGAGCTTGAGACTGATGTCTGGAACAGCAAATTGGTATTGGTTACTTATGGGTGAGCGATATATCATTGTGTATAATTACCAATTCCAATTGAAGCATATCCCACACTCTATTGCATGAAAGAGCTACACAAAAAAACAATTTTTTACCTGATGATCCCGTAATTTTCATCTGATTTAAGTCGCTGAATTCGAAAACAGTATCCGTTTGGCCCCAACAAGTCTCGATTCTGACATGACCTCGAAAAACAAAGATTTTATGGAATTGTTCCTAGCTAGTAAGCAGACAAGACTGACCTTACATCGTTTTGATGGCTAACAAGGAGAAGTCCAACTTTGCGGGTCCTGAATTCGTTCCAAACTCTGGGAACCATCTGGTTTTAGTGAAAAATGCAGGCATCTCAAAGGCTTTACTTCTATCAGCCTCTAATTCTGAGATCCGTTCCATATCATTCCGTTCCATTGCACTCCATTCCATTCCGTTCCATCCCACTCCATTCCATTCCATTCCACACCGTTTCATTCCCTTTCATTCCTGTCCGTTCCATCCTATTCCATTCCGTTCCATTCCATTCCATCCATCCATCCATCCCATCTACCCTCCCACCCCATCCGTCCATCTATTCATCCCTCCAGCCTCACGACGTGTATTCGACCCCTGCAGGACAGGCAACCCGCTTTATCGTCCATACGCGACCGGCGCTGATGTTTATTCCTCTTTGTTTGTGAAAAACATGACGAAACTTGTTTTTCTGACTCAAAAGTGTCACCCGGAGACCACCAGCGACCAATATCGTGGACGCCGCATTCATTCTTATATATTCGTTGTGGGAAAAAAGTCAACCAGTGGTTGACGCCGAACCAGTGGTTGAGGGAAAAACTGCAACCACTGGTTGAAGTTTTTCCCACAAATTTTTTACAGTGTAGCTGTACTTCAGAATACAAGGCCCTTGGGACTGAATCCTTGGAAACACACTCATCTCCCATCAAAACAAAATGTTCTCCAGAGTTTGGGACAAATCCAGGACCAGCAAAGTTCGATCTCTCTCTCTTTGTAAGTTCAAATTTGGAGTCTATTTAGAATCTATATGAAGTAATTTCGCGACATAACCTTGAAATAACATGAATTGATGGAAAGATTCGAAACGGATGATCAGACTACTCTGGGGTCAAGCTTTCTTTGAGTGGCTCAGATTGGGTCTGAAGTTTGTATGACTCTATCTCTAACTTCATAATACCATAAATCAGTGGAAAATCCTGAAGTCCGAATCGTCACATAGCCTTCTAAAGTCGTAAAATGATCGCGAGAAATGCTTTGAGCTGTTATTTAAACGACATAAACCTTATCTCTCTTTGACCCATGAATTCAAATCCAAAATACAGCAGTAAAAAGTACTGAAATCCGACTTGCGACTAAGGCATGTCATTTTATAAGTCATTGAGGCGAATCTTTCGAAACCCTGGGTTTAGACGTTCTCATCAAATCAAGTTTTTTGAGATCATGTCAAACAGTTAACTCGCTAGGGCTGAATGAACTTCAGATTTGAACCAAGGGAGCTGAAAAATACGAGGCCAGTGTGGTCTGCTAGCTCACCGGGATTGGACAGAATATAAAATCATAGTTTTTGGGGATTATGTCAGACTAGTCGCATGCTGGGACCAAATGGACCCCAAATTCAGATTCAGTGGCCCCCAAAAATTTAAGATGTGTGGCATTGTGAGATCTCTACGTCAAGAAAATTTTTTTGTGTGATTGGTAAATTCACTCACACGAATTGGCAAGGGATACAAAAAAATTTCCGAATCGCCGTCATCCTCTGTAACTTAAATAATGAATAATACCTCTTGACTGGTATTGATTCTCGATTCTTGTTTTTGATCAAATTCGTTAACGCTGTGAGCCATGACTGTACTCGCCCCCGTGCCAATTTTAATTCCCTGGAATAATCAAAATAACATACCAAAATTCAGACCATGAATAAGCTTCCAAGTTTCAAATCGCACATGCAAGAAACCGCAATTCAAGAAGCTCACAGTGCATAAAGTGTAACATACCACTGTATTCTGCATGCAGCAGCACCCGCTCACCGATTATTTAATAGTTATGCGAGAGGGTATACCCTGAAACTAGAACTCGCCTCGCTTACTTTCGTCGATTTGCCTTTTCCGTCAGTTTGCTTTCATTGGTCTATTATTTCATTCACGATGCACACACACTGACATCACCCAAAGGCGTATCCGTATATTCGCACTCATGCGAGACCAATTTACGTGGATCGAGGTTCAGATAATACTGGCAATATACCCTGTGAGCCTCGAGACTTAATTAGATTTATCACGTGCTGTTATCGGTAAGATACCTTATAAGTACAGTTCCTGCGTAATTCTGATGGTCATTTTTTTTTTGGCCAATGGGTTATTGTGTGGTAATCTGCCACTGGTATATCCAGACTAATTAGCATTGGACAAAGGTACTGTAAAATTCTGAAATACATAGTATGTTGTAAAGATACTTCTTGAATTTCAAGTGCAGAAATGAGATCTTACTCTTCTTTTACGATTACGTGCACATGATACCGTGATATCTGAATATTTCATGGAAATTTTGATCCAATTCATAAAATTTATGACATTGGAGGTACTTGTCAGCCCTTAAAACACGAAAAAATGTATTTATCACTTTGAATCTGAACCTCAAGAAGGCATCGGGCAAATGAGCGAGATCAGCCCGGAACAGATCTGACAGTGAGATCATTGTTAAATCGAATCATAAAGTCAGATATGCCTTTCAGACCAATTAATTAATATTCATAATTGCTGCAGGGCAATTAGCGTGGAAGTCTTCTATCAGGGGCATCGTAAGCTCAAAGAGTAGCTCAACACGCACACACACAGACACACACACGCGTTTGTATATATATAACAAAAGTTGTCTTATTATAACTCATTACCGTGAACGCACGTACCGTTATGGAATTGAAGCTAAAAGAGCGGTGCGCGGTAACAGCCTCATCGCAAAATTCCAGAAAGCAAAACGGATAATCTGCTTGGAAAATGATAGGTGAGTTCAATGAGGGCCGACAACTCTCCGCTCGTATAGGCCCTCTGTCGCGAATTATCGAGCATAACTGTGCTCTTCACAGTACTCTTTCTCTGATGGGTGTGTATGCTCCTGTTCCGTTGGCAATGTTATAATATCTCTTTGCCTTGAGTTCTCTTTTGCCTCAAGAAAGACCGCCTGTAAGATCGAAAAAGAAGAGAAAGAATGAATGTGTAAAGGGAGACTGAAAAGGTGGAGCTGGACAAGAGGAACGTAAACTCATAAGTTGCCAGGTTGGTTCAGGTAATATAGCTATAGTGTACGATTCCGTTGTGCGAAAACAAGAGAATCGAAAATAAGACGAAAACGTCGATTAGCGCGTGGCTTTTAATGAGTTACGTGAAGATGCATCAGGAGGTACGGTAGCAGAGAAGATTTTTAATTTCGAGTGAAATTGTGGCGGCTTTCTTGACATGATGAGGCGCCTGATGTGCTCAAATTCATGGTGAGTCATTCTTCGTACTCAAATGTTTGGAACTCGCGATGAGTGGCTTTTTGGAGAATTAATCGTTTTTAGCTGAGAAAATGATAGTTGATTTGATTCATGCATCAGTATCTTCTTTAGCATTCCACTAACAGGATTCACTTATTGAGCTTTGTTTCTGCATTCGACACATGCATTCCATGTGCCAATCAAATTTGATTCAACCCTACAACCAAATTCCCACCTAAACTGATTGAGAGGAAACAGTTCCATTTTCCGTGGGGTATATGTTACAGTGAATGTTCGAAATTCGTGAGTGTCGAGCGTTGTCTGACTTTGAATAAATGGCATTCTCTATTTTTATCTGCAAGCATCTTTCCAATCTAGAATGAGGAAGTGTGAATTTCTAAATATTAAGTCGCGTGACGACTGTTTGATGTCCGGAATCACTAGATTCTTCCCCTAGATAGGAGCCTAACCCTTTCGAAATGTCCCTACAACAATTTTAACCTGGACTGACCTGACCCGATATTAAAATAATTAGAAGCCCAGCCAAAATTTG
The DNA here is from genome assembly GCA_029851415.1 of Eretmocerus hayati. Classification (NCBI taxonomy): domain Eukaryota; kingdom Metazoa; phylum Arthropoda; class Insecta; order Hymenoptera; family Aphelinidae; genus Eretmocerus; species Eretmocerus hayati. The sequence goes on from CM056741.1 coordinate 157,790,741, forward strand.
TCCGTCGACATCTTGCGTATCGGGATGCCTATGTGGAGAGGGTGGAGTGTGATGGATGGCCGTATGGGTCATGGGTGGGTCGATGGGTGCGTGGGTTGGTGGGTGGGTGCATGGGTTAGTGGTCAGGTGGGTGGGTGGATGACTGGACCGATGGCTGAATGAGTGAATGAGATTTGAGGGATGAGGTGTGAAGAACGAGTTATGTGGAAATAGTTATGACGAGTGAGTTATGAGGAATGAGTTGTGAGTCATGAGGAACGAGTTTTGAGGAACCAGTTATAAGTAATGAGTTATGAGGAACGAGTCATGAGGAACGAATCGTGAGGAACGAGTTATAAGGAATGAGTCACGGGGTATGAGCTATGAGGGATGAGTCGCGAGGACCGAGTTATGAGGAATGAGTCATGACAAACGAGTCATGAGGAATCAGTTATAAAGAGGGAGTCATGAGGAATGAGTCATGAGGAATTAGTTATGAAGAGTGAGTTATGAGGGACGATTTATGAGACACGAGCTGTGAGGAATGAGTTATGAGGAACGTCGTATGAGGAACGGGGTGTAAGGAACGAGCCATGAGGAATGAGATGTGGCACTGGGAATAGAGATGCTGGAATCTCGTCCAACTTGTCTAGTCCAATTCAGTATAGTTCGTTCTAGTGCGGTCTGGTTAGGTTTTATTTGGTCTTACACGGTTTAGCTCGGTCTCATGCGGTCTAGTTCGGTGAAGTGGGGTATATTTGGGTCTAGATCGATCTAATTCGGTCTCATTCGGTTTACTCTGGTCAAATAAAGTGTGGGTTAGTCTAGAACGGTCTAATTGGGTCTAGTTTAATCTAGTGTGGTCTATTCCGATCTAGTTCCTTTAGTTGGGTCTAGTTGTTTCTAAATAAGTTTGAAATTCTTTCCCTCGTAGTTCTCCATTATAAAAAAGACATCTAGAGGGGGGGGGGGGAGAAAGAATTGGCGGAGTTGGGGAAATAAGGAACATCCTACTGGTTATATAGTATTGGTGACGTCAGTTTGTCTGTGCATTTGAGAGATTGCGGAGCACAACCCGATCTGAAAGTCAGTCAAAGGCCTTGATTCGAACATCAAGCCTTGATCAAGTTGAGGGACTCCCTTGAGTACTCCTTGATCAAGATTGTAATGCCGCTATGATCAAGCGCGGATTAACCCTTGATCAAGATCGCTTGGGCGTTAGGGTGCGGCCACGTGGAGGCGGGAGCCCCATATTGGACCCATACCAGCTGTGAGTGCGACAAGGACGCAACACTTCGCGCTACTCCAACCTCCTTGTCGCACTCATGGCTTATCGCACTTTCTCGCCAAATGTTTGGCTGCATGTGGCCACTGCCTTAGGGTCTATAACTCAGGGTGTTCATTTTGGTGCTCGAAGAACAGTATTCGCAGAGGTTCACCCAAATCCGTCGCCTGGATCTGAAAAACTCCTCTAGTTAGTAGCAAGCGAAACTAAAAGAATGAATTTCCAGATTTTTCCTGAGTGCAGCGATGCCCATCTCGACACTCAGGTTTTTTATATAAAGTAACCAAGAATCGTTGTTAGATCACTCTGCAAAAAGGTCTGTGAACATTCAGAATATTTCGGGGCTCCTGTTGTCTCTTCTTGCCATTGAGAAACTTTTCATTTAAATCTTTGAGTAAATCCTTTTAGAAGAATATGGAATCTGCTCGAATCTCGACAGCTGGCAATACCTCCGAAAAATTTCCCAACCCTGTCGTGCTTGCTATCATGTCACGCCAGCAGTCTGGCAAAACTTGTCAAAGACCCATTCACAAGGAATCCCACATTTCCAGCATATCTACAGCCAACGCCAGCATGTCTCTGGCTCAATATTTGGTCGCTCAATGGGGGCAATTTTGGCGCGCTAAATCAAAATTTCAGTCCTTCAACTGAATCAATAGTATAATCACCATGCTGCGAAGTGACTAAACGATGCATCACTCACAGTGTGTTTCTATATGTATGACGGGTACGGTAATTAAAACTACTCCAAGTCATAAGCCGAGCGTCGTTGCTATTAGCACGAAGCTTTCGACAGAATTTCTTTGCCGAAGAAGTTTTAGAGCCTAGGCAAAGTGGAAGAAAGAAGGGGGAGGAAATAAGTTTATACTCTCGAGAGACCTCCAAGCGGGAATATACTCTTTATAACGAACAAATTGCTCCAGAGCCGGAAAGTTGGTAGTCTGAGTGGGCATGAGCCGTGAACTGCGCTTTGAATTTGTAATTTACCGAGAAGGGGTGAGAATTGGATGGGTTTTCTCACAATTCGCTACTGATTCTTCGAGGTGTGGAAGGGTGTTATTCCCCCAATTAATGTCGATTCAGAAAAATTCGAAACCTTTCATTTTCGGTGGTATAACATTTTCAAAGAATGGATATAGATTTACAGTTGTGAGAATATTACCTACGAAATGGGATCACTCGTGAGCCCAAGATCATGTAATTAAAAAATTTATAGTTTTCAGCGGGAATCGTTCTTGAGAGATTCAAATGGGGAATGAAAATAGTCAGTGAAGTTCATGCTTCTTCATAATAATCCAAATTCTCATAACCATCTCTGTTAAGGGCAGCACTAACCTATAAAAACTTTGCAAGACTGAAAAGACTTAAAAAAGACAAAGCCTTTGCAAGACGAGCGTTTCTTTTCCCCGGACATCATATAAGAACCACCCCTAATAATACTGAATCGGTCCAGAGGCGCAAAATTTGAGATAGCGCATAGGTTGCATCTCACAATACTAATTCGAAACTGTAGTACTAATATGAGTTGATGCATTAAGCAACATGGCATCAGAAACATTGGAAATACTCTTGAAATCTACTGGATACTTTTTGGAGGTTATTTTACACGTGAGAAGTACTCTCGAGGCTGAGAAGAACTGGCTATCAATAGAATTGACCTCTCCACAGAAGGACCACTGTTGGGAAGTCTTACGTATACAAGACTCAATACAATTCTGCCGGGACCTTGGAGTTTCGGGCGTTAAGGGAAGTGGTCGCTATTGAGATCAAACTGTACACTCACCGGACAAAATATCTGCACAAATCTCAAAAAGTTTTTTGAATCTGGGCCGTTGTTTTCATATCGATCAGACCGTTTCTGGTGCTTTGATGATCGCAAACTCACCCTCAACATTATAGAATTGGAATCTAGCATCAAAGTTTTAAATAGCAGTTGTGGGACGGAAAATCTTTTTCAAATTTGTGCAGATATTATGTCCGGTGAGTGTACATCGATACTCTCTCCGTGTCCATCAGGGAGAGGTCACTGGTCTTCGGTTAACCTCGGATAAACTTTCACTGATGACTCCAGTACATATCATATGCTGTCGTTCCAGGCAATATACACTGAAATCGTGGTGGAACTTCAGTGACCTTGGGGGTCGGACGGATCCTGATCTCCAAAGTTTTAGTGAGCATAACTGATTAATCAGTAAGATGATTCACTAAAATTTTAGTGCTTCAAGGGTTTGGTAGATCATATTCACTGGTATTTCAGTGTATCTCACTGAAATCTCAGTGACGTGGAACCGATCGATGCCAATATCTCTGAAGTTCCACACGGTAGGCGAGAAGTGTCAGGTTATCAAACAAAAATGCCAAACAAATCGGTGCACGTGGCGTTTTTCTACAAATCGAAACGAAAAGAATCCCATTTGCCCCGGAATCGGAGCTGCTCGGTTTTCCAAATGCGAGGAGAATCACGATTTTTTAGTTTCAATAGCGAAAACCCGTCGTTTTGACGAAAATGACGCTTTTGGAGTTGTCTGTGGCTGGCTCTCAATCATACCATAAAATTTCCACGCAAGTTGGCTAGAAAATGAACAGAATGTGCCTATATTTGAACATGGGCCAAGAGAATTGATAAAACCCACCAAGTTGGTCCAAAAAGAGATGTTTCATTTTTACAGAGTTACTGTGATTCGAATCCCATGTACAAAAGAGTCATTCTTGTCGATATCGCCAGCTTTTGTGTCACGGGTCAGGGATTTATCTGTAACTCCAGGCACATATTGTATATGATGAATGAGATGGAGAGATATGTGCTGTTGTAATCAAGCCCCGAAAGCCATCCGGGGGAATTTGGCCCCTTATTTTCGTTCTCTAAATTGTGGAAAGTTCGATTTTTCAACTTTTTAATTGATTTCTCATCAGTATGGAACCCGATAAATGAATCATCCAAGACACATATTTCGACGTAAAAAAAGCTGAACTTCACGGAAGAAATACTTTCATATCCTTTGAAGCTGAACCGAGAGTTGAACATAACCTCGAAAAAGTAGTTTCTCTCAGGAAACCCTGATTTTCGAGCTCTAGGCCCTATTTTATCACAAATTTGACATTCTTATCGGATTTCTGGTTAAATTTTACGTCGAAAACCACCTTACAAAGATTGGGCTGAGGATGGGTTTGGCCATCATCATAATAATAACTTGAGTAGCAGGATCGTAAAGATAGCACTAAATTGTTCGTTTTCAGAGGGACACTTACTATACACTGGGCACCAAAATTGTGCTGATTTTGTAAACACCTGATTTTGATGGTGCAACTTTGGACCGGGCTTAGAGGGTACCCGAACTATGATTTTTCACATATTTCGATCTACTAAACACGGTGGAAGTGGTTTTACGAGGCTAGGATGCGTTCGAAACCAAGGACAAGCTGATTGTTTGAGTTGCTATCGAGAGGGTTTGGACAATGTTACAACAAATCTCCATGCACGTGTTCGTGGAATTGATCAGAAACATCTCTTCCAACCTCACAAGAGTGCATTGTTTCTGGATTTGTACATACAGTAGGGAAAAAATATTTCCAATCGACTAGAAGCAGATAAGTCGAATATGCATGTATTATTCCGGAGGGAAACTTTTGTTCCATTCCCGATGTTAGCTCAAAAACATTCTCGTAACGAGTCCAATTTGCATTCTTCTAGTCTCGTGTGCTTCTGAATTCACATGGATAGCCTTCTGCAACCAGCCCAAGATGGCACATCTGATGCTGAATGTTCTTATTCATTTGCTTCTGGAATGGAATCATTGGAGTCCCTACATGAGCTTAGGGTGAGAAACGATGTAATTGGGTTGATAACATCTTCATGGTATGTCAAAGTATGTTCCGTGACTCAAACCGAGTTTAGATCTCCGGGACTTCTGATACCGTATCCTAGCAACAAAAGATGACATTGTTCTAGTCGTTTGAGTGGTTTCTCGGTACAAATACTCGAGTTTTGATTCAATAGCCGAAGGTTTATTCCCGGGATAATACATGCATATTCGACTCATCTGCTTCTAGTCGATTGGAAATATTTTTTCTCTACTGTATGTACAAATCCAGAAACAATGCACTCTTGTGAGGTTGGAAGAGATGTTTCTGATCAATTCCACGAACACGTGCATGGAGATTCATTGTAACATTGTCCAAACTCTCTCGATAGCAACTTGAACAATCAGCTTGTCCTTGGTTTCGAACGCATCGTAGCCTCGTAAAACCACTTCCACCGTGTTTAGATCGAAATATGTGAAAAATCATAGCTCGGGTACCCTCTAAGCCCGGTCCAAGGTTGCACGATCAAAATCAGGTATTTACAAAATTAGCAAAAACGCTGGAAACGCAGTCATTCAGAATCTCACTTTTCCGCGATTTAGAAAAGCAACTGATGTCTAGGTGCCAAACTGATCTCAGATTTGGATTCTACATCAAAAAATACACAAAAAATCATTATTTGGACATTGCGCTACTTCTAAACCAAAATTTTGGTGCCCAGTGTAGCAAGTGTCGAAACCGACGAATCTTGGTTAGAAGGAAGAGGATAATATGTAAGTAGATACGTTCCGGGACTAGTCAGACAGCTCAATCTTTTCGGTTGACGTAAAAAATGTTGTCACTTAATTTTCAGCTCCAGCAAAAGTAGTACCAAATTCCATTCAAACGACAAGATGAATTGGACTAAAAAATGCAGTCTAGTACACATCACATTCGGCAAACTTAATGTGTTCGAATTTCATCTTTATTTCTTTCTTTTGTCAAATACCTAGTTCCTTGATACAGGAGAATTCTCCACAGCCCTTTTAAAACGAAACATTTCATCATAAAATATGACCAAGATGTTTCAATATTCCAATGAATAAGAATGTACGGATCCAAAGAATTTCCATAAGATCCAGAAAAAAATCCCTCCCTAAGAAGGTATATACATGAATGAATTATGAAGCAATAAAGCCCAAGCTTGAGTCAAGACTCCTCAGAGGCTCATATATCACTAAAGCCGACCAACCAAATCTCCAATGAATCGAATTATCCTTCCGAGGCACAGGTGTATAAACCTCTATACATTATCTATATCTTATTCTACACACTCCTGCGCAAGTTCAAAGCGCTTGATTTGCGTTCTCTTAGTCCCTCAGCCTTGCGCGGTATGGCTCAATTGCCAAAAGACATTGGTTATATATAGCGTGCAATTCATTGAAGAGCCAACGTTCATTACTGCTTTAGGACAGAGATGCGGAAATTGTATGCATCCAAGAGACTGAGGGGCTAATTCATCATTAGGTCAGACTTGCACGAGTATGGGCATGTAAAGATTGATGATCGGGCTAATACTGTATTAGCCTTTGCCTGATCGATGCCTCACTTCGACATGCTCTTTCAAATTGAGCCAAGGTAACGCATATAATCATGTCCACATGAATGAGGAAGTGTAATTTGTCTTGCAGGTGAGCTTTGGCTATACCAATAACGCATCACCTCTTGGCGTTCATCTGACTGCTTTCGTGGTATTATGCGTTACGGTGATGTCTTGATTTTGCTCAATTCTGTAGAATTGCTATGTTTTTGGCGCGAATAGCAGCTGGAATTGACCCATTTCCATCTTATTTTATTCCCTTGTATCCATAGACGGACTTTTTAGACCATTATGAGTTTCAAAAATAGCAAAATAGTAGTAACTTTGACCAAGAAGTACGGTGCCAGAAATAAAGAGAGAATATTCGATAACAATGCTTAAATTTTTCAATATCTGAAGGCTCTTCCATAAATTAGGAACCTCATGAAACTGATCACTTTCAATGACATGACAAGCTGTGATCTAAGTATTAGTGAGCCCTTGTTTATGATTGTGCATCAATTATTATTTGATCAGTAGAACTTTTCAATCTACCAGTGAGCTGTAATTAAATTTGCATGATCAAAATAGAATTCATTGATGTGCAAGTGTTTTGTTAGGGATCGTTGATGAATTACGTGAAGATTCTAGGGGGACGGAGTGTGAGTCTCTAGGTTTCTTAGGCTGATTCATTAGTCAAAAGTTTTCTATTTTAAAACATCTCACAGTAGAAGAATGAGGGGTCTAAGATCATGAAACTCTTCATTGCGTAATTTATGGATGTTCCCTTAGTCTGACGAAAAAGCTTGGCCTGTTGGAAAATGAATTCTTCATTCATCCATTCATGATAGTGGGTATCCTTGCAACTAAATTATTAGGCTACTTTTGTTACATAATTGAAATTTTTTGCTTTTTTGTCTTCAATTGCTGTTATCTAGAGAGCAATACTCATGATCGAATGCAAGCTCAGTGAAGCTGGGACTATAAGTTCATTCATTCGTGGGGAGATTTGATGTGTCATTCAAGTATTTCTCATGAAATGGTAGGAGAAAATGTGATAATATGATGATGACTAACCGAGGTTCCTCAATGAATTTTTTTCAAATTTTTTTCATACCAGGTCAACTTTTACATCAACTAGCACTTGGTGTGTAATTCTGCAGAACCTATAGTGGAGACGAAAAATCCATCTCCGACACTTCTTTTCTATTGAGGCAAAGTGTGCAGAAAGTAAATTTTATATCTCCATTGGACCTACAGTTTAAAACCACCGAAACCGCGTTAGAGGCACTTGAAAAAATTTTCAGTGGTGCCGGCACCGGGGATCGAACCCACGATCTTTCAGTTGAAAGGCGAGAGCTCTAACCTCGCTGCCACCGCGGCTTTAATATAAGAGATAAATTTATATAATAATCGTGCCTAGCAAAGCCAGCATCGGGTGGAATTTGAATCGAAATCTGAATCTCATTTGAAGAGAGGTGAAATCTTATCAAAAGATGGTGGAAGACGTCAAACGAGCTCAAAGGAAACTGACATCCCACCATTTTTTTTCTCCTCCAAGGATTCCTTTTCTTTTCCGCTGAATTTTCTTTGATCTTTTAGCTAGAGAGATGGACCAGAACTTAAACATCCTTCCATAACAAAGTCGATAAGGCGAATGCTTTGACTTTTGCCCCAAGTGACATTCAATGCTATGCTGATATCTTACTCATAATGATATTCATCTCTGGAACTATGTCTAGAATAATTTTAATGAAGATTCATTTTCAGGCTAGAGTTTCCAGGGTGACTGAAAAATTTCTTCCCGAGAGTAATTACAAAAGTACTTTAGAAAAGTTCATTCTCTCAGCTATCATCACTACAGTATTTCAACATTGTTTCAGAAGAAAAGTCAGCTTATGATGCGAGTTCTACAACTATAATGAGTCTTGTTTCAGATACAAAGCCAAGTAAAATGCCCACTCATAATTTTTACTAATAAGTACTTCTTCATTTACATCTTCACAGGTTCATTTCTATCAAAGTGATTAAAAATTGCAGAAAATGTCCTGTAGCTAAGTTAGTTGAAAATAAGGCTAGATTTCCATCTTTCTCTGTATACGCCTACAGAAATCAGTGACAAGGCCAAACAAGAAAAATTGTGAAACAATATCTGAGTAACTTCAATACGATATAAGTGAAATAGTCATGAATATAGATATCTCATGGGCCACTGTATTTGATAATGCGACGAAACTAGCGGAGGTAATTTTCTGCTTACGGCTTCAAGATTTCGAAAGCGAGAGCTCTGAAGCGTCTTAAAAAATTCTAACCTCGTAGCAAAACAACGACGAGAACGAAAATACAGTGAGTGAATCGTCTTGTCGTTACGTGAGAATAAAAAACCATTTCAAAAAGTTCACTCGCAACAAATGCGCCACTCGGATTACTCTAACGCAGCCACATAAACTACCTCGACTAGACTGTGCTAATAATTCAGAGAAAGTCGTGCAAGCTCAAAGTAGAAGCACCAGAGCGTAGATACATATTCGTATCTCTATTTCGATATCCACCCACCTGTCATACGAAAATGCCCCTGTGATATTTGCCGTTTGTCCGACTCTGAACCATATGTGTTGCGATGATCGAATATTGTCCGCTCGATCACGCAGTAGTAGTAGTAGTAGTAGTAGTATCAGTCGACTGCTGATGCTGCTTCGAATTTCAATCGGTTCAATGGGTATATGTGTACTTTAATGGGTGGAATGGCAAAGCCTACGTGCCATATGCGTGCGGATAAAAGAGCTCGATCTGTGAATTTTGTGTAGTTTCATCGGGTGGCTAATTGGGATTGCAGATCATTGCAGCTTCTATTTTTTGATTTTTTTTTCCCCCTTTTTGAGAGAGGCACTGGGTTTCGGAGAAATCTGTGTTCGAACAACGTGACAAGAATTTTCGATGGTCAGTTTGATCCGAGAGGAAAATATTTTGGCACGAAACGAATGGATATTTACATAGTAGAACTGGATTTAATTTACGATGATACCTCTCTGACACGTCATACAGGATGCAAACGTAGTTTTTGTTACAAAATCGACAGATCTGGTATACTATGGTGAGTATCAGTTCATGAGAATGCCTCGTTTAGACGAGATTTTCTTTGTCACGAATCATGGCCGGGAGTATTTTATATACATGAGCTTTATTTTCATAGCTTACACGAGGATCGGTAACAAGCTAAAGTATATTCATATTGTTGTCAAAATTTGATTGTTGAAAATGTGTTTCGACAGTACGGACTCCAACGTGGATATTTGCTCTGTTATGCAGTTGAATTAAAGAACAATGCTCTCTACATGCATTTTTACCAGATTTCATTATCCTGAAGTGTTATCCTTGCTATCGCAGAATGAGTACGAAGGGAATATTCTAATTCTACGCAAGCATCAATAGATAAATTATGATGAACCGAGAGGTTCTTGCATGCCACAGCAATAGCAGCTCTACCACTACTGTGCCATGTGCCACCATGATTGTGAAAGAAAACTTTGAAATAATGCACCCTGAACATTATATCTTTTTCAATAAAGAACCTTCCTTTACTCATTAAATTGTTTGCACGGACACTCAGAAACTAATCACAATTTCCAGATCAAGTATTCTTGGGAAAATTCGGAAAAACTTGGAATTCACAGTGTATTTGGGAAGTATGCAACATATCGTGCTCAAGCTGAAAAACAAAATTTACAAACGCAGTCACCTAAATTCACAATGATCAAGAAAGCCCTTCTTACACTTACTTAAAGCTGTTGAAACTGTCAGAGTACCTATATATTCCAAGCCTCCTTCACGAGTAAGAGCATCTTGAATCGATCCATCCCCTTTAAGATGTGTATAAGTCCTCGAATCTGAAGTATACTCTTCATAATTATCAGTGCAAAGCTTAGAGGTATATCATAAACTATGATAAGCAAATTCATAACATCCTCAAAACTTTTGATGATCTCCCTGTTACAAGTACTCAAATTATGTACAGTAAAATCGGGTAATTCGGACCGGTGGGGTAATTCGGCCCGCTTTTTATTAGGAATAAGATTGTGCTGGTCGTATCTTTCGACTCGTAAATCCTAAAGGGCCTTGTAAGTGCTTGTGTTGAAGCCCTATAACTCGGCTACATTTTTAAAAATCTCAATTGATCCACACGATCCTTGGATCCTAGTTTTTTGGAAATTGAAGCAGTAGAAGAATTTTGCTAGAAATCGACCCTCTAGAACTTTCATCTGGTTCTCCACGCAAAAAAGTCCCCTAAATCTAGATCCTTTCCTCCGTTATTGTTTGTAATGCCAACATCGAAATCTAATTGGAACAGAGGTTCGAAAGATTGTTCCCATATCGACAGAAGGTGCGAGATCCCAATAGTGTGAGTAATACTTCGGCGGGGTAATTCGGCCCACCCGAAGCAGCTACACCACGAGGTAATATTCATTTATCATTTCGTCCTTAGATGGATGAATCCGAACAAGCTCCTTAAAGCAATTGATATCGCTATCCAGACTCACGTTCAATCGTTCCGCTTGCACGGGTTCAAGTCGCAATAATCACTAGCCATACGTCTAATCTCTAAATTAGGAATGCATTCCATAGAATCAAGTATTGCTCCGAAATTCTCACTAATATTTCAGTTTCCAATTCTAAAATCGTTCTGACTTCCCATTTCGTGCACTCCTCGTAACTTTCTGAACGTGTTCTTACAGCTAAAGAATAAAATTACCATTCAAAAAAGATGAGGTGGCAACTAAACCAAAAAGGATCTCACACTTATGAAAATTATCCCCAATCTGATTTGGTGAAATGCCTGCAGCAAGTTATTATTTAGAGATTTCATTCACGGATTTATAGTCTTGACTGTATGACTGATAACTTGATGATAACTCTGTCATTTGGGTGTTATGAATCACATCATGCGCCAGACTCTGGAACTCTCTCCCGCTTCTTATACGCCATCTGCCGCCACTGTCATCATTCAAGTTCTCACTAAAACTCCATCTGCTCAAGCTTGATTCCCAAGATCTCCCAATCATCCCACACACGTCACAATGAGCCCCTTTTTATGAAATTCTATGAATTTTCTGATTTATATTCCATCTTTCCTTAAATCATTGTGATTACTGTGTTTTATACTGTGTAATACTGTGTATTACTGAAAATGTGTACATGACGTATCATATCTGTGATGAAATGTAAGACTGAATATGGCCTTGACCAAATTCTTACCGAATGACACAAAGAAATATTAGTAATGTATATACAAATGGGGAGACATTGACTGTCCCCTACAACTTTATTTATTTGTAATTTTATTTGTACTTTTGTTATTCTGCCTCTGAGCAAATAAAGGCTATCTATCTATCTATCTATCATTTTCGATATCTTTCAATTGTACGAGATTTTGATAGAAATTTTGAGTGGAGATTAATCATTTCGTAATAAATTTCACTTTTTGCAATTTTTTTGGACATAACCTTCTTCCAATGATACTTAGAGAGACATTTGGAGGGAAAAAGAACTTCACATAGCACCAACATGACTATAAACAAGCTAAATTCGCCCTAGATTTAAGGCTCCTGAAGGGTGGGCCGAACAACCTCGATGATGCGGGTAAATATGGCCCACGCTATTTTTCAAATTCTCCAAGTTTATTCACTCCGATCTCAATTCTGCACAATGCATCGGATACCTGAAGCCAAACTCACATTTTGAGTTTTTGAACGTTCTTGTAACCCTATTCTAGTCAAAGTTATGGCGATCAGAAGGTCGAAAGTGGATCCGAATTACGCGATTCTACGGTACAGCTAAGGATGATCAGATAATTACAAAGCCTTACTCTACAGTGTTTGAAGTAGCGGAAATTTCAGGAACAATCTGGTAACTTCAACAAGTGCATGACGATACAGGTGAAGAGAAATCTCGAAACTGTCATTTTCAACTACATCGAAGAGCAGTAGATTCATCAACGTAAGACTATCTACATCGACAAATTGAAATACTATTGCACGAGTTGATTTACACGTTCCCACTTCAAACACAAATTCTAAAAGTAATATCATCATACTGTTCGGGCAAACATGATCTGACTTCATCAAAAATTATAATTCTACAATAAAGTTCACAACCTCTACAAGAAGATTCTGAAAATAATCATATGTATTCATGGTTACAGATGAAGTCTTATATATGATTCAAAATCATAGATATGTTTTCAGCCTCTGCAAAATATGAACATAAACTCATAATAAATGCAGAATTCATTAGAAAATTATCTGCTCTACTATGATTGGGTCGTAATATTCAATACGACTCGAATCGCTGACAATGAATCGGAAGCATAAGGCAAAAACACAATCTGATATCCATAGAATTTACACAAATAATTTGTTCCGATCGATTATTCTTCAATTAAACGAAAGATTTGCTACCCGAGCTACATTCCTCCACAATCCTTGAATGAAAGAAGAAAAAAACCACGATGTACTGGTCTGGCAACAATATCGATTTGAAGGATATCAAAGTCTGAAAAAACAATGACGCGATAAAGCCGAATCCTGATCTTCTCATCTACCTCTTAAAATGGAATGTTCCTTGTTTTCCCTTCCTTTAGCTTTTGATTTCTATCTACGTGGATTTTCCTCAACTCGGTTCAGTCGTATAAGTCGTTTAAGAGTTGAACAGGGAAGAAAAATACAGAAATATCAAAGGAAAATACTTCCACGTAGAGATCGTAAGATTGGAGCGGCATTCATGTGCAATGTGCGTAAAAGCCACCCAAACCATTCTATAAACGTAGAAAGTTCACGCTTCATTTCCAGAATATCCAATGCGAGTGCTCTCGATCGAATGAGATTCAACTGGGGAGTTTGCAAAAAGTATCGATGACAATTCTGTTTCCTAACATTCAATGTATCGATTCCGTATTCAAAACATTGTGTTCAGTTGTACCGTGATTTTTTTTGCTTTCGAGTATTGAATGAGGACGTGGAAAGAGGCACCCATTAAAACAATCGCAAATATCAATATTTGACTCGCCGTAGGATAAATGTCCAGAATATTTTGCCCTCGCATCACAAAACATTTGCGTAGTTATAGTCCGCGTAGTTTACTGAGTCAGTAATGTTTTTGTGAATTGGTGGAATAAAAATGAGGGATAAATTTCCTCCTATCATGAACAATGAAACGCAAAATTATACGTGCCAACTTCGTACAAGTCATGTAATATAGATGTTTGGAATCGCTCAAAGGATAAAATTGACCCAAATTGAGAATACCCCATTACCTTCTGCAAATTTTTATGTGCTGCGGAGTGAAAGGATTCCAGATTCAATAACTTGACCCTGAATTCATAGCGATCCCTTTATATATCCAATTTGACGATGAATCCATCAGAAGAGTTAAAGAGCACACTGACTGAGCTATGCATAATAAATACTGTTCCGGTTGATGATGACGTGGTGACAAATCGCAATTATCATACCTTGAAAGGAATGATATATTTAATGGCTCTCGAAATAAAGCTCTTAAAATACCTGGACTGTTATTCAAGAGAACAATTGGCTTTGTTTGATATTGATTAGTCCCATGAGTATTCATACGAATCAATATTGAATATTTGTATAAATACGGGCTCACAAAAAGAAGTTTTCTGATCAGAAAAGGTCGAAGACATTCCTGTCGTATCTTGAGCTGCTGAATACGGATACGATGTCAGAACAGCATTTTTCCTTGGCTGTTCTCGAGTCACGGCCATGTTTAAGGGTCACAAAAATTCCTAATCATGAACTCTTGCGTTTTAGAGGAAATTTGCGACTTTTCACAGCAAAACCGAGAGCGGGATCGTTTGCTGCGATCAAGTTTCACGTCCGTAAAATTTCTGTTAATAATTTTTTTCCCCATGTATTAAGAACCTAGAATGAGCCCTAAATGTGCTAAAATTCCTTATGCCTAATATTCTTGTCCTAGACCAGAATGGTGACGAGGTCATAACTAGGCATTTTTGTAACCAATAAATATGGACGTAACTCGAAAACCACCAGGGATAGGTGCTGTTCTGAGTTCAAATTCGTGTTCAGCAGCTCAAAATATGTCAGAAATGATTTCCACCTTTTCTGATCAGGAAACTTTTTTTGTGGGCTTGTGTAATTCTTAGTGGTCAGTGACTTCTCTAAAATTCTTGATACTTCGATTGTGTGAGTTGCAGAGTTGATGCAAAAGCAAATACGTATAATAGATCCACGTTTGCCTGATTGAAATCTGAGGTTTGGACGATACATACTTCATTCTCGTTCAATCATCGGTCAAAAAGCTTTCCTAGTACCACGGCGTACAAGATGACTTTTATCATGTTCATTCAGGGTGTTACTTCTTCATCCAAGAACTCTCAATCGAAACTAAATTGGATCCACGGATTACATGATACTAACTCTAAAATTGGTATAAATTGTTTCCACCTCCGGTCTTATAGGATTAGTGCCCATCGCACTTTCCACAGCAATTTCATGATGTGTGAATAGACACTCATGAGTAGTCATCTTATGAAGAGTTTTAAATATATTGAATGTAATAATAGTTCGTGGATATTGGGAGATACGATAGGATATTCACAGTTCTCTAATTCCGATATACAGTGTTTTCTATGAGTCAAATCTCCTAGCCCCTCCCCGTGTAAAATTCTGAAACGTTCGAGGTTCACAAAAATCCGTAACACGTGTCCTCCTATTCCGAAGAGGCTTTTTACGTGTGCAGCAACTTCGGTATTGACCTTGGAGGACTTCTTCGAGGTCAGTTGAAGGGTCAACTCAGGTATTTCAGATAGAAACACTTGGTTTCGAACCAAATCCTCTAAGAACGTGGATAACCATGACATTTTGGTGTGGAATATTTTCTATTCCAACCCAACCTTAGCATGATGAATAGAGGTCGGTACTCGTGGACAGTGACTTCCCGAGCTCGAAATTCCAAGAGTGAACATTTCGTGGGAGAATGTTTGAGATAAAAGTTGAAGTTGATCAGATGAGGGAAGAGCCCGTGATTTTGAAAATGACCTTGAGGGTCTGTTGGAATATAGAGATAGAAATGTATCACTCTGTTCGATCCCTGAGAAAGCAGCAGAGGCAGCAAGAGCTGTCGGATCGGGCGTGCGAGGGGTGCTGTTGCCAGGCGCATGTCACTGATGGAATGCGGACGTCCGGTCGTAGGGCCGCTTCCGCATTCCAGGGGCCGAATGAGGATGTACCAACTCCAGGATGCTCTCAGTTTGCCACGCCGCATTCCAGTTATGGAATCCGACTGTGCCAGCTACGGGGCGTTCTGTGAAGGTAATGCACCCGCCCCTCTAACAATCACCGAGTGTCCGACATCTGTCCTTAGGCGACCATGTATAAGGGACGCGCCCTGCGCTCCCAGTTATTTCTATCCAGGCCATGTTACTATTAACTTCGAAACACCCTCCACTATCGAATCTTAAAGTCCTTTGAGCTTTCAGAGTACAGTTTGAAATGAAGTGTTTAAGATCTCTATAGTGCGTACTTCTGTCAACTCATCTCCTATTGATTTCTCCATATAATTAGTAAGGTCGTTTCCAAAATCACTCGAGGATCAACTTGACTTTTTTTTGTGTAGAAACACCTACTTCAGCTGGGGGATTCTGTAAAAATATGTATAGAACTTTTGTTTTGAACATTTTTTGACCCAACTTGACCTTGATGAGACCAATGGACACCCTCGTGGACACCGATACCGGTGAATAGTGGCCTCCGTAGCTCGAAGGGGAAGCTTTTGTAGAGAAATGTTCAGGATGGAAGTGGATTTGAATCTCAACAAAAAAGAGTTTGTGACCTTGGGAATTGACCTTGGGAATAATCCTCAAGGTTATTCGAAGGTCAACTCGTATTTTCCGTAAACTCTTTCTTCTGAACTCAAACTTCAAAAAATGTGGAAAATGATGTCGCTTTTGCATGATCAATTTTTTGAATTGACGCAACTTTGACAGGATAAAAAAAAACATTACTACTAGTAAACTTCTCGGTAAACTCCGTAGTGTTACGAGATTTTGCCATTTAAATGTTCTGTAGCTTCCCAAACTCATAGGAGACAAGGTCAATAGTGGGTGTTTTGATCTAAAAAAATCATGTTGACTTCCCGATGACCTTTAGAGTGACCGCCAAGGCCATAGGCAAGTCTACTCGCCTCGTTTTGCTGTGATCACAATCAATTTCAACCCCAAACATTTCACGGTGGAGGAGAATGATGGGTATGTTACAAAAAACTGACATAAAATAGTAGAAATGGACTTTTGTTCTACTTTTTGAGCTCATCGAAAGTCCATCTTCATCGAAATTGCATCAGCTCCTTTTTTCGAGGAATGCTCATTGGAACATTTTTCAGGAGTGCTCTATGAATTGGATGATTCCGCAACGTTGTCATTCGAAGAATACGCTTTAAATATTCCATCAATGCTTAGATTTGATGGGAAGAGTTTTAGATACATCCGCAATATATAGCACGGATTGATTCCAAATGTATTCTGATGCTTCTTGGATCACAAAATGTTTCTCATTTTGATCGGAATAATTCTGCAGCTCAAGTAAATCTGACCAAGGGAGCAATGGAGCACCTGGAAGAGATTAGAATCCCAAACAGTGTTCTTCCAAAACTCTCCATAGAGATAGAAGTGACTGCTCATATATACTTACAGTATATATCTGTGTTCCAAATCGATTCATATTATCAATCATTAGATTATACAACACTCAATGGAGGAATAAAAGTAACAGTTGTCAATCAATTCATTCATGATCGAAATAGAAGAGAAAAATCAAGACCCGATGTACGATACACAATTGGAGAGAGCAGTGATACAATTTTCTCCGTGGCAACTCTGAGGCCTCGGATTCATAGTCGTTAATCCGAGATCAGGATCGGCGGAATAGGAGCACTGCGATCGCTGTGCCCAGATGTGAAATGACTCGCCATGGCGATCGCAACGCCCTAAATCCGCTGATTCCGATCTCGGATTAACGACTATGAATTCCAGCCTAACAGATAGAATTATTCATTATATTTTGATCATGTGTTACATTCTGATCATTTGTTGTCTTCGGATAATTTGTTATCATTTCATTCCATGATATTGTTGACCTTCACTTTTCCGTTTTCGAATGCTTGTGATACGGTTATTTTCCTTTTCAATTCTGATCATGAATAAATTGATTAATAACTGTTACTAAAATTCCTGCACCAAGTGTTGTACAATCTAATGACCGATTATTGATGATTTTTTTTTTAAACATAGATATACTGTAAATATATATGAGCAGGCACTTCTATCTCTATTGAGAATTCTGAAAGGACACTGTTAGGAATTTTTACCTCTTCGAGAAGCTTCATTGCTCCCTTGGTCAGATTTACTTGAGCTGGAAATAATCCGGCCGATTAAAATGAGAAACATTTTGGGTTCCGAGAAGCATCAGAATGCATTTGGCATCAATCCGTGCTATATATTGCGGATGTATCTAAAACTCTTTCCATCAAATCTATGCATTGATGGAATATTTAAAGCGTATTCTTCGAATGACAACGTTGTGGAATCATCCAATTCATAGAGCACTCCCGAAAAGTGTTCCAATGAGCATTCCTCGAAAAAAGGAGCTGATGCAATTTCAATGAAGATGTCTTTCGATGTGCTCAAAAAAAAGAACAGAGGTCCATTTCCACTTTCTTATGTCAGTCTTTTGTAACCTATTCATCGTTCTCCTCCACCGTGATTTCCTGACAAACAAATTCACTTGGATTTCTTCCACGAGAATTCCTTTCTCTTGGAACTATGGAGGTTGACCAGTTATGGCCTTCACTTATCTTCCCAGGGTGGGACGTCGGGTGAAAAAATGCTCCACGCAAAAGTTCTACAATTCTCCAGTTTCGTCTAGAGATTTATGTCGAGAGTGCATGTTTCCATGTAGAAAAACGAATTTACTTGTAAATGGCCTTGAAAACTACCTCCAAGGTTACTATCAGACGTTTTTCTGACAATGGAGGGGCACATATTCCGAAGTTTCCGAACCATTCGTAAATTTAACAGGGAGGATTTGACTCTTCAGATACATCATCATAATTCTGGATATCTAATAAGCCTTGTAGTAAGCCCATCAAGATTCACAGAACTCCCACGTACAAATCCAAATCATACGTTATCATTTTACCCTGACCAATAGACCACCAAAGTCATAAAATTCCTAATCTAATTCCAGAAGTCCAATAAAACTCAATCTGCAAAATGAAATCACCGAAATACTTTAAAAACTCAAAGTCTCTCACAAAGCATTCAAATTCAAGGAACATTGAAACTGTTCAACATACCGCCATCAGTACCAGACACTCAAAGAAAAACTTTAGTGACACATCCAAGCTCGATATGTCGGGCCAACTTTCCAAGCTGAGCTTCCGGACGAAGCTTGTTTCCCGACCTGTATAAGTGGTGAGATATATAAAATCGAGAGCGCGGGAAGCGACAGGTGGCCGCCGCCGCCACAGCTTTGCACGAGCCCAATGTATAAATACGTGTTCGCGGCCGGCGTGAGGCGACGACAGATCGACCCGCGCCGAGCCGCATCACCGCCAATGTTAGTTGCGGGTGGATGGGCTCGCATGGCATCGAAACGGAATAGAAAGAGACGGAATGGGAATAATTGTGTCAAGGGCATGCCACATCCTTTACTTTATTATATATATAGTATCTCGCTATCGTTGTGCCAACTTTCAATCTACCTATCTCTATGTCTATACTACACCGCTTGGTGTACTATATATGACTTTTGGCTCAACTTTTATATTGGTGTACGAGAATAAATGGTGTGGAGCATTGAGATCTACTGCAGACCTGAGAAACAATGTCTACCCCAAAATTGATGCGATAAGGAACTTCTCAGACAAGATAATAGTTATTTACGATATAAGGGACCTAAGAGCCTTATTATTACACGGCGTGAAGTTGGCGCCCTAGCGCTTACGCGAAGGTGCCAATCACGCCGTGTAATAATCAAGGCTCTTGGGTCCCGCGTATCGTACACTATTTTATAGCATCGAGTGACATAAACCCGAGCGCTTGCGTGAGGGTGGAAGCGGGTGGCTAAGGCGGTGGTAAGCGGGGGGAGGGGTAAAGCGGGGGGGCTGAAAAAAGTTCAGAATTTGGTCCTTTAGAATAGATATCACACACCCGCGATTAAACCCATCGAGTGATGATAAAGAAGTTTCTTGTATCTAAAATAAGTCATGAGCATCATCGTTGGTTATTATAGTAATACACTCTATTCGGACACCTCCAAAACGCGGACACTTCGCCTGCGACCGGCCAAACACCTATGTTTTTTCACAGATGCGCCTCTCTCTAAAGCGGACACTCCATAACCCGGACGCCGACACAAATTTCGATTACATTCGCCCATAAGAGCAAATGTATAAGCACCTCTATTAGCCGGATAGGTGATGGTTTGGTTCTGATGTTAGTTTTTGCGTGTAACGCATCGCTTATGTTCCAGAGAGCAACAACAACAATTTCGTTCTTATTAAGGGGGATTTCAATCGTTGACTTGATCTCGATTATCTGCAATCAATTTTGATCAAATTGACACGATTCATTTTTATAGAATCAATGAATAACCGACTTGACATTTTCAGGTAGCCTCTCTATAAAGCGGACACCTCTATAAGTCGGACATATTTTTTTGCAACCGAAGGGGTCCGCCTTATGGAGGTTTCACTGTATAGGGGTTGTGCAACCCTCATCCCGGCTAAAACCTGAAATTTTCCCTCTCAGACTTCATCATGAAACAATTTTTAAATTTACGCTAGTAACTAGACTCCAGAAAAATTAGCAGTTTAATTCTTCCGAGACATTCCATAACGTCTGTTTGATAATTGAAAACTGTGTAATAACATCCTTAACGCAAATATATTCGATCTAATAAGGTACAACCCTTCATCATACTGCAGTCTCTAATTTTGATACCTACTTATTTGTTGTGATTTAATCACGACGGTGTATTAAATGGAAATTCAGCTTGGTCATATGTCTCACGGTTAGCACAAATATACATGTGCAAAACTCAACCACGTGTTCATGTTTATGTTTATGTTGCTGATGATTTACAACCATGAGTGAGAGTGTAACAGTCATGACTGATTTTCTTGCTTTTTACAATTATGGACGCGGATACAAGTGCTCCAGCCATGATCCATCATAGAATTTTTATAATTTTTTTCAAATTTTGATGCCTGCATACATAATATGCGCAAAAATTTCCAAAAATGCCCTTATAACCTCACAGTGAAATAAAGTGATTTGCTGCATCCCGCACCCATGTGAAGTGAGCGGACGCATTATTTCACAGTTAAATAATAGGCCATTTAAGTCCCGTAAATGCGTTAAATAAACGCGGGTTTAGGTCACGCAGTGCTATAAAAGTCTTTGAATGATAGGTTTAGTAAACGTTATCGTACATTCGATCATAGGCTACCAACTCGGCTATCGACGTCACACTCACTTATTAATGGAAGTGATTCAAAAAAGAGATAATTAAGTGTTCCAAACTCTGCCCCAAAAACAATTAGTATCGAATAATGAGTCAGCGAGATTCGTAGATCGATATTAATAAAGTTTCCAAAGATACTTCACTGATTTTTCCCCCCAGATTTTTAATCGGCCAATGACTCCTTCCTGCTAATTGAGTTCTGGCCTCAAACCACTAGAATTTGATTGTGTGTGCTCGATGAAAGGACGTCTGTCTATAAATCGATGTAATTCAACAGACCATGACACTATCTTATCAATACGCGAATGATTCTTTACTTGGTTTGTCCTAAATGCGCATAGTCAACTGTTGAGAAAAAGGTGTATGAGCTATTCAAATTAAATAATAAATATATAAGCCAGGACTCTCTCGACCATCAAATTCCAAATCCTCTGTAAATGCCCCACAACTCTTGCGAGTATCTCGATAAAAATATATTTAACATCATCACACTGTGAACGCCTAGAATCGAACAAATTGTGACCTTTGAACAAGATATCAAACAGAAAGATTTTACTGGACGAAAATTAATCAACGCCAGGATCAATTCCATCCGAAATGTCATTTCTTATGAAAAACAGTTCAGCTAGAGATGAATGTCTAACACATCATTAGAAAGTGATCCAATGCAGAGTCATTCTGCACAAAGCTCGGTACGAAGTAAGATAGACTTGAATCAAACAATTTTTCTTCACCTACTTTTGCCTTTGATTTCTTCTCCTCCACAAGAAAAGTGTTTCTCAAGTGCAGTGTGCTGTCAAGACATCGATTGAATGGATCAGGTTTTTTCATCAAGCAACAGTTTTCTCCGATCACCTGTTAATGCAAACTTGGCTAACCAATGAATCTGGAGTCGAAGACCGTGAAAGCATTCACGTACTCCATCTGATTTCAATTATCGAGTTACAAATCTACATTCAATGCTTATCGACCCCCAAATGGAGCGGCGAAAGACTTTGGTCTCATGCTCATTGGAATAAGATTTCAATCATACCACAAGTAAAAATTTTTGGAGAAAAATTTAGTATTCACATGGATCCTGATCAATCTGTCCATAATTGGTTCATGAAGCCCAAAAGTTGGCTGATGAAAAATCATTTCACGAATAAACATATTGGAATTATCCCTCCAATGCGGATTAGTTCTTTAGAATGGTCGAGATGAAAATATTCGGTCCACCTCGGCATAATCTCCGATTTACTGCTAATGCTTATTAAACATGAAGGTTGTGCGGATTCTTAAGAATTCTACTGTGACTATAGATTGGTAATTCCATTCTACCATCGTACCCAAGAAAATTCTAAAACACACTTGGATAACCAAACATGCAGAACTGCACTTTCATTGAAAAAATTCTAATTAACAGCCGGAACAAAAACGGGACACTCTTGTCTAACTTTATAATGAGACAGGAGCTCATCGTTTAGTACGAGTATTGACCTTTAGTATCGATGAAAGTCTTTAAGAATTTCACGCATGACTCACGGTCATTGGGTCCATAAGTGAACGTGTCTTCTAGCTCTCTTACACACTATCTCGCAATCAATAACTGCGCGTAATTCGCATCGATAACATCACCTCGTCCTCTCGTAATGCGGATAGACCATCATATAGCGATCGCAAAAATACGAAGTGCATGAATGTGCGGCCTCGGGTCGACACTATATACTTTCCTATGGATGGGTGAGAAGCCACAAAATGCGGTTTCTCACCCGCTTACGGTCTTGATGAAGTAGTGACCTACTAACCGATCCTATATATTGCATTCTCGGCATCGTTCGTTGAAAATTACGGGTGACATCTTCGTTTTATGCCTATGTCAATGGAGCACATTCACTGACGATGGATTTATTATTGGTGATTTTGTCGATAGGGGATATAAATTCTTTTAGGAATTCTTAAAGACAGTGAGGATGATCTATTATCGTGATATCTCGAAGATTGGTCCATTAACCTGGTGTCAGAGTTCAGAATTTATCGAGACATATGGGTATTTCTCTTGAAAATACTCTGTGATCATCGTTAGAGATGCTCTCATTTACTTTTGTGGGGAAAAATTTTTGTGATGATATTAATAATAAAAATGCAAATAAAGTTAGAGCTTCGAAGATCTGCTGCAAAATGAATACTGTGAATTTCTCAAGCGTGCAGTCAACGTGCAAAGACCATGCTAATGAACCTCATTATGAAAAAGAATCGTTGGGGAGACAGATAAATAATGGCAAGAGAGCGTGCACAGAAGCCTTTTTATACCATTCTAGACATACCTTGACGTTGAAATAATTTTTCACGTAAACTTTCTAGAAAACAATGAGTACACATCCTATGCATACTGAAACATATTGAGCCCCAATAAGTTGATAGTCTGATTGGGTGGGTTTTAGAATGATTAAAATTTTTTATGTGCATTTGAAGATCAACATGGTCAGAATCAAAATCTACGCAATTACTCTAGACTAGCGGTGAATCACGTACAAATAAAATATTCGATTCATTCCTTGTCAAGTACCTATCACATGATTAACGAGGAAACAGCCTAACTCAACATTATAACTTTTCGCCTATGAAATCCACTTATTATCTCATATATCCATTTTGTGAAGTAATGAGGTAAATAACGTGCCAATGCAATAACACAGTAATTCATAAAAAATAAAAAAGCTATTATGATGTGATGAAGAATTTTATTAAAAACAGCTCTTTTGAATTCCTCCATAATCAGAAACATCTCTCAATTTTTTCCTTCTCCCTCTGACATATTTTCCATTATCCAATCATGATATGCAGCCACTTCGGTACTGATAGTTGGAGGACGATTATTACCGCAAGACCAACCTTGTGATATGATTCCTGCGAGGCGTCCACCAATAATTGTGGGTCCACCTTCGTCATCAAAACAAAAGTTGGTTCCGTTTCCACCTACGCAAATGGTACCCTCTGGCAATCGATCTTTGTAAGCATTTTCGCATTGATCGCGATCTACGACAGGTGCTATAGCTTCTTGTAAAATTTTTGCCTTCGAACCATTTGACATGTAACCCCAGCCAGTTATCACAGATTCTTCACCAGCTCTGGTTTCTTCATTTGGTTCATAGAGTGGAATAGGCTGTCTGGTTTCATCCAAATTGAATGGTGGATCAACTTTGATCAAGCAGATGTTATTCTCCAAAAATCTACCTGATCCACGATCAAAGCCTTCGTGAATAATAATTTCGACGGCTTTGTGGGTGCTTCCACCTGTACCTTTTTCTGTTGTTCCAGCACGTATTCGATCGAAAAATGGATGAGTTGGAGCGCATTGAGCTGTTGTTAGCACGTAGTTAGGTGAGATCATGGTTGCACCACACAAGTGGATTGTGAAAAAATTTTCGATGGATACTTGATAAGGATGTTTTTGAATGGTCGTATCGTGACCTCCCCATATTCCAAGAGTCGATTTCTCCGGTCTTGTTTGGATTGCATTCGCTAGAAATTACAATATCTTAGTTACTCTTCGAAAGTGACTTAAATTCCTCAAATTCTTGGTTGAAATTGAATTTTGACCAAATTATAAGAAATCCATAGTTTCTAGTAAGTGGACTGCTAGTGATAATTTGAATTGGTAAATTTTTCTTTGTACTGATACAAGTAGCCGGGAAATTTGCAATGAAACTATTGCATTCAAGATTCATCCACGATCCCCATGTAAAACATACGATTCCATGAACATATATGATCATGGAATCCGAGTATTCCATGGTCATATATGATCATACGTAAAACCATTTCAAACATTTTTTTCCATTTCAAAAGGTTGTGATGTATTGATTATAACCCATTCTTTCGTCAATAAGTCACGATATTGATCATATACTACTGAAAAAAAAATCTTTCCAGCAGTCGGTCTCGAGTTTCAAAAAAGTGACATTTTTTACGAAACCTTGCTCTTCAGTGCTTCAAATGTTCAAAACCTGAGAATGGCTCTGAGAAAGGTTCTTCTGAATGATGTTTGATCAATGCTGTGAGGTATCGATGTTACACCGGTTGTGAATGTGTATATCACGCATTTTCGGGATAAAAATGACAAGTTCACAAACCGATTTTATACCTGGTCATATATGAACATCATAGAATCCACGGATTCCATGATCATGTATCTTCATGGAATATTATGTTCTACATGGGTAGTCATAATTAGGTTTTCATCTCACCCGTCTTAGCTGCTATTAAAGCCAGAACAACTAGCAGTGGGAAATACATCCTATTGATCCAATGAATCGAATCCAATTCAAGTCTTGATTCTCTTTCCAATGAAGACCGCATTTGATATCACTCTGATGTTGCTAGAGGTTCCAAATCTTTGGTGATGATATTGACGAAGACACAGTATCTAATCCGAGATACCAAGAAATTATCGTTGATCCAGATAATACTTCGAGTATTACAATTTGTGGTAATATTCACTCAGAGGAATACATGTATCATTCAATCAAACGATCAAATCTGTAGATATCAAGAAGCATGGATCATTTTAGATGAAATATATCTCACTTGGAGTAACCAAATCGAGGTAAATTCTTTTTTTTCTTTTTATTTATTTAAGCAATTCCAATCTCATTTGGGATTATTTTGCTAAGGTAAATTCTTCTGATTGCATTCTCATTCCATTGATTTGACTTGAATATGTTGGTGAGCTTGTTCTTAATTTTTCGATGCCCTTTCAAGGAAGTTCAAATCGTAAAATGTGATTCAGAATCGAGCAGAGAACTTTTTTTCTGAAATAGTTGATGATAAGAAATATGCCGTTGTTGTACCTCATTCTTGTCCTCTATTCGATCACTTCATTTTTTTTTCACAAAATCTCCTTAGAATGAAATGACAGAAAACTTTTTTGTACGGATTAATCCAATCTCAATAAGCAGTTACTTGTATGTACATAGACAGATGAAGACCGTCGCACGAGTCTCCTTCTAAAACAATGCCAGCAAGACGGTCGTTCAGCACCAAAGGACCACCAGAGCCTCCATGACAAACATTTTTACGGTAACCTTCAGCACAAATGAACCCCGCTCCGTCAAGACACCCAATTTTTGGTGATGTTGCATTCTTCTTTGCCACTTTAGCCTGTGCTCCAGCGGAAGACTCTTTGTCAGCCGTCATAAGTTTGAATGCGTTGTTTGATTGACAGTTTGATGACCCCATTCGAAATTGGAAGGTCATTTTTATCAGAGCAATGTCATTGACTTCAGAAGGGCCGTCGTTGCGGTACCCTTCATGAAATATGATCTACCTAATCTTGTATTCCAGTACGAATTTTTCGAAGAAATGTGAATTCTCCAACAAGATGGCCTGTCATCACCCGGTAATGGCGAGAGGACTGATGTCCACAGGCCACCTAGTGCGAAGAAGAACAAGAAGAAGATGGCCTGTGGTAATGATGAATTCCGATGTTGTTATTGAACCGCCACATGTATGAGGGAAGAGAAACTCGAAATATACTTGGTGAAGATGATCGTACATTAAAACAAAACATTCTATCAACTGTATAGCCTCACGCGAGATCGAACCTTTTTTGGATGCAGTTAAATCCAAAATCACTAGTAAAGTGAATCAGATCAATACTCTGCAATGATCAAACTTTCATTTATAACTCATTCCAATAGGATCACACATGACTCAACTCGACTTCAAATGAATATACATCGTCAAAATTGGTACTCCGTAGTGTGAGGTTATGTGGGAACTATCTCGGCTCTCACGAAATACAATACTTTCACGACATGATGAGGAATCATATGCTTCATCATGTCGTGAAAAATTCTAGTAACGGTAAAACTAGCAAATCAGAAGCTCCCTGTAAATAAAATTCGAAGGGCTGGAGTAGTAACTCCTGCGCATCGCGTGCTTTGGTCTGTATACAGACGCCGACAGAGTGATTTCATACAACTGCACTTGAACCTGCGCAAACCTCACTTCATTGGTTTCTTACACCATGACGTGTCGCTCTGTCAAAAATACGGGACACAAAACATGGAGGATACAAAATCCTATCAGGCTCCGAAGGCAAGCCATATATGGTAAAACTAGGGTTATACCGGGACACCATGCCAAAGTCGACAGATTCTGGGACATTATATTCCCTCCTAATCAATAGAGAGGTATGTGATCTAATATTGTATCAAAACATTTTTGAGTGTTCTTTAGGAGTAATCTCAATCACATACCGAATTTTGGGCAAGCTGTGGCAATGATTAGATACCGAAGAAAGAATTAACTTGAAAATGGTATATTGTAAGGCAAGGAATCGTGTCCTAGTTCGCCATCATATATATTGAAATCTGGCCCATTACTGGGACGCGACGCGTCCGGCTTTACCAAGCGCTGGAAAAATGGAGTGGCTCAGTACTGGGTTGTTAATTATTGAATTGTTTTCACATAAATGACTGAACTAACAATAAATTATTGTCAAAACCGTAATAGCTCATGGTAATTCTCAATATTTGTATGTAACTGTGATCAAATTTTCAATTTAGGACGTAGAGGAAGGGTATGAAGAGGTTCAAATGAAGAAAATAGTTAAAAAGTTTCATGTGAAGCTAGCCAAGGGATCACACCCAATTATTTCTAACACTCTTATAACCCATCCATGCTTTCAGTTTACATCAATATATGTGTTGACTTTCAACGGCATGATTTGATTTGGTAAAAATGGCCTTGAGCCAGATACATCTGTTGCATCCAAAAATTATCTGATCAGTCCAAATCTGATCATACAAGATGAAAGAAAGAACAATTCCAAATTCCGGACGAAGAGTACATTCAAAATGTCTCAAGCTAGAGTGGGGTCTATAGCCCCAGATCTCAATAAAATTTTCAGTTGATCTATAAATATCTCTCCATTTGCTTCTTTTCTTTTTTGAGCTGTTTTTTTCACACACACTCAGGGCTCGTTTGTACTCACTTGAGTTCTCCAGAGTGGAAAGGTTTATAAATATCCGGATTTTTGTGATGTTCAATGGAGCGCCTTAGAAAATCCATGATGAACTGTGATGCATTGTACGCATTCATCGTATTTTTACGAGTACCCTACAGCAATCATACAATTTTTCGGACCCACAAAGGTTAGTCAACTCTTTTCATAGTTGTACACTGTCTCGTGAAGCTACTGTGAGTGCAATTCTCTCGGCTTTCAAACAATCTATGAGGGATCGAGAGCAAAATCTTACCGAAGACAGAATGAATGATTCGAAAACTGGTTCCGAACATAATGGTTTAACAGTAATTGCTGAGATCTATTGTACAAGGACGGGACCAATCGATTCATTTTCACAAAATTATTTGTAGCATGGCATGATTAGACGTTTATTCGAGCGAAGTTTCCAAATGCGAATCAATCCAATCCCGATAAGCGGCTACTTCGGTGTATATAGCTGGATTAGGACCAGCACAATCCGTTTCTCCTTGTGATACAATGCCAGCAAGACGTCCATCCAGCTTCAGAGGACCACCAGAATCCCCGTTACAAACATTTTTACCATGGCCTCCAGCGCAAATAAATCCTTCAGGTAGGACGCCAAATTGCTGATAATCTTTAGCGCATTCTTCTTTGCCAACAATCGGAACACTCACGACCTGAAGAGTCTTAGGACCAAACATAGAACTGCTTGGGGTCGAACCCCATCCGGTCACATTCGACTGCGCTCCAGCGAGGGATTCCTCGTTGGCCTTGAACAATTCAATCGGCTGTCTAACTTCGTCGAATTGAAAGGCTGGGGTCACTTTTATTAGAGCAATGTCATTTACAACGAAAGCGCCCATCCGACCAAACTCTTCGTGAACTATAACCTTGCTGATTTTGTGAGTGCTGCCACCTTTGCCCCTCTGAGATGTTCCAGCGCGAACTTTTTGAAGGAATTTTATTTTCGGAGCACAGTGAGCTGCAGTCACGATGTATTCCGGTGAAATTATAGAACCGCCACAGATGTGCAAAGAAAGGATATATTCAATGGCTACTTGGTGAGGATAGTCATATATTGAGGCATCCTGTCCGCCATATATTCCCAGATCTGGTCGGAGCACGCTGGATTCAACCAGATTCGAATTCACTGGGAGAAGAAATTATATATCATCAATCAATTCGATCAATTTGATCTTTCCTTGGGCTTTCATATAGATGAAGAATACTCATGTTATCAAGCTTGCACGAGCCCAGGAATTTCTACCGTGAGACATGGGGAGAAGACGTCGGTAACGAAAAAAGTGAGGTTATGTGTAAAATGTCGCGTTTCTATCTCATTCTCAAGTTCTCTGTAAGTCTAAAATACCTAATCGTGATCCAAGAATTTTAAGTCATCAACTCATCAAAAAGAATAGTAAACCAGACTCTCAGCACGTATTTGAACGACTTGGAGCAAAAATTCTTGATACTTTGTTCTGCATTGGTATCACTGAATTCTTGGCCACCATTTGCATACACGTGGGCAATCTCAACAAAGTGCTGCGTTTGAATTACTTGACAGAAAAATTGAATTTCAAAATAGACGGTCGATGATCTATCGAGCAGGATTCTGATGGAAATATTTGCATTTCATGACTTTGGGCATTAGTTCGCGGTTAAATTAATATAGATCAACACAAAATCATAGTCAATGAAAAATTGGATTGAAAGTACCTGAAATAGCAAGGGTCCCCAAGAGTAAGAATGACAATGGCCCCATCTTGACTGCAATGAAACTGATTTCTTGTTATTCGGGGCGAATCTGTGACTATTATATAAGACTCTCAAATCAAAATGGAATTTAATCACAAATAATGATAAGGAAAAGCATTTCGACAGATTCAACAATGCCTTCAATTAAATTGCGCGACCACTTGACGTTATCTACGAATCTGCTTTAGCCTGTTACCGTGTTACCGCTCTGAACATGTAATCTGAGGGCTTGGAGTTCGAATTCCATGAAATTAAGGTGAAACTATTGGTCAGTGATTCGAACATCGTTGACTCTCTGGCACGTCCATAGTCCATCCATTATCTCAGCGCACTCCTATGGTGTATGATGGTTTTTGACCGAGTGAATCGATTGCATTGTATTAATGTCATCATTAATGGATTGGTTATTATGTATTCAGAGAAATAAGATGATTCATACATTTCAAATGATAAATGACCGACCCTAGAAGAGGATATATCAGACTATCACAGCGTTTTGGGACCCTTTCGTCTCATAAAATAGCGCATTATTCATGACATTGTTTGCTTCATACGAAATGCAATCCATGCCTTCTGTTGTGATCAATCAATCATCAAAATTTGGTGATCCATCAATACCACTCAAGATTAAGTGTCAATCCATCTCCTCATTTGAAGGCTGTCTTACTTGAAAACTATTAAACCCCGTTTGAAAATGCTCTCGCTTTTGCAGCACGGAGTTCTCTACATTTTTATTGGGTCTGAAAATAATATCTAATCCCAACTCAAATGAAATCAATGACAAAGATCAAAGGATGTGTTCGTCGCATTATCTTGGAGCTCTGGTCGAATTCTGTTGTCGAAGCAAAAATCTAACGATAATAAAAGTCTCTAACCTAGAATGTGGGGTCTCCAATTTAAAGCTCGCAAAGTATGAAATGATCTCCAGGTAGGTGTTTATTCCCGTATGCATACATTCTTATTGATGTGGCACATACCTCAAAGACCTATTATTAGAAGGATATTCTATTGGAACAATTTCTCATCGATCCAATCACGGAAATATCCTATTTCAGTAAAAATGGCTGGGTAAAAATGATGGCCACACTTGTGTGCCCCAGAAACCAATCCAGCCAAGCGACCATCTATTACAAGAGGGCCACCAGAATCTCCATTGCAAGAAGTTCCACCTTTACCATCCAAAACACATATCTGACCTCGAAACAGGCCTCCATGCATCACATAAGCAATGTGACAGAATTTTTTGCTCACAACAGGAATCTCAATTGTCTGGAGCTGCTCAGGAAGCAAACCATTTTCTAATTTGCCCCATCCTGATAAGACTGCTTTTGAGCCAGGCAAAGATTCTTCTCCCCGATTGAAAATACTAACTGGCTGTCGTGTTTTATCAAATTTGAAGGGCTCTTTCACAAACAAAATGGCTATATCGTTCTCTGGTACAGAATAGTATGATTTGAATACGTAGTTTTCATGTCTGATGACCTTCAAAACTTTGTGAACACTTCCACCTCGACCTCTATAGGACGAACCAGCTCGAACTGTGAGGTTTGAAGAATCAACGCAGTGGCCAGCAGTAATCACATGGTGACGTGAAATTATAGAGCCACCACAAGTGAATCTTCCATTAGTCTCCAGAGATATCTGGTATGGAAATTCTTGGATTGTAGCATTCCTTCCCTTATATATACGGAGAGCAGGAATTTCTTGGGTTGCTCCAAGGCTAATGTAGCATGCTGAGTTCAAACAAGATTCATTCATCAAATCATAGCCAATTATTTATTCAAATTGGGCAAATGGTGGACAGTGATAAAGTAGGTGTGTCAAAGTCAAGGTATCAAAATAATGCAACGTCTCATCGGCTTTTCCAGATTCAGTATGAAAGATATTTTTCCAAAAGTTCCACTTCTTGAAAAGTTCTGTGGAAATGCAGCGTGCAAAATGTTTATCGCGCTTCAAAAAGAAGTTCCAAGATTGTACCAAAGGTTCTCAATGACTTCTGTCAACTATACTCTTCTACCACAGTTGTAGAAATAACATTTTTGAAACTCTTACTGGCATAAATGAAAGCTTCCCCCATCGTGAGATAGAATTGCAGCAACAATAGTACCCGACACTAATATTATGGTATCTTGTGCATTCATAGGTAATCACCGGGGCTAATGCAAGACAACCCAGGAGAGGAAAATCTTTGACATCCATAGTATATCCCAAGCTGTCTGATGTGTAAATTATAGAAACACAATTGAACGCTTCATGAATTCAAAGTTTTTGAAAGAGAGGGAGGGGGAACGGAGATGGATTTTATGAAATAAAGACCATACTCACCACTCAACCACAGAAAAATGAGCATTTCGAACGGTTGAAAATTCTGTACAAATTGTCGGTCAAGTTATTGATGAAGTCTCCCCGAGAAGAATGTGTGACGAATCAATCAATGGCAGTCTTAGTACTTCGATGCATACTCCAATGCACCAATGAAATATTACGCCATTAGTAGATTAATCAATCAGAGATGAGTATCTGGCATTTTTTTCTAATCATTTGGAAATGCAATCCATTCACTCCAGATAAATTGTAGAATGATATCTTCGTGTGAGCATTCTGAAATATGTAACTGCAGCGAGGAGATTACGAAGTTTCGAATTTTAGTATTCTTTGGGTGAGTTGAATATTTTGATACATATTTTGACTATGTAATTTTTGCGCCTCTATTGTTATTTATCATATTGTAGATTCCGATGTCCCATCAGCACCCTCAGTGGTGTCTTCATTCATAAATTTTTATCAAATTGTCATGCTCAAAAACTTCTTTCATTTTCATGATATTTTCATTATTTTCAGATTGTCACTCAAGCTCTCCACCTTTATATCCCACGTCATGTTTGAAGTGCCTAAAATGGGGCTAGTGTTTTTTGTTGTTCTCGCATACTTGGCGATTTCCATCAATGGTTAGTTTTGAGGTATCTCATATTTTGCAACACCAAAGCGACTTTATGAAAATCTGAGATGGACTTATACCTTATAATTAAATCCAGATGAGGCTGACTCACAACCAGTACCTCACAATATTATGCTCGAAAAAATTCTAATTTGTTCAAAACCGGACAATGTCAGAGTTGCTCAAAATTTCTACAACTGAATTGTATAACCTTTGACTAATTCACATCCAATTTGTCCGCCTTAACCATTTTTCGTACACCCATATACCATGGCTTTACATTGATTTGTTTTTGGTAAGCGCTTACATGAAACTTTTGAAATAAATATTGTATCACTACCAGGATACTGATAATTTTTCGATGTAGCATCTTTAAGGATCTATGATGGCACCGATGCCGTAGATGGACAGTATCCATTCGTAGTATCTTTACGAGTCGATACTATCGAGAAAAATCAAACCTACCTTTGCGTCGGATCGATTCTGGACAGTCGATTTATTCTCACGGCTGCACACTGTCTCCGAAAGTGAGTATCATTTCCCGAATTCTTTCACAAAACGAACGAAATCGCGAGTAAAACGAGGTGGAATATGTTTCAGTTTCAAACATGATGCGCTGACAATTGTTGCTGGCTCTAATTTACTTGAAGGTGGATCTCAGCAAACTTACAAGTCCGAATATCTTGTGATGCATGAAAAATTCCAGAATATCGAGAATGATATCGGAATTATTCGAGTCGATCGAGATATCGATTTGAACGACAAAGTTCAGCCCGTAAAATTATTTCAGGACAAGTTTGAAGAAGTGGATTATCCTGTCATATTGACTGGATGGGGTGATACAAATGCTGTGAGATACAATATCAAACTCATCTTATTCTTATCCCCATTTGATAATTGAATATAAATGATCAGAGTCATTGTTTAGGAGGATCCTGTAAATAGATTACAACAGCTTCTCACCACTGTTGTTGATCTCAATCGATGCAGATATTCCTACGATGATTTGATCAAAGATACACATTTATGTACGTCTTCTAACACAAAGAGAGGCGCATGTGTGGTTAGTTCAAATTGTGAACGTCTAAGCCCTTTCAACCAATTTGTGATGGGTAAATTGTGCATATTTCATATGATACTTTCAGGGTGACTCCGGCAGTCCTGTAATTGCAGATGGTACCTTAATTGCAATTTTTTCATTCGTCGATGAATTCTGTGGAAATGGATCTCCTGAAGTCAATACCAGAATCTATCCTTACTTACAATGGATTGAAGAGCAGCTATCAAGTTTTCAAAATTAATTTTTCCTATTTATTGAATTTTCAATTTACCACAAAATGATTCAGTGCAGCAGCAAATTTTACGATTTTCACACTTGGTAAACTTTCGTCACCAGTCTCAAATCTCCACCATTACTGAGTAAACGGTAATATATGGCAAATAAAGTTCACGATATCGTGTCTATCTATTAAGTATACCCGTATGCCATACGTTCCGCTAAACAGGAAATACGGGAAAGGTGAAAGCATACGAGCATTTCTTTTCATTGTACACAATCTTATACCGACCAAAGTACTTGCAAACTCTCTTATACATCCCCACACTGTAGTGAATTCTATTTTCAAATCTCATACGGGTACGGAAGAACAAATAGTGAACTTATCAAAAGGGTATCATAAAACGTGAATTTTTGGAAGAACATTTTGTAATATTTCTTTCCTGTCCAAAATATACCGTAAAGTTACATTGATTCAGATAGTTTAAGAGTTATCAGAAATAATATTTTCCAGTGAAAGTATGGCAGGGAATAATGCAATGCAACTCATTACCATTAATTGATTTGTTTCGGGCACAAGACTTAATAAGAATGGTTATATGAAATGATTTCCATCTCCATGGCTTGTTTTTGATTCTATGGGATGAATACTCTGTGTTCCTATAACTAAGAGTTACGATACTCCCTAATTGGACTGCTATTTCTATTTTCTACCGTTATTCTTCAAGAAGATCTTGATTTTTCTTATTACATTTGTTGTCTGTTCACAATAGGAAGCCTGCACGATGTTTCATTCGTCGTAGTCCGAAGAACTTTCGCAGTCCATTCTTCCCAAATCACATAGAGTGAAATGACTTTTAATTCTACAAAACTCGTCTTTAATGAAAGAATGATCATAGAGAGTGGAATTTCTGAGGCTTCCTAAGAGTTTGAATTTGAATTTTTCAAAGATACAATTCATGTTACTCAAAATCAGGCATGTGCAATTATTGATGAGATACGGCACTATTCTGAATAAGAAAACAGTAATGACATACAAGTGAACAAAAAATATTTTTTCAAGCAACTTTGTATTTGACAAATACTACTCCTAAAGAAAAACAAATTAAACTTGAGTTCCTTCGTATCGCACGTGTGTTGTAGCCGTCAAATTAATACGAGAGTTTACTATTCCATGCTCCTTAATTGAGTTCAATTTTTACTTTTCAACCACAGTATACTAATAAAAATTTTGTATGCTAGCGTGTTTGAATTCATTCCAAAAATGAAATAGAGATACGGAATTCTTTAGGCAGAAAAGGGTATTGATTGAAAAATAATGGAAAAGAGTGTAGACATATATGGTGTAGCCAAATACCCATTTCAAATATAGATTGCGAGATGTTATTACCCATCTTGCATGATAATTTCATCAAATTCTGAAAACTTATCGCTGGTCAAAGCAGTCCAACTTCACAATCCGTGTCACGAATACGTATCCAGAATTTTCCATCTACACAACAGCTCTCACTCTCGAAGTCCTCCCAAGTCAGGGAAATTTCTATTCTTTTTTTAACGAAAAATTATTCGTTGAAAATCGTTCAACAAATTCTATGAGACGAGATCAATAATATCCCTCAATACAAAATTATGATCATCATTCTCTCTTGGATCGCTGTCGGTGAAACTAGCGCAAAATAGAGCATAGAAGATAGTTTCCTTAACAATTTGTCTGATCCGTAAGTTCAAATAGGATATTGGATCCAAATTCTGAATTTCTCGGATACTGAATTAGATCCTCATAATCCGAATATTTCAATACGATCATTGCGTTAATCATAGGGTACGTGGTCGGGAACGGAAGAATGATTCCCGATAAGATTTAGCACATTATTGTAACTGAATTCAAAAATCTCCTGAGATTCCATATTCGCCTTCTAACAAATACTAACCATTGCCCAAAATTGATTTCAGACCAATACAAATTTGCCCGAAGAGATAAAGATACTTCGAGGCATCATGTAAAGAATGGCAAAGACCTTCGAAAAAATTTCAATCAGACATCCTCAAAAAATTCTCACGAAATAACATCTCAATGATCCAATCTTCAAGCCCACAGAGATACTATACAAAACCAAGTTTTTCTCATCGTAGATAAAAACCAAATATCCGAGCTTAAGCCACAATTCAGTAAACGGGGCAGACTCTGACGTCAGATGGCTGCATGAATTATTACCTGCGAAAGGCTCGCCACGAGTAATTACTTGTCAAACATTGGAGGCGAAGAAACTCACCCTCTGCCACCCTATATACACCCACGTATAATATAATACCCCCACAGGGACACGAATTACAAGTTCTAAGCCAACTGATACACATCGGCGCGTCGGGCTAAGATATAGGTTAGATATAATCAGAGTAGGAATTCTTCGTATCCAAAATTCATTAATACATATATCGTGTCTGGTAATTTTTCGTTTGTGACAGCTTACTTCGGTTTTTTAGACTAGTATAGTACTTTGTATTGAATTTTGACCCAAAAGTGTTGATGAGCTGTATCTAACAGACCGAATACTCATGACAACGAGTATCGAGGTTGATCTATACCATACTGACGTATGTTATTTAATGATAAAAGATTGAGATATCGATAGATATCATTATCAGTCAGATCGATCAGTATGTGACGCAATTTCATGATTCTATGACGTTAGAAACTCGGAAAAAAGTATCAAATCAATTGAACAAAGATACAAAAAATCGAAGAAAATCTTGATAAAAGGAATAATGCTTGGATAACACTCTTCCTAATTTCGTGCAAGTGCACCACCACCAATCAGTGATCAAGAGACGACCTCGCCCCAACCTATATCTCCACTGTTTGTTCAATAGCGAAAAATCCTTGTATCGTTGTTGGAAGATTCTAGTTCATCTGAAATTTTCGAATATTAACAAAAAATAATCAATTCTAGTCTGTAGCCACAAACACGACAAAAAATTGTAAATTCTTTCGAAACTGATCGACTGGTCTATGTTTGTTTGAAGATAGAGTCGAATTCATCTCAAGTGAAGAAAAATCCTGACATTGAAGTAAATTCGAATGCTTCTGGTAACAGATTATGATAAAGATTTCCCTATCCAGTTCTTGTCACCTCAGAGATAATCTAGATCAATCAACTCAGTGGTAACAAAAAATGCTTCTGAATTTCATAGAGAATCTGAGCCATCAACGTTCACATAATTTAAAATTGTTAATCAAGGGTACAGCTGAAGTCTGACAAGAAAAGTCTTAGGGGTTCGGTATCTGGATCTGTCTGGAACTTTGGGAATCATCTGCTTTTAGCACCAACAGATTATGCCCACAGCCGCAGGGTGCCGCAGAGTCTAATAAGTAACGCTCAAACGTTCCCGACCTACAGCGTATCATTCATGCATTACTATACCATTTTTCCATTCTTTTGGTGCTAAAATGAAATCATTCCCTCAATTATAGCCAGATCTAGCCCCGAAACCCCTTGGACTCCCCTTGTGAATGTATAGAAAGAAAGTGAATATTGACGAACTATTAATTCAGGAATAGAGCCTATAATGACCATTCTCGCAATTAAAAAAAAAACTATCAATTTTGAATTCTATCCAATAAGAGAATGAGGCTGGACGTACCACTGACCTGGACAGAAAGTTTCTTATTCACAGGTCTCCTACAAATGGATTAATTATTTCACGTTTTATTCGTTAGTTGCAACGTAACCGCAACTACCGTTACTCAGCACATACACACACACACACACACACACACACATACTCTTCAATACTATAACACTTGGCGAACATTTGATACTCACATTCAGCACTTCTAATTGCTATGAAGCTCAAATCTATACATAGATAGTATTTTCAAGGAGTCTCTGGAGCGCAAGAATCCAGTTCAGACGGATAAAAAGGTGATGGACAAGCGGAGAAAACTAGCGAAAAATTAATTAGCAACTTGAAAGAAAGCTGAGTGATGGGATGAGAGGAAAGTCAAAGTCCAAACGCAATTGCGACCGAAGGAGTTGTAGAAACTGGGTGATTTTCTGTGACATTGAAATACGTACGTGTGTGTGCATTGCGAAGATGTGACAGAAATTTATGGTAACTACGTGGTGGTTTGGAAGCATTCGTTGGTGAATATGCTTCGTGAAAAGTCGTAAATTTGGAAAGGTATTTTTGGGTTTGAGGATCAACAAATTTTATGCCATAAACAAATCATGAGAAGATTTGTTGAGGTGTAATTTCTGGTCCTATTCCTCGGAGAAAGTGATTACGAGTCTAATTGACCCTCGACAATGAAAAAATCCTCCTGTGACCTCATGTTTATGAGGCTAAACATGAAAATCCAAATTTCACCAAATCTGAGGAGTGAACTTGGACTTGATCAGGTTGATGCACTTGTTATAATCATTATTATCGTATTCCTTTTAGATCTGTTATTCCAAGACCTTGACGTGGTTACACTATTATGTTAATTACGATATACGCAAGCAGAAATTCATGAATTTATATTACAGGATCTTCGCTCAGCCGTCGATAGAACAGGATCCAGCTATTTTAAGAGCCTCGTTACGTTTCTGCATAATGTGAGATGGAAGTTATATATTGACCATTCGAGTAGGTAATGCTTGAAAGTATGACTCATTTTTTGTCCAACTAATAACTTTCTCAAACTAGTTCTACGCACTAAGAGTTTTCTCATCCCATGGATGTTAGAGAATCAGAGTTTTCATTTTTCAATTTTTACATCAATTGATCTGGAAACTTCTCCTTGAGCGTATGATTCAAACTTTGATGACATAAATGTGAACGATAGGATAGGTAAACTATTATTTGAATTCTATATCCTCTATGATAGTTGAGGTGAGGCCGTAGTGCGCCATAACCTCTAAATCCGTTCGGAGGATATATCGATTTTTACCCAAGCATATGACTTGGGATTTCATATGCATCTACAGAATGCATGTCTAAAAGAGACTACGAAGCCAAATGTGTCAATTTCAGACGAAAAAGTATCCGAACGAGGTTTGCTCGAGACTAGGATCGGGCATAGCGGGTAACGCCAAAATCTAATGTCAAAATACCTTATACACCATGCATGAGCAGTACAAATGGCTCGAACTAAGATAAGTGTACCCACCTTGCCCTCACTAAGCCATTTTCTCAACAACTCTGGTCTTGTATCTCAACAATTTTCAACGTACTTTAGCTCGTTTAACCCGTCAACATCAGCTGAGGTGAGATCCTTTGTCACGGAACAAGGCTGAAATCACGATTTTTCCAAAAAGTGATTCTTTGAGCACCCGGGACAGGGTTTAGCCAGCTTACACCCATCTTTTAAGGAGGCTCAGTCGTCAAAATCTTTTTAAGTCATTCTGAATTGGAAAAATTATGATGCATACTCCATGATACAAGGAATCTATTGCAATTTCGAAATATGCGGGTTGCCGACCTCATTTTTGAGAAAAAAATTCTCAAAGTTTTGGAATTTAACACGGCGTCTTATGGGTGATGACCACGGAATGAGTCATATCTCAAAATTTAACAGTGTTACCGCAACGAGTCACTGTCCAAGCATGCATTATTTATAGACGAATGGAATGTCATTCAGAAATATGCATGTTGCCGACGTGCAAAAGGCAGGAAATCATTCGAAAGAATCAAAACTGTCGAAAAACAGGTGTGCAGCGGCTGCTCGACCGCTGGCACGCTTGCGCTAGCGCGAGCTGGGGTTGTGTATGTGTGTTGGTGAGCGAGCGCGTCTCGTAGACTGACGCTTGTGTTAGTAGGCGCGGGGCCCCAACTGCTCGTGATACGTTACCCAACGACGGAGCCTCCTTAAAACCGTGCAAACTGGCAATAAAGTGCATAAAGTCTACTTCATCTCCGAGTAACCACGTATGAACCTATTCGGGTCAAATGACTAAGTACCACCCGCTTATTTTGATGTGATAAACACATTTTGAGTGGTGAAAAAAGACATACTACCCACCCTTCCGAGATAACAGTATGGGGGTATGTTGGGTACACTCCAATTTTGGCTTCAATTCTTGCGAATGATCTCCGTATTTTGCTGATAAGATAGCTCCGGGTTGGAGTTTCGCAATTTCGAAGAAGGAGTTTTGAACATTTTGAGACAAAAACTCAAATGCGCTAGTGTACCTTGAGATTGATGAAATTGAGAACATTTGGGCCCCTTTCCTACTGAACGCAATTTCTTTGATGATTTCTTAGTTGTGCAATCAAAAAAAAATGGAGAAATTACTCTATTTTTCCTAAGGAACGCAAAAGTCTACCGGGGTCGGTCCAAATAATTAATTTTCTCATATTTCAACATAACAAATGTGGAAAGGATTGTGAGAAGATTCATCAATAAGTGCCCATTCCTGCGATTGGCGTATGAGGCGATTTTGAGTCATAAGAAAAGTAGCAAATATAGATGACAGTATTATCGCCTATAATAATCACACCTAGAAAAACTTGCGCCTGTCAAGTTACCCGATTACTTACTCACTCTCGAATCGTACATATCTAATTCTTTGACATTAATCGACTGAAACACTCGAGAGCAATGCATCACCCCGGAAAAGCCAAGCCTCTCCTCTATACATGTACAGATATATGTACTTACTTACATGCATGCTCAATTCGAACTAACCGTCGAGTAAAAGCTCTTACTTCGTTCCTTCTGTATATATTTTAATATAGATACCCGAGATCGGCAGCTCGGGTGTGCACATTTACTCGGTTCAGTCATTAAGCTGCAGCTGTAGAGGATTAAGCACGCGACTAATCAGTGAAAGTGTACGATATCCAATGAACCGTTCCCCTCTCATTTTCTCTCTCTCTCTCTCTCTCTCTCTTCTTTAGCGACCTATATATTTATAAGCATTTGCTTCTACTACTGAGTATTATTAGGACTCGATGATAGCCTCTGGGCGAAATTTGCTTCGAGACTATGAATAATACAAAAGAGATGAGGAACAACTGATGATATACATTTATGGTGACACTTAGGCTTCAAGGTGTACTATATGTTCATTGCACTCTCTCTTTGGCTGCATTGTGAACTCAGGTGTGGCCGATACGATATGAGCCGCTTACCGAGCTCATATGTGCTGAAATGCACTTGAGTGAGCTAATTCTGATGATCTTGGCCGTGTGGTTTTCCGTGGTGAGCCATGAACTTGGCTCGGAGTGAATCGAATATTCAGCAGGACAGATAAATATCAATTTTTGAAAGCCGAATTTTAGAAAAATTTCATGTCGATGATCTTTTGATATTGAAAAGAAAATTGAAATATATTCAGGACCCAAAATATCATCGCGTTTACAGGGTTGATAGCGAGGTTAAATGTGATACACCCTAAGTCTGGATTCATAGAAAATGAGGTAGTTCCCGTGATTTTTTCCAAATTCCGGAATGTTCAGTATCAACGATAGATGATTTAATTCTTGAAAATTTTGGAAGAAAATTATGGGAATAATGACGAGGATAATTGTTGTTGTAAGTGGGATTTTCCATACCATTTCCCAATTGAGATTCTCTGTTGCAAATAATATGGTATCCATAACCTTGCACCATGATCAGACGATTAGTTTGACGATCACATCTTCTCAATTAAACTTCCCAATCATTCGATGTTCCGTGACAAGTAGATAAAATAAGGAGTGTCCAATTTTGGGAGATGAATTTCATCTATGTGGGAACTGATCTTCCATTTTTAATCAAATTTTTTGACGGATGTGAGAATGATCTTGAAAAATTTCCGACATCTCAAGAGTTGAATTAAAAATTTCCCTCCGTTTTTAACCTCTCAAATCCAGACCATCTGGAAACAAATGAATATCTTATTTTCAAGTAAATCTACTTTTGTTAAAGTTCCGATTGGGCGCAATGGTCCTAGAACTAATCAGAACAGCTTTTCGCGATGAGCCCCGCAGGGCTCACTGGGTTCTTATAGCATACCCACCGACTTGGCAGGATGTGAACCACTTTATAAAATTTGAGTATTTTTACGCACTTTTCAACTCATTCTATGCTAGTCACAATGCCAGTACCACAAGTGACGAATAATAATAGACCATGGAAAGCAGCTCTAATGACGTTACGCCATCACCGGACATTTTTTTCACTCTTTTAAACATACAAACTCATTTTGAATGTATAATTCATACTGCAACGTCTGCAATTTTCAGATAATTTTAAAAATTTTAGAAATAAGAATTTTCAGTCAGCCACTTGTGCAGATGACCATCAGACCAGTCGTGTAAGTAGAATCATATGTGTTGGTGTCGGTAAAACTAATACTAACCCATATATGCTTGCAATTTTGTGTATTAACCACCGTGCATATATATATGCACGTTAGATCAATTCCATCGCATCACTCGTAGTAACATATATATAAAGCCGATATAGATCTATACCCTTTCCAATCGAGTCCTCATCGATTCACTTATACTAGAATTCAACCAATCGATCCCGATATTCGGAATCGATATGTGCATGTAATGGTAATTACGCGTGTCTATGTCGACGCAGGGTTCAAGCCGCCGAAAAGTGTCTCGAAGTGGGGCTCTGGCCGTCCGAGGGTATATGAATCGCTGCGCGAGCAAAGCTCGCTCTCTTGCTCCCGAAAAGCCGAAGTGGAACTTCTTCCAAAAATCTATACCCACGAACGAGCAGGTCTCCCCGAGATCCAAGTAAGTCATCGCCCGGGTGCGATATTATATTAGAATATAAAGAATCCCACCATAAGGCATCCTCGAGATGTATTTGGAATGGGATTAGGCAATAATCGCGGCCCCGGTATGAATAAACCTGCATAGACAGGGACGAAATACTTGGGCATTATATTAGCTCGCGGTGGCTCATAAAATATGAAATCCAGGCACACTGCCAAGCGTGCGT
Source organism: Eretmocerus hayati (assembly GCA_029851415.1). Classification (NCBI taxonomy): domain Eukaryota; kingdom Metazoa; phylum Arthropoda; class Insecta; order Hymenoptera; family Aphelinidae; genus Eretmocerus; species Eretmocerus hayati. The sequence continues at coordinate 157,833,790 of CM056741.1, forward strand.
CGGCCGTCTCTTTACCCAGGATGGGGAATTGACTCACGACCGACCCGCATTACACAGTGCTTATGGATCGTGTAGGATTTTACAGATAGGAAATTGTATCGCGTCCGCGCCAGAAAACCATATTTTTCATAATTCAAATCTGTGCGATGAGCCGAAAGTCACGCGTATTCGAGTCTTTGCGGTGGCCCGAACACCGCCATATAACAATTTATTACACACAATTTCAATAGGAAATTAGGCAGGGAACAGATCACGCTTATTATATGTTACAGATAGACGAGGCAGTTTGAATACCAATATCACATATAAAATCGTATAAAATCATGAAAATACCAATATATGGACAAATTTCAATATTTCTATGTACACGGTTGTGACTGTGGTTTGAAATATAGTTTAACTTAATAAATGAGTAATTTAATCGACCAACAATCTTTTCATGAGAGATCACCCTGATAATTTTCTTCCCCGATATTATTTTAAATATTTTCAGGTCCTCCCGTTTAAAATCAAAGCTTTTGCATAAAGTGCCACTTTGCTATATATAATATCAATCAGAAAGTAGTATCAGATCAATAGATTTCAATTATATGTTCAAGAAATCACGAAATCCTGCATGCTTGTTCTAAAGGTAGAATTTCCGTAAAATTAATGTTCGATCGGGTACACGCATGGGTAAGCCAATTTTTCTGGGCTATATTATCGTTTGGGCATGTAATATAATCCACTATCTTTCATTTGAGCCCACATACATATAGCCATAGCAAAAATTGCCTGTGTACCGGCGTGCGCATCGATTGAAATGTAGAAATATGAAATTTCGATATAATTCACTTATGAGCTTATCTTACTTATACAAAACGATATATTTGCGCTTGAAATAATTTTCTTTGAATAACGTGTGGCCGTAGCATGCCATTTCGGCTAGTATAATTTGAATGCAGATTATCCCAACAGCAGCATCCCCGATTGATCGATCGAAAATACGAGGTGTTCGATCGATCCGAATAACACGTAAGTGGCTGTTCCAGCGCAAGCAGAGTAGCAGAGCGGTATCGCATAGATATATAGTTGCAAATGGTAAGCTATGCAACTCGTTTGCTCGGAAAATTATTAGTAATACAAATATACTAATATCCCAACCTCGCAATACGTTAGACAGTTCATTCTACAAAGCTCCATGCATTCGTAACGCTTTTCCCACTGCCTCTTTTCCAACTATTTTATAAAATCGCACGACCCATAAATTGCAACCTAATGATGGATCCTACTGGACTCATGCATACTCTCAGCACACCAGCCTTTGTTGAAATTGGGAACAGAGGCTAATTATGCCGAGAGAATATTTTGGAGGAGGGCCCTAACCTGATGATTGGATTGTTCTTAGTAGTCAAAGTTACTTGGACTGCGATACATCATCAAAAAATATGGAAGAGATTCTGCTCTTTCAAAATTTTAAAAAGTTGTTGACTATACTTAGTATGGAAAGTTGAAAAGGCTCCATTAATCCCTCCCATCATAAAGAGTGGTTACTTTGGGCCTGAAACAAGGTGACAAAATGCCCACAGTACTGAAATATCGCTACTATGGTATTTCCAATGTGACTTTTAAGCCGTAAGTCCTACAGGGCCTACCAGTTTATAGAGGGTTAAAGATTTTCGAACCTTGTAAAAATTGTGGAATCGAAGTAATTGCTTGTTACAACTCTGAGCACGCCTGCCCGAATATTGATATAGCTTTAGATGAACTCCATTTGAAAACAACACATGGAAGATGGTGATGTCTCTGATCGATTTTTCGTGATTCTCATTCGATTCTATGTTCCATAATATAAACTTTTCACCCACTGGGAAGACCCAGAAAAATTTCGGAGAAGTCTGCGGAGCTGTTTCTGTTTTGGAACGGAGTTCCTTTACGCTCGTCTGAGGAGTAAAATCGCGCGCGATCAGCTGACCGACACGGCCCCGTGGAACGAGATTCGATGCAACCCGCCATACGATGCAACGAAAAAGCGACACCTTTGCGATATAGGTATACTGCTTGCGCTCAGCAACCGCGCGTACTCATTCATTTCTCATCAGCACATCGCATCATCAGATGCCGACAGCCGAAATTCGTCTGCTATGGTCTACCGTCTGAATGCATGCAGCACTATTCGATTGTTGTCGATAGTATTGCTAGATATACAATGGATGAAGGTGTTATCTATGGTGTATCTCTGGGCAGAATTTAAAGCCTGAATGAATAAAATATTGCTTCCATATGAACTTAAATTATGTAGTGAGGACTCAGATTCAAATTTAAAGGCTTTTTATGTCCCCCGCCATAACCTTCTAAAAAACCTACCCAAGGCCAGGGACTCGTAATTTTATTTACATAATAGTGCTCAATACTTGGAAAATGATGCAAACTATCTCAATCACCAGGGGCTAATTGGTGTGCATCTTTATCGGTACCGTTACACGATGAGCATTCAAAAGCTTGAACCTCAGGTTGAAGTCGATCAAAGTTTTAGACTTTATTAACATTTTCACACATCTTATTGAGTCGTATTTTGGAACTCTGTTCCTAACGCATTTCTTAAACGCACACGAATTTTTTTCTTTTTGATTTCACCTGAGCATGAAATAGATAATTTTTTTTTTTTACTAAATTTGATCCATCCAGAGTTTGGCTCAAGATAATGAAATGCGATTTGCGCCATTTCAAAGATCTTGGAAAAACTAATCAAAAATAATCTTGAAAATTTTCATTCGGCTTCTTCAGGCCCTGATAAGGCAAAATCCGGAATTATCCGGCTATCCTGATTATTGCAAAAAGCAATCTTTTTCACCTCTCCAGAAGTATGATTTCTCATGCATCAAAATCGCACGATCTTTGAGATGAAACTAGACCAAAGTTTTTTTGCTGTTGTATGCGTTTTTTGGTCAATTTTCCGATTTTTCATAATTATGACCAATGCAAAAAAAAGTGTTTTTTGCGCATGCGCATATATGTACGTACGAAATCCCAAGTGGTTACAATAATCAAAAGATGAGAAAATATCTTGCAGAAAGTCCACTAGGAAAAGTCAATTTCATGCCCCCAGTTACAGCAGCTTAATTGAAAAAGAGGAAGAGGGGTGGTTGGAGTGAGATGACCCATCTATCCTGAACCAGAGACTTAGGCCCTGTCTTTGCATCCATGCTGTTGGTGGTCTCAATAACCTTGATGTCTCAAGGACCACGTATTTCCAGTCCCAGTCGATTGGGATTTCTTAGAAGTCGGCACAGCTACGCGCATGCGCAAAAATCTATGTTTTCTAATTGGTCAGAAAGTGAAAAATCAGAAAATTGACCAAAAAACGCATAAAACGGCAAAAAACAACTTCTGTTTAGTTTTATCGCAAGGATCAGGCAATTTCGCATAAGACATTGAACTTTTGAAAAAAATTAGCTCTCTGAGATAACCAAGTTGGACTGATTTTTTCAGATTTTTCCTGATCTGAGCCTGAAAAAACGGTACGAAAATTTTCAAGGCCATTTTCGATTGGTTTTTTTAGGATCTTTCGAATGGCACAAACCGCGTTGCACTATCTTGAGCCAAACTCGAGATAGATCGAATTTAGTTAAACAAGATCATGATTCGAGTCATGATTTTGATGCTCTGGTGAGATCAAAAAACAAAACAGAAATAGCTTCGCAAGCTTCTCCGAAATTTCTTCGGGCCTCCCGAGTGGGAGAAAACTTCATATTATGAGCCATAGAATCGAATGAAAATCACGAGAAACCCATCAGAGACATCACCATTTTTGTACACGCTTTTATTGCACTTCGCCAAGCCCTGACCCCCCTCCCCCCATAGATCTAGTCCCGGAGCCATCTTTGTGGCTTCCGGTTTTTGACGTCCGGTACATATCCACATCAAGCCTGATCCGCATGTGCATGTGCATGTGTGAACTAGTTGATGAGGCATTGTACGGAGGATGACGAAAATTTGATCAGCGCAGTGCTAATCTGTTTACGTGTCTACTGATGTCTGCTGCATTTATAGGTGACTCCGCGACATGGTGGTACCTCATCCGGATACGAGAAATACGAGATACCCATAGCTATATACATATCCGGCCGCCCCAGCGCACTCGCGTTTTCGATGAAATTTCTTGTACATTGTGCAATTTTTTCCTGTAAATTTTCTTCAGTATCGAAAACTATCTACTGTATACCACCCCAAATTCTACAACGCTTCCCTGGTAGAAATCTGTTCAATAATATTGGAGTCAAGTCTAAAATATGGCTAAAAAAACTAGATTAATTCTGGGTGGACAATATATGGCTATTATTTGACTATTTTTATTGGGATTGATATCTGTGTCGAATGAAATTGACCAAAAATTGGATAATATTTAGATTGAAGATTGTGGGGATGGAATACAAATCAAATGTATAAGAATTGACAAAATTTGGCTCTTGTCTGGTACATGCGAAACCATTTTCTGGACACTTATTAGACTTAATCAAAATTTAGCGTAGGTATCTTTCTATGCCCAATTTTTAGGCATATTCGGTATAGAGAATGGGTGAGTGATGAATATATTTATTGCTTTTCAATAATGAGATAATCAATGCATTAACTAGATTTAACAACACACGAATCTAACAATACATTTTGCCAAGCATGGATGACGTTCTGGAAGACGGCTTCGGTGCGAGCAAGAAGGCGAGGACGACAGCTAACGAAACCACGACTTCTCATTACATTATAAGAAACACATCTTTTGTACACTTCATCAAAATCCAGTATGAGTTCCCTTTTTGTCTTCTTGCTGCACCATGGAAGCACAAACACAACGTATATCACATGCAGCAAGCCTCGGCCTCCGCGATCTTGTCCGGGGCATCAATGGTTTTATACATTCGCGAGAAAAACACATTGTCACTGTCACCGATGTCACATATTCTATTCCCTTAGAGATCTGCCTCGTTGGTGTACTTATCTTGAATATTCAAGTAAAATTAGCTGCCTTGAGTAAACTTGCGTTGAAATTTCATAGAGATCAACTAACCTTGCAGACGCTGCAAGTTGACAACGGATACTAATCTCCGGAATTTGAGGTTAAATATCAAGAAAATTAATGTGGCTAATTTTTGTTTATAAATTGACTACAATAATTGGCCAAATAATTGTCCAACTATCCTCCTGTACTTGGTTGTCCTATGATCACCAGGTGGCGCATGCCTGGATTAGCTTTCTCACACCAGGTTTAGCAATGTCATGTCAAGTACCCGAGTCTGAACACAACTTTCACTTGTCTGATCTCCCGCAGATCCCGACAAACCTTTTGCGACAAAATGATAAGGTCCTTGATTACCTTGATTGTCCCAGTCAGTCCCATAGTAGAGGACGTGTATATGCCTCTAACACTTGGGTTACTCATTTGAAATTTAGGCAATGTTGAATATTAATAGCACTTCGGCACATTGAATGAACTGTCCAATATATGTCTATTTATTATCCATTACATTTGGACTTCGAATAGTATTATGTTCAATTATTATCCATTTCATTTGGACTCATTTCCAGATCCCCAAAAATGTTGGCTAATTATTGGCCAAAAATTAGCCAAAATCGGAAATGGCTAAAATATGGCCATAAAAGTGTTACATCTCAAGATAAAAAAAAGTCAATTCAGTTACCCATAAATTAGCTTGAGTTGGAGTTAATTGGCCATTTTTTAATCAAAAATTGTAATGAATTTCTACCAGGGTTTCTGCGCAGTTTATAAAAACGTATATTAAAAAGTTTTTTTAACTCTTACTTATTCATGTGTCGTTTTCAATTGGAATTCATCTTCAATTACTCTTGGTAGGCGTATGTACTGACCAAAAAAATACTCGATTTTCAGAAATAAAATGAACAGCCTGGAAACCAGTAAATCTGTGATGGAATATAGTGACACGTGCATCAATTCAAAATGGTAATAAATTCATTCCGTTTCCGAGTGAGGCGATCGAACTTTCGGCTCATGCTTCGTTAACAAAGAGCAAATATTCCAGTAAGAAGCGCAAATTTAACGTGAATGGGAATTACATATAAATGGTTCCAATCTTGTAGAAATTCATTAATACGCTAACAGTTGGATTTTGAAACTCGAATTCATATCCAATCATATTTTGCGAGGATTTGAAAATGGACCTCAGGTGATCAAATGAATGAACTCTGATGTACTTGTAATTTAAAATCAACCTAATTTCAATAAATCAAAATCAAATCGAAATTGATGTATATTGCCGTTGATTCAATTTCTGTGAGTGTACCGTGAACTTTAGTTCCTTGGATTTTCCAATGCCATTTTTCATCAAAATTGAAATTAAATGGAAACAGTAGGTGCGTTGTGTATTATAACTGATACAGAATTCCAAGATATGAAGCAGAAGAATATTCAATTTTGATTTCAAAGATTACAAGAAAATGAAAGACTCGCTAGATTGCTGCAATTTGATCACTATAATGATGTTTAGAGAAGGTCATTGAAGTTGAATCAGCAAAAGTGCAAGCGCATTGAATAGTAAAATATGGATTCAGTGATAGGTGATCGTGATATATTAATGATGGCTTTCACGATAAAAATCCGAGTGTGAAACTGAGTCAGAAGCTCTTTCTGCCAATTCTCAATATTCACCAGCGATTAAAAAAACTTTTGGTATTCTTACGACTGCTAATACGTTTATATTAGATTGAGGAATTCACACCGATCTCAAGACCTATACGATGAGTTAATGATATAATTTAGTAGGAGATTGAATCAAACACCAACATTGGTGAATGGATTTCAAAATGAAAGTTTATTTGAAAACTACGTTAGTCATTGGATTACTCATATTGAATGGAATTCGATCAAACAAAACAGTTGGCCCCGCGGGCACCAAAATTAAATATCAATCTCGCATGAATAAAACATGGATGCATCGACGCTCTTACCACAGCATTTTAACGATCACTCCGAAAATCGCATGCTCACGCCGTAACGATGAATCATCATCATCATCATCATCAGAGTCACGAGTCGATCGAAAGGACGAACAATAAATGAGCATCGGTAGCTCATATTATTATATCCTGACCTATACTCAATGTAATCGAAGTGAGTTATCTCAACTCTCTCTCTCTTTATTAGCAAAGGTAAAAGCTGTTGAACTACTCTATTACAGACTCGGCAGCCAACAATGCAGTCAATGATTCACCTGCAACATCCGCCAACGACTTTCTTCAAAATCAGAGCTACTGTACCAATATAGAATCTGCAGAGTCGAATATACGACTCGACAACGTTTCATCAAGCCATCGTTCCTGATTCTACACAGCTTGTCTCTAATTTTCGCAAGCTTCACTCGCATCAATCGGTTCGATGCGTCTCGTAGCCAATAATCCTGGATCCATATGTACAGACAGTGAATCGTCTATCAAGTTAGAAGTTGGAAGCCACTACAGATTTCAATCAAGACTCGATGATAAGTACCGGGTGCCAGCAGCCTAACGAGCGGCTATTCTCCCACAACTCTGATGTACACTATAGTAACGTCATTTTGCAGAGTTTCCCGTTTGGATGATACTCTAGCTTAGGTATACTTTCTCAATCTCTTCTTGAATTGAGTACACGTCCTTGTGAGTCAATCGATATGTTTTGTGGATCGCGATCATCCGAATTCATTCAATGCTTATTGATAGCAGATTTACAAAAATGTTAGTAAGTTCGACCACAAACTCCAAACATTTGTTCTTCTAAATTTGAGAGACTTCTTCTATAAATCGTTGGTCAGGGAACTTGGTATTTCCTAGGAGTTTGAGAAATCCTCACAAAATTTGAAATACGCCAGTCTCGTTTTCCACGCTCCACGATTGGGAAGAACTATCACATTCTGGAACGTTTGTCTCGATCTTGGCAATACCATCATTCCAGGAGTCACCGACCCTCACACTTTTCATAATTCATTGGCTGACTGATTGCTGATTAATTGATCAATTCGTTGATCTTTTCGCTCAACATGTGGGAAAAATCCATAGAATGGAAGCCAGGAACTGGCAGTTTTGTAAAAGCTGGAAAATTTCGTCCGCAAATCCAACTGTTGGAAAACACAACCTAAAAATCGAACCGGAAAGATAATAATCCAAATTTGCGTGCGTCGGTCTAGCTAAAGATGCTAAGAATTCCGACCAGAAATTCGAGAAACTTGTCAACATTCCTCCAAAGTTGAGAAAACATTGGAGTTTCGAACCTAATGAGGAAGACAAACAATTTTTTGAAACATCATCGTTAACAAACTCACAGTGACTCGTAAGTCCGACATTTGCTACACCATAGGTATCCATAATTGATAAAAATTCTTGATTACGCTAAAAGTTCTCAAAACGACTGTAATAATGATGAAAAATTCTGAATTAGAAAACTGTCTTGCTAGACCACTTGAAGAGTATCAATTCTACTCGATTATTCAGCACATAGTCCTGCAGTTTTCACCTAACTGCACATCACGCACCGTGACATTTTTCAGACGTGACCAAAAGATGCTGACTTACAATTGCGCACTGGACCAGAGATGCTTCCAAGTGAAGCATCGTACTATACATACATACATTGTGAAGGGAAATGAAAAGAGGAAGACTAAAAAAAATGGATAGATATTGAAGACTCGTGCTACTGTGCATGGGGGTCAACCCCCAGTACTTTTGAGCTAATGAGACACTACTGCCACTGATAATCTACAAGCTGCTTCACAGTATACCTTTGTATCATCTGATACTTCGAGTTTGCAGATCCATTGTCCTAATAGATGCATTGCAAAGATGTTCCTTCAATATATTGCTGTTGTTTCATGTAATACGTATACGGTGCCTGTTCCTGTCAGAGTCGTGCATCTGCCATGGATATCCATATTGACAAGTAGCTTGTATTCCGTGGAATTTCGCGCGTTCGAGATGGTGCGGGGAAAATTCTTCTAGATGCCTGGCAGCATTTCGAGAAATGATCATTCATGGTTCCCTTTTTAAGGCCAGTTCGGAGTCCCCGCGGAGCCGCAACCAGATACGCACCGGCGTACTTTCAGGCTGTGGCTGCATGCAATGATTCTGAGAGCGGAATTATCGTTTATACGCTTTCATTGGTAATGAATGTATTACTCAGATAGTGGGGGGGGGGGGGCTGTGAAATTTTATAACACGAGACCATGCGAAGTTTCACGGCATTTCGTTCATTAAAAATCGAGAAAAGCTTGAAGAGAATCTTTTGGTGAGACAGAGCGCGTCCTCGCACCTATTCCGATTTATTCCTCAATAAGAGAACAGTTCTGGCCAATATCAGATGGTACGCCACCTGTGGATTGGCATTTTTTGTTGAATGAGCCCTCCCACGCCCGGAAATTCTGAATCTAGCTCGCAAAAAACTTGAACTAGTGAGAGCATCGACCAGGATACTTAGCTCACCGAGCCGAAGAACTACGATTTTCTGAAGATATAGAATGAATATCTGGGCGTAAAACAACTCATTTAGCTGGAAATGTTATGATGTTTCCCTTGATTTATTCCTTTTGAGTCGGGAATGGGGAAGGGGGAGACTGGGATACTATGAGACGAAAAATTGGTTTAGAATCTCCCATGCGCAATGAATTCAAGATCGAGGTTGAGAAGTTAATTTCGTCAATTACTTCTGAGCCACGAGAACCTGATGTGCCTGAATTTCTTTTCTGTAGCGTGCAACAGGGTAGCTCCCTTCAATTTCAGTTGTGGTAATTTACGGACCGTCAAAGATCGCCATGCAGAAGAATAATGGGCTGTTTGACTCATTACGCCAACTAAGTGGAGATTATAGCCACAACGTTATCCTGGGTGATCTGACCGCTGACTGTTGGATACTACCCATCCCGACACCAAGACACTGACTGCACTGACAGAAGAACTAGCCCTCCAGATAGTGCATCGTGATCCGACTTACCAACACAATCCCAATGTATCTGATATATAGGTTGATCACATTTACGTAGATGACCATGACACCATCACCGACTTTCAAAACAGACCCCTGACGTATTTTGGCAAGCACACGGTCATGGACGTGACATTCAACGTTGTCACTCCTACGCCGTCAAAAAATTCTTTCGCGTATAGGGATTTTCATAATATCACTCCGGAGATATTAAATCACCGGCTGCTTCGCTGCGACTGAACAGCTCTTGCAAATGCCGAAACCAGTTTGGAAGATGCAATTCACTGCCTGAATGGAAATAAAAAAGACCGTTTTGGACGGATCAGCACTGGAAAAAACTATAAATCCGAAGGAAAATGATACTCCTTGGATTAGTGCAGAGTTGAAAGTGCTCATGAAATAGCGAGACGTGACGTGGGCCTTTAGAGAGGATGCAACGTAACTAGCGCAAGTGCCCTGAACTTCAAAGTCAGTACTTCCGGATCAGCAAAGGGATTGACTTGCGCATTGAACAATGGCGTAACTTCTCCCTTCAAAACCTTCTTTCAGACACTCGTGATCAGAACAAGAACATCTGGAAGGAAACACGCGATCTCGGCCTTTTGCCCAATAGCAGAGAGGAAGAACTTCATGGCCTCGCGCCGGATGTGTTGAGCGCTCACTTGGCTAGGGTTTCCGTTTCATTCCACAAAAATATCAATGAAGCAATGGACGATATCAACTTGGCACCGGAGGAGGAGTTTAAATTCAAACCTACGAATTTCAATGATGTAGTCCTTACTATTAGACATTTTCCCTCATAAGCCCGTGGGGTTGAAGGAAGGGATCCCTCAGGGCGTGATCGTGAAAACTCTTTCGGCTATTGGTTATCTTATCGTAAATATTTTTTATTTCTCTCTTGCTCATGGCGTTTTCCCTAAAGCTTGGAAGCAAGCGCAGCTGATTGCATTGAATAAGACTGCAGCTCCACCAACGTTCTCGGACTTCCGTCATATAAGGCTGCTGTGCTTCCTCTCCAAGGTTCTTAAGAAAATCGCGCATGACCAAATCACGGAGTATTTAAAAATTGAGAAATTACTTGATCTCTTCCAAGCTGGTTTCGAAAAGTTGCTAGTAAAACTCAATCACAAGTCATTCCAAAATACTGTTCAAAATCATGGGTCAAAATTCTAAAAAAAAGTCTCGCCAGTCCACTTCTATCGTGAATAACTCACATATCACTCGCAACTTGCAAGCATACGTTTGAAACAAGCTACGATCTCGCGTCCATTAGTGCCAAAGTGGGTTACGTTTTCTTTTGTCTCCTGCGCTCAAACACAAGCGGTCACCCACTTCTGTACTTTACTCTTTTCTCGCAGTGCGCAACGAAACGGTAACGCGCACAGAGCAAAACGTCCATATAGGCGTTCGAGCGCAAGTCCAACGTAATTTACACTTGGCCGTTCCAACCAAGTGACTTTAGCCATAGCTCTAGCAAAGATCTATATGTTTGTGATAGACGGATATCGGCTGATTTTATCGCACTCGCGTCCAAGGAGTCTGAGATCGCAACCAGATACAACTTTCTGCTGCCCTGCGACGCAAAAGTCGCAACGAGTAGAGCTTTTTTGCTCGATACATAATCCATCCTCCTCCTGGGATTTTCTCTATGTAGAGTAAATCTACTCGTGTGTACTAAGTGTCGGACTATAGATTTACTTGCCGCACGTGTTAGACTTCCGCAATGATTAAGATATTTGTCATTTTATCTCTTTTTCCATTTTTGTGATTTTCATGTTCTACCCTGAGAAGGAGCGCCAATTTGTTTTGTCTACATGTCAACTCAACTCAACTGATCGAACATTTTGAATCTCGAGCTTTGATTGATCACCTAACCTGATTGGTTGAGATCAAAAATGTTCGATCAGCTGAGATTTCTTTTTTAATTCCGCTTCTATCTCAGCAATGATCAGATTATCAACCAATGCCATGTGATTCCTAAACATCTCAAAACATCTCAATGGATAAGTTCCTGAGTCCTTTTAGATCCTGGAAAATTCACTCCTACAATACTGGGAATCTTTGTACGCAGTGACAACAGTTAACCTGTTTTCATTCATGCGTTTGCATTTCTTGTCCAAGAAAAGATGACCAAACAATCTCAAACTTGAATATAGTACCGAGAAGATGATAATGCAGTTTTGTCACTTCGGTGACCCAAAAAAATTGGTCCTTTCCATAAGTATGCACCATCGACAAACACTTGCACTGTCTGTACACTTTTAAAAAAGTGAGCTGTTGTTGATTTTTTTCTTGAACCCTCGCAAATAGGGTAAATATGCATCATATACTCTATCGAATGCCCTCGCCAAAGTCACAAAGTGGTACACACACAACTTTGTCTGGTTAGTATAATACACAGCTCAACTCTAAAATAATGTCATTGCCGGTGATGTACCAAGCTCGAATTCGGTCAAAGTTCAGTCGCACAACTTCACACGTTCACACCTAATCAGTAACCAATATAGTTCTCACATCCACGTATGTATGACCATATATTAAGTACTCGAGAAACTCAGTAAATATCGAATGTGATGCAGGTCGTGGTTCAGCTTCGTCTCACAGAGTTTCACGACAAAGTAGAGCAATATCGAAAGAAACGGACGAGATACGGGTCGTTTCCGCTTCACACTATATAGCCTGACTTACCAGGCACCTATTACTGTTCGCTTTTGCCTTCTGTAAACACATATCCACTTACTACACTTACTCCTACACCTGCACTACTATTTCGTTTCTCATTATTCAAGAGTGCGGTAAATAGAGTCTGTGGTTAAAATGTTGGCTCTGAGGTGAGATGAAACCGTCTGATGTCGAAGTGACGCTCATCGATTCGATTGCGGTTAGATTCGAGTTGGGTGCATCAGTTTGGTCCTCGGTTTGATTTGGCATATATACGTCGTCGTTGTCGTCGTTAGTTCAGGGTAAACTTGATCAACCGGTATGTAGGTGTATCTGATGGATTAGCGATTTCCATATTTGCTTGAATTGACATTGATGCATTCGAGTTTCAAAATCCAAGTACCACGATATGTTTACATGGGAGAAAATGGAGTTTGGATGTCATACATTCATTATAGGTCTTATACATAAATTTGTAGGTGAGAATTTTAGAATATCTTGGGGTTGATCATTCGCGTGCGTCATCTGGTATTAACTAGAATCCCGAAATGATCGATACTCGATACGATATCTGGATAATGTAGCTAGTAATCCTACTTCTCGGGAAAAGGTAAACCGAGCCAGAGATGACGTAATAGAAAAATAAAGAATGAAAAAGTGAAAAATAGAAAAGTAAAAGTGACGTAAATTTTATGTGAAAAACAATTAAGTCGACCTTCCAAATAAGCAGCATATCTGTATCAGGAGGAATCTACAATAGGAAAAAAAAGAATCTCAAGAGGAATCGTACTGATGAGCAAATCCAATTTCCGTTTTTTGGATCTTATTTGAAAAACGAAGACAAAAATCGGATAAATCTCCATACAAGGAAAAAAGTCCCCGAAACTATAATAGTGTCCCATGCATTTCGACGATGGATATTCGGATTCGTGATAATTTTCACCTGAACACTTTATCGAATTTCATATTTGTGCGGCATTGATTACTTGATTACTTTCATATCTATTTACGCTTCGTCTTTTAATTTTTTTCTTCTAGGTGTATTCTCAACCTCTTCATAAGATTATTATGCAAATTCTAATGTTACCGGTGAATTTCAAATGATCGAAAGTACTTTGAATAGATCGAAAGTCTGAACAGAAATTCACTTGGGTGTTGGGTGAAATTGAAACGCTACGATAGAGGTAAGAACTCTATCAACGTGACCGCGGTAATATTTTTACTTTAGTAAAGTGGTAAATTTGAGTATCGTGGTTCTTGAGTTCTATTCAATCCCTGAGACTCCAATAACTAGTGTGACTTTGAGAATTAATCCACGCAGAGGCTCTTGAATCATAAAAGAAAATTTTACTCACAATGTAGTTCAAACAGTATGACTGTGGGTTCAAGAAAATCTCAATGTTTGGAAGTATGATTTACAGCCCAAAAGAATTTTGTAAAGTGGGGTATTTGACCATTTCAAAAAAATCGATGTAAATCAGTAGTTAAATCAATCTATGTGTACGTTTCTGTATAGCCGACGTGAATTGTTAACCACGTGACATTTTGGACTTCCCCGAGTATTTTCGTACAGCATTTCGATCAGACTATTGGTGTGATTCCACAATTACATTGACAGCTTACTGATATCGTGAGATAATTAACATCGTTTCGTGCATGCACCCTAATTCATTCAAGAATCACCGAAAACTAACGATTTTTTGGAAGCATTCTTGGAGGTCGCAAGAATATTTCAAAAATCCACAATATCGCTATCAAAATATGTCACTCACCAATTTGCAGAACGATTTCGAATTAATTCTCGCTCAGCCCTCGTTTTCCAAATTGCCAATTGAAGCAGCTATTACAGCAACTCACGCAAACAGCGAACACAAATCAGCTTATCATCATATCCTAAGCAGCAGTAACAATAACAGTAGCGATCACTCAAAATACAAATCACTATACCGAATCCTATATCTCAGATGGTATTAGCGTATTTTGATTCACCCCTTACTCACTCGACACTATATAGAAGCTTGAAACACACGCGATACTCAATAATTCACTGATGTCAAGATAATAATCGACGTATCTGGAATTGCATCCACGAAAACGATGTTAAACGGTCAATAATTTTCGACTGTGGATTGACGGAAGACACTCGCGCCGATGCTGTTATAGCAGAAGCTATCACGATTAGCGCGAACGGCCTTCGAAGGCGCAGGTGTATACCGACTCTGATGCACTTTGCGCGTCGAGACTCATATGTGGGCCCGCCAAGCACAGCACCACTCAGCATTGCATCCAGACCCCCCCTGCAAAGATATGAGAGGAAGAAAGAGAAAGAAAGAGTGACCTGTTGCCGTTGCATACAACATGTTGTAGTGTAAGTCCACCTCAGATCGTCCAGCGAATGTGAAGGAGGGACAAGATGATATGGCTGAGCTGAAAAAAGGGGAGTGGGGGGGGGGGATAATGATAGACAATGTAGGATCTTGCGAGGGAGCTTTCCTGAGACGCTCTTGAATGCCACGAATTCAGGGGGGATTCTCAAAAGCCGTTGTCTACCTATCAATTTTTTTTGGTAACTTGAAATTCATTGAGTTTTCAACCTCAATACTCTATTACTTAATCTACCTCTGACTTCCATCTTATGATGCTCTTCCCTCTCCATCCTTAGCCCCTCTCTTTCTAATTCTTTCTCATAGATCCAATAGACCTAATCAATTCATTCGAATAATCCACAATACGAGTTTATTTGTCATCCTTGTGAGTATTTGTCAAGAAGAACCGGACTGAAAAATGATAAGAGCTCAAGGGAACAGCATAGTGGGTGGATTGTTTAATCGTACAAATGTTGTTCTCTAGTGGCAAATTAATGTACACACAAAACTTTGTTTTTTTTTCATAAGATTCTGCTCAAGTTACGTGAAAAATTGAACGAAAAAGATATTCAAAGTTTCAGGTCCCGTTACGCAAGCACCAAAATATTTTTTGTCTGAATTCAGAGGGAGCATTCTGCATGGATAGCTAAGAGAGTTCCCAGGACCCAAAGACGCCCCTTGCCACATGACAGGATCTGAGGAGTACGTCTGGTTCCGGGAGGGAGGGGTGACTGCACGTCTCTCAGGATCGGAAGTTCTTCCGTGCGGCTGACTGGGACCAGGAATTCGTCTCTGTCTCCTAGAATAAGAAACCCTCCTGTCGCTTAATTGAGAACGGAGAGTCTCTATGTCTTCTAAAACGACAAGTACTATTTTGCATTTGACTGGGGACGGAGGTCCGTCTGTCTCCCACAGTTAAATGATTCGTCTCACGGTTAAGGGGCGTTGTGATGTCTCCATGTCTCCTAGAATCGGAAGTTCTTCCTTGCAGTTGACTGGACTGGAAGTTCTTCCGTCTTCTAGGATAAGATGATTTTCCTTGCGGTTGACTGAGTCCTGGAAATCCGAAGTGTCCCAGGACAACAAGATCCTCCGGCCACTTGACTGAGAACGGAAAGTCTGTATAACTTCTAGGTTGAGAAGTACTCATTCGCAGTCAACTGTTGCGAAGAGTCCGTCTGTCTCCCAGGGTTAGAAGATTTCCTTCACAATTATGGAGATTCATCTGCAATAGTCGGTCCGAGATGACGACAGGGCAGTTTCTCTGCGCTATCAATGGCGCGATACGCTACCGGTCCGTCTTTATGTTCTACATTCACCGTGTGTCGCTATAGCGTCTGATTTTTTGTAAACTTCCCTATATTCTAAGACCCCCATATATCCAACCCAAGTTTTCAGTTGCTCAAATGTTCCTTCTGTCTGTTTCCTGTCGCTAGGATTAGAAGATCCGTCGTCTTACGGTTAAAGGGCGTCGGAGATTCTCAATATCTCCTAGGATCGGGAGTTCTCCTTTGCAGTTGACTAGCCCGGAAGTTTGTCTGTTTTCTGGGATAAGAAGATTCTCCTCGCAGTTCACTAGGTCCAGGAAGTCCGATGTGGCTCAGGATAAGGAGTTGTTACTTGCAGTTGACTGGGTCCAATGAGTCTGTATGTGTCCCAGGATAAGAGGATCCTCCTGTCGCTTGACTGAGAACGAAAAGTCTGTATGACTTTTAGGATAAGAAGTACTTATTTGCAGTTGACGGTTGCCCGGAGTCCGTCTGTTTTCCAAAATTAAAGGACCCTTCTTGCGGTTAAGGGGCACCGGAGAGTCTCCATGTCCCCCAGGATCAAAAGCTCTTCCTTGCACCCGACTGGGACCAGGAGTCCGTCTCTGTCTCCCAGAATAAGGAGATCCTCCTGTCGTTTGACTAAGAACGGAAAGTCTGTATGTGTCGTAGCATGAAGAGAACTTCAACGCAGTTAACTGTGTCCGAGAGTCCATTTGTCTCCCAGGGTAACAAGAATCGTCTTGCAGTCAACGGGCGCCTGGAACTTTTTATGTCTTCCACAATCAGAAACTCCTCCTTGCAGTTGATTTGACCGAGAGTTCGTCTCGTCTCCTAGGATTAGAAAATTGTTTTTGCGGTTGACTGAGTCCAGGAAGTCCGATGTGCCCCAGGATGAGAAGTTGTTCGTTGCTATTGACTGAAACCACGAGTTCGTTTCTGTGTTCCAGCATGAGAAGATTCACCTGTCGCTTGGCTGGGAACGGAAAGTCTGCAAGTCCTTTAGAGTACTCCCTTGCAATGGGCTATGACCGGAAGTTTGTCTGTTCCCCAAGTTCAGAAGAACTTTCTTGCAGTTTACTCGGTCCGGGGACTCATGATCCTCTCAGAAATGGGAGATCCTTTCTCTGTAGATCAAGAATTCACTCTCACCAGGTGACTCGGAGCGGGTGTTCTCCGTGTTTTTTAGAGTCCGAAGATCTTCTTGCATAACTCAGAATAGTATCGAAACCATGGGACATCTGCCCAGTGCAGCAACTGATGCATAATGAACCGCACGCGATGTAAGTAAACTTGATTACTAACTATGAAAATTCGCAGGCCAATTCTGAAACCTCCGCATGCTGGGTAAAAAATGATTCATCATTAAGAATTATCATCATTATATACCTTATAGCATCAAATAACCTCAAAAATTAATATAGTTCGATTAGCATGGAAGATTCTGAGCGGTCACTTAATCACGAGGACGAAGTTATTGGATAGCGAGCGCACGCCCAAGATTCCGTGTACCACCGAAGGGCAATTGTATGCCTCGGCTATACATGAACCCAGCTCAAGTTATATTATCATGTAATATCGGTGCTCTAATGAAAGAGTGCAGTGATCGGCATCGATTTACAAATTGTGCGTGTGGCCTCATCTTACGGTACTTGAACAGCGTTTCAATTCTTTTGACAGAGGCGTGGTAACCCTCTTTACGTTCGCGTGTTTTTTCTTTCCTTGTCCGCCTCTCTAAATACTTCATTGGCGTGTCAATGAATACACTGCGAGGCGTGAGATTGGTGACTAATTGTCTGCTACTTGCAAACATGAATCTCAGAGAGATTGTGTGCAATCGCTAGGCAAATATTCTCCAATTGCAATCGTTAATTAGATACATTTCTTGACATCAATGAGCATTGATGTGATTCAAAAAGGCTAATAAGTACGAACAAATTCGCTAAGTGAATCACAGAAGAGTTTATCATAATATTCATCTCGAATAAAGTAATCGCTCAAGTTGTCTGATGTCCAAAAAACATGTTTCAGGAGTCATACCTCGTTAATCAGGAGCAAACTTCTATAAGAAAGTTCATGGGCTGGGATATACAGAGTACGACCTGAAAACTGCAATCAACAACGCAAAAGATAAATTCGGTAGAGAATGGTTGGTATACGAGAACAAAAGAACTTTTATAGACAAATTCGACAAAATGTGATCTTTATAAAAATGAGATTGAGAGGCTCTAACATTTGGGAACGAGTATTATAATTTCAACTTCTATTCGGATATCAGTGTAAATTACTGTAGTCCGTGACATCCACGATCCAGAGCAGTGCAATGGGTTGGGTCATTACTTCAGCATGCGCACTTGTCAATTCATAATAACCCGCAGGGGTTATAACCGCACACGAGTTTTTTGGTCCACGAGAGTTTGACTGCTCACACCACTCGAAAAAAGACCCGCTGCTCAAATAACGAATGAACTCAAAGAGTGTTTCTCCGCCCCACATACCCTCAAAGGTATACATACACTGTTCATCACTCCTTGCTTATGACGTTATTTCGGCATCAAGAACTGCACAAGTACATATGGCTCGCCCAGCAGGTCTGCCTAAGGTTCAAAATGTCGTTTCTTATAGTGTTTTCTGCCAGTCTTCGTATGATACAAGACACTCAATCAAACTTCTCGCTCGTTTGGACGAGCGTTTGGTTAAACTTGTACATGGTTAAAAGAAAGATCAACTTGTCTTCTCGCCAGAGTCCATACATTTTGATTTTTGGCGTTCTTTTTATTTTGTGCGCTTATCGAACGTGTGCATCGGACGCAACCTTCCGACAGGCGGCATCGAATGATAAATATTGCTCTCTCCGAGTGCACGCAAGTGGATACTTAAATATCTCATACTGAGATGGTCAATGAGATTTTTGGGACTCGTTTGAGATCGAAGAATGACGAGGATAAAGTTGAAAAAAATCTTTGGTGCAAGCTTTTTGCGGTGATTTCTTGACTGATGTGTTGTAGATTACATAACGATTAGGGGAGAATTTAATTATGGGCTGGAAAGTTTGTCAAGATACTTGTAGAAATATTTACTTATTGCGATAACAACATCCCGGACGTAAATCAGATGACACATACTGTTCTGATGTATTTTAGAAGACTCCAAATTTAATAAGGTGATCAGGGTAGTCAGGAAGTCTCGCTCATCGTATATCTTAACAAAGATGATACAATGATAAATACCTCGCTCGAAAAATTAAATGAACCACTGTGAATGAACTATTCTTCAACGTAATAACCCGCACATGTTCTCAGGCCGGATCACGAAATATCTCAGGTAATTCGATTTTTGAGTGATAATGGCACATTTACACGCGATTACAAGAATTGATTGGACTTTAAAAAACCTAACCATGAGCTTATCGTGGACAATTTCATGACTAAAGAATCTATATTGATGGTATTTTGCATCCTCGCAGTTATCGAGTTTCAAAACTGCTCATGACTGTCATATTTTGGAGTTCCATCGTGAGCTACTCATCAGTTTCGTGATGCAAAGTATTCTGGTATTCTTCTTTGCATATGCTGTAGTGATTTAGTTCATCTTGATGATGAAATTATCAGACGATTTGATGGATAACTTCAAACAAGAATATATCTCTTCCTGACATCCACAACTTCCAATTGATATTTTGTTAAAAAATCTCCTCAATTCTCGTAATCTGATTTTTGAAATCAATGATCAGAATATCACCACACGATTCATAAAAATCTCAAAGATGACTTTGAAAGTAAAATCTTTTCATTCAGTGGATTCGTTTTAATTTCCCGGGATTTTGCCTAAACGTTAAATTTTCAATCATGCCGATGGTCACACCCCTATCGTATTCAGCACAAATAGGGGATTAAAAGCGAATGAAATGGATCGATCCATGATTTATACCTACCTGTCGCAATAATACATGGGTATCCGAGAGATCGAAAATTGAGAATCCCAACATACCTTACAAGGTGTCAATTTTGGCTCACTTATCGCAACTTCGATCTTAAAACGTTTGTAAATGCCGCCCCGAATCATATAATTACATCTGACTCAATTCGCAGTTATATCACTTCCGAAACAGACCGAAACCGTTACCGAAGAAAGCACAGTGATGGAGAGCAAGAGAACACGAAATTCTTTTCCGCTTCGTTCGAAGCATATGTTAGCCATAAGAACGAAGCGGAGAGCGAACTAATTTTCATATTATCAGCACTTCAGGGATCTGCAACGATCGCTTTCAAATTTTTCCTGAGTGCGGAGCTCTAATGATATTAATCATATCCTAGGATAGCTCATAATTAGTACATTAAGAAGTGATTTCATTAATTATACTTTATAATAGCCATTGCATTGTTATACCTTGCTCACTACACGGGTTCGCTCAGAGTAGATCAACGATCCTGAACTATCTTGAAAGAACTGTGGTAGTGGTCCTTGTTTCCATATCTTGCATGAATCGAGAGTATGATGGACTCGTAAATGCTTTTTCTTCGTACAGAATTGCCTTGTTAGAGCTTATTTGAGCATAGGACTGTTGGAAAGATAAACAAGAGAAGTCTCTACACATTTTTGCATATGAGGCTTCCTGTTTCCGTGGACATCGTATTTCCATCCAAAATCCATATTTTTCCGTCTTGTTTCACTGTTTCTATCCCACAACTCAGAGCAAATACCATTCATCGAAAGATGTAAGGAGCATTTTCTTGTAGATCTCCAAGAGATGAACGAAGAAAGTTTGTGCACATTTTCTTTTGTAAGGCCTTCTGTTTCCGTAATTGACGTATTTTTGTCCTACACTCGTACTTTTTCTGTCTATCTCTCGATTTTGATTGTATTACTCGAAGAGAACAATGATTGATTCTGTAAGATTGTAAGGGATGCAAAATTTCATCACTTTCCACAATTTTGACACCGCAAATCGAGAGGAGCACTTTAAAATAATTAAGCGCTTGTCTAATTTTTTTCTTCCGGATGCTTCGTGTCGTGGTGACGTCGCTGGTGCTGATGGTGGGTTGGTGGGTCGGTGGGTCAGTGGGTCCACGTTGGTGTTGCTGGCGATGTTGCTTATGATGGCTTTTGACTATTCCGTACGGATTGGGCTGGCTAATTTAATGGTCCGATTAGTTGATCTATGCTCGAATTAGTCGAAACTTTTCTTTTGGATGGATGAGCTGTGGCTGGGGCTATAACTGGGTCAGCAGCTGGGGCTGTAGCTGTGGCTGGGGCCGGAGCTGAGCTGTGACTGGGATCAAGACTGAGCTGGGGCTGAGACGAGGCGTGCCTGTGGCTATGCCTGTGCCTGTGTATGGGGCTGAGGCTGAGGCTGGGGCTAGGGCTGTGGCTAGGGATGGGTCTCAGCTGCGGCTGTCGCTGGGGCTGAGGTTGAGGCTGGGTCTGAGGCTGGGTCTGGAACTGAGGCTGGGGCTGGATCTGGGACTGAGGCTGGAGCTGAGGCTGAGGTTGAGGCTGAGAATGGGGCTGGGCTGACGCTGAGGCTGGGGCTGGGGTTGAAGCTGAGGCTGGGACTGAGGCTGTCGCTGGGGCTGTGGCTGGGGCTAAGGCCGAGGCTGAGGCTAGGGCTGTGGCTACGGCTAAGGCTGAGACTGTGGTTGAAGCTGAGGCTGGGACTGAGGGTGAGGCTGGGGCTGTGGATAAGGCTGAGTCTGGGATTGTGGCTGAGGCTGGCTAACTGGGTAAAATTTATTTAGATAATTACTGGAGATTCAGGAACTTCACTATGCGCAACATTTGACCAACTCAAAAGCTTTCAGTCACAATTAGTACGTCATATCAAGGAAATATTCTCTCCTTTTTGAGCTTACTGTATTATGAAATTTTAATGTTACATTATTGAACGACAGAAGCATTTCAGGGTCTCACACCATATCAAAGTCATTTCCAAGCCGTACGAGCGTCAGCGAGGGAGGCAATAACGCCGGTAATAATGAAAAATCTATAGAATAATTTTCTGTCCAAACTCAGAGGATACATTAAAAACTTTTGCACGACGATAGATTTAAATGAATGGCGCATGCAGGGGGCCGCTGTACACAAACGAGTACCCAATAAACTCAGAATCTACTTATTGATTACACTGTTTAACAGAACTTCCGGGTCGGGATGTCACATTTATCAGAACATGATTTCTATGTTTTTTGACTCTGTCACCGAATCCCAGCCCCAAATGGCTCCAGGACATCGGGTTTTTTTTTTGTTCAAATTCGTCTTTTCAGTTTTTTTTTTTTTTTTTTTTTTGATGCAGACGAGAATCCTGATGTGGTATCACACATTGTTCATCTCAGAACGGACTACAGGATCGTTTAAGCTACCACGCAGAGCTCCCTTGCATCGAAATGTACTATTTGACACACTGTGGGAGAATAGTACATTTCGATACAAGGGTGTAAAAATAAGTTTTACACCCGCGTATCGAATATTATTTTTTGACAAATTGTGAGAGAAAGTGGAATATCAGTGCGAAAAAGTTACTTTCTCGCACAGTGTGCCAAAAACATCTTTTTGCACTGATATTCCACTTTCTCTCACAAGTTGTCAAAAAATACAGTCCGATGCATGGGAGTAGAACCTATTTTTACACTCTTGTATCGAGCCGCGCTATTTTGCGATTCAAAGAAAATCCTGATGTACTGGAGCAATTTGGGGCTCGAATTCGGTTACAGCGTCAAAAAACATGTAAGAAAATCATGGTCTGACAAAAAAATTTTGTTGTACAATATTGCTAAATCATGAATAGCTTTAAGTAATTGAAAATTCATCAGGACTAGCGTTATTGCCGCGCTCGCTACCGCTCGTTGGGCTTGTAAATGTCCTCGATAAGTCAGAGGCTCCTGAAGTGCTTTTGTAGTTTAATAATAATGGTTGTTAAATGATGATTGGTGATTGGTTCAAGATGCCAGGTGCTAGTTTCTCATGAAGTTTGCAGAAATGGTATTATCTTGAGTTGTACCTGCTGAGAGATATATAGAATTAAAAATTTCGAATGTATTGTTCTCAATTTTCGAAACGGCTGTCGTGGCTAAATTGAAGGCCCGAACTATCAATGCTGGTACTATAAATAGTTGTTGGTAACCTGAAGGTTAAGAGTTGATCCGCGAGGTTGGCGCTGTTGTCTATATGGTGTAGGAATGAATTAAAGACCCTGCATAAAACCACAGACTCGGATGATTCTCAACCCACGACGACTGCATCTTTGACATCAACCCTCGGGTGACCACGGACTATTAATAGCAGTGTAAAAGATTTTACTGATGAGCTAGTCTTAATTAGACCGAACTAAGCCGAACTAAACAAAACTAGATCGCAGTAGACCGAACTATATCGAACTGAACCTAAATACACCGAACAAGACCGAGCTTGTCCAAATTATCTCAGAATAGATCAAACTAGATCGGACTACGACGAACTGGGCCGAGCTGGACCGAACTAAACTTGATCGGACATAACAGAACCGAATTAGTTTGGATTTTACCGAACTAAACTTGACTGCATCGAACTAGACTGAATTAGACTCATCTAAAAAGAACAAGACCCAACTAAAAGAAACTAGATCGGACTAGACCACACTAGATTAAACTAGACCGAATGAGACCGAGCTAGACCGAGTTAGACCGAATAAAACCTAACCAGACCGCAATAGAACGAACTACACTGAATTAGACCAGACAAGTTGGACGAGATTCCAGAATTCCCAGTGCCACAGCTCGTTCCTCATAGCTCGTTCCTTACACCCGGTTGCTCATACGACGTTCCTCAATACTCATTCCTCACAGCTCGTTCCTCATAAATCGTCACTCATAACTCACTTTTTATAGCTAATTCCTCATGACTCATTCCTCATAAATCCCTCCTCATAATTGATTCCTCATAACTCGTCCCTCACGACTCATTCCTCACAGCTCGTTCCTCATAAATCGTCACCCATAATTCACTCTTCATAGCTAATTCCGTATGACTCATTCCTCACAGCTCCCTCCTCATAACTCGTCCCTCATGACACGTTCCTCGTGACTCGTTCCTCATGACTCGTCCCCCATGACTCGTTCCTCGTGACTCTTTCCTCGTGATTCGTCCCTCATGACTCGATCCTTATAACTCGTTCCTCATGACTCATAACTCGTTCCTCATGACTCGTTCCTCATAACTTGTTCCTCATGACTCATAACTTATTCCTCATGACTCGTTCCTCATAACTCATCCATCGTGACTCGTTCCTCATAAATCGTTCCTCAGGACTCATTCACTCATTTATCCATCGGTCCACTCATCCATCCATCCATCTGACCACTAACCCATTCACCCACCCACCAACCCACTCACCCATCGACCCACCCATGGCCCACACGGCCACCATCACCCTTCACCCCCTCCCGATAGGCAACCCGAGACGCGAGATGCTGACGGACAAATTTTGGCTGGGCTTTTAATTATTTTAATTTCTACGAAAATCGCTTAGATGAATTATTCGATATATTTTATCCTCCTTGTTTCATTATCCATTGTTAAGATAGAAATCTCTAATTGTACAAAATCTTGTTAAGATCTATAATATTCACACTTCGATTGAACAAAAAAAGAGTAAAGATTCATGTATGGTCAATTCATAACTAATTCCCGTCTATACTCTTTTCCTTTTTTCCACTGAACCCATTTACAAACTGAGCATTGCCAGCATTTGACTCAGCAGACGACCATACCGAGTTTACCGAATAGATGCCGGCACCAAAGCTCAAAACAATAACTCGAGAGAAGCTCTCACAATGCCGTATAAGCTTGCTTCTGGTGCTATCGTATCTTTGAATTGGCCCAGGAGCTTTCGCAAGTGAAGAGGAATAGGGAATGCAATTCGCCCCTAGTATTATCCCGTCACGCGAGCGAATGGCAACTTGCAAAAGCTCACTTTAGATTCCCACAGTAGCATAGATACACATATTCACACACATGCACTCAAATGGCATTTGCATTCCGGAACCGAAACGCTCGCTCGAAAACTCGTCGCCTCCTGTGATTAGGCTCCATCGTCGAGTCTGACTCTGAATTCAACTTCGACACGCGTTATTTGCTCGAAAAGTTTACGGGTAGGACTACTATACCCTGACAATTGTGAAAGCTCCCCGAGTCAAAAGTAGAGCTTTGCCATACAAGATAGGATCATACCGAAGCTCAAAATATTTATGTCGATCGGCGGTTACTTGGAAATGACCCATTGTTCGTTCAGCTCCATACACCGATATATTCGTGAATCATTTTGATCCGAACGTTTCTACTGAAAATTACCATCGAGCGATAGGATATGATGGAGCAAGGACACGATAGTCTCGGCTGTGCATCAAATCAAACTTTGAAAACTGGGTGGATCATCACTGCGTGATTCAACTGCGCCTGGTAGTTCTGTAATTGTAGTTCACCTGCAGCTGAATGAGAGAGAAGAAGAGAGAAGAAAACAGAGTATATAAAACCGTTCAGTAATTGGCTCGCTCAGTTTGCTCAGAGTAAATCTGTGCCGAGTGAGGAAGTTCTTAACATAATTCGAAAGCCAACTCCTCGAGAATTTCCGAAGAAGAGGAATGAAGGAATGGAGAGCTTTGGGGAAGAAAGTAAACTCGAGCTAATTCACTCTCACGGCTTGGTTCGCATCGATCAAGTCAGGTTTCAAAAACCGTTATTTTAATTTTGGTAACTCTGGACAGAAAATTCATTGCTCGATCGATATCCGAGGTCGTTTCCTAAAATACCGTGGAATGTCGTTGTCACTCTCATTTCCGTACTCACCGCTCAATTTTATTCGAGGGTACATCGTTCATTATCTTGGAACGAGAGATTCTGCATCCATGCAATGGATGAATCTCATATGTCAAATATTGACGTACAAGGTGTGCCAAACCCAGTTCTCCTCGTGTTTTTTCTAGGATTGATTCGAAAGTGTAAAAGTGTTCCCCTTCGGTGGAAAGTCCGATGGTGACCTCGATTTTGTCCCTAAAAGCAATTTTCAACGTCATTTGAAGGTCAGCTTGATTTTTTCGCATGGAAATTCCTTTTCTTGATTGATTTTGAAAGAGTGTAGAGAATTATGACCGAGGTCAAGAGTTTCCCACATAAACTTTAACTTATGTCTAAAAGTCTTGAGCTTGGTGAGGCCCAACTAACTTCCATTTCTCTCAAAGGTCAATTCGAATCGAAAACATTCTCAGAATTGATTTCCATTATTTTTTACCCTCTTTCAGAACTTTACGTCAAAATTAGGTGTTTTCATCAGAAGATTCCAAGCTGAATCCCGAATATGACCTCAAAAATGACTCCCGAGATCAAAACCAAGGTCACTTACTGAATTTCGTTTTGATCGAACAATTTCTATCCCAAACAGTTTATGATATAACGCTCATTTATGGAGCTATACGAGGGTTCCTGTTTACCCTTACCGACCTTCATTTACTCCGTCAAGGTCAAAAAATAATTCAGACGAGAGTTTCGTAATTTTTCGCGCCGCTCAGAATCCAAAGTCAAGGGTTAGTTACCTTCGGAAGGATCGATTTGACCTCCAGATGACCTTAAAAATGAACTGCTTCCGAAGTGAAAAACAAGGTCATCATCGGATGTCCAACTCGAAATGATGTGGCGCCTGTTTCGGGTTTTTTCATAATTCTTCAGTATTTCTGAAAAAACATGGGAATGACTTTTGAGGGACCCTGTATATCACACTGATACACATACTCTAACAGGCATACACATACTCTAGTCACTGGTAGCACGTCACTGATGGAATAAGTTTGATTAATCAGTCTGAAACTTTGAAATCTGTTGCATCTCACTAAAAGTCGAGTTTTCGATTATACAATCTCTGAAAACCAGATCCCGGGTAAATTAAAAAAAAAAAGGCCAATCAATCAGACAATCTGACTTCAAATATCTCTATCCTTCAGTTCTGCTATCAAATAATCAACGACCAAACTCTTCTACCAATCGTTTGCCAATATAGATAGGTTAGAGGATATGAGCTCTCTACGTGCCGTATTTTTCTCCTGACCCATCATTTTCCTCTCATCGACTACCTTAGCAATAGTAGCACTAAGGCAAAGAATAGATGAAGCAGTAGCAAGTTCTCGAGATGAAAGAAAAACCAGTCGAGAGATCGATCATCCGAAAAAAGGTCGATTGGAAGGATCGCACCAAGACCGGACAAGTGGGTCAACGTGGTTCGCAATAAGCTCATCCCACCTTCTTCATAAATTTTCGTACAAAGGACTGCAGCAGCATTCACATATATAAGTATATCTCATTATGCGAATTGCTTAACAAAAAAAGAAATTGGGAACGATTCTTACACCAATGATACATCCCAACTCTCTCTTTTGGACATACATGTACATTTACGACCTTGCCATTGACCAAATTGCATTCACATTCGATCGTAAGCACTAATTGTCGCGTTTTCACGAGTGCAAACCATAATCAAAGCTTGAAAGCACGATTGAATCGTCATGTGAACCAATGTTTTCAAACGATTCAATCCAAGTGACCGCACGGTGAAACGAAACTCGATTTTATTGAGCTGGTTGCAAGATGAGAGCGATCAGATGAATTTCCATTGGGGAGTATACGATAGAAACTATATATCGATGTAGGGAGAAAGCGGCTAAAAGACAGAGAGAGAGAGCGAATTTGATTGACGCTTCGATTGTTTTTGCCGCATTGGTTCATACGTTTTGCTACTGCATACTGCAACAGGAGCAACGATATTTTGTATGATGATACCGAAAGGTGACCCGACGCGTTTCAGAGAGAAAGGTGCCACGGATTATTCACGCGATGATTTATACAGAAGTCACATTTGTGATATCGCGACTCTCTCCCTCATGACTAAAAGGCAGATGCAGAGCTGTATACTCTCCAATATTTGTTTTTGGACTCGGCACTAATTGCACCGATTGTTTTCGCAAGCTGGCAATTGAAAGTGGGCGCTCAAACCTCCAACATCAATCGTGCAGGACGTACAGAAAGAGAAAGCGAGATGTTTAGATCATGGTTATTGATACAAGTTCGTACTGATGGATCGAGTTCAATTTTTAATTATACATATTTGGAACAATTTTCCTCAAGAGTTTTACTGATATCAGGACGAGATTCTGGGATGATTCAAACAAAGCTCGACCTCGTTAGAAAACTTTTCCGATTTGGCACCATCAAATGGCTCATTCCCGCTGACTCACATATTTTAGTGTTCACACAACTTACTCGACAAACTCTTCGAAAAAATTGCCGAAAATTTGAAACACAACCCGAGGCGTGTCCACGATACTCTGTAATTTTTTCAGCGTCGTATCGTTCATCAGTTATGTGCAATCCAGAATTCTTCACTTTCCTATCATTATTCCCAAAATATGATTTAGGAATAGGAAATAAAAGGACTCACAAGAGTTGAGGGATCAATCACAAAATTCTGCGTTATCGATACGAAATCAAAATAAAAGTCAAGAACATCAAAACGATGGCAACATACTTATCCGATCAAAATGACTGTATTACATGCATGCATTATTGTGTAAGTTTATCTCAAGAATCTGGATGGACACAGTCCATAACAACCGATCAATTTTAAAAAATCGCTATCTTGGTGTATGATTACGTACCACAGCATCAAATTCCTGGGACAAAACAAAAGATTGGACTTCATCGCTGGCCCAGGGGAACGACGAGTGGACGACTAATTGGATATAACTATGCGCCACTGCTCGGGCGAGATCGTCAGGTGTACAGCACATAGCCACAATTTCAATTAGAGTCATGGGAATTTATCATCGTCAGGTCTAATTAAAAACTAGGAAACGAGAAACATCCGTTCCATCCTGTATACCTACCTCAAAGCCGTAATATACTAGCGCATCTTCTAATGCCGCACACAGCAGCACCTGCTCAACATTTTATATGCTCACACTTACAAACATGCCTGTATGAAATACTAAAGCGCATCTTGTGTGCAGTTTACTTGCATTGCGTGTTGTGCCATATCGGTATAACGTATAGGAACCTGCAGTATTCGGACGTTGTTTTCGTTTTTTTTTTCTTTTTATGTCAGAGGAGAATTGGCTGGCGAGCGTGCAACCGAAGTAGCCTCACTTTTCTCTGATTTGGAGCTGATGTATAATATATATACTTGTGTTATGTTCGTTCTGTATTTTTCGCTCGGCCAAGCCACAGCCCCATTATCGCCAATTGAGAATTTTCAGGTCGATACGAGTGTTCCGAATTGCCGCCCTCGAATTCTGACGTGAGCGGAGAAACCTCGATTGAGGCATTTTTACAACGTGGTCAATAAGAAAGGAGCCAGTATTGCAATAGTAATTTTTCGAGAATTCTTTGATGAGATCGAATTGGTTGATAAGGGTACCATGAACCAATATCGAATGCTATTTCGCTTTGTAGGGTAATTACAAGATGATGACTTCATTCTCAGACTTTATTCCGAATCGACTGCCTTGAAATTCAAAAGAGTTACAAGCCTTGAACGAGGAAACCAAAAACGGAAGGCACTCTGGGGATTCCAAAGACTTTATACGTGTAGCTGGCTCGGGTTTGGGATAAGAAGCTAACAGAATTAATGATTTTGGATATGAATTTTCTGTCAAACTGTTGGAGTGAATTTTTACTCGGAATGAGTGAAACGTGATCCTAAACTTGAAGTCAGAATTGAGCCAATCGCATATGAGCCAACCACTTTGTTATGAATTTCTACGTACTCATGATTGAAATTCCACACAAATTTCTGATTGAGTTTTAGATTAAATTTACCAAAAACTTGGTCTACTGATCCACTTTCCCTCCAGGGGTACCATTTTTAACCAATGAAATTTCACGGGGATCAGAGCTATCATCAGAAGTATGACCAAATTTCAAGAAACCTGAAGTATGATTTTCAGTCACGGGTTTCAATCGTGAATATCAAAAAAAAGGATCTGAAGAATTCACATCACAAGTAAAATTATGAGTTATAAAAAAATGGTCAATTAGTATGACCACGACAGGGGGGCCACCCCCTCCCCCGACAATTTTTTTCTGTTCGAGGTACAAATTTAGATAAAATTCATCTTTACATAATTCGACCCAATCCCTCAATTGGTGAGGTCGAATTTGGAATTTGAACCAATTTACGTGGTGAACGAAAAACTAATTTTCGAAATATTCAAGAAAAATAACTTTGCGATCCGGCATCGTGTAGCTCGTGAGTTTTGAGTAAGAAATGACTGATCCGATAATTTTTTTATTATCCAATTTTGTAGAAGAAACGGTTGAAAATGGCTCAGTTTGAATTTGCCACCGAAATTTTCGTGAAAGTTAGCGCATCACATGCTCGGCAGTGTTATTGTTTTGGTATAATGCCACGTGTTCTTGTTATTGTTTTGGTGTCTAACCTAGGATATCGTCTATAGTGCGTTGTGATGGTTATGGTAATCAGACTCATCCACTTTTTAGGAAATTTCGGGGATACCTGCTTCATTATTATGCAGGGATGTTAATTGGGTTTTTTATCATTGCGCAACATCGATCGCATCAGGCATGTGGGTGCAACTTGGGGGAAAGTTTTAGAAATGCGCGAAGAACTTTGGATTCGCATCACAGGTGGATAGATTAGGAGCATAAGCTGTAGCAGTGTCTCGCACATATGAGGTAGAATAAAAGCCAAAGGACCGTTGCTTCGAATGCCTATCCATGACATCAAAATTCTTGGGAGTGGGTGGGTTTATAAAAAATTTCAACCGTGAACCTGTCAGAATACCGTACATCCAAGCAGATTCGGTTGCTTTTTCATTGTTTTGAAAATTCCATCGATCAAGATTTGACTACAAAGTCCGACGAAAGTATATCCACGAGTAGTTGGGTTATTAGCACGAGTTGCAACGGTAAACTATGTCTAAAGAGTAGAATTTGACGAAAAGTCCAAGTTCCGATCGGTCAGCTATGAAATCGAAATGTTCGAAAGTGGGTGGGTGTATGAAAAATTATCACATGTGAACCTGTCAGAAAATGCTATTCTCGAGCAGATTCGAGTTCTCATTCTCGATTTTGAATATCACATCGCCAACGATCTGACTATAAACCTTAAAGGAAGTTCATTTCCAAGATAGATGAATTATTAGAATGGGCCACCATAAAATTTTTCATATACCCAACCACTTTCGGGAATTTTTTACAGCTTAGTTACGAGTTACCGTTGCAACATACGTTCATAGTCTATCTGCTCGTGGAACATACTCTCCTCGGACTTTGTATGTAGTCAGATTCTGACCGATGAAACTTTCGGAATAATGAAGAAGCACTCAAATCTGCTTGAATATACGGTATTCTGACAGGTTTACACTTGAAATATTTCATAAACCCACTCACTTTCGAGAATTTTGCTGTCATAGATGGGCAATCGGAGCAACAATTCCTCAGCTACCATCTACCCCACACTTACGCGACACCTCGTCAGCGCATGCTCATAATCTATCCACCTATAATGCGAGTTGTCATCAGAATTTGGAGTCAGATTTTGGCATGATGACTGGTCGAAAGTCAAACAGCAGCCCTCGAATCTACCTTGAATCGCAGTTTGATGTTAGATTCAAGCTTCGAATTTCCCAAAAACTAATCCACTTTCGGAGATTTTGATCACTTAACCGGCATTTAGAATCACAACTTTTTAGAAATGATCCAAACTGATCGATAATGAGGTAACCAATTGCTTTCACAATTAGAAATTATCAGAATTTTGTTCCTCTTTGAGACGTCTGATAGCAAAGCCGGGCACTTAAATCCAAAGTTCTTCGCACATTTCTAAAACTTTCCCCCAAGTTGCACCCACATGCCCGATGCGATCGATGTTGCGCAATGATAAAAAAACCAATTAACATCCCTGCATAATAATGAAGCAAGTATCCCCGAAATTTCGTAAAGAATGGATGAGTTTGATTACCATAAGCACCACGACGCACTAGACGATATCATGGGTTAGACACCAAGACAATAACGAGAGCACGTGGCATTATACCAAAACAATAACACTGCCGAGCATGTGGTGCGCTAACTTTCACGAAAATTTCGGTGGCAAATTCAAACTGAGCCATTTTCAACCGTTTCTTCTACAAAATTGGATAATAAAAAAATTATCGGATCAGTCATTACTTACTCAAAACTCACGAGCTACACGATGCCGGATCGCTAAGTTATTTTTCTTGAATATTTCGAAAATTATTTTTTCGTTCACCATGTAAATTGGTTCAAATTCCAAATTCGACCTCACCAATTGAGGGATTGGGTCGAATTATGTATGGATGAATTTTATCCAAATTTGTACCTCGAACAGGAAAAAAAAATGTCGGAGGGGTGGCGATCCTATCGTAGTCATACTATATATTGAATGCATTATTTAACTTTTTATCCCACTCAAACATATTATAAGCTCCTCATCTGAGAATGTGAGTTTTGGCAATCTAATAAATCGTATCATTTTCTATTTCAACCTATGTCTATGATTTCAACACGTTCACTGCGACGGTGAAAATTGGCATTCCATCCCAGAGTGCGAGAGAGCACAGACACATGATTTCCCCGTATCTCAAAGCTTCTGAAATGTAATCACTTTCACATGTACTTACGAGATCCTCATACATTTTTGGGATGCATCACATGCATCACCGATGCGACCCGCGAAAATTTCTATAGCTCAAAGGAGGACAGAGCGAATGATCGAGAGAATGATTAGTAATCTAAGATGTATTATATAGCTTTCCGGGAGCATTCATTAATTCCTAGGTATTTTTCGGGTAATTCGCTTGAATGGTCTGAATTTGATGCATTTGTCTGGGTTCCGTTAGTACTATATAATTATAGTACTAACGGAAAAAAATTCTATGGATTTTTTCCAGACCCCCCTGGTGCAGGTATTCGTCGAAATTCTCCGGAATGGCCGATATATATTAGCATTCCAAGGGGTGGCAACTGCGGAACCCCTACTGATAGAGCCATCAACGGGCTTTTGAGTAATGCGTGAGTAATCTGGATTTCTTAGCACTCAGAAAAATCTATGAGTATTCGGAACTCTTTGTGGTGAAGTTAATGTGGGTATTGTTTGTTGTATAGCTTACAACGTAGCGTCCTTAATTTGACCGGGAACATTGCCCGAAAAATTCCCCTCCTGAAAGGAAAATTGTTAGCCGACCCGCCCGGAATTCGAACCTGCCCCGGCCACTTCGAGCGTCCAGAGTTTCAGAGCCACCGGTAGCTTGGCTCAGTTTGGAGCTTTTGGCATAAATTGTCGAATGAGCTAAGTATACACATGGTACAATATTCAGTGAGTTCAGTGAGTAATGATTAATTCACAATTTACTGGTTATTTTTGTGTTATTTATCGGAATTTTCGCGAAAACTAAGTTTTATCGAGTAACTTGTGCAAATCAAGTCTGATACTAAAACTGGCGTGGCCATATGTGCTTGGTGTCTTATAATTTAAAGAGTAAAAACCGCAACCTAAAGCCATTCGAGGTGTCTACGCCATTTAGTGCACACTAGAACCCGAACAAAAACGGGACCCGACCTTGGGATACGTGTCAACCCATTCACTCACACTGACAAATATAATCAACAACATTTTTGTGATTGATTCCTAATAATCGGTGATTATTCCTTTCTGACTAATCAGAAGAATCTGGGAAATTTTTCACGCGTCCCTATTGGTATAGGGAATGATCAGCCCCTGGACCGAGGACATCCATCTGATCATGTGGGAGAAAGAAAACAAAAATTCTAATCTTGCCCTATTTTGTCCCATTTCCATCAAAGTAACATAATCTGAACACGCTTCCAAATGTCTAGAGCTCCCGTTAGTGGATGAGTTGAACAGATCAAGCTGATAAATTTCGAAAATTGGCATAGATTTAGAAATTTATAATAGTGTGGTTGGAGGATGGTTATTTCCATATCGTAAAAAGTTTATGTATTCGAACAAAAGCTCTCACGATCAATATCACAAATGACGTGTTTATCGATTTTCAACAACGCGAGGCTGTTAATAAGGTACTTACAAGCGAGCATTCGATCACATAATCCAGGGTTATTCGACGCGCATTAATTGTCAAGCAAATGAGCTTTGTCAATCACGATGGAATTGATTAGTGAAGAGCATTATTTGCCGAAGCGTTGAAATACGATCAATAGCATTGTAAAACGGAAACTGTGTTTTTAGTTGAGTGCAGTTTCGGAGTATGGAGTGGTGGTATTCTCGAAACATCCACAAATCGTTGTTTGTTACTAAGCAAAAGGTGAGAACAGATTATGTGAAATAGAATTGGTCTGGTTGGCGGTACTTGTAATTTTGGAGAGCTGATTCTTGCTGACAAATTCCAAAGGCCGTTTCAGGGCTCAGGTCAGTAATTAAAGTCTATGCTCGGATTTACAACACGGTACTTACTTCTCACTAAAAACGTAAATCAGTAATCTTGGATAACCATGAGATCTCTTCCTCGTTCCAATTGACAAATACATTTGTCAAACACTCATTATTCTCTCTGTAGATATGAATAATACTTGGTTTGAATTCGCATGTTCAGTAAATCATTTTAATACGACTCGGGCGGACCCGTCGCAGCGAACGTGTTAAAAACTCAATGAACGTCCGTATCAAGATTTAAAGATATCAGAAAATATGTTTATCCAAGTATCATGGCGAATTTCCACTGTTCATGCAGTGCTGAAGCTGATCATGATTGCCAAGACCTCGGCCAAGACGTTTACTTCATCGTCAAAGATTAGCTGAGCTGCATGATAACTACGTTGTGCCATTATGATCGAGAGAATGGAATGAAATTGAATCCTTCGAGTCAAAAGACTAGTGCTCTTTACTAATCTTTCGCGCTGTCCCTTGGAGAACAAAAACCATAATTTTCCATCCATGAAAATGAAGAATGAAATAATATAAACAGCTAAAAAAGTGAATTGTTTGGATTTATAATTCATGAATGTTCACGTTTCCCAATATGTATTTTCAAAATATATCGTATATGACAGGAGGCCCTTGAATATTCATTTGTGTAACAGATTATCTATCAATAGAGCATAAATTGAACAATATCTTAATGACAACCACTACGAGCAGTCTAATGTCACAAAAGTTTTCAATTTTGTATTCACCCAGAAGGAGTGTTACGTTCACATAAATTGTGACAGAGTTTTCAGCTTTTAGTACCTACAAGTTTCTTTCATTCAAGTATATTTCCATCGTACCGTCTTTACGCACATTTGGAAACTGTCTCAATTTTTAGCTCTCTACCAATTTTGTTGTCACTGACAAATAGTCGACCGTCAAAATACCAATTCCATGCTTAGTTTTCTATACTCTTGCTACCACAATGCTACAATCGGGGAAATAAACATTTGTGTGGGAGTATCTAGAGCATTTGGAAAAAGGAAAAAGATCGACCCCCCTGGAGGTAAATGCGGAGGTGAGCCCAGCGAGGGGGAGGAAAGCTTGCATATTCGATGAAATCCTTTACGTAGATTGTGCATACCTTCGGGCAACTCAAATCCAACAAAAGCATCGTAATAAGTATACGTGTATGTATAAATTTAAAATAAAATAGTAACGGTATGGGTGATGGAAATTTGATGCGCATGAACAGCGTTGGGGAAAGTTTAGCGTTGCTTGACTGAAAAAAACCTATAGACAACTTCCCCGCGTCACTAGCCAGACGTGATTTGTGACGATCATCAATATCTTGTCCCAACTACCGACTCAAACTCCTACTTTCTTTAATTGGATCAGTTTTTAG
Source organism: Eretmocerus hayati (assembly GCA_029851415.1). Classification (NCBI taxonomy): domain Eukaryota; kingdom Metazoa; phylum Arthropoda; class Insecta; order Hymenoptera; family Aphelinidae; genus Eretmocerus; species Eretmocerus hayati. Next base: position 157,869,890 of record CM056741.1, read on the forward strand.
CAGAAAGTCCTTCCACCTATTCAGAATAAATGTGTTCTCTTGAGTATCAAAAAGAGAAACTTTTAGTTGGAGGTTCCCCGAAAGAATTCTACTATCCTGAAAGAAAAGTCTCATTGAAATTCTTGCTTTTGTTTCTCGATAATGGACAAACGCGTCACGAATGCCTAATTACATTTTGAATATTCATGAAATGAGAGATGCTCATTGGGAAAGAGGGCTTTTTTCATTCTCTCGGGTTGTGAGCCAAGTGAATCAGGATAATGAAACAAAGAGGTGCCTCGAGGGAATTTCCTTCAACGAATGTGAGAAAAATGAGAGAAAGAATTTCGCGAGGAAACAATATTTTTAACGAAGGTTTCTAGCAGTGTATAATATGCCTCGCTTGCATTGAAAATCGGATCTGAAAAATCAACTCGTTATCGACGAATGCCGTACCTTTGACTTTTCTCCCTTTTCCAATTTGACCGTTTATTAGAAGTGAATGTCGTAGTTGTGTGAGGATACAGTACTTACACGTTACTCGACTCGAGTTCTGCAACGACTTTGACGGACTATTTATAGTTTTGTTGGAATGAACTTACCAGCTAGTATTAGACGACCACAAAGTACTCACCTTTGCTGAACTCGCATATATGTGATGATTGTAAGGACACGTGCGCGCGAGAGTCTTTTATCGTTTTTCCTGAGATCAAATGTTCGTGGAAAACTTGGTAAAAGTGGTGGAAGTAGTTTGCCGCATTTTATAGACTTTCAAGATCTCCAGAATGAAAAACTTTCATCGGAAGCGTTTCAAGTGAGTTTATTAGCTTTTTCTTTTACCGCTTTCGTACGTATATGTGCCCTCAATAACCTGATGCAATTGTCACGTAGTATTGATGATCATATGAAGCGAATTATGGAGTGAGAGTCATCATTTGCAACCCTGATCTGTTACATTGCTGGAAAATTACGATTAGTTGAATAATTTTCAGACTCGTTGTATCTCAATCAGATTAAATATTTGATGAGAATCAAGGTCACATTGAAAATGTTGTCATTTTTTTCGATTCTTATGAAAATCATCTAGTCCAAGATATATGTCTTCCGGTTACAGACATCTCCCTTAATTTTATCTTTATTTTTCTGTGTGCATGTGGGATTCTTGAAGATGCACTTCCGATTGGATACGGGTTCATCGAGTAGTAAGAAATTATATTGAGCTAAATTGTTTTGGGATCTTTCATTAGACCACCAAAACTCATAATTTCGTCATCAAAAATATTTCACGATTCTCAACCAATCGCTTTCATTCTTGTTAGGGATCAACAGAAACATACCTATTCGTCGGGGAAAAGAAATACGAGTTTTCCAATGTATCGAACTAGTGAACGAAAACTCGAGTTTCAGACTGGATAATTCTTCGCCATGATAAGGAAAACGAAAATATTCTCGAAAATCCACTGATAAATAGTTCAAATGATCATACTACCAACCGTTAAAGTGAGACGTAAGGGCAGCGTGACAACCACTTATTTCGGATAATAAAGAGTGTCCAGAGAATGTTCAAGATTAACAGGAATTACGAACTTCCTTTATGTATAATCATATTGATATGCCAATCCTGCCATCTCGTATGAGACGTTCAAAAAAATTACATTTGAAGAGCTTACAGGACTCAGCGCTTGAAACTTCTTTGCCAATTCTCTGTTGTTTTTGCAGTTTTGCATATTTAATCCAGAAATTACTTTCACGCAATTTTTCGATAAAATCATCAACGAGACTAATATTACTCAGTGCAAATGATTAACAATTCATGAACTTCAATGGCCTCAAGATTACAAGGATTCCATTAAGCCTCATACTCGGAATGTCCAGTACACAGAAAACCACTACACGACATCACCCATATTTTGTGGTATGAGCTTTGGAGAGAAACATCATAAATATCTGAAAATTCTATGAATGTTTTCGTTATTCCAAAATTTTATGGTAGGTCAGATATACAAAATGGCATTTGTGTTTCATGCAGACAACGCGTTTTCGAGTACTCGATGCACAATGTACTAATCGGCGCCTAAATCTACCTCGCAGAAAGGTTTAATTTTTGAGTGAAAAAATAAAGCTCGAAAAATTGTGGAATATCTTATTCTTATGTTTCATCATTTATCAACTAAATTTTGACGTTCGAGGCACGAATGTGTAATTCTGGAATCCAGAAGTTGGTTCTGTACTGAATGGTTTAAACCTCAAAATGGACTAACCGACCTCTCCTTTCTTCATCTTGAGTAATATAAAATTGAACCCTCGAAATCTGCTTCAAGACTCTATCCTATACAGTAAATTGCAAACTATCTGCTAACACATGCCAGATAAGCTCTCAGTGATACGTCTGGTGTAACAACAGCGGAGGTAACAAAAACAACAACGGATCCCGTTCCAAGCGGGTGGTACCGTGGTGGCGCGCAACTTTATGTATATGACATTTTCACTAATCTGGCGCTACCCATACATATTCATGAGGATACGCCGCATGGATACGGCCGTATTATGCGGGTACAGTACTCTCATCAGTGCTACTATACTCCATTTTGACTTGTTGTAACTAACTGTGGTAAATGCATCGCTGTGCACATGTATACGTAGAATCCCAAAATCCTAAGATAGCAAGTATCCCAGAGTGAACAACAAATATCTATAGATAAATATCTTTTTTGAGTAAAAACAGAAGTCATTACGCAAAGAGACATCAAATTGTTATGCCCTCGTCAAAGGATCTAGATTCGCAAGAGTGCGGATCGTCGCCGACTTGAGAATTGTCACGCACTGACCCATATTGTGTACATACTGAAAAGTGGGCATTTCCTCTGGAGACGCACTTCCTTCCAATCAACATTCTAAACTTGATGTATCTCCTGCCACTGATGTGAAAAGTGCGGGAGGCGCTAGAAAAAAAAAAAGAAATGAGTACGGCTACCCAGAAAAAGTCACGTTTTCCCTTTCTTCGAGCTATATACCTAGATGAGCTGCCAGGTGCTTGCGCGGGTGAAAGTATATCAAGAGCGTGGTTGACGTTGCATGTGGGTAGGTATTTTGTGCTTCTCTTGCGTCTCTTCCGTGATTTGAGCTAATGTCCGGTGACAGTTGTTGCACTCGGTAATCACCTGGACATGTATGCATTGAAAGTCATGTAAATTTTGTTGAGCGTCCGGATAATATTCTATGACTGTTGACTTAAATTTTATGGTGAATTTGTTCATAAAAGCATTTTGATGATTTTCTTTCCACCATTTTTACGCGAAGAATCGATGTTCAATTACAAGTTTAAACTTCTCATATGATGATGAATCTTCGTTGAACCTCGCTGGCTGAGCCATTTCGGATGATAAAACCGAAAATGTACCTTTGAGATTTGCAAAAGCTATATGACGAAATGATGATGGATGAGAATATTTACAACAATTTTTCAAAAAGTACTTGGGAGATGAGAAAAAGAACTATCAAATTATGTGTTTCAAAAATTTTTTATTTCAATCAATCACCCTCCATCTATATGCAAGTCATGCTAGCGTGAAAATTCTTGCGGGATGTTGTAGCTCTTTTCAAGACCTTTAAAATCTTTTTTCTAAACGTTGCCTGACGATCATCCACACCGGAGTTACAAGCGATCTCGTTCTTGTTGAAAGAATTTTGTACGGCCGTACAACCCGGGTTGAGGGTATTGAAAGTATGGAAACATAAGTTTTTCTTAGTTGGAGTGGGCAGAAGTCTTTTCGACCAATCTTTGGAATGAGCCCGACACTGTTTCATAAGATTCTTAAGAAATTGCGTCATAATCGTAGATTATGACCTTTGCCGTATTTTTGTTACACTTAACATGTACAAAATTCTTTGTACGAGATCGCTCGTAACTCGGGTCTAAAAAACCGTAGAGTAATGTATAAAAAAAACGATTTTGAAGGTCTTGAAGAGAGCTACAACATCCCTCAAGAATTTTTACACTATCGTAATTTTCCGATGAATGATCGATGATTGATTGAAATGAGAGTTTTTCCAATTTTTAGTGTCAATTAAAGGCATGAAATTTCGATCAAAAAATTTTTTGGAACACATAATTTGATTGATTTTTTTCTCATCTTCGAAGTGCTCTTGGAAAAATTGTTGTAGACCCAAACGCATAGGAGTGATGGCTGTTTCATATATCTGTATTCCATTTTTTCTGCAGGGTACTGTACAACAATCATGAACCTTGGCCTATAATTGTCGATATACACTACTTTTTTCGCCTTTATCATCTGAAGTGGAATCCGTCACTGAAATTCAAATGAGGGTATGAATTTACAATTATTCGACATTGTATTCCCGAGTCAAAGCAAATCTGCTTCAGGATGATTCAGGAGAGGAAGATTAGAATTCACGTCATGCTTTCAAGTTCTCATCAAATCTGACTTCCGCAAATATTTGGTCCGTTTTAGCATTCCATAGTCAAAAAAGTGCTGAAATACTTTTGTTACGTTCATTTTACTCCAGCCTGACAATTTTGGAAGCCATCACAGTAGCCCTCTGTTGATTTCTGTAAGTATATTCATCACACTATACGCAACAATAGAAAACCATTGTCATATCTGAAAGAAATTTTGTTCGGATTAAAGGAAGATGAGATTCCATCAGTAAATGATCAGCTTCCATTATAATGCGATAATTATCGCTGGAAGGCTGTTCAAAACGCGATACTAACATGCTCCAAGCATCGAAGATTCGTTGAGTGTTCCACAGAAATAAGAACATAGAAAAGTTTGAAATCGTTGAATTAGAATCATAATAGTTGAATGCCCATCCACAATCCGTTCAGGTCCCGCGTACCGCGTTGCCTAAGGGATGGGAGATAGTAATGGGAGATGGGAGATGGGACTTTGAGAATGAAAAATAGGGGTTTGAATGTGGGAGATGAAAATAGTAGGATGGAGGTTGGGAGTTCGGAGATGGAGGTTTGGAGACTGGAGTCCGAAAATAGGTGATGGGAGTTCGGAGATAGGGTTAGGATATGGGAGATGGGAGATATGGGTTTGGGGGTTGGGTGATGGGGTTTGTAGGATAGGGGATGAGAGTATCGGGATGGGGATTGCGAGATGAGACATGGGGATTCGAGGATGGGAATTGGGAGGTGGGAGTCCGGAGATGAGAGATGGAAGATGGGAGTTCGGAGATGGACATTGGCGGATGGAAATTTAGGAATGAAAGTTGGGGATCGGGAGACGAGGAATGAGAGTTAAAAGATGGGAAATGAGACAGAGTTGGGAGGATAGAGATTAGATGTCAGAGGTGGTAGTTGGTGGATACGAATAGAGAGTTCGAAGATGAGCTTCGGGAGATGGGAGATAGGGTTCGGAAGTTCGTAGGTGGGGGTTGAGTGGGAGATAGGATATGGGAGACGGGAGATAGGGTTCGGACATGGGGGTCGGGAGTCCGAAGATCGAAGATGGAATATAAGAGTTCGGAGATGGGAATTTAGAGATGGGCGTTCGGAGATGAAGGTTGAAGGATGGTAACATGGAAATGGGAATCGGGGGCTGGGAGACGAGGAGTAGGAGATCAATTATGGAAAGGTGACAGAGAGGTGGGAGATTAGAGATTCGATTTCGGAGATGGTAGTTGGTAGATGGAAGATGAGAGTTGGGAGATGGGCGCTGGGAGATGGGAGTTCGGAAATGGAATATTGAAGTTCGGAGATAAGAGGTGGGAGTTGAGAGAAAGGAGAAGGGTGATAGGGGATCAGAGTTGGGTGATGGGGGTGGAAGGTCAAATATGGGAGTTGAGTGGGAGATAGGAAATGAGTGCTCAGAGATGGGAGTTGAGAGTTCGGAAATTAATCGTGGAGAATAAGAGTTCGGAGAGGGGAGTTTCGAGTTCGGAGATGGGAGTTGGGAGATGGGAAATGGAAGAAGGGGACTCGGAAATGGGAGATCGAAGATAGGTTATGGGTATTGAGAGATGGGAAATCGAAGATGGGTTATGGGAGTTGGGGAATGGGAGGTGTAAGGTTGAAGTTGTGAGTTCGGTGATAGGAGCTCGGAGATCATAAAATCACAACCATTATTATTGGTCTACAAAAGCTTTTCAGTGGCCTCCGACTCATCAAGAACATCTACAAACCGAACGAGTGATTGCGAGTAAAGCAGTAACGGTAGTCATGATATAATCATAACCAATAATGTTTCGTTTCATCACAGGTGGAGTGTGTATCGATTATCGAAACTTCAACCGATTATTGCAGTGAAAGTACAACATTTTTCATAATCATACGGCATAAGAGAACGAAAACTGAACATTAAACGAAAGCGTCACAGCTAGGTCACTGAAGCCGAGGATAAAGCTAAACAGCTGCTAAAGGATATCCAAGGATCGCAAACAACCAACAATGAGTAAAAATTACCGATATGATCCTACCAAACGTAAGCAAGTTCGCGCAAACCATTAACAAAAACGAACTACCAGTATTCAACAACAGACGAAGCTCTGTAAACATTTTCATTCTCGATTACAGTTACATCTTTTATTTCCCTTATAATCCTCCAACCTCAGCCTCCAGCGTTTCTCTCCATAAATTCCACAATAATCTTCCACTCTCTTTTGTTTATCATAATATCTCAAAACCATACTACATAAAAAAACCTTTTCCAACTCCGACGTCTTCTTTATCTCGCTCTCGAAGCTCAAGCTCAGTCTCCAACTTCATTCCCAACACCAACCAGAGTACAATACGTGCTTTTCTGTCACTTTACTTTCCTTCATGTCTCAATAACACAAGGCAATAACTCGAGTCACTATAAGGTACTCTCGTCATCTCTTGTAACTACCCATCATCTCCGGTAACTACCCATCATCTGTGAAATCCCGGTCGTTTTCACGTATAAAGCCTAGAAAGAAAGAAAAAAAGCTTCATCCCCAGGTTCTCCGGTAGCCCGACAAGCTTTTGCACGCCTGAATATAGGTATAGCAGAAGCTTGGGCTTTAAATTCAAGCTATATTCACGAACGTGACTTCCTCTTTTGAACAGAGCTGAAGCTCTCACTTTGTGCTTGCGGTGCGTTCATATGTATATGTATATATGTAGGTGACGACGTGCCGTCTACGCTAATAACGAGCGAAAACCAACCCCCAGGATGATGATGGTGGTGGTAGCTTGGTGAGTGAGTGAGTGAGTGAGTGTATGAGTAAGCAAGACTGGCGATTGTTTTGCTTTGTATAGCAAGCTACCTTGTGTGTAATACACATTGTGAGAGCTTGCACAGAGAAGCCTCGGGGCTTCCTCTATCCTTGCAAGCTTGAGATGATTTTCTAGATTGCTGCTCTCGTTTCTTTTGATTGCTTTTTTTTCAAGATTAGATTGAGAGAATTATGACATCATGTTTACTTTGACAATAGCGTTGAAAATAATTTCTTGTTCACCCTGTGATGTACGTGCTACCATTGAGACACTTGTTGCTGGGAGATATGCTCACGTAAGTCTTTTTTGTACAGAGTACAGGCTATTCCTTGGTAAATCTATGCTACGTACACTTGGAATGTTATTCTTTATAAAATATTCCAGGAATTGTTCGGCAATCATTTTGGTGAATAATATTACGATCTTCCAATTTCTCGTGGTCGAGAAATACAAAAATTTTGAGTAGAATTAATTATTATACAATGAGAGATGTACTCATTGTCTTAAAAAATAATTACCATTGTACGTCCGTCGAGCGCGTACGCTAAAACGCCATTGTTGTGTCCTTCCAATTGCAGTATGGAAATGCATGCTCTGCTTTTGACTCATAACCTAATTGAAATTAATTACCCTCGCCCTCGCGGTTTTTATGTTGAACAAATGTTGGTACTGGCACAATTTGAATAATTTTTATTCGGAATATTGCGATGTGGCTCAATGCGTCAAATTATCTCTACCCGAGTACACGAGAGTCATGAACAGATTCCAAGTTTATAAAAATGCAAGTCGTAACCTAATTATGAAAACATGCCCGAAACGTAGTACACGTCAAGATAGTAACTCGCTATTACACATATAATTCACCGAGTTAATTAGGTTAACTTCATACAACAAATTAGGATATGAATAGTGCAATTAGAATCAGTACTGATCATACATACTGGTGAAAAGTTTCGTTGAGCCAAGATCATTCTCTGAATTTCATGACAAAATGATTCTCATTCTAAATTTTACCATGGTTTTTTTTTTTTTTTTTTTTTCATGTAGATCTCCGAACATCATCAGACTAAGATGGCTTGAAGATATTTCTTCATTAGACTTTTTTATTTTAACCCCCTTACTGCCGAAGTTTAATGTACCAGACACGCGCAATTTCCAGTATCCTATGATAACTTTGAAAGGAATCCGGAAAATCTGAGAAACTTCCTAAACATCTACAAATTATGTTGGCATACGGATTATTATCCTCCAAGTGACATATATTTTTTAGGAAAATGTCACGATTCAAAGACTTAAGACTTTCTATGGATCATAATTTTGATCTTTTTCACCATTGTCATTATAAAATCCAATGTTCCGGATGTCATAACTATTATTATCATTGGTTCCGCAGTAAGCTGGTTAATAATATTTAAAACCATATTCAAGGATCTAATGACTACTCATGAACGCTCATCTGAGAACATTTGAATGATTCAAGAAGATGCATTCATGTTTTTTAAGAATACTATCATGGACATCATTGTTGCCTCAAATCGCATAGAAAATGAAACGAAATCAAGTCTCGTAGAGTCAATAGAATCAAAGAAAGACTTGACGGATGGACTGTGGTATGGAGAAGAATTATCGAAACTTTCAAGTAACATAAGTAGTAACAATACTTCTCTGATGACAGTGCCTACATTTGGATATTAAAGGGAAAGGGCGCGTAACCCTACATGCAATCGTCAAACGCAATAACGCAAAGTCAATGCAGCTCAAAGTAGGTCCGTCATTCAAGAGCATTGGGCTACCACGTCACATTGAGCTTGTTGTTGGAAAGTCGACCAAAGTCAAAGTTTGAAACCCATACACGAGGGTCTCGCAATGGAGATAGTGGGTACAGTGAAACACTTTGACATGTTATGATATGTGTTCAGTTAGGTGAATTAAGACAAGAATGAAAATGTTACTGGAAATAAAATACGTCACAGTAAATTCACCAGCCAATAGATGGTTCAAGGATTGGATATCATTTGAGTCTTGGAAGAAGCTAAATTTATTTCGAAAACAACCATCGGTATTTGGAAGATTATCAATGCGAATTATATGAATGCTAGGCAAAAACCACACCGCGCTAGATACACATGAAATTCCAGAATACTCCGAAAATTTTCATTGGTTTATGTAGAAAAACGCACCACAATAAAAGCATCTCCAAAAGTATTGCTACGCCATCATTGAATCGATGCATTCAAAGTTATCGAGATTTTGGAATACCTGGATATTGATTGTTCGTGTTGTATTTTTGGATATGGTCGTGGTCAGTAGTGAATGGAGCTTTTGAAGTAGTCATTTTGTACAACAAAAACGAAGATCCTAGGACTTCAGAGTGAGATTACATATTTTTCTTTTTCTTGAAATAAAAATATCTATCATGTCAATGTCTCTACTGATACAGAAATGAGCAGAAGTGTTTTGGCACTATTATCACGGGGAAAAAGTAATGTGTTTCCGATTCATGAACTCAATAGGAACATTTCTGGCTGTCTCACACTCATCAACTTTTTCCACAACAACCCAAAAGATGCAATGATTTTGGAGTATTCATCCCGAATTCGACCGTACTCAAGATGCCGTGTGAATCAACATATATGATTCTCACGATATATCTCGAAGTAAAATCAATGTTAGAACAATATCTTGTATCTGATAAAAATAATGCAGCAAACTCGAACCAAATGTTTAGAACGTCAAATAAAATCACTTACATATCTAAGCGAATGAGCAAATTCTCTCAAATCCCCGATCGACTGCGACGAAATTGAGTAGAAGTCAGTCTCCATAATGAGCCATCGTTTAAGGTGAAAGAATTTGCCACATACCTTTGCGATGATCATCTCATTTCTTTCGCAGTTGAGGAAGTAGCGCAGAGAGCAGATCAATGTAGGTCAATTGGTGCAGACACTAGACATGTGTGAATGCACTCACTTCTCGATGCTCTCGACAATTAGTCGTGTGATTATTGCTAGCTTCATTGCCGGTGCTCATATAAAGCTCGTCCAGTCATTCACACTCTTGCACTACATTTCATTTGATAAATTGCCTAGAGGAAAGTCGAGATCGTCAGTTATCCAGCACACTTAATCATTGCAATAGTGATGAAATGTCGATTCTTCTCTCAACCAATTTTTTCTCAAGTGCCTAAGAACTATGGAGATATTCTTGCACGGGGATAGAATAGATTGAATGGAACATTCTGAGAATATAAAAGTATTGATGAAATTCTGTGATTTGGAATCGCTTAATCTTGTTACAAAACTCATGCAAAATCTACTCCATGCATGAGCTTGCTGCAGTGCGCTTTGGTCTGCAGTTGGTACAGACTTCACTTATCAATGATGAGCATAGGGTATAACTATAAAACCACATATAATAGGGTGGCTGTGTCATTTTGAATCCTGTCATGAATTGCGTTATTAGAACTAGGTTCTTCACCAAAAGCTTCTCTCTGAAAATTCTAGATAGAATTGGAGAATTTTGAGAACGCTTCAGACGTGACGTCCAGCTCTGCCATAACCTTGGTGACACGACGCACGATGAGTAGAAAGGGATAATCTTAGACACAAATCATATTCGGGCGAGTCCTTGACCGATTAACTCGACTCAGACAGGATTCTCTTCGCTTCTTGACGCTCTATAAGATCACATCGCCATCTTTTTTATCAAAACCATCATAGGAGGTGAAGAATGCTCTGATTGTTGGACTGTGGCACACCGGCAGCTCGTTACTCGTCTTGTTTCTAAAAATATCAGCGGCGATTATCATACTATTCCTTTATGATATCTGATTAATTATTACAGGACCACGTGAGATGATGCTCCAGCCAAGGATTCTTGAGCTTTTACAAATCCGAATAGACAATTGAAATTCACGGCTTTAGGGATCACAGCACCATTACCAAATGGTATTTCAGTGCAAAAATGTTCTCAAGATCCTTAGCAACAATGTTCATACCTCTCTCTTGTAGCAATCAACAACTGGATCATGTGAAATGGTGACCCGAGTATTTCTGAGCTCCCGCGAGTCAGTTTGCACACCCTAACTAGTAAATTTCTTATAAAGGCACCCTCAGTATGCATGGTACCAAGCTTGGCTTAATCTGGGTATGTGCTACCCATCACAACCGAGAAAACGACTCAGGATAATCGTATGGGGTGATATACATACTTCAAGCATCATATCGGTCCGTTTGGCTGTATCGCGATATCACCAACAGTCCAGGAACGCAGGATAAGTAACACGTTACCGTTATTTCATAGACAATCAAAGCATTTCCTACCCCTCAGGATAGATTTGATCGCAGAGGTGGCAGGACTACTAGTAGAAGATGGAAAATTAAAGAAAGCCGCATCTGAGTCAAGTGAATTGGTCAAGAATTCGCACGGATACAACTTGTGCCCAAAATTACCTGTTTTGCCCCACTGTGCAACATAAGGGTCAAAATGAATGTATACGCATCTGATACTGTGTCAGCACTGATCGAGTAATATCGAGCACTGAAGTATTGTCAACGGGTAAGAGAACCATTCAAATTTTCTCCTAAGTGCTGGGCAAATACTGCACAACTACCATCAACATACCGCAAAAGTACAAAGCAAAAATACTAGTCTGATAACTGCTAAGCACTGCACTAGAGGGGTTTTGCAAGGGCCTCACAAAATAGTGAGAGTCTCACAATTTTCGTTGGAATGCCGGTGAAGTACTACGAAAGGAATGGCAAGATACCATTAAATTGTGTCGAGAGTCCTCGTCCTGATAACAGTGTGAGTGACGTACCACAGAAAGAACTCACTAGTACTTTTATAGAATTGACAGGGCTCCACTGGTGTACTAATTAGATCCGACGAGATTCACGAGAATTCTGGTAAAGTGTTGCTAAAATTATCCACCAGAACAGCCCTGGTAGAAATTTGACCAATTTTTTTGGTCACCCATGCAATATATAGATATAGCGACAATGAAATTACGTTAGACTTGGACAGTTTCTGGCCAAAAAATGCTCACAATTTCTACCAGGGAGTATCTCAGAATAAACGTGCAAATAGCAACCCATCATTATTTTTATGCACCTGATTCAATGCAGCGCAACCACTGACACGATAGTGCTCAAATACTGCGAGAGCACTGTACCAATCAACTGCCCTACAACTGAGTATTTCAGGTGCCGCTTATCGTCCCGAAAAATTGACATGGAAGCTCCAAAAAGATGTTTCTGAGGTATTAATCCTGAGGAGTTGAACCTGGTGATCACCTCGTAATGAAACACGATTTAAGCAAATTGCTGCGAAATACCAAACAAGTCCCTTCATTGTATTGATCAAGTACCGAAGAAGTACCGCTGAAATCACGCTCAAATGCCGCTAAAGTACCGCTGAAGTACTGCAATAGCACTCATCCAATGCTGCTGAAGTATTCTGCGTATTTTTGTTCATACATTGGAGAAGATTTATATCCGCTCTGAAGTTAGATTGTCAGCGTGCATAAAAATCCCGCTACGTGGCAAAAGCTCATGTAAAATGTAAAGCTACTCAGTAAAAAATATGCGATGGATTTTTAACCAGCCGGTTAACAAATAATTCCAACGTGGGTGATTGAATCGATATTTCAACTACGTGGTTGGAATTATGCTTCAACTACGAGATTGAAATTCTATTTCAACGACGGCAAACGAGTTGGTATTTCAACCCCGTGTTTGCAATTTAGCCTCGTATCCGATTTTCCGAAAGGACGACAACTGACCTGCTCAGTTTCAGTCGTCGGGCAAAACTTAGGGTCTGAAATAGTGCATTGACAGGGCCTATGATTTCCTCATGTATATCTCAACGTAAAATTTGAATCCAAACCAAGTTCTGCATTTACACGCAAGATTTTTTCAAATCGCGAGAAACCGGTTTCCCCAAAAACGGCGTATTAGCTTTTTTTACCAATTTTTTAAATTCATTGGTGTGGTGATGCATCCTTGCAGTAGTCCAGCATTATATCAAAACTACGGTTCCCGGCATATTCTGACCTGCTCAACACGATGCTAGTATTCTGAAAAGGCTAAAAGGCGTTCGAAAGGAGTGACAAGCTTATTTCTGAGTTGCTATCAGCAAAGTTTAACCTACTTCGCCACAAATCTCAAAATTCTCACAGGATTGACCGGAAACGTCGTTTTTAAGCTCAAAGTAGCACATTCTCTTCATTTTTATAAATATACAAAAAGGGGAAATAATTAGATGGGTCGAGTATCCAAGTATCATTTCAAAAAAAGCTTCTTGAGCACTTTTTGAGGCGATCCCAAATTTGCCCTTAATGAGTCAAATTGAGAGTTCCCTCGTTTGACGTGTTTCCAAAACTTTATGAAAGGACCCCTTTGATCACTTCAAGGTGGTATATTTAACGCTGATTGTTATTTTTTCATTGCCGTCAAAGGAAAATTGAAGTGCTCGCATAAACTCGGGACGAGAAACAATGAAAAAATGGTTGATCGAATTTCAACGATATATCGAGGATCGCTGGATATTACCAAAGTGTATGGCTCCAGAACTTCAGATATCGGATCATGGTAGCGGAGAGAAGTTAAAATAGTCGTTTTACGGATCCGCATATGAAAGTATTTGACATTGGACTCATTACGGTCAAGCTTCAGTTTTCCTCAAAAAGAGCTGAAAAAGCCTGTTTCTGTATGAAATCTGTATAACTGCCCGGTCTATGTTTGTGCTATTGCAAATAATTTTCCCTCGTTTTATGCAAGGAACCGAAGAAAATGCACCCTCGTGAGTTCAGAAAGGATGTCTCTGATCCATTTAGTGAGTATTTTAAGATTGATTGCAAAATTTGTCGAATTTTTCTGATAGCAATTTGGAAAATCAGCTTGTCACTCATTTCGAACGCATCCTAGTAGTCTGAAACCACTGCCATCGTGTTAACCAGATCAAAATACATAGGAAATTATGCATGGCTTCCATACGCTTTCGGCCCACTACAAGAATGCACCCACGAAAGGCATAAACTTAGAAAATTATCAAGAACGCCATCTTTTGGAAATTGAGTATTTTGCGATTCAAAAAAAGCTTTGACGTAGAGAGGTGAATCTGACTAGAAATTCGATTTCTACGTCAGGTTGACACAAAAAAATCATTGCCCATGCACTGTTTTTGACCCTAAATTTTGTTGTTCAGTGTTACCTCCTGTAAATGTGGTAATCAATATGCTACCCATGAGATGAAAAAGCGATAGGCCACGGGGTAACATTATTCGATCAAACAAAACGATTCTCGTTACAGCTCTTCGTGAGCAAATGGAAATAAACTGGGTTGGTGTCGCTGAGAGCCTTTCCGTCCCAAAATTAAGGATAAGCAACGTTTCGACGGTGGGCGTATGTGGATTAGTGTCATTGATCGAATGTCAACCAGGTTGGTTATTTTTCAAATTGATGGGTTGAAATCATTGACTCAACCATGGGGTTGGATTTTAAACACACTAGGTGGATTATTCAAACACTGTTATTGAAAAATTTGATTGCTTCCCATGAAACTTTTTACAGCGTATTCAGTTGTACTTGAAAAGGGCTATCACGACTGATTCGTCAGCATCTAGCTGACTCATCACACGGTATTATATCGTTTGTATTCCAAGATTTGGGTGAGTTTTCATTTCGATCGTTTAGGTCACTTCCCTTCAAATATCTCACTCGATAATCCACGGAAGCAGAGTCTCAATAAAATTCAATACTTTTGATTTTAGCAAGGCAATCCGAGGTCTATCATTAATAGTTTCTGAAAAAAGGTAAGTGTACCCAACTTGCCTCCATTGAGCCATTTTCTTAACAACTCTGGTTCACTTCAATATTTTCTCACGTATCGCAGCTCATTTCAAAGCTTGTTTCAAGCCCTGAAAAATGAACGAAGATGTGTTGGAAAATGTTAAGATGAGACAGAGTAATGAAGTGAGCCAGAGCTGTTGAGAAACTGGCTCAATGGGGGCGAGTTGGATACACTTACCTTAATTAATTGACTTAAATTTCTCTTGTATGATCAAGATTCAATGCTACCAGTGAAGATGATTCGAATGAACTAAAGCTCTTGCCTCTCATTTTCATCATCACCCGACAACGACGAGAAACGCTGCATGTCCCAGGACTCTAGTTGACCCAACTCGACGGGTAGTCACTTCCGATAAAAGCCAAAAAGTAATGAACGCCACGCTCAATTTCGTTCATAATTTTCCATTAACCCTTGGGTGCTTACCACACGTATAAACACACTATGACCAAAAGATATAATATGTCGTAAAACAGTTAATAAGCAGCGAGGGAGGGAGTCGCGGTATATTATACGATCACATGCGAGAGAGAGAGAGCGAAAATGATATTAATTTTGTCGGGTGGGCGAGCAGAGCAGGGGGAATTGGTCACACGCGAGCGCAGAGGTTTGTTACATATGGGTTGAACTTGGCGGGTGGTAGGATAAGGTGGGCCATTTATAGCTAGCTTACACAGAGCCGATTGATCAGCGTGCGAGAATTTTATGAGACTGCGTGGGATCAGCTCATCTTCTTTGGTGCTATTTTTGAAAGCCGATGGGATTACGAAGGGAAAAAATTGCCTTGGCTGTGTGCCTCCTTGCTGATGCATTTGCACGGCCATTTTCTATTAATAGCACACGGGATGGAATTTCCTTGGACGAAGGAACATAGTCTTTCATTTTTACCTTGTTGCCTAAAGAAAAGTATAGAAGACAAGCTTTGAAGAGACTCAGAAAGGATAATGTGGATAATTATTCATCTCAGCAGATCAGGAGGCGGAGATTGATTCTGTGGAATTTGAATTTTTATTAAGAAAATATGCTATGAGTTTCTTTCTGTGCAGACTGAAATTTTTATGGCCATAGAAAAAGTGCGAGCAGTATATTCAAATACAAAAAGCACTTTGCATTTGTTAAATCTATTTATGAATGAATATCGAGCGTGGGTCGATGGATATTCGTGACACTGTGGAACGATGAATTCTCGCAAGGGAAAAGGGTCCTTGTGGAAAGAGCACGAAGCAAGGGAGACAATCCTGAAGAAAAGATGTGAAAAGAGGAGAAATTCTATTCCACTTGGAGCCGGAAATTTTTAGAAAGAAATTGATCTACCGCAAGTAAAATTTGATCTCATACTTTGTGAATTACCGTATAGCGCTCAGATATAGTCACTCTCCCATCAGAATCAAAGAGAAGCTCAAACGAAATCACAATCATTCTCACTTGGTAAATATAATGCGACAGTCTATAGATTCGAGAAGTATCATAAAAATGGGGTGGTTTTCGCTGTTCCTGTATATGTAAATACAATATTTGGATGTTTATACATGCTTCATTTTTCGTAAAATTATTTTATTAGAATACTCGCTGCGATATAGAATATTTTCATTACTCTCACTCGAGGTTGGCGACGGGCTTCCCAGCCAATCTTGCAAAGTTTTGTTACCCAAATTGAATTTTATAGGTGAAAATTATTCGAGATACAGACAAGCCCCAGAATAATTCGGTCGAAGCATTCACTTTCTTTAATAGTTTTCACCCAACAAGATACTTCCACGAATCGATGTGCGAAACCATATTTAAACCTGCCTCTTGACGTAAATTGACGGTATAAACTAGCACCAGGAATTTCGCACGAACTCAGCCTTGTGACGTGGGCATTTTATGAGGGTAAACATGAAAACGCTCATAAAACTGCTCGTAATTCAAGAATGTAAGTATGAATCGTGAATCATTTTCCAATTGATGAGATATATACTTATATTTTGATGCTCGTTTTGGGTGCTATTAGATGTAAAATATCTTAATCTGTTGAGTTGAAATGAAAGTATCAAGAAATGCCTAGATATGGATGAAATGAGGTATACAAATCAGCATTCCCAAAGCTCTTGTGATAGCTCTTGAATTATATGAACTATCACACCCGTATTGGCAATGATACCAAATTTCTCGAAAAATTGAGTCTAAACTGTAAAAAATTAGTCAACCACTGGTTGAGGCTGAGAATCCACCAACTGGTTGTCTTTTAGCGGCAACCACTGGTTGGCACACCATAGGTGGTGATCCCTGGGACAAAAGCACCAGTGCTGAGAGCCTTTTCGAGAAAAATCCAGGTATCGACCGCTCATCTTGCTCTTGCCTGGTTTCTGACCCTAAACAAGCTATAGGCTTCGTTAATAAACTAGAACAGGGGGTCACCAATCCGGATACTGAATCGCGAAAACGTTGCTTAACCTGGATTCCAAACCGAAAAAGCTCACGCGGCTGCCGCAGTTGTTTTTTTTTTTTTTTTTTTTTTTTCATTTGTTAGTGAAAAAACCAGAAGAAACTTCTTTTTTGATCCAATAATGTTACCCGGAGACCACCACCTATCAATCTCAGAGGTCCCGTATTGTACCCGTAATAAAAGAGTGGGCGAGAATTTTTCACGCGAGCTAAACGCGGCAGCCCAGTTGAGCGGTCACCAATTAGGATACTGAATTGCAAAAACCTTACTGAACCTAAATTCTTTCCCAAGAAGGCTCGCGTGGCCAATAGGGTGTTATCTACCTCTACTTGTTTATGAAAAAACATGAAGAAAATTATTTTTCTGGCCCAAAAGTCACACCCGGGGATCACCATCTACCAATCCCATGGGTCCCGTAATCATCCCCATATTCGCTGAGGGAAAAAAGTCAAATAGTGGTTGGAGTTCGTAGGCAAATAGGGGTTCCATTTTCAAACCCCTGGTTAAAGCTAACCAGTGGTTGCCGATTTAGTGGAGAGTTAACCAATTCTTTACAGTGTAGGCTCTCTTACAAAGTATCAGGATGTGTCGATATGTCGCTGTTTCGCGTGAAAAATATGACATATCAAACTACAATAGAACTCGGTTATAACGAGCAAATTTTCGAAATTTGGTTGGTTCCTATACTAAGTAAACGGAATCAGCTCCGGTTATAACGATCTCGGTTATAATGACACCTCGGTTGTAACGAGCAAAAATTTTGCCAAAATTTGGATTTGGACCTCTGGTATAGCGAGCACATACGATTTTAACACTACGCAATGGTGAATTCGAAAGCTTGGCACTAGCTGTGAACAGGTATTATCATAATGATATCAGTAAAATCGGTACAAACAACATGGAAACTGATGACAGGAAAGCTTTTGCGCTGAAAAGGCAAATTCTGATTTTTGTAAGACCTACGATGTGAGCAGGTCAACAATTTCAACAATCTTGGATATTCGAACGATTTTTATCTCACTACACTCATCACTGATTTCATGAAAGATAAAATCTTGTAAATCGTGATTATGATAGAAGTGAGATGAAGCATTCAATATTGCATTCCTTGAACCGGCTTTCCATTTTTTATTCATCTTTTTGACTGCGAATCAATATCTATGTATACATCCAAGTACCTGGAGGATCGCTACATCCAAGTATGCTTTTCTCATATCTTTCCTGTGTGTAACATTGAAAGTCCATTTTTGGAGTAAAACTCGATTGAATGACATCCTCTAATGTAAGGTGATCAACTGATCACTCATTTACATTATATACACATAGATCGAACAATTTTGAGTCAATCCCGGTTATAACGAGCAAATACTGCCGGTCCGTTGGAGCTCTTATAACCGAGTTCTACTGTATACATTTTCAAAATTACAGATTCGAGTTACAATAACAATATAGTACAGTTTCCATTAAAAATTACCAAAAATCGATTCGGTACAGACAGGTAGTTGGAATGAGGCCGAATGGAATGCTGATGTAAATATTTTTCTAACAGGGTCTATTGATCAGAGGAGATATTAAAATGTGCAATACTTTCGATGCCTTTAATCGTGCCGACTCGAGGGCAAGTTGTAATTGACTCTTGTGCATGAAATCCAAAATCCATAACCACTCCTTGTCAGGGCCGGCTCAAAGGGGGGGGGGCGAGGTGGGCGGCGCCACAGGGCGCAGGCCCAGAGGGGCGCAAAAATTTCCGACGGAAAGCATGCATGCAAATCTTTTCAGGAGAAAAATCTACTCTAAAACCTTTCAAGGCGATCAAACCCGCAAATACGCGGGTGCGCAAGCCAATAATTCCGTCGGAAAAAACCAATTCCGGCAAAATTTGAGGAGGCAATAAAACCCGGAAAAATCCTGATGCTCAAAGTGGAAATTATTTGAGGGGAAAACAATCCGAGAATTAAGTACCTACAGCAGCCCAACACAAAAATAGCCTTCGATCGAGATTGTTGTGGAAAAAAAAACAATCCCATAACCTGGGGAGGCAATCAAATCTGCAAATACTTGGATACTTGGACCAAAAATTCTATCGAGGGAATAAATCATTCCCAAAACCTGAACTGAAATATTCTGATGCTAGGACTGGAAAGTCTGTGAGGGGGAAATAATCCCACAATCTAGTGAAGCAGTCAAACCCAAAAATAATCGTACACTCGGATGGAAAATTCTGTGGAAAAACAATCCCAAAATCTAGGAAGGCAATTAGACCTGCAGATACCTTGATGCTCGGGATGAAAATTTTGACAGTTTAAAACTAATCCTGGAACCTAGGAAGACAATTAATCCCTCAAATGCGTGGATGCTCGAACGAATATACTTTTTGGGGAAAATATCACCCCTAAAAAGGTCATACCCGGGTGCTCGGACAAAATATACGAACAGGGAGGAGGGGACTAATCCGAAAATCTAAAGAGGTAATCAACCCTGCAATCACTCGAATGCTTGGGACTAAGATCCTGCTGGATGTAAAGATCAAACCCAAGTCCCAGGAAAGTATAACTAATCCTGCAATTGCTTGATGCTCGAACAGAAAATTATGTCGTAGGAAGAACTAAAACTAGAATTCAGGAAGACAACCATCTTGCAATCGTATTTTGTGTTTGAGCTGGAACTTCTATCACAGAATTGGAGTAATTAGGTCTGTTTATCGTCTGGAGATCCACCTATTACACAAGTTTTGTTCAAACATCTGAGTATTAGTTGGTTCGATTGCCTACAAGCTTCCAGTTCAAGCATCCGGGTGCTTGCAGGTTCGGATGTCTCCGTGAGTTTTGGGGCTAACTTCTTTCGACGATGGGATTCCTACCACAAGGATCTGGATGTTTGGGGATTTGATTGCCTCCCTAAGTTCTGGTAATGACTCTGTCCCCGGTATACATAGAATTCTCGGTCCAAGTATTCGTGTTTCTGTGGGAGTAGCTGTTTTATTATTGGGTTTTGGGGATAAATCCTTTTCCCACAGGATTCTTGGCCCGAGCATCTCGGCACTCGCGAGTTTGATTGTCTTTCTTGTTTTTGTCACTCATTACGTTTCCGACAGAATTTCCGCTCCAAGAATCTGAGAATTCGCGACGTTAGTTGTCTTCCTGTAGGTTTTCGGAGTGAATCCTTTTTACGACAGAATTGAAAATCTGACAACTAACAAGAACCGATAAGAGTTGAGTTTGCGCATATTAAAATAATTAAGAGCCCAGACAAAATTTGTCCGCCAGCGTCTCGCGTCTCGGGTTACCTATCGGCAGGGGGTGAAGGGCGATGGACGGCCGAATGGGTCATGGTTGGGTCATGGGTGGGTGGGTTGGTGGGTGAGTGCGGGTTAGTGGTCAGGTGGGTGGGTTGGTGAATGGATGGAGTGGAAATCACGAAAGTTCAAGTAATACGTTTCACTGAATTTCAGTGTAAATTTCACTGAAAATTCAGTGTAAATCTCACTAAAAATTCAGTGAATATTAACTAGGTTTTTCATTACAACAAAATGAACTGGCAAACAAGCAGATCTCGGCCGAACACATTTGACTTAAACTTCTTTTGTAGAAAATAAAAGATTTGACAGTGATGAATTCTTCTAAATTTTTTCGTGGAACTTGGATTTCTTATGAAACATCGTTATCTTTGATTTTCTCTAGCCTTACAAGGGGGCGCAGCACGTTATTTTGCCCAGGAGCGCAGAGCTGCTTGAAACCGGCCCTGCTCCTTGTGAAAGGTGTGAGAGATTTGGCATCTGATTTTCCAAAAGTCTCAGGTAAGCGAATAGTCAGACACAGTTTCTTTCAATCTTCAGTGTCAGTCAGTGCCTGCATCTAGAATTCATCAAGACTATAATTGGATTATACGAAAAAGACACGCTTGAGTTAGGTATGCTACTGAAAATGTTCAACGTGTAAGGCAAATTGTTACTTTGTGTATAAAATATGTCACCGAGCTCGACAAGTTTCACTCCCAACGGACAAAAATTATCTTCAGAAGATGGTACATTCTTTTTGAAGCTTCTTTCAGACGAGTGGTAGTTTTTTCAACTTACTTGAGCTTTTCTCGTTGAAAATTTCATTTCCAGTGCTATTTTGATCAAAATGTTACTTTATCTTGATTCAAATCCATCAATCTCAGAGAAATTTGAAAAATGTTAACTCGAGAGTAGACGCACATGTGTCAAGAAGGATTGATGTGTCAAGACCGACTTTTTTCAATTTTGAGGATTTAGATATAAGGTCACTGTGCCTAATTTGCCCCCATTCCCTAATTGCCCCCATCCGAGTTCTCGTATGTACGCACCCGCAGACCTTGCTGCGCATTCTTTCCATGTTTGTTACGTTAAAATGTGAGAAATTGAACGTTCTGAGCCGATCCTCAATCACCCGCACATTTCTTACAGCAAATAAGTGGTTTTCGGTACTTTCGACTCCTTTTTAATTGGTCACTAAAAGCTATTCCAAACAAAATTGATGTGATCAGTTCCAACGTACTTCAATTCATTCTCTTTGTCTTCGTCCCAACGTTACACTGTAAAAAATTTTCGAGGTAAAAATACCTGGTGGGGCTGTAGATTCCCAGTGTTGAGCATGATGAATTTACCACAAAGTGAGGAAACCTACGAGCGGCTTGTAAATTTACCATGCTCAGCACAGGAAATTCTGGGACACCATGCTGAGCATGGTGAGTTTACGTTCCGGAGCTTGTAAATTTCCTGTCCCAGGCTTGTAAATTTCATTTGAGTACGCGTGCGCGAGTTGCAATCTGAAAATTTTTGAATCGGCCGTTCAAAGCGAACAACTGTATATATGTGGGAGTGGAGCAGATGACAGCAGACTCGAAAATCGAAAGTGCATGGGCAATATGGGCATTCTGTGATGGGCATCCGTCAACGTCTGTATACGTAAATAAACGATGTAAATAAAGGGATGTTGCTCTCTGTGAACTTGCTCGTGAACGTGCATGTGTGATTGTGTGCGATGCCGGCAGCGAGAAAAGAGCTCGACGTTCGATATTAGAAAACATTTTCATCCACGGATTTCTTTTTATAGAATTATTCAAGCGCGATCAATTTCTTTAACGAGGCCACATAGTATTAGGTTATGACCGGTCCACAACAAAATCGATGCATTTTTGTCCAAAAAATTCCATCTACCGTAAGAATCAACACATCTCAATATTCCACTACTATGCTAGAAAAGATGGCTAGATGTAATAAAATCAACGACAACTCGACATTTTATAGAAACACTGATAAGGATCTGTCACAAAGGCACGGCACGGCGGCTCCCAAGCGGGAATTTGCCATCCGCCGGTAAGGAAATTTACAAGCACGCTCGAAAATTCCCCATCCGGGCTTGTAAATTTACAATGCTGAGCATGATGGTGTCCCTAGATTTCCTGTGCTCAGCATGGTGAATTTACATAAATTTTTTTACAGTGTACGGCATGGTCAATTTTTGACTCGTAATCGCGAATTGGACCAAGAATTGATGCATTCTTTACCGTTTCATGGCCACAGACCAAAGGTTGAGCATGTCATGACTAGCTTTTGTCGAATCAGTTTTGTATTGATTAGGTATTACACCAGTGCATACAAAAGTATTCTACACAGAGCTCAATCACTGTTTTCATCTATAGAAAATTAATTTGCCATCAGCTGTAACACCTTGCAATCGTTCATAATCAAAAGATGATCTTCCCAAAACTATAGTCTGTAAGAAAAGATCTTTTCTCAGTCTCCCCTTATTTATACAAAGTAGGCCAATCTTTTGGCTCGCATCGTTTACCAGCGCTCTCAATCATCGTTATTCGCTCAAGAATAAACCGCATGCAGAAGTGCATAACGAATTTGACAAGCGTGACGAGGCAAGCGACTGTGTCAAATTATATCGGGAAGGATTCAGAAAAACCGATGCACACCGCAAGCATAACTCGCGTATTATATATCTTTGAATCTGTTATATATATGTATATATATATCCGGT
This sequence comes from Eretmocerus hayati, assembly GCA_029851415.1. NCBI lineage: Eukaryota > Metazoa > Arthropoda > Insecta > Hymenoptera > Aphelinidae > Eretmocerus > Eretmocerus hayati. The sequence continues at coordinate 157,893,360 of CM056741.1, forward strand.
CTTCGAATGAATATAGTAAATATAGTACCCACTGAAAGCATAGTGAGAAAGAGCTCGAATAACGCGAGCTTCTGAATTTGATATTATTATATACCTATAGATACATCTTGTGCTTTCTCGACAGGATCGTCCTCTACATCAGAGCGCTGCAAGAACACAGTATAATATGAGAGAACACGGTGGCATCAGAGTGCAGTCAGGGTGATGTGATCGATGTACCAGATATCGCTTTGGCTTGAATGACAGCTTGCCGCGCTTTGCTTGATATTCTGGGACGGATTTCACGATCGAGATGCGAGGATAATTTGAAAATATACGCCAAGTGATAAGTGACGAGCAGACATTTTTTTCGAGGACATCGAGAGTCATTGCGGTTTTTCAATATGTTTCAAGAATCGCTTGGTGAAGTTTCGCGGCCGAGAGATTCGTTCGATGATAGTATGATAGGGTTTTGAAGGATTTGACTGGATGAGCGTAACGATGCGGAAGAAGTTTGCGGTCACATTGATGATTTTATGAGACATTTTGGTTGCCAAGTGCATGGTCAATGTAAGAATCACTATCGTATTTTCGATGAATCAAACCACACTCTGATTGATTGGCGTTGACATGAAACCCGCCTTATCCTCGAACTCTACTTATTTTCATGAATCATTCCCAACATTTTTTACCATTCATTTTCATGGATTCAAGTAATTTATTCGTAATCATCCATACACTGATTAAATACTCAATAAGGTCCGGTGCTATCTGAGTCAGGAAGAATTGTATTTTTCGGATCTATATGAGGATCTCTTGAATCCCAAACATGTCTTCATTGGAAACTTTCTACCACACCGAGCAAAATATCAGCCTTCATGGTACTAAAACGAAACTCAAATACCGTGGAAACTGGATGAAAACTCAATTAATCCGACTAATTCAAAATGCGAATGCTTATCAAAGTGAGGAGTTTCGCGGAACTGAATTTGATCTCTTGGTTCATGAAATTTTTAGAATATGAGTTGATTATTTGGTCTCATCGATGTGGTCTGATCGATTTGGTCTCATCAGGCGATACAGGTAAATAGTTTCTATTTACCTGTATCGACAGGAGCCAGACGTTATGTCTGGGCTCTATTATAGCATCGTTCAAAAATATGATGACGATCTAAAGAATAACAAACCTGGAGCCTGATGAGATCCACGAAACCTAGTGGACGAAACGTAGCAATCAAATTTCTTTCATGAAATTTTGGGAATTTATTTAGTTCCCCACCGTCCTTCAAGATCGATGAGACCGAATAATCAACTCATATATTAAACATCAAGGACGAAAAATCTACAAAATTACTCATCAAATTTTTAGAAGTCATGAAAAGTCCAAACGATTACAAAAATCCTGCACAAACTATTGCGACAATCTCCTCCATAATCCAAGATTTTTAGAAATCTTGGTTTGAAGATTCAGTGACCAGTCACACCAATGGAAATGCATGATCAAATTGAAGCGCAGTCATTATATCGTGATCGTTGAAATTTCTTTTGGCGAAAAAAAAAAAATTTGATGAAGAGAAGGGGTATGGGTCATTCAGTGTTCCAAAAGGTTTACTCGAAGAATGACTCAATATACAGTCTATGGACGAATCTCAAATGAAACGACCGGGCACTAAGGTCATGAATTTGGAATATACAATATAGGTAACGTAAGTTCACCCGACTTGGCCCCATATGCCGATCTCAGGAGTGCGCTCTCCTTGACCTCCTTCAAATCTTTCTCACGTTTGTTACGTTAAAATATGAGTAAATGACTGGTTTGGATCGACCCGGAATCATTTCTGCATTCCTCAGGAAATTTGAAGTGATTCTTTCATTTTTCGTGAAGAAATCACCGACGACATTGCCTTTAGTAAAACTGATGCCAAACATTTTTGATACAACCAATCTTGACGTAATTCACGACAGTGCATTCTGTTTTTTCTTTGAAGACCTTCAAAATCCGTTCCTTAAAGATGCAAAACTTGGATATGCAGCAATTTTATGAGAGAAATGTAGAGATGATTTGTAAAACATGAAAGATCACATTGGAGTATACCCCAACATGCCCCGATATGGTTATCTCGAAAGGGTATGCAGTACGACTTTCTTTACCACTCAAAACGTATTCACCGCATCAAAATAGGTCGGTAGTAGTGTTTTGGACCGGATCAAATCTTCTTATGTGGTTGGATGACGAAAACGAGACAGCTCGGCTTCATTTTGTTGAAATTAGACGTATCAGATCGATTTGAGAATCTTAAAGTGAGCTTCAAAATGCAATAAAGTGCGTCAAAAATATTGAAACGGGCCAAAACTCTACACTCAACTTATTTGCTGACGCGCAGCATGATTTTCACCTTTGAAATAGTAACATATAATTTTCCAAGTATTATTTGGTAGCTGATTATAACCATATTGTCTTATTTACTTACAATGAATTACAAACAACTGAGCAATATCGATCTTCAAATTAGACACTCCAAACTTGGTGTTGATTTTCCATCTTCAAACTATCCCAAAGGAAAAAAAACCAAACTTCATCAAAGCAGCAGTCTATTCATGGAAAATTCGATCGCTCAGTCTAAAATAACTCAATTACTTCTACGGATGGACTATTTCAAAATACAAAATTGAGATATTTTGCTGGCAAATTTGACGCGTGACAAGTCGTTCGAAATAACAACGTCGCGATGAAACTTTGCTAGATTTATATCTATAGCACCTTGACATAATTTTCTAAGAATCTTTCATTTCTCAGTACTTCAAGTAATCGCTTCGATGCAGGTAATTCTTTGAGAAAACTCGTATCCGATATAGAAAAAAAGTTTTTTTTTCTACATCCATTTAATCCGGACAGAAGTGAGAAATCTCGAAGTCAAAGGGTCGTAGTCACTGCGATAGAGCTCGCAAAGGTAAGAAAAAAGATTGAGAGAAAATCTCGGGGCTTTCACCATCGTCAGTCTGGTAAAGCTGCAAAGGGGAAAAACTCATCAGCGTATCCATCCCCTCTATCTCACACACTTTCGACACTGTGTTATGGGGAAACTAGTAGAAGTAAGTTCAAGGCTATGGTTGATAAATTGAGGAATGAAGTAGTGACTTTGGGTGTAAGATTCTCGTATAGAATAAGATAGAAAGAGAAAAAGGAAACAATGTGGGTACGAAATGATAAAGGAAGCAAGGGATGAAAGCCACCTTTTCTCTCACTTTCTCTCTGTTTTTCTCACCACTGAAATATTAATGAATCGGGAGTACAAAAGGCTGAGCTATACAGAATTCGAGTAAGAAATAGAAACAACAAAGCCCACACTTCTCGCCACTTAATATAGCCTCAGCAGCGTTGCCCGTAATCCATTCTTCTCAAGGTGTTACGAGCCTTTTCCAACACTATATACACACACAGAATATATTCTCTTTCATGTAGAGAAGTTGAGAAAATACAGGTCTGAAATTACATCAAGAGCGACGAGGGCGGTCTCTTTAAGGGCACTGTAGACACACACATTAAATATCTCTACTACAACGCCCACACTTTTGCATCACCACTGATTAACGATGAGCTTGCAAGCTCTTTACCCGAAACATACCCGTAGCTTTGAAACAGAGATACTCACCTGGTTTTACACAACAATGTCAAGTACAACATGTACAAATGAGACGATATGATCATGTATGTACTCATATATTTATACACACGTGTGTGTATGGATGGGTGAGTACGTATAGTACATATGAGAATCGTAAAACAGGTGTACAACGAGCGTTGCCGCGCCTCTGCAAGCTCGCATCGCATGCGCAGGTGAGTTTTCACGTTTGCAAGCTTGAAACAGGGGTAAAGATCAGGGGTTGTATATACCTATAAGTAATACGCAGGTGCTGAGTTTAATACTATATATCGTGTATGTAGAGACTCTCTCGCGCGCCCACGTGAATTCGATTCGCTGACTGGCCTTGCAACCCCCGGAAGCTTTACCACAGTCGCAAGCTTGGAAAATATACACTTATAGAGCTTGCGGGTAAAAATTTTTGGAAACCGTATCAGAAAAATTGAGTTTTTGGGTGGACGATCGGTTTTTGGGCTACGAAAACTGTTAGTTTTTTTTTTTTTATGATAAATTAAATTACCAATTTGTGATTTAATTGGTTTTCTGTGATTGACATGATCCAGTATCCTTTCTGTGAATCCCATTAGAGCAAGAGTTATATGATGATAGCTAAAGTTTTGGCGAATGCCTAAGGCCGAAAATTAGATATTTAAAAGGATTTGCATCAAAACACGTTGGTGGTGAAATTATATTTGCATTGGCGTTCGAAGAACCATGAATTCATTTAATTTTTGCATCGTGATGAATTATTTTTTTGCAAAATCACAATTTAAGGGATGCCGATAGAAAAGAAAACCATAAAGATTGAATTTTACCGAGGTCGTAGAATACTATCGAGATGGAGTGCTTTCTCACGTGTCATTCTCGTGACTTGAATAATTTTGGATTACATGTTACATGTATCATTATTAAGTCAACTATCATATCATGATGGAATTGGATCACATTCATCCCTTTCGAAATTCATATTTTTAATATATATTATAGTTATAATAACCATACGTAAACTCGACTTAGGATGAGTAAATTTCTCAATTCCACGAAATATCATATATTTTGCACCTTTCAAGTCATTTTGACTTATTTCATTAACTGGGTATTTACGTATTCAGCAGTAGTCTAGACAGCGTGCATGGCCTCGTTACAAAAAGTTAATATCACATTAGATGACACAGACCAAAATTGGTCGTTTTTTCTTTTTTACACCTCAATGTAGGAAAAACAGACGTAAAGTACGTTTGCACAGGCAATCAATTCTATTTGAGGAGTCAGAATAAGTGCAAAATTGGCCATATTCTGCATTTTCTCGAGCTACAAAAAACTCTGTATCAGTCGCAAGAACTAGTCCCCCCCCCCCCACAATTTTCTAAAATCAATTAGAAATCATTATCGAGAAACCTAGGAATACGACAATTTGACTCTAATATTATGAACGCAAGCAATCGATTGTTGGTAAACTCAAATGAAGGAGTTAAGTGAGAGGACTGATTTAAACACGAGAAACTATGAATGAAGATATACCAAATCACTACAAGAATCTGTGACATTTTGTGCTTGGTATCTGAAAATACATCCATTCCATCGTTAGAACTATTTTTATCAAAAACGTCCCGTACGTGCCGCAGATACGAGAATGAGACAATGAGCCACTACCGAGGTCGCTACAAATCGAAACCTGCTGAATGATACACAAAAGTGATGGGTTCATTCATGAACAAGGACTTTTTTGGGTGATAATATGCCCGAAGACTACTTTTTTATGCTTATGTCTTTCAAGGATATACTTATTGCAACTCCTTCCATTTCAACATAGAAAGAAATTTTCCAAACTCTTCTACAAATCTGATGCATTCAACCCCACACTATATATTTGCAAAGTATAATACAGGTGTCATCCAAATCCCAAAAGTTTACATCATATACGCGTGTATACGACTTTGTACTCTAGTTTCATTACGCCTGAAATGGATCATTATCCTTTGTAGGCAACAGTATAATCTCCCAAACATACCAACAGTTGACGTGCAACAGAGCTTACTGAATATTTATACACGTAGAACTACTAGGAAATCCCCGATGTGGTGGATATACACCGTTAACGCATGCATACATTTCATTTACTTCGCTGTCAGAGTTATATCTATGACTTGACTTTCATGTAAGAACAAACTCATATATACCAACATCAAATCAATTTCCATGCAGTCCAGACTGAAATAGATGCTTTTCTAAGTCAAAATGCATCAGGAAAAAGGATAAAGGGTCGAACTCCCAAATTTTCAAGTTCAAGGACAATCATAAAAAATTGCATCATTACAAAGTAGCAAGGATTAAAATCCAGACGCGCTTGTCTGTCAGTCATCCGGTCATCTATTTGGCAAATGGTCCATGGAAGTTATGAGTGAAGCGAATCGATTCCATCAATATTCTTGAATCTAAGTGCAAATGCGTGCGCCAGAAGTCAGTACTCCCCCCCCCGCTCGCCTCAAAACTCGAAAATAGCTCTGAGTATTGAAAAACCCCGAAACACGTGTCTCTGAAACGAGGGGAAAGCTCAAAAATGCACCAAGATTTGACCTTGAATGTAACCTTGATGGTGGTTTGACATGTCAAATCGAACATTTCTTCGTCCCGGACTCCGAATTCTGAAAAAGCACAAAATTTTTCCAACATAGACTTTTTGCCAATTATTTTATGGCCTATAGGTCATTTAGGGGTGAAGAGTATCAGGACAGTGGTTTAACGTACCAGAGCTAAAACGGTAGGTATTAGTCTAGATTAGGAGGGTTCCTCTCAGAAAAGTTCCTCAGACTCATTACATTTGACCTGTGACCGGGGTCAGTTCAATTTTCAGTATAATTATCATTATTCGTACTTTCGATTCTGAGAATGTGACGGATTTTGAGTCACGATATGACTTTCGGCCAATTCCGTAAATAATCATCAAAGATGTTTTTGAGACCAAAAGTCTCTGAATAGTGATTCAATAACGCAATAGTCGATACCAGGTGTTTATTTTTTAGAATATCTCAGGCTCAATTTGGCTTTGGGATTTCTATCTCATTTTCAGGATGCAGCGTCAGAAATAACCATACGGACATTCGAGTTGACCTCTGTCATGGATCTAGGTTATGCTCAAGGTTGCAAGTCGAGGCTCGAACGGAGTCTGATTGTTTTGAAAATAACCTCCTGATTCAGATTACCGCCTTAGCTTTGCCCCGTCGAGCTACTAGTCAGAGATTTATGGCCTCAAAATGACCTTGAAATGCCATTTACAATATAACCAGACAGTCATCTGAACTTAAAATCTATCACATTCTCAGCACCCAAAGTCAAATAAAGAGATAACCATACTGAAGTTCGAGTTGACCTTTAAAGATGGTCAAGATCACAGGTTGGAGTAGGGCTTTCACGGAACGAGACAAATTGAAAGTCGAGGCACTCACCGACTCGTCTCAGACAGCGTTCCCGCGGTCTCTGTCTCGTCTCGGTCAGCTTCGTTGTCGTCTCAGACTTTGTCTCGGGCTCGGCTCCTTGTAGGCGAGACCATGGGCGAGACTCTCGGTAATGATTCTTGAAAATAAAAAGGGAGCCATTCTTGGAGTGTAATTGATTTGAATTGAGAACCGTTGTATCACCCTGCACAGGCCGATTCATGAAGTACATGGTTTGAAATTCTTGCGGGAACGAAGTCACGGCTGATAATATCAATCGAGTGATAAATATATTCAAACGTCCATCCTAGCATATTCGGTCAACTTATAGTGTGTGAACTATGTACATGTACGCCAATGTATCGATATGTTTCTCTGCGATCTGCTTGCCGTGTGAATAGTCTCGCTTGGCTCTTACTTTTAGTACTGTTCACATCAGCCATTAGGGAGGTTTCTCAGAAGCCACGCGATTGCCAAATTGAATCGAATAAAATGCTCTCGCATTAATGACAGTAATGACGCAAGCGCCTCTAAGAACGTGAATAATGAAAATATAAAAAAATTCGAGGCTAGCAGAATATCGAAGAGTGCTCAAGAGGTGAAACAATTGAACATTCGATTTTTGATACCCCTCCCAGGATTCCATTGATAACAAATGCGAAACTTTGATCCGTTCCGAAAGCACCGAGACTCTCACGAGATTGGCCGATAGAGTTGAGACGAGGTCGAGACCTCTTTACAAGAGCCTCGGTCTCGCCGAGAGAAAATACTGATGGTCTTGATCTCGTGGAAGCCCTAGGTCGGGGGTCGAAATAAGTCTGATGAACTTTCTTGCGAGGAATCTCCCTAATATAGACTATCGCTCCAGTTCTGGTACATAACACCACCGTCCAGATAATTTTGACTATCAAATGACCCCTAGAGGTCACGAAAAAAATGGCAAAAAGTCAAAATCAAATGTGAAATGTTGTGATTTTCAGGATTCGGAGTCAAGATTACGGGTTCGTATTTGAAAAATTCGACTTGGTTTCCAAAAAACCATCGGGTTCACTCAAGATTAAATCTGAGTGTACTTTCGAGTCCCTCTTTTGGTTAATAGAAGACACGTGTTTCGGGGTTATTCGATATCCGGGGCCATTTTAAGAGTTCCGAGGGAGGGGAACGGCTTTTGGGACAACCTGCACTGTAAATCTCAATTTGTAGTTTACTTACAAATTGAATTTGTACTTTGTCGAACTACAGATGAGTTTGTAGTATACTACAAATTTATTTGTAGGAGTAGAACTCTGAAAATATCTGTGTAAGGAACTACAAATGAAATTGTGGCATATTACAAATTCAATTTGTAGTTGATGTCAGTAGCTGATGATGCACGAGTACGCAAGCATCCCGCCAGGTGTCTCACTACGTCTCTTGAGTAGGGTCCCTATAATTAACGGGTCTAGACAAGGGTGGGGGGGTAATCTTTCTGATTGGCTCCGCCATATTCAGCGATCCCATGCTTTTCAGATGGGGACGCATCTGTGTGAGTGTGCACACACCGGTGCGCCCGTGTACGTGTAGGTCGCTGAATATGGCGGCTGCCCCCCCCCCCTTGTCTAGACCCAAGAGTGCCGGTGTCTCCGCGAACAACGTATATTTTATTCCTCACAACATTTTATTCTAATGTTAAATTATAGTAATATCACGCATCTGATCAGAATTTCATGAGCAATCCTGCCATTTTGTGTCTTACAAGTGATATTCAGCTTCAGTACTGAGCGGATTTTCGTTGTCGCGAGCGACCAACCTCAGGCATGGTTAGTATATATACGAGTTCCCTTGGAGATATACAGATATAGTTGCGAGCGAGCGTCCGTATAACGACTGTAACATTATTACATTTATAGCCGCCGCGGCTATAAAAATGCGTATGCACTTCGTTCCGTCATCGCGGCTTTCCATCACTCGGGGTGAAAACTGCCTTTTCAGCCCTCGTCATGGAAATCCCGCGATTACGCAACTCAAGTGCATAATCTACTACTAGACAAAAATTGCGCGCTACGCGCGCTGTTTGTCAAAGTTGGATTTTTGAAACAAACACCAAAAAATTCCCCGACTTCAATCTGAGCCCCAACATAAGTAAATATGTAGAAATCGTCTATACCGACTTCGAAAGTGAAACAACAGATATATCAGTAGAATTCTTCCATACCGACGTTGATAAACAGAATAGGTAAAACCAAAATGGCGACCCCCACAGACAGATCGATCAACAGAATCGAGTCGATCTTCGAGTTGAAAAGAGCGATTCGATACATGTGAACACTTATCGCAGATGTGGATTAATAAACGGGGGGGATAACGACAATATTGATTGAAATGCGAGAATAAAATATTTGATGCAAGAGTCCAGCGTCACAAATATTGTCGAATTGCGACCCATAATCCTAACAATAGCCATCCCTACCTTCGAACCCCGTCAGTGTTCGTACATATGCGTTCGATTTATCATCTACAAAAATTTTTTTGCAACAGAGTTTTGTTTGTATATATTTTACTCTCTTCGTGCTACGAGTCAATTTTACAAAATTGTCAGTAATATGGGATGAAACTTTTAAACATTTCTTAAAGGTTCATCACAGGGTCATTACGCTAAGCCTAATATACATAATTTGATTTTGCATTAAGGTACAAAGTCGTTTCCTTCAGTTCCGAAGAATTAAATTTTTTGCTGCAGCATTTTCAACTACAAATTGAAACTGTGAATATCGACAAATTGAATTTGTATGGAGGAATCTACAAATTGAATTTGTGAAGAACTACAAATTCCCTGTAGTTCCGGATTTGACAGATTGAATTTGTAGTTATGCACAAATTCATTTGTAGAAAACTATAAATTGAGATTTACAGTGTACACAATACATTTCTGATGTGAGACGTATAACTTACACGAGCTTTACGAGAAACGATGCGGATTTTGTTCGAAAGTTACCCCAGTTGACAGTATTGCAGACATTCCTTTCAAACCCTACCATCAGCATGAGCACAAGATTGGAGAAATGAATTGTGCTAAAATCAATACATTTTGTTATCTATTGACGGAATATGTTTTTATTCAATCGTTATCCATCACCTGATTCTCACATAGAACGAAGCTCACTTTTAAATATATCCACTTCTGCTATTCAAACATACATTAAAATTGTAGAAGCAGTATTTCAAGACTTCATTTTGACTCATGCTTGAGTGAAGAAATACACTGTGCTTTTAGGTGCAAATTTTGGATGATTGGCAGTGCTTCGTGAGACCTACCCACGTAAGCTAACCATCAACCAGTACTTGCAGATAACTTCTATTAAATTCTTCACAGTCTAATCTTAGAGCACTCTGACTGTGCACGTATAGTTCATATTCCCTCATCTGTACAGAGTATTGCAAATCATCAAAAATTTGCATCTGCAATCAGAGTAGATTTCTTCACTCACATTTGAGTCAAAATGGAATCTTGAATAAATGGTTATACAATTTCGATGTTTGGTCAAACAGCAATTGAGAACATATTCAAAAATAAGCCTCAGTGACCCTTATTCCTGAAACAAAATCAATGTAGTGATTGATACTCATAATTCATTCGTGACTAACAAAGAATGAGAGACAGAAATAGAATGAATGATGGAGTGTCAGTGATCGTGTATTTTTAGACTTTATCAAACCTTGCAGTATAAATGAATTTATTTCAGCATGAATATATCAATATTACATAAACTTCAAACACTGAATTAGGAGTGGTCAATTATAGCAAGTATGTCGTGCTTAATCATCTTTCACTCGAAATAATCATCGGTCAACAATATTACAGACTGTAAGTAATATACACAAAGGTCTCGTTTGATATACGTCAGCAAATATTCAAAGTCATACTCGTTGATCAAACAAACGAAATAAAAATACCTACACCAGTCCATTTAGAGATAGAACTATATTTCACATATCGATACTGAAATCTTTGTATTTTTACATCTTCGTATGTTTGCTTTCGATTTCGCAATATTTTTTTGTCCATACATATATTCCTTCTTTTTTTGCTTTCCCGATTTCTGCTATGGGTATCGATACATGCAAACTTTGCAAAATATGCTCGAAAATATGCGACCCCACTCATATTTCTATTACTTTTGCTTTCTCAAAAGAGAAAGCATTCATTTGGTGCCAGCAGAATTTTCGTCAAATTTTTTCTAAAAAAATTTTTTTCTCCTCCAGTGAACCTCTTGAATACATGAAATTGGTACAGTCCTCTTCCTTTCGCCAAGATCTATCGAATGTAGGTCACAGTTTTCCGTTATAACCCCTCACAAAATTACTACAACCCCGTCTTTCGAGCCCTCTGTCCGTGTCTGTGTGTGTGTATGTATGTATGTTGTTTTCTATCGCTCAGCAAAACTCCTCACTGGTTTGATAGATCGTCCTGAAATTCTTATGCCATGTTCGGAGGCGTCTCTAGATGGGAATGCTAGATTTTGAGTGCCCCCCGATGATTACTTTTATACTTATGAATTTTTTTTCATTTATGTATAATTTTTTTCATCTTAAAAACTAAAAATATTCTCTCCTTCCTGCTCAAAAAATCTGAGGCTGTTGATTTACGCGTTCCTCGACGTGCTTAATCGATTGGTTAATACGGAATTTCGATTGAAGCTCATTTTATTATATCTTTTACACACCTCTCTTTCGTTGGGCTATAAACCTTTCTAATCACAATTTAACAAAATTCCGTATCAGCCAATCGATTCAGCACGTCGAAAAACTTCTAAATTACTTCCTTTACATTTTTTTTATGTAGTAAAATGGAATACAAATCATTTATAAGATTTGCTTCTTTCCGAAAAATTCCAAATTTCTCATTAAAAAATTCACAAGTCAAAAAATATTCATGCGATCATGCTCAAAATTCACTGGCATTATCATCACAGTCTTTAAAATACACCTACAAAGTCTCAAAAGATTTTGTCAAATCGATCTCGAAATTTTGCGTTCCAAATGATACATTTTTATCCCAATCTTCACGTTCACCGACAGTTAATTGCTTCCTTTCCTAACATAATCACCTGTTTACCAAACCTCTGTATCAACGAATCGATCCAGCACGCCGAAAAATATCTAAAGTACTTCCTTGACATTTTTTTCATATAGTCAAATGAAGTACAAATCATTTATAAGATTTGCTTCTTTCCGAAAAATTTCGAATTTCTCATTAAAAAATTCAACAGTCAAAAAATATTCATGCGATCATGCTCAAAATTCACTGGCATCATCGTCACAGTCTTTAAAATACACCTACAAAGTCTCAAAAGATTTTGTCAAATCGATCTCGAAATTTTGCGTTCCGAATGATTCATTTTTATTCCAATTTTCACGTTCACCGACAGTTAATTGCTTTCTTTCCTAACATAATCACCTGTTTACCAAAATTCTATATCAATCAATCAATTCCTCGCGTTAATGAAAATCAATAAAGACCTTTACGTTATTATCACTCTGTTCCACCTACCGCAAATTGAAATTTACACTCCATAATTTATTCTTCAAATAACTAATTTGTAGAAAAATACTCAATTTTACTTGATTTTCTTCAAACCGATTCATTCCCTTTTCAATGTATACGAGTCATATTCATCAGACCATAAACCTGTTAACATAGTAAAATGTCAAACACAGGTTTATGAATTAGAGCAAGATAGTAAAGAACAAAACATTGAGGAGGATATCGTGGATTTGATTGATGTTGAAGATGAAGATCAAAGATAAATGAAGGATCATGGATGTTTACCAATTGATATTACAGAAAGTCAGTATAACGAAATTCGAAAAAATATCTCATGTTCTGGATCATGGTTAGGAGACGTTTTGATATTTTGGATGAATAAATATTTTAATAAGAATTTCATGAGGAGAATTGATTAATGTAAGATATTAATGTATTTGAATTTTCGAGTGAATAATATGAGATTAGTTGACTTCTTCAATGGCAATGAGAAAGCATTCTGCTAAATTCTTGTAGCAGCGTATTTGCACTCGTTTTGCTATCACGGACAACACCAGAGTCAGTTTTTAAAAACCGATTAACAAATGTTGTCAGTAACCAATCAATATAAAAGAATTGGGTAGCTTACAATTCACGATCGAAAAAACTATTGGGATATTTCATTAACCAATATCAGATAAACAAAAATTTCGAGATCATATCGATAACCAACCGTCAATCTCCACATTTTTATACTACTGACCTCGAAATTGACCACCAATGGCGCAATGAGTAAAATAACGAGTAGTTTTTTTTTCATAGACTGTAACTACCCTAGTAAAAATAAGTGCCTCATGATCATATATGAACATGTTCCCGACCGGACTCTGGGCATACATGACCACCTATGACCATGAGGCCGGAGTCATAGGTCGTCATTGGTCTCCATACTTGATCCTAGGAATTCATGTTGGAGATGAAGCACTTCATTGCCAATTCGAAATGTTTCTCAATCCGAAGCTTCGAAATAAGCGCGCTTGGGGCTCCAACTGCTAGGCCTCCATCCGATATTGAAAATGTCATGTACTACCACTTGATTACAATACCCTACGGCCATTTACGAGTTGGCTTCGTGTACCTATGACTAACCACGGAGACATAATATTTTCTGAGGTCATAGATGGTCATAGATGACCATGGTTCGGCTGGGAACATGTTCATATATGATCACGAGGCTTTTATTTTTACTAGGGTACAGAGTGTAATCAACGAATATTTCAGAAACAAGTGAAAGATGACTGTATACTTTACAAGCTACATATACATGTTTGAAGATCACATCTATGCAATCACAGAGCATGACGAGTGCCTAATAATTGTGTTTCCTTAGTCTTCTCTATACAGGTATCTTGCACATACACACAATCAGTGCATAGATACCGAAGTATAACTAAGCGATAAGGCAACAAGCAGATGGAAATATTCAAATTCATGGAGAAACGGGAGCTTTATAGGCTTGGATGTGCATCCGCATCTTGAAAATGTATACAGGATATACAGGAGTTAGCAGATATTGCTACGAGATTTACTGTCATGGGTGTATCTACATGGAAAGAGGCAACGAAGAAGGAAGTAGGCGATGGAAGGAAGGAAGAGCTTGTGTATATCTTGATATGTATCAACAGAATAGTGTAGAATTTTCATCTGCAATCTCATCCTTGATGTATGATGCACGCTTAATTTCTTCTTGGAGTTGAGAGATGGAAAATGACGGATTCGAAACTGTTTGATTGACGGTCGATTGACGAGTCAAGAGGTTAGAGTGTCTAAAATTGGCGATGTTATTTTAGAAATTGCTGAGAGAAGTTATGTAAGTATATGCAGAGAAATTTATGTTTGAGAATTATTACAGACAAGAGGAAATTGATAATAGACGTTCATTCCACCTCCAGATTATCAAAATTAATCGCTGCTCGGGACACTCCAGAGAACGCATCCAAAATTCAACGGTGAAGATTATTCTCATGGCTGGATACTCGATCAATGTGACCGAATGAGCTAGATTTCATGTAGCCAATGACTCTAAAAATCTCTATACAAGCAGGTTTTATTTCCAAAATCCTGAAAATTCTCTTCAAAATTCCGACGTTTCTGTTGCGTGAAATACACCACTCACCAGGGAAAACGAGAAGAATTAGTTATCAACAGTAATTGTTCACGCCGCGATAGTACAATTGAACGAGTGCATTACATACTTCCAAAATTGGGGTCTTGCATTTTTTTTGACACCCTCAACAGAAGATTTGGCAAATTCGAGCAAATTGAAATAAGTATTGTGCAATTAGAAAAAAAAATCGCAAAATTTTTTTGACTGTGGGCAAATTTTTTGACTTCAGGACGACTTGCACCAAGTGACGTCACACGGGGTCGATTTTAGATTTCGGTCTAGACCAGTCGCGCGGGTCTAGTGACCAGAATTCGTCGAGATAGCGCGCGACCTGCGCGTTGATTCGCGATTTCGTCGTTCCTTGCTCCGCGAACATGGGGTTAGGTTAGCTCGTATATAGCTGCATTTTGCGGTTTTGTGGTCTTCTGTATACGTGATTGTTGTCAAATAAATATAAATAAATGTTTATTTGACAATCAAATTACAAATTATATGGAAAGAGTCTTCGGGACACAATCTTCAGAGTCACTAGACTTCTAACTGCAAAAACCAAAAGCAGTAGCATGAAGTCATAAAAATCCTTTTTCTTACTCTGTTATTGACTTTGACCCTGGAAAATGAAATATTTTTTTTTGGCGAGCTCCACTGTCACATTCAACATCACGACAGTCAATCAAATTTGATCATAAAGAGATGAAACTCACTGATGGATATTTCATCAGCATTTGTCAACCTCACGCCGGATGACAGCATGGTCATGATTGTCAAATAAACATTTATTTATATTTATTTGACAACAATCACGTATACAGAAGACCACAAAACCGCAAAATGCAGCTATATACGAGCTAACCTAACCCCATGTTCGCGGAGCAAGGAACGACGAAACCGCGAATCAACGCGCAGGTCGCGCGCTACCTCGGCAAATTATGGTCACTAGACCCGCGCGACTGGTCTAGACCGAAATCCAAAATCGACCCCCAGAGATACAGTCGTAGACTCTCGAACAATTCGCGCACGGTCCAAACAATTTTCGGGAATTTTTTTCTAATTGCCCAATGCTCGTCTCGATCTGCTCGGATTTGCCAAACCTTGTTTTTTTTAGGGGGTCAAAGAAAATGCAAGACCCCAATTGAAATCAGAACATGATAGATGAAAGATATTGAGAGTGCGTTGGCGTTCTTCGACAAGTTCAAATCTTGATCGATATGAGACTTATGAGAGTCAACTGTTGGTCACCAAGAATCGCGTTTAATACAAGAACGCGGCGCCGCCAGCTCTATAGTTCTTGGAAGGACACGGACGAAAAAGTGTCCTTTCTGAGTCGTGTATTACTCGAGAATCTATATAGAAAGTTGATGAATGAGTTTATTAATCTACTCGTATTGTGTCCTATATTTCAAAGATTCCCCCATAGGCCCAAATCGCGCGACCATTGTGTGAACGAGTCTTGACCAATGTGGAGTTGAGTTTGTGGCAGCCGTGCAAGTAGCAGCGGGTTTTGCAGTTTTTGACGAAGTCCGTCTAATCAAGATTCGAAGTGAGTGATTCATTGATTCGTGGTTGGGCGGGGCTCGTTGATTGACTCGATTCTTGATTCTGTAGCGATGATTCGATGATAGATTGATGAGTCTGCCGGAGCAGCAAAACACACAACAGTGCGGTCAGTTGTGTGAATGCGTGAGTTGCTGAAAATCTAAAGTATCAAGCATAAATATTTTGTCGCGGGTGATCGGCATTCTAGTGGACGTTTGATGACGAGCATGCATTTCGCATAAAAAACGAGGTCATCATCAAGAGTGCGCATGCATATATTGCCGGCCGGCAACGCGTGCGTGTTATAATATGTTTTCACGCTATCTTTCTCGACTCTCTCTCTCTATCTTTTTTTTTCTAGGTGGTTGTAGGTCGAATACGCTGCGACGTACGAAGGAGAAATACCGGTCGGCCAAATACGGCTGGCCAGTACCTACCCAACTGTCCCGGGCTGGAATCTGCATCGATACAGCCATCAGAACCGGGTGAACCCTCTTTTTCTCTCTGTCGGCGCTAGACATTGGACAAGAGAATCACCAACTTACCAATTCGGTCCCGGAACCATGTGAGCATTACTTCAGGACCAACGGCGTCTCGCGCTCAGGAATCCATGGGATTTTTCACGTAAAGACGTTGAGAGTGGATGAAATACTACGATGGCTGTTTTTCTTAAACAAATATTCATCTCGTAGATACTCATTTTGTCATAGAAAATTCCCAGAACGGACTATTTTCGGAAACAGGAGCGGTCACGATTTTCGTTCTTGGGGAAAAATGTCACATTTATCATGTATTTTGAGCGTGAGATAGGAATTTTGAAGGGCAAGCACCTGTGAATTAGATTTCTAGAGCGCCGTGCCTCCTTAGCCCACAAAGCCACCAACATTCAACCTTGATGTGGGTATTGTTTCTGCTGGGATAGTGATAAATACATTCTGTACATAAACCCGTTGACTTCAGAAGTGACTTCCGTCATTCGCAATCGTAATATGATGGTCAAAACATCAGATACTAGTGTCAAAACCGTAAAAGATGGAAAAATTAGAGAGTCAAGATTTTTTCGATTTTAATTCACTTTCTCGAAGATGGTTGGCTATTGAGACATAATTTATGTGCCAACACAGCTCAATAATTTCCAAGATAATTTCTGATTTGTTCCCTTCAGTTTTTTCCGATTCTGCCATCAATTGTTATCACGAAATATTGAGAGTAGCACTTGCCCAGTATACTGGACATCAAAAGTCAATGGTTTGAAATCTGAGCAACTCGATCCAGGAGAACAGGTTGAGCGTATTACCTCAAGGGTTATCTCTCCTAAATTGTAGCGTTTTCATTCACATAACATCGTGAGCCACCATATCGCGCCCTCAATAGTAATACGATGACTGTAACTCTGGCAAAACCCACGACGACCATTTAAAGACTGGCAAGATGAACTTACAATACTCGAACCTGTGTATTCTATACTAACAACCATGAAATCACGATTTTCGCTTGTGCAGGTACAGACGACCGATATTTTGTAATTGCTCACAAAATTTTTGTATTAGTTTTACGTCCTGCGAAATCATATAATTACTTTTGCCATGTGGAAAACAGCAAGATGATTCTTTTGCCTGTGAAGTTGGAACACCACATGTCCTTTTCGAATCAATATAATTTGCGTAGGTATTAATTTGAGTTGAACCAGCAGCCAAACATCCGTGTGTGCTTACGCGTTGGTTCAATATAATTTAATCGTGATTCCAGTACTTCTAATATCAACATTTACATATCAGCTGACCCACGCTAAACAAATATGTTGATCCGACAAATATTTGGTGGTGAGAAGTTAAAATTAAATTGTGTATGTTGTAATGAGTTGAGGCAAACTCCAAGAATCGATCTACTGCGATCAACAAGTAATGAAGGTAAACTTTCAATGGTGTGTGATCAATATTTTCTCGCTTGCTTAATCAACTTTAATAGATAAGATCAAATTATTTGACAGGCTACTACCCAATAGATGATGCGGTACTCACTCTTTCAAAATTCGTAGTGGATCAATTAGTCAAGGATCAAGATTATTGGTAGCATGAAGTTCCAAGCCTATCAAAAGCGAGTGAGGTATTCGAGACAGGAACTAGGTATTTTGTCAACCATTTCATAGAAAATACTCTCACTTGATTAGTAATCGAAAAAAAAAAAAAAATTACAAAGTGAAACAATTTAGACGAGAATTTTCGAAGTACACGGCCTATTCTTTCATTGCACAATGGACTATCGTTGATATTTTTGTTGGTATCTTGATTATTTAGTGAGCTCTTGAAATGTGTCAGTGTTCACTAAACTTCTTTGAGAGAGTCATCTCACTTTAATGAGATCATAGCCTTATAGGCAAGCAGTCAATAAAGTGAAATTGGTCGATAAAGAAAATTCTGAAGAGTTGTTACTGTCAAGTTATCAGATAATTATGAATTCATACTTGAAGTTTTTAGAAAGAAGTTTTGCTGACTGCTGAGGGCCAAGATTTGCAGTCTCTGCAAAACTTTTCCATTCGCGTTTGAAAAAACTCAACGCCCCACAGAACTTTCACTTACCAGCTCAACGTCCATCGCACCTCAGATATTACGAAATTCAGCTCAATATTGGATTGAATTTTATTGTCCTACCCATGATGTCTTAGGCCTGAGTAATCTATGATCTAATGTCACACGAGTCTTATAGCAGAGCCAAATTGTCTACCCGATGCATTAATAAAATTAGATGTAAACGCCAAATGACAAAACCATCCATGGTGGCGTATAATTCCCGCCTCAAAGATTTCGATCAAGAAAATCGACGAAGGTATTCATCAATTTTCTTGTATCTAGATGAGGAATTTGGAATTCAATCCAGATCAGGGGTAAAGAACCGCAACAAATATTTGCTTCGGAAAATAACCTGAACAACATCAAAATCTAATAGAGACAATAGAGAGCTTGCATGGCTTAGTCCTCGGCTCAGTCGGTTGAGGCTTGCGTCCTCAGCGGGTTAAAAAATGGCACTGAACGAATCGTCGGTTCACTCACCGGTCAAATCATTTCGGATTTCTACGGATCTGTCTTGGTCGAGATTACGAACTTGCACATCGCTAAAAACAACAACAAAAAACGCTTTGAATGCTGAGTGTTTGGATCAAAATGTTCCAAAGAACCATTGAGCGTCAGTATAAGGGTTGGTCTTATCCTCCCGCACCCGTGTTGCACATCGATCTTCACTATCACTGTCTCTATATTGCAGTTTAGAAAACTCAACGAGAGGACCAAATGCTGTCATTTATAATTGATGGAACCACTGATACTTTTCGAGTCCGATCAAGGCGGTGAGTATGGGCCTGCAGAATGTGCAGATCATACTCGATCAGGTAGCCCGCGATGGTACTTGAATTCTCGTAGCAACTCTCTAATATTGGAGTCCGCGCGGAAAATCGCACTCGCCTGACAAGGGAAAATGGAAAATTATAGCTAGAAAACTTGAATTATGACAGTTGCGTCCACACCTTCGTGACACAGGTAACACGTAAAAATTCGAATGAGTGTACGTTGGAAAAAAAACTCACAATACAATACAATATAAAGATCTGGGATGAATTTCACTCATTCCTCATCATTTTGGCGTAGATCGCAAATTTTGATAACCTGCAAAAGCTCGTAGTGAATTTTCGATCAAACAATAGTGATAATAAACCAGTTGTCATCATTCATAAAATCAGGAATCTGATTTAGATAATCTGTTATTTTTTCAAGTGTTCAGCGGTTGTCCCCAGCCAGTGGACTATACAACCAGGGCGGACCGCGTGGTTCGACGTTTCGTGTTTCATCGTGGCGTGTATTGAGATCCAGTCACTCACCCTAACCTGATTCTCTCCACATTTGCTCGGGCATCATGCCCACAGAGCCAAGGAAAACTCCTGAAGGCAGGAAATCTGTTCCGAAGAGTTCAGCACAATCATCCTGCTACCCTTTAGGTGTTCATGCCACTTTTTTTTATTTATTTATTATTATTATTTTTTTTTTTCTTCTTATTGATCATCATCAACCTCATGAGAGGTTATTATGCTTCATCATACATTGCATGACATATTACTTAAAACTAAAGAGATAAAGAAAATATATGAAGCGAAAAAGTAAAATATCATACACTAACACAAGTAGTAACTGGAACTTACTCAAGAAATTATGTTACGTATTAAATCTTCAGATGACAGTCTTTCAAAAATGATTGCAAGACTCTACAGGTTCGGGCAGTTGGGCTAGCCAAGAGTATCGAACAGGAGAGCGGCAGCTGGAAACCCAATGAGCTTAGAGAACATATAAAGCGTGAGCGTTGCTCATCAAAACGGTTGCATTGCCAGAGTACGTGATCGATATCTTCCCTTTCTGAACCACATTCACATTCTGGAGATTGAATGATTTTAATACGAGCTAGAGAGTACGCTAGGCCGTAGTGACTGGCCCGACATCTATTCATAGTTGAGATGATTTCTCTATCTAAATTCATCCGATAAAACCAGGGCTTTTTCTTAGAATTGTGATAGAGCTCAAAGTACTCTTTGCCTGTCTTCTGACCCATGTCTAATAAAAGACTCTGCGAGTTAGAAAAAGCGTCTCGTTTCAAATACTCTGTCAAATCCGTGAATGGGATATCACATGGGTCTTTTGGAGATTCCATCGACGCTGTCTTTGCTAGCCTATCAGCTTGTTCGTTTCCTCGGATTCCGATATGCGACGGCACCCACACAAATTTTATTGTCATTTGGGTTTTTTCTACGAAGTCTCTGACTTTTCATGCCACATTTCGTAAGCATGAACATCGAAACTGTAACATTTCATGCCTGATCCCACTCACGTTGCTGAGGTGTAAGTGTCAACTAATCGATCAGAAAAGTCAGCAGGTCGAGATTGATAAGACTTAGATAGGCGGTTACCTATCCAATTACTAACCGGTGCCGAGCTGACACTCAGCGAGCCCACCAACTGTGTCGGTGATTCAGATGAACTCATTCATCAATATTATTCATTATTTCAAACTCATTCCATGTATTAAAATGAGATTGAGCATTTGTACTCATCAATACTCGCTACCATCCGAAAGAATCATCCAAAGTTTCACACTTTTATGATGCTTACCCAAAATTTCACCTATCTCCTATTCCACTCACTTTCAAATCAAAATGACCTCTCACCCGTTGGCCCAGCACATCTGACATTTTACCCGACGGCATGCACCATAATCGTTATTATCTTCTAAAGCTCTGAGCGAGCTCGAGTAAGCATGGGTACTAAATATTAAATTCCATATTATATAGGTATGCCCTTGCACGCGTGGCGTGTATTATCACGCTTTTGGTGTATGTGTACATAGCCTGGTCGGTTTACATGAAACACATCGTGTGGCAACGAGGTCTCTTCCGGGCTTAAGCGCGTACAACGAGCTTACGACGCTCAATTTTAATCGAGCTTGCAACCATGCCAGAAGTTCACCCTATCCTCTTCAATGTGAGCTTAACGCTTGTTCTGACTCTGTTGTTGGAATAGAGCTTAAACTCGTGGGTTGAAATTAAATGGGTGATGACAATGTCTACTTTATTTATTTGCATGATGATTATTTTGATTTGATGGTGACACAGAGAAGCTTTTTCTGGTGAATCATGATTGGTGGAAGCAAGGGTGCAAATTCTGATGACTAAAAGGAGATTCTCATGAGTAAATTCAAATCAATGAGAGTGATAAGCAGAATCTGTACATGAATAAATAGTTGTTTGAAACGGGTTCCCAGTGAGGATATTTGATTTTTCGTCAACTTTTATAGGGTCCGAGGTTTAGGTCCGATCTCGTCAGGTTAAGTTGCGCAAAGAATATATAGTCTATATAAGTATGTGTTGAGCATCTATACTCGAACATACAGAGTGGGATTTTGGGATCCATAACACCAATATTCACCAAAATTCTTCTACAGTCTTGTACCACTAGATTATGGAGAATTCAAAATTTTCCTGTCCAACAGGCACTCTGTGCAGACTTATAAAATAGTTGCCTGGTTTGAATAATTTTCTGTCATTTCTTCCCCCACTGCACAACCTTGCTGTCATCTGGGTTTCACTCTAAAGGCTAATCTATTATAGTTTCAGCTGAATTTCTACACTTGGAATTTCTAAATCACAAGTGATGATTGTAGACAACATTACACCCGTTTTTCTCCAAGATATATTAGTGCCAAAGTGTGCACTCTCATTTTTCCCGAGTCGGTGGGAAACAACTTACGGACGTATGCGGATTGAAGACATAGAAGAGGCCCAAGGAATGAACTCATCCGCAAAAAACAGAAGTCAAACTCTGCTGCACTGTGTGTTCAGGATCTTAGACAATTGATTCCCACTGTTCATAAAAATATGGTTCGACTCAATCGAATATCCACTAAATCAAACCAGAATTTTCAATCGTTATCAGATTGATTGCAGTAATTTCATGGTGATAAATAATTTCATGATATTTTTGCCATTCAGGTAATGGCAGTATGCTAATGATAGGGTCACAGAATTTACAAAATTATAAAATTGAAGTTCCTTGGTTTCTATCTTTTGCCCTGGTCTGTTCAGGTATTCAGTACCGGTGTTTCGTTTGATTTATTTCCTGTGTCAACAGACAATTCGGAGAATTTAAAAAAATTTTCCTGCACCCTTGCATCGAGAAACTGTGGTTTCTGCCACAGCCACAGGGCAGAAGATGCGGCATTGAAGGTCAGATCAGAAAAAAGTGGAGGATGCACTGCGGATATTTGACTGCTCCCTCAATCTGAGAGGTTATATCTTTTCACGTATATTCACTTTGTCCAGCACTGTAACATATCATTCCAGAATCGTGCAAAAAACAATAGAAATGTGATGAGAGTGTACTGAAGAGTGACATATGCAACTGGGAATACCAGTGACCCATCTCAGCTACGCGTATGTCACCCTCGTCTCGCAGCTCGTGTGACATTGTACCCGAGCCGAGAGTTCATACTCTGACGCTAAATCTTTTGGACAAATGGAAGTAATGTTATCTACAATCATCACTGGTGATTTAGAAATTCCAATTAATGGTATCGCATTCCTATCCTTGCCATCGTGTGATACCGGCGCGGCGGTACTTCGACTACTCACCCTGCGCATGCACGACGCTCCTGCCTCCTGTTCATAGTAACCTCATTGGATCAGCAGAGAATGCACATGGAACTAGGATTGAACATTATTCAAGATGTTGGGAAATCATGAGATAGACTGATCTTTATACTATGTAATAAGCACAAATCAGTGTTATTTGAAAATCTCTTCGAATCTGTGCAAATCTCTACTGCCCTCAGGTGTGATCTCGTTATAGTCTCTAATGTGACACATGTTTGTACCATAAAACAATTGATAGTAAAAAATCCGAAATCATTCCCAAAATGTGCATATTTTGAACGAATGCTGTAGGATAGTTCATTATTTTCTATTGAGTCTTGAAATCTGAGCAAAGTGCAATGTGAACAGACCAACTCGTGAAAATGAGTAGCAGTTGAACAGTGACCATGGGCAAGAATAACCATGCCTTGTAATTGTTGTTGGATTATGTAAGAGATGATCAGATGAGTATGAATAAGAGAACGGTTTTCATTGAGACTAAGATCGGATTTTTTGTGCGAATTCGTGTTTATTTAATTGCAGGACAATGTAAGAGACACGAAGGATTTACAGATAGAATAATGATTGCTGACTCGTGAATGGGATGTTAATTTCTCTATGCTGGCTTTTTTGCTCAGCTTCGTTGTATACACTTAGTTAGGAAGGATGTTTATCATGAAGAACGAGAGTTGAGCTGGGCAGCAACATCCGGAGATTCTGAACCAAAGATAACAGCTCGCAAGCCGTTTACTTACATTGAAAACAAGTGACGACCAATTCAATTACACTTCATCGGTTGTTGGAACGATTGTGACCTGCTTGAGTATGGTTTCTAAAAGTGTGTTGGTAGTCAATGCAATGATTCATGCTACCAGACCAGAGATTGATTGATTGATTGAAATTAAATTTATTGGGGTCTGGAGGTATGAACCCATGAGACTCTTTCGAGAAATGCAATAACAAAATATATAAATTGATATATGCAAAATAACAGTAAACTTAGAGGAAATGCACACATGTCATAATATGAGGAAGTACTAGTGGCGCGCGCAGTGCATACTTGTAATCTACTACCAAGAGGGATGGGCAGAGATATACAGAGAGAGCAGGAAAATTCAGAAATATAGGGTGAAAGAATCATTTGAGATTCAAATTGATAGAGGATCGAGGCGGGGATGAGGAAAGGGTGAGGCACTTAGGATTTGAGCTCTCAAGATCCAGTCAGGTCGGTCCTGACGTAATAAGTGGTTTAGAAGAATTTCCGTGAATTGGGGAAAAATGTCAAGACTCAGTTCCATAGGAGGGACGGAGTTGATGAACTCTGAAGCAACAATGACCAAAGACTGTTTCAATCTTTCGGTTCTAGGAGTTCTGTAGCCGAGTATGTGAGCAGGGAGCCTCCTAGAGTAAAGAGGAGGTGCGTCATCATACTCAAGTTTGAACAGAGAACGTAAGGTGGAAGGTTCCCCGATTGCGAGAATTTTGAGGGCAAGGCAGCCTATCAAGTAGAGACGTCTACGTTCAGTTGATACCCAACCAAGAAACAGCCGGTATGGAAAAACATGTTCACGCCATGAGATATTGCAATAAACGAAACGTATGCAAGCGTTCTTTAGACATTGAAGTTTTCCATCCAGGTATTGCTGCATATGGTAGATAACAGGAGCGGCGCAATCAAGGTGAGGCAGGGCGAGGCTTTACACCATTTTCAAGTGAAGTGAAGGCGATAGTGCACCCCTGTACAACCTCAGAGCGTAAAGCGTACCGTGATCTCGCCGTATGATGCAATTGACTTGCTTGATCTAATCAAGCTTGGAGGAGATGTGTACTCCGAGACTTTTGATGGATTCTGGGAAGAGAATTTCCGATCCTGACACAACAATTCTGGGGAGATTTGCAATTTGAATCCTTCTGAGCTTGGGTTCGCTGCCCATGACAATTATGGTCGTTTTCTTGGAGTTCAGTTCCATTCTATTGTCAGCTGCCCGACAGACAACCGCACTGGCATCCAGGTTGAAAATAGCTAAACAAGCACTCGAATCGGATGGGCAACAATGGCGGTAGATCTGAGTGTCATCAGCGTATATTATCCTTTTTACATCGGGGCTCAGATTATTAGCTAGATCGTTAATGTGAATAACAAATAGCGAAGGGCCAAGGCAGCTTCCTTGCGGAACACCCGATAAGAGAGACTTCCATTCAGAATGCAGCTCATTCTCAGACCGCACTGCCTGAGTCCTACCGCGGAGATAGCTAGTGAACCATCTCATGACTCTGTCGCTGCATCCGATGTTTCTTAGCTTTATAAGAAGTTTAGCGTGAGGTTTTATGTCGAAGGCCTTAGAGAAATCGAATGATATCAGCACAGTGAGCATTCGCTTGTCAACAGCTGGACACGTTCTTTTAAGAAGTTGCAATAATGCAGTTTGAGTTGAATGGGAAGGACGAACGCCCGATTGAGAGGAATTGAGCAACTTATTGGATGACAAATGAGTCATGAGTTGTTCATGAACCAAACGCTCCAGGATCTGCGAGGCCTCGGGGAGCTGAGCGATGGGACGGGTATCAGACATCGAAGCCAGTGTAGAAGATTTTGCTAGTGGGACGACAGATGCACGCTTCCAGTTGGAAGAAAAATTACCATCTGAAAGACTCATTGAAAAATTGAGTGTAGTAGGGTACAAGGGTAGGTAGGGCAGACTTCAGCATACTGGAGGAGATTGTGTCCTCACCAATACCGTGTGAAGTACTCGATGCATGGGCTCGCAGTACGTCACCTTCAGAGATAGGCGTGAAATCAAACATAGGTGTATTTACAGGCTTAGAGATTTGAAAAGCACGTTCTATGTCACTATCAGTGAGTGGGCCTGATCAGGCCGACACGGATACATAATGACTATTCAAGGCGTCAGCAGAAAAGTGAGTGAGTGGCGAGGGAAGTCTTTGAGAAAGCAATCAGAGAATCATTTGGAGGTGTATATCTCATTATGCGCCACCAGCACGTATGGCGAATTGACATGCAATCGCTGTGAAGTTGTGATGAAGCTTCTTAGCCTAGCTTTTAGAATCCTAGCCACTGTTTGCAGTTCTCCAACGAGTTCCAGACCCTGACTCCATGTGTTAGTAGTCTGGTTAAGCGACGCATTAGTACATAGTGCGGATTTCTAACACTGATGAGTTGTGACATTGAGTTTCTACATGTTTGCGTAAGACCCTACTTCGCCTAGGGTACTGCCTCATGTTGTATTGTAAAAATTTTGTGAGTTTGGCTTGGTCAGAATATGACTATTTCGAGTCTGGAAAATGAGTACAAACTTTTACAGATTAGTCTGCTAAGTGAAACCTAGATAATAGCAAAGATGCATAGAGAAACAACAACTAACAGACAACCATCATCATTAAAATTCGTAAATCCAATGAGATTATAAATCTGCCTGGAATGCCCATTGTACGAGGATGTTCCAGATTCTCTATATCCTAGCTGGCACAAGACAGTAAAAAAATTCCTGTGAAGATTAATGTTGCCGGACCCTGTGGTCACTCCTAGTTGGTAGTCATCAAGTGATTCCATATCAAATTTTGAGTCAAATTTTGGGTGAAGTTACCAATTAGAAACATTCACAGAATATTCATGACCATTACAGTAGTTCTTTGAGCATCCATCCTTTTGACGGATACTTGGAAAAACAGTTTTCATCGGCCATCTTTCTTAGGGTAGATCCAGTCGAATAAAAATGCGCTCTTAGAGGAGATTAGCATAATATTTTCTCAAATCACTATCTGCTAGTTGTTAGGGTGAATCCACGAGTTGATCTCACAATCACTGTCATATTTGTGGAAAATGATGAACCACGCTATTTCTACTGAATTGCACAGTCGTTCATTCACATCACTCTGAGATATATATCTGATTTATTCGTGTTGAATCATCATCAAAATATATCTGACTAGGAGAGTATTTCAGATCCGGATCACGGATTTGGCTGAAACTCTGGGAATATTCTTCTTTCAGCGCCAAAAGATGAAACCCAAAATTATAGACCCTAACGCTCAAGCGTTTCCGAGCTACAGCCAAGGACATTAGCATTGCAGGAATACCTATATGTATTATTTTTAACATTGGCCTATCTGAGCAATGCTATTGTTATTCGCTGTAGCTCGGAAACGCTTGAGCGTTAGGGTCTATAATTTTGGGTTTCATCTTTTGGCGCTGAAAGAAGACAATTCCCAGAGTTTTAGCCAAATCCGTGACCCGGATCTGAAACACACTCCTGGTGAGTGGTGTACCCCCAGTGAACTTTGGATATCACCGCCTTCTGGTCAAACCGACGAGAAACTCATCTTTCCTGACGTTCGTAAAAGCAGTTGTGTGTGTTATTCCCTATGCACTTGAGTCCCTTTCACTCACCCTTTCATGACGCTCATCTCATCAAGTTGAGCTTTTCTAGGACTAAGATCATTGCCCAAATGCGAGATTTGTCATTTTCCAGTTGTCCTTTCGCAGCCGTGATATCCGAATTATTATAGGTTTATTAGACTAGAATCGCTAGAATTTCGTTTTACCCCACTAAAATATCTTTTTCTAACACCGTCGTACGGGAATCCATCTGACATGAACAGTGGTTATTTTTCAATGTCCCCCCCCCTGATAATAACTTTAGGCGGATTTAAGGCGTCAAAGCTAAGTTTTTTTTAGAAGGTCTATAGTTTGGTTGGGGCGAAATTTTGATACAGTCGATTTATAGATGATCAAAATGGAGTTTTTGGAGGAAATTTCGATCTTTGGAAGAAAAATTGAATTTTAATCCCATTTAAACGTGGTTCAATCCTATTCGGTCTCACCCAATTGAGGTAGTATGCTGGAAAAGTATCTCCCTAGTTAATCAAAACGTAACTAGACTAGTTGTGGGAGGAGATATGAGCCAAAAATGGAGCAATATCTGTAGTTTGGGTGGAACGGAACTGTGATACAACTAGTTTAAATATGCCCAAAATGTAGTTTTTGTTGAAAAAAAATTTTTTTTTTAAATGTAGGTATATAGAGATTAAATGGAATTTAATCTCCATGTACCTAATTTCGTTAATCACCAATTGATAGATAAAGCCAAAATAGTATATTTCGATATAAGGGTAGGAAAAAAGGTTTTAAACCCGTGTATCGAACTGTGTTTTTCGAGGAACTGCGCGAGAAAGTGGGAATCGGTGAGGATACTTTTCCGCACAGCGTATCGAAAGACCCATTCCCTCGGGAACCCGAATTCCCGTGAGACGGAGTTGGAAAAAGATATTTTTTTTTTTTTAATTATTTAGAAAATAAACGGGCATAAATGCCCTTTTACACAGGGTACATGTTATAGAATATAATCAAAATAAAATATATATGCAATGATGAAAATAGCAAATTTTCGGTAATAATTATATAATAATAATTATTTTACTGTGAAAGCACACAATTCTAGCGATTTTACCTCAAAAAACCTTTGAATTGAATTCGATTGGGAGAGGAAAGTCAAATCACTGGTCTCATCTATAAGTGATTCTCTACAACTTATGGAAAGGCAAAAATGAATCAAGCAAAGGGTAGAAGAGAAAGCGTGGCGGGGAAAAAAACAACACAGACAGAGGGACAGAGAGATAAGTCCCTCGGAGGTTTTGGAGGACTTTGAGAAGAAAAGTGTCATTTAGAATCGTTACATTGTGGCGAGAGGAACAAAATGTTAAAATATCATTGATGTGATAAGAGCAAATTCGGTTGAAAAAAATATCGGATTGAATGGAACAATTGATCAAAAATCCGCTGGAGCAAAAACAATCCTCTCTATTTAGAGAATAAAGCAAAAGAGATCTTGTGGGAAACGAGAACTCATTTTTATGATGCCAGAAGCATCATTATCGACGAAAATCCCCAAGTGAAAAAAATCTATGTAGATCATATACAGAATCTATATCCGATTCCGATATGTAATTCATATATATTTTTGGTAATATAGAAAGTCTATATGCCCTCAGTACGAAATTGTTTGACGTATAAAATCAACGCCCGGAAAGGATTTTTTGCGTTTTTGAACGATTCTGAGCACGATTTTTAGTTGCTGTTTCGGGGCAGATTTGCGCGGTAGAAATATTTGAGCAAAACCACCACTATCTGTAGAATTTTGGGGAAATTGTTTTCACCACACTTGCTCAT
The DNA here is from genome assembly GCA_029851415.1 of Eretmocerus hayati. Taxonomy (NCBI): domain Eukaryota; kingdom Metazoa; phylum Arthropoda; class Insecta; order Hymenoptera; family Aphelinidae; genus Eretmocerus; species Eretmocerus hayati. Next base: position 157,922,975 of record CM056741.1, read on the forward strand.
CGTTGACTCGTCACCTGATCCGCACGGCCGAAGTCGGACTGTTACCCACGTACATCGTCTGTTGGAGAGATCGTGGAGAAGAATTTTCGCGAATTTTTTAGCCCGTTGCGAAGCCTTTATCTTCCCTTGCACACGACCAAATGACGATTGCTTCACTCAAGAGCTCCATCAAGCTCAACATCGAGACTGCCTTGCAGAAATTCTGCACAGGAGCTGCAGCTTGGGCGGATAGATCAGCGGTTGAGAATAGGATGCAGCGCGACGTAAAGGCCGTCCTCAAGTAGCAAACGGCATGGTCAATGGGGCTCGTCGATCGATTGAAAGACCCGTGATTGACACGTGTCCGATGGATTGCGATGAGCTGTGGGACAAAATTTTTCAGAGAGTAACACAATGATTTACAAAGGATTGATTCTACTGTACAGATCATTCTCGAAGCGCGCATGGGACATTCAAATAACGAGGTCTCAAAGAACAACAAACTTTGCAGGTTAAGCCGCCGTCGAAGCATCACTTCGAATACATTCAAAGTTATTTTTCACGATGGAGAATACTCATCTGAAGTCACAATTTTCACAAGCTGCCGTATTAGGTGGTCCACTTTCCAGCTCTCGCAGAGATCTTCTAGCGAAAAATAGGCGAAGATACGCGCAGCGAACTTGACAAATTTTTCCGTTTGCGAGCATATCGAGCAGACTGAAGTACGGTGTCAGCAAAACAGTAACAGTCTCAGTCTGCTTGATATACTCGCAAACGGAAAAAGTTGTCAAGTTCACCGGGCGTATCTTCGCCTACTTTTCCCTAGAAGATCTCTGCGACAGCTGGAAAGTGGACCACCTAATACGGCAGCTTGTGAAAATTGTGACTTCAGATGAGTATTCTCCATCGTGAAAAATAACTTTGAATGTATTCGAAGTGATGCTTCGACGGCGGCTTAACCTGCAAAGTTTGTTGTTCTTTGAGACCTCGTTATTTGAATGTCCCATGCGCGCTTCGAGAATGATCTGTACAGTAGAATCAATCCTTTGTAAATCATTGTGTTACTCTCTGAAAAATTTTGTCCCACAGCTCATCGCAATCCATCGGACACGTGTCAATCACGGGTCTTTCAATCGATCGACGAGCCCCATTGACCATGCCGTTTGCTACTTGAGGACGGCCTTTACGTCGCGCTGCATCCTATTCTCAACCGCTGATCTATCCGCCCAAGCTGCAGCTCCTGTGCAGAATTTCTGCAAGGCAGTCTCGATGTTGAGCTTGATGGAGCTCTTGAGTGAAGCAATCGTCATTTGGTCGTGTGCAAGGGAAGATAAAGGCTTCGCAACGGGCTAAAAAATTCGCGAAAATTCTTCTCCACGATCTCTCCAACATACGATGTACGTGGGTAACAGTCCGACTTCGGCCGTGCGGATCAGGTGACGAGTCAACGATGAGCAAGTGTGGTGAAAACAATTTCCCCAAAATTCTACAGATAGTGGTGGTTTTGCTCAAATATTTCTACCGCGCAAATCTGCCCCTCAGGTGAAACAGCAACTAAAAATCGTGCTCAGAATCGTTCAAAAACGCAAAAAATCCTTTCCGGGCGTTGATTTTATACGTCAAACAATTTCGTACTGAGGGCATAGAGACTTTCTATATTACCAAAAATATATATGAATTACATATCGGAATCGGATATAGATTCTGTATATGATCTACATAGATTTTTTTCACTTGGGTCTTACGGAATCAAAAACAGATTCTCAATTTTCTGAGTTGTACTATCACATCCTAGTGGTTCAGAGTCCTCGCCTCCATATCCGTCGACGCTGTGGTTGTGTATCAGCCGTCTTGAATTACCACCTATGAGTTTTCGGCGTCAATGCGAGTTGTATGTACAACGACAGAATTTTCTCGTCGATCAGAAGAAAGGGATGAGAGTCTACAATACCACATTGCTCACCACATTCAGTTGACATTCTATCAGTGGGATTTGCTCACCATACCTTCGGTGACAGCTTTTATCTGCCGTATAGCATTGTATATTTTGGTCATCGATTGCCGACTTCACCAAAGGACTTCATGTCCAATGATCGTGTGACTCCGATTCGTTTCCGTCGATGTGGACCATATATTCTTAAAACATCTGCTGTGGCGGGATCCATCGACGGATCCTGCCTCACACAGGAATGGAACTGCGATTTTCGGCTTCGCAGCGAACGTGTCAACCATTCGAATTTGAAGGTACTTAATCCAATCACAAATAGTTGCATTTTTCAGACGCATCTTTTCTTTTTTGAATCTTTCACGCGTTTCCATCGAATTGATCATAACTCATGGAGAAATTCAACGTGTTGGTAATCACACAGTACAAATCACCTGGATTTGAGATGGGTTAATCAGATACAATATAGTGACTACCAACTGAGTACTATTTCCACATTCCATCAATCTGAAGAAGATGCCTTATAATTTGTTGTTAGAATGGAACAAGATCACGCATGGAGTCGAATTTTACTCTTAATCCAAGCCGAATATTTTCTCAAATTGACGTTAGCTGTCGGTAATCGCGAACTGCAGCTATTATCATTTTTAGAATGCGACACAATTCCCACTTGTTCGCCACTGAATATTACAGGTCCACCACCATCTCCGGCACACGTGTACGTGTTGTAACTTTCGGTACAAAACCAATCGTCACTCTTATAGTACATGAGACAGTCTTGTCTGGAGGTGATCTCGAGATCAACTTTCGATAGAATGCGAGGAAAATCCCTGCTGCCCCAGCCTAAAGCTTGAACTATAGCTCCGGGTGGAACTTCAACCTTCGGATCAGCTAATTTCACAGGACGGACATTTGGTATTTTTGTTTTGAGCACAACCAACGCAATATCATGAGGTACTGGCGATCCATTTCTTGATGCATTTGGGTATTTGATGATTCTTTGAATGCGGTATTTTTCACCACCGGAGCTGATATCGCTACTTTTGGCTCTGATGGAAAATAAACGATATGGTGACACGCAATGATTTGCGGTCAAGACTATTTTCGGGGCAATAATTGTTCCTGGACAAGCAAAGTTACCGACGGAATCGTAGAGGGCAACCACGTATGGATGATCTTCAATAGTAATAATTGACCGACGTCTCGCTGATTCATCTTTGCCTGCAATTTTATTGAGACCATATTGTCAATCAATTTCTAATATGCCCTGAAATTGTTACACGTAAAGAACACATTTCTAATAATCGCATGGCATTGTCCTTCTATTTACTCGGTCCAAAAAATTTATGGAAAAACTGATGTAACTCCGATTCGCCATAATATGTCTGAGGTGACACAAAGAAAAGCTTGAGTAATGTCAAAAATGCCTAAACCTGTGGAAAAAATCAGGTCATGTCAAATTTGAATGTGGTACATGAGCAATCTATCATGATTGCCCTTTGAGGGGATTGAGACAATTGTTCAAAACCGACCTCGATTATAATGACTGTCACAAACAACGATTCGAACGATCACGTATTTCAATAGCAAGGCATTCTCTTTTAAACCCTGCGAGAGCTTATATGAGTCATTGAGTTCCCAAGAAAATTTTACGTACATATTTAGCTTTCCATGGTTGCTATTTTACTCTTTTGCTTACCATTCAGGCTTACTACTACACTAAGAAAAATTGATAGAATGGCTATGATGCGGATCATGTTTCCCACGAAACGAATGAAACTCAACTATTTATCCAAAGTGTCGATTAAGACCTTATTGGTTGAGGTTTGATTTTTGAGTAGTTATCAAAATTTGAACAAAATGCAATCTCGATAATGGAGTTGATCATTTAACTTGTTTGAATAATCAATCTGAATAAGAAATTTGTGCAAGTTCACAAGTGCCATTTATGATTAAATACAGCTCAAGTACCATTAGAGGATCGTTACGGCTCCTTTAATTGATAACGTTTGGAATCCACACTATTAATTTCTAATGACTCAAGCAAATTTTTGGGCACTTATCAATATATCGATGATGAAGAATGAATTCATACTGTAATTAAAATTTTTTTTGGAGAAGGGTGTTATGCTCCGCAGCTCAAATTGAAAGTGAATACTTTCATCTGCAAATATTTCATCTATATCAAAAATAAAAATATTCCTGTAAGAAATATACACAACATGCATTATCTATTTTGACGTTACAAGCATCTTCTGCTCCACATTCGAAATTAAAAATGTGAATTTTATGTGCGATTCTACAAAAAAGTTTCCTTTCGAAAACTACCACATGAGATTTGAAGTATTTATTGGATAAACTCTACAAAAAAATTCGTCAGTACTTCTCTATCAAATCCGATGAAGCTCATATAGTACTTTAAAATCAAAATATTGAGATTGATTGTCCAAGTACTCTTTCATTCTTTATTCTAGCATAGTCAAGTAGAATACGAAAAGTATCAATTCAGTCGATTTTGCCTCAACAAGTATCACATACACGTCTACAGAATCCCTCTCAATATCATTTGCTATATTCTCCACACTCACCACAGTTCAAAATTGGTTCATCCTCAGACTCCTAGATCGATGATAATTTTTAGATTCTTGCACAAAATCGGGAGTGTTACTATAATTAGACATGCCGATGTGTCACAGTTGAAAAAAATACCCATCATATATCTTTATTTTAGCTGTGTTGACAAAATTTTTGTGATGAACAAAATGTTGTTCAATATTTGTGTTGTATTTGACCACATATTTTCATTGTCTCATGCAAAAGTAAGTAAGTAGTCGTCAAAGCGTTACTGCCGCTATGAACTGAATCGTCATCTAGCATTGGGTCGTAAAGTGCAGTTTATATCAGTCGCAGTCATTCATACTTAAACCGAATATCCATTTAGATTCGCGTGAAAGACGTCTTCTCGCATGGGGATGGATGAAAAAAGTTTATTCGCGTTAGCAATGATGCGCCGCGACGCACGTCATTTTCTTATTTGCGTCATTTTTCGTTCCCTCTCCCTGTTATCTTGCAAACTTTCACTATACCATCTATCAACTACTAGGTTTTGAAATAGTAACGTCAGTGTCATGATGATTCAAAATGGATACGCATCATAAGAACGTGTGAATTCTTGGATAGCAAAGAGTTCATACAATGTGCGAGTTCAAGCTCATTGTGAACACACCCCCATGGAATTGGCTGTGTTTCGTTTGCCAAAAAAGATTCGATGAAAATGAGTCATTTGGCGAAAGAAAAAGAAATCACCGTGAGATGTTGTGTACTGGCGAGATTACCCAAAGAGGATGAACAAATAATCTTGTAACATTACTATCAAAAATGAGAATTTCTCATTTTCACATCCAGAAAAAGTCATCATCCTGCCTGACATTTAGAATAATTTACAGTTTGTCACGTCACTCTCCTACAATTAACAAGGAGGAAATAATTCTTCTATACACTGTGCGTAAAAGTGTGCTTTGCGCACAATTTGCCGACTTTTACTCACAGTTTATCGAAAAATATATTTCGACACGTGGGGGCAAAACTATTTTTCGCATCCTTGTGATGGTTCCGACCGTCGCCTGCGACTCGGTCCGAAAACCCATCACTCGGACGCGAAAAAAGATTTTACACCCTAGTATCGAAATACACTACTGTATTAGCAAGACAATTTCGATTCTAATCTAATTTTGCACCCAATAAAGCTCCGTTAGAGGGTTTTTACTTAATCGTGAAAACATTTCGTGCAAGTTTGAGGCAATACTTATAAATGAATCAGTCCTGTAGTAGGCTGATTGTAACTTCATGGACACTTTCATCTTCATATCTTGGAATATGTCAAGTTACTATATAACACATTTCGATCCGATGATCGGAAAGTTCAGTTTTGCACACCAAATGATGTTATCCATCTAACATCGAAGACAAGGGGCGGATGCGAAAATCATCCCGTCCTAATGTCAAACACCATGTTTCCTGTATTATCTGTGTGGAGAAAAAGTCAAAGAATTGTGTATAGAAATGCCAATTCCCGCACAGATGGTGGAGGACGCTATTTTGTAATCTATTGAATGTAATAAAGATGAGGAAAATTTGGCAGGTCTTCTGCTCAATCGTAAGATGAAGAATGAATCCCGAGGGCAGAGAAAACCAGTCGTCTTATTAGGTAAACTTGACCCCCTTCGGGAACGAACATCTTTTTGTGACCCATAATGGAAAGAATTTGTATAAAATTCCGTACATAATACCTACGGAATCACAACTGATTGAGAAAATTCAGAGAAACTCCCGGAGGAAAGAAACGCAATGATGATTCGAATCCTTCATACCTTAGAACCATACCACAGAATATCTTCTTGTATTTTCTTACAGAAATTCCGCAAGGGTAGTGGCATGGAATAAATCATATGAAATTCTACGAGTTTTTTATTCAGATTCTATGAAAATTTTCACGCGGAAATTTCTGCATCATTTTGTTCGAGAATATCTTCAACGTTATTCTGTGAGTTTTCTGAATTCAGAAATACTTTTTAACGGAAAATATGTAGATACTCTAAAGTATCATAGATGTGAATATCAAACATCTGGACAAACAGTCAGGTCCAAAATTCATCGAAGTATCTTCCAGATTTAATTGAAACATCCATAAGATATTTCAGAGGCATGAAAGAAGTGATTCATCAACCTGCTTGTGTGATGATTCGGAAGTGTTCGCTGAATATTCAAAACGATAACCACTGAAACATCTCAGATTTTTGGATGATTGGTCATGCAGGTGATTCAATTTATAATGAAAAACATTTTTAAAAAGTTACTTGATATATTTTGTAGTACACGGCTGAACTTCTTTCGACATCTAGGAATGATCTTCTAGATGTGTCAAGAGGGGTTTTTGCTCAAACCGTGAACTATGCCAACTCGCCAAAACCTAAGATTTGCATAATTTTACGTAAAATTCCGAGGTCAGACGCTCTCACATACACCAGTGTAGTATTGCCAAATTCATGGTATCTCATCAGAGTCAAAGTCAAGAGTTTCAATATTCATTTTTATGGTTCTGGGTCGCTCTTGGGCCGAGTTTTTTTGCGAAGAAAGAGCTCTCTAGAAGATATCGCTCTTTCCAGCAATGGCGTAGTAACCATACCCACGGTGGCATCATTCCTTACTTTTCTCCTATTTCCCCTCAAACTTGGCGAACGCAACCAGAAATAGCTCTCAAACGACTCTGAATGCCTGTTTTTCCATCGTCCCTCAATCACGGGTCCTTTTCTAGAGAAATCTTCCTTCTTCGAAACAGTTACATCTTGATCCAGGGATGACTTGAAATAACTTCAATCCACTCACTCACAATGTCCAATAAATGATAAAAAAATTTTCTAGCGATTTTGAATAATCAGCGATTATTCCTCCCGGATACATACATCAGAAAAATCTGTAAAAATTCTCACAGGTCCTTAATCATGCAAAGAAAGAATAAAATTATCGGCTAAAGCCAAATACCTAATTGCGTGGGAGAAAAAAAATAGAAACCAAGAAAATTTTAAGATTCAAATTTTGCCACTTTTTGTCGTATGTTCACCAGAGTAACATAAAGTGAATGTCAGAAGTACATTTCTAAGTCTCTAGAGCTTCTGTTTGTGAAGAGGTTAAGACCATACGTTTTATGACAATGCACTTCTTTCGTATGAAAAGTGCAAACGGTCTAAAATTCACTCGTGAACGTGGTAATATACGGTTTTTTGGAGTTGGTATAGTTGAGATTTGCAAAGCTGGGTGAAAAAACCAGTAATTATACATAAGACATTTGAGATCCGACCAAACGAACTTTAGAATCAGCTACGCTCGAGTCTTTTGTAGCCTCTTGGCTCTGAAATATCGAGCAATGAATATGAAAAAATTCACTCGTTATTCAATTTTGAACCTTTGACCGATCTCGTATAGCCGAAATGAGGCTCTTAGAATTTGATCACAGCGGTTCAAGAAGAATACCTACATGAATTTTTCCTATTCTACGCAGCATCCCGCATTCGACCCGTTTACCGAAATTCGAAATGGTACTGTTGCATAACATCGTGCAATCGTTCAACTAAGCAACAAAAGCACCTCGTGGCACACGTAACACCTCCAATTATTGGACCGATTATCGATAAGTGGGTTGAAAAGACACTTTCAATTGCGAAAGCTCTTTTACCGACGACCCAGTAACATCTTCTTGATAGGTCACACTCGATGATGGCCGAGTGATATTGAAAGAGTGCCGATATTTGGTCTGAAAAGTATGATAAAAGAGCAGGGTAGACAGAATACACGGCTTTCCACGTCACCCATGGGGTACCGTGCTCGGCACGCGTTCCCGTTGTTTTACATGGCGGGTATCCCCAGGAGGCCTACACCATGCCCTCCACGCATTTTAACTCACGAAAAGCAAGCCTCGTGCGTGAAGAGAAGAAGAAATTGATAAAGAAAAAATCATTCTTCATGAAAAATGCTAGAAAAACCTTTTTCTATCAAACCTATTATCCTTTCTGTATAATCCGCCTAACATAAACCCTAACATGAAGTATCAAGCAATTTGACAGTATATCATCGTTCTTTGGTTTTATTTCGTATTGTTCTGTGGAACTCGTCAATAACATCGTTCTACAAGAAATGTTTGTGAGTACCTTTGGTTATGCATTTTTATCGTAACCCACGTTATTCCTCGTTGCACACACCACTAAAATACTTTCTTACTTTCGTCTACTCTTTGTTCTTTCGCTCATAGATAGGAATACGGCGCCGATCTCGAAATGAACAAATTTAAAAGGAAATACTCCATTAGATTAAGGTGAACTTTTGCGATTGGCTCGACAACTTTTGGTAGGATTTTTAGCACTGCCCCGCTAGAAAATTTAAGCAATAGTATATAGAGCTTGCAGGAACTCTGGAGGCACTGAGGGATTGCTTCTTTGTGGGGTAATGGTTAGTGAAATTATTTGACGATATTCTGGTCTCTATTAAAATCTTGAGGTCAAGGTATAGAATTTATCCGGGTAGATTATCGAAGAAGAGTCAAGATTTCATCATCATATTCAGACCACATTCGAAAGCACAAAGTAAAATTGTGACTGTCTTGTTCGAATATCGTGCTAAGATAAGTTCTTCAGCATTTGAAAATGAATTCATTAATTATTGTACCAACCCCTCAGGGGTTTGCGCGTCAAGGTGGATGATGAATACGCTTTGATAGAAAGGCGAGATATGACACGAGCTTGAGAAATTAAAATAGCTCACAAGAATAGCGCGTCGGTAGGGCACTCAGTCAAATGAAATGTCTCACAACGGTTTCTCGTACTCCACGATAAGTAACATTTCCCTGCGGGCTTTCTGTCTTTAGAGTCAATTGTTATAAGAGTTTATAAGCAAATTTACAAGGTCGCACAAATTTTGAACTGCTCGTCAATTTCTCGACAGAAAAAAGAAACAATCTTTCCTACGACAAAAGTCCGTATAATACCAGCAAAAAGCAAAAACAAGGGTATAGATAAGCAATTGGAAGGAGCAGGATAGGATTCAAGCGGATTGCAAGCACATCGAGGGCATATAAGAGCTCAGCGCAAGCACACACATATCAAGGGGCAGCGCTGTTCCGTTGCTGCTTGCCGTCGCAAGGGGCATTCAACAAGTGCTCGCGGCGCGCCTGCACACTTCCAGCCGTCGCTTCGCGAGTGTTAGCCGTGTCCGCCGGCTTTGCGGCGTCTTATCACCTTTTCTTTCCATTCATTCGTGCACAAGCTCACAGCATGCCGATTTTTAATCACTCATCACACATTACCATGCACAGATTATAAGTGACTTTTCATCACAGCCACAAAATCACCACTCAGAAACTGCCAACACTCCACGAGAACGTCGACTGGTACACACGGTTGAAAAATTAAATTATCGAGATCGGCGTCGTCCTCATTGGACCTTACTCTGACAGCCATATTAGAGTCGTACTCTTCTTTTTCTGACACACAATTTCGATCAGGCTCGTGGATAGTTACCACCGCAACGAAGCCACGGATTGTTGTAAATCGGGATCGGTTGGTCCTGTCTGCAAGCTCCTCTGCAAGCTTCTGAAACCTCCTGATTCTGGAACCACCTTAGACGGCTGCTCCGCACTACACTCGCGCACAAAAATAAAATGAGCTTGCAAACCTATCTTCCATTTTTTTTAAATGAGCTTTTATTTTTTAAAAAAACTACCTCGAGTCGGAGCTTGCAAGCTCTGGATGAAAGCTTGGGCGGGAAATTTTTTGTTGATCAGAGATGCGCACTGGATTCGTCACGGAATCGGTTGCCGCCACGGTTTGGCCTCTCGAGGGTATGCTTGGTTCTCGAGACGAATATGGAAATATATAGGCTACGATGCCGGTGCGAGCCGCAAGCTGCGTGTGATGCCGCGGCCAGAAAGCGCTGCTCCTTTATATCCCCCGGAAATTATTGATTCCCGTGAGTTGGACGAAGAGAGTAAAGTGAGAGAGTTGGGGTCTACGAGGGCGCAAGCGCTTGCAGTCACGAGAGGGTAGTAAATAGTCTCTCGCTGGTATATGCTGAAAAGTGTGGGCGAGAACGAGCTTGCGCTGCTTTCGACGTTCGCGCTCGTTTCAGAGATTTCAATGAGCGCCTTTACACCTAACCGCGATGCTGACCACTCGAAAATTTTAGGACTTTGTGTTCGAGTATTGACTCAAGTGCCTACTCAAAATTGAATCGCTAAGATCAATCAAGCAGCATAAATAGAGGGAAAAACACGATGCGATATGAGAACATCGAATTTGCGTTTTAGGTCTTTTCATCTGAGGCTTGCGTTTGGGAACTTAGTAGAGTCCAGATTCACAAATTCACTTGGTACATTTTTCATATTCACATGAAGTGTTTCAATGTACTAATCTATTTTTGCATTTTTAATGAGGGACTTTTTTCACTTCTAAAAAACGCCATCCACAGACTTACGTTGGGGAACGATATTATCAGAGTTGTTCCGCGGAAATTTGATACCAGAAGGTTGGAAAAGTACCGTCTCCAAATCTCATTACCAAAGGTACTAGAATGTAGAATTCAACTTTTTGAAACAAATAGAGTACGAATGAACTCGCGTATGCATAAAAATATATCGACTCTTTGGTATGGGACGGTCAGCGTCACGCGGTAGCACGCTAATAATATTTTTCGACTAAAACTGATTTCACGACCAAACAGTTTAAGCTTCATCAATCTTCAGGTTCTAGGTTTTTATATTTGGCCATCAGATACTTCAGAAAAAGGCGACTACGGCCTCTAGTTTTGCCTTTGAGGGTCGTACCGTTATGACACGAAATTGACCAAATTCGATGTAGCAGAAGTTGATTTACGAAAAAAAGCACAGGAAAAAACCTGAAATTAAACTTTCCTAGAACTTTACGGAATTAAATTCCATAACTTGAGAAAGCACATGCATCTGCTAGAGCTAACCCGTGGTTTCTCATAAAAAATTTGGGAATCTAAGTTAGATGCTTTGACAGAACAATAATAAATAATCATCAGCGCAAGAGCAAAAACTTTTCTGTGCGCGCTGATGTAAGCAATTCACTTCAATCGCATTAAAGCCGGCTCTGCAATTCAATGTAGGCTACATTCAACACAGCTTCCAGGTGAATTCTCACTAAAGTCATTAGACCTTAGTGGAAAAATATTCCAAAAATCTTGCAAAAAAAGTTCTGAACAAAATTTTTATTCAAATACCGCAAGGACGAGTAAAATTCTTGTACATTTTTCGTGGTAGTAGCTGTCTTTGCTTCAAGTTTATATATTGGCAGAGATGACATACAATCTGTAGTATCCACATATTTTTGACATGTTGTTTCCTCGTGAAGTTACTCATATGCCAATGTCGCACACTTGAAGCTGAATTTCGATTATTCTTCTTGTTGCAAGTTAAGTGGATAGAATGTCCACGATGGCTATTTACATCAGAGCAAAGCTCATGGACCACATGATTAAATTAATATTTCACGATGCGGGGCCAAGAATGTTGTCTTTGTCGGATACATCAAGATTACACATCAGACGCCACATGACTTTCAATCCAAGTCAAATATTTGATCAAATTGACGTTAGCTGTCGGTATGCGTGAACTGCAGGTATCATTATTTTTGGAATGAGACACAATTCCCACTTGTTCGCCGTTGAATATTACAGGTCCACCACCATCTCCGGCACACGTGTACGTGTTGTGACTTTCGGTACAAAACCAATCGTCACTCTTATAGTACATGAGACAGTCTTGTCTGGAGGTGATCTCGAGATCAACTTTTGATAGAATGCGAGGAAAATCCCTGCTGCCCCAGCCTAGAGCTTGAACTATAGCTCCGGGTGGAACTTTAACCTTCGGATCAGCTAATTTCACAGGACGGGCATTTGGTATTTTTGTTTTGAGCACAACCAACGCAATATCATGAGGTACTGGTGACCCATCTTCTGATGCATTTGGGTATTTGATAATTCTTTGAATACGGTATAATCCACCACCGGAGCGATTATCACTACTGTTGGCTCTCACGGAGAATAAACGATGTGGTGACACGCAATGATTTGCGGTCAAGACTATTTTCGGTGCAATAATTGTTCCTAGACAAGCAAACTCTGCGTTGGATTCGTAGAGGGCAACCACGTACGGATGATCTATCATGGTAATTCTTTGACGTTTTTCGTGATAATTTGATGAATTCTCTTCCCCTGCATCATCTTCGTCTGAAACTTTAAAGAATGTATTCGTTAGCAACTGTCGAGATCATCTGATGATAGTTAAATACTGATTGCTGACTGTGAGGAATGGTATTTTGATAGCACTGAGTGATGTTCCGACAAATAAGATGAAAGTCCTATCGGTCCAATCAATATTTTTCACCTATATACTTTTGCTTGTTCAGCGCTTGGAAAATAGGCAACAAAATTGGGAGTAAACCTCCGTCTTAATTTAAATGGGACTGCAGCGCCAATATGGCGGCCCTAGGGTTCCCTTCCATAAGAATATCACGGACGAAAGATGAGAGCGCTTATCGCATGTTTAGTCCCAATTAATATTCACGGTGTAACATGCAGGATTGCATTTTTCATCCGCTGAGGCTCGATTCACATTCTTCAAAGTGAATTCCTCAGAAAACTGGGATACACTCTACATTGGGGAATCAACTGCTGTTGTTCATTAAGAAAATTTATTCGGAACCCATAACAGCCTTATGAATATGATCCTGTCCTTCAACGCAGAGGATCTGGGTTCAAATCTCCCTGTCACCAATTGACGCCAGAATAGAACTGCGAGTTCTCCAGAAAATTTCTTCTTACTTTTAAAAACTTTTTCAAGCTTATAAGTGTAGTGCAGTTGAACGCGTTGACTGAAACTCAAAACGACGAAAGCCGCTAATCCTTCCAGTTAGGGTCCCTGGAAGGGGGTCTCGACACGGTCCGCCATATTCAGACAAATTCGGTAGATATAGGTATACAAAAAGTATTAGTTTGTCTGAATATGGCGGCGATTTACCCAGGGGTGGGAGAACCTTGTCGAGACCCCCTTCTAGTGACCCTCGGTGGGACCAACAGAATGGAATTTTCTAAAAGATGAAAATGTTTAGCCCACAGAGAAGAATCTGTGGGTCGCAAAAAATGTGTTAAGCAGTGTATATTTGGGACATGTTCGAGTTTTCGTCAACTTCAACTAATAATAATTTTCAAGTCACTCTACATAATGAGCCTTCGCATTGAAAATCTACATCAATCGATAAGAGAAGTGAGCCAGTAAGAAAAATCCAATTGATCTTGTTTCTTCGAGAAACCGCCACTGTCAGCAATATAATTCCATGCATGAGAGGTGTATTCGTATATGAAACTCGATTTTTAAAAAAACAGAATTGCACCTCAGAAATAATGTCACGCTTGTTGTGATTAGCGAAGACTTTCGTAATTCGTATTACGGAATTATTCATGTTGTGAAATTATATGAAATTCACCCTTATTCTCCACAAAAACTGATTCGTGAGTGCCCACAGTCGAATCAAAGTCCTTGTACTCACTGAGTGATGATGACGTAGTAGCTTTTTCGCAAAATGCTATTGTGAACACGATCGCTGCGATCATGACACCAACCATGTTTGCACGTATCCAATGAGCTTACATTACTGGATATCGTTTGGCTCGACATCTTGGCTCGACTCTAAAAAGTGTTCCATCTGAAAAGCTAAAATGTCATACTACATCAATTTCCCTCATAAAGCTGGAAAATTCGTCAATTTTTAAAATCATGTTAGCGTCATTGCACCTTCACAATTAATGAAACTACATCGCTCATAGAATACAAATTCGATTCAACTAGCTTCCTGTAAAGAGTGGAATTGCCGATTCTATTGAAACAAATGGTCATTATAAAATCAAATTGCTCGTGAAATACGATGTGATTATGGATTGAGTCAATATGCTGTCAAATTATGATAACACATGAGATTCTCCCACTATGTGAAATTGTGTATCTGCACTTCCAAACGATCTAATTTGCCTATAAAAAACAATAGTTAGTTCATCAAGCAACGATGGTAGGGATTCCATTTTACACATGAGTCAACATTTCATACCGATTCATGTTAGGTTGATGATCGAATGTTAAAATCGAAAACACTGTCAGATCTTACATCATAAATGGTACGGTTCATTTGCTCGAAGTGACTAGGCCGACTGCAGAAAACGTGGTACACAGGATCGAGATTCTCAAACGCTCTCATTTTTGTTAGGGTGTGTCCAAAAATGATGCATATTCATGCATATGCACTGTACACCGCACATATGCACTGCACACGTGTAAATGTGCAGCTCATCTAACTTGAGCGAAGATTGAAGGGCTCACATCAGAAAATTTCCGATTTGAATCGATTCGTGTCTTTGCCCCGTTACCCGCTGATCCTCTATAGAATTCAAAGGATTCTGGCTAAAATTTGATGAGCTGTACATGAGCACATGTGCCCATGTGCAGTGCATGTGCGCAGTGTGCACTACATATGCATGCATATGCATATATGTTGTGGACGCACCCTTATACGTCGAAAACACGCATATATACATAGCATTGCGAGGAGATGAAAAATTAAGTTTTCTGGGGCATTTCAGATGCAACCAAATGGGTAGGATTAGCACGTCAAGGTATTTTTAGCGCTTCAAGTTTCATTGTGTCCCACGAAATTTGTAAGGGTCTGTGGGTGTAATCAACAAGCCGTAATAGTAAACTAGGACGAACTAGTTTGATTTTCAAGTTTCTCTTCCAGACACGAGAAAATTGATGAATGCCTTTGTCAATTTTCTTGAACGAAGTCTCTTGTCAATTGGCGCTTACATCAAATTTCATTAATGCATCGAGTATCAGACAATTCAACTCTGCTGTAAGACTGGTTTGACCATTAGATCAAAGATGACTCAGGCCTAAGACATCGTGCGTAGGACAATAAAATTCAATCCAATATTGAGCTGAATTTCGTAATATCTAAGATGCGATGGACGTTAAACTGGTAAGTGCAAGTTCTGTGGGGCGTTGAGTTTTTTCAAACGCGAATGGAAAAGTTTTGCAGAGACTGCAAATCTTGGCCCTCAGCAGTCAGCAAAACTTCTTTCTAAAAACTTCAAGTATGAATTCACAATTTTCTGATAACTTGACAGTAAGAACTCTTCAGAATTTTCTTTATCGGCCAATTTCACTTTATTGGCTGCTTGCCTATAAGGCTATGATCTCATTAAAGTGAGATGACTCTCTCAAAGAAGTTTAGTGAACACTGACACATTTCAAAAGCTCACTAAATAATCAAGATACCAGCAAAAATTTTCGATTACTAATCAAGTGAGGGTATTTTCTATAAAATGGTTGACAAAATACCTATATAGTTCCTGTTTCGAATACCTCACTCGCTTCTGATAGGCTTGGAACATCATACTACCAATAATCTTGATCCTTGACTAATTGATCCACTACGAATTATGAAAGAGTGAGTACCGCATCACCTATTGGGTAGTAGCCTGTCAAATAATTTGATCTTATCTATTAAAGTTGATCAAACAAGCGAGAAAATATTGATCACATACCATTGAAAGTTTACCTTCATTACTTGTTGATCGCAGTAGATCGATTCTTGGAGTTTGCCTCAACTCATTACAACATACACAATTTAATTTTAACTTCTCACCACCAAATATTTGTCGGATCAACATATTTGTTTAGCGTGGGTCAGCTGATATGTGAATATTGATATTAGAAGTACTGGAATCACGATTAAATTATATTGAACCAACGCGTAAGCACACTCGGATGTTTGGCTGCTGCTTCAACTCAAATTAATACCTACGCAAATTATATTGATTCGAAAAGCACATGTGGTGTTCCAACTTCACAGGTAAAAGAATCATCTTGCTGTTTTCCACACACTGAGAAAAAATTCTTGGTCGTACGGCCATGCGTATTGTCGTACGACCAAAATGGTATTTGCTGCAGAACAATACCGATTTTGTTATCGCATCAATCTATCAGAACGGTTTGGTGATCTGGTATTAGAGCCAGAATAGTCTAATATAACGTGTATATTTCGAATGCCCCGATACTTAATGGATTAACAGTAATATTACGGTTCTTTTGCTACAAAAGCTACCAATTTTTGCACGGGATAGCAACGCAAAAGGGATAAATATAATCCAACGATTTTTTAGGTTATTCGTGCCAGATTGGTTCAATAACAAAATCATTTTGCTGTGGTGACAATCCAGTATTGGTCTGACGGCAATACCAAGTAACAATACAGTCGTATTGTTCCGACGACAATATTTTATTCTCAGTGCATGGCAAAAGTAATTATATGATTTCGCAGGATGTAGAAGTAATACACTAATTTTTGATACACCGTGCGAAAAAATTTCCTTTGCGTACAGTTTGCAATTGTTTACTCACAGTTTATCAAAAAGTGTAATTTGGTACACAAAACCTAGTTTTGCATCCTCGTAATAATTCCGAACTTCACCTAAAGCTCGGTCCGGGAACCCATCACTCAGAAGGGAATAATTTTTATGCAACGCTGTGCGTAAAACTGTGCGAGAAGTTAACTTTCTATGCAAGGTACCCGTGGCGGAAGAAATGCGGAAAGTCATTCTCGCACGGCTAAGTGTGCGAGAAAGTGAAATCTGTGCAAAAATGAATTCATCGAAATTTTCATAGGAAATTGAAAACTTAGAAAAAAAATCCAATTAGTCAACCTTGCTTGTCAATGTATTCTTAGGACGCGGGTCCAAACCCTTCAATTATTTATCGTTTTATATCAATTATATCTTCATCTTCACTTGAAAAATACTTTTGATGGATAAGAGTACATTTCGATACAAGGGCGTAAAACAATTTATTCGCGTCCGAGCGATGGGTTTCCGGACCGAGCCGCAGGCGAGGGTCGGAATTATCACGAGGATGCGAATAATAGGTTTTACGGCCGTGTATCTAACTATACTTTTCGATAAACTGTGAGTAAAAGTCGACAAACTGTGCGCAAAGTGCACTTTAACGCACAGTGTATCGAGAAGATATTTATGAATTTCAAGACCACCTTCTCAAATGTATTTAGATGATTGATCATCATAATATCAATTTGGATGGATTAACAAAATTGAATTTTTTGAAATTTGGCGATATTTTTGAGCAACGAGGTATTATGTGATATGAACAAGAGGTTTTTTCTTATACATTCTTCAAAACTTTATTTCAGTCGGCAGGGGGCGAACCCCCCGGCGGGGGCTTCGCCCCCTGCCGCCCCTGGACCCCGCTCTACGCCCTGGTATGTCATAATTCCAGTCCATCCTCCAAAGACGATGTTGTGGTCAAATTTTTGGCACCAAGTGTGGAACGATCGCGTCAGAGCCGCTCGTTCGACGAATTTTGCACGGAGATCGGTGGCACGGGACGGGCATCCAGGGCGCAGAGCGGGGTCCAGGGGCGGCAGCCCCTGGTGGGGGTGCAGGGGGCGAAGCCCCTGCCGGGGGTTCGAGGATACTTGTATTAGTTAAATAAAAAACCCAGTATAAGATGATAATTGTTGTCATGTTATTCAAGCCCTGGCCGTTAATTTTTTTCAAAAGTCGTGGAGGCACAGTTTTCCGCACAGGTTGCATAAAATAGTATAAGCAACGCGGGCGAAAAGTTCCCGCACTCGTGTCCGGAACCGCGCGAGAAAGTAACTTTCTCGCACTCTTTCCGGACACTCGTGCGGGAATCGTCCTTTTCGCCCATGTTGCTTAATGTACTATTTTCACACCCTTGTACAGGAATGAACTATTTGCGGATACAAAGTATTAATGATATTATATCGCGAATCGGCATTGGAGAACTAATTTTATTTCTCCATCAATCTCAAATTTGAGATCAATTGATTGAGAAATTACCGATCGCGTTTGATTGCGAAGGTGTTAATTAATGAGAAAATTGCATATGACAGACATCGAGAGAAAAATGTCACCTGGACCCAGATTGGAACTAGGGTCCTTCTTGACAACGGGAAAGACACTCTAACTGAAAGTTTACACACATTAACATACACTAACGGGTTACAGTTATTTTTAAGAATAAAATTTGAGGATCGCGGCCCTCTGCAAAACCGCGGCGTAACGTGACGTGAATATAGCGTAAACGATTCGGGTTGCACAGGGGCGGTCGACGGCATGACGCACGTAGTGGCCTGTCAAAGATTTCGGTGAGAAGTGAGCTCTCGAGCCAGTGCTCGGCTCGTCTTATATACCTACTGGGATGGACTCCGCGGATTCCGCGGATTCCCCGAACGCCACCCGAGGGCATCCGCTAAAAAGCTGGATGCCACCCGTGGGCCACGGAATTGCCGGATTTCGTGGCATCCGCCGATTTCCTGGATTTCCCGATGGTCATCCGCAGAATCCGTGGATTCCGCGGACGCCACGTAGGCATCCGGAAATTAGGCGGATGGCCCCGGAATGACTCCACCCCTTGGCATCCGCCAAAAGCGCGGATGCCGCATGACTCGCACATATGCGTAAACAAGCTTGAGTAGGAATGAAGTCTATTTGATTATGTATCAAATTGATATGTGGGCTGATCATGGCATGAGCTGCGCACGTCAACATAAGAGGACGAGTCAAGTTCGAAAAGTGTAACAAAGTATTAATCGTCTGTATCTGCACAAAATGAATTTGAGTCATTTCGGAGCATTTCAGCCGGAGGCGTCACCAGGAGGGTCTGGGAAAAATCCGAAGAAATTTCTTTCCATTAATACTATGTTTAAAAAGTACAAAAAAATTTTTTTGGGATTTTTCCGAAGCCCTCCACGGGCCGTAGGGCCCACAGAAGGTCAATTTTAGGCCCTTTTTTTGGCCTATTTCTGGAAAATCATAGCTCCGACTAGACTCAATCTTTTTTCACGTACTTCGGCGCCTTTTCTTTGTTAAGACTAGCACTTTTGAAAAAAAAAATAGTCCGGAATCAATCATGCAGCCTTGTAACTACTAGGAGCTATTTGCTGGGAGCAGAATTTAGCGATTTTTGGGCCTGCTTCAAAGCAATCTAGCTCCTACTAGACATGTGATAATTGACTCCTGCAGGTGGTCATTTTGAAGGTCTTGAAAAAACCTACAATTTGACCACTGGTAAAAGTCGATTACTGTACTTTCTCTAGGAGTAACAATCATTACAAGCTGAGCAAATTCGTAAAAATGCCAAGCTTTGAGCTCAATTAAAAAAAATCGTTTTTTTTCTTTCGACCCCAAACCTGTACGAATATGTTCTTTAAGACAAACACTAACAATATCAAGAAGAATCTCGGTAGAGAAATCATCTCCTGATTTTTGGCGTACGTTCAAAAATACAGTTTTTTGACTTTTTGCATGGCTCGCATATGCTTCCATCTGAGTTGTTGTCCACCAATCTAGGTGGAATTACTCCCCAAAGTACCCCCAAATATGTATAAGAACTTCCGGAGGTGAGCCTCAAGCCAGAAGCGAGCTGATGGCTGAAACCGTCAGGTCCGAGATGGGCATTATTTCGTCTATTTTGGGGCAGGCGAGCGAGGTCTCGATTCCTCGTGTTCTTGCCCACAAACGAGACGAGTGGCTAGAGTAGGGATGCAAACATGTTTTTCCGACTCAAAATGACCATCTAAACACGATCCCTGGGTCAATTCAGCCCTAAATCATCGTCATTCTGCAGTGGAGGCGCAAAAACTGTTATTACGAAGAACGCCTTGCGCGGATTAGATGATATCCTAAGCACGAATTCAACCCAGAATCGTGTTAAGATGGTCATTTTGAGTCGGAAAAACATGTTTGTATCCCTATTCTAGCCACTCGTCTCGTTTGTGGGCAAGAACACGAGGAATCGAGACCTATCTCGCCTGCCCCAAAATAGACGAAATAATGCCCATCTCGGACCTGACGGTTTGAGCCATCAGCTCGTTTCTGGCTTGAGGCTCGCCTCCGGAAGTTCTTATACATATTTGGGGGTACTTTGGGGAGTAATTCCACCCAGATTGGTGGCCAACAACTCAGATGGAAGCATATGCGAGCCATGCCTATGTCGGCATTTTAAGCAAAAAGTCAAAAGAGGGTGTTTTAAATTGGCTGAATAAAATCGAGAATTAAATGGCCCACCCAGATTATTGTTCTAATTGATAGTATTGGTATCGAAAAACATATTCGCACAGGTTTGGGGTCGAAAGAAAAAAACGATTTTTTAAAATTGAGCCCAAAATTTGGCGTTTTTACAAAACTGCTCAACTTGTATCGGCTATAGCTCATATAAATAGTACGATAATCGACTTCTACAGGTGTTCAAATTGTAGGTTTCTTCAAGACCTTCAAAATGACCACCTGCAGGAGTCAATTATCACATGTCTAATAGGAGCTAGATTGCTTTGAAGCAGGCCCAAAAATCGCTAAAATCTGCTCTCAGCAAATAGCTCCTAGAAGTTACTACGCTGCATGGTTGATTCCGGAAAATTTTTCTTCAAAAGTGCTTGTCTTAACAAAAATAAATGCGCTTAAGTACGTGAAAAAAGATTGAGTATAGTCGGAGCTATGATTTTCCAGAAATAGGCCAGAAAAGGGCCTAAAATAGACCTTCTGTGGGCCCTGCGGCCCGTGGAGGGCTTCGCGGAAAAATCCCAAAAAAATTTTTTTGTACTTTTTAAACATAGTATTAATGGAAAAAATTTTTTTGGGATTTTTCCCAGACCCCCCTGGTGACGCCTCCGGCTGAAATGCTCTGGAATGACTACTCATTTGTAAATTCATGGTTGTTGGTGTAAACTGGACAGGTTTAGGTATTGGTCACACCATACGTGTACTTACAAGGGAATCAGGTGTTTGGATCACCAATCTTGGCCAAAATTTTTTACAGTTTTGTATTCCCTAGAATATGAAAACTCCAGAGTTTCTGTGTCAAATAGGCCCCCTGGACAAAGCTACAGCCTATGACATTAGGATTGCCCATATGGGCTTATGTTAAAAAGTGATTTAACGAAGTTACTCTGGATTCTCCATATTCTAAACGACACAAAACTGTAGAAAAAAAATTGGGAAAGATTGGTGACCCAAATACCTGGCCCTCCCCTCGTTAATAAAAAAAGGGTATTGGTTTAAGTTCTTCCCTGAATCAGTGGTTGACGCCGATGATAAACCAATGGGTCGATTTTCCGCGGCCACTAGTTGATCGTCGAATTCCACCGATGGTTGAACATTTTTCTACAGCGAATTTGGGAGTGAATATGGGATCCATGTATCATTTGACGTTTATGCTGTGGCATCTACCACCGATCTTGATGAAACTTTGGGAATCATCTTGTTTTGATGAGAAATGAAGGGTATCTCCAAAGTTTTAGTCCCAAGGGCCTCCTATCCTCAGATACAGCTATGGAGATTAGCATTACCAATATAGGCACATGTTGAAAAATCGTATTTATAGATATACTAACAACGCTAATCTCTGTAGCTGTATCTGAGGATAGGAGGCCTATGGGATTAAACCCTTTGGGATACCTTCATTTCTCGCCAAAACAAGATGATTTCCAGAGTTTCATCAAGGTCCGTGTTCCGCGAGGTTGAACCTCTCCTTGTTAGTGGGAGTAACGCGACTCATGCTTTCATGAAATGTGGATTTCAATTGAATGAAATTTGGTGAGGTATGCAATGAAATAGAATATGAAATTCTTCCGAACAAAGAGTGAGGATGGGAGGTCGAGAAATATTGACGTATGCAATTATGGTTTGGATCACGATTATATGCAGGTTTGGGTACTCCATACAGCAAAACCGTCGCGTTTTTGAGTCACAGGAAATTAGCAAGAAAATTCAGATTTTTGACCCAAAAAAATGTATCTAGTCGCACAGAATTTGATGGATCGGTCTGTAAATTTTTTTGGGGGTACTTTTTATGGTTCTGAACAAAATGTCGGATGGATTTGGCGATCGGGTGAAGGGGGCGCAAATCAGTGGACAAAAATGATCGAAAAAATTTATTTCGAAAAACCGACTACGCCATCGTTTTGAGATCGAAAAAATACGTATAAATACGAATCTTCAGCCCCCATGATTTTGTTGGCCAGACTTCGAAATCAGGGGAGTACCTCCCGTTAAAGCAGAAATGTTATCCGCACCAACCTCGCACTCCGTTCTCCGTTGTTTGGTCGATTTGATATTTACAATAAACCAATTTGACCGCTAGGGGCGCCACCGTCGCTTTTGTAAAAGGTAGATAGCACTCTTTAATCGTTCACTCTACTTTCTTGAGTCAGCTACCAAATAATTCACTATATTGATGAATTCTATTTAAAGCGACACATGAAAAATAGTGGTGTCTCGGATCGGTTTCTCGTGATTCTCATTCGATTCTATATCCCATGATATAAGGTTTCCGGAGAAGTCTGAGGAGCTTTTGGGAACTAACCGCTGTGTTATTTTAGATGACAGAAGGAAGCAATATGGCCGAATCTCAAAACTCTCACGTAAGAATAACACGGAGGAAAGATAAGAGCGCTTATCGCGTATTAGCTCCCAATTTCCGATTCGCTTCGTGATTACACAAGGGCATGAGAATCATAATTCCGCCTTCCTCGTATCAAAATGTATGAATTTCATTACAGGGGAGGCGGAATAGTATCTTTCGATTCGAGGGTGGGAAGTTTGGTTTTGCTTTTCGAGTATTTGTTTTCGTCCCGAACCTTGGCGAGGGTCGAGATTGTCACGAGTGAGGCAAAAAAACTTCACGCCCGAGTATCGAAACACGTTTTTCGATCGACTAGGCGTAAAGCGAACGAAAACCACCGTGCGAAAAACACTGTTTTACGCACAGTCGATCGAAAAAAGTTGTTACACTCTTGTATCTAAATGTACTAATTCCATCTTCTGTGCATGTGCGGAATGTGACTATTCCGCACGGTTTTTCGTTTCTTTCACCACATAGTTGATAGAAAATTAGCATTCGATATTTATAGACGGGATGGTATTTGCATCCTCATGATGATCTCAACCATCGCCATCGGCTCTGTCTGGAAAATATCACTTGGAGAGCGAAAACCAATATTTCGCGTCCGGGTGGTGGGTTTCTAAGCCGAGCCGTAGGGGAGGGTCGGAATCATCACGAGGATATGAAGAATAAGTTTTAACCCGTGCATGGAACTGTGTTTTAAAGGTACTTTCTGGCACAGTGTGTTAAAAAGAACTTTCACACAGTTTGTGAGCGCCATAACCCCAAAATTTTAATTTTTCATTTATCAATCTCTAAAATACACGTGCTATTAAGGCTGTATATAGTATCCAAATCTTCGCGCGTGTTAGAGCCGATAAGGCAGGTGTTTGTTTTCCTTTTAGTGTCACGCGTCATGAATAGACACACACTAAGACGTAAATATGTATATACTCATACATAGAAACTCTAGAATATTCTATGAATTTCTATGAGGAATTTCTTATATGAAACTTCATGGAATCGTAATCTTTCTTTTGTTATGATAAGGCTCATTTTCTGAGCTACAAGATGTATATAGACACTTTTTAGAACAAGTTGATTTTGCTTGTTCATTTTATTTTGCAAACTAGATATTCTTGTTAAAAAACAACAACGATTTTTTATTTTTACTTTCTTGATGTATCATTTCATTTATACTCTGAAAAAGTGTAATCTATCACAAAATTCTTCATTTAAAGGAAAATAGACTCAAAATCAGATTTGTTGTAAATACTGTAAATATTCATTGCAAAATGTATTTGTGAGTAAAATAGCTTTTTTTTTAAATGGAATCATTGATGACTAGAATAGAAAAAAAAATTGAATTCTTTTCGATATGAAAAGAATTCAATTTTTCTTCTGATTTTCATTAAATTTTCAAGATAGATGAAAAGCCACGTGCTTCTGGAAAGTTCTAGGAATTTATCTTTTTGTTTCTGGCAATAAATAAAAAATGAGTCAATTTGAATTTTGTGTTGAGTTCATATCCTTTAGAGATGAAGAATCGAATTTTGTATTCAGATTTTGCAAGATTTCTCCATTTGTATTATTTTTTCAATGAAATAGTAATTCTTCGAATGATCGATAATCTATTCGTTCATCTACCATACGATATAGATATATTGTACAGCCAAAAGACCAGGTATAAATACAGGCTCGTCAGGCCATTTAGGCCGGCTTATGCTCAGTTGGAAATCAGAGCTGTATCGAGCTTGGTCTCTTGGCTATTGCTGTGCTCATGTATATGAGATTTTGAATAAATGCTATTTGATTTTCATATATCTGGAGTTTCAATGTGTATTCAATATTTGTAGAATCTCGATGCAGCTCAGAGACGCGATTTGGGTGGAGGAACGGCCCTAAGTACCCGTCCTCACAATAAATCAGACGTCTCATCCAACTTCTACGCAGATAGCTAGGTTTGGTGGGTCGGTGGACCTAAGTACCCACCACCCCCATCTGTGTATATCTGCGATATCCAAGTCGGGTGACTTTCTAAGGATGATATGCGAGTGGCCCTAAGTACCCACTCCATTCACCTTCTAAAGTCATAAAATTTCTCTCATCATATTTCATTTCGTCCAAGGGCCTAAGTACCCGAGGATGGGTAAAATTTGATGGAGAAATTTTACAAATTGATCATCCTAGAAGCCCATTATTATTGCATGAATATACGCACACCTCTATCGAGGCATCCCTCTACAATCATTATGCTCCGGCTCTCTCCCTAGATCCAAAGCCCATATTTGTACCCTTACAAGTTATACACCGATTTGGGATACGTACATTGAACGTATCCCGAGCCGGCCCTTTGAAATTCAATTTTTGACCATTCCTTGCAAAACTCTCAACAATAATCATATGTGTGATACTGCCTGAAAAAAATCTTCTTGCTGTAGTAAAAAATTCCCGAGGAATACATGACTTTCGAGCTCAATCCGTAGCGTACCTCCAATTTATAACGTGCGAAGAAATTTGAACAATTGAACGCCCGGCCAGAATTTGACCATCCGGATCCCGCGTATCAAGTTGCTTGCATGGAAGGGATGAATTATGTAATGGGTAGCCACATGGGTCATGGATAAGTTGGTGAGTTGGTTGGTATGGTCGAGTGAAGGGCTGCATGGATGAATAATGGGGTCTAGCCTATTCTAGCTCGGTCTAATAGGTCGATTACGGCACTAGTACAGTCTAACTCGGCACTAGTACAACCTATATCAGTCTATTTCGGCACAAGTACGGTACTAGGGCCGCTAAGACCGCACTAGTACTACACTAGCGCTCGACTAGCATTGTCGCACTGGTATATGGTTGAAGCGTAGTCTGGTTCGGGTGATTTAGGTTTAGTTCGATTCAGCAGGCCTCTTTCAGCCAACTTAGGTCTAGTTCGGTCTGGACCGTCCTGATTCGGTTTAGTTTGATTTAATTCGGTCTGATCTAGCGAAAATACATGACGTGTTTGTGTGGATTATGGGTGGGGCTGACCGATCATTCACGAATTGACAATACGACATTTTTTCGAACTTAAGTTCAATGAATCATGGGTCGATGGGTCGAATGGGTTATGAGTGGGTGGCCTGGTCTATTTGTTCTGTCCAATACGATCTAGATGAGGTCTAGTTCAATCTAATACGATATAACTCGGCGTAGTCCGGTCGAGTTCGGTCTAGTTTGGTCTAATTTGATCTAGTTCGGTCTACTTCGATCTAATTCGGTCTACTTTGGTCTAACTTGGTTCAATGTGGTCTACTTCGGTGTGGTTTGGTGTAATCTATATAGTCTATCTCAGTCTGGTCCGTTCTAATTTGTCTGATTCAGTCTGGTGTGAATCACATATAGTATTTCGACGTGAAGGTTATGGGTCAGATAAGCTGATCAATTGGCTGATTGGCAATATGTCATCTTATCACGAACTTTATAAGAAACCTCTTTTCAATACAATCAGCTGATCATTATCCATAATTTCATAAATATCTTCTTTGAGCTTCAAAAACATTTCAGGAGCCTCAGGCTTATTAAGAATATTTACAAGCCAAAAGAGTGGTAGCGAGAGAAGCAACCACGCCACTCAGACTGGGCGAAATCACCGCCATCGCTGGAAAAATTATTGCAATGGAATTCTTTGGCGGAAGCCTTTCCGGAAGACCCTTCTGAAGCCAAAAATTCTTGTTTCCAGACGAAATTCCAATGCAAAATTGTTCAAAATAAAATTGTTTGAAAGAATTTGTCAACAACAAATTTTCCAGTCCGGAAGCAATTTATTAAGATTATTTGGCTCATTCTAGAAAGAAAATTTCTCTTGTCATTTTTCTCTGAGATACATTGTTTCCGAGCTGTTAGCGTTTGAGAGTTGAAAAAATTCGCAAGTTGGCGAAATTCGCAAATTTCAGCAACTCATTACAGTACGAAAAACGTAAAAATCTCATGTTGCCAAAGCGGAAATATATTAAGTGGGATCTCCTGAACAATATCCGAGAGCAAAAAATCATGTTTCCGAGCGATAACCCATTGTTTTTTCAATGTTGAAAATGGGTTATTGTTCGAAATTATGATTTTTGCCTATTGGATATTGTTATTGAGGAGATTTCAGTCTAGAACTTTGCGCTTTGGCTACATTCGAATTCGCGTTTTTCGCGCTCTAATCGGTTGCTAAAAATTGCGAATTTCGCGTTTTTTCAACTTTGAAACGCTCACAGCTCGAAAACGATGATTTTAAAAAGAAAAATGACTTGAGAGATTTTCTGTTCAAAATAAGCCAAATAACCATCACAACTTTTAACATTAAAATTTCGCCTGGAAACATGGATTTTTGGATTCAGAAGGATCTTCTGAGGGGGGACCCCGCACAAAAATTTCATTGGAATAATGTTTCTGGCGATCGCGGTGATTTCGCCCAGTTTGAGTCTATAACAACGCCTGCGCAAGGGTTATCAGGCCCCTCATTTTATTTCAAAGAGTGGGCCCCACCATAAAATTGATGCAAAATCAAATAATTAACATGAAGAATCGAATCATTTGAGCGCAATTCAGATTATTTTTTCCAATGTTGTTTATCGCAATCATCAGGATAGCAAATGATGTTATTGAGAATCGCTTGTGGAACAAGTTTCGAGTATTAATTTATCCTGATCGAACTAATGTTGCACTTGTCATTGAAACATTTTGTGACCTACACAAATACTCAAGATCCGAATGCATGGCGTCGTGTGGAAGTGGGCGTGAAACTCCATCAGAAATCATAATCCAGTTAAATTTGTCTTAGTCAGGCTCGGTTTCAGAAAAAACTACCCACTTACGCAGGTGCTCAACAGTCAACATATTGAAACTCGGACTCAAAACCTTTTCCTCAAACAAGGGGATGGATTTTCCATCAAATCGTGGTTATTATGCATGCGATTCATTGCTTACTTCCAATCATGTAATTAGTTTTTAATTAGTCATAAGACTAAAAGGAATGAGGTACAATACGATAATAAGAACGTCGAAAAAAATGAAACTCATTTCTAAGTCGGAGTTTGATACATATTGATTACTTCGTTCAGAAGAATGATAATAATTGATTTTGGTGATCCTTGATACTTTTTTGTGAATTTCATCTCCGATTTCTGAATAGCTGTACATTAGATTAGCCAGCATTGATAACTTGATCCGGGCTGATGAGTATTCGACCAACTTTACTACAAGTTTTCTGACGTTGCAATAAAACGGTGGCTTGGTTTTACAACTGACATGGTAGATATTTGTTGATATTGCCAGTTAATCATTGACGACGACCTCTTTGTCATCAAACTCTGTCGTTTATTCCTAAACTCACAATGACCTGTCAGAATGAGGATGAAATATCATGCTCAAGCTCTGAAGCAAGTGCTTAAGATACCGAAAACAAATTTGAATATCCAAGATTTCCATTCAAAGTGTCAACATTTTTTTTCCAAACTCAGATAGAAATTAAAATCCAAAATGCGCGCAACTTACGCAAGTGCCCAATGTGTAGAAAAAAGCCCCCCCCCTCCCTCCCGGAAGGGCTAATGTATTTATGTGCAGTGCCCAACTCTGCATGGTACATGCCCAACTCACAAAGGTGTCCAATTGGGTACTCAGATCAATATCAATGGGGTCCATGAAGTTAGCGGACAAGGTAAGAATTCCGTTAAACTCGATATTGCAATCGTTTGTTATAGCAGAGATAAGAATATTAACATCAGAGACATTTGTTTGTTAAATTCTTGGTTTTTGAGTTAATCGTGAAAAAAGTTTGGCTACAGCGGACAAACTCGAATCTTCATTTCCTTACCAACTAATTCCTTTGAAAATATTCTGTAAGGAGGGATCGGAGCAAAATCGTTTGTTAAACCAGCGGTCATGACCAGAGCCGAAAAATTTTCAATACTCGTGAAGAGCTTTGCGATTCGCTGAAAATTATTCAAATTCGCCGCGCAAGCAGTGGTGGGAGAAAGTATACTTGTCCAATACTCGTGTCAGGGCCGTACCGCGTGATTGACACCCCACACCCGGACCCCGCACTGCATCCCTCAGCGACCCTGGTCCTTATTCTTGTCGGGTTGCCGCATGCATGGCGCGCATTGAACTTGAAGAAAATTAATTGATTAAAATAATTTATTAAAAAATCGTTTCGAGCATGATAGATACTATCAAGTTGTAAGAGAGTGAAAAGTACACCGTATCAAGGGTTTTTTCCATCAATATTCATACATGTTTCAATTATCTTTGCCTCGGTCTTTGCGTTATTGACGGTATGACATAAGGATGGAATCATCAACTTTTGGTAGGAAAAAATCTTTCCCGTTGCCTCTTTTTGATTTTTGGTGAGACACGAGTCTTTCGAAATAATCTGTGTCTTTCCTTTGTTTCAACCAGCATTGTCGATCACTATCACCTAGAGAGTTGTATCTTTTGTACAGTAGAACCTGTCCAGTTTTACCGAAGTTTTGCTGTCTCGCCTAGCGTTGTTGATAATTATCATTTGAGGATTCCATATCTTATACATTAAAACGTTTCTATCCCGGGAACTCTTGGATCCAATACAGTCTGCCGATGGCGACAGTCACATCACTAAACATTCAGTATCTTGCAAAATTAATGGATAATGGATAATTTCTAGACATCAACGACGTCATTAGTTATTAACAATTTTGAGTGCAAAATTAGGGTTTTTCGTCAATATCTTGGAAAATATGCATTTTCCGGGCAAAACTCATCAGGGCAAAGTTGTAGATCACAAAATTTCCCATAGAAAAGGTCCTTACGACTTTCCTGGGGAACCCAGTCCTCAGCCTGTAAACGCATGAAAAGCGTTCAGCGCGATTTACATGGGCTTATATGGGCGGGCATCGCTTCGCCTCTTAGATCGAATGTAGATTTGGATCTGGTGATTTTATTGAAGAGTAACTAAGTGCGTTTCAAAGAGGATGAAATCGACTCTATGCTGGTATCGATTTGATTGCAATAGGTTTGGGAATTTCCGATTTCACAGCGAAAGAGAGCAAAAATCGAGCCCGAGCTCTGGCGCACGGGAGCAAGCCGGTGCGATATACGTTTGTACATGGAGTTTATAAACTAGCTTTTAAATGTTATTTAGTGCCTGTTATTGTTATCATGAACAAGTTTCCCCTGCTAACGACCATTTCCACGGAAAATCCCTCGGGAAATTTAGTCTCTCAGCATTGACAATGCGTACGTGAACTCAAAGCACGCCAGTGTTGAGTATAATTGACCGTGCCAAAGTAATACTCTATACTGCAAAATTTCCTAAAACTTTAGCATGAGCTAATTTTCCTCGGAAGACTTGACGGTGTTCACGTATGGTTGAGATGATCTTCATTTTTTAATAGAAGATTCGCTTATCTTCGGTTTCACAATGTGCGCGCAACGGTGATGCTGAGACATTGCGAATTTTCCGTGAAAATTGTTATCATTTGTTTCATGATTATCATCAGCGGGTGAACTCTTGTTCATGAATTACGATAATGAGCGCTGGATAGCATTTAAAAGCTAGTTTATAAACTCCATGAACGTACGTATAATACTTGCTCCCGCGCGCCAAGGCTGGGGCTTGATTTTTGCACTCTTTCACTGGGAAATCGGAAATCTCCAAACTTATCTCAATCCTATCGATACCAGCATAGAGTGGACTTCATCCTCTTTGAAACGCACTTAATTACTTTTCAATAAAATCACCAGATCTAAATCTACATCCTATCTAAGAGGCGAAGCGATGCCCGCCCATATAAGCCCATGTAAATCGCGCTGAACGCTTTTCATGCGTTTACAGACTGAGGACTGGGTTTCCCGGGAAAGTCGTGGGGACCTTTTTTCTATGGGAAATTTTGTGATCTACAACTTTGCCCTGATGAGTTTTGCCCGGAAAATGCATATTTTCCAAGATATTGACGAAAAACCCTGATTTTGCACTAAAAATTGTTAATAACTAAGGACGTCACAGGAATTCGAGCTGGTAACCTCGATAAATCGATTCAGCGGGTCAAAATACATCAGAAAACCCCAAGTTACTGCGTATGGAGCTTAAAGTGGCCACAGGAGCATACGTGGGCACCCGGACTAAAACTGGAGCTCCGAGTGCTTTGTGTTACAGTTTCTAGTTCGTGAGATATTTTGCTGATACGCATTTTTTTTTTTTTTTTTTTTTTTGATTCGACTGGCTCCTGAATAGTAAGGGGACTGGGGATTATTTTTGTGCAGAATTTTATAAAATCTGAAAAAATTTGTCATGTTCAGCAGATTGACTATGGGTGTCAGCAATTTTGGATCGGTGTCAAAAAAGTAATTGTTGCAAATGAGCCCAAACTCGACCCAAGTATTTAGGTCCCAAAATCATGTAGGAGACCTGTTTTGGATGTCTGAGTATGCAAGTAAGTTCATTCCTCATGAGACTTACTACTGATAGTGACCAAAAACTGTTTTTGCCACAGACAATAAATCTCCCGATTTAAAATACGCACGTATAAGGCAATTTTTCGTCTTCGTCTCGGAAGCCACCATATCTTTTGCTCTGTATCCAACGTGATTGTATTGTACTACAATGAAAAAAAAACTCATCTGGGTGTTTTAATTGAATGAGGAATGGCGAGCTACTGTCAAATAACCACTTTTATGATGGATTTTTCGAATTTTCCACGCTTTAAGGCATGATTGCCCGGACTGGATGCAGTGTGATACAAATGTCTTGGAAAGGAAACTGGGTTAAAATTACACTCAGATGAAAAATATAGCGGATTTCTCCTAGGAAACTACGGAAAAGTGGAACGACCTAAAAGAAATTCCATTTTTGTATTGTTCAGCCTGGTGCATGGATACCGAAACGGAAAGAGTAGACCGTGTACTTGGAAAATCATTCAGCGATAAGAATTTTTATCCCACTTCGTTTTTTCGATAGAACGCTTGAAATCTGCCTCAAAAAAATCAAGTGGAGATCGTTCTTCATTCTAACTCAGAAAGGGTTAAAAATGAGGGTAGTTAGGCTCAAAATAGGTGTCTCAAAAACCAAGAATTTAACAAACAAATGTCTCTGATGTTAATATTCTTATCTCTGCTATAACAAACGATTGCAATATCGAGTTTAACGGAATTCTTACCTTGTCCGCTAACTTCATGGACCCGATCAATGAGGAGAATCCCCGATTTTAATAATTGTGCGCTGCAAGTAAGACAGATATCTGCATTAATACAGTTACCCTCAATCATCTCAGCAGAAATCTGCGCAACGATCGGTAAGGTTGGTATCCTTCCCTTCTTAATCTCACGCCTGCGCAGTGTGCAAGCTCTCCTCTCGAGAAAATTGTTGTCTGCATCAGCCGATTTGGCCGAATAGCGTCTGCAAGCAGACTGTGGAGTTGTCGAGTGCGGAGAAAAAAGTGAAAGAAGATTTTGTGTAAAACACAGCTGGTGGCGACGCACTTCTAGAGTTGATCGGAATTCTCTCCGCTCTCTGCTGAATCCTGTGTCTCGTTTCACCAATCCATCAGAACAAGTTTAACCCGGAGCGGGGGTGCGTCATATAGGCTCGTCACCGAGATCAACCAATGGAGTAGGCGTCGCAGCATCGACTAAAAGAGCATCTGGGTGAGGCCACCCACCATCACCCAGAGCCTCTTTAACCAGCTCGCATATTTTCAACGTCATCCTCTCGAGTAAGTTAGGAAATTGTATCATGGATCAACAACAGCAAGATCCTTACTCGTGGAGAGATAGCGCATCAGCTGGTGGCTCAGGTTCGGCCGAGGATCCCAACTGGCTCGCAAAGAATCATAAACTTCGAGAAAAGCTCCCTCCTAGTGCCAAATTTCCAAAGCACAACATGCACATGAAGGCTCGAGTACTCGAGGATCTGCTTTCCAAATTTAAAAAAAATCCAAATGGACTGCTGAGACGTGTTGACTGCTGCGAGGTAAACATTGTCATTATTATCTATGATTTTATTTTAGTAATGAGGTCGGAGATTGTTGTGTCTCGTCTGCTACGTTACCTTGCTTGATATACGTATATGGTATGTGCAAGGTTGAATCCTTTGTCCTGAAATCGCATAGTTCGTCGTAAGGTGCGCTGTGAACTTTTGTGTTTCATGGTATAGGTATTACTTACACATGGATATACAAAACTTGCTGCGATTAGACGGTGTGTGACGTCGTGACATTGAAGTTGTTTTGTCGTCCTACCCACGCGTTACTGTTTATATGCTTGTTATGGTCATTGATAAACTCCTTATCTAGATTGGCAAAGCTCGTTTGAGAGAGCTTTTTTCAATATTTTCCAGTATTTTTCTTGATTCGCTTACAGCATTAATCAATAGAAGGACAATCATACTCCTACAATGCATGATGAGTTTCGAGTAATAGTCAAATTTTGCTCATAAGCAATGAAAAAACAAGAATAAAGCTCTCCTAGCGCTATACTCGAAAGCTTGGTCCTGCAATATTGTGACTCATTCCTCTTTCTATGCAACAAGACTTTTGCTACTCCACAGAATATTTCATGAATTGTTCTTTTACAGGGCAGCATCAATGATAAGCTACATTCTGTCAAGAAATCAGTACCCAAGGCCAGGAGGTTATTTCATAAGAATACATTAAATGATCGTGTGAAGATATTCAAAGAGCAGGAAAGTATATATGGAGTTTCGAATTTAGTGACTGAACTAAAATCGTCCAAGTTCAAGATAACATCAGATTCACAAGTAGACTTCAATATTGTAAAAGGTGTGAATACCATGAGCTGTTATGACAAAATTCCCAGAGTGCCAGTGGATATTTTGGAGGATGGCAACTCATTGGAAAGTAGACCCGATGTAACACAAAAACTAGAAAACATTAGTATCGAATGTGATTTTATTTGATGTATTTTGTCGCACTGATTCTAAATCAGATAAATGACATAATTGCTCATATTTCATTTTGAAAACTTTTAAACTCAAAACAGAAACACCTTTTGAACTTCAAAGTTCAAACGACTTTTCTAGCAATTATAGATTGTAAGAACAATCATGTATGTTAGGGAAACTATTTGAGACTAAAACTTTTTATTATAATGTTAGCTGTTATATTCAAATAGAAATTTGTACATTTTTTTGTTTGTGTAAATTACTTCTATGAAATAAGGTAATTTACATCATTTTATATTTACTACTTTTTGTAAACTATTTTCCATGAATAAATCTACTCGAGTAATTAATTTGTCTCTATATGGAACCCAAAGGTTCAATATACATAATCTTGCATGCACAATCAATTTTTTGACCCAAATCTAGAACCTTTTGATTCACTAATTGAAGAAAAACTGACGAAGTTCAAATATCAAAGAATTGGAAATATCTTGAAAGGGTGGAAGATGCTGATGAATCATTGAGTAAACTTGGAGGATAATTTCAAGATGTTGAGGTGCACACATGATGATATGCCAAGGCGTTTCAATCTTACACGATTATTCTCAGTTATGATGAAGTCTAGAGGATCTTGGTACACATTGGTACACAACTAGGGCTGGAATTCATGCATATCCGTATATTTGCAGATATTTTGAATTTTTAAGCTGATTGGAGACCTTTGATCTTGATATACAATTTTTTTACCATGCGGATATTCGGAAAGTATCCGGATAATTTGCGGATAGTCCCAAACCTACCCACTTGTCAGAATGCACCTAAAACTTGCAAGTGGGCATAGAAGTGTTGATATAGCAATTCTGTGTATTAAGATGAGAAAAAAGTTTCATCTTATTGATGCACAATCGATGAAAAGATTATCGATGTATCGGTATCATCAACGATACCGATAGTTTCGACGATTTCTACAACAATTGGACACGTCGATATTTTCTCTGGATCATCACGTGGCACACCCTGCTCAACAGTCAAGACCCGTCTTCGGAAAGATTTTCCGAGTTTCTTTTCGAAATCCTTATAACATGCTACACAATCCTTAAAATCTGGCGATGCTCCCAAGACGAGCGTCAATTATAGTTGCTCCTTGATGAAATGTGTATAAACCACTATACGATTCTGACT
Source organism: Eretmocerus hayati (assembly GCA_029851415.1). Classification (NCBI taxonomy): domain Eukaryota; kingdom Metazoa; phylum Arthropoda; class Insecta; order Hymenoptera; family Aphelinidae; genus Eretmocerus; species Eretmocerus hayati. The sequence goes on from CM056741.1 coordinate 157,958,012, forward strand.
TACGATAAGCTTTCGAGCTCCGCCCAACCATCACCATCCCGCAAATCCCCAAAGACTGTCTTTTTTCACCTTTTGATCGCTATATCATCAATTTCTGCATTGGAATCGTGAGTGATCTGTCCAAATTCGTATTCAGCGATGAATTCTACATAAGAATCCATTGCCAGCTTGCTATTTCGGAATTGATCCAGGCGCCAACTTACACACCCACTAGACTAGAAATACTCATCAAGATGCCTCTTTCGGAATAATATATGATGTATACTCGACCCATCCATTTCTGGGCTATTGCAAATCATTTTCCTTTACTGTATGCATAAAATCGAAGAAAATGCGACTTCGTGAGCTTGGGAAGAATGTCTCTGGTCAATTCTGTGATCATTTTGAGAATAATTGCAAAATTAGTTCAATTTTGCTTATAGCAATCGATAAATGAGCTTGTCCTTCGTTTCGAATGCTAGCCTTCTAAAACCACTCTCATCGTGTTCAGCAGGTCAAACTACATAAAGAAATCATAATTTGGTTATGTTCTAAGCCCGATGCGAGATTGCACCATCAATTTAGGAATTTAGCAAAAAAAACGATGAAAACGCCGCTTTTAAAAAAAATCAGTTTTTTGAGATTTAAAAAGATTTGCTTGACCTGTAGGAGCAAATCTGACTGCAAATTCGATTTCTACGTCAAAAAATACATGAATAAATCACTGCACTGTTTCTGACCTAAATTTTGTTGTTCAGTGTTATTTTCATGTCGCTCTCAGGATTTACGATAAAAAACTTCCCTAGGTTGCGCAGCGAGTCTAACTATGCTTCTCAAGTTTTTTGATATTTTTTGCATTTAGCGAAAAGTCTTGACGTGGCGAGACCGAGCAAGCGGTAAATTATGGCACATTCAAAATTTTATCCGCGTCTAATACGATGAAACTTTCTTTCCGTAACTTGGGACTTGAATGTAAATTCATATTTCAACGGTCTCTTACAGTTGTTATCCTTCCAAAATTTTCGATTTATCATTTTTCGAATAATAAACGAATTAAGTGCTCAAATCACGGTCGGCGTGATTTAATCATCTAAACTGGCTTATTCTGAAGGGGATAGCATTTTCTAAATGTCCGAACATTAATGGAAACTTTGAATCAAACATTGAAGTCTCCAAAGCTATTTTGAAAAATGCAATCAGGCCTTTTTTCTTAATCCTGGGTCAAATTACGACACACCTCCGCCACAAAGAGTGGGGTCAGATTTTGAAATCGAGTCCAATCGTCTCCTTTCACGAGAGTGTCTATGGGCATGCTTTACAAAATATCTGTTTGCGAGAAAGGTGGCTTGGTTCATGCTCAACGGTACCGCAGGCGCACGAGAAGCCTTTATGATGAGAATTTGATTTCACTACAGAAGGGTGAAAATGGAAACACTTAATTTGTAGGTAGAGGAACACGTTTTAGTATTAGTTTAAAACGTTGAAAAAGCGTGTTTTGACTTAGGAGCATTTTTCAAAACATTTTCGTCACAAATTAGGCCCTTTTTCCATGTTGTACCTGATTATGCCCTTCATGAAAAGAAATAAGGCCCTTTTAGAATAGGTCCCTTTTAGAATAATCTTTAGAATATATGATCATGGCAATGATACGCCCCTTTTCGATTTTGCCGAAAATGGTTGAGACAATTATATGACCTTTTCAAGATTCTCTGCTGCAATCACGCCCTTTCTGTAATTTTCTTCTGTAGTTTTCTTAAGCCCTTTCCGATCCATCTGGGTGTTCCACAGGGTTCCGTTCTTGGGCCTTTACTCTTCAGTTTATATGTCAATGATTTACCTGGTTTGCTTGACGGGAAGTCAGTACATCATCTTTTTTATGCGGATGACCTACAAATTTATCTCCAAGTCGAGAAATCTAAGATCAGAGAGGGCATTGCTCAGCTGGGAGAAATAGGACGACTTGTTGCTGAGTGGGCCAGAAGTTCCGGCCTGTGTCTCAACGCTGGCAAGAGCAAGGCAATCTACTTCAGTTCTGAGAGGAATATCAAAGATCTGAAGAGAATGGACTTGTCAGGGGTTGAGATACAGGAAGGAAAGTTCATCCCGTTCAGTGATACGGTCGTGAGCCTTGGTGTTACACTTGACAGTGAACTGACGTGGAAACCGCACATCGACCAAGTAACTAAGAAAGTCAACGGAGCCCTCTATGGATTGCGGTTTTTTAGGGCATGTATCACCAGACCTCTCCGAGTTCGCCTAGTTGAGTCCCTGGTTCAACCGCATATAGACTATTGCACGGTCGTGTACCTCGACGCCACGGACGAACAGCGGCAACGGATACAACGACTAAGCAATTCATGTGTGAGGTACATTTTTGATCTTAGGAGAGACGAGCACATCACCCCGTTTAGGGAGCGTTTGGGTTGGTTACGTACTGATTCGCGGAGAATGTACTTCGCAGCTCTGTTAATGCACAAGATCATGCATTCAGGAGAGCCTGGCTACCTAGCTGCGATGTTCACCAGGTACCAATCTGAACGCCCCGCACGCGGTGATGCAGAAGAGCGGGTACTCAAAGTTCCCAATATGAGACTTGAATATGGAAGAAGATCTTTCCAGGTTCAATGTGCTCATTTGTGGAACTTTCTCCCTCCGGGCTTTCGGCAGCTGGGGAAAATGTCATTATTTAAAGAGGCTATGAAGGATTTTTTGCTCACACAGTCCCCCCAGAGGATTGATGTGGAGAAGAAGCATTATTTCAATCTCTAAACTTTGAAAGGCTTGGGCTGACTTGTTGCTTGATTCGTCCATCTAGAATAAAATTATAAGTATACGTGTGACCCTTCGTCAATTGACTGAACTTTTCTGTAATATGACTGTGAGCCCTGCCATTTCTTTTTATATTTTTATATTCTTATATTATTCTATGAAGTTTGTGAATCTCCTGAGTGCTTCCCGACTAGTCACAAATTGTGATATACTTAAGATTTGTCCTTGACCAAATGACTTCATTATTTTTATTAATGTGCACTATTGATCTGTGATATATATTACCATATGTAACTGATTATTTTTCTTTTTTGTCTTCGGACGAATAAACGGGCATCAATCAATCAATCAATCAATCCATGGTGGTTTTCAAGGTTTTTCGAAAAACGAGGTTGATGGGGTCAGATCATGGTTCGAAGCTTCAAAAAAGCGACAGGGGGGAAAAGGGCCTAACCGCCATTACGCCCTTGTTCCGTGCAACCCCTCAATTGAGGGGGTGGGTGGAAAAAGGGCGTAACCGTCATTATGCCCTTTTTCCGGACATCGCTTTTTTTGAGCCCCTATACCAACCCATGTAGAATATAAGATTCCATGAACATACATGATCATGGAATCCGTGGATTCCATGTTCATATATGATCAGGTATAAAATCAGTTTGAAAATTTGTCATTTTTATTCCGGAAAGACGTGATAACTTACGGCTGTTGTAACACCAATACTTCACGGTGGTGATCGAACATTACTCAGAGAAATATTTTCCAGAGTCATACTCAGGTTTTGAACATTTGAAGCACTGAAGAGCAAGGTTTTGTCAAAAATGCCACTTTTTTTTAAACTCGAGACCGACTCCTGGGAAGACTTTTTTTCAGTAGTATATGATCAATATCGCGACGTATTGATGTTAGAGTAGGTTTGAATCAATATATCACAACTTTCTGGAATAAAACGAAATGTTTGAAACGGTTTTTCGTATGATCATATATGACCATGGAATCCTCGGATTCCATGATCATATATGTTTATGGAATCGTATGTTTTACATGGGAAGACCTACCATCCCCCGATCCGTTTTTCGTAAGACCCCAAAAACCGGCTGGCAACTAAAAGGGCGTAACCGCCATTACGCCCTTTTATCTGCACGATAAAAGGGCGTAAGTGCAATGATAGAATGTCGAAAGGGTGTAACTGCTATGATAGAATGTTGAAAGGGCATAACTGCTGTGATAACATTTCAAAAGCAGGGCTTAATTTTTTGCTCAGCCCAACAGGATTTGGAAAAAGGGCTTAAGTACCTGACTGAAAAGATTTGGAAGGGCGTAATTACTCTGTAACAGGACGTAAGTGAGGGTGGATCTGGAAAAAGAGCCTAATTATCGGGGAAAAATTTTATAAAAATTCTCCAGAGCCTGGAAACGCTTTTCCACCTGATACAATGATGAAAACATGTTATTTTACCTTCAAACCGAGTGTTTTTACCCTTCCCTAGTGAAAAAATTTTCTCTTCATTCTCACACGACTGATGGGAGCTTCTCGTGTCCATAGAACCGTGGAGCATGAATCGAACCACCCCCTAGCAATCAGATATCTTTCAAAACATGCCCAGGAACACTCTCAAAAAGTTTGGAGACGATTGAACTTGATCGCGAGATCTAATTCCACTTTTTGTGAGGAAGAAAGGCCAGACCCTGTATTCGGAAAAAAGGCGTAATTGCATTTTCTGAAATTGCTGAAAAGAGCTCAAAATCAAATTTCATCCCCCGGCTCGGGTTGGGCTATATTTCGAGAATGCTATCTTCTTCGAAGTAAGTCAGCTCAACTCGTCCAATTATGTCTCTAGCGGTTCCTATTAAGTTTTAATTGATTTTCTCAAAATGACCGTTTTGCAATTACGCCCTTTTTCCACCCACTCCCTCAATTGTGATCGATTATTATAACCAGAAAATTATTTTTGAAGTCCTAGGCAAGAGAGTATTGTACATAAGTCATTTGGAAGATAACGTTGATAATAATATAAAATCACATTCTGTGACTTCTAAAATCACCAAAAATTTATCTTTCTTGCGTGTCCCACAAAATACAAGAAATAAGTAATCGCATCGCAAATTTTAGAGTTTCCTCGTGAAATTCTGCACGTCTCGTAAATAAAAATGATCCATATAATAATTATTGCGTGCTGTAATATAGTAATAACGATCAAGTGCAGAGTTGGATAGGAAAGGGGTGGATACATTGCAATAAGTATAATATATGAGTGATTCCGCCGAAAGTGGGATTTTTTTGGGGCCAAAATCGTCACCGGGCGTGATTTGGGCCAAAAAATTATTTCAGCCCCAGACGAGTTTTGGTGGGTCGTTACAGTTGGTTTCCACTTGTTTTGGCACAAAAAGAAAGTACCTAGAGCTACGTAGCTCAAAATTGAAGCCGGACAAAGATATGTCGAGTTTAAGGGGTCGGAGAGGGGGACGGAAAGCACATTTCGCCGCTAAAATTATTCCCACGGTTTGACAACCAATCGTAGAATCCTCGGTAGACTCTTTTCCGCATAGATTTCATCTAATCCAACCAAATACTTCAAGAAAATGTGTCCCACGAAGTGATATAGCGCGTTGGAGCGGAGCACAACATGGGGACGGAAAGGACAGGAAATTTTGTACGCCATTCTGAAAAGACGTTTATGTGGTGCACTCGCGGCCGCGGATTCGAGTTTTCGGCTAATGTCGCGCAAGAATTAGGTGTATTTGGGTGTCTAGAAATCAACTCCATTGGTTAGAAAGGCTAAATAGGCTATCGGGAACTTTGCTGACCTAATTAGTGTTGTGCAAGCAGTTTCGGTGCAAATCCGTCTTCAAAATGTCTGATGGCGTTGCGTGAGCTGAGGGTTTAATTTCGACTTGCAAAGTGGTGCATTACGTTGTTTGAAGTATTGCAAATTAAAGTGCATAGCTACATATAGTAGTTGTTATCTTTGCATATGCGTCGTGATGGATTCAAAAGACCAAGTTCGGTTTGCTACAGGGGACGGAATGGACATTTCGACCCTTTATCAGGCACTACAAATTACGGGGACGTCAGAATCGTCTCCAAAATTATTAACATAGTTGCGCACCAATAGAATACACCCGAGAAAATTGCTACAGTGCACATCCCGGCCCATAGAAACTTGGAGGAACATGGAACACTTAAAATCACACTTTCGACGGAATCACTGATATATCATGAGATATAAAAATTGCATATATATGCAGGTTTTCATACGCTCACAATAAGTTAAACGAAGCTCGGCAAAAAGAGAGGGTTTTGAAGAGATCGAGAAAGAGAGAGGAGCAGCATATCGCAGTTCGAGCAATACTCACGACGCCGGTAAATCGCTTCAGTCGGTTTTGAACCGTTCGGAACGAAGCATCGTGGTGCGTGTGTAAATATCGTGGAACGTCTTCCTCGCGTCCCACCACTCCCCCGATAATCTCGTGCCGTTCTCCCATATACTTATACTCATACTCTGATAAATATTTACGTGCATGTGTGTCGTAGTGCCCTTTACTGCAGCCATCTCAAACTGCATATATCTGCAAAATATCGATAAACTTGTTGTTTTCGCGCGTTGATAAACAGTTTCGTGAGTGCCTCCGCTTGTTGCTTCTCCATCATCTAATACGAGAGCCTGCATCAAGTTTTGAACCACAATTGACCAAATCATCACACTGTAATCCAATTACAAGGATTGAAGCTGGACACATTTGTCATTGGAGTATTTAGCTGCAGACTACATTGGTGTGATTTCCATCAGCTCCAATCTTCTGGTGCTCCAGCATCTGCACAACATCAGGTAAAAATTTTGTTAGAAACCATTGTATTTAGTAAATGCATGCGATTCAAATGTAAATATTTTTTTAAAAGAAGTATGATGCACGCAGAACGAAAACTGACCGGTTTATATGCCGATCTCGTGTTCTCGTGTGTTGTTGTCAAGTGCAGAATGCAACAGTCTAAATGAACGCGACATTGCGGGTGTATGTCAACGAAATGCGAGATGCAGCATGCAGCTGATGATGATGGCTGCACGGCCGCGCCTAAAAATCACCGTTGGGTTCTTGTCTTGTATGAATGCACAAAAGGAGAGACTAGCCCATCGGTTGTGTATATTGTTCTCTGAAGATGTTTCCGCGCGCCAGCGTTGTGTAAGGTTAGGTATAGCACTTTATCCGAAAACAGATGATCGCAGGACTCCTACTTGTCCGTTGTCATTGATTGAGATTGTGCTGGTCTACTTTGCATTGTTTACATTTTTGAGTTTTACGCATCAAATTTATATGTTTTGGTCGAAGTCTGATTTTTGTTTTGAAAACGATTCATGAGTGATAGTACCTAAACAAAGCAAGACGAACAGTCATTCACGATCACGCATCCTCCCACTTGAAAATACAGTAGTCACATTTATTTAAAAGATAACAACTAGAAATTTGTTCATCGAGGTCACGTGTACGATAATATGTGTACCCAAGAGTTAGCACACATGCCCACTCTTTGAATACAATTTCATGCATGCTTTATACTTTTTACTCACGGTAGTGAGTTTCTGTGTGTTTCCGTGTGTTTCTCTGTTATATTTGGGTCATAAGATGTGTATTCTTCACCGAGGCCGGCGTGTGAGAGTTCAGAGAGCCAAAACTTGAAATTCCGTGACCCTGAAGTCTTACGTTCAGGTACACCTTACTCACCTAACACACATTTACGAATATTTTCATACAGCACATACGTTATTATTTACGTATGTATACAATTACACTCGTTGTTTTGGCATCTCAAATCTGCCACGTGAGTGAGTTAGTTTACCAAGAGTTGGTGAACGTATTCTCACGAGAAAAAACTTTGAGAAGAAGGACCCATTCGTTGTCGTCGTTTTTCATTGTCAGTGCTAATACCTTTAGAATGTTTTTCTCACGAATAAATCCACCGAGAAATACACTCATTCTTGAAAGTCTCTCGTGTGCACACGATTCCTTAATATTCAATAATGTCAAATCAAACAAAATTTCAGAGACCCACCCATCACTTATTGAAAATCTACATTTCCCTCTGTTTCATATAGACAACAATCATCTTGATTACGGTGGAATTAAAATAAATATAATGCATCGACCATGCATACCCTGCAGCAATCATCATAAAATCCAAAATAATTTCAGGCGTATTTTTATTTATCGGAAAGGCTTTGTTGATAGACTTTCTAAAATCCAAGCATGACATTGTAGCCATGTCCAACATTCGTTTTTCCCATATCTGCACACGCCCTAAGCTCCTTGTAACTCTGATCCCAGTCACATCGCAACCGATGATTTCGGGTTTACTCTATTAATATTGTATATCATTGACGCTCTATCTCTGACATTTCGCAGGAGATGAAAGTTAACTCAAGCGAGAAGCACAGTTCAGTACACGCCTTTTTCGCAGCATCCATAGCTACCAGCTAGCAGACAACGCGTATGAATCACGAATCACGTGCACCCCTCCGCCCCGTATCTTGTCTTCAATGTAGTCAACGCCAACGGCGACATTGAAATCTCTCCGCCTCCGCTCGTTCACTCACAACACACATACTTAAATACGAATACTTTCGCACTTTCGCACTGCATGTGCACTTAATAGTGCAAAAATATCTGCACACACACTTACACAAACGATGAAGTGATCGGAGCATGTCCCATGCATGTATACGATCCTGGAACGACCGCGCCGCCGCTCTCTCACGCGCGTGTCCTCCTTTCGCGCGGCAACTTTTCGACTCTTCGCAGATATTCTGTTTGCATGTGAGATCCTCATCACTCTTTTCGCATCAGCATCTCAAAAAATATATAAGTACATATCTTACATGCAAAGTTTGCACACATTCCTGATGCTGCTGATACCTGCTTCACACTCTCGCCTAAAAAATATTTCATCGTTTTGCCTCTCGACATGCAGCAGGATTAATCGAAAGCACCTCGCAGGAATTTCAACGCCTAAACTCTCCTCCAAGGAGGCGGAACTCTCATTTTTCAAGAAACTTAACTCGAAAGCAAGATCTTGCGGCGTTTCTCCGTTATGAAAATTTTGAAAAACAAGTTCCTTCTTTTCATCGATTCCGCATTTTAAACTTTTCATGAAATTTACACAAGTGCACATTCCAAATCGACAATGTTCTAAATTGTTTCTTGTTCACCCCTTGCCCATCATATCATTGTTACATCAAATCGTTTGATTGTGATGAGGTTTCCCTAGTTTTTGATCCCATGCGATGGGGAAGTTGTTTTGAAGAACATCAAACCATGAGTAAGAGTAATTGCTACTACAATCTCGTCAAAATCATCAATTTTGGACCACAATTCAGGCGAAGAACTTGAATAAACCTGATGCTAGAATTTTTGCATTGCTTTCTCATCATATTTTATGAACTTTTTCTATCAAAGGAGAGAAATATTTGCCTGGCATTGGACAATTTTCGGCCCTGAATAACGTCTTTTGAATTGAATTCCAGGACTAAAGGCTTTTGATAAGATGAACCTACTCTTGAAATTGATTTTCTTTAATCCCTAGATCGATCTAATTAATCTTCATCAGACCTAAAATAGAGTTGAATGGTTGTTGTTGGTCGACGATAACGTTCTATTTTCCATCGTCGCGAGAGCAATAATGCGCTGATGCATTTTTATGATTGGTGTGATATACTTTTTTTCCGACTGTTTTAACAATTGTTTCGAGGATTGTTTACAATTGTTATTACAGAAAAATGACTGCACGTATCTCACCGATAAGAGTTATTTCTGTACGAGTGTGATCCATTTCGCTTTTCAATTCAAACAAAACTAAATCCACAAAGACTATAATGGATATTTGCATCACCGTCATTGATTGCGGTGGACGGATGAGGCTCAGCTCAGACTCGTATAGATAATAATGTATGATATGATTTTAATTTTGTCAATTCGATAGCAACCAAAACGTTACTATGGGAAGGGTCGAAAATCTTTGAATAAAGCGCAGACGTCCTTTAGAGAAGTCCCCAAGGTCGCTAAATCAATATGTCATTTGACGTCTCATTGGATGTGTAATTCGGGAAAAATGGAAAAAAGATCGAAAGTTGATAAGAATTGCGCTCTAATCAGAAGAAAGAGACAGAAAAATCGGAATTTCACCAAAATTCTAGGAGCCCCGGCCGAGAAAAGGCAATCGTTATCAATCATGCCGGAATTTATTACAATCAAGATAGCCTGGGAAGAGGTGAGCCCGGGAAGCCAGGTTTTTCTGCTATGGGAGCCTCTTCCACGATAAAAAGAGTGGAAAATTGATGAAACATATCAAATATTCCTCCGTTTTTGGAGGACGCAAGGGTGCCCTTACTGTGGACGAACCTGCTTCCTGGGCTCATTTCCTCCCGGGCTATCTTGATAGTAATCTGCTGGAATTTTATTGGATAAATGCATGTGTATTGCACTGAGCAAGATAATTTTGGGTCGAAAAAGTGCATTGATCGCAGACAATGATTCTTTTGAGCACTTTTCATCCAAAAAAGCGAATTGACGTAGAACCGTGACCCCAGTTTTGCGCCCCCACTTCAGATTTTGTTTCGATCGCAAAAAACCGTTTTTCCCAGGAATAGCTATTTTAATGTTTTTTTTTGCCAATTATGCAAATTTAGAAATCTGGTGGCTCATCCTCGCAGTACACCAGGGGCATCCTGTTGTGACTATTATTTTCTATACGTAGTTTGACCTGCCGAACACGATATCGGCAGTGGTTTCAAATGGACGCGTCGGAGACGAATGACAAGTTGATTTGTCAAGTTGCTATATAAGCAAAATTTGACTGATTACACAATAAATCTCAGAGTGCTCACAAAATCGACCAGAGACATGTTTGTTGAGCACCCGAAGGCGCATTTTTCTTGTTTTTGTCTACAACTTGGCTCTGCTCCACCACTAATAGACACTCTGATTTCATCTTGCTCATCAATCATATCTGTACGAGTTTGTCGTCGCATCTATCCACCAATTATCGCATATTTATCCACCGAAAAACGTGCCACACGACATCACCTCCACAATCAATGCAGAAATCAGCAGCATACGATCTGTTAACTCATAAAAAAAATTATTCACACGGAATTTTTTTTGTCGCAAATAAAATAGAAACAAAAACCAGAATCCCACGCCACATTCTCGTCACACGACGACGTCAATTTATTTCCTGGAGCATTAGAATTTCGCGCTTTATATTATTGTATTATTGCATTGTACACGTGCATACTCAAATCTACTCTAGTGTATACAAAAAAAAAAAAAAAAAATTAGACACAGAGAGAATCGGTTAGATATGCCACGCATGTGTCTAATGGTGTCGCGGTGCAGTCATTTCCGCTAGTTTCGAGCAATGCATGCATATTAGAACACTGTTCTAGTATTAGTAAAAGTATAGCAGCAGCATCAGTTGTTAGCAGACTTGACATAAAACACGCTGTCTTAGAGTTTCTTGAGTTAACTTTGTTACATGCTAATTTATGCTTCTGCTGTCTTTCTCTACATAGCTGCAGTAGCAATGCACAATCGGCAAAACAATGTCGTTGATCCCGGTGCTGCATTATCATCAACCTTTTTTTTTCTTCTTTTATTTGAACAGACTTCGATTGCGAGGTTCCCAGAGAATGAGAGTTATACGTAGCTGTACACGATTATTCATTAGTGTGATGATGATATTTCCACAAAAGCATGAATGTGTGCTTAAAAACGTATACGCTGATATAGAAATATGAGTTGGAGTGTATGATGAGATAATGCTACAAAGTGACTAACTGACGCGCTTACTCATATTTTGTAATGCAGAAATGCAACGATTTGCTCTTGCAGTCGAGCTATAACACTTGGATGAGGATATTTTGCAGTTTGTTTTATTTCTTTGGGTCGTTTTAGTATTGGAATCTGACAATTTGAAAAAAATTTATGTATTCTTCTTGGTCTTTCTCCATCATTCTCGGACTCGTTATCAAATTCTAAAAGGACCACTATGATTCTGTTCAACTTCACGAAATTTGATGTCGACGAAATTTTTTCGAGAATAAACAGCATCATTGCTTATTTTCACGGGATACCAGCAACGTGTCGCTATGTTGCTGAAGAATAAAAAAGAGCAAAATAAGTTGTTCAGTTGTAGATGATGGAGACGAATTAATTGAGAATAAATAACAAAACGTTTCAGTGACCATATGATAACTTGTGTAAATCTGTCGGGAGAAGCGAACCTTTAACACGTGGCAAATTTCTCGAAATCAAAATCACAAAATATCAATCTGTAATCCGCCAATTATTTTATACTTTCTTTCTTTTGAATCGACTTTTTCCTTGATTTTAGGACCGATTTTTTAACAATTAGATAATATCTACGTTTTGGTATCAAATTCAAACGACATTTTTCAAATTTATTGTGATTAAGTTTGTCAGTTTTGAAAGTCAAAAATCTTATTTTACATGTCATTTAGGTTAGAATGCATTGTTCTCACGGTTGAATGAGTCTGACATACTCCATCGTACTCATTGTCGTTTTTATTAGAAAAGAAACGCATACTACTGCAAAGGTTACTTTCTTTCCTGAGTTTCCATGCTAAATAAGATGATGAAGTTTACTGAAGCAATTCGGGTCAGTGAGCCGGTTTTATACATACTACCTTTCACGCACCAGTATTTTTCGGCATTCCGAACGAGTTTCATTTCAGAACTACCAACTTTACTTCAAAGTGTCTGTGAGACGATAATAAAATTCAAGATACGATTACAAATACACACAACAAATAATGCATCCTCCTCATGCTTTCCCAACAATTTCTTTACCTATGGTCTGTTTTTCTCATAAAAATGTTCAGTGAATGGAAAATGTGATTCGAATGTAAAATCATCTTTTTCATCAATAATCTCTTGGATGCATTTTCATTGCATCGTCTATTCCATTTCCGCCTGTCGTTCCATCAGACATCAGAGAGTGATAGAAAATGAAAAAAGGAAATTCCCGTATCACTCACTACTTACACGATAAGACTGTGAACTGTGAAGGCGTGTATCGCAATGCTCGCACGTCGCCCATGTAAATAAGATATTATATATTTGCCTCGGAAACGAACTGATCGTGCGTGACGTACTTGAAAATATATGTATTTCTCCAGTGTGTGCCTGTGTTGACTACATAGAAGGAAGAAATCGCGAAAAATTTTGCGATATCCAACACACGGTGTCTTAAGAGAGGTGAAAATCAAAGAGAGAGTATATGCGCGTGTCCAGAAAGTTGTGCTCGAGGTTAAGCAATCACGCACCTCATTATACACATCAGCTTTTTTTTCCTTTGCATCGAGAACTGTTCTAAATTGGTTTCTATTCCGAGAAAAGATTCCTGTACTCATCAGTGCGTTAAAATATCCTCATTCATCATTACTTTCGATAATACACTTTGTAATGAGGAGGGGCATTGATTTTTGTCAGCATTTTTCATAGAAAGTTTTATTGATAAATCGTTGGATTGAGGAATATTCCGCCGGATTATTGTTTAACAGGAAATATCTTCTTAGGCTATGATGGTGTTTGCGAGGGTACTTGACAAATATCCGCCGGTGAATGACGACAATCATCAATTTTTCAGAGAACCCCCCCCCCTCCCTCGGCTTTCTCTAATAAGTGTATGGATTCATCCTTGTTTTGCAACAGGAAGTTTTACCAATGCATAAATCAATCATTTCTCTCACTAACTTATGTTTACATTGTTATTATGTTGGATTTGATGTTGCCATCTTTAACTCGTAATCATTGCTATTTTCATCCATGAAATACGGCAAGGTTCGCTCATAACTTGAGCGTTTTTAGCACTACCGTAAACCTGTTCTATAGTAACCATTAACCGTTTTACCAATGACTTCTGACAGTTTTCATAAACGAATTTCAGTCAGAGTAAAGAACGCCAAGCTATACTGAAGAAGAATTCTGAAAAATCTCGCTTTCCAATCTCAATTCGCTCAAAAGTCATGTTTTTGTGAGAGTGTAACCTCTGAAGCTGACGTTAACGTCAGCTATCCGCATGATTTATATGATGTTTTGCGGTTCCTCAAAATTTCACGAAAAAAAAAACTGGTATACGGAAATGAACTAATTTTCGAAGTGAATTCATAATTTTTTAGTCTGACCACGCAGTCATATCAAGATATTACGATCGTCGCGTCGGTTGAAAAGTTCTGAAAAAATCAATTATAAACCTCTCTATCATTCTGCAGATTATACCATAGCTTTTTCTGAAGTTGAAATTCGCTCTCCACCTCTTTACCTTACATGTATTTTACGGAGGTCGTGATTCTCAATTTTTCATTTGATCATTAAAATTTGCAATCATGTTTTCTTCAAAAAATGACGGCATGATTAAAATTTTCGTCCTCGAGTTCCACGATCTTTACGTTACCAGAGGACAATAAACTTACACCGGCTGTAATCCAGTACGACGTAATAATTAGTCCGTATCTCAATCTCAATCGAGAATGATGCCTTTGCAAATTTCCCACTGATCTGACCACACTTCACGATGTCGTTGCACACATCTCAAACAAATAAGCGCAAGTCTGATGAAGCAGAGAAATCGGCCATGCATATTGTGATGGTTGATGATGGCAATGAAAACCGCAAGAGATCGCATGCAAAAGAGCTCAAGATGCAGATCGGATCTGTCCTTCTCCCGTTACAGCAGCATAAATATATTTTCTCATCGCATAAAGTAATGCCCCCACGCTGCAAATTCTCTCATAACGATCAGAAAGACTCTCTCGTGGAATTTTTGTGCTCTCTGCATGGCTCTCGATGGACGACGAAGATTGCTGCACCGTTTGTCCTCGGGGGTCTTCTGCAGACTCTTGTTTCGTTCTTGATGATGATCCGCTCTCTTTGTGGGAGAAGCGACGAATTCCGGGATACGCCTCGTATTTGCACGCTCCGCCACCAAGAGAAGCTGATGATCTTGACTCCCTCTCTAAAAATTGAACACAAGAAAACCGGATTTACGTTGCCGATCTTTTTAGCCTGCGCCTCTCCCTCGTCTTGTGTGATATTGTGACTCGCATCTCTGCCAAGCCTTCGTTTAAAGAGTTTCAATATTTTTTCTCAAATAGTTACTTATACTCTGATGCCATTTGCACTTGCTCATATTTTCACGCAAGCTTGTGAGAATCCGAATATGAATATGATGAGCTAATCCTATTCGTGAAGTAGTATAAATTTTGTACGCCGAACTTCCTCATTTTTTAGCCATGACTTGTGTAAGTTGAATCTTCGTCGCAAGAGGTTTCATGCAAGTCTCTTGGAGCCTCCCGAAAGATGAATTTTATGACACAATTTCCCTCAATTTTGTGGACTTTTTTTATTGTTCGACATCATCTTACAGGCTTGAAATGCATTCCACCGATCCTTTGCATAGTTTCAACATTGTGAAAGGGATATGAATATAAATTTGAATGAAAAAACACATTGCGGAATGCAAAAAACCAATATTGATCTTGTGTCTATTCCTTTAGCCACTTGGACAGGGTACTTCTTAATATCGTCAATTGGTCACACTATTGACTTTGATCAATCCTGGAAATGGTCCTGGCTATAACCTTAGCAAACCACAATGATTTAAACATCTAAAATCAGATGATGGTTGGATAGTGCGAGATGATTGATTGATAGATTGATTACATCAGAATTTATCGCGATATAGGGTATGATCAGCCCTAAGAATACGAAAGTGGGTAAAAGAATGGGTTGAAAATTACAATTATTACAGAGTATCCAAATTCACAATGGACTTTATTCACATGAACCGGCATGAATCATTCTAGGATATCCAATTTTCATGTTTTCTTTAAATTAGAAAAGATATAATGATTTCATGTAGATAGCCAATAATATAACTTTGTCTTAAACTTGAATTCTTAAGTAATTCCAATTCAGTGGAGTCCGGGGATATCACGATTCCGCCTATAACGAACAACTTTCAATCATTCAATAGTAAATCAATGTAATCGAGTCCGGCTATAACGAATCAGCTATAGGAAACAGTCCGGCTCTAGGTTGAAATGGCCAAATTTTGGTTCTCGGCATAATTTATAACGAAATATTCCGAAATTCCCTCCATAATCCTTTCATTTGAATGTGTTTACACGTGCGCGATGAAACTAGTGTAATCCCAAGATTCAACATGGATAGAAGTAGAAGAAAAGTTTCTACTATCAATGATAAAATATAGAGCCCGGAATGGACAAAGCACTATTTGAGTGGTTCAAATTGCGAAGATAGTAAGATATCTCAGGCACTAGTCTTCTATTACAAGAAGAATCTAAATGTGCTCAACTTGACGCGATTAACTTTTTAACAACTTCATCCAATGAATTCGATCACATTTTCACCTAATTTGTTATCCAGGAGCTATTGATTACCTACTGATTCGTTAGTTCCAAGGACCCCGCCATAAATTATAGGATTTTAGGTTTCAGCTAATCCTGTCCATTTGGTAATCGAACGATAGATTTTTACGACCTGTTTGAAAGACTCAATGGGCACAAGAACCGATAACGTATCATTTTTGAGTAATTCGCGATGAAAGTTGCCTGGGCTTGCAAGCTAAAGTAGGGTTATGCGATTTTCACAAGATACTGTACGCATCAGAATTCTATGTGAGACTGTCCATTTCATCTTGTGAAACTCGCAATATAATTGCAAAAGAGTTCATTAGTTGTTTGATATTTTTTCACCTTCGCTTTTCGAAGGTCTTCGCAATGAAAATAGCACGATATCGCTTGAGTTCGAGAGAAAGAAGTGGGAGGGATTTCCCGCGGGGGTCCAGCAGAGCTGTGAAATAGCTCGCCCTTGTTCAGTAACGCACCAAAAAAAAAAGCTCCAGAGAAGCTTTTCCGTAGAGAGCTCCTCCAAAAAGAGTCACCATGTTCTTGTCAAAGATATTTGCAGGCAATCAATGAATGCCGCACGCATCCATATCAAATGAGTGCTGAAAAATGTTTACGGGAATTCAGTAAATCGACCTATCAAAGGAAAATGGTATTTTGCATGAGATGGTTGCTCAGAGATTGGCAGAGTCTGTTGATTATGAAAAACCCTTTATTAGAGCTCTTCTTCGAGTACTTTCCTGGTCAAGGGCGAGCTATATCACAGCTTTGTTGGACTCGCAGACAATCCCTCCCTTCGCTCTTCCAAACTCGAGCGATTTTCGACTATTTCTCAATGCAATTTTAGAAGAGCGAAGGGAGAATAATCTCGAATTACTTACCAACTCTTTTGCAAATATATTGCGGGTCTCACAAGATGAAAAATGAACAAACTCACAAGGAGTTTGAGTGCGTAGCGCATCTTGTAAACATTGCATAACCCTATCTTAGCTTGCAAGCTCGGGTAACTTTTATCAAGATTACTCAAAAACGATACGTTGTCGGTCCTTGCGCCCACTGAGACTTTTATTCAGCTCATTCAAATCTATCAATCAACTACCAAACGGACAGAATTAGCTGAAACCCAAAATCCTATGATTTATGGCGGGGTCCTTTGTGTCTGAATAATGAATAAAAAAAAATTGACTTGCCATGTGAGAAACCATCGAAGTTATCAGTTCTTGACAAAGTCCGGCTATATACGAACAAATTTCTCCGGTCCCTTGAATTTCGTTATAAGCGAATTCCACTGTACTTCCAAAATGCTGTTCATGAGGGAAATGATAATGATTCGTTATTGACATTGAAATTTGTATTAGGCAAAGATGTAGATGAACCACGATTCTCTCTAAGCCTCGCTCTAAGCGATGACACAACACTGAGATTGAATTTGATTTGATCAATCGTCGTCTGTAACATTATGACCATGAAGACCAGCTACAGTGATCTCTGTGAGATATAGACAATGAGAATTACAATATATATCATGTTGTTCATGAGGAAATCTTCAACATTCATCTCAAAGTTATTTTGGAAAGCGGAGCTGGAGCATCATGTATTTTTGTCTGGAGTATTTTTTCCAGTCACAAAATAAGAACAAGTGAACAGTTCTCAATTTGGTTGTAATTAATTTGGATCCTTACGAAACTTTCAATCCACATGTCAAAAAATATTTGAGATGTGTAAGAAGAGCATTATTTTGCGATAAACTTTGTGATGAAAATGGTCCTTTTATCCCAGATTGGGTATCTGTCTTAAAGAAATACACCACTAAGATGATCCTGATTTCTTGTTACAAAATCCATACTTTCACTCCTCTTTCATGTTCATACTCCATATTAATCGAGAAATTCATCGCTTTTCTCAAATAATAAACGTCTATTTCGTATGAAATACAATAACAAACTTACCCCATCTCTATCAACAGTAACAAATTGATCTCAAGTTGGAAAAAAAAGTCGAAAGCTTCTCCTCATTTACACGCACGCAACAATCATCATGATCTCGGTGGTCATCTCGTCATAATATTTACCCAATCTTACAAATACAATAATCATTGAACGAATGAAGAAGCTTTGTAGGCGTATAAACCTCAGATATTAAAACCCACATGAATCTCTCAACCACTTCAATTGTCAACACACAATTCTCAAAGATGATGATCTCAATACATAATTTCCTCATCGTTTCGCTCTGCTTCTTCACACATGCCATGCCATGAAATTAGCATACGATATAATCCTTCCGAAGAGCATCATAACCCATAACCCATCACAGAAGAAAAAGAAAGTGTCAACGGACTTGCTTCGCGTGATCCATGCACGACAACGACGACGAGAGAAATTTTTGTATCATATTGTTATATGTGTGTGATGATGCAGGTTGCATTCATTATTTATTCCAAGTATATAATACACACAAAATCTCACATCACGAAATATGTGGCTTCGGATCATTGCATGTCATGATCATTGCAGAGTGTTGCACAGCGCGACTTTCTCACTTTTCAATAGACAGACATATCATGCACCTTCATTTTTTCCTCTCTCTCTCTCTCTCTCTCTCTCTCTCTCTCTCTCTCTCCTATGATACCTCTATAGAAGTTCTGCATGTAATTACGCCCACGCCTATGAAATCAGGTGAGATCGTTGCTTGCTGAAAAGTATAACCGCTACGCTGCACTGGCTAATTTTGTGTTCCGCTGCTCTGCACTACTGTTTTACTTTGCAGAACCACTAAGCTCTATACATATAATAATACTCTGCGAATAGTGCCACAACTTGTGTAGACATATGTTGCTGCATGGTATTTTATACAAAGATTGGTCGCAAGTTGTTGCAGAATCATAGTAACAGTATATTGAAGAGAGGAGAGCGAGAAGCAGCGGCTCTTGGAGCTTTACTGTTATATATGGATTATGCAGAATCGTTAGATAAGCCTTCGGGGGGTCTCTAGTTTTTACTCTCTGTGCTCTGTGTTCTGTGTTGATGCTGCTATTGAGTATTATAGTAGTAATAGTGGCAGCAGCTAAGTCTTAGCGATTGTGTTGGAAATTTTTCACCTTTTGCATCGGATGATTTTTTGCACATAGACTCGTGGGAAAATTATCTGTTCTCTCTCTTAGTCATGCTGGAATCTGGTTACAGCAGGTGGTTTGGTATGCAAGATACTTATATTCTGTGGAAATTGTTACTACGAGGGTTTTAACTTAGCTCCTGGAAAAGGATAAAATTAATAAATCTTCAAGAAATACAGGAATACTTTCCAACACTGAAATTCTTCATGAATGTAACGCGATTTTGGCCTCAAAATGTTCGAAATATGAATTTGGTGAAAACTTCATGTCACATTCCTTCAGCTTTTCCATATTTGTAGTCCAAGAATTTAGCATTTTATGCAGCCAATGTTTATTATTGATTATGGTATTGCATCTTCCCTATGATGATACAATGTCCAAGTTCTTCAGTGGCATGAGAACTCTGTCGACTTCATAAAAATATGACAATACTTGATTATTCAATATTGTCTTCCTTCTTGGAATTTTGGCTTGATTTATAGAAGAATTTCTCCAAAATGCTGTCAAAAGCATATCCGGCTAAAATTTCGTTTGCTCAGTGAAAATTCTTGGGTTTTTTTCCAGGAATTTTTAATATAACTCAACATATTTGCGGCGCGGGTAATGTTCAGTCCATGCTCTTCCAAGTTACCCTATCAGTATTGATAGTTTTTTGTAAAATCAAGAAGAGAGAGAGAGAGAGAGTGTCTGTGTGTCCAAGCTCATTTTGTACCTGAACAACCAATTTTTTGTGTTGATTGGATCTAAAGGCTAATCTCAGAGAAATTCGATGCCGTCTGCATTGGTCTTACCTGTAAACCTTAGCTCAATCGAAGCCATAAGACTTCCTATCAGCTTCTCTCACAGTTAACAGTAGAAAATTGATGGGTTTCACCATAAGCCAATATTGTTGGGAGTGAAGAGAAGACAACTTCTCATTAGGAGAAAATATACACTGATGAGTAGTTTGAGAAAAGCTAAGTCCCATCAGCAATCGACTCTCACTTGAATAGTATGTCTCCTAGTATGTCTCTAGATTGTGATCGAATCTCAAATCAATGATTTTCCCCTATCTTCCCTTCATTCACGCAAATTACCAGAAAAAACGAGCACATCCTTCCTGAAACTTTCCCTACCCAAGAACCCAAAGCCCGTCCTAACAAACTGCACATATCGGTTCTTACCAATCAAGGGTCATCGAGGGCTCGTAATCTCATAATCGACATGCTTTAACGGTCGATTCATTCTGTCTACCAAAGTATATTCAGATGCCTAAAAACCCGTTACGATATCTTTCTGACCAATGAAGATCCGTTACCACTGTTTTAACTGCATCAATGTGTATGTATGTGTGTGTAATATTCATCGGATGAAGAAATTGAGCACTCTCATTGATTATTCATGCTGCACCCAAGCGCATCATCTCCTCACTGCCCGCAAGATATTACCTATATATACTATCAGAGTTGCAGAGCTTATAGTAAAGAAGGTGCACCTCCTCGGAACCCACGCTCGCGTTCCCGACAATTTTCCTGGCGCCATGCTCAGAGCTAAAAGATCGGCTCTCTGGTATAACATCTGTTAGCTGGCGACGTCTTCATCTACCGATTGCGCAAATCGATAATGAACCCTTGCCAGGCTCCACTTTGCGGGCGTGAACAGTGAATGCTTCATCTTCTCTGTGAATGTATTAATGTGTATGCAAGTTGAAAGTATGCAAAAGAGACTGCCAAGTTATGATGAAGAAACTGCACTAGCCGTAAGGTGTTAGTTATAAGAGTGCCCAGTTTGCAGTTCGCCTCCTGGGAAACACTTGGATTGTACATAGAAAGCGATTGCCATAAGGCAGTGTATAAGACGTACATCGAGTTTGTGGAATGCATGCCATGAGCCTCTCCTCCAGCTACTGCTAATTTACTTTAATGGGCACCAAGTGAGAGGTTATGTACGGTATTCATGCCATTGAGATTCACCATAACCAACGCCTCTAAGATAGTATACCATTGCTGTGTGGGGTTTACAAACGTAATGGATTCTCCTACTGAGGCATAGTGTCTATTTCATTAAGTATATTTGACAAGATCTTTGGAATTGGTCATCAGATACAGTCCTAGTGCAATATTTGATTGTAATCAGTGACCAAACAAAATTATATTGCTTCAGAGTTGATCAGTAGTAAATTCTTATCATTTTTTGGCAGACTGATATCTTGTTATACTGTGGCAGCAATTATGCTGTAAATGGTTCTTTTGGCATAGGCCATCAAAAACTCTGAATCTTCATAGACAATCAAATTAGTGGAAGTAGTGTCAGATTCGCATGGAAGAGACCGGACACTTGCCGACTAAAACCCCTCACCGAAGGGCATCAACCCGGAGTTTATGATCCCAGAAGAAGGAAGGAAAAAGTAGAAAAATGGAGGAGAAATATTCAAGGGATGCTTCAAATGAACGAATGGACAGTCGTCTCTTGGTGCAATCTAAGATGCCACTCAGAACTCATTCGTTGAGGGATGGACATGATGGTTACAAAGAGATATTGAGAAAGATAGAGAGTCAAAATGGTCCAGAGAGATCCGGAACCCCATGCTAGAAAATTGGGTCCAGGGAGTGCGCCTGTTTTCCGGAATCAGCAAGGTATCCTCCTTGTGGTGAACTGGGACCGGGAAATGTTCTTTCAGATGCAAAAAGTCCCTCTTGCCGGGTGGTTAATACTGCCACTGACAACTATCAGTATTTTTTTGACAGTCCAATCACTTCTCTGGCCAGCCTAGAGATGCCTCATGAAGTGAAACCTCGAGTGAAACTATACAGGTTATGAAGATGTTTCCTGGCTTACAAGTTTCAATTAAGAAATACAAAACCACTAACATGTTGAAATTACAACTTCAGGGCTTATGCTGGAGTTGGAAAGATTCGACCATTGAAGGTCATTTTAGAGATTGAGAGTGCTTTCAGTCTCCATTGATGTTTCCGTCAATCTCAAAGTACCAAAGAAACGTTCACAAACCGATTCTGAAGCCTAAGTATGAAGAAAATGAACTTGACCTGGGGGAGGTCACCCTGAAGGTCAAGGCCAAATCCTTTTTTTCAATGTAAGATTTGTGATCAGAGTATCGAAAATATTTGATACCAGATTTTGGAGCTGTTAAACATTACGAGATTAGAAAAATTCAACAAACTTGAATGACGAGATAAAAAAATTCAACAGGGGCTTATCTTCCCGAACAGAAGTAGTTCTTATATCGAGCACCTATAGTGTATGAATTTTTCAATCCAATGATTTGAAATTATGGTGAATTTGGATGTCGGTCGAGATGTCGGTTACTCAGGAAGCACCTCTACCCTATCAATGAAGATGTTTCATCTTGTCACCCGAAGGGTCACCTGCTCAACAACGTGCCACAAAGTGACCAACAAAAACAATCAATTTTCTACATGGACAATTATGAGTAAAAATTCTCTCGCCACTTGGTCCTCTATATTTAACTAAGGTCTTGAGTATAGGTATGATGTCATTGGCCCACTTAACCACCGTTTAGTGACTGTATCATGAGCGACAAATGATCGCATGTCGAGACGCAACCGACGACGACATTTTCCACATGTGCAGTGCGATGCCACACACGGGAAATGGGCCACTTCCGTTCAATTACGCCGGATGTACTGTGAGCATTACTCGAGCTAGATCTATGACAAGCGAGACTAGATCCGCTTCTGTTTTTTGGACTATCACTCAATGCATGTAGGGTTGAACACCATCCCAGAGTATGAACTTCTCTCACCTTTTTTGCTCGGTCGTGTACCTTTTAAGGTTTTCGATGTGGGCAAACTTTTTATCTAGACATTAATCTGTACAAGGGATAAGCGAAGAGCCTGAATAGTAGTGAGCGCTAAAAGAGTTACGCAATTAGTATGTAAAATAAAATAAAATAGATTGTTCTCCGTGTAAATAAGAATAATTCTCTTCCCACAAAAGCAATATAAATATTCATTCACCGGCAATCATATTCAATTCAAAAATTCCTGCACCTCCTGGGAAAAATATTTTCTTAGAGATCATTACCCTTGGAAAAAAAGAGTGCTAAATGTAGAACTAAGCTGGTAATCTTTATTGAGCCAACTTTGCACTCAATATCATGGAAAAATACACACAGTAAGAATCAGCAATTATGCACAAACGTAAATATTGCTGAGAACGAGCATTCGAACCCGCATATGAGTTACAAAGCTCCTAACAACACGACAATGCGCAGACTTTTTGCCTGTAAAACACTTGGCATAAAAGAAACTTCCTATCATCATTCTTACAGAGCCCGTATGTGTCACAATCTAAATGTGGAATGCAATAGCGTTTGTATTTGTGCGTATAAACATTTGTTTACTCGCATGAAGGAGTCGCAACCAGTGACACGATTTAACAACTTCCTCAAAGTAATAAAAAAGGTTGCGACCTCTTACCAAAAATGTAGGACTCGATTCCTTATTATCTTCCAACTTGGTCTGCTTTTCACTTCTTAATTGGGGGGAGATTCGCGTCAGTTAAATAATACAAACCAGTCGCCATCGCATCAGGATAAGAGACAACGAAGAACCTCATAAATATATTGTGTTTCTTTTTCTTTTCTTGTTGTGGCTGTGGCAAGAGAGCGTTTTTTATTGTTGTTGTGCATTGGGAAGATGATCCAGGTGAAAGTTGCAAGCTTGCGCGATAACTAGGTGAATGTACATGACAGGTGGTTTCTGGGTATAGTTGAATGAACTGGTGCTCGTGATGCTATTCATGAAGAAAGATTGATTCTACCTATTGATACCAATCTTTTTTAGCTGGATGAGAGTTGCTCCAATGAATCTCTATGGTGAACGCTTTTGAACAAGGAGAAATTCCTTACAATTATTGTTGTAAGATAATTTTTGGGTCTGGAAAGTCTTGGTTTGGATACACAAATGATATTTTTTCTGAGATTGATGCATTATTGACATAATATTCTGGTCATTTTTATGAATTTTTCATGGCATTTAGAAGTTGGGCTTCGAAACGAACTTTTATTCACTTGAATCCCTAACCGCTTACAATGAAACTTACTCCCAAAGTTGAGCAAAATATTTTTCCATAGATACTATCAAAATCCTGGCTTGAATATATACTCGAATAATATAAAAATCTAATAGAATTCAGAACTCAAAAAAAAAACGGTTCCACTCGAGGTTCCGCTTCAAAATCCGTTTGTGAGTCAGTCTGTTTCTATTCGAGTACGTTGAAAACATCCCAGATTCATCTATTAGAATAGAAGATTTGTCCTGTAATCCAAGAGGTTCCAAGAGGTAAGTATTGAAGTCGCAAAAAAATTATGAAAAAATTCATCCACCTCCACCTCAACCACCATATTAGGTTAGATAGTACACAACACGATTTTCACACGCAGTACGGACAAATTGCCCGAGCACGAGTTATACCAAAGAGTAGCAAGCTGATTATCGCTTCGGGAAAAAAAGGAAATGCGCAATCGGATAATTGCGACAAGAAAAAGTTAACCTCTCGACGCGTTTCGCGTAAAGTGAAACTCACCAGCAATAGCCACTAGGTAATGTCTGACGAAATGTTTTCCTCGCTCTGTCGGCTCATTTTTTGCTCGCACCTTGGATAAATTATTACGAAATCTTCGTCGTGCATACAAAAATAACAACAACAATGCTCTCGGACACGATGACATGGAAGACTGATATTTGACAATATCCGAGATAATTTGCCGCAAAGTCATCATCACCATACCACGTGGTGAAAGAATCTAACCGTTGAGGTTAATAAGAAAATTCAGCTCTGAGGTAGAAGTACAGTTCTATGAATGTGTATGGAAAGCGAAAGTACACGATTGCTTGTCAGAGTGCACGCGACGACATGGCTTCATGAGGGCATTGTCAACTGACTTACTCTCTACAGTACATCAGCTGTACACACCTTTTTATATCTCGAGCTTGATCGAGGATGGGCGATGTTTCGTGTGCTTGGGTGCTTGAAATGAAACAGGCTTTGCTGAAAACAAGGACTAGTTGATGGGCAACATCATGGGAACGACGGTGATTACTTATTATAATACTGCATTGAGGTGCGTCTGCTTATACACAACTCTTCAATGTATGTACTTACTATGTAGGGTGCATGGTCAATGCAGTCAATGATGTGGGTATATCGAGGGTTATATACTTGGAAATCTGAATGCATCAATTTTTGATGGGAAGCCTCTTTGATTTAGGTAATTGTCGCTCTTAGAAAAGAGGAAGGCACTTTAATATTAGTTCGATATCAAAGTGACTGTTCGTTGCAAAGTTTTTTGACATTCTCAAACATTAATGAATGGTTTTCAAGATACATCATCTAAAATTGTAATCATTAGAATTACGATTACGAACCTGTAATTTTTAGAATTGAGATTTGAAATCAAATATTATCAGATAAATCCTGAAAAAGTGAGCACGTTTTTTCTCTTGAAACGTCAAAAGGAATGAAAAGGTATAGTTGAAATTTATTTTGAAATATTCAACAGTCTCTGGAACATGGATTGGTCGGCTCGTAATGTGCTTGTGGGCACAGTTTTATCAAAGCGTTTCATCACGCGTGACTATTCTCTATTCTTTTGCAGTGCCTATCTCTTCAGACGTGCAGCTCGAACCAATACAATACTTTCGAAACTTGATTCTCGATCGATTTATCTGTGGCACGATTTGTTCAACTGCAATGTACCAAGTCGATTTGCGATCTAAAGCAAATCTATGAAAATAAATTTCAAAACTTAACGTATCTTGATCTTCGAAATATATTTACAGAGATAGGAAGAGTGATTATTAATCTTATCATTGGTTCGAAATGCTGATTTCACTTCTTTGATGGTCTTTACTAATCTTGATAGAAAAGTGAAATATACGGAACCCCGCGTCATTACTGCTGAATTCCTTCCAAAACGGATTCATTCGACAGTATCAATCCAAAATCAAAGTTATTCAATTTTGCACATTATTAGTTAGACCATTGAAATTTGCATACATTTTTTATTGAATGTGATCGTCGGATGCTGTATTGGAATATTTCATAGATCTTTGCATTCAAACTATGAAAGCCTCCATGAGCAAGAATATTCTATATAGTCTACAGTTGTACTTTCTTCTTTTTCTTTGAACAGGGCTAATTCTATAAAAATAGTTAGTATACACCGTTGATTCAATCACAAAATTCCATAAATTTGATCAAATTTTGCAATGATTCCTTCGCTCTCAACACACAGAAACATCCCTACATACATTACCATGAATTGGTCTCGAAAAATGTTGACTGTCAACCTAGCCCTAATCTCTTTAGCTCTTCTTTCTCGATAACTTCTTGGTAATACTTACTGTTCACAAATCTCCAAAAAATAGAATGATTCAACCATTTTCGGACGAACACCGCGTAATCAATTCGCTTCTCTTCGTGAGTCATTTTGCGTGAGTGGCGTCGACGACTCTCGTCTCGAGGATTACATGGAAGCAAATCCCAAAATAAGTCGAGGTGCGTCGAGTCTCTAAAACTATGCTTTGTCTTTTTAGAGATCTTGAAAAAGGATCATGGGCATGTGCGAGCGAGCAAACGAGAGGCTTTATCACATCATATCATGACGAACAAATGCATTAGAACGAGATCGTGTTGTTCGCGATTCACATTCGTGATATTTGCTCAGTAATTTTTTAACAACTCAAGGACCGTGCAACAGATATCGATCTTTTCATTCAGTCATTTGTTGTGCAATGCCATCACTCAAAATGGATAATATGAAGAAAATTATTCTTTCAGAAGAAGGAATTCTTTGGGGAAGAATGTTTCCCCTCGGTTAGACCTTGGAATGCATCGCATCAGTTGAAGAGAGTGAGCTGTATTCATGGAAGTTTGATCGACCCAATACGTTAGTGCCCACGTTGAGAATCGGGGTTGGTAAACTTCAATTTCCTGTTTATATTCTTTTCCCCCAAACTAAATAATGAAGAGTATTTCGTATTAGTTTCTGCAGATTAACTTCTACGCGCAGTAAATTTGTGTGGTGAAATTGATTGTATGATTGTTGAACCGACTTAAAATCATATTATAAATTCTTATAGCGTTTTTCTGTTGCATTTCTTTCGCCTTACGCACCCAATACTACTTTGGTTCTAACGATTTTGCACAGTGGCTTATACGTCTATAAGCGTCGTTTTCTCATCAGAATGACTTAATAAAACCCGTCAGCCCACTTCTATCACGTTGAAAAGAGTGAAGAGACGCATAAAAATTTCCTCTGAAAAACCCAAGTGTGAACAGAATGGCTAATCTTTCGAGGTAAGCTGCACAATGAATAAGAGTTAACAAGACGATAGCGAATATTGGCATTTGAATACCAGATTCCCGCCTGTAGGGTGATAATAGACAACTCGCTACGACACGATTCTCACGACGCGACAACAACACTAAATTCATTCCGAAGAAGCCAACCACGGATGGCTTTGATTCATTCTCATAATGATTTATACTGTAGAAATGAATTAAATCCATCCATGGTTGGTTCGAACAGAATGAATTTCTTGAAAAATCGTGAAGCTTCTCGTCCAGTCCTTCAGAATCTTGAAAATAGTATCCGCTTCAAGTACGCAAAAATCCAATCTAAGATATAACTTACGTACACATTCTGAAATTCATAGTCGTTTGTAGATCAAGAGTTAGAGTTTGATCCGCGGATTAGGCGCTGTAGTCATCGTGTACAAAGAACGAACTTGAGTCTTTGGTGTTGTGCTGCGCTGGTATGATTATCAGGCTCTAGTTCATCGGTTCATTTATTGGTCACACCGACAACAGCGCCTAATCCGCGGATCAAACTCTAACGCTCAATCTACAAACGACTATGAATACCAGAGTGAGGGAGAATTTTCTCATGCACTAAACAAGCATCAGAAGACATAAAGTTATAACAAATGCATCGACCAAGCAGCAGCGGAAGTGCGTGTAAAAGTTATTCCTACAACGAACGAAGACGATGAAAAAGTAGGAGAAGAATCATGAACGCGGCAGTGAGTATTATCAAGGGAGAATAGGCCAAAGCGTTTTCCTTCTTCAAGATATGTTTATGCACATAATATGAGGAGCAATGAGAGCTTTGCGAGCTGTTTATAGGCTTTTGCAAAAGGAGTGCTTGAATGGGTATAAGAAATGTGTGGTTGCAGATATGTCAGTACGATATGGCGTTCTTCATGGTGGAAAAGTTTCCTTCACTCTATGAACAAAACAAACCGCGTTTGATGTGCGGCGGCGATGTACGCGTCGTGAGCTTCGGCGGCATAATAAACTTCATGAATGCACACAACAAGAGTTTGAGTGCAGGTAGATAATAAGTTAATGATTAAAATCTATCTAATGAACCGGTTTTGAGTAGTGCTTCACATCAGGGTGTACTTTCATCGCTGCATTACTTTGTAGTCACTCGTTGTTGATTTAGATTATTTAAGTTTGGCGTGCATAAATTATTACAGTGATATGAATGCAGACGATTTCTCCAAGTCTATATAGCTCTTATCCGGTATTTTTTGCAGTATAGATTTTGGTCCACATGTCTTGAGTAAGATATCACTCACTCTTAGTCTTCAGTGACTCTGGTGCTTCAGATTGCGTACCAAGAAGTTATGTCTTATTCGATTCCTAATTTTCCGGAAGAATAAAGTTTCTTCAGCCTATTTTGGATCTTCACAAAGCTTGTAATCATAACATTGCAATGTACAGGAAAATCTCGTAACTCAGAGCTATAGTCGAACAGTTCTTTTAATTACAAGACTTTTAAAAACCTTGAAATCTGCCACAATGTAAAGATCATACCACTTGGTAAGTTTTCTTATCGCGACTTCGCACTTCAGTGTACTATTACTCAGATGAATGAATCGATTTTACGATCACTCGGGTTTTAATTCACTCACTCAGCAGTATCACAGCTCTCGCTCATTATTGACTCCAATCATCATCCGCTATTCTCAAACATCCGAAAGTTTCATTAATTTTGTCGTGGCTTAATTCGAAGACCAGACACAACGAAACCCCGTCATCCACACTATTACTACCACGAGCCAAACTTTTGCGATATTATTATAGAGGTGAAATCGCTCGTGCCAAAATCATTATCCACAATGCAAGAGCTTGACACGTTAAGGAAACTGGTAGTTTCTCTGATATCGCCGAAAAATCGTTGGAGAAACACACTACCGCAGTGGTATAGATACTGTGATCCAGAGTGGAATTTAGCCAGATATATATGCATACGTATATCAAAGTCAGAAAGTACAGAGTGCAAAGTCTTGGGGTCGCAGTACATCACTCTAATGAGGCAGCCAATGTGAATGGGAAAGTGCAAGAGTGAAAGCGACCCGCCCCCGCGTTGTATACTTTATCTTTAAAAAAAAATGTTTGTGTTTAGAGATTGTGTTTTTTGGAAATAGTGATAACTACTTACATGAATTTCCTTCTAAAATTTGCTAATTTGATTTGCAAATGTGCATATATCGTGAATTTTTATGATACACAATGTCAAATATGCGATGATTAGGATGATGCTCGTGCTTTTGATCATCAATTTCCTGAGACGATTGAATATGAGAAGATGAGACTGTCGTGAGCATCGATGACCCAAGTCTGCGTCAGATACAAGCTTGACTCTATTGTCTGAAAGCATTTTGTCTTGATAAAGTGACGTGCTGCTGATTTTCGACATCCGTCTTGGTCTTGCGTGCGGTGCAAGCAGACGTGCTTTTCGATTTTTCTTGACAAGTTGTTGAAGTCGCTATAAAATTTCAACCTATGTCGGCACTTAAAATATATCTTTCCAGTTTTAATCATAAGATGAAAGCATAATTCGATATTGATAGTGATCTAAGTAAAGCCCTGCATACTTTTTTAGCGATTATTCAATCATTTTTCATCTTTCTGCATATTATTGTTCTAATGACCACAAATAACAACCACAAATACACGAAGCTCCATATGGAGTCATCTATAATATGGTTATGATAATATCAACTTCTTCAGAAGTGCATGCTTTCAAAGTGGGTTCAAAACTCTGCCATCGTACTCTTGGTACTGAATATTGTCACTCCCACAGAGGTCCTTCTCCATAAACTAAGGTGATTCAAGTTTGTGTGAATTCACTCTTTCCAATCCATTACTACATAGGCTGAGCATCGAAAATCACGTTCCAATCTGGTTTTTTTTCTCTCATTAATAGTTGTGAGAGTTAAAAAGAATGGAAATTGGTGGCATTGTTCATAGCATGGCTTATTTTGGAAACATTCTTTTGAACTCTACAGTCTTGGAGACGTCTCTGCGAATCTCGAATATGATGGTTATAGTTCAGTCGACCATATTGTCATATTAGTTTGATACTAATTACAGAACTTAACTCATATTGATTCCCTGTGTTGTGGTCGAAGTTTTGATCATAAGCTCAGTTAACCATGAAAATCTAAAATGCGAGTTGACGAAGCTTTTCAATGAATAGATAAAAGAGAGACAATCAAAAAGTACACTCGTGAGCAACCTGAACTGTCCACACTGCAGCCAACTCAGAAGTCTCTCTTCCATGCTAATAGTATAGTAGAAACCCTCCAGGTAGGTAAAGATTGCACAATTCAGTTGCTCCCGAGTGTACATCATATTGGGAAGGAACTTCAACGATAATATATGAGGGTTTCCACGGAACTTTTAACTTTTGTGTTACTGCAGTGTTCCAGGAGTATTTTAAACTCTTCGGAGTGCGCAGGAGTGGCATTTTATAGTATTTGGCATCATTCAATATGGACTACATTCTTTTTTGTTGGAACGCATCCTGATTTGTCAATAGCAGACCGCAAAGGATGATTTTTGGGTAGTTTACAAACGTACCAACGCGATTTTTTGAATTGATAAGGCTGTAACTAAAATACCTATGCCTCAACTACTTCGGTGGAATGATATATCCATCTACTAATCTCATATTTTGAGAAAATCTTTGATTCAGAGGTGTGCGCTGATTTGGCTAAGATATTAACTCTCATTCCAGGGTGTCTACCGGTCCTTCCAGTCCTTCTAGTACTTAGAATGTCCTTATTTGATTTGAAAAGTCCTTATGTCCTTAGAAAGTCCTTATTTGCATGGCTAGGTCCTTACTAATTTGGAATTCGGAGGCAAGCAATATAATTTCTTGCAGAATAACTTCTCAAAGTAGTTGAGAAATAAGAGAAAAAAGATATTATCAGTGCCAGTACGCTCGTGGATTTTCCATATACTACTAGAGATTTTTCTGAACGAGTGTAGAAATTTAAAAATTGGTCCCGACCATCTTGGTGGAGATTTCGAGAAAGGTCTTGCGGGGGGAGAGGTTCAGGAGGGATTGAAAGAATTCAATACGCAGAATGAGCGTTTTCATACATCTCACTCGATTTGCTCGCGAGTTCGATTATATACATAAAAACATGGATCGCATTCATCGATGTAACTGAGTTTTGTGGGAAAACTTTTTCTGGCTATTGTTTCCGAAAATGATGAAATACTTTGTGCGAAACAGGAAATTTAGCAATGAGTTTTCGAAGTTAAAAAAAAGACGAATCGAATCCCGTTTGATTTGTGAGTGTGCGTTGATTCGGACAAATTTTATAAAGCTTCAAAGCTCATAAAGTTATCGCGCCACTGGCTTTGAAAATGGTCATTTTTTGATGTCATACTCAGGAGACGCGAGGCACAGGGTTGGGACGTTGTGCTCTTTTTTCTTCATCACAAAGAGGATATAACCGCACTGTTTTAAGTTGTAATTGTCGATCGGTATTTCTGTGAGAGGCTGAGGAGAAATATTTGAATCCGGATGGTAAGCTAAATAAGCCTCTAAATGTGATGGTATATCGGTTTTCTTGATTTTTACATAGTATAAGGCTGGAATATGGACAAAATAACACCACAGTGTATTCTAGAAATTGAAATGAGACTCATAGCTCTTGACTCGGTTTTGGAAATTTACATCGAATTTCGGTTAAATCGATGATGAAATTCATCTTAAAGTCAAGTCAGGCAAAATATAATCCGTATCGATCGTCTAGACAATGTTTTGAATCGAATCTGTTCGATTGAAGTTGATTCACGAATGTTTCAAGTGTGCAATTCCGTACATGTCGTTCTGAACCAGATACCTCGGCTTGGAAGAGAGTGGCATCACGTTTTTCACATGTTTTCGAGGTCTGAGAATCACATGAAACCCATTTCAAACGTGTGCGATGAGAAATTTTTTTTTTATTCCAGAGGGTCAATAGTTAAAAGTTCCATGGAAACCCTCATATGAAAGTTTCTGTAGTCCTGTGACTCCCTCAGGGAACTTTCACTCGGTATTTCTCCATTTGGGCTCTTATCATCTTGAACGAATTGGAAAAACCAAAGCCTATTTTTCATTTGTCAAATAATTATTCATTGAATGAATTATATAGTCTCAATGAACATGATTATTCGTCCCAAAATTCTCGAATCATATTCTGCATACCTATAACATTTTACATACCCCAGTCACACATGAATAACCAATTCTAAACATCGAACCTCGAGAGTGGAACCTCGTCAAAATACCTGTTGCGAACATCAGAAAGTGAACTATCAAAGGCAAATAGGCCATATGTATACTTGAATTTGCACGCGCGAGCGAACAGGTGATAAACGTTAATACGAAAGCCGCAAGAAAAACCAAGAAAGTGTAAGCAAGAGCCAACCTTATGATCTACCATACTTACATATACTGGTATGCCAATTTTTCGTTTGAGTAACGCTATAGAGTACCACTGCGTATGTATGCGTACTTTTACACGCCGCACGACATTTTGCGCAGCAGTCAAGGGCAACATCGTCTCATTGGGGAGAGTTAGAACCATGATACTCAAGCTACTCTCGTGCAAATGGCCTTGGCTCTTATAAAAGAGTAAAGAGCGAAGGAACACCTGTCGAGCTCACTCATACTCACACCCGCAGAAATTCTTGCACCACACATTCACAGATTGCATTCTCAGCCCTAACTGTTTCTATGCTATGACTTCTCAGCACAACTTTTCAAGCTCAAAAAAATGTACAAATATCTCACACACAGTCATAGACTCTGTACAGATGACCCAAGCTATAGTACAATTGGCTTTGAGAGTACCGGTTTCAAATGCATGTTGGTAATGTGCCCATCGACTTCCCAGCTACAATAGCTCTCATGCTATTATACGCTTTCAACATAGCACCAGCAGCAACGCTGGCAAGCTTCACGTCTCAATTGTTTTCGCCGGCCTTCAATTATCGGTGGCGATCATTCGATATAGTATCGTTGTAGAGCTTAGAGAAGAAGAAAGAGAGCCTATTGTGTGTGTGTATCGGGGAAAAGTGCGAGCGTAATGAGCCGTCATCAACCTTATCGCGCCTGCTGAACACCAGAAGAACCTGACTCTCTCATCATATACACAGAGTACCGAGCAGAGTACATTGAGTGGCGAGGTAGTCTTTTAGAATCAACTTGGGCTTGTTATGAGCATCATTATTTTGAATTTTTTTAATGAAAGTATCGCGAGTGAGCTTCATTGTTTGTAAAGAAAGAAAGGGTATACGATCATGCCTGCAGGGAGATTTGTAAAAAATGGACTGTACTCCTTTTCCTGCCTGCCTATCTGTGAGGTTATTATGTGCGATGAGGAAGTAAGTTCTGCCCATATAAGATGTCGTTTATGGTTCTACCCCATATCCTGAGGGTCAGTCCTTTGATACAGTCAGATACAGACAGGCGTTCACGCAGTGTTGTTCTTGAAAAATTGTATCTGTCTACTCTGCTTCGAATCTTACTCAAGTTTGGTCACGTATTTCTCTCGTTGTTGGATGAAAGTTTGGTCGATCGTTCTTAGGGAGTCGCAAACTTTGAACTAATTTAGAAAAACTAAGTAATAACAGGCTGATCGTTTCAAATGATTCTGACGCTTTCAGGGAGTTTTCAATTCAAGAATTCTCACTGAGATGAGCTTCACACGAAAAATTGATGAAAGTTTCTTGTAGAATAGACATTTTTGGAATATAGATTATGGTATACTGTGGATGGAATATCGGAAATCTATGGGCGATTCGATTTTCAAATAAATCATCATAAGCCAAGGCCATTGGGTTTTGCGTTGACGTTTTGCGATAAAAAGTCCTCTAAACTCTGACCATTTTCAGGGCGCATTAACCGTGTAAGAATTCAGTGTAAGGTGGATTGAAACGCTAGAACGCCAAAGTCTGTTGCACTCACACATTTGCTCAACTAGAAATCATTTTCAATATCGGAACGAACACCTTAATCAATGAATAATGAGAAACAATATGGTTACATGAACATAGTTTTGTCCTGTATTGTATTGCATTTCGTTGCCAACGTAGATTCTTCTGAGTTTTATTAACGTATGTTATCCTTACCGCCTTGGCGCGGAGGCCATTGTCATATTTCCAGGCTTCCAGTCACTTTCCAACTTGATTATCGGGTGAGTGCCAATAATACTTGAGTGGATTCCATTAAAGAGTTGACATCACGAGAGTTCAAGCGCCATAGCGGCGTATATTTCGAGTATGATCTGCACTTTCTGCAGGCCCATCATACTCACTCATCGCGTTGATCAGACTCGATAAGTATCAGTGGTTCCATCAATTACGTTGAAACTTCTCAACTGCCAATGACATAGTCAGAAGCAAGGTTCAACGAGCGACACGGCTGCGGGAGGATACCATCAACCCCTATCGAAGCCCAATCGTTCATTCGAGAATTTTTGGTCGAGCGCTCAAGCTTTCAAAGCATTATTATTATTTTATTGTCGCATCTTCTAGATTTCGTGTTCCCGGTTGAGTTACTCGGAAGAAAACCTTGAGTGACTTGACCGGGATTCGAAGCATAGTTTCAGGCCGCTCAGGTTGCAAGGCCTCTACCGATTGAGCCAATGGACGCTCTCAAATCTCAGTTCTGATAACCAATAACTATTCGCCACATTGCATCATCAGTTATTGAGATTTTGTTGAAAAGATTTTAAATTAAACAATGGTCATAGAGACCAACATAAAATTGCTTCAAAATCATGACTTCTTTGCTACGTGCAACAAGAACTTTCTAATCAGTCTCAAAATTTAGATTGATATTCCCTTTCTGAACACATCGTTTGGACCCTCTTTCACCAAGAGATCAGTAAAGTCTCAATGATCATCAACGTATTCACGATTCACCTTCATTACGCTCTTGGCCAGTAAGATCTTTTCCATGATATTTTTGATTCGTGAGAGACAGGATCGTGAGATGATACCAAGTGTCTTTCCAACTCATGGACATATCCTCATTTGATCACTTATAGAGGCAGAAACCTATGCATCTATGCATGACCTAACCCAGTTATAACATATACTTATGATTATTCATGTTGCATGCAATATATTATAACCTGTGCAAATCACTCATCCCAATTTTTAAGAAGCTCAAAAAATAATCACGCCATACTTGGAAATGCCGGAACTATATTATTATATTTTACCGAAGAGGAAATCATCCAGAACACGATTTAGACTAGGCGAAATCACCGCCATCGCTGGAAAAATCCGTCTGATGGAATTTTTTTACGGGATCCCCTCCAGAGGACCCTTCTGAATCCCAAAATCCATGTTGCCAGACGAAATTCTGGTGCAAAATTGTTTAAACTGAAATTGTTTAAACAAATTAGCAATATCAACTTTTTTGGTCCCAAAGCAACTCTGTAAGGTTATTTGATACATTTTAAAAAGAAAATCTCTCTTGTCATTTTTTTCTAAAAGTCATCGTTTTCGAGCTGTGAGCGTTTCAAAGTTGAAAAATTGCGAAAATCGCGATTTTCAGCGATCGATTAGAGTGAGAAAAACGTAAAAATCTCATGTTGCCAAAGCGGAAGAATGTTGATTGAGATGTCTTTAACAATGTCCAATAGCAAAAATTCATGTTTCCGAGCGATAACCCTTTGTTTTTTCAATGTTAACAATGGGTAGTTGCGCACGCTGTAGCCATAGAGATGCAGCGGTGGCGGGCTGCGCGTCGTCTGCTTGCTCGTGCCGATATCCTATGCTATAGCGTGCGCAACTACCTATTGTTAACATTGAAAAAATAAATTGGTTAAAAACGCGTTTTAGACATCGCTTTGACTGGTACAGTGAAACTTGTCTTAGTTGGGCACTCTCGGTTCCGAAAAAATCTGCCCAACTTAGACAGGTACCCAGCATACAGAAATTAGGACTCAGGACCATTTTTTCGATCCAAGGAGGTTAATTTTCTATAAAATTTTGAATGTCTTGGATGAAATACGTTATTCACTGATGATCATGTAAATACATTAGTTTGGAATAGTCATAAAGTATCCTCTTTTATCAAAGAACATACGGACAATACAGTAATGAAGAAATAGGAAGACAGATTTAATTCAAATCGGAAACTTGGTACATGTCGATTACTCCATTCATGAGCAAGGCAACTACCGATTTTTGACTGCTCCATACTGGATATTTTTTTGTGAATCTTTGATCCATGGATGCATTATGATTAAGTTTGCCATCATTGATGATTCATTGTGTGACGGTGGATACGCTACCAACTTTGCTACAATTTCTTCAATATTGATTGACCCTGATCTTGCAGTAAAATCATGATTTATTTGGATGATTGACTCGGTTGACAATTAATGATGCTGATAATCAATCAATAACCACGACTTCTTATTTATCAAACTCTGTCGCTTATTTGTGAACTCATAATCGAGATGATCAGGACGAGGATACGGTATCATATCTCGAGCTTCGAAGTAAGTGCCCAAAATACACAATCCTCATGTTATTATGTTCGACGAAAGGCCAGAATGCGCCCAACTTAGACAGGTGCCCAACATACAGAGTGCCCAGTGTATAGAACAAAATCCCCATAAGAGCTAATGTGATTTTGCGCGTTCCACGGAAAAGTGCCCAAGTTAGGCAGATGCCCAATTTATAGAGGTGCCCAACTTGACAAGTTCCACTGTACTAAAATAATGTACTAAAATAATTAAGCATAAAAGCCATAAAGCTCGAGATAAAAATACTCGGGGAATACGATCTCTTCTTTGATTTCAATCGTTTTCGACCTAATTATGCCTGATATCACACAATTAATCACCGAGACAGTCGCTCTAATAATACTGCACAGATTAGAAATGTTGAAAAAAAAACTTGCAGTGTTGCATAGGGTATTCGCGAATTTGTGTACGTTTTGTGACAACCGACCGCGAAAGAGTTCGACGTGCTGCCCGCGATCGAAACGATTTGAAACGTCATTGGAGATCAATGATGCCACCGCGCTCATATATAGAAAAGATGACGATATGTGCATTTCTTCTTACTACGATCGCTACATACTGCATGCAGCGAGCGACGATGCATCGGGTTTTGACAAGTTCGGCAGGGGGCGGGGCGACCACGCGGAATCGCGGTGCACAGCCAATTACCCAAAAGTTTACCGTAGAGAGGGTGAAAACCCGCCTAAATAGCTCACACGGACACACCAACACTTATCCGGTATTCAAACTTTCCAGGAAAAAACGCCGGAATTCGTGGAAAAAGGCGGGGTATTCGTAGGGAGGGGAGACGGTGAAGTAGAATAAAAGCGATGGAACAAAGGGTTATCTCCCGGAAACATGAATTTTTGCTATTGGACATTGTTACGGACATCCCAATTAACACTTTTTTGCTTTAGCAACATGAGATTTTCACGTTTTTCGTACTCTAATCGGTCGCTGAAACCCGCGATTTTCCCGTTTTTCCAACTTTGAAACGCTCACAGCTCGAAAACAACGACTTTTAGAGAAAAATGACAGAAGAGATTTTCTTTTTAAAATGAACCGAATAACCTTACCAAGTTGCTTTGGGGCCAAAAAAGTTGATATTGCTAATTTGTTCAAACAATTTCAGTTTAAACAATTTTGCACCAGAATTTCGTCTGGCAACATGGATTTTCGGATTCAGAAGGGTCTTCTGGAGGGGATCCCGTAAAAAAATTCCATCAGACGGATTTTTCCAGCGATGGCGGTGATTTCGCCTAGTCTAATTACAAATATTTCAGTTTGCCCACACGCTTGGCGTTGATATATTGCAGCAGAAGAAACTCAATCGTCGCCACCGTGTCGTGCAAGCTTTACAGTCACGAAAGTGTTCTTTCATCAAAAGCAGGTTATCCACCACTGGAGCGCAAACTCATGCAACACCTTACTTGAATCAAACGGCCTTATTTTACTCTCTAAGGCAATGCATAAGGCATGACCAAGCGTCTATACTAAGACTTTGTCTCTATACATCTGACATTGCTCTCTAAGAATGTCGACTGTTCCTAATGCCGATTTCAACGCTTGATTTTTTCATACATAGAAAACTAGTCTCAATCGCTCTATCAGTCTACATTTGCAAAGTTATGACTAATTCCATCGGCCTCAATGCAACAAAATGTTTGTAGTTCTGGTCTTGTAGATTATTCTTTCTCTTTCTATTATCTGTAACAGTGAGAGGTATATAGCAGCTTTCGATCACCTTGAACAGTTTCGCTTGGTGTAATGTGCCGTTACACAATCGCAAAGAGCAATGTGTTATACTATATAGGTATTTCTTACAAATATGCATTTTCACGTGCCGTGCGAAATATTTTTTCCTATACTCGAGTGGCGCTTACACCGTGATGTGGTGGCGGCAAAATTTTATCCTTATCGCTCTGTCTCAATCTTTTTCTCTCCAGCTACGAGTGTTGTTGAGTGCAAGATAACGATTCCATTAGTGCAGTAAAACGCGTGTATGGCGTTTTTGAATATGCAATTTGTGTCGGCAATCGACATTGAGTAGCAAATGACTGGCGCAGTTTTGTGTGTGATTATTTTTATGGTTATCGTAGATATAAAATTTTGATGTTCAGGTGGAATGTTCTATGTACCATTTGGATCTATAACTAGGAGAGATGTGCGAAAAATTAATTTCCCTAGATTTGAATTACGTTCATGAAAACTTCTGATGGTAGGAGAATTGAAGATATTAGAGAAAGCATTGCAAAGATATTATGAACCGTCTTGGTGGTGCACTTGGCATTCCGGATGTATTTTATGCCTCATAGCAATGAATTAGTCTTAATTTCGACGCTTATCGCACATAGTAACCTCTTTTCTAATTTGCCTTGCAATTAATGAGATATGATGATCATGGGTAATATTCATGAGGACTTATTGAACGAGCTAGTAACACGAAATGCAATTAATTTATCTAAGCTAACGATGCGAGTCGATTACTCACAACACCTAAGAAATAAACATAGGCCAACTTTCAAGTCAACATTTTTGTTATGGAATGACCTTATTAAAAGATTTCAAAACATGATCTCTGAACGAACATTTCATGTTCTTCGTATCATACTTCCATTTAATACACACCTCCTAGCTTTGACGTGGTTAAAATGGTGAGTGATTCAATTATCTTGGGAATTCGTACCAATGCTTTTTTTCGAATCGAATTTTTCTTCTAATTTCTGTAAATGCCAACAGTGTTACCTGGAGTGGAATAATGTCTAGATTTATTGAGGATCAAGTTATCCTTTACACAGATTCACCAGTATGTTGCTATCCCAAGTTCTATTGGTCATTCACTAGAAAAGTGAAACCATTGAAGTCATCGGGGGTCCCCTGCCATTCGTGTCCTCCAAATATTCACTAAAAAAAAAAAAAAAAAAAAAAAAGTAAAATTTGTTCCGAAGAGAATAGGCATGAATTCTAGACTAAGATCATCTTCTAAGTATGAAATATGTTTCCTTCTATCAAGATTGGTTAGTTCATGAAGAATGAGGAGCAAATTAGAGAGTTTAAAAACTTACCCAAATTATTATTTGATGATGTAGTTATAGTACCCACATTATAAACACGATTCTATGCCAACGATTGAATTCAATTTATAACTTGGAATCATATCTGCAATATGGATTACTCTAGATTTTTCTCTGATTTGGATGCCAAATATAGCGCAGATGCCGAATGAACTATCTTGATTCACGTTAAGGCGATGCGGTCACCGTGCACCGCTTGAAAATACACCTTACATAAAAAGTTTGATGATTCAAAGTGTGAGACGAGCTGTCGAATACTTGTTATTGTCCAACTTGTATTCCTCAATCCGTCGCTTAGCCCAAATCATAAGAGAATCGGAGAAAAGTGGGAATAACTAGACCGCGGGAACCTCCTAATAGAAGTCAAACTATCGCCCCCTCCTTTACTTTGACAGAACTTAACGATATGATTTTAAAAAATGTGTAGAAGAGAGGAGTTATGAATAAAGATGTGATATAAACAGCAAACACTCGTTCATTCGAGTGTGCGAAATGTTGAATAAGGAGTGGCAGGGAAAAAAACGTAGAAGAGTCATTGACCTCTTACTCAGCTGATTCTTATGCGTTTCTGTGCCTATGAATTATTTACTTCGCCGGAGAATCTAACATGTGTTGAAATTTGCTATCAACAAATGTTGAGTTATGAATATTCTCATCTTGAATCACATCTACTTTTTTTTTACATCCTTGCACATTTTTATGCGATCGTCTACTCTCCCCTAGCCATCGAAAGTCCTTACCGTCATTTTTTTTGCTTTCCGAAAATCCAAGGTGGAAAAAATTCGCATCGTCTATAGATTTGAAATATCAACGGAGAGCTCGATCCAATAGGAAAAATGTATCCAACTAGTTCCGAAGTTACATCTCATAAAATATTTATTGTGTCTTATCCTTGTCTATTCTGAAATTGTATTCCAATGTGACATCTTCTGGTTTGCTATAGATCTCGGCTGCCAATCTTTTGATTAGAAAAGCGCCTTCGAAAATTTTCAAACGCTAATGAGAATAAGAAAGTTATTTGTTGTATAAATCAAGTATGGGAACACTTTTTGATGGCCCATCATATTTTCTTTTTTTACACAGAACAGGCTAACGATGTATGTTAAATGATCTCTGCTTTTGAGCCATGACAAACGGAGCTGTTAACCTCGATACACCCAACCTGGAATTTATGTGCATCCAATGAGAGGAGAAATTGACCATACGTCCAAACTATTCTATGGATAATCATTTTGTGACCCTAATGTTCGACAGCATGTGAGGCTGAGGACGAGAGTGAAATTTTCCTTGCTAGATTCGCTCAAGTAGCTCTTATATCCTGTGTCACAAGGTTTTCAAAAATTCACACGGCTTTTATTTATGAAATGTGTGTCTGTCTCGATCTGGGTTCACAAATGAGTCGAAATGTTCTGGAAAAAATAAAATTTCATCGACCTCGCATAACTTGACATTACATGTTACTAATGATCATGTTTCCAATTTTTTCTGTTACAGGTGAGTCTCGAGTTGAATCTCTGCCAACAAAATGAGACCTAAAAATTCAGGAAAATGTGAGGGTTCCCTGAGGATCCGTAAGTAATCAATGAGAATTCAGCATTTTTGTTTAACACCTTCACTGCGGTGGGGCCCACGTGTCCAACTCTGTGTGCGGCGGTGATCAAAATCCCATTAAATAGGCGCCACCGGTGGGACCCATCGCACACAGGACCCGAACGCGATTTTCGTCGTCGCAGTGAACGTGTTAAATATTCAATGCTAATAATCAATCAAGCCGAAGAAAAACTCGGCGAGAGAAATTTGATAGGAGTCAATCCTAGGAAAGAAACCATCATAGAGAGAGATCTTGCAATGCTTGGAAACGGATCTTTGAAATCCAGAATTGGCTTTTAAAATAGTTTCTCACTTTTTGCAACCACACGTGGCTGATCTTCCTTGACCTGCCATCGTCGTCGCATTGGCAAATTCTCGTCTGGATGTAGGACGGCCTAACGAGGAGCGAATGGCAAGTCTCCTC
Source organism: Eretmocerus hayati (assembly GCA_029851415.1). Taxonomy (NCBI): domain Eukaryota; kingdom Metazoa; phylum Arthropoda; class Insecta; order Hymenoptera; family Aphelinidae; genus Eretmocerus; species Eretmocerus hayati. Next base: position 158,000,242 of record CM056741.1, read on the forward strand.
TCTTTTTTTCCTTATCTGCGTCTCTCTTTGGTTAGCTTACTGAATCTCTTTCACTCCTTAAAAGAGCCTCAAGGCGGAATTTCCGCGCTGATCTCGAACAAGGAAAGCGATCATCTTGCATCGATATGCCACTTTTCTATTGCGTCAATGCCGATGCCGCCATCACCGTCTTGGATACAATTTTTTAAAGACAGATTTCTTTTACACGTAGCTGGAGATTAGATTCTTTAAATCCCTGGAGTGAAATTCGCAACTGACGCAATTCTGTTGAGAGCGATTTCTACAGGACAAATGTAGGGTATATTTTATGTTGGTCTGGGTGCATTGGCACATATTGCCCCCGATCTCATGTCAATGATTGATGTGCTGGCTCACTAGCTCACTTGTTGAAGATCTTTTGATTTAGATGTCAGTTTGATCGTTTGATTGATTACTAAATGAATGTGATTTTGACAGGGTTGCCTCACAACTCTTGAATTGGAACTTCGTCTTCATATTTATCTGCCAATTCCTTAACTCTTTTAGTAATTGTCTCATTAGAGGATGAGCATTCATTTAAAAGAATTTAGAGTTCGACCTCGAGTTCGACTGTTTTCTGCAAGCGCGAGCTCATTTCAGATATATCAGGAAAAGTTTCCTATAGGCAATAAAGACCAACATAGCCTTGCAGAAACAGGGCACACGCATTTTTTAACACAAAAAAATATTAGAATAATGGCAATTTTTGTCCAGAAAGAATCCGGAGTGTTTTGAGCTTGTTATTTGCCCTGTGGTTTGAGTCAACGAGTTAATCAAAATCTCTATGCGTTAGTACTCTTTTTTGTCTGACAAAAGTACTCTATTGCACTTTTCAATCATGCCAACAGTCTTAGAAATTTCTACTCAATAATTCGTGCATGAAATGCTTTTGAAATGTTGTTTCAACACCAGAATGAATATCACAAATGAATAGAAACCATTCATATTATTCGACATGTGTTGAACTCGCATCCCTACTGCTTCCAGTACCTTCCTATTGCAGTCGACTTGCGCAATAACCTTTCCATTAGATTAGAGAAACATCCCGCCATTGATTATCAGAATCCCAATAAAAGAATCGGAAAAGCTTGACGAGGATGCGCCATGAGCTAATACTAGGCGCCGTGCAGCTCGTCTGCAATTGGATAACGGCGCGGATTACAGCCTGAGGCAAAATCCGGTCGTCGACGTCTGCATTATTTGAAATTCCCGTCGACTGAAAGTATCTATACCTAAGAATTAGTATTTTAGTGGTGTGGCTCTTATTCTTCAAATTAGAAACTTTCCAGAGGCACGTAAGACCGATACGAGGTATATAGCACGTCGCACGCGTGCATTTTCTTCGGACGAATGTGTGCATGTACACTTTGTTTGCGTGAGGTACAATTCTTACGAGATACGGTATATCGAGGACATTGGCATCAACGTAATACGTGCACGAAGTGAAATGAGAAATCGTACTTTACTCACCGTTGTGTCGACTGTGTTGGATCTGAACTTGACGGATTTTCAAATTGCGAAATATTAAAGTTTTTCGGAAACAGTATAGAAGCGCAAGGATGCATAATTGAGATTGGCCAACAGTAAGAAATGAAGAAACCTGGAAGTTTGTGCTGTAAATTCGCTTTTGGCTAGGTTGAATCGGATTGCATGCTTGAAGTCATCTCATCCTGAATCAGAAGTTGCAGCTTCTCCTCATTCACGCTCAAGCGAGTTGAGTTATATATTTTTTCCATCCGCTACGAAAATGGAGAGTTGCAATTGCTTGTGAAATTGAATCCAGATTTTTCAGTCTATTCCATGTAAAAAGCTGTATAATTCATGATTTTGGACCATTCCTCTGAGAAACATTCTTTTGGGAAACTTTTGTCGGCAGTTATTCGTTTCACAGTAAACAATTTCTTTGATTGAAGGTAGAATAAAATGAGATGAATTAAATGCATTCAGTTTCACATTAAGAATTGAGAACGAATAGCTACAGATCATAGTGAGTTGATCTTGTAGATGTCTTATGAATTAAATTAATCGGAATAGTTTGTGAATGACTTGATCAAACTATGGAAATTCTGCTACAATTATGTCAACCCTCGAATTTCATTTTGGATTGAATTGAAAGGAGAAAAAAACCAATTAAGAAGAAATTATGAAAGTAGGCCCCATACATCTTATTTCAGCAATGATGAGTCATATCTAGTTGTACAATGATCAGTTCTTGTATTGAAAAATCTGAGTGCTCTCAGGTCAACACTCGCCAAAAATTTCCAAACACTACCAGCTGTATTTTCGGTGTCTTTTTTATTCTTTCTATGAAATAGACTCCAGCCTATAATGAAAGTGTAAGAAAACTCACGCGTGGTCCACGAAACTTATTTCGTTCTCATCCCATAAATAACGCAGCCCCTATGATTAGCTTTATCCACGTACTAAAAAACAACACAGTATATTCTGATAGGTTTCCCATCAATAATACAACACAGCCATACCCCGAACCAACTTCTATAAGCAATTTTGTGTGCAAGTGCAATAAGAAATGCCATATCGTATTGCCTCAAGCATTTACTGAGAAAAGGACAAGTACTTAATTGAGCGAGAGTAAAAGCATCAGAGACTTTGACAAATTTCAATGCAGTGCGGTGCTGCAGCGATTTATAGCTTATCCGCATATACGATCGACGCTCAGCCAGTGAAACTCTTCTCAATGCAAGTGAAACCGTTCACACGATGATGTATGATTAGACGCGCCCACCGATAATATGCCTTGCATCGAAATGATTGAGAAACATAGAAGCTCAGTCGTCCCGAGGAAATTATTAAATTTTCTTATCTGAATATCTACCTCCCACTATTTGTCATTAGCATCAGATATTTCCTTCAGATAATTTCTCATAGTGCGAGAGATAGGGAAAATTTTCTGCTGAAAATTCGTTGCTGTATTAGGAGCCTCGTGTGGTTACATATCCCTGGGTTCGGTGTATAGCTATACCGGCTCAACAAATAAAGTTTCTTGGATAAATGTTATGAAATGTATGAAATAGAGAATTTAAATCCGATCCAATGATTACGATAAAAATGGTCCATGTGTATTAGAGTCCCTAGAAGGGGGTCAAGACAAATGGTTCGCCATACTTTGCCCAGACCGTGTTATTTACTATACCTATATTTTGACTGCGTCGATATAGGTGTAGTAAATAACACGGGATTTGGGCAAAACATTGCGGGCTGAAAACACCGTGTCTCGACTCCCTTCTAGGGACCCTAATGTGTATCCAAGTAATTTGGATCTCCCTCTATATTTAATGGGTCTTTACCCTTGTACAATTGTTAATAAAATTGAGTTGAATTGAATTGAATTGAATTGATAAAAATGGTTCAGCAGAAGTCCGTATATTTTACCATGTGAAATTCGAATCCAACTCATTATTAAAATATCAAAGTCATAACTTTAGTATTTTCGTGTGGATTTTTGCAATAAAAACTCGCATTTTCGTCGTCACTCCCAATCCACAACGATTTTCTCACTGTCTATATTTTTATGATACTATTCAACAAGCATTGAAAGATCTTTCCGATACAGTTTGATCGATCACATCAGTCAGTCATGATGCAAGATCTTCATCTGTCAAACAAAGTTGCACTAATAGTTACCACACTGTATATCTACAGACTTTAAATCACGATCACGTAACGTACGATTCGATATACATTATGTCAATATAATGTCGAAGGACATGCGCCACGCGAAATTCAGAGAGATACCGCACGACTTCAGAATTCGCAAAATAAAAAAAAAGAGTTCGGGGCTCAAACGAACGTGCGACTACCGGGTGTTGCAGTTCCGCGTCGCGTGTAATTATGGAACGGAAAGTTGCAACAATGCCTATACCACCTCAAGTCCTACTATACATATACTTATAGTGGTCCCCGTTGCTGCTTTCGCAAAAGCTCTCTTGCGATTGTAAAATTGAAAAATAACGGCGGGCAGTGTGGTATATGGTGTCGGCAATGTGTCGTTAACTTACGCCGAGAGTGAAACGTTCTTACTAATGAAATTACATAGCTTCGCCTGGATTTACACTCACACACACGCCACAATTTAATTTATAGAAATGATGATAATCTATCTTGAGAAGCGTGAATGCAGTTGGCTTTTCTTCCGACTTCTATTATTGCTGAGTTTCTTGCTGTGCATCATTATCATTTGTTTCCTCTGGTGTGTTTTTACTCCACGTAAAAAAACATGAGACATTCGATGATACGTTTGATCAGACTCATAATACAGGAATTATTTAAATGCGTGGAATTTTTTGACACCCCAACTACTGTCGTAAACTTTTGACACATCGTGTTCTTTTTGAAAATCTTTTGAGAAAATGTCATGAAAGAATTATCTTGATGAACCTCAAGAGCTCGAAGTTTTGATTTTCACGACAAATTCTTGAAAAAATCACTTCTGTATAAGGTTAGGTTGATAGCAAAGTTTATAATTTTCGAAAATATCAAAAGTTGCAAGGTTCCTCCTTGAAATGATTTTGTCACCACAAGTAGATCTCAAATTAGCTATTGGACCCCAAAAGAGGAGAGTATTGTCAAAAAGGAACTTTTTGACTCTTGCGATTGGCGGATTCTGGGTACTTAATTTATCAATATTTTGAAAAAACACCTCTCAAAACATTTTTAGGCAGTCAAATTTGAAAGAAATCATCATAATACGAGTTTACATATAGTACCAGAGAGGCTGGAAAGAACTTTCAGCATTTCAGCCATAGCACTGATTTTGGTAGAGCCAAAATACTACCACAGTGTCAATTAAGGGTTGAAGGGAAATTCTCTTGCGTGTTCATCTGCAGAAGATTTCTTGTGTAGTTTAACTCTTCCATGAATTTCTAGCGAAATGAGCATCATTTTTTTTTCTACAAAATCTGGAACAAACAAGCACCACTGTCCATCATGACGAGTTGACTATTCCAACATTTGAGAAGATCATTGACAACATGGACAGTTCAAATCTATCAAATTGAAAGAATTATATTCCGTTTCCGTATGAGGTTATGGCCATGTCATGGGATCAACAAGAGGCAATTAAGGGTAGAAAAAGTGTAAAAGCTGGAGAAAATAGCCATCCTTATAGCTCAAGGAGAATCTTGTATATCTCGCTCGAACGCTTCCGCAATTGGCGAATTGAGCTCGTATGGCTCACACAATGCAGGCTATCAAAGCTGATAATTAACAGTTCGTTAGAGGTATCTGCTCTCCACGCCGAGCAATTAAAAGAATCACGCTTCAACATGTATACCTACTACTTGTAACGTTCTCCTTCAGAGTATGTTTCTACAGAATTTTTTATACCGTATATTGGCTCACAGTTTCCGTGATCTTTACTACTACTCGTTGCCTCTGTTCTGATCTGAAGAAAGATTGATCTTGACATGAAAGCTGTGTTCAACATCGTATTCTCTGTTGACTCTGTATGACAGTTCCATTCCATCAGAAAATCTTTTGATTCCTCCGAAAGTGTCATTTTTATAAACACTTGAATTAGAAATGTGAGAGACAATGTGAGTAACGATCCAAGTTTCTCTAGGCGGTTATAGAAACTCATCATTCTCATCGAAGCTGATTGCATTATTACAATAATGATTCATTATTCATACCACATTCACAATCATCGCGTGCGTTACGTTGCAATACCGTGTTGCATTTTTTGTTATAAAGAAGCTTTGAAGCATCGAAGCGCAACAAAGATGATGCTGGATGCTACGTTCGCTTCCGCACAAAACACCAATCCAGAAGTAGAATTTTCGTTCCCGCTCGAGATTTGTCTGAGATTAAAAGTGAAAGGAGCAATCGTGGCCGACTACTCCTCTTTTATTTTTTGAGTGAGCAATAATACCATCTTCTTTGAATAGTCTTCCTCAATTTCACTCTCCTGCTATACATTTGCAAGTGACAGAAATTACTTAAACAGGTCACTCCTGTACTCGATTCGCGAAAAGAATGTGTTTTCAATGTGTATAATACCATACTATTGATCACGAGACACAATTTCACTGTAATCTATTTCAATCGGCACTCCAAATTTATGTCACAGTCCAAAATCAATTTCGCGTTTCTGGTCCAGTTATATTGCACATAGTGGTTCATATTGTTTGCACTTATATTAGACCACGAGAATATCTGTTTCTCATTGAAACAAAAACTTCATTCAACATCAGCATTGACTTCTTTTGGATCAAATGATGTGTGGGTTGATTTCCACACAATCATACATCTGTCATTGCACATTTTTCCTGGTCCAAGTGTGTTGACATTGTCCTCGGATTCTGACAAACTTGTTGAGATTCTGGAGTGTACAAATCGATGCAAGTGCGAGTGCAAGTGTCTGTGATGAGTGAAACGAGATTCAAAACCGCAATATCCATGAGAATTTTCTTTTAACTGCAGAAAAGAGCGCCATTGTGAACCTGATGAGCGCCAAGTTTCAGCGATGGATCATCATTGTAATGTCTTTGATATTGAAGTTACTTACTTCATGGTTATCATCTTCCTTATTTTTTCTTCCATTTCTGCAGTCCTTGATTTTGAAAAAAATAGTTTGTACGTCTCATGAATCCTTCAAACTTGTAGGGTTCGAAGGTCTTGCGCCTCTGAAGTAACAAGAAAGGAGTTCAACTACTCGTAACAACTTGTAAATCAGTCAATTTGTGACAAATCTATAAAATTTACAATAACGCACCTTGGATGGAGACTTGTATCTTGCTAAATTATTTCATCTGTCTTCGCTTGATCAAACTTTCAAAGACACTAAAACTTTCCGGGAAGGAATAGAATGGCATTGTCTCAACGCACTGTAATACAGATGATGTTCACAGATTCTCCCAACCTCTAACCAAATCTTTTCATCATGTTTCTGTGAAATTATTGACTACCCTCCAAAATAGTGAACCCAAGCCACACTTAACTTGACCAATCCTTTTCTGTTTTTTTTTTCTTCAAATCAAAGATAACTCTTCTTTCCATTCTTGCAGACTCTTCAAAGCCATATCCATAAAGTTATTGGTGAACCTGTTGTTGAAGAAAAGTTATGTTTTTGTGCAGAATTACTCTAAAAAATACAGCTACATCCTGATCGGATTTCTTCTCAGGTATCTTCCAATGATCTTCCAGTCCAGCTACAAATTTCATAGTTTCATAGTATCTGGAAATCGATCATTCCTTTTTTCAATGGAACAAGAACTATCACATTCATAATCTCTTCAAGACCTTCATATTCTGCTTCCACTTGAACTCGCTGGAGGCTTACACATTCCACAGTAATAGGCGTTTTCTGTCCACATTCCTCAAGATCCATTGGTTAGTTCGATACTCCCATCAAAGAGAACATAGTATACTCAGTCCTCCCAGATTCCGTTCATCTTGTGCAAAAAAAAATACATACCCGTTCTTCGCGCATTTAACCAGGTATATGATTCCCCTTCCAAAATGTATAAAGAAACTGAGACTCGGCCAGTGAGACCATCTCCAATTAGGGCCGTCTGTTTCTCTCGCCAAAAATGCTGTTTGTCCAGATATATAATACACCAGGTGCCGCAGCTGAAGAGTTTCATGACGCGGTAAAACTCAAAAACATTCGAACGATCCTCTGGCAAATAAGTACTCCTCTTCAAATTGGCGAGAGACCGAAGATTCCTGTGGTTTCTTAAATCGCACGCGTCCTTTGTTGCTTTCCTTTACACATACTCGCAAAAGAGTATGTGCATCAGTATCGAATCTTATACACAGTGTAATCCACGTTCGAGAAGTCATCCCATGCATGCATCCCACAAGTATTACATATATTTCTCAAGAGAATCTGTATTGGGAGGTGTGGCTGATGCTGATCGTGCAGTTTTCCTTCGTGCAGTGCCCGATATATTCGTAAAGCTATATACTTTGAGTATGTATGAGAGAGCGAGATGCATCGGTGATTATGAAATACGCGCTTGCGGTTTGTCTCAACATCTTTCTCACTCGCGGTTGGTATAATATTATTATAATAATATCGTATCCGTATGATCATTGTATCAGATCTCAATCTTTTATTGCAATATATGCCTCGTTGCACACACTGACAATAATTTATCTGAGTATATTGAAGCGCAACTAAGAGTCTCAAAGAAGAGGTAGTTGAGCGTATGTCTTACAAACATTTTAAAATGGCTATATAAGTGCAACCGGACCCTAAAAATAATAAAAGTGAATCTGACCCAAATATTTCTGCGAGGGAATATTATAGGTACGGGCTGAGTATTCTTTTGATCCACGAGAAATTGCGAGATAAGGACTAGATTGCCAGTCAGAAAAAGTCCAAACATTTTATCGTGGTTGTAGGTCATTAACAATTTTGGCAGCTTTTTATCCACAGAAAATTTTGACACATCAAAATGCGATTGAGTCCGTTTATCAACAAATTGAAACGAAATGCGTTTTGCCTTGTTGCGAAAATACCGACTGAATGAGGAACATCAAAGTTGAAAAAATTCCCATCTTAACAATTTAGTTGGTAATATTTCTAAAAGATAAATTTGTCACTTTGAAACTTATTCATTTTGCATAAGATTGATAGCACATGTAGATTTAGGGAATAGGGAATAGGGAACCTAGAAAATTCTGCATAAACTGTATTTGGGACGCAAAGTTTTAACTTGGGACATATTTGATGGTGTGTCTGTACTCAGGACTCATTCAAACTTGCACAAATTTTCAAAAACCGTTATCAATTGAATTTATGAATATATCTTATGATAACTCAATAGAAGGTCTTTCTTTTTCATCCTTATTTCATGTATTAACTCCATTTTTTCTCCATGCCATTCTACACTATCCACATAATTCGAATTAATCCTTTTTCGTCGATCCTCAACACTGTTTCGATTATTAAACCATCAATGAATAAAATATACCTACATCTAAAATGAACATAGTAGCGATAATGATGCATTTGTGGCCTGTTCAATCCCTATATGATCTGTAGATAAAAGGAGACTTCCAAGGGAGATACTCGAAATGAAAGAGCGAATAGAAGTTTGCAATGAACGAGACAGCAGCCGTGGCTTGAAATTTACGATTGTACCAAGAGAGAAATAGTTACAGTACCTTCTCATGAGCAAAAGAGGTTATACTCTGTGAAGATGCACAGACGCGCTCATCTTTGTCGCCTTGAGACAAGACTATCTCGTAAGGAATTCGCCTATATTGTATATATAGCTTGGCATGCAGTACTGCGTGGATATATAAGTACTTGACTCTCGCTTTGCGGGGCATGGAATAACGTCGTGGTGGTGGCTATGTGATGAGAGTTATGCTTCATCCTCTCATTTTCTCTTGTTGCTCCTTATCACCTTGAACCTTGCCGCCGCGCGGATGCCATGCACCCAACGACGTGCTGCGCACTTGCGAGAAAGGGTTCTTGATCAGATTTGTTCTTCGTGCACCTTTTCCTTTATACACCTTACCATATACGTTGATGTGTTGAAACAAAGAACCTGCTGTGTTGAAACTAGATTCCTCCCGCATTTGTCTTCGATTAGAAATCTCAGATTCCTCATTGACTGAGATTTGCATAAACTAATCTTGGAATATTACTCGACAACAAAATTTTTCTCAGTGATATCTGTAGTGTAGCAATATTTTTACTTAGTATTAGTTGGTCTATCAACTATCTAGCGTTTCTCGCATGAAAGTGATTTTTCAGACAAATAGATATCGATCTAATGAATGAAGTTGTTTATGAAAGAGTTATCAATAAAGAAATACAGTGACATCAGCGCACGACTATCTGTGAATGAGCAAAGAACATTATTGAGATTTGGTGCAGCCTGTGTGACATAAATTGATTCAATAATCGTTCATTCGTCAGAAATGAAGCATGTTCTCATTCAATCACTGTTATTAATATCTTTGTGCAAAAATCCTATGTGTCTTGCTTCGTTCACTTTCGATTTCTTTTGATATTAGCAGGATGTGCAAGATTGCGCCTCGTTGTGAATCCAATGGGTCAATTATTATTCAGCCCAATAAAAAAAAGTGATCATCTTTGCAGTACATATGATTCGATAATTTCCATCCTTTCAAGGTTCTTGTTGCAGATAATATCTTCTCACGGTCATCAATTTTTTTGCATAATTCGCTATATTCTAATAATTTTGAGCAATGGACAAACAAGTCTAATTGACAATCTTGAAGAATCATTGTAAACTGTGTTTCTGTAATAACAAATGCTCATATTAATACATTTCTTAATAAGAGAAGCATCAGACACAAATTGTACCGTGGGAATAGATTCGTCCAATAGAACTACTATTGCTAAGGCATTCGCATCTGCGGCTGTTGAATCTTGTAATTATAGTCATGAATCGGTCGATCGGCGGTCTCGGAAATGATACAAGTAATGATCATCAATGAGAGACTTGTCAATAATTACAGTAATAGTAATGCCAATCGCTTCCACTCTTTGAACGAAGTCATGCGTTCAAGGGAAAAATTCCCGAACGATTTTCTATATTCGCGACTGCGATAAAAGGGCCACATCGCACAGCAAAACATTAGTGATAACCTACTTTCCAGAATTATTCAATCACGTCATTAGAATCTAGTTTGTACATTTTTCTGAGAATTTACTTCATCCAAATAAGTACTTGAGTAATTTTTTACACTAATGGTTTTGAGCGACTGCTCAACTATCATTACTCTATTTGAGGAAAAATTTTCAACTGAGTTTGTGCTCAGATTGCAGAAAATCACCAAATATTTATCGTACTCTTACTATATTGGAAATATTGGATCTAAGTGTTTGAGAGACGATAGCCCTAAATCCCGGGTAGAAATGGTGAACATTATTTGGCCAATCATTGGCCACTAGCGATAGATGGCCAGGAAAAAAGGTTTTATTTTTACCAGGGAAATGTCCAGGAATTTTTATCCAGATTACAAAATTTCGTTTATATCAGGCTAAGAGTAAAAGTGCATTTCCACGGTCAATCCGACCCCATAGATGGGTAACAAAATCTAAATGCGACCCTATCGAAAGATTTTCCATTTTACCCTCAACAAGAGAAATACCTTACGTTTGATTGAAAACACCCTCACAACTCCCAAACCTACTACTTAATCACCAAGAGAGAATCATAAAAGTAATTTGACACTCATCGCTTGAAAATTACTGTATCGTTCTCGTAAATCGAGTAACTGGCATGGCCTCCCTCGGGTTTCTCTCTCACGTATCTATACGTCTTCACGCATAACGGTTGAAAATTCTGATCGATTGAAACCTTTTACCGGCACCCTCTTTCGCATACTTACCCCCTACCCTAACTCGTCTCACTTATACTCGTTGTTGTAGACAGACCCTATATACATACCTACAAGAGAACCAAAGAATTGCATCGTGATGCTTTGGAATCACGTCGACTCGTACTTTTATTCGTTCCGCTTACATCGTTGCAATGCAGAAAATAAGAGAGAGCTTTAAACAAAAGGGGCGAGTGCGCTCTTTCTCTTGGGTATCGTATTTTATTTAGTCCCTATGCATCGAAGAATCGCATCAGCTTCTCAATGAAATTCTCATGTTTCAGTGTATACACTGCTACGAGCTCATGCACATTACCATTGCATTTCAGTGCAGTGTAATGTAGAGAAAGAATCGTTTGTGTTGCGCGCAAATGCACTTCTTTATCTTGTGACACACATTTGCTGAGCCCGCAGCGATCGGCAGCTTCCGCCGATTCATGAACATGTATATACGTGGCAATTTTTCTTTGAGATGAGATCGTCGTTGAGAATGAGTGCACTGAAATTGCCTGAGATCTCGAAAGATGAATATTTTCAATTGTTTCAATCTAGACATCATCGCGATTTTATTATGTTTTGACTCATATATAATTGGGTGAACAATCTTCAAGGAGTTAAGGAAACATGAATCGTATTGTTCCACTGCTACCTACATCTTACCCCGCTCACTAAAAGTGTTCGCATATGTGTGGATATGCCCGAAAACCGATATTTGTGATAACTTTACTTGGACACATGATAAATATCTGAAAAAAAAACTCAAAAATCTGCGGCGATGCCAAGAATGTATTCCGACTAAGGTGGAGTTTCCACATGCTTTTACTTTGTAGAAAAGTTGGAGAGACCAGAAAATTTCAATTTTTAAATGTTGCCATTTTTGTCATTTTTCTACAAGTTACTGACGTTTTTCGTATCACAAAATTTTTCCGAGTCTGGCAAGTGGGGTCCGAAATGGGCAGGTGAAAACAAATTACCAAGCAGTACGTCAGTTGGTCACATAAATTACGTAAAATAATTTTTCCAAATTTCCATTTTTGCACGAATGCTCATTATTGAGTAAGCTTTCATCGAGGTTCTCATTTTCTTATTTTGTATCGAATACTTCGTGCACCCTGTTCACTCAATTCTTGGAAAAATAGAGTACGCAGTTCTCATAATAACTTGCGGAATTTATGCACAAACCAAGCGTTTGGAATGCGACAACGTGACATAGCCTTGAGATATACTCCTCGCGTCTCGCCGCTATTATTATGTGTTCGTCAAAACGAGCTTACTTCATTGTATTATAAGCACATCGCACATGTGCTTCGTCAGGAGTCAGACTGTGATTCTATGGTTCATGTGCGCAACTGCGTCTTTCAGTGTCAACCACTTAGAGTTGAAACAGTGTTCATTATCATACTCTGAATTTTCCTTTAGACTTATTTATTCCAAAAATTAGTTTATTATCTCAGTTCAGTTTGAAACTGGAAACCATAAGTTTGGATGGACTAACGAGGGGAGCACGAACCTTGCGGGTCCTGGATCTTAACAAAACTTTGGGAATCTCCTTGTTTTGGTGAGAAATAAAAGTACCCTGAATGGTCTTATCCAATGGGCCTCCTATCCTAAGATACAGCCATGGAGGTTAGCATTGTCAATATATCGATATATGTGTCATTTTAATATGGGCCTATATGGACAATGCTAATGTCCATAACTGTATCTCGGGATAGAAGACCCATTGGACAAAACCCTTGGGAATACCTATATTTCTCACCAAAACAAGAAGATTCCCAAATTTTCGTCAAGATCCAGGACCCACAAGGTTGGTTTTCCCCTTGTAAGTTCAATTGTTCATTATCTCACTCATACACTGAGAGAAATTTACTAATAGTTTTCGTTAACTGAGGAGTAATTTTTATAAACACGTCTATACCGTGGCACCAGCAGGATCCTCAACAGTTTTTGTTAAAACGGTAACAGAATTTATTAATGCGGAAGTAAATTTTATTAACCAGTTTACAAATTTTGTTGACGATGACACAAATTTTGATACTGACGCCCAATTTCAAAATGATAGGTAGTTATATTATATTATATATGAAGTAGTAGTCAGCCAATGTTTGTTGGGTTACATGCAGTTTTAGACTACGAAGCACGCTCAATCACATACATCATATATTCACGCACTTAGAATTAGACTGATCATCTTACATTTTGTTTATGTTACAAATTCATACATATATGGTCACATATCACTATACATTATCTTACGTGTAGCCAATTTCGCATACACGGGTTCACGCAAACAATTTATGTTCGTGTAGAAATTTTGGAACTCGTATATATACAAACCGTGTCAAATTTGACCGCTTGCGAGTAAGCCCAATCCACCTATAAACGAGCTGATTGCTAGTCGATAGACACGATACGCGGAAAATAAAATACACTCTCAGTTATTCATGAAAATCTGGTATCGATGACATTGGATTGACTATTATTCGTCGAGTTTGTTGTCCGTAATAAATAAATATTGGTCGTAACATCGATGCGAAAGGCGATGTGAGCCACCTGGTGGCAGATACAGGAATCGCGAAAATTCAACGATTCCTCCTTTCCAACTCGGCACATATTTTACATGTGAATCAGCAACTTTTATTGAGAAATCAATAAATTTTACAAACGAGCCAGTTTTAAAAGTTCTTGAACGGGACCAACAAAAATTGTTGACGAGTGAGTAAAAACTGTTAATTCAGGAACAAAATCTATTGCGATTCCTGCTGGTGCTCTGGTATTGACGCGATTAATAAAAATTGTTCCCCAGGTAACAAATTTTATTAGATAATTTCTCTCAGTGTATGTAATGAACATCGGTACCTACGTTTCGATGAGCTGACGAGTTTATGATGAAAAAAATAAATTTCTTAATCTGAATTTCTCAACTTATTGCTTTAAAATAAGTTCCCAAACTTATCAAGCAATCCAATCAACATATTGAAGCATCGGGTAACTTTCAACATGCCGATATTGTTTTCGGAAATTGACCGGAAAATCTACATGAAAATGTCAAAATTTCTGGTCGAAACAATGATTGAACTAACCTTTTTGAAAAATTTTCACACGGAAAGCAACCGAAAATTTCGAGGCTGTATCGTAAAACTTAGCCTTAGTAAAAGTAGCTCGACGAGGTCAAGACTGGGAGTTGATTATTTTTCCGGAAATTCGAGCGTCTCGTATAAGTGTCGTAAGAAACGAACACAATATATGGTTTTAGTAAGTCCACCTTAAATTGTGTGTGCCTGAGAAAAAAACGTGGAGAAATTTAGAGAATAGATTAGGCGTTTCAGAATCATTGTCCTCACATGACTCAAGTCAAAATCTGCTCTTGCACGCTGACTCCTAAAGGTAAAACCTCGGGTAAAACAAATGACACCATGAAATTTGGTAATTTCAGAGTTTTTCGTTGATTTTTTATTCAATATTTCATTTATACAAAAATATTTTGATGTGTCAATTTGGTCCCAAAAATTTTCAAATCAGAAATCTCATTATCTTTTTCATTGTATCGTTTTAGAAATTCTACCTTCAAGTCACCGAGATATAGTCACAATTTTTTTGATAGCTTTTCTGAATCAATCAGTAGCCAAAATCAAGTAAAACATTTTGTTTAGTTTACATCTCGCAATTTGAAACTCAATCAAAATTTTTTTCTCAAAATTACGATTTTTCAATGAATTATGAGCACATATTAATAATTCACAAATCTTTCTATCGTTAACGCATGTTCAACCTCTTTTTGAGATTATCTTGTGGGACTTGCAGTTGACGGTAGGTTCGGAACCAAAGTCACCTTAAAGGCACTTATGAAAATTTATTTACCTGGGTGAAGCTATCCATTTAATTATTTCAAAGAGAATTCTAGCGCTGTAGATTAAGCCATGCAGGTTACATTGTTTTTCTGATAATTTATTATCAGAAAGGTTTTGATGCTTGGACGTTATGTCCTACTAGAATGCGGAACTCAGTTTTTTTGCACCCTTGCACCGAAGACTGGCTCTATTATACTACGATTCACAGACTCTGTTCTCACGGTAAAAAATATTGAAGAGCGATCAACCAAGCTTCTCCTTCACACACACACATTTACAAAAATATTTCAGAAATTCCAATGCAAAAATGCCACTACTCCCATCCAACCTCTGCATCTCCTTCTCCTCCAAAGAATTCCCATGAGGAGTATTAAAATTTCTCTCTTTTATGAATTGCCGAGCACGAAAAAATCCAATTTCGCATTTCTTAAAAATCATACAAAATCCTTCAAGAATCAGCTGCTCTCATTAGCTTTTGCTGCTGCATCAGACAGGTACGATTTATCTCGTTTACTCTCTCTCTCTCCTACATCTCCCTATACATATATAACATTTCTCACGCGAAAAATCTTAAACACGCCCTGAAGCATCTACCCAGTACCCGAGACTCGTTTCGATGCTTGCAGTACATACTATCTGAATGAAGTCGCAATTTATCCATTGAGAGGTATACTATGCACGCACATACAGCTATCCAGTCTTTGGATGTTCTCGCACAAAGATTTTCATCTGCCTCTCTGTCTAATAGCCTCCTCCTATCCTCCTCTCTCGTTCTTTTCAAGGACTTCCTCTCTCGTTCACGACACTCTGGTGTTGCACCGTATAGTTGGATATAATACTTCTTTTGATACATACCTGCCACTATCGCCAAAGGCTGCTTACTTCTTGCAAAACTCTTTGTTCGCACACTGTAATACAGACCTGGTCTCGGTGTACAGATTAGTGCAAAAAAAATTGACTGAAGGTAGACATATAAGTATACGTAAATGTGGATTGACAGTCATGGCTGGTGGGTAGAAAATGAAAAAAAAAAAAAAACGCTAGATTTGTTGCTCGTACTTTTATCTGATGCGAGAAGATGATGATGTCTGGTTATGGCTAGTTGCTATGGGGAAAAAAACGATAAATGTTTGACAAGTACGAATTACTCTGTCAATCATTAACGAACACAGAAGACCTTATGAGTATGATGAAATTTTATCATTGTGGTTACTAGTAAGAAGATATCGGAAAGAAAAGCCATCAAATTGAAGAATTCCTCACCTTGGGGGAACCTGCGTGGAAAAGGGCATTCAGAAATTCCTACATCAACTGACCCTTTTTTTCACCCTTCCCTTCACGTCCTGATTTTTTTCAAGTGGCTCATCCAATCTTCTTACTATATCGATCTCAAAAGATCATTATTTTACTGTTTTCACATGCAATGGTAAATGAATAATTGAAACAACACTTCCTTGTGAACAGTCAGCTCTAATACGTGTCTCTTGAGTTTCCTTTTGTAGTATTTCAGTAAATGAGCAGAAGTCTTGATGAATCATTTTCTGCACCAAGCTTGTTAGTGTCGCACCAAGTGACAACTCATAATTTCTCATTGAAACGTAAAATTTTCTTTGTGTATAATCTTGCCCGTGACTCGCGACATTTCGCATGTATCACTCAATGAGAAATGCATTTAGTTACAATGTTTCTCGACATAACGTATCAATTAAGACTCATTATATTCTAGATCTCATACTACATTATTATGATTGTTCTTCCATTCATGAAGTTTGCGACGAGGTACTACTATGATCTCTCATAGTAGTTAACATGCTTTGGATTTCATTATATTCTAATGCATGAGAATTTTTAGATGGTTGTAAAGATGACTGACTGACTAGGTTATGATTTGAATCAACTAGAAAATAAAAATAGTACATTTCGATATAAGGGCGGAAATCATCCCGTCCAAGTATCGAATTCTATTGTTTCATCATCAGCGTGAATGAAAAATAGAAAAGCCATGCGTGAATGGTTCTTTCTTGCACATACAATGGAAAAGTTGATTTTTTTCATCAAAATTTGAGATAAGCTGGAAGAGTCATTGTGGTGGGAAAATGATGATAACTTATTGTTAGTTTTTGCTAAAACTCGACTACTAAACTGGTCGATCTAACGAAAAAAGATCATATGAATACTACCAGTCAAAAGTTTAAGCTCACCCAATTTTTTTTTTTTTTTCAATTCTGTAAGTTGCACCCATTGGCTCTTCTTAACCCTAAAATATTTTATCTGAGCTCATATTGAAGATTTTTACACGTACTCTAAGACGGCATTATTTGTCTCCATCGACGCGGATTTGGATCTTGCCAATCTTAGCTTGAAAAAGTGTCAATTTCGAAGATTTTTGAGAAAATTTTCTGGCGGCTTTGAGACACGTGAATGTTTTTCTATGAGCTCGATGTGCCTGAAAATACAAGTTTAGATCTCTAAAATACGTTTTGGAACGTCCTTCTACGTTTACTGATTCTTTTTCGCTATAATATTTTTTGCAAAAACTAGCCCTCTCATTCAAAAATGACGAGAAATGGACTTTTTGGGAAATTTTTCATAGGTTTCTCGTTTTCTCGATCATAGAAAATATATATAGAAGGCAGACATCGGAAACAAAGATTACATCTCCCATATAACGCATTTTCCCGTCTTTTTCAAATTAGAATACAACTTTTTGCGAAAAATTTTTTCTCACAAGAAACATCATAGCTTGAGTTATACCTGGTGCGAAGAGACCTTCTCAGACGGATTTAGGAGCTTTAAACTTTTACTTTTAGGTCTTATGAGTCCCATACCAAAACATTCATGTCCCTCAAACTTGCACGAGCCAGAAAATTCTCTCAAAAATCGTCGAAACTCACACTTTCTCAAGCTAAGATTGGCAAAAACCAAATTCGTCAGGATGAAAATGAATCATGCCATCTTAAGGTTTTTGCAAAAAATCTTCAAAGTGAGTCCAGATTAGGTCCTCTAGGATCAAGTAGAGCCAAATGTTGGAGCCCCAAAAAATCAAAAAAAATTTCTGGGTGAGCTTGAACATTTGACCGGTAGTGTAAACTGTTTGTAAGACCGCACGTACCTCGCACGAAACTCATTGTTAAGCTAAATTTCAGCCTCTTGGATATGTAGTCTTATAAATAGTACGAAACTAATATAGACACGTATATCTCTGAAATTTCCATAAATTGTAACAATGAATTTTTGACGAACCTTCTTTACATCATAGTCTACATCAATGCTGCCGAACAATCAGTCAAGAGTTCTTTTTAACGGCCTAATAGGCGCCTAATTAGCATTGAAAAAAAATCATTTCCTGTAGAAAATTTATAGCGTGACACAAATAAGAGTCAGAAATAAGATGAAAATTCGAACCTTGATGACGAGTACCAAGTTTTCATCAAATTTAAATCTACCATCTACATTAACTTCTCTCGAACCTCCTCAACACTCTGTTTCGTATTGTGAAATCATCCCAAGTTGTCCCAAGTCAGATTCGTCCTTTAAAACTCAAATGATCCACGTTGGCCTGCATGTATTCGATATGCTGTAAAAAAAAGGCTCGATGAGGCCGATATTATTCAGGAGCACGTCTAACGGGCCAATGAGATCACGAGCTGCGCTCATTGATTCTGAATTTACGGAAGAGCCTATTAGCCACGGCGAAGCACGCGCGGCGCGGCAGGCGCGCGAAGCGAGGCACAGTCGGCACACTAGGCACATGTTGCGAGGCGCGGCACAGATTGTATCATATGGTCAGGTTAAGATTCCGTAATTCGGAAACTTGACAAAATCATATCAAATTTTTTACATAATACGACGCGACATGTGCTGTGCAGACCACTAATAGCGAGATCAGGGCTATTGCCAATAATGAAAATTCGAATTTGAATAATTTTGGAAGAGCTTTGGTCACAATGAATGTATGATGGGCTGAGATTCATGACAAACTAGCCATTACTAATGCAATGAAGGAATCAGGTGCAAAATGTCAGGGTAAGAATTAAAGCTCTAAGTGTCAGCTTTACTGCTTGACATCCCTAATTTTCTTTTCTTTCAGCACTTGTACATAATCCCTCTAAAACAGACTCGTTGATGGGATCTGGGTTCTCTCCTCGTTGGAAGTGAAGTTTAGATGGAATGCTGGAGGATATAGTTCTTCTTAGTCCTTCTGATGCTCGGTATACTTCCTGAAGGCACTCCTCTGATTTCAGATGTCACCGGTACCAGATATATGAATTAGGAAGTATTGAACGAAACCAGATTTTTCCATCTTGATTTTACTCAGGATGTGATAAAATCTTTATAAGTTGACTTTGTGGACTGTTTCAATTGATTACATTGATCAGAGGACATTCTTCCCTCACATTTTGATAAGAGTCCATTCATTCTTTCAATTTCCACTCAGTCAATACTCCAAGGATGTGTCAAGAACGAGGTCAGTTGAACTTTTCTTTTGATGAGATTATAACATTTGTGTTAGATGAATTTGCCATTTGAACGTCTATTACTCTCATATTTCTCAGGTATCTCTGGAAAAACCTTGAGGAATCCTGGAAATCTGAGGGATAAATCTTTGTGGTTATAGATGAATTTGTGGTGATCTTCTCCAATGGAGATTTTTCAGTGATTGAGACATACATATCCTACTTCATAGCTCATGTCAGCAGCTGAATCCAGTATGCTTTTTACTATGCTCAGTGCTGAGTTGTGATTTTAACTGATTGGTGTAGAAGTCAGGGTTACTCTGTGTGTCTAATTATTTCATCCGAGCAATGTGTCAAGAAATGATTCTGCTCTTACTTTGATTATTGGAATTTCTCATAATCTCAGTGGATATATCACTTTCTTGAATCCAACGATGAACAGAGTTACGTTTTCAGTGGGAAAGCTCTGTGTTTCAATGAATAAGATTGTGAGACAAGTGTGTCATAGTTTTCCGGATTCAGCTGCTGACATGAGCTATGAAGTAGGATATGTATGTCTCAATCACTGAAAAATCTCCATTGGAGTAGATCACCACAAATTCATCTATAACCACAAAGATTTATCCCTCAGATTTCCAGGATTCCTCCAGGTTTTTCCAGAGATACCTGAGAAATATGAGAATAATAGACATTCAAATGGCAAATTCATCTAACACAAATGTTATAATCTCATCAAAAGAAAAGTTCAACTGACCTCGTTCTTGACATAAAATGAAACCAGAATCATGTAATGATGGGCTCGCTCTCAATTCATACATCCTTGGAGTATTGACTGAGTGGAAATTGAAAGAATGAATGGACTCTTATCAAAATGTGAGGGAAGAATGTCCTCTGATCAATGTAATCAATTGAAACAGTCCACAAAGTCAACTTATAAAGATTTTATCACATCCTGAGTAAAATCAAGATGGAAAAATCTGGTTTCGTTCAATACTTCCTAATTCATATATCTGGTACCGGTGACATCTGAAATCAGAGGAGTGCCTTCAGGAAGTATACCGAGCATCAGAAGGACTAAGAAGAACTATATCCTCCAGCATTCCATCTAAACTTCACTTCCAACGAGGAGAGAACCCAGATCCCATCAACGAGTCTGTTTTAGAGGGATTATGTACAAGTGCTGAAAGAAAAGAAAATTAGGGATGTCAAGCAGTAAAGCTGACACTTAGAGCTTTAATTCTTACCCTGACATTTTGCACCTGATTCCTTCATTGCATTAGTAATGGCTAGTTTGTCATGAATCTCAGCCCATCATACATTCATTGTGACCAAAGCTCTTCCAAAATTATTCAAATTCGAATTTTCATTATTGGCAATAGCCCTGATCTCGCTATTAGTGGTCTGCACAGCACATGTCGCGTCGTATTACGTAAAAAATTTGATATGATTTTGTCAAGTTTCCGAATTACGGAATCTTAACCTGACCATATGATACAATCTGTGCCGCGCCTCGCAACATGTGCCTAGTGTGCCGACTGTGCCTCGCTTCGCGCGCCTGCCGCGCCGCGCGTGCTTCGCCGTGGCTAATAGGCTCTTCCGTATGAATTTCGATCGGACCGCCAACACCGCACCGTCACCACTACTTGTACTTAACACCGTATATCTGACTCGGTCAATGACCTGTTGGAAGTGAGCTTCTTGTGAAAGGGCGAATGGAATGTGTGTGACTACTCCAGATCATCATCTTTTGCGATCTCGTAAACACTCAGATGCCGAGTTTAGCCTTCAACTTGAACTTCATTGATAGTAAACGATTTTCATCAATTTCTCATGATTGTAAGCAATTCGGAATCAGATAGCTGTTTCTCATTGTGATACATCTATCATTCGCATTTTCGCACGACCATGTACATACACGCATTAGTGAAATTGAATTACCTACATTCTATCTGATTTGTAAGTGCTTGTTCACTCATAATTTTTTGTTTTCAAGAATCTAAGCCCCCTTTCCTAAAAATACTTTATGGAGAAATGAGTTTACTGTCACCACCATATTTTGTAATAATTTTTATTGACTGAGTGATTCGTGTCGGTCACAAACTCTTACCTTCAATTAATCTTCTCATGCGGTATAAAATTATTACGTATGTAGCATTTTAAAATCCTCAGAATTGACGGATACTTTTTCTTCGCGCGTGAAACTGCAAAATTGTACCTCATAAGAAATACAATATTTACAGTGTCAATTGAAACTCGCCGTGAATGCAAATTTTCAATTAATCCTGTGAATCACGTCAGCAAATATATTGAAACAAGCAGGTGTAGATTGTCAGTACAATGAAATGAATAGATTTAATTAATATTGTAATGTCAATATTTGATGAGTGAATACGGTTGAGCGTAATAAGATAAGAATGATGATAATTAATGAGCAAATAATTCTATTTACATGAATTTTAGGCTAATATCTCTTCCTCTTCATCATTGAATATTCATTTCCAACCATGTCTAAGTACCATCGGTATTTTATAGTTCAAACAAGATTTTTTCCAATAATCAGGTTCAAGAAATATTGATGCTAATTATATCGTAACACATGAGTGATATGAAAGATGATGATTCCCATCTTGAGCCTCTAATTGCGATTATTGTCATGATGGAAAACGATCTCAAATATATTAGTTTCCTTCAAAATATTGAGATGCTATTGAATATGATAATCCTCGCCATTCACTTACGCATGCTCAATTTTTATTTAGACAATTTGAAGAACAAAAATGTTGCAATTTGAATTCAATTACAAAAGGAAGAGTAAAAGCTCGAATAAAAGTCGTACACAACATGTCTACAAATGAGAAAAAAAAACAATCGAAAATCGAACGATTATTGCCAAGCTGCATGACAATGCAACGAACAGTACATTAATCGAAACGAGCAAAAACTTGAGTCGTAATAAAAGTAAAAGAAAAAAAAAGGAATAGCGTCAAACTCTACAAACAGATCGTATATCGGATGCGCGCAATTGCCGGCGTCTTATAGGTAGTCGTTTGCAGCTCGTGTACAAATGCATCAGCAAAATAGCCATCAAGAGCTTGATTTTGTGCGCACCTGCAAATTCTAATTATCAATCCTGAGAGATAATGTTTACTCGCAGCCAACGTATATATAATTCTTGTAACCAGTATATGAAAAGGAAGATGTGCGCAACTATGTAATTTTGCATAAAACGCTTCTCTACCATCCCGCTCTTTTCTATGTCAATCTATCACAGTCATGACAGTGTTGTTATACTCACTTTTCTGGTTCATCCCCTTTTATACGCCTTGAAATGCCATTTTGAAGCTCCATCATTTTGTGGTGGGATTCATATCCTGGATGATACACTGTATCAGAGATGATGTTTATAATAGGTAAAGATTGACGCAGTAGTTATATATTATCAGAGGGGTGTGTGAACATTATAGAACGGATGTGATCGTTCAAGGGACTCAATTTGAGTCTTATGTTTTAATTTTGTAGTACATAATATCCCTCTAGATGTCCTGGAGATGTAACGATAATGGATTGGTTTCATTTTTAACACATAGGAAATTGATGTGATCAAACTCGTCTTTCTACATTTTTGTCATCGATTATCGTGTTCTATTGAAATTGAACCAGTGCTTCTTGCTTTTCACTCCTTATATAAGAATTTTCAATCGGTGGTAGAAAAGTATCTTGAGCCTTTCTACACGAAACAACTTTGGCACATGGAAAATTTTTTCTTTCCATCAGAAAACGTTATTATTTGGGTCCAAACTATGCTAAAGAGCAGCTGCAAATTAGAAGACATGTTGAATCGGATTTCGGTATAACTTCTATGGGATTTTAATTCTCGTGTCCTTGCTTATTTTCCAAAATCTTCTCAGATTTTTTCAGACAACCATATGAAAGTTATTGCCATTTCCCCGTTACCCTTTGTGTCCACTTTTGTGAAAATTCGTTGAGGAAGGATTGATGATTGCATTCGCTGAAAAATTTCAAACTCAACTTTTTTGACAGGCGAGATCGACCGAATTGGAATTGTATCTCAATCGTTTTCCGGCAATAGAGTCATAATTTTCGAATATTCACTAAAAGTTCCACGATCAGTATCAATATAGTAAGGTATATACTAGATTTGTGTTCGCATTTACGATTTAGTTACACGTTCGCTGCGACGCTGTTTTTTTGTAATTTTATTTCGGCCATGAACTGGACCATCGCAATTGTGTAGAACGCCCATATGGAGCTGGACCGAGAGCTGCACTCGTTTTTGGCTTATTGTTCGTGACCTTGGTGAAGCAAACCACCACGATAGATTGTTTTAGGAGAATTATCCGAGCATGTCTGAAACGGCCAAGGTTGGAAAATAAGAAATCGCGGGTCCCACCGGTGGGACCAGCCGCAGCGATCGTGTTAACTTTTATTTTCAGTTAAATTTATACATTCAATTAAGTGGCGTGTGGGTTCCATTTTCATTATGAATAATAAATTCGTAGATTTTCTACTATAATCTCTGATAACTTGAGTAAAATTCATCGAGATATCATATACCAAGATATTGGTTTAATATCTCTAATATGGTTGAATCCCTCCTCAAAGTTCTGAATTTTAAATATGACGTGGCAGTGATTTTGAATTCAATGAACATACCGAATAAAATGAAATATTATTCGCGTGCCACTACTTGCTATCATGAGTATTGTATTCATATCATTAGTATGCAATACACAAGAAGTTCATAAATGAACACGTTGGTTGAATAATTGACACCAGAGAAAGAAGTAGCGAGTGGTATAAGATGATAACCATGAAAACAAGTAAGATTTTTGTAAGGGAATCAAAAATTTGCTCTGTAGAAGAATATAATTTTCAATATCCGTTCTAGTATACAACCCTCATTCGCGTTCTTGCTCGCATTGTTGGAAATGAATGGAAGACAACAGCTTTCACATGACTATCACAATACTATATTTCAATCGATATTATGGGCTTTAGCAAAATACAATCACATTTCTTTTGCACATATTTTGAAATACTTTTAGACAGAGTACACACAATTTTTTTGAAGAATCGTATTCTCATCAATCAGTTTACGTATCTTTGCAATTCTTGTGTACATTAGAATAACAAGAATATCATAAACATTGAAACTACACAAAATATTCATATATAAAATGTAAAATCTATAAAAACCAGACTCAACACTATCAACATCAGATTCTTTGAATCGCTGGAGATTCTCTTGATCGTAAAATCACAACGTATAATATACTCTCTTTCCAAGAGAATTGAAAAAATGAAAAATATATTTAAGATAATTTTATGTAAAAGAAAGTTGCCGATGTGAAAAAAATCGGTAATTCCACTATAAATCCCGGATAAAGAACGCCAAATTACTTAACAAAAATCAAATTACACAAAAATCAGCCATATTTTGCCTCTTTCAATCACAATCAAAGTCATTGATTTCAAAACTTTCAATGTTACTACACGTGTGAGCAATTATTGAAGTCGAGCAATCTCACTCACTTTCTTATTAGAGCCCTTTCTCCTTTCATTCATTTTTCAAAGGCGTGACGCTAATTTCTGCAAATCTTTCTCTTCCTTGGAGCAAATCTTGCTTCTCAATAGACATCCTGTAGCCGAGTTTCTTTGAAGATTGATAATCGCTGCAACCCTCCTTGATTGAACAGACAGCACTCCTTGATTGAAGCGCTCCACTTGAATTTACCGTTACTATATAAGACCGTGTCGGTCCATATGAAATAAGAGCGCTGGCACACAAATGTTCGAATTGAGGCAATAATCATTTCAGCGCAGTGTTTAGAAACGTTAAAATCATTATTGAGTATTACGGCGATCGAGAAATAATCATGATCCCATAAGAAACCACGATCTATGCTGGCCGACATTTCAAAATAACTGTCGGTCTAAGCAAACGATTTTTTTTTAAAGTCTGGATCGATTTTCGATAAATTCCCTCTGAATATCTCAAAAACATCTAAAACAAGTGTATGACAAGGATATAGACAACTTTTTTAACAAACAACACAAAAATTACACTAATACTTGTTAACAATCCATTTTTGGATCCACTATCAAGTGAGCGGCATTATCACAGTTGACGGTATTGCTGTCGAATCCACCATCGACAAACTTGACGCCTACGAATGTGACATCCTATACGAGGAAAGAGAAAAGAAAAATCATCATATCAGGGTATCTAATTGCATGAAAGCGCTCAAGTAGAATTTTGAAATGCTCGTGGAAGAATCGATTCAGCAGAATGTGGAAATGCACATTCAGACAAAGGGAAAAATCCAACATTCAGAATAGAATATTCACTTTTAGAATATTTCTTCAAAATGCAGTTATTTTTCCTTGCAAAACACCTCTCGAATACTAAGAAAAAGAATCGGAAGTGAATTTTATTTTCCGCAAATGAACCAGCCTGGCATGCAATGTGTCGCACTAAAACTGACTCAGTCAATAACCAAGTATCAAAACATATTTTGTACACAAACACAATGACCACCAAAATATTTGTATCCAAACAGCTTCAAATCATAACAATCAACACAAACTTTGCTGCGACACTCGCAAGTTCTTCCTTTCCACAAATTATTCGCACGAATGAAAGTAAATTGTTTAAACTGTAATAAGGAAGCTTGCCGACCAAAACTTGAAATTTTGAGCTGATTTTAGAAGATACATACTCGGGCAAAATGTCCTGTGATGATCAATGCTGCAAAGCCTTCTCCTTCTGTTTGAACTCATTAACGGATCTTCAAGAGAAGCACCAATTCTTTGTCCTACAGATCTATGTTGATGATTTTGTCCAGATCTTGCATTAAGTCTTGCATCTGGCATTTGATGCTGATGTTGTTGTCGTTGTGGTTGTACCGGTTGTACAACTGCAACAGGTCTCTGATGATGTTGATGCTGATGTTGTTGTTGTTGTATATTATTTATAGGCTGTACTGATACATTTTGTTGATGCTGCTCCAATGGACCTCTTAGAACAAGCCTTGGTAACGGTTGTTGCTGTATTTGCTGATATTGATTATTATTTTGTTCAACTCTTCCTGGTGTTATAGGAACCTGAACTGTGGTCATGTTTATGGTAATGACAAGTCTTGCAGTACGACCTGCACCGAGAGGCACATTCACAACATGTGTAACACGTTGTTCTCCATTAACACTTGTTGATGTTGTCGCCATGATGATTTTTTTGGGAATTTCCAATATTTTCTTTTCGAGAGATATATGCAGATTTGACCGACTTTCAATCGCCACTACAGCCACGCGACAACTGATTTCTTAGACTGGTGGTTTTGAGTAGATCATTGTAGAGATGTTCGTCACGTGGTGTGTTTGGATACACTTTGTTTTGATTTTGGTGTTTACAGTAACCTATATTATTGTGTTGAGTACACTGAAGTAGAGCTTTGAAGCGATTTTCCTTGTTGATGTAAAAGTATTGGTGTGGTCGAAATGTCTGCATGATTTTGACTTTGGTTTGGCACACCAGAATGCTGTTTGAGACCGTGTATATTTTTTTTCATTGAATTTCATAGATCATGAAATATTTTATCTAATTATATTATCATCCAAAACATGGCTTTTTGGTGGATAATTCATCCAGATCATCATCAAGGCTTCACGATTTCCCACCAATGAAGAAGTTGTTCCAATCAAATACCCATACACTTGTGTTGTAATTATCAACTTAATTATGGTGTAACTTTGACAAATCTCCACAAACATGGAATAATTTGATACTCATAGGAAAAGCAATTTTGAACATGGATAATTCATGACCCAAAGTCATGAAATGATTTGTCCACCAAACGTAATTCGTCATCTTCGAACTGTGTAGGAGATTCATCGGGATTAGCAGTTACCTTAAAATGAAGGGGATAAGAATTGTGATGAAGAAAGTTATTGATCCCCTGTTCTTGCCTCATGATACTCCATGCAAATCTTTCCCACAGTCAATCACTTATCTAGTTTACATCAAAATATTCTTTCTCGAATACATCAGCAATTTTTAAGCCTAAGAATCGTGATCTCGTAGTATTTCTAATTACTCACTTTCTTAGT
This sequence comes from Eretmocerus hayati, assembly GCA_029851415.1. Lineage (NCBI taxonomy): Eukaryota > Metazoa > Arthropoda > Insecta > Hymenoptera > Aphelinidae > Eretmocerus > Eretmocerus hayati. The sequence goes on from CM056741.1 coordinate 158,028,020, forward strand.
GAAGCGTTTCTTACTCAATACGAACCATTAATCTTATAGCAACCTATCTCTTACTTCTATTGTCGATACATACATATAGCTCTGTGCTGGCAATAATTTTCTCTACTGCATGAAATCGAATGAGTTACTCTTCCAACCTTCCTTACCCTCAACTCTATCATTATATGCACGTACTACTCCTATGAATTGCTTTGTGATTTCTGACTGAGCACTATCTATCTGAATATACATATTTTGTACTCCCTCTTCACCGTTAAAGAATATCACGTAGAACGTTCTAACTCCGCATTAACACGCCCAATAGATCTCTGGACTTGTATTTTAGATAATGAACATGTTTCATATATTTTCTTTGCAAAATTTATTGCAATGATTATAATCATGCATTTGAAATTTTTTTCTCCAGATCGGGCCAATGTATTGCTCGGCTATCGAAAATATTTTCCTCTTCTTTGTAAATTTTTTAGCCAAGTTTTTTGACAATTTTTTCTGCTGAGCCAGAAGAATCCAGAGATCGCAAAAAGTAAACTCAATTTGGAAGAGAGAAACTTACTTCATACCCCATACTTTGCGCACAATTTGCCAATTTCTACTGACAGTTTATTAACAAGTATGGCTCGATACACAGGATTAAAACCTATTTTTATATACCCGTATACCCTTATAGCGGAAAATACTATTATGTTACTTGAAACCCCAACAAAAAATGTCTGCTAAGCTGAAAAGTTTCAGGAATCTCAAAAAGTGCACTTCAAACTCTTGGAAGGAAAGAACCTCCATACAGTGAAATTCCAACAAAAATTTCAGCTAAGAAGTATCAGGAATCTTGGAAAGAAATGGATCCTCAACAAAAATCTTCTGCTAGACTGAAAAATGTCAGGAATCATGAGAAGTGCACTTCACGTGCAAAATCTCTTAGGAGGAGGGGGGGGGGGTCTCCATGAAGTTGGAAGCTAAAGGTTGTGAGATTCTCGATCCTATACATATAAATCCACGACTAGCTTCGGCAACTCCTATAGGGCAATTCCCTGGTCTGTGGCATAAAAAATCTTCTGAATTAGAGCCATAATTCCAAGCGATGGGCGCGGCAAAGCAAAATCGCAACAAAATAGAATACCAAACATCGGCGGTCAATTAACAATCTCTACCTATTTCTTGTATGCAAGCTTACACTTGCATAAACCGACGATAGACGCGCGTTAATCTTTCAAGTTTAATGAGGGCCCTCCCAACTCTCATCAGTTGATCGACAGACACGTAAACCCCTTATCTCTCTGCACATGCACATCCAGAAAGTAAAGCAACAAGCATATACCTTCCATTGAAACCATCAGAATAATTCAAAGACTCAGCATCCCTTCTCTATACATATGTATCCAGGAAACGATTGCAATCTCAAATGCAGTCAGGTGCAACCTCCTCCTCCTCCTTTTCCTGCATATAATACCAAGAAAAATCTTCAACTAAAGTAGCATACATATAATGTACATAGATGGCCAATCTTCTTTCTCCTAATATAACCGCTCTTTTGCTTTCGATTTCAGCATCGGAATGAAGCTTTAACGGTTTCCTACTGGCTTAGCGCAGATAGAGGCTGCTGCGTCATAGGCCTTACAACTACGAGCCATGTCTACAACAACTCATTGCCGTCAATTTGTACAGAATGCATGGAAGAAGGAACTTTGCTCAAATTGTTTTAAACCCAGAGAAGAACATGTTAGTCCAGCGGCTTCAGAACCTAGACCCTTGATTGGAAGAGCTTCTAACGGAGCCGTCAAGAGGGTTACTCACAAAGTTCAGGTGAGTCTATAATAATATGTCTAGTGTCTAGGGTCTGGTGTCTAGTATCTATCTTGATATCGTACGCCTAATCATCTCTGCTCATCTCTCAAGTGTGTCTGGTCAATTATATACTTGAGTAGGATGTCTGACGCTGTCATTCATAAGAGATTCAATCACGAGTTTGCGGCTCAAAACGTGTACTGTACATGATACTGTTATCAGGATGAGAATTAATCAGTGAATTATTCTTAAGAATATTTGTACCTACAATGTTCAGAGGGTATTTTTTGAGATCTCACAAAGTGATATAGAATTCTGTTTTATCTTAGCTTATTTGATCTACACAGACATTATGGACCATTAAATCTCGTTGAGATAGATTCATGCAAGTGCACTGATGCGGATATTGCGCAAGGGAATAAATGCCAGTGTGTCTAGTTGCAATATAGCGAACTCGCCTAGAACCTGTTTTCTAAATGAATCTGCGCTGCATTTACAATAGCTTAGACAAATGCAATCTTGATAATTCATTGGAGGAAGTCGTAGGTCTTGTGTTCAAATTTTTCTCAATATAAGTAGCAGAAATTTGTCTACTATTTTTATGAGAAAATATTGCCATGCTGTGAGTTTCGAACAGTTTCAAAATACTCTTGTAATGTTCTTACCTTCCTCCAAGAATCAGAAAAATTTGATACGAGTTTGTTGATTTTTATAATTTTTGTCACTTTTCACAAGGTTGAACAAAATTTGGTACAATTCACTTCGAGATTTCCTTAGAATTGGTTCCCAAGCACTTCAATGACTGAAACAGTCAACAATTATAAAATTGCGGTAAATAAGAGATAGCAATTCAATCAGTCATTTCCGTTGAGGTGAAATCATTCTGTGAACAAAATTGAAATTGCGCAAGGCTACATAACCGAACACAGATATTTTTCTCAGACCCAGGCTCAAACAAGAATTCGCAATTCGAGAGGACAGAGCTTATAACAGCTTTCCCCCCTAAAGATTCCTCGATAAGTAGTCCAAGTATGTATTATAATAAGTATAAGCGGAGGCAACTTTCCGCGATGAGCTTCATGCCTTGATCGTCTCAAGAGTCCCCAAGAGGTCTGACCTTTAACGGAGAGGTTGTCGACCTTGCTACTGCTGAGCGAGGACGCACTCTTCCCGGAGCCTTTAGAGAAACAGCAAATCCAAAGAAAACTGGGTTATCCTTGATACACGATGCCATGGCACGTACTCACGCGGAAGCGGATGCGTTTTGATAGTTGGTGAAGAAAGAGAGAGCTCAAAGATGATCGCATTGCGGTTAGAATAGCGGTCCAGTTTATGGATACCTGTGGCACGTGCGACCAGATTAAACCTCAAAACTGTGCAATTAGTAGTTGATAGTTGAAGCTTATCTTTCTGGTCAAGTTTTTAATCTGATTTTAAGTGGCTGTGGTTGTTACTCTTCTTTTTGTGCACAATCGTGGTTTTAAGATGACACTCTCATACAAGCGTTGCCTAAATATTGTAGTCAGACCTTTATTCATAAAAAGTCAACGCTCTCATCTCCATTTTTTGCAATCAAATTTGTGGTACTTTTTTCCGAAGGTTGACTCAAATTATTCGACGCACTCATCAGCAGCTCAACTGTTATATCATGCCAAAGGTTTCAACTTATTTGTTGGAAAATTTCTTTCTCTTCGCAGGTTTTATTCCTTGTTTGGCAGTTATCGTAATAAACAGTTTTGCGACAAACCTAACTTCTTTCCTTGACATTGATGAACTTTGAAGTTGTGTGCCGTATCCTTTGGACTCGATCATTTGAGTTGAGACGATCATTTGTGGATAAAACTTGTGCCCTGAGTCATGGTCCGTCAAATCCTCGGCGAAATCCTCGGTAAAATCTATCACAATTAAAGATATAGGATTAGCCTGTCGACTTTAGAAGTGACCTCCGACACTCGTCGCCACATTCTGATGGTGAAAAACATCAAATACTAGGGTCAAAACCGTAAAAAATGACAAAATTAGAGTCGAAATTTTTGGTCGACTATTGAAATCTAATTCTTGTACCAACATGATTCAACAATATCCAAGAAATTTTCTGATCTTTTGCAAATTTTTCCGCTACTTCCATCGATCTTTACCACGAAATACCGATAGAATAGCGCTTGTTCAGTGTAGTACTCAACAACAAAAGTCAACAGGTTTATTTGAATGTCCCTAAAGATCTTAAAAGGAATTGTATCGTATGGGCTAAAGGTTTCTTCGTGATCCTAGTGATTCGAAAATTCTCATGTCAGGTATTAAAAACATCACGAACCTCTAGAAATGATTGTCCTTGAAAAATAAGAGTTGCAAATATACCCCAAAGTCACAACTTTCGTGTCATAAGTTTGAAGTTTCAAAGAATTTAGTCGACTGTGATCATCAATACTAGAATTTATACGGCATGCACCTACCAACTGTCAGTATCAGTACAAAATGGTTTTCTTAAACCGGGACTACAAAGTAGCTTACAATATTCAGTGTACTCAAGTCGAGTCGCTTACATTATATTATTATATGAGAGTGCATCGTAAAGTTGTGGGTAATCGCTGATGTAATTAGTGATTATGGTCGAGCACGTTCTCGAGAAGCGGATTCTCCATACGTGCGTGTACAAACTCTCGCTGGATATAAATGCTACGCAGGATAATGGGAACCTCATCTCATCTCTCGAGCCGCTAAGAGAATCTGCTACCCTTAGAACCTTCGTTTATCCCAGGACCTGGGTCCAGTCTTGTGATATTTTTTTTTTTTTTTTTCTTTACGAACCTTGTTCTTAAAAACCTCTGCTGTATGGAAAATTTTAAAACCGTTCACTTCGAGGTTCACTTGGTCTTCTGGCTTCATCAGTAGACTCAACATTTTGGTGTTCAGAACCCTCAAGTTGGTCTGTTTGCGAATATTTCTCAGTATATAAACCTGTTTTGAAAGTACATTGCCATCGTGATGCTAACCTGCTTATTGTTGCTATCTCATGCCGTTTTATTATACTTTTTCCAAAAATTCTGATGGACTCGAATGTATTGACAACATATAAGCAAAACTCAATAATGGTCAGTATCCGTTATCAGATCAATGAATGTGCCTTGGCTTAGGTATTGAACACGTATTGAACAATTATAGGAGCCACTTACACCTGATACAACGGAAAAAATCTGGAACAAAGTTCATTCAACTATCACTCATATCTAAATGCAAGTTTATTAATTCAATGTTGATGAGATCTATATTGATTCTCAGAAGAAGCATGCCTTGCGTGAAATAATGAAATTTGAATTTCACCTATAGGAAAGGTTTCAATGATCTGATCTGGTTCCCAGATCAACCCGGTGATAATCCGTGAAAGCCGTGCCTTTGTATTTTTTTTCTTTTTTGTTGCGAAGAACAATTATTATTACACGCGTCAACAATTATGAAATAGAGAGCTCAAGCTCTGCGCGGAGTAGTTAGCACTCCGTATATTATTCTATACATTATTGCCTGTCTCAACCTAATGACTTCGTGAGATGCTCTCACTTTTTTTCTCCAGCTGAAAATGCTACACGTGAGAAGAATTGCTGAAATATTCACTTTTACTTTTTTTCCATCGCGCGAAGTATCATAATTGGTGTGAGTACTGATACAAATTTGATACTAATTAGATCACTAGACTCAAACAACTTTTTATCTTGAAGGATCTGACTAAATAATGGGAAGTAAAGAACTCGAACAATGCTTTCTGTTTGTTTATAAAATAACGAGGTATGGATAAAGTTTATGAGATTAGATACATTATTTACTTAGATCTTGATTGTCATCGAAAAATTTGTAGTTGAACAGACTGATAATGATAATCAATACAAACTCTATCACACCGTCTTGATTTTGGTCTGTATCTCCTTTTCTTTTGGTCATGACCAATTTTTGCAAGCTAAGATCAGTCAAGCAACTCTCATAATCCAAGGGTTCCAAATTATATGAGAGTACAATCTTGATCGCTGAAATTTCACGTAATATTGGATAGCTATCTTTTGGTTACAGAATTGAAAAACTTTTCTTTTGAATTTTTGTTGGCATTTTATGAACAACGATGGGTTCCCAAAATGTCTCTGTATTATTTACCTCAAATTGTATGCCACGTTGAGGTTCAAGAAGTATTTACAAATTCATACAGGAATTGTTTAAATGAAAAACCAGATTTGTTAGATATTTACATGATCTTATAATTCCCTCGATAATTTCATTGATTAATTCTTTTCCGGATTTACCTCCACTCAGCCAAGAAACTAAGAGAAAGTGTGATTGCTGTACTGAAAATAATGCTCACTGTCAATATTACTTAGGTGACTAATTACTCCGACTAAAAATCTTGATTCTAATGAGTTATGGGTCATAATATTTCCTGCTACATTATAGTTCGTGCGCAGTTCCAAACTCCAACCACACCAATCATGTTATTACAAATGAGAGACCCTTAATATCAAATTAATTGTCGATATCAGAAATTTCAACATACTCAAGTTTTAACCCTTAAAAACCACCGTGAATCTGAATACCAAATGCTCCTAGATACCTTCAACTGATACTTCTCAGAATCTTCGTTCACGAATTTCAAAAAAATTCAAGCCTTGATTTTCCTTTTTCAACAGGGCATTCTGAGGCCAAGAGAGACAACAACAGGCAGCAGCAATCAAGTGCGCTCAAAACGCAAAAATGTCGCATTTCCGGATTCCCTCACAGAAATAATTGGCTACGATGGTGGTGACGATGGCAGTGATCCAGCAGATGATTATGATCCAGTTGACGACGAAGCAGACAGTAGTAGTCTTGGAGTTGATGAGCTTCCCGACAGCGAAGAGGAACGCGCCCTGGGTAATCTCACTCGTGCCAACACGAACTTCAATACAGTCACTGCAAATTTAAATTCACCACCGCCGAGCTTGAAAGAAACGAAGAGTGCGAGTGGTTTCGTCATTGGATCTGAATCAAACAGCTCAATCATCAGTAGTGCAACCAAGGGACTCAGTTCATTGGGACTTGGAAGGACACGTAAGGATGCCGATGGCAAGAAGACGACGTTGCTCGTGTCCGTCAAACCTTTCGGTGCTGAAGATACTGCTGTGCCAACTGCTAGGTAGAAAACTTTCTTATTCTTCTTCAATTTATGAGATCTATCACGACGCACCTCATTCAGCTGATAGTAATCATAAACATACTACCCAATTACGGGTGGAAAGTCCAACGAGTTGCTAATAATATTCAAAGTTTTCAAATGTCATCCATGATTGGCTAACTCACAAGCTAGTTTTTCTTGCAACAGGTATCAGAATTTCACCAAAAAAAAATTTAATTCACAATTCAGATCGTGTAAACTGTTGGATGACTTGGTGGGGTTTCTACAAAATCCTGAGCCCTTAGTCTGCTTTGATGTGATCTAGATTTTTGCGCCGATGTAGATCCGTGTACTGAAGCTCATAAACAGCGTGAATCGGAATTTTTCTACTACGAGAAGAACAATCACATACAATATAATTTTCATCTGGATTATTTTCATGAAGATTTTCTCAAGAAATGATGTTCTGAACGGAACTGTTTCTTTTTTCTTTTTTCAGAAGACCCAACGACAAAAAGCCTCCAGAACAAGCGAAATCGAAACCGAGCAGCGAGATTCAATCAGAAACAAAATCAGTCGATCCGTCGATTGTGAAAGCCACGAGATGCATCGTCGAGGAGAAACCGTCGGAGGCGAAGACAGCAAAATTAATAACGACCGCCACGGCATCTGCAAGCCTTGGCAAAATCGTGGATATGCCCTTGATAACGTCGTCCAATTTGATGTCGGTGATGCACGAGGATGGTTCACAGAGTTCACTCGACAGTCAGAAATCAGTGGATCAGAAAAAAGCGACGAATATTAATAGGACTCCGGCCATCAAGAAGCCGGAGAGCGAAAAACCCAGGGTTGTGATGAATCTCGATCAAAGTGCCTCAAAAAATCACAAAAATCTCGAGATCTCAAACAGCGCTGGGGCGAATTCTACAGACATCAAACCGCCAGCCAACGAACTCATCGTCACCAAATCTAATCTAAGCAAGGTAAAGACGAACTTTTATCTCTACGCTTCATGCATATCGTTACTCGTTCATTTAGGGTTGAGCTTTTTCTCCAATTAGTTCGTTCTTCCTCCTCAATCCTTTAGTATTATTCATCAGACAATTTTCAAAAAACTGTGTGGAGTTGTATGTTCTAATTTTCGTACCACAGTTTCTTTTTTTCATCAAGTATCCTATAATTTATGATTTTCTTGAACACAGATGTTCCCAGAAAATTAATATTACTATCTATGAGCTTCATTTTTTTCAAGATTAGTATGACTTTCTTGGACGCAGATGTTCCCAAAAAATGAATATCACTATCTGTGAGTTTTCTATCTTTCGAGATTGATGTAGCTTGAGAAATTACTTGCGATATACGGATTACATAATGCATCTCGCCGAGCACAAAATTGCTCGGGATTCTTCCATCCGATTCTCAAATTTTGAAATCATCTCTATCACAGGAAAGTACGAAATTGACAGATTTGGCAGAGCGCAAAGTAGAAGGTGAAGCAACGACGACGAAGCCTGCGTATCGTTTTTCTGAGAGTCGCGAGTCTGCAGGCGAACCCGACGGAAAAGCCGACGAAGAGGTCGTAGCTGAACCCCCAGCTTTACCTAAAAGTCCTCCCCCTTGTTCTGAACAGATCGCTAGCTGTCTACGTGATAAGCGACAAAGTCAGTCAAAAGAGCCTCGCTCATCTTTCCTACACAGTGTCAACTCGGAGCCAGTGTCACAGAAAACAACGTCAGTGCAGTCGAGGCCGATGGTTCCGTCGAAGCCGACGAGCTTGCCTTCAATGCCCAGAAGTTCAGCACCGAGTCTCGCTTCCCTTCTTAGTGAAAGCAGAGCCTACGAATACAGACTGCTCAACCAAGCTTCCAATACGAGTCAAGCCGAACTTGATCGATCACATGAGAGAAGGAGTAGTGGTGGTAATCAGGTCAGTAAGCTTAATCGATAATCAATTTATAGTCAAAATTCTCATGCCGATTCCTTTCGTTTGATACACCAATACAAATTAAAATTTTTATCAGAATTCATCCGAGCTAGTATTCCAGTTGAGTATACCCATGTAGTTCTCGTGATCCACAGATGCAATTCAACTTGAAATTTCCTGCAAATGTCACAATTCAACTACGTAGTTTCTCCCAAAAATGTTCTTGACTTTGTTGCTAAAAATATTAGAGTGAAAGTGGCATAGAATTAGACGTGGAATTGATGTCAAAAATTTGTGCTCTGCATAAAATTCAATGAATTCTGACCAATATGAACTGGATCAAAAGTGATTTTATAGAGAACGTCCGACTTCATGTGTCAGCACTTTCAGCCTGCACCCGGATCGTCGTGACCGTGGTCACGGCTGCCATTTGTATTAGTCTCATATGTAGTCTCGAGTTCTCATATGTAAGATAGTAGCACACCGAATCATTTTGATGACCTAAAGTATTTCTACCTTTTATCCAATCAGTACAAATCACTTGAATTTTTTCAATTTTTATCTGTAAATACAGACAGACAGCAGCACCGACGAGCATCAACGAGGTGACGATGAAGGCGACGAAAGCGAAGCTTCCCTCAGCGAACAACCGCGCTCAAGCAAACGGCGACAGGCTCCTCAGCCCCCAACCTCGCTCAACGCATCCACAAATTCGGCAACGGAGCCAGAATCCTTCACCAGCTCTACATCCACAGCAGGCAATCTATTTGCACGCAATCCCGTGACCCCGCTCAAATCCTCGTCAGACCATTGTCCGGTGGTTCGTGAAAAGGAAAAACGAGAGCGATCTTCTAGCTGCAGTCCCAAACCTCGCAAAGCCATCTCCTCGGAGCCAAATCCTTCGAGCTTATCCTTGCCTCAACAGAACCAGAGGCTGACGTTGAGTACGCCACCAGAGCCAGCTCCTCGACGAAACATATCCTTGTCGCAGGATAGTCTTGCTGCTGCTGTGGTAGTTTCAAGCCCAACAGCCTTGTACGCTGGATCCGTCGATGAAAAAAAGAAGCACAGATCCAAATTCTCTCTCAAAAAGTTTCTGAGGATGGGCTCTCGCAAGGTTGGTTTACTATTTTCACTATATCGGATATACATCTTGTTTTCAACTCTTACTTTATGTTGATGTGAATCGTTTTAAAATTACCAGTCTTGATTATATACAATTTGTGGTGTAAAGCAAAAATCAAGAATTTTATTTTTTGAAGATGATTCGGACTTCCCTGGCGTTTGTTCAAATCTTTCATTCATATCGTCTATAATGATTTTGCAGGACGTGGACATGACTTGCATGAGATGTGACGAGATTCCGTCGACACCTCAACCCAAACCGAAATTAGAGATCATCCATCCCCTGGAGCTGGACGGAGCAGCTGTGCAAGTTGTGCGCAACGACAAAAGCGATGGTGCTACAACTACTGAGTCAAAGAATGAATGCCCAAGCAACAGCCCAACTAGTCATTTTGGGCCTCCCCACATCACAGGTAATTTGATAGATCTTTTTCCATTCGGCTCGTTTTCGCCTTTCTTCAAACACTTTTGATCTATTTTTGAATTGACTGAACTAAAATTTGCCAAAGTACTACTTGCATCTTGCATCGTCTGATTTTTTTCTTTGATTCCTGAAGAACTGGTAATTGACGAATATTACAGAATACTTTTATACGCAATCATCCTCCGCTAACCGTTTATCAATCCAAAGTCTACAACTTATTCACATGTGCGACTAATTTTCTTTGAGTATAGTTTGTGATCTTTCCTATACCCTCTGGATTCAAAATTGAGATTTGATTGAATTTGGTTAAAAATTACGCAAGTTTTTCGTCTCTAATACTCGAGTGTTTTCGAACCACACAATGATTTCCTTATTATTTCTACACGCTATAGCTCGGCCCAGCAAACCGCCTCCACCACCACGAGCTCAATCACTGGACGAATCGTCAAAGTCTAGTGCTCGAGCTCAGCCAAACAAACCAACACAGCCTCAACAGCAAGAACAGTCCAGTAGCACTGGTAAACCAGTAACGAGCAAAAGCTGGCAGCCTAATAGCGGATCCTCGGCCTCTGACTCGATATACGCCAACTTGGGTAAGTTCAGGCCTATTCAGTGCAACTAATCCGCAAGCCAATCTCTCTGTTTAGCCATCCGCCAACAACTTTGTTATAGTCTTCCGGCTGATCGGATTCACTTGTTAATCTTCCCTTTCTTTATGAATGCAATCCATAGATTATGGATTATAATTTACATACGTATGTTTACGATTCCATATGTAACAGCCATACTCACACGATAATCGCACCTGCTTTCTCTGCTGAAACTATTTTTATATTGTGATGACTAGCATTACCCAGTGCATCGACAGAAAAAAAGAACATTCGCGATAACGATTCGCTTGCTCTGCATTGTATCTGTAATGTGCATTTCTTATTTTATGAATATTTTTAGGTGCTTGAATGACAATTTTTCGATCAAAGCTCTCATTTTACTATGTGATATTACGTAGAGTTGTTGATTTTTTTTATTCTTCCTGATAGGCTTTGAATTAGGAGAGAATTTCAAATTTCTGTAATGAAAACGTGCGTAATTGTTGCTGAGTTTACAGAATCATCAATGGGTTGTTGCTATCGTTAAAAGTTTCAGTGCTTCATAAATTGAACGGGAATATATAAATATCAGAAGATGGTGGGGAGGTCACAAGCCCTTAATTATTGCGTGGTAATTTCATGATTGAAAAACAATATTGAAAAGGTAACAAAGCGGTTTAATATCATCTTCGACAACTTACATTCGTCGTGGACATTATGTACAACATTTTATCTCTCGGAGGATTTGGAACTGTGTAGGAATGCGTTTGCTCCATTCAACTTGAATCGCCGGATGGGTCCGTCATCTCTCCCCTCCGAAGTCTTTTAAAGAATAATATGCGTCCACTCCATACAAAAGTCCTGCGATCCCACTCATTAACTGTAAATAAACAAATGTGTACATCAGTCATAGCATTTTCCTAAAAGAACGAAATTTGAAAGTTATTCTGTACTTGCATGATTAAAAATTTTGATAAGTTGAGAAATCGTTCTATACGTCGCACACAATACACACCATATAAGTAATCTGTCGCATCAGATTTGGGAACGATAAAATTTTATACTTGATTGAAATTACTCACATAAGCTGCAGTCATTGCATGGTAGACGTAAAAGCTTGAAGTAACGACGTAAATTGGCCATAAAAACACTTTGGTAGAAAATGCCAAATATAATGCCGAGCTCAGATAAAAGAAGCATGAAACTATATTGAATATTACTTCCTGTAAAAGATATAACTTTCAGATTGTCCAATCGATTTGAAAATAAAAATTTTTATTTCGTTACTTACAAATAATGAAGCTCGTATGAGTTTGTATGATTTTTCCGAGAATACGTAGCATATCAACAGGATTGCTGAAGTGGAAAAACAGGCAGACGATGTCGTTATAGCTCCTTCAAAAGCTACACCAATTGTTGCGCTATATCTCAAGCCATAGTTGATTAGTAAACTCTGTATAAGGCCACTGAGTATCTGTTATGAAGAAAAGAAAGGATTCAGTAGTGAAGATTGCTGAGTCTGTATTAGTCAAAAACCATTTTGTGGTTGAGGGCTCACCGTTTCAGAAGCTTTGATAAGTCCGGGAAAGGTCCTCAAAAATTCTAAATGGATGCATGTGCAGCACCGGAAGAAACAACATTCAATTCCACCGGATCCATGTGTCTGAGCATGTGACATTCTTATAATTGGTCCTCCCCCACTCGTATTTCGGCCACCAATTTTCATCATCTTTCGAACGGTCTAGCTAATGAGTTGAGTAGAATCTGATATCCCAATTTGCTGTGAAAAAATGAATTTAATTAGAAACTTGTTGGACTCGAACAAATTATTCACTTGGATTTGCATGACTCATTTTCGTCCTAACGTTTCGATAATGATGATGATGGAATTACAGGATACGGTTTTGTTCAAACTTACCTTCGAGTAAGCCTTTTTCAACTCAGTAAATTTTCCTAAAGAGACTAATCCAAATCCTCATGTGCTTACTGCTTGCTGTCTGAGCACTGACTGCATGCAAGTCGAGACGGGAGCGACGATCTAGCCGAGGGATGCTTGTCGCTAAAAAATAACTAAGGCTCGTAGTACCTCCCCACGCGCACGCGACACTATTTCGGGCACGCGTCGCGACGCGTGTGAACCGATTTTTTCCTTTATTCATTTAAGCGCCGTTTCCTCCTTTCTTGTGCACTTTTTGCTCCTTCAAGTCGCACGGTTCAATGCAATACGAGTAGTCCAACGAGAAAAGCTTTCAAATTTCATTGATTCTCTCGCGTAGTATATTTCGATGAAGAGGGATGAATCGGTGTGGAGCTGAGATACCTTGTTCAAAAAATATCTCACCACTCTGATCGCGACTTTTCTTGAATAAGGATTGTATCTTGAACTGAAGAATCTTCGAGATGATGCTTATGTCTGTAATTCTAAATTTGCCCGATTGCACAACTTGCATGCAATTTTCGTTATTTTCTTCCTTACTTTTTTTTTCCTTGTTAGAAATCCAACGAGTTTTTTATTGCGAGTTCTCTTAAATTTTGAATAGTTGAGTTGTATATTTCGTTTGTCGTTGGAATTCCAGAAATTATTCGTTATAATTTGAGTTATATTATTACAACTGAGCTAATCGTAAGTTTTGCTGTTACGAAGTCACCACCCACTCACTCAGTTGAACAATTCAGGCCTTAGCTTTCATGTGTAAAATTTTGTTGGTTCATAGAACTTTTAATAGATGGAATGAGTACTGTTTTACAGTGAGAACTTCTCACTTTATTGATATGAACAAAGATATCACTGCCAAAAAATAGAAGTGATTCTTCATTCTAGATGCGTTTGAGCAAGGACTGATTTAGATTTAATTTTAAAGAATATTTCGAAATTCTAACATTTCTCCGCGTTCAACTGTCTCAAGAACTATTTGATTTAAGAATATCTAAATTTTGAGCTGGAGGAAGTTTTTTGAATGATTCTTTCTCTCGATGCACTTTTAAAGCAGGTTACAATGCGAATAATTGATGGTTACTTATATGAAGAGCTAATGTACGTTAACTATTCAACCAACTGATAGGTGTAATGATCCTCTTTTTTGTACTTTGTTATTGAACTCTAATTTTTCCGCATAGAGTGTGCAAAATGGTTAAGAACTTTTCATTTAGACTGAATATACTAACCATACATCTATGCAATAATTTTTAAAGCATATTTTAGCTAGTAGTTCTAGACTTGAGTAGAATGGGGATTTAATTTTTGAGTGGCTGTCGATGAATAAACGAGAAGAACGTTAAAATTTATTCCAAGTCATTTTTTGAATTATAAAAAGTTTCAAACGATGCGTGCTAAATATCTAGTGCAATACAACTTTTCTTATTACTGATCATTCAATATCTTTCACTATTTAGTACATTCACGAAGAATTGAATTCACTATTTTTGCACGTCGTTTCCATCTCTTTTCTATCTCTCTTCTCAACTTTCGCGGATTTATTAAAGAGGATTAGCGATATCCTGTGATTTAGATATATTGCATTAATATACAATGTCATATGCAAATATTGGACCAGAAACTTCATTAAGAAGTAATATTTATTGAATAACAATCAACCTACAGCTTGATTGTTTTCCGAATTTTTGATCATCTTGAAACTTTTAAAGAATTTGGAAGCAAGGTACAGTTTGAGAATGGCTGAATAATTGATGAATATCCTAAAGGGTGTTCATCTCCTCTGTGAAACAAAAAATACCACTCTAAACAATGTTGTAATAAATTTTGTAACAACAATCTTTGCAGGTATGCAAAATATGTGTTTTTTTGGAATAAACGATTTTCTAACCAAATGTAGTAGTTTTTCTTACAGCCAATTACTTATTGATCCATTCACATTTTCTAATCATTATTTTTGTGCTATGTTGATTTTTTTCTCATTATTAATACTAGTTTTCGTTTTATATTTTATTTATGCTCATCCTCTTGGTTCTTTTCGATCCTACTCTTTCTATACTCGCAATTCGTTTCCTCTATTCAATTTTCTTCAGTTCTGTTCATATGGGTTTTGGTTTGAACATTCCATAACTTTAACCAATCACTGTACTTCTTGTATTGTTTGCCGTTATAAAACTGGGTTTTGTGATAACCAAAAGATTTTTTGTTGCATCTTTGTGATCAGTAATATTCCAAATTCTTTGGTATGTACATACAACACCGACTGAAAGCTTTGATCTTTGTCGATGTAGAAAAATCATGAATAAGAGCCAATGATCATTTGGATTTCATTCATTACATTTATACCATCAATATTTCATGGTCTTGATTCACATTGATAAAAAATTAAGCCACATAGTCATTCATCCTCGTATCATTCACATTTTATAAATGATCATTACTACCTACCTTTTTGTATACATTTGCTTTATCAAATCCAGATGGTAATTTTTCAAAACGATGTTTGGTCACGAGAAAATTGATGTCTTCTCAAAAATTTTATTCCAATTCATGAAACGCGGTCTCGCGGAAACTGGAGTTTAACAAAGGGCAAGAAAATAATGGACCATTGCGCCTATTGGTGCACCTCTCAGTTATTCCGAAATAGAAATTTAGAAAATTCGTCTCTAACTGCATGTTGTCTACGTGGGTATATGTACATAAATCATACGTGAAAAGAAATTAATTTAAACTACGTAGCAATACGCCAGTACTCAGTATTCACATTCATCGCGAAAAGAAATCAGAAATTATTATTCATTAATTTCTAACATTTGGTAAGCAATCACAATCTCATTCCCACGTAGGATTTGCGGTGATTTCACAATAAATTTTGAAAGTAACGATCAAATTTTCGTATCAAAAAGATCGGAATCGAGCGCATGATCTTGCAACTCATTTTCTGTCATCGTGTCCCGTATTTTTATGAATTTTTCACACCATTCAAATGAGTTGTGAAGTGAGGTTCTAGCACTTCTTGTCATGCATCAAATGCGACAAAAGTACTCTTGCTGCATAGAAACTGCCCCCGCATAAAAGGCAAAAACATTAACGCACGTGCTGATGCTTGTGCATTGAATGCAAATTACATGTGCTACCGTCAAACATAAGACGCATGACTGCGTGCAAGAGATACGCAGCCGAGACCAATAGTTTCGTTCCGCATCCTGCATCAATAATCATGAGGATACTAGAAGTACCATATCACAGCCGCCTACATGTTCCTATGCTTGCTTTTACATGGTACAGATGAATGAATGCTAAAAATACGTATGAATGACTAATGCATTATAAAAATCCCTTCCGTATCTTTTACAACTCCTTCTCCTCCTTCCATAATACTCGAGAAATGATTTGCTGATGACGTATACCTGATTGTTACAATATCCTGGCTCTCGACATGACAGCTATATTCTTCGAATGGTCTAATAGACGTTTATGAATTAGCCCCGTAAAGCCCTCAGGACGTTGACCTTTCCAAATGAATTTGCTTCACAGATTTTCCTACGAATTTAATGCTGTCATTTGGTCTTGTATGGTCGAATTGACTCGAGTAAGATCAGGGCAAAATTCATCATACCTTATTTCAAAAGGAAAAGAATCATTTTCTCGTGTAGTGAAACACATCAAAGACGGTTTAAACGAGACAATCTTTTAAAAAGAAAAAAATCCTGCTCCCTTCTACCGACTTTAATCCTTTACCGCTAACTGCTTAGAATTCAAACGCCTAATAAATAAACTACAAAATAATGCATGTATGAAAGGGAATGAGTGAGATGCAAATTGGTGCTCAATGACCCGTGACATGTGTATCCATTACTAACACTGGCGCATAATCTATGGTACGGCATATTGCGCTCGGGACGTGAAGGGGCTGCAGCACCGGAGGATGTTGCAGGTTCAACGAGGAGCGCTTTGGCCCCAGCCAAACCGAGGCGAACATCCAGTATGCGCGACCAGACTGTTCTTCAACTTCAAACCGTTTCTCAACCATCTGTAACCCTCTGCAATAATGCCACCAAAATCACTTCTAATGCTCTAATAAGCTCATCAAAGGTATCATCAATCACTGCAACGGAAAAGAGGCTTTCAGTAGTAACAGATGTCAATGGCCAGACAACATACGATTCATCGGTAAGATTTTTTAAATTCTTGTTGATACGTCTGATGCGTCCTGTGATCATCAACGCTTGTAGAAGTCTATTTCCATCGTAGCCAGATTCGCGAGGGTATGCACATATAGAGTAGAGCTTTCAACTCTAATGCATTTGAGCGTTCCACGTTTGTGATTCACACTCGTGAGGGTGTATGTATTCCTTCCGTTTGCATCGCACGAGTTGTCATCTGACGAGTCGCGTTGAAGGTTTCATCAGCAGTCGAAACTCTTACTCTCTAGTGGTTGTTGACAGTTTCTTCTAAAATATCTATTTTTGTAATCGCTAGATTCTGAATATATTTCAATAACTTCCATTCCAAAATGCACTGCGTAAGTAGATAAGTTCCGGCTATGGTCAGACAAGCCTTGAAATCTATAGGTCCGTGCCGAAACTTACTGTCGAACAAAAACTTTCGAACTCTTGGAGATGTGCCGATAAAAATTTACGTTAAGAGTGTAGCAGACCAGGAAGAAGTAATCAAATGATCGGAAATATCGCTATAGTCAAATCACGCTCGTTGCGTTAAAAATCACACGATGGGCAAAAAAAATATGATGCATTTTCGGGATACATCCTTGCTTCTGTGAATGTTGACCTTATTTGAAACGACAATCCAAATTGAGGAGCTCAATTTCTCAGATATCTAGCGAGAGCCAGTCATCAGATCATCATTCGAGCGCGTCCGAGTGCAACAACCTGAGCCTGGAATTGCGCCAGCAGATTAACAGCGGAAGCACTTCAAGCCACCTCATCAGCAAACGCCAGTCTGACAGCGGCGCTCTTGAGTCAAACTCTAAACACATCAAATTTCAGCAAAATTTGTTCACAAGATCCACATCACTGCCGTACTGTGCCAGTGAATCTGACAGTGAAATATATTCACCATTCAGCTACAATAACGGTGACGAGGTCAGTTAACTCATCGGTCAATGGGCAATCGCCCAATCAATAATCTATGAATTTTTACGCTCTTCATGAAAAATTGTCTGCATATCGAGATTTCTTTTAATTTTTCTTGGGCGAAATGCCACTATTTCAAAAAATGTACACACGCGTAAATTCCTCGGATCTCAAAGAATGCGCATTGATACAAAGATGCAGAGGTGTCATATTGACTTTCCTAATTCTTTTTCAGGGCTCAGAAGACAGTTGCGACCGCAGCGATGGTGATAACAGCTTGCAACGACTGCGTTTGGCACATCACCAACGTCACAAACGAGCCCGAAGTATAGTTCACCGTAGTCTCGAGGACAACTATGGAGCTGTGATAGTCGCAAATCACGAATCACTCGCTCAACTTCTTGAGCGAGAGCGAGCTCAGCCTGCGCCAATTTCACCACCGGGTTTGCGAGCGCTCAAGTGTACCCCAAAAGAACCTCATCTCGAAGATTTTACTCTGGATACGACTAGCGTATTACCGGTAGCACGTGGCAGGTGGATTTTTGTACAGAATGCTACTTGGGGTAAGGAACAGCAATTGCCTTGCAGTTTGTGTATGAGTATAGGACCAACGAGGCCTGCCACCTGTAGTGGGCCTAGACGAGCAGAATTCCGATTCGAGCCGATTGTCGAGTTCAACGATGATCTGCCTGAGAAAATTGCCCAGCTCGTGTCGCAGCAGGTTACTTCTACTACATCTGCGAGTAGAAAAAATATTGAGGGTGAGTTATTTCGTTGTTGATCTTACCCTTCCAAAAATTTTGAAATTCAAAGACTCTCGTGTTTGATATTATCTTTGTAACCATTAGATAGCAAAAACAAGTTATACAAATCCTGATTTTTTGTCTCGTCGGTTCTGTCTTTGCTTGGGACTATATAGTTTTGAAGTGCCGAAATTTGCGCTCAGAATATAATGCCAGGGGTACGAGTTCATTAATTGCCGATACAAAAGTTGTCATCGGTAATATTTTCATTTTCGATCTGAGATGATGCATTCATGATTTGAGTTTTCCAACGACGTTGAAGGAAAAATCTCAGTGTTCAACTCAAAAGCTCTATGGAACTTTCTTCCTCAGGAACTACCTTAAATTTTTAAATAAGTTCATTCGATAACCTCTTGATGCTAAAATATTGAATAACGAATATATTCTACAGCTACGATCATGGTGCTGCCACGAACACAAGTGAACACACTCACTTCGTTTGCTGCATCACTTGGCTCATCAACGCTGCACCAAGATGCAGAGTCAACCTCGAGAGAGTCGTCTTTCGTACTACTGCAGCTTGTTAGCTCCCTCAAGAGCTTGCAAGCACGTGGCATCGAAGAAGCACCTGCCGATCTTGGCAACGTCATACTCTGTCGCGAGGATAAGCAAACCTATCACAGACTGTACCTCCTTCAAGGGTGAGTACTACATCCATATTGTTAATTGAACGATGTAAAAAGTATGATGTTCTTTACTTGCACGAATGTCGTATTATATTTCCATATCAAACTGTTCCCAAACCAATCAATTCTCATTTTTGAAAATGGCAGAGCAATTCTAAGAAATAGGTGGAAGATGAAACTCAATTCTTTCGGCCAAATTGTGGTCAAAAAGTCTCTTTGAGATTAGATTTATGTTGAATACCTAAGTGGTCAACTGATATTCCATCCATTTCGGCTTTCTAGATTGAACGCTGAAAGCTGTGAAAGCAACCAGATCGAATATGCTTCCTTATGTCAGTGCGCTCTCAATGCCCTTGAGCAACTTGATCTGACCAAGAAGCTACCTCTGATCCGAGAACTGTTAGTTCGAGAAAAAGCTGTTACGCTATCGCAGGTAATTTTGAATTTTTATCGTCTGTTTCTCGTATTTCACTCAACGTTATCTATGCAAATATCAACAATTCAAAAAACCACTACCCTTTCTCATTGTATTCACCACTTCTGCACCAACTTGATATAAGATCCACACGATAGAATCATAAACGTCAAAGGAACAATACATGAATAAGATTGATACTCGCACATGCGAAAACTATTCCTCGCTTATCAGTGAAAAGTGCTTCTAAAGCAATATTCATTTCATGTGTGAACAGGTAAAGTCCGTTCTGGAATTCTCGTTATGGGGCCCATCAGATGCTGTAGGTCTAGGCGGACCTCGTGAACGCGAAACAGCCCTTCAACGCTGGCTGGATCTCGAACGAGCTACTCTGCTACAAGCTCTGGTTAGAGCTCCTCGAGCAGCCCAACTTGAACTCGTCGACGAATATCAGCTGCTATTTCTTGTGCGCACCAGTGCCAAAATTATGTGCGAAGCATCTCTACTGCTCGACAAACAGCGAAACGGTTTACCTTTTTCATGCGGTAACATCAGGCCTGCAGGATCCAGACCTCCGGCTGTTTGAAAAGCTCTTATGCTCTCCTACCGAATGAATGCAGGCTTCGTCGTTCTTCGTGAGAGTCATGATTTACAATGTTGTACAGTCGAAGATAAATTTGGAGAATTACTTTAATCATTCTCGAGTGGAAGGACAGATGAAGCAACGTATTGCAGATTGGTAGTGACCAATCCGTGGTCGTGCAACAAACACATTTCATGTCAATTACAGGTCCTCGTTTATCAGTGTGCGATGGTTGATGTTTTTCAAAATTTTCTATAGTCCTTATTTTTCTAGGAAATATTTTTGAAATTCGAAATCGCCATGTTTAAATTGTGATATTACAAATTTTTTTGAAATCTCGGTGCAATCATCGAAAGCGAAACTCTCTTTGAACTGAATCTGGCTTATTCTCATTGTCAAGTCGGGAAACAGTGTCCAGTGAACACATAGCTTATGAGATTATGAATCAAAATCTAATTAGTTAGCTTTTAATGGTGCATTGTCATAATTTCTAGTTGAACGTATTTCATCATTGAGTGATGGTACGTTATTGATTGTGTAATTCATCATTTTTTATCCGTCATACCTGTTATTTATCAACCGTCGATATTGGGCACCAATCCCGATCAATCTTTTATTTAGATATATTTTTATACTCACAAAAATATACGTTTAATACTTGATTATGAGCCAATTTATGTGCATTTCTCAGTTGAGTGTATGGAATGGAAGCGTCTTAGAATAATCCATGTAAATAAAATTTTCAGTTTGTCAGTAAATCTTGCAATGTTGATGATGAATGATGGTTTTATAGATTGAAATAAAGTTTCCCTCGCCATGGCGCTCATACATCTAAATCAGTAAATTTAATCAACAAATTTTATTGTAATTATACTCCTCGGAAAATCGAAACGAAATCATAAGTTTGTAGATGATATAGTGTTGCAGTGCATGAGAACAATCATTTTGACTATCAGTCCCAATGAGCGCCCATGCTGTGAGATTAAATAGTTGTTTGTGTTGGCTTTCCGCTGCCGGTCAGCATCTGTTCAGTAAAGTACATCCCGAGGCTTTGCGGGGGTTCTTTCTGTGCTGTCTGAAAGTAGTTTGCAATCTGACAAACTTCCACCCCAGTCGAGAACTGTGATTTTTTGGAAGGATCTTTGAAACTCTCTCGATAATTACTGGTTTCACCGCCAAAAGGGACTTTAATAAAAACTCTCGGAATCACTGTGTATGTCTTGAGATTTGGTTCGGCTTTGTACCTATTTATGCTGTTGTAGTAAGTAATAGTATCATTTCTTGCGATTCCGTGTAACTTGGATTCAGTAAGATCTTGATAAGCAGCTTGAAATGAAGTGACGTAAGGATGAAGAAATTCACGAGCTTCAATTCCATTGCTCAAGTTGTTTATTCCATCCGACAAACTTTCGGTACAGAATTTCTGTAGTAGTTTAGTTTCAACAGACTTCCTTGGATCAGGGTAGTTTGAACCTAAATTTTGAATAAAATAAAATATTAACAATTCAAGCATTTACTAAAAAGACTCTCGATTCAGCATCGTCGGATGAGCTACAATTTGTACATGCTATAAAATGGTTTGTAAAATATTAGGATAAAATTTCGTGAGTCAATGCCTCATTAACCTTGATTTCAACAAGGAAGGTAAGAGTCATTTAGATTGGGTCTCAGATGGTCTGATGAAGCGTGAGAAAATTCCCCAAGGTATAAATCTTCTATTGGAAAACTTTAATCTTTCTATGACATCTGCACAATAACGTAGAAATTTCAATTTGAAACAAAACTGTAACTCAGTCTACCCCAGAACTCAATAAATAAGAACTAACTCAGCGATTTTTAAAGCCGAACCTGTGATCGTTGAATAATTTTCCACTGCGTAGACTGGCTTGTTACAGTATTCATCATACAGGTGTTTCAAACTTTGTTTTGATGACAAGTCCAATTTGCCACAAGAATTCCAAGACTCATCATTTACATCATTAACTTTGAAACTCGATTCATAGGTTGAATACTTCTTATTTATGATTGGATCATAATAGTACAAATCTGGCCGAACTTTGCGTCTGCATCGAGTAATTTGAGGAAACTTGGCGGGGCCCACATAATAATGAGCTCGTTGATATGAAGTCTTGTGATTATTATTGCTTTTCGAGACGCACATACTCCATAGAATCTAAGAAAATATACAAAAGTAATGACTAGTTGATGTAATAATGTGTTTACAGAAATCTCGAAAGATAAAACAAATGAAAGTTTCTTAGCTGTTGTAATCTCTGCTTATTTCATATCATTCTTTTCAAGTCTCGCATGCGGTTCTTATCTACAATGCTTATTTTAATCTTTCGGAGCGCATTTACAACATCACTTTTCCTCCCGGCGGGTAGCAGATGAGTTAATTTTCCAACTTTAATTACATTCATCTACTCACTTTGAACCGCGATTATATCCTAGCATCAACATTGGGAGCTCCTTTCGAGCTTTTTTTCTTAACTTTTAGACCAAAAAGCAGGAATGACCGAAAGCCTAACATACTGAAAAAAAGAATCTCTTCAACTATCGCCAAGAAAGCACTCGGGACTTACTCGCAGGATCTACCACTCAACATACCTTGTCCATTGTACAAAAATTTATACCAATGCAGATATCTGACTATTTCAAAAACACTTAAGTATCAGTCTGGCCTCAGCATCTGAATATTTACATTGCTTAACATCTCAATCACGAATTCACCACATCAAGATTAAATATAACAGAGGGCTCTTTTCTTTGAAAATTTTGTTATGATACATACAAGTACTCCTATAAATAATTCTACAGACTCATGTACATTCATACCCAGAACTCAGCTCTAGGTTGACAATGGGTCATTTTAAGACTACTAAAGTTGATTTCAAATTAAAATAAGGGATTCATCATTGAATTATGTAAAAAAGTATTCACCGATACTCGTTTTCGTTGATTCAATTCTGTAGAAAAAGAAGTCATTTTCCCAAGGAATTGAAGCCTGGGGTCAATCAATGACCTCATCTCAATTTTTCCAACAATACATGAAAGTAATCGTGAAATTTATACACTACTCTTCCAGACTACTGCCGAATATTTTCAATAATCGCATACGATCTCGTAGTAGTTTGCATCTGATTGAAAATTAAAATCCGCATTTGGTAGTTCGATAAAGCGTACCTTTCGTTCGTTTTATCCACGCCCATTTTATACGACAAAATTAATGTACTACCTTATGTATCTCCCCCTCTTTTGGATTAGAAAAAGCCCACTAACTACAAACCATATCATCATTTCAATCGATTATACATCCTAACTATATATCACTTACAAACGCGTGATAGAAAAGATTACCGAATTGACTCTTCGGCTAGCTAAGGGTTGCCCTCCTTTAGTAAGCTAAAGCCACGGGGCTGACCCAACGAGGTAGTATCAATTCTTGAATCGTACTAAGCCAACGAAGTGACAGCAGTGTCTCAGTTCTTTCTGCCGCCTCGACGTTTCATCGACGATGTACACTGCGGGCAATACCACTTGCCTTTGGGTGGAGATGTGATATTCACACATGGGTAGTGGAACCATTCAAATGGACACTGAAATAAAGATGAATAATGAAATTATAAGAACTGTTTTGATGTGGTAATCGTTTTCGCAAAAAGATGGTGAAATGCCTGAAATTCACACTCCAAGCGTGTATTCTCTACATAATCGATGGAGTAGTCGATTCAGTTTTGTCAAAAATCCGAAGAAATCCAAAAGTTTAGTCGAGAAAACTGCAAACGGGTTTGAAAACTCACGTCAAGATTATCGCACGCGACCATGTCACCGTATGAAACCTGGTCACAGATACAATATCTAGGTTCGTTGGGGTCATATGTCCAGTCCGGATTTTCGGCATCGGTTATTTGAGCAGCTTGCGTTGAAGCTGCCGAGGTACCAGTACCCGCTGCCACCGCTGACGAAGTGATCGAAGAAGTCGCACTCGTCAGTTGAGCCTGAATTTGATTTTGTACCCCAGATTGTGCTTGCACTGCCGATACAGCAACTGACGACTGTTGCTGCAGCTGCTGCTGATGGTGTTGTTGTTGTTGTTGTTGTACTGAAGGACTGACTACCCTTGCGTTGGGTATACTCGACGATGAAACTTTCCTATATCAAAATTCTTTATGAGTAATGCAAGATACAACATCTACATCAAGTTCAAGGAGAAATTTCAGAATTGTATGATCATTCCCTAATTCAACTGCTGTGAAATCACATCCTTTCAATTCCAAGTTAGCGCAAATGGTACGTAGGACTTACTTTTTGTGCTTTTTGGATGATTCCTGAATTGCAGCAATCGCAGTTTGCGCTGCACCAGCAAGTTCTCGACTAAACTCGCCGACAAGTACACCACCAGTGTTGATTGCATCGTAACTCGCCTTAAGACTAGCTGTTCGCCTTCCATGCTGCATGTGCTGCGTGGCTGCTATAGCTTGCGATGCTGCGGCAGCTATCGCATTGCCACCAGCACCTATGTGACCTAGGTTGTAGCTGACCGGGCCAACACTGTTGGCCATGCTCGGCGAGGGCGAGGCTGCCATCGACGGCATTGACGCGCTTTGCTGCATGAGCGAACCGGAATTGGCTGAGGACGGTCTCGCCTCTGGAAGACTGTTTGTGGATGGCATTTTTTCAAGCGCCACGCGCTTGTCCATAGACGTCGAAGATGCGTTCGAGTCTCTCCTTTTCTCACCTCGTGCTGAAATTAATTCAAATGTAAACTCAATGGTTCAAACAAATATACAAATTGTAATTAGACTCATGTAATAAATAGGCACGGAGAGGCAAATTTATATCATCTTCTGATGTTCAATTGAGTCACCAACTGAAAACTTTCTTGAATGTTTATCGGATTATGAGCTCATCATCACATTAAAAGGCTTTTCCTTCTACAGTATGTCTTTATCTTAATTGGAAAATTTGTCTTCTTGAATTGTCGGGGAATGATGGACACTATGTTTTGATTTTATCAGCTTGACAATATCCTCAAGAATTATTCCCAACAATGTTCTATAGAAGTTGGTCAGTCATTCTCATAAAATGGACTTATAACATTGGTCTCCAAGTATTCTTGGAATTATTCAAATTGACACAAATCCTCGAAGGTCACCGAAAGTGCAAATTTCTCTAAAGCAATTTCAAACTCAAATCTCGCTACACAGAGAGTATATGAACGTTTCCAAACATATCAAGTACCCAAACTTCACAAAATTCAAGACTTTGGTTTCACTTTTGAGGAAAGCAAGTACTTACAATGACTGTGACTATCCCGTGATCTACTACTGCTGCTACTCGATGTCAAGTTGTATCGATTTTCTTTTTGACTGCTATTTGTAGGTGGCTGATCCAATTCTAACGATCTCTTTTCTAAGATATCTGTGATGCCTCTGTTATCTGCCTCTAGTTCAGTTTTGAATTTTTGAAGCTCTTGATCCAGTCGCCTCAGATACCTTTCCACCAAATCATACATCTGGTTTGCTAAGTGAACCTTTTCATCTGCATCTTCCAATGTTTTGTAATATTCTTTTCTAATAGATTCATATTCGGCTTCTTTCTCATTCGGTTTCATCTTCTTAGCATTTGAGAAGAATATTTTTACTTTTTTTTCTATACTGTCTACAGAATCTGTCACAAAATACCGAGGTTCATGAATACATTGAGATTATGGTGAGTCTTTAAAGTACCTCAGTATTATATACGTACTTTGTACACCTAGATCCATCTCTCTTAGTTCTGTAAACCTGTCTCTCAACTCTTGTGGGAGATGCTCAATCACTGGTGAAATATATGAAAAATACAGTGGGAAACATAACCTCCAAATATTGTTAGTTTTGAGAATATTGAGGGTTTCAAGGTGAGATTTGTATTCGCAATGATCACATACTAAATTCCAAACTTGAGTCCATGGTTTCATACAAGTGATACTATCAGTACACTATCAGGGACATTCTCTACGAGTTCTAGGTAATCAACAGTTGTTATCAAGCAGAGGAGTGTCGTTGAATAAAAACTCAAAGTTCGACTCAAAATATTAATCGAAGAGAGCGCAAATTCTCAGAAAACAGCTGGAAAAGAGTCTAAATTATATCATTATTAGATTAACCATGTAAAATATACAATTCTACGGAAAAATTAAAAAAACCGGCAAAACAAGACCGTGTCGCGCGAGTCGAGGAAGCGAAGCAGACGGGAATTGCATGTAGGTTATGTTGTTGTGTTGATCGTTGAGCAGAAGACAATTGGAGCCAAATGGAACATTTCCACTCACTCTCAACGTAGTCCTCGAGGTAGAGCATCTTGGGGCCTTAGATCGCGCGCGTCCGTATTTACAAAAGCAAGGCCGCGTACGATGCGGCCAAACGTGCGCCCGGCTCCGCTGCTGGTTGTGCACTGCTGAAAATTGAGCCCGCGCGCCGCAAATTCGCTAAAGAACGAGCATGCGCTGATGATAGCCCGCGAACTTTGAATTAATCAACCACCTGCGCTAAATATACGCTCATTATCGCAAATCCATTATAAAAGTATACTTACAAGTCACTTGATATTCACATGGTCAATAAATAGTTGTATTGCTAAAAAATTTTTGAAAATTGTAATGCTCAGTCAGAGCTTTAATAAAATTATACGGATTATTTTCGAGTTCTATGCGGAAAATCTGTAATAAGACAAATGGTTTGCTAATCTCTTAAAAATTTACATTTTCCTTCAATTGCAAGAAGATGATCTCATTGTTCAAAATCATTCCAAAAAATGAGTTCTTGGTTGTCGGTCATAACATGACCATATATGATCTTATTATGATTTGGATATGGTTTTTTGAACAAGTTGAGTCAAGTAATCATCAAGCAGCCAAAGTTAATACAGTAGGTATTGTTCATTTCTCTTATCAAACCGATCGATCCAGTCGATGAAAATAATTTTTTTTTTTTTTAATAATGGTAGGCAACTTATGCCCTTCAAAATTCAGAATATTCAGCAACACCTACCAACATGATGAGACATCAACATAGCGACATAACCTCAAATTTTGTTTGTCATTGTGCTTTATGTGTCAATTTGTGCTGATCTGCTGCTGAGAGTGCTGAGCATGCTGAGTTGCTGAGCAGTGCTGAGTGAGCACAACATCAAACACACGCATAGCAGGCAAATACTTTCATTTTAATTGAGAGTGTTTTACGCTCTGAATTGTACGAAATCGAGCTGAGCTGAAGATACCGATGAGTAAGAATGTTTATGATTTGTTGTTTCGGTTGTAAACAACTTGAGTTGAAATTACTTCCAAAAACTGATCGCTGGCGCTTCTGTTATCCCTAATACCGAATGTAATCATTCAAAATCTTATTAAATATCAGCACCATATCCTCAAGATAATCAAATTCTTCAGTACTAGAGTAGATCTTTTCCATTGCCTCTACAATCCCAGATTCTAAAGCCGGATTCTAAATGGCTCAAGCATTTTCAAGAACTTGAACCATATTTGGATGTTGACTGACAATATCTTAGGTTTTCCATACTTTCAGTTCTGAATACAACTTCTCTTACGTCATGATATTGATCAGTGTTTGCTTAACTGACAATCATAAATAGTAAAAAAATTTGGATTTTGGCAAAAGTACTCTCACTGAGTAAGTGATGTAACAAATTGAATAGCATTTGCTCAGAAATATATGATGAAATCCTCACATTGTTGCAAAGTTTCGATATCCCACAAAATAATGATTCCCAGTGCATACTAAGATTTCAATGTTTTCTGTGCAGAAAGATGATACGGCGGAGTCCCACTAGAATTGACTTGAGATTAGATGATCTAACTGAGTATGAAGCTTTGAAGAAAGAGAGAGACTCAAAAAAAGAAGGTGATAAACAAGGTGCGAATTCTCCTTCATGGGCAGGAAAGCTGTCCCAGGCTGAAATTCTAGAGCGAATTGGGTATGCAGCTCCTACACCAAATACCACCCATGCAAGACCCAACATAAGATCAAATCTCACTTTGTGATATTCTTCATATGGCTCTCCTAGTTTTCAAATAAGGTTTGAGGTACATGTTCTAGAGTTAATTAGTCAATTGATAAGAAATAATAATACATATTTTCTATAAACTATTTTTATTATTGATGAAATATCCATAGTGAACACACACACTTGAATGGCAGTAATATAACAGAAACTAGTGATCATATTCATTTTCTAGATAGACCAGTTTCATTTAGTAAATGCCTCAGTGATCTTGTTCTTGTAAGTTTGCTCCTTAAAGCATTGTCATTGAAGTGAACTTGCCACACTGGAAGACAATAGCAAAATCAATTTTTGCTGTACTTCATACACAATATCACATTGCTCTCTTTCATCATTCACTCTTGCCATTTAATAACTTAGAGTTGATTACAAACTAATTATTGTGTCAGCATCAACATTCAATCTCAACATATCATACAAAATAGTTTCCTCTATCTGAACATGTTTCAGATATGATGAACTTATTCATTGCTTTCATGAGAAACTTATATCATACATTCTTTAGAGACCCTTGTTGAAGTACAGATATTCTGGGATATCTCTTCCTTTGCAGTTTGTTTTCAATAGCTCATAACTTTCTGGCTCATATTTTTGAAGCGTCTTCGTAGAAATAGAACTGCAAACATACAGATTATTTTAGTGGCTGTTGATAATTCTCATGATTTTGCAAGTTTAAGGCTTCTTACCAATTCTGAGGGAACAATGCACATGCAGTTGGGACCATAAGAGATAGCCTGGAATAATTGCATTTGTTACTTTCATCTAGTTGGTGTTACAGATTGGTCAAGTTTGTCAATAGCTTTAACATGATTTATCATAAAAGTCTAATAATCATATAGAGTGAAATCTGAGTTGAATCTTATGAAGAGTCAGTGTCTTCGAAGAATACTCTATTCGAAAGAAGAATACTATAACAACAAGAATTTCATCAAATTCAAAATTCAAAACATGGAATCAGTCTTGGCCAAAGTAGTTACTTACGAGACACCACACATCAGAACTTGGAAAGGACCATGAAGTGGTTTGATTCTCTGCATCCACGCTTTTCTTTCCAGTCTCTCCATCAAAGGAGGTAGAAGCACTGAAAAAAAAAACGATGTCAAGGCTTGAAGGCTCATTTATTTCTATACATTACTCTATTAAAAAAATGACAGTGATAAAGAACTCACCCATCCCAGGAGCGCACATGATAATCCTTGAGATCACAACCTGACTGATTCCTTTTACAGCTGCAAGCTAAAATTTAAAGATGACAGCGTTAACAATAAGTCAATTATATGATGCTTTCATCTTGAGTTTGTTTAGTACAGAATTTCCGTTTCTCCTCTCAAAATATATTTCTGAGGTGGAAAAAGAACAAAAAATAGCAAAATTGGGAATATTTTTTTTTGTTCTTTTCTCCTTACGATTTTTTTTGAGCGCCCATTCAAAGTTTATTATGTTTTTCGCACTAGCAAAGATTTTTCAAAATTTTTCAGATTTTTTTGACACTTTACGAGAAAATGATCACTAACTTTTGGAAATAACATCGTCCGGTATATTAGACAATGGACTGAACGAGCCAAAGATTTAGTCTACCTATTTAATAGCCGTCAAAAAGTTGACTCAACATGAAAATGTGATGTGATTTTTTTCTGGAGCCAAATCTTAAGTCACGTGACTCGTACCTTTGATTTTGTAAGCTTCTTTCCCTCGTCGTCAATAAGGTCGATTCCACCAAGAATTTCATTTTGCCTCATAAGTGGAATGTTGACGCAGTTGGCTGCCGCTACCGCTGCAAACGGCACATACCTCTGAAAAATCACATTAATCAGTCGAAAGAAAGTATCAGGAGTGCTCTACTTCGCGAATAACTCAAAAATCGAGCAGGGAAATTATTTGACGATCCAACCGTTGTAAAAGTAATGTAGTTATTATGCATCAATCCAGAGATGTTCCAGAATCTGACGATATCAGTGATTAACTGAACTAGTAGATGAGCACTGTTGCTTTAACATCGTGCCAATCCATCATTTTCATGACTGTCAAAGCCTCAATTGGACCACAAATTTAGTTCAACATTTATCGTGCAAGGGTAGTTTCAAAGGCATGTTGCAACCGACGTTGTCGAGATCTCATATTTCTCAATGAATTTCTGAGATATTGCAAATCTATTAGAGAGTAAACCCGATTCTTTGTTTCTTTTACATTTGGTGTTACTTGCTAGAGTCGTGATATCTCAAAAACTCACAGAAATATTTGAGAACTCGATAATGTCAATACCCTACATCCTCACTTTTCAGAATTGTAACATTCTGCCAGAATATTTTTCGTACTTCAAAAATTCGATTGGATGAACTTGCGGGATCCACTGTTTATCAAATAACATCATGTAAAATAGCAAAACAAGTCGCATCGCCATCTTGTCTGGTCGTCGTTCAGTTTTATCAACGAGGGTCTATACTTGTTGGTTTTGTGTCCTTGGAAAATGAATAGAAAATTGCACATATTCTACGTGTTTGAAAAATTATTGAAATTGAAGTTTTGTAGTCTACTCTCGGAAAAGATCGGCTTGAAATTTGTAGTTATCAATTTGTTACAGCAAATTTCTTTCGCATGAAACGAAAATTTTTCCAATTTAGAGAACCACCTTTAAGGTGATTGAATCCATTTCAAAAAGATTTCACTCACAGCCATAAGAGGGTTTGCTCTCTTTTGCCAATAAGTCTTACATCCAATGGCAGTGATCATTGCAGCTGTTGTAGCACTGCAATATGCCATCGCCAGCTGGTTAGTTGTTACTGGGCTATTTGCATTTCTATTTGTGTAGTTTACCAGGGCATTGAATGACTGGTTCACCCATTGCCAAAATACCACAGCCGTAGTTGTCCTGCAAAATTTCCTTATTATTTAGTTTCGTTCTCCATTGCTAAGACAAAGGGTCCAAGTAAAAAACATTCACGAGATTCCTTTTCTGTAATCGAATCAACTAGAAATAGATATCTCATTCTAACTAGTTGAATTATTAACGTTGTTCTCGGGATGTCTTTTGAAATACGTCCGCGCTTTTGAATGCTTACATAGAAATCATGACAAATCTGAACTTTTGTCATCAGTCTCGCGTTTCGTCGAGACAATTCAATTTTGATCCATTATACGATGATTTGTATCAATCTCTAAATTACATTACGAAACACTTTATTGTTGGAGGGGAATGTCAATTTTAGAAATCCCATCCGACTATGTTCTTATGAATTTTAGAATGACATTTTATCGGATTGGATTTTAATTTCGCTTCCTAAATCCGGACTAAAAGAAAAGAATCATTATGAAAATATGACGAGTGAAATTTGTTGTATCAGGAAAAAATTTCCAGTTGACCAGGCAGTCTCTATTTAATATATTCATTGATTCCGTGACTCATACACGGGAAAATTTTGTTATCTCATGAAATGCAAAAAATTTTCCATCAGTAATAGTTAGTCAATTCAAGACGAACCATCAAAAATGTTAATCCAACGAAGGAGGCGTCAATAGGAATTCACTATTTAGAGCAAAAATAGTCTCGTCTGATTTTGCAAATGACAAGTACACACCTGTAAAATTGAAGCATGACCCCAGTGATGGCCATTCCGCCGGGTACCTGAAACGACATGCGGCCAAAGACATTTTGCAATTCGCCAGTGTCCGGATGGAACGACGATTCATAAAGCTTCTTCGCGTAGATAATCTGCTCCCTCGTCGTACCTGCTGGCTCTTTTCCAAGTCTGTACCAAAAAAATTTGAACAACGTTAATAATATATATTCTTTCCCCAACATATTTTTACTTATAGTTTCGCGATTTTTACAGTCTTTTCTCTGAGACTTGAGTATTACGTAAGGAAAATGTAATTGACTCGTTTCGATCAACTCAAAGAAATTATGCATGCTCACGAGTCACCGTCAAACTTTGCACACTAATGTTGTTTTTCATCTTACGTGCGATTGACCCCGGCGGTGAAGGTATCAGGGACGTTCGATCGGAATTCATTGACCTGCGCTATTACTATGCGTAAGAACAACGAAGCAATGACATCGAGCTACCTATGATTGAAAATTCTTTCTTTTGAGAAACGTAAAGTTGATGAGATAAGGTGATTCTTGAGATGTAACATGAGTAATTGATCATCATCGCAACAATAAAATCCCAATGAAATACTATCTTTATTAGTGATTGGCATCTGAAAAATGAAATTGTTTACTTCTGTGTTGCTCACATATTTTGTAGAAGTGTTGATTCGATAAGGAATAGTCTAAGCTTAGAGTCGACAAGCTTGATATTATCTAATAGCATTGAACTTTGATATTCACGAGGCAAACGACATACGGTGACCTTGATATACTGATCTTGCCATAGTAACCAAGAATATTTTTTTTAATCATGGCCCGAGATGAACATTTCCATTGTGGTTAGACATATAACGATTTGAAAATCTGCAATCACTTCTGCCATCTATTTAGTTCCTTTTTTTACATGCTGATGATTCAAGATATCAAATTATCTAATACAGAGATTATTTAGAACGATAAATAGAAACAGAATATACCAGATCACGAAAATTTCTCCTAGAATCGGAAACTGTTAACACCGTTCATGAAAATGTAACCACTGCATGATTATCCACAAATTTATTTTTCAATAGAAAAATGGTAGGATGGCCGCACAATCATTATTTAATCATGGGAAAAATTCTTAAGCAGATGCAGGATTTGGTTCTATTAGAAGAATTAAGTTTGCATTTGTGGATGATACTTCTTCATTCGATATTATTATAAATTGAGTGAGTCTATCATTATGAGCTCATTAATTTCAATTTCTGCAAGGTTGTCTCGATTTGAAATAGTGGATCCTTGCCCATTTTCAATTGGCGCTTGCCTCGGGTTAAAATCAATGAAGAAGAATGGCATGAAGAGAAAGGTCAGATTGTTTCTGAGTAGAGAGAAACAAATCTCAATAGTTGAACTGATGTTCCAATCGAGAACTTTGAATCGAATGCAGCTTGTTTCAGTTCAGTTGAATTCATTAAAACAACAGAGCACCTCCGCTAAAACTCATCTCCACACGAACCGAGGAAAATCACGAATTTACCACAAAAAGTAGTATGAAATCTTTGTACGGGCAAAGATGAAGTTTAAAGATGAAACCTCACGAAATTTATTCTGAGAGCAATCTTTATAAGTCTTCTGTGCTCAAGATCTGCGGTACATGAGACCACAAACTCGAGCAATAATTAGCATATTCAATGCTGCATACTAGACTGTAATCGATATAATTACATCGATTATAAAACGCCTTCTAGATCTGGGTAGGCGCAAAAGTAAACGAGTGTGAATTATAATCACCTATATTTCTCGCAAAGCTCTTTGGCTTGGTAAAGTTCATCTTCTTTGGCGACACACGTCCGAAAATCTGTCACCCAGGCAAAGTGCTTCCACCTTCCTACAAAAGTATTCAAGTCCCAAAGTGGTTTGTCCAGGTCCAGTCTTTCATTCTCGATCGCCATTCTGCAACAAATTGGACAAATTCAGTATTTTCATACCCAATTGAAAATGTTACATTTTTTCAAGTTCTTTTAGAAAGTAACACTCTTTTTGTAAGTCAATACAAGTTATCGGAAAATCTGAACTTGAGCCAGTTCAAGCTTGAACCGATTTTTTTTTTTTTACGATTAGTAACTGTACGAGGTCCAACCCCAAGTTCCGAGAATCAACGTTATCAGAATGTCTGTACTCTGTCTTGAACTTGGGCGATCACTCACTTGATCAAAATGAATTATTCGGTGTACCTCGTCACTCGCTTGCACCCTAGCGATTTTTTTCTCTTGTATATCAAGCACTCAAATGATGCTAAACAGCTTACGTACGTACCAGAGAAATTCAATGGCATGCCAGAAGTGACATTTGATACGATACAAGTGATGTGCAAATTTGATAGCGTATACGAGAAATGATGGACGCGCCGTTATTAAAAAAAACCCATCCCGAACTTTGTCATGTATTCAAGTTGGTTTGATTGATCGGCTTATGATATGTGTTTTTCATATTCGTCGCCACGTGAACCGATTACATTAGGATCGAGTGGGGAAAAATCCTTCGAGCCTATCCTACTTATCTAAGGGTTAATAGGGCTTGCGCTTGCGCATTACTAGTCACCTACCCTGACAGCAGACAGGGTCGAGGACAGGATATATATAGTACAGCACATAATCGAACGTCTTTTTAGGCGGGCTTTTTAGCTAAATAGAGAGCAATAGGATTAGTAAGTGTAGATAGATAGGCAGCATCTCTTATAAAATACTCTGTCTTTTAATACTTCTAAACAGTGCAATCTGTTATGAAATTTTCGACAGCTATAAATATATTTTCCCGCAGTGCGTTCTAAGCCAAATCGTTTAACTCGAACACGGAAAGTCTACGGAATGTGGGAATACTTGACATATTTGAAGCGGTAGAATGTAGGGTGGCAGAACGAGTTTTTAAGCGGATCCGAAGGGCAACAGGAGAGTAAAGAGGGCTAAGGGCGCCAGACCAGACTATTTAGATCGATATTTTTTCTGAGCTGGAGTTTATGTGACAATTATGAATGAATTTTTCTACTTATACTGACAAAAATTAGATGTTCTTTCGAGACTTGAGATCTCTTATGATATATTAATTTGATCAAACATAAAATTACACGTGGTGGATGAAGCCAAAAAAATTCACCTCACCTGAGCAAGCAAGCAAGCGTGGGTGCACAGAGATGAGCAAGGTTGATTTAGGCACCGGTCGTTTTTACGGTAGCGCCTGCTATGCCGTATTCGTCATTTTTTGGGATATTAGGAATTTTTTCCCATGAGAGTAACCCCTCGTGTTGAAAACGTTCAGT
Source organism: Eretmocerus hayati (assembly GCA_029851415.1). Lineage (NCBI taxonomy): Eukaryota > Metazoa > Arthropoda > Insecta > Hymenoptera > Aphelinidae > Eretmocerus > Eretmocerus hayati. Next base: position 158,063,400 of record CM056741.1, read on the forward strand.
CACTTGAATATATCAGCTGCGAGCGGACTCACGAGTCCGTGAACTATCTTGTGACGGACGCTTAGATACTGCCAGATATACTGATGATACCCTGCATGATGGGCTGCTCTGGTTCTGTCTGATGTATGTAAAAAGACTTCTGCTACATTTCTGCTGTCTCTCACGTGACCATCATAATACACGTTCTCAAATCCCGGCTACCGATATATATCGTGAGTCTGCGCACGAACCGTCTGTTGGCGCGATCGTTAATCATTTATTGTCAGTCGATACGATCGAGATCGTTGAAATTTCCATTATGATGAAAATTTGAAAATTAATTCATAACTATTGTTTTTCAACCCAAACAGAATTGACGGAGAAATTTCTAAAGCAGATTTGAATTGTGGTGAGCGCTTATCATCGGTGAATACAGTAGGTTGACGCACTCGAGTTTTGGAGAACGCTCTCTTATCGATTTTCTCCAAACTCTGTGCAACACTGCTCTACTTTATTATTATATTTCGTCACTTCTTCAATCCGACTTAGTAATAAAGCTAAGCTCTGAAATGATTTTTGAAATTTTCACAATATAAGGGTTATTCTTAGGATGATTTTTTTCCCCCAGTACAGTTACTGTCTTTTGAGTAACTTTACTAATTGGTGCATGAAAATTATCAACTGTCACAAGATTTAACTTGATTTTCATATACCATCTGACAGAAACAGTTTAATTTGATAATAATACCAGGTACCTTTCAAATAATATTTCTCTAATGTTGGCGCCTCCAAAAATATTATTGGAGTCTAGACTGCAAATAAGAAGTATTTAACCTTCGAATCCTGTAAAAAAAAAACCTTACAAAATCGCCGAAAAATGTCGAATATTATGCTCTGACCCAGCAGGGTCACAGTCTTAATCTTGTCATACGGCTTACATCCTTCATCTCATTACCGTGCAATTTTATTTCCCTAATATTTTTGATCTGACTATGATGATAAGGGTGCTCACGATAAGACTGATAATAGTCAATTGACATGTTTTGATAGCTTTGAAAATCATGAATACTGTGGCTGAATCAAAGATGGAGAAAGAAGTCGCGACTTCTCAGAGAATCGAATCAAAATCTTTGCACCAGGGCCAGATGGTGGAGAAATAAGGTGTTTTCCATAGGATGAATTGTGTTCCATATATAAAACCCAAACAGTCCTTTGTGTCGATTCTCAGCCGATTGAATTGTCCATCAACATTTTTCAATGACAAGTAAAAGTGCCCAAAAGTACCCCATTTCATTAGCATGGAGAAACATGGATTGAGCTTGCATTCCCAAGAAGGGGGTCACTCCATTTCAATCCCAACCGGAGGTTGATCCTTGATGGACGTGGTACTAAATCATGACTTGTTCAGTTGTTTCTTACAGTCTTGTCAAACCTATGATGGTCCCTTCCCGAGCACCGTGTGTAGGAGAAATCTCTCATCGAATGTGATGAGATAATAAAATCTGCTGCTGGGAGTCTACTTTGGTAATTCGAGTTCTTATAACTTGAAAAATTTAGTGTGACAAAATACGTTATGTGGAAGCTTTCAAAAGATCACTGATCACCTCATACGCCTTAGAATACAATTAGACCCGACGCGTAAAAGTATTCACAGCTCGCACCCTCGTATAAAATCCCATGCGCAGAATGAGGGTGTAAGCGAGAAAAGGCGACCCAGGAGTGGTGAAATTTGCTCTTATCTTTGGGGAAGGCTCGAGTTTTATCAACTTGCTGAGGAAACTCCCAGGAGACCGAGTGGAACAGAGACACTGGAAGAACTCAAAAACGAGCTTGCACTACGATGCCAATTCTACTGCTATTATGGTAATACGTTTTCAACACTCGAGTTGGAAACTTGAAAAGTCTTGGATAAGCAGTGAGTTGTCGATCGAATGAGAAAATCCCTCAATCTCAGTTCCAGTTGAATTTTTTTCACTCCAGCAGATTTACTTCAAGCCAAAAATCTCATTTGACTTTTCGGCTGATGTAGGTAAAAATTATCACTGACAAGGAGAGGTTCAACCTTGCGGAACACGGATGTTGATGAAACTCTGGGAATCATCTTATTTTGGTGAGAAATGAAGGTATCTCAAAGGGTTTAATCCCTTGGGCCTCCTATCCTGAGATACAGCTATGGAGTTTAGCATTGTTAGTATATCTATATATATGACTTTTCAACATGGGCCTATATTGGCAATGCTAATCTTCATAGCTGTATCTGAGAATCTCAGAGATACCTTCATTCTTTATCAAAACAAGATGATTCCCAAAGTTTCATCAGGATCCGTGTTCCACAAGGTTGAAATTCCCCTTGTGAGTTAGAACTGACTCGTTTTCATAAATTATGCGGAAGTGTAATCCCAATCGCCCTCATAAATACGCATGGAATATCTGACATAGCATTCCCTTTAGAAAACCTAGATCATGATGAAATTATTCTTGCCTGATGGGCAAACATTCTTCGTGAGCTGATACTTCTCTTCAAATAATTGAGACCTTGGTCAAGTACGAATGATCGAATTTGATTGAAAATCGCCGGAACTGGTCTATTATGGATCCCATTTCATACAGGATTCAAAATGGCCCATATCAAGATCAACATCGCTCGAGTCCAGTGTGTTTTGGAGAACCAGAAACCATCCATCACAATCTCGTCTTACTTCATGGCAAATCCAAAACTTGCCCATCCACTTGAATCGCACGGTTCTCAATGAATGGGGAACTCAAAGGATCCCTGCAGACCATCCGGGGAATTTCAAATTTCGTTGGCCATATTATATGCAAAGACCCTTGTCTTATGGATAGGACCCTAATACACATTATCGGTTTTTTTAGAAACCAGCTTTGGGTCTGTTCTGCAGGACAACGTAATAACGTAGTTGGGCTCGCAATCTCTGCTCTTTTATTTACATACCACTGCAGAGCCATGTGCTCGGCTTAGATAATCTGGATGGCTGTTGGGGCCCCAAAGTTTGTCTACTCATCATCTGCGACGACAAGGCGCGCACACACTTGAGCTCCTTAGTATGTAACGATCGCTGATTTCTGATGTGTAGTTCTGTATGCTGTGAGAAGACATAGGCCTCCGCTCTTTCCTGTGTGGATCTAGAAACCCGCAGGGCATTGCTGGATTTTTCCGTTGGAAAGATGATCCACCAATCGGATATACGAATCCGCTAATTGGGTATACCACGGGGAGTTACTACGATTATTTCCATCTAGCTGAGAGTTTGCTTGTCAATTTGGATAGAAATGAATCTGATTTTATGAGACGACTTGATCCTCGGTTAATAAATCTTCACAACTCAATTATCAACTTGAAGCTTCGCTGTGCCAAGGAAATTAGCACACTTAACCAGTAGAATATATATCACCCACAGAAAAATTTGAGGAAAAATGCTTCTTCATTATCTTTCCCAATACAATACTTATGAAAAGCGTTTCAAAAATAGCTTATTTCACAATTTTTAATAAATTTCCAGGTCACATTAGATTTTTTATTGCGACCTAGATCGCGTGGCTTATGTGGTGTGAACGTAACGCCAATGACTCCTTTCTGAGATATTCGGAAAAGATATCGCATCTCAATGGGTCGCTCCTGTGTCTTTCCGACATATTCTTGTGAGCCACAGCAGAGGATTTTCGAAAAGATTATAAATTATGACACCGGGTTTTGGGGTGGAACCATCAACCTTTAAATGGATTTTATTCGCAAAATAGCTGGTCAATGGAAGCAGTAATTTTACGGAGTGGTTAGTCACTTGACAAGATAGCTGATGAGGTTTTCCGCGGAGAAAAGAATCGAGAAAGAATGGCATCCGCTATTTCATGAAATGAGTTAAATCAATCTGTTGTTATGGCAAGGTTTTCAACCGAACGAAAGGTCTTGAAACCAACACAGGTGTCAGAAAAGCACACACTATATTCTTTGTTTCTTTGTACGACTTCTTCCTAATCACAACCTTGGAATTCAGTAGAACTCGGTTATAACTTTTTTTTAATTTTTTTCATTGAGCTTTTAAAACCTCATCGTAGTCCGGGAGCTGGATAGGCTCCCGTATGCACTGAGAGCTGACACCCTAAAACAAACGGTTTCTGAAGTATTTTTTTTGCGTAGGATCCGAATCCGTTGGAATTTTTCCGATAAGTGGTGGAGATCGCCCTCAAAATTGCAATTTTAACCTAAAAACGGCTTTTTTTCGCGCGGACGAGGGGAATATTTTACCAAACTACTTGGATGACCTCAAAAACATGAAAGTATGAGTACCTAAACGTCTAAACGTTATTTCTCAATACTCTGCATCCATATACAGGGTGTCGAAAGCCCAACGGGGTCGTTTTGTGTATTTGAGGGGCCCGAAATGGATGTACACGAGCTGAATAGTTTAGTGCGGTATACTTATGTACCCAGAACATCGGTGCAACTTATTTCTATTCCATATCGCAATCCAGAAAAACACACGGAGAGTCTATTTCATTTATGGTACGTTGTGAAAATTGACTAATAGAAGATAGAGCCCATTGGTGATTGACATATGAGTCCGGTGCATGATTGACACATCAAGACCGTGGAAATACGAATTCTTACCTCAGATGGCAAATTAGACAAACTGATGTTTATTTCTACAGTCATCTATCTTCTCACAAAAACAATATGTACGACAGGGAATCTTGGAACTCACGCATGTACGAATATTTCTCGAACATTTTTCACGCAGTTGGGCACAAATTCATCGATGGGTGGTAATAGAATTAGAACTTTTTGAGGCATTAAAAGATTATTCTCCTCTATTGAACCAAACAACGAAGGATCCAACTTTTTGAATATATTTTTTCAGGATCAAAACAAATTGGAAGATATCAATTTTATTGTCAGATACTCATCTGCGTTAGTGATAGTTACTAGTAGTGATTGGTTGAATGGGCATCTCAGCACCTCGAAAGTCTGCATATTGGTTTTTAAGGGCTCATAACTGACAATGACGTACTCCCAGGATAACAGTTTGACTCAGGAAAAAAGTTTGATCCTTAAAATATCACTCAGCTTACCCAGGGTATGAAAAACGTGATTTTTGAGGAAAATTCAGCTTTTGAGGGCGATTTCAATGACGCACAGGGTATTGCCGACATCTTCGGGTTCCCAGTAAGAGGAAATTAATTGAAATGAAGTCGTTTTGTACATGCAGCCTCTAGTGCGCGAAAGAGTCAAGCCAGCGCACGGACTAAATATACCCTCCTTGTGTTTTTCTGATGGATTCATATAAGTTGCATTGGTGATCTGGGTACATAAGTATACCGTACTAAAACTATTCAGCTCTTATACATCCATTTCGGGCCCCTCAAATATACAAAACGACCCCGTTGGGCTTATCAAATGAACAGTACGAGACAATGAACTATCGAAATGAATCTCATTATTCTTCGACAATATTACAAGCATCCAAAAACATCTTCTATCTTATCAGTGAAAATTTTGTTTTTGGGAAGATTCTCATTCATATTGAAGGAAGTGCTGCGTGACGTCTATATAAGAGTCCGTGTGCTATGAATTGCTAGGAAACTTTTTAAAGGTGATGCCATGCATGATGGATGAGGTTAGTCTAATTCATTCTCAGGGACGTTTTATCTCTATTGAGAGATCCGTATCTCTATTTGTGAGAGGCCTCTTAGATATGAATCTTGGGGGTATACGATTATAAAGTGAGACTGGACGCACGTAGGACATTTGGTTTCTATATACTCCCTGTATTTCATCCAATTTTCATTATAATAATACTGCGTAACTGAGAATAACATGATGATTGTTTATGTTACTATTATAAAAAAAAGGAGGATGTTGCATCTCACAATTCTTTTTGCTCAGACTCGAGTCATTCTTAGGGACTTTCATTTGGCTATTCACGTCTTATAATGTTTAATTAGTTCACTGAATAATCACTTCTCTGGTTATCGAATGTTCGAAGGCACCGTGATCGATGCGAGAACAGGCCGAAGTGATGGATATTCAATAGTACTTTGTGAATCTAATACTTTATAGCGAGTTCGATTCATTGGAAGAACCACTCACCATTCACAACTAATGACTTTGATTACTTCAAGTAATCAGTATAGACTTGACTAATAATGTCAATAACTTGATACTGGAATAATGATTTTGATAATTGAACCTCTCAAAGTCACAAATCTTCATTCGTGGTCTGTGCAATACTTCAAATTGGAATGACTTTCATAGCAATGAAGAACAAACAGACACTAAGAGGTAACAGACATAATAGATACATCTCCCTCTCTCTTCTTCTTCTTCTTCTTCTTTGTCTTTGTCTCTTCTACTCGCTGTTTTTCTTGCCTTTCGGTTTTTTGCCGCTCAATTCTCTGGTGTAGTATGTATCTCAAGATCCCGAGTCTCCCCAACTCATTATCTTAGTTCCAAGGCTCACTGCCAAAGATGAAAAGGATGATGTAAGCCAAACCCGAGCCAGTTTTTGAGGATCTACCAGTGTTTCTTATGTTACTTGACTAATGATATGAAGGATTGATCCTCACCCGTGCGCATGTCACGCTGACCGCAGCCTGGAAATTCTATCGTTCCTTGGAGGCTTGCTTACGAGCGTTGTTCTCGTGGAAAAATCATCATATGGCCTAACCATTCAATACTGAATTTTGGTCCCCTAACTCGTTAATCAGGATTCCGGCCTAGATTGCGGAGACTGGCTTGTCATCGTGTTCGCTCCAATGACAATGAAATCTCTTCAAAAATCACCTTTTTGCGCATATAATTTACAGGTGATGCGGTTATTTTTGCAGGCCCAACAATGGGCCTTGCAGAATATTCACAATGATGTGGAGATGATTTTATGTGATAGAAGCTCATTTGTGTTCTCCGGGGTGCCCCGCCCTTATGATAACGCTGGCTGGTCGGGGACATGCTTTCCATACTTTTGTTAGCCGCGGAAATTGAGTAGTGTCTCTTCAAACTCCATCCAGTTTAATTCAAAGCCACTCTCGCATCTTGACAATTTTAAGCACATCTGGTGTAACTTGGTCTTACCAGGAGAGGTCATCACATCCGGATCACGGATTCGGCTGAGACTCTGGGAATAGTCTTCTTTTAGCACAAAAAGACGATATCCAAAATTATAGACCCTAACGCTCAGGCGTTTCCGAGCTACAGCCAAGAACATTAGCATTGTCCATATAGGCCCATGTTAAAAATTATACATATAGGTATACCTGCAATGCTAATGTCCTTGGCTGTAGCTCGGAAACGCTTGAGCGTTAGGGTCTATAATTTTGGGTTTCATCTTTTGGCACTAAAAGAAGACTATTTCCAAATTTTCAGCCAAATCCGTGATCCGGATGTGGTGACCTCTCCTGGTTAGTACATGTTAGGAATATGTTTCCTTGGTCACCGGAGATTAATCATGAAATCCATTTTACGTTCAACAAATCTATATTTCAAATTCTGCAGATTCGTTCAATCAAATTTAAGTTATTTGAAATATCTATTTAGAACACAGTGGATCGATAAAATCGACGGAAAAGAATGAAATACATGCATGGCTACATACCACCATCTTCACCACGCGTGGTCATGCATGCGGTCGAGCACCAGTACCGGTATCTCGTCATGCATGATCATGTACCAAACATTTTTCCACGGGTACTTTTTCAGTATTTGAGTCCTGAATTTTCGACTTTTCAACAAATTGCTGAACCTCTATCACCTGTATGACCAATAGACAAATTGTAGATTCTTTCAAGATCTTCAAAATGGCCACTGATAAAAATTGATTATCACCTTTCTAGTTAGAGCCAGGTCGTCCAGAAGATAACACGAAAATCGCAATAATCTTCTCTGAGTAAATATCTCCCAAAACTCACTAGAATCAATAGTTGGTTCCGACGATATTTCTCTAGAAAGCACTTACATCGACAAAACAATGCGCTCAAATACGTTGAAAAAGTTGAAAAATTCTTTTGTACTATTTCAACATAGTTCTAACTAAGATAGTTCTTTTTTACTATTCTCTAGAGCCCCTGGTGAAAGTTTTGTCCAGCTTGCTCCAGGATTACTCATTTGAGCAAATCCACGAAACGCGGTGATTTGGGAGGAAAAAAAATTGAGCTTTGTTTTTGATCGCACAATGCACTTGGGTTTCACATACTTTTAGTTATCAGTATCTAGAACTCGAATCCACTCGCGTGATCGATTTTCATAAGACGTCATCAGGTGGAACAGATTCAACTAGAAAAGCCCATAAGAGCAATACTATACCCACATACACAGATATACTCCTTATATCATTCATTTGACCGCTGATAGGGATGGAGAGTATCACACTCATCCCCAGAAAACTCGAGGTCATTGGAGTTATGATATGAACGTTATCCAAGAGATTAACAACAGTGCAGTTCCCGAAAATCCACCGAAAAAACGAAAAAATAGCTCGTACAATTAAACAAAGAAGAGATCACAAGTAAAACCGTAACGGGTTGACCCTTCTTGTTCTTCTAAAAACATGATTTTATCGAGCGATCACATTTGTTTTGAAAGCGTAATTTGCTTGTCAATTTGACATAATTCGGCGCACATTAACCTGTTTCATCTAAATTTTTTCGTTTTTTGATGAAACATCATATGCTTTTGGCAGAAATTAGATCGGTCAGACTGCGACTTCGTAAGATGAGGAATATCGACGATTTTTTCCCTTCTGAAATAGTAGTCACGCGTCATCAAGAAAAGAAAACTCTACACCTGTCATAAGCACATTTTTGGGCTCAAAGTAGGTTGTAGCTTCAAGTTAGAGGGCTATTTTCCGCAAGATTCATGTTTATATCCCGGACTGCATCCAAATGCCGACCTTAACACCGAAGGAGAAAAACCATGCCACGGGCGAAATTTCGTGATTTTTCTAATTCGATGGCTCCCCATTTGTGTCTTTTTCATTTTTAGGTCTAGAGCTCGGTACAACTTAGTTATGGGATTGTGAAGAAGGTGTCTGATTTGGTGCGGAGTTGACATACACCCATTGGGATGAAAAATCAGAGCACCTGCACGAATTGCCGAATTACACGTCTCGTGGGTTTGCTCATAAGTATCTTTCAAACTTCCAAAAATACAGTTCAGTAAATTTAATCTAGGTGCAAGTTACATGATTCTCGAGATGTTTCTGCCTCCAAGTTGATTACTTGTAAAAGAGATCATGTAAGAGGTATTTCATGAAAAATAATGTATTTAAGGAGACAAATGTTTTGAGTCTTCAGTGAAATAGTGAATGTTCCTGATGAGACTGATGGAGTGATTTTTCGATTTTAGATAATAAGTCATTTGAATTTCACTTTGCAAACTGAATTTACTGGGATAGTAACTGGCTTGCATTATAAAATACAGGAGTACGTGATTTGAATTATGTTCAGTCCGATCAATTGATATGCGTGAGCTTTAGTGCACAATTCAATACAAGAATCAAGTTTTACTTTTATCTTAAAAAATATAAGAAAATATCCGGCACTCGAGCTAAGCCGATACTCATGCATGCGAGCAAAAGTGCATGTTGGACAAAATTAGTAGCTTGCTATTCTTTATACAAGTAATTATGTTTTTCCAAATATTGTCAACACGGAATGTATTTGTTATGGAGTTTCGAATATGATGAATTCCATTTTAAAGCGACTCGTGAAAAATTGTGATGTCTCGGATCGGTTTTTCGTGATTTTTATTCGATTCCATATAGTTCATGTTTCTACCCACTGCGAGGGCCCAAATTATTTCAGAGAGGCCTGTGGAACTATCTCTGTTTTGCTCCTTGCTTCCACCAGAGCATAAAAATCATCATCTTTTTTTCGAGTCCTTTTTACTAAATTGCATTTATCTCGAGTTCAGGTCAAGAAAATTCAATGCAATCCGCACCATTCAAGAGATCTTGGGAAAATAATATCGAAAGTTGGCCTTGGAACATTTCGTTTAGCTATTTCAGGGCCTGATCAGGAACAATCTAGAAAAATCAGGGTAGCCTGATTGTCTCAACAAGCAAATTTTTAAAACTCTTCGAAAATATGATTTCTTTTGCAAAATTGTACGATCTCAACGATAGAACTATTCGAAAGTTCTTTTTTGGCTGTTTTACGCGTTTTTTTTTTTTGACAATTTTCTGATTTTTTACTCTGACCAATCAAAAACCAGCGATTGATGCGCATGCGCGTGATTCTATGAACTTCAAAGTATTAGTACCAATCCATCGAATACGCTGAGGAAACTTCCTTCAAGATGGCCCCTTGCAAAATTCGATTTTATGTCTTCAGTTGGTAGTTACCGCAGTTTGATTAAACAAGAAGGATGGTCAGAGCAAAATGACCTATCTACCCTCAACCAGATCCACGAGCTCTTTTCCTGCATCCATGCTGTAGGTGGTGTGAATGATCTCAATGTTTGAAGAATTGTGTATCTTCAGCTCTAGTCGACGGAATTGAACTTGGCAAGTGGTTATTTTGAAGGAGATTTTCTCAGCTTCTGATTTGACCTACTTTGGGATTCGTAGAACAATGTGAATGTGCATGAACCGCTGGTTTCTGATCGGTCCGGCAATGAAAAATCACAAAATTGACCAGTAGACGCATAAAACAGCAAAAGAACAATTTCCGACTAGTTTCATCGCAAAGGTCGTGCAATTTTGCGTGAGAAATCATATATAGGAAGAGTTTAAAAATTGCGCTGTGAGATAATCAGACTACCCTAACACGTTCCTAGATTGTGACTGATCAGGCTCTCTAGGTCACTTTCGATAGGTTTTCCCAAGATCTTTTCCCCCAAGTGATTCAATGCACCAGTAATCTATATGCCAGCTTACAAAATTGATATCTGCTCTGTATAACAGTGACACCACCCCACTCAAATGTTTCGGACCTTCGTAGTGGACTTGCAAGCTAAAGTATGACAAATTCGTGATGTATAACCATAAATAGGCCGCAACTTGAAGTTGAAGTAATTCCACAATCATGCAATTGTGCCAGTGCATAAAATTATCTGTCACATACAGCTATTGTCTTTCTCGATCCGCGAGTTAAAATTCAAGGCTGATGTAAGTGCAATGCGTCTAAATACACTATTATCGGAGGCTTGGCAGAATCCAGGTCTGCGCTATACTAATTACTTTTCGATTTCAGGCAAATCAACTATGATCGAGGAAACAATGGAAATATAACGTATTGAATTGGGTTTATCTGCGATTATTGTCGCGTATAATACAGCACGGATGTATACGCGTCGCGTTCAAAAGTTTTCGAGCGTTATCTTGAAAAACGGCGATAACGAGCCATAAAATTATTGAGCGCACTTGTCGTGACGTAAATAATAACGATAAAACGTGCCCACACAGTTGTTTCTTCGACCCACCTCGCTTTTCATCATAATAATTCGAGTAACCATTATATACATATATGCACAATATTGCAATCGGGTAAAATTCTGGAAACCCAGACAAAGTTTGAATTGTCAAATCCAAGCCAATGCGCATTAAAATCATCAGGATTTTTTTTTAACAGCTCTGGAAAAATCCCTCTTTCATCAATAAGGAGTTAGTCACAAAATAATGATCGCAGCTTATTTGCTTCGCATTGTAACAGATTTTCTGCTAATGTTAACGAAAACGGGTCAAAAATTGACAATTTTCTGACAAATATCTTGTTCTACAGAAAAAAAATTCTACTAGGTGGTCGATGGACATCATTGCGGATATCCGGTATCTCAGTATATCAAATTGACAAGGGAGCTTTAGTCGATTTGTATGTGTAAGAGGCAACAGCAATAGGAAGGAAGAACATTTATGCTATCGATCTATCTGGATAGTGTCTACCTCTTCAACTTCTCCCTCTTTCATTCTTTACGACTCTCTCTTTCTCTGTTTCACTCTCAGTTAGTCTCGACGTGCAATGTGGAAGCTATCCCGGGCGGCCGCGCCCGGCTCAAATGTGCAACCTTTCCTCTTTCTCTCTAAAACCACGGCACGCCCTTTCCCTCGCCTAGAAATTCATTAGGCTTGGCTAGACTCTTATTCGCTTTCCCAGCCTTGTTTTATAGTTGTTACACAGCTTGAATGCTTCATTCCTTGTGTTCTAAAAGCCACAGCTAATGTTTCTACTATAATTATTGCCGAGAGGACGCCCCTGGCCACATAAGTATGCTTTACTTTTATTTCAAGTTCAAAAACAGGTCTTGAGTCAGCTCTCTGTACTGAAAATAAAATTTGATAAAATTGGCTATTATACAGTCCTTTTTTGAAGCGTTAGGTGGAAATCTTCCTACTAAAAGTGAATGAATGTAAGCTCACGTTTGGAATTTTCTGTTAAGCTCAAATTTCTTTGTTTGCAGAGTGTTGGATTCCCTCTCCCCCCTTAGATTCTTCAAACCCATCCTCAGTTAGCCACTCTGGGTTTCTAAATGATGGATGTTGCGAACGTCCGAGTTGAGTGATGCATGGGCTACAGTCGGACATCCTCTCGAATCAGCTCGTTGTTCGATCAATACTCGATGATGGTTTCGAAGTACTACAGAGTTGCGGCGTTGATGACTGCTATGTTCAATATTCTTGAAGCCGTCGTGATTTGAATCGTGCACATATGTTGGCATACTCGTTGGTTGCATACACAATAAAAGTTTGAAAAGAAACCTGGTAAACTTTTGGAAATTTTGGAAATACGTGACACCAAGAATAAACTATTTGACTAGCGTTTTAGAAGAAATTGAAAGTAACCAAAGTTTTCTAGTTGAGCTATCTTTAAAACTTTTCGAAAATGACGATCGTCATTTTGCACCAATTTATCGAATTTTATCGTTTCACAAAATTTTTTAAGAGCAGAATGTGCGTGACGTGTTACTTAGCTGATCCAGAGACAATAATCTACCAAATTTCATGAATAACTTCAAAAAATCTCATCCATGCTCATTTTGAAGAGCCAAAAAGTTTCTATTCGTCCAGACGGTTACTGAGCCCAGACGACCTATTTTGTATGTAACAGCTTGTAGTTCACAAGTTTCATGACTTTCACAAACAAGATTTGAAAATTGAAAAATCCTCGGAAAAATCATGTAGATTTAAGAAGAAAAAGATTTACTTTGATCAACCACAAAGTTAAAAAACAAGCCCAGACAGAATATGTCGAAACATGTGCTGTGTATAGAAGTGAAATTTTCATTCGACCTCGAGTAGCCGGGAGCCATATGGCAGACCAGGTATATGCGAATAGCATTGTGTCGTAGCAAAGAGCTCGTGAGTGATGACGAGCAACGTGTGAGTAAGTTATTCCCACATTGTGCTCAGCTGCTGGTACATATACTCTTGTCCACCGCAAGCTTTTATCTTTTTCGATTTCATCAAATTATCTTCAAGTTACCCACAGGCCTTCCCCTTTTCCCTTATCTACTTATAGTTATATTCCACTGAATATTCGTAAATTCGTTCAACGACAGTGATCGTAGAGCCTGCTAAAAAAAGTAGATCGGACATGGTAAAGCTGGACAAGTACACAAGCAGTAAATCTGGAGATATTCCTAAAAAATGCTTTTAGAAATCTAGCAGACACGACTAAGTCAACACGCCCAATCATACAAAGAAATTGTCTGTCCGCAGAGTTCATATCTAATAGGCGAGATAAAAGATCGAGAGACTGTCTGACTCTCTCTACTTCGGTCTACACTATAGTCTGGCATGTGAGGGTATTACTTACGACATTCATCCATTTTTCCACTTTTCCTTCTAGTCAAGATTCTTTACAGACCCTGATAGACGGGTAATAGAATAAATAAATTTCAATTCGACTGCAAAAAATGTGACGTAAAAATGAAACCCGAGGTTTGCTTCTATACAACATTTGCACGTAATTGAACAAAAGAATTTATACGTCCATACGTAGAAAACTGCATACGCGTCTCGTGCGGAAACATTTTTTCTTCGGGAAAACCAAGCTGGACGGTGCCATCGCCCACGTCCAGCCCTGTTTCCCGAAGGAAAAAATGTTTCCAGCCCTCGACGCGTAATGTACTATTCTACAAGTTTCGTAAAGATACTCTCAAAAAATAAAAAGCGACGTGCGTCACGGAAAAATAAAGCGGAATCATACGTAAATGTATCACTTGAATAAATGAATAAGTAATCACGATGGAGTAATTGGAAACAAATAAATTCCGAGCTATAATTTTCTCGGTAAGCCATATGTTCCGAGCCATTTTCTCTGGAAGATCCTCATCCATGGCAATTGCAATATTGCAATCGTAGAAAATTCTATTTACTCATGAATTCTCAGATATGTAGTTATCCGGGACCTCTCTCAGTCAAAAAGTTCCATGCTGACGTAACTTCTCTCAACTTCAATGATTACTGGAAGCATAAATACTTCACTGAAGTACACGCATCTATTGTTTCAATTTTCCAAATGAAGGCTGCAGGCAAGGCACGTGCTCGAGTTAATGCCCAGCTCTCCAGCCCAAGTTATTTATCATTTGAAAAATCATCAAATCCCTTTCCAATTACCTAAAATTACGAAATACCCTAGTATAACTTTGAGGCAATCCAAAAAAATCTATGAAAAATTTCAAAAGCAACAAAGATCATCATCCGAGGAAAATCATCAAAAAGCGCAGGGCCCAGTCATGATCAAGTTGCGGCCCTGGTTTGGTTTAAGCCTCAACGCATGCGCAATAAGTTGCCAGCTGTGAGCGCGGGGCGGGCGGGCGAGAATGAACGATCCTCATCCGCATCTGCAAGCATGTTCAGCAGTTCTCGACATTGCCGTGCTCGCTAAGCCAGAGAGCCCCGGTGTCTACATCATATTCACCGGCTATCTGCTGCCAGCAAAGCCTACGCCTGGAGTAGCGCTGATGCAGCAGCCGAGATTTTTGTGACGTGTGCGTGCGCGCGAGTGTATATAACTATATATGATGGCAATTATCGTCCTCGTGGTTTATACTAAAGTTTGAGTGTCCTCCAGCTGTAATTGTGGCAGCGACATTAAAAACGAGTGTTTCCCGGCCAACATGGCGGGTAGCCCGCCTGATCCGGAGCCACCGGAGCAACAGGAACAACATCAACAACAAGAACAAAAGCAACAACAACAACAGCTACTCCAACCCGGTGATAAAATCCTCGTGACCGTCGAGACGGCCCTGCCCGATATTGTTGTCGTTAGTCTTGAGCAGGGTTTAAAACGTTTCCAGGGTGCACTACTCGATTCCACGAAGAGGTAAGCGACCCGATCATGAGCACATGCTCTGCATGCCCCCGTGCTGTGCGCCGACCGCGTGCTCGCGGGTGAATTATTAGACACCTAACGAGCTACCCGACGGACCGCGTGTTTTCATAGTATGCGTTGGATATACGACACTCTTGCATCCCATGGGGTTTGATTTTTGTGTCCTGAGAATTTTATCATCGATTTCCATTAACTCTGTGAACGATGTAATTTCCTAATTCCTTTCGTATCGCGAAAATTTCTGAAATTTCAATGATTGTTCAAGGAACAAATTTGGATGATTGCAGGGTCATATTTCAAAATTTATAAAATCTCAACTAACTTTCTCCTGTGCGGTGCTGACTTATTTTTAAGAAAGATCGAGAGAACACAAACATTCCAGGAATTCTTGAAATTCTGTCCAACTCCTCGTATTTCTCAGAATGAGCGAGAATGGTTGCAAGTATGAGAAGCTCTACATCGATAACGGCTAAAAACGTTGTTTATTCGTAAACTCGCTCTCCCCGCTGAGTAAACAAGTTGCCCTCTTCCTCAATCCTGGCTGCTGTTGGCATAAAATTTTCCATTTTTCACACCTGTCACTTTACTTATCACACTCTTTCTCACATATTTTCGTAAAAAAAGTGTGAACTGTGAACTTTTCTAGACCTTTTTATTGCCATTCGAAGCTGTAAATAGTACACCAAAAAAATAACCGCGTAAAATGAACATCTTCCCATATTTTGACTGAATGTAGTTTGATCAGACGTAAACTGGAAAATCCCGAAGTGAACTGTTTAAAGTTAGTATCCATGAGACTGCCTCATTAAATACCCCAAAATCTTCCCACACTTGATCGATTTACTATTTCGGCTTACGCTGACGTTCAGCACTCGTTTTGTATTAAAAATGCATTTTCCACAACTCGGTACATGAAAATGAAGAGTTGAATCAATGGCATTCCGAGAGGAGTGGAGGCATCCTATTCTTGTTCTTGTTCATCATCAGCGCTATACTTGTGCTACAACCTGGCCTGACTCGAAACCTGAAACGAGCGCGAGACGTCAACAGTAGAAGAAATATTTTATCCGTCGCTTATTTTTCATGAAAAGACACAATTGTTAACATTAATTTACTATGAAAAGTTATCAAAGCGATCAATGACAGACTTGAACTACTCGAACGTCATTGGAACTTGAATTCAGCTATATCTTCAGCTTCTGAGGACTTGATAAAATCTAGGAAACTTTGTGTGAATTTGAGTTCGTGGGAAAATTACAATTCTTCCCTGGATCGCCGTAAAATTCACCTCGAAGAAATTCACACTGACCTTGAAGAGTCAGAGTCAAATGAACCAAACTCTCAAATACTCGAATAATTGAAAATTCAATGATAAGGTTATAACTTAGTGAAAATTGTCGACGAGAGGGTTTTTTTTCACCTGTTCAAGATTATATGGCTTCATTTACGAACAAGGTATAAGTAGGTTCAGGATGAATCAAACGAGCTCGAAATGCGTAATTAGTTTATTTAGGTTAGAAAAATACGAAGATGACCGAATGTTTCCTCTGTTTCCTCTCCTTTCACCGTTGAGAGTGGGAAATTTGTTCTTCGACACCAGATTTTATAGGAATTGATAAAATTGAGGAACTGCTCATCCATCAGAAATGATGGAAGAGACTTGAAGTAGGTCTAATCTTCTCCTTTCGATCTTACCATGTACACTCCCCAGCGGTCTGAACTGACCAGCACAGCTCACTTCACGATCTTTCTGTCTCACTTTTTCCCCACCTTTATGAGTGCGTGAGACAGCGCGAAGTCGAGCTTGGACAGTTCAGACCGGTGGGGAGTGTACTGTCAACAAAAACCTGAACTGTAATGGCTGTGGTGGTCAGTGGACGTTCGAGATCTTTTGACCATCTTTTGACTCAATCGCACTTACCATATCCGTAAGTGCGATCGAAACGAAAGGCCTAGAATAGCCTCTGGCCGCCAGTCATTGCAGTTTAGGCCTCTTCTTTTCACGTAAACCTAATGGGTCACACGTTGAGGACCCCTTGGTCAGAACATGATACATGATGCAGTGTGTATCTGATGTGACCATTACCTTCATCATTTAAATAGAGATTCGACAAAAGCCACACGAGATTTAAAGGGAACGTATGGCTCATGATGCATACATAAGATTTTTATACGTCCATACGTAGAAATAGCGTGTTTCTAGGCAGCGAGGACACCTGGAAACAGGCTGTTTCTGCGTACAGACGTATAAAACTGCATACGCGTCTCGTGCGGAAACATTTTTCCTTTCGCAAAACCAAGCTGGGCTTTGCCTTCGCCCACGTCCAGCCCGGTTTCCCTATGGAAAAAATGTTTCCAGCACTCGACGCGTAATGTACTAATTCGATTATGCTAGTTCGGAGCGTTCAGAGCGCTCCGACTTTCGGACCTCTCTTTCTAATGCAATGAGTAAGGAGGAGAGCCATCCGAGAGTTCGGAGCACTCCGAACAGCATAATCGAATAAACCTATTATTCGTGATTATATTCTGGCATGTCACTATAAATACCTTTTGGAAATTTTAGTAAAACATTGATCGGTTAAGCCGACTTTCGTAGTTTTATTTTTGCCGTGAACGGGATTTCCGTAGTATTTTGGCAAACGGGTGTGTATATATAGGCTCACTCTTTCTGGACTCATTTATTTCTCCTCTTGGTATGGTAAATGGTCACGATAGATTGTTACTGTGGATATTTTTCATCTGAATATGAGTCGGTAAGATAAGAAGGAAAAAAATCTTGGGCCCTACCGGTGAGGTCCGCTGTGGGAGGCATTTTAGTTTGAAAGATGCTTTTTCGGAAAATGGTGGATCAGCCAATGGGGACCAGATAGGTCATAACTTGAACAGGAACCGAATTCCACGTTGAATTTTACGTAAGAAACGTGTTTTTGGGAAATTATTAGAAATGCGAGGAAGCCGAGGTAGAAGGCAGAGAAACCGCTAGGAAAATCACTAATATTATACAGTATATCCATATTCTATATGCTGATACGGAGCCGTGTGATTGTTCGCTCGCGTTGCTTTTCAGCCTCAAGCCCGTTGATGGCGGTAGAAGAAGGGAAACTCCACTCTTCCACCTTGGATGCCACAAAAGAAGAAGAAGAAGCCTTTCAACCTCCCAGTATTGCTAGAAATCCTCAAGAAATACGTTTTCAATGTAAAATTTGACGTAGATCTTGACCGACCTTAGTTTTGACCTATCTAATCACAATTTGGGTCCTGAACAAAAATACTCCGCCTAGGGAATTTTATCACATCCGGGGATTTTTCTAGCTTCCCAGACGGGTACAAAGGATCTGAAAGAATACATTATTATTGACGCAAAATTCGACGACGAAAACGATCTCGCCCTTAGCTTTGCTGTCGAAGGTCTCCATTGTCGTCTAAAACGCAAAAACTCATGCCTAGGTACTTCTGTGACCCATGAATGTGGCTATAACTCAGGAATGGGAAGGCAAAGGTGTTATTCTGGATTCGGATTCGGGTTTAGCAAATCAAAATACGTTAGATGATTTCCACCTTTTCTGATCAGGATACCTTTGTTTTTCTGTGTTCCTGTGTTATTATACTTCGAAACGTGAAACATTAATCAAATTTTCACTGAATCATTTAAGTACACGAGGAAATTATTCTGGACGGTAGAGTGTGCTTTCTAGCGTTTGAAAAGCGGCGGTGGTGCCACCAGCGGTCAAATTGGTATATTGCGTATATCAATTTCCAAAACAAACAGGAAGGGAACCAAAAGTATGTTCACCTGCAAAGTTTTTTTCTGCAAACTTTAAAAAGAGAGTTCACCGAGACAGGTGCAGAATTGAGCTCAACAGATTGCGCGAAAATATCTAGTAGCACAACAATTTTCCCGCGACTTTGTTGGCTCAATTTTGCATCATCGATCCGGATAAAACTTTTTTTTTACGGTAGACCCATTCTCCGCAAATGGCGGTATACTGTACGTCGTTTTACGTTGTTTGGTTAATTAAACGTTCACAATAAACCCATTTAACCGCAAAATGGCGCTGAAAACAGTTAGAGAGAACTATTACGTGAGTGAACTTCTTGCGCATCTTGGTCCTTGTGCCACCCTGTATTGGCATAAGGTATATCTGACTTCGATGTCGGGTTGCCTGCACATAGAGGTAAAATGGTTGCATAACGAAGCGAATTTAGCATTGGCAGGATATGGGCTTCGCTTCATTGACGTCACTCCGCACATAGCCTGCCCAGAACGCTTATGTTGAGACCGGATCTCCTTACCCTTGCGTTCGATGGACATTTGATGATTCAGGAGAACTGGAAAGTTAACATTGTCAAATTTGCTCCCTCCCTCAGCCATCTTGGAGGAAACACGCCTGCGTGCAGACAACCCGGCAATCAGGCCTGCCGGCAATCATGTCAAATCCCTTCAGGTAAACTCGTGGCGCCTTCGTCCCCGTGATAGCCTCCTATATAAAGTACGGGGCCTATGCTCATACTAGGAAGGTCAGAGAGAACTCATAACACCGATGGAGCACGAGTAACACGTTCACTTCGATTGGCCCCACCTATGGGGCCTACGATTTTCCACTATTGTGGCTCATATTTGTTCGAAGACTATCTCCAATAGCAATTTTTCTTGTTAGTTCAGTTTGGTGAAGGCACGAATAATGAGTGAGAAAAGAGTTCATCCTCATATAGTTGCATCAATCAAAATATGAGGATCGAGATCATGGCCAAATGAACATTTCCAAAAACTACCTTTGCAGTGAACGTACTCAAAGTGCGGAAGGACATATTCTTCCGAAGTCCTTACGAATAGCTATGAATCTTTGAAAAATGTACTAGCCAAAACGCAGAGAAAGTGTTGCTTTCACACTGTCTAACATAATTTTGAATCAGTATCGAGGTATTGTTGCTATAATATTCTCACTCTTGATGAAGAAATACAGTGCGGGAAATCCCGAATTATTAGCGGTTGAGACACTCCTCTCATTTCAAAGAGATTTTCTACCCTTGTCACTGCGCGAGATTCGTAGCAGGACATCCTTCTAATATGAAGTGAGACATATCTCTTGCCGATGTGATGCAATAATAGAATAATTGTACAAAAAAATGCTTGAATTGATCCGATGACCGAGTCGTCGGCAATAAATACTATTACACCTCAAGCAGTCAACATTGCATAATAGATATAATAGGTACAATGCATAAAATATCGAGAATTATGAACTATTGACGTTGCAGGTGTGAGCGAAACCATTACTGCTTGCAGTACGGTTATAGTTTCGAAATCCATAATGTCAAAAATCAGTGAAACTATGAGAATTGTCGAGAATTGTCGTTCATGTATCTGGGCATCGATTTTTAACCTCCGATCGAAGATCGTCAATAATCTATCCCCGGACACACATGAGCTAGTGACTTGATTTGTTCAATGAATAAACAAAAGTAGTCTTCGCAAAGTTGTCCGATTAAAATATTAACGTGCTCCACAATATTACTAAGCAGGATAACAAATGGCGTGTGGCATTACTCATGAAATTTTGGATAGCTCCACCCATAGTATTATTTTGATTACAATCATTAGACAATCCTCAGATAACTTGACCGACACTTCGTACAACCAGTTCTACAACCAACAAAATCAGGTGACTTCGTTTCTTAACGCGAGGCCGGAGTACACCGCCATGTTGAATAGCCTAAGAGGTTGCCTAGCGGGGTGGACCAAAATCTGTTCTGGAAACGTCTCGAGTTTTACTTAACGCGCTCCCGATATAGGTATAGTGAATGCACGCAGCAGACGACTACCTAACCTCGAAACCGCAGAGATGACTGACACTTTGGCTTCGATATTCTTTTGTACGCTCTGAATCGTTAATCTGTTGGTTTCTATGTGATTTTCGTGCTCTCTTCCTCTTGTGAACCGACTCTCGTGAAAATCTGTATGGTAGATATTACTCTACTCGTCATTTCCCATAAGCCGCCGTGTTAAATCGACTTTCACGAAACTGCTCAGAACTTTTCTCTCAGACTCTGAAGGCTCTTGAAATTTTAACTGAGGCAGTTTGAGATATCAATCTACCACTGTGATGAATTTCGTAATTTTCTTTACGGTAATCAAATCACATAGAATTCCGTATGCATCAATGTAATGCATGTCAGATTGTGCTATGGATAGAATCTCCATTAAAATGAAATAGGAAATATTACGCACGTGCGCTCGCGCGGGTCCGAAAGTGGCCCATTGCGGCGCGCGGGTGAGTTGCCGCACGAGCTGCTATAGCGAGGATGGCTTACCCGTGGTGGCGATGGATTTCTTTCGCCCTAAGGTGCGTATTAGTACTTTTCAGTACACTTTTATCGAAATTTTATGGTTTCCAACATGATTTCGGGGCAAAATCCCGCACCACCGTACGCGTTATAGACGTCGGAGCATGCAATGTAGGAGACCAAGGGTGCAGTCCGACTTGAGTCCGAGGTCCGAGGTCTGATGCGCATGCTCAGTCGTTTTTTTCCCTGGATGGCAATGCAGGATTTTCTGCCCCGGCATCGAGGCGGAAACCACAGACTTTCGATGCAAGAGTACTGAAAATGAAAAGTTCAATGTGGCGGCAAACCACCTCCAATAAGTCGAATATTACAAGTCTTTGTGAACAGCGCCCTCTTCAAGTTTCTCCCGTACTTGAAAATTTCTCGGACTTCTCTTGCCTTCTCCCCACTGCGGTTCCTATTCACAACACTTGACTCCATCGGTGTGGCTTTGCCGAATCAATACGACTGTAAATATCATTCGTTTGAATACCTGATCGATTGAAGCGCGTCAATGTGTGTATAACTCTGCAACTAACACCTTTTAGCCAATCAAAATATCATCACCTTTGCACGTGTAAGCAATGTCGTGGATATTCACTTCATTTATGCGAAATGAACGAAGGCACGACTTTTTCTTCGCACGATTCTTGTAACTCGTTACTTATTTTTACACGGAAAAAGAAGAAACTTGAATGTTACCGAAATGAGTTTGCGCAATAGGAAACACCGGATGGTTGGGGAAGTTATCTGATACTGAAAAGTAGTGACAGCAATTTCTGAAAAAGTAGGCGAATGTCTTCTTGTGCAAGTTTATGGTTTATTCTTGAATCCACCGTAGGTTCAACTTTTCAAATCTTCTCACTGTAGTATGGGTAGCTGTGACAAAACTTACACAAAAAGCCATAGGAACGACCCTTTCTCAATGCTCGTCTATGATTTTGAGACAAATCAGACTCCTGTGGGTGATTGATTCCAAAGTTTTGACGGTATTCTCTGAAGTTCAGCTTTGAAAATCAAAAGACTCGAATAATACAATAACGTTGAAGCCTATGAGACAAATTTGGCGATGACAATTTTCTTCCTCTTTCTTCATCAGCTAACATCAAAATATGTGAGTTTGACTCGAATTCTCTCCTCGTCACTCCTAATGATTATCTCAATCATCATTCACTTAGGACAAAATATTTTAGTCATCTTTCTGGCGTATAATTCATTGTCGAGAATGTTCTATTCTTATCGCGATTCATTGATTCGGATAAGAATAGTAGATTACACACAACTGAGCTGGTACTGCACCTGTAGATTTAATGATTCAGCGTTCACACAATAAACCAAATCATGAATTATATAATGTAATTTACATTACAAAATAGTATTGAGTAATTTACTCAATACTATTTTTGAAGCAATAGTCCCGCATCAGAGAGAAACGTCAGAAACGACGATCCATTGTGACAAAGCGACACATTCCTTGCTAAAGCTCTCAAAAGTGCCGTCTGCACGATATGCCTCGCGGATGAAGCCTCGTCGTTGCTGCTATTCCATCATTTTGGCGTCGAGAACACGTCGTTGCCAAGACGACCATAGCTCACTCGCATTACATATCTGGTATCTACTGCTCGTTCGTCCGTCTCACTGTAATATTCGCGCAAGCTGTATAATAGAGGGATCAAAATGGCTTTCGGGTAATACTGATGATTTATAGCGATCGAAAACATCGCTACTGCAGGGAAATTTGGGAAGTTTCATATGGCATGTTTCATGTGGCACATGAAATATGCCATATGAAACCTGTCGATAAAGGAAGACTCGAAGAATATCAAACTGTTCCTTTGACTTCGATCATAAAAAAAAAAAAAAAATGCTCAGTCCTCTAGTAAGGTTTGTGAGTAGGGAAGCAATAGTATAGTCAGGTTTTATACGTCATCGAAAGTCAATCTCACAAATCCTTGTTTTCTCTACCTGCCGAAAAATCGTCGATTAATGATATTGGGTCCATTTTTCCATTTTTTCCATCCTCAACTTTTTCACCAGCTTCGGTAAATCTTTTTTGTAGTGAGTGCATATGAATGCACCTCATTTTCAACTCGAGTGCGTCATTTAATTCGGAAGTATGCCGTGGTCGTCAGTAAATTTTTCAATATTTCCACTTTTTCATCTCTCAACTTGAAATGCCTTATGAAAGCTTTTGAATTCTTCCCAAAATGTAATATAAATTCAACAAAACATACTCATTCGGAAACTCAAAAAGATTCGTAACTATTTCCTGTGCCGATCTTGATATAGGATCGAGGGAACTCTCCTTATGCCAATTTAATTGTTAACATTTGATGGAAAAATTCGAAATGTAGATAATTCTCATGACAAACTTCATTGGCAGAGTTCTCAACTACCCCAAAATACTAATTATCGCAAAACTGCTGTCACAGACTGAACAAAAATGTTTCAATCCTTATGTACTAATTTTAATCAATTTTGGGACTCTTGTTCCAGGGGCCTGCCATGTGGAATCGAGCCGCCAGAACCAGTCAAGGGCCCCGATGGCGACAAACTCGCATCGATTGCTGCTCGTTTCAGCTATTTCCAAGAGAAGAGGCCCATTATCTTCGCAAAAACAGATCAGAGGCGCGTCAATCCTCCACCAAGAAGCAAAAACAGTAGACCCACAGTACGCTTGAGACCGCGACAGGTAAGACAAAGAGAGCAAAATTCCATAAAGTATGCGAACAATTTTCTCTCGATTCTGACAAAAATTCTAACAATTTTTCCTCAATTCTTTGCAAGCTCCTCTCTCTCTCCAAGAAAGAAAACTATTTACAAAGCACTAACGTCAGGCTAAATTTTTCCCTACGCAGGTTCTTTGCAGCAAGTGTCAGTCGATCTGCAACGAAAACAGTGAAAATGTCGGGCGTAAACGTAAACTCGACGAGTCCATTCGACCCGAACAACCTACGAGGCGAAGCGATCGACGATGCAATTCTCTGCAACAACAGCAACAGCGACATCCACAGCCACCGCAACACCAACAAAATACAAGAAGTCAGAGGCTACTGCTACAAACCAATGAACAGTCCGATGAGAGTTCCTCCTCGAAGACGTCGTCGTCGACAACGACGAATTCGAGCCGGTCTGGCCAGCGAACGACGCCCAGCACAAACTTTGGCTCGTCCCTCATTCCAAAACTTTCCAGGCTAACGCCCACCGAAATTGGCACTGCCATTCATGCCGGTAGCTTGCTTTCCATTTATTTTTTTGTTCTCCTCATTCGTGTATTGACATCCAAGCCCGTTAGTTCATTTCGCAGTTTGCTGTGGGAAATCTGAATCTTCAGTGACCTTCGTGAAAGAGATGTTGAATATTTTAATTTTCATCATTATTCGATTGAAAAGTGATCGTCACTATAGCCGAATTGGCCAGTTTCAAATCGTTGTCTAATTCATCAGCAAATCTTCTTTGGATGAAAAAAAAATTCATCATCAAATGAAATCTCATGAGAGAGAATCTTTAAATAATTCGAATTTGCTCACTCGTAGCAGCTCAGTATCTCTTTCACTTTCTTACATAATCTTGAGAGTTTATTCTCGGAGAGTTCGTCGGAGTCACTACAAAACCAGTCGTTATCAGAATCAATGCAAAATTTATACCCAACAGGCTTGTGTCGTTGATGTATTCCATTTCAACATCATATTGTGCTTCGAACGAATTATCACTTTTCCACCATCGATGTGAGTATCGTGATATCCATGTTACGATATGTATTTGTTTATCATCGTCGTTCGCATTTGGTCACCTCATCTTGAGACGAGACGCACTACAGATTTTGTTCAACTGCCGTCTGAAATAGAAAATAATAATTTTCCAAACCGGTCTCCAAGGAACAATTCTCGGATTCCATTTATCTGCAAATTTTCCAAGCCTGAATTATTACGTAAGACTTGAAGCAGAAGTGCAAGAAATACAAATTTTACTAGTGTATGGCAGATTTTCCATCAAACAATCAACATTATCTAAAGTTCACTATTCGAGATCTATGAATGGAACTACTCAGAACTTCCTAAAAATTTTCAAAATTCTTAGTATCTCGAAACTGCCGGGTGATACTTCTATTGATCTATCTAGTCTAATACAATCATTGTTCCACTAAGTAACTCCAAAAAATATGATTGGGTAAAATTGTGACTCCAATTTTCTCTCAGCGCTGCGTGCCATTCAAATTGAGAATTACGCAAGTCATTTATTAAGATGAATCGAGTTAGCAGGTTCAGCAAAATCATGCGCCAAGCTGACGGAGCAAAGGCGCAGCGCATTCTGGGATGGGCGGGATGAGGAAGCAGATTTAGAGGAGGCTGAAGCTGAAGTAGAAAATAGGCCAATAAATGTGATGCCACAGGCAGAGCCCGTCGAGCTTGACAGCAATCCATCGCAAACGTGCCGTGCCACACCACGTCGGCTTAGTAGCTCGTCCGTAGAAAGTGCCAAAATACCACTCGACGAAGAGGACAAGAAAACCTTAGCTGCGGCTGATTCTACTGTCAAAAGTAAGAAATTATTCACATTCCTCTCAATGAAGTGACTCAGAAATATTTCAGCCGTGACAAATATTGAATTGATCAATCGCTTAAACTTACGTCGTTTTTCGTAATTTTGAAGGTGCTGGACGAGCTGGTCGAGTAACTCGCAAGAAGCGATCGATTGGTCTCATGGAAGATTTGTGGGATGAATCAGTTTTTGAAGATCCGGCTAAGGCGGCTGCTATAACAAGAGCAACTCCTGTGATCAAAATCTCTTTTGGCGCACAAGGTGAGGGTACCGTTTTGAAAATACCCTCGAAAGTACAACACCAGTATCAAGATGGAGATACCGATAACGAAGAGATGCAACTTGAGCCTGAACGGGATCCACTGGAACTTCCAGAGAACCCTGATCAAATTGCACACGACGAATTTCCACATAACAAGTTTACATCGGAGGAATGTGGCCAAGAGCATTCGGACCCACAGAAATTTGGCTCACCGTTCAGAGATTGTGAAACAGCGAGCTCGAAAGCAGCTAAAAAAGCTCTAAAAAAGGCGAAGAAGAAGGCGCTGAAGAAGATGTACGAGGTCGTGTCACCCACAAGATCTCCATGCAACGGTTCACCGAGGTAGTTTTTGTTCATAGCTGATTACCATCCAACCATCTGAGTTTTTTCCATTATAAGGAAAATGAGCGACTATCGTCGATCCTTAAATGGTATTCAAATCACGCTTTCCAATTCGCTTAATCATCTTGATACTCGAGATCGCTGCTCAGTTCCCTGAATATTGCGAATCGTTTCTTTCATATCCATTTTTACTATTATAGGTACTATCCAAATTTCGAAAAACTGCTGTTCCATCGTCGCAAGCATAAGATGAAGCATAAGAAGAAGCACAAAGAAGAACGCAAGCACAAAAGCCAAAGCGAACCTGATGCATTTGAGGTTACTACCGCAGATTGCACTATCGCTCGACCATTGGAGTGTCCACCTAGCTGTCCTCAATCGGTCGTGGTCGATCTTGACGATCAGCAGGCACAAGACAACAGCTCGTCATACATCACTACAGCAATAAAGGAGCAGTGCTTGAAGCAAAAATTGTCGATATCGCTCAAGAGGCTAAACACAAACGCTTACGCGGCCCGTTGCGAGCATAACGGTTATGCAGTCAGCAATGCTTCATCAGGTTGTAAGAGTCCTGGTGTGACAAGTGATGAGGGAGACATGGATGCTGGGGTTGAGGATGATTGCCTTGGACAGGAGGTTGCAAATGGCTCTGAGACGACACCCAACTTCACACCTTCTGAACATCCACTAGTTGTAAGGCTAGCAGCAACCGCTGCGACGGTCGATTCTGACTGCTCTAGTAGCGTTGCCAGAAGAATGGACGTTGGCGATGTTGTCTGGGGAAAGGTTCACGGCTTCCCCTGGTGGCCTGCTAAGGTAAGGCCCTTTTTCGATATCATTATGGATCGACTGAATCCTTTTTCTTATTGTATAGTTATAAAGGTGAAAATATTCACCGGTCATCTCTCTTATATCTAATGTGGCAAAAAGAACAGTTTTTGCTAATTGGGAGGCGATAGTTTTACGTAGGATTCGTCTGTTTTAAACGATTTAAAAGAGTTTCTGGTCCTATGGTTCCCTTATTAACTGAAGGAATCGGTATTCAGGAACAGGATGAAATCCTCCAGAAAACACTGTACGAGTCATTGACGAGTCACAATACAGAGAACAGTGAGATATTCACGATGGGGTCCTCCAAAATTTTGATTTTTGGAGACTGTCTTTTCAAGACCTCAATTAATTTGGAAGCTTCTTTTTTCCACATCTGAATAGAAATTTTAAATCACCAATTATTCTAATGACAGCTGATCAGTTTGTGTATGGACAATTTGTGACAGTGACAGCAGACAACCCGATTTCTGAATTGCTTACCGAGACGAACTTTGATCCTAAATAAAGAGACAGACATTTTTTATTCAAAAATAATTTGAGAAAGCATAATTCTCATTTCATCCTAAAAAAGCTAGAAAGAGTCGATTCGTTGACTACATTCTTACTGAATCAGTAATACTGATGCTCGTCCGTGTGATGGCAATGTATTCATCTACATGTTATAAAGAGCAATTTAATTTTCCAGGTATTGAGTATCACAGATGACTCATACAAAGAAGATGGCTCGCCATCTGGTCCCCAAGCACATGTCGCGTGGTATGGTTCCTCAACTCGTTCGTTCATGTCATGTGATCAACTTAGTCCATTCCTTGAAACTTTTAAGGTAAGTAATTCTTCATTTTGTATTTACGCATTGGAAGTTCTTCGATGAATTTATCAGTACACTTGCATAAAAATCATTCATTCTTAAGAGGATGTCGGATACCGACATTGTCGATTTTCCGGATTTCTCGACGGAATTTCGAGATATGGGGATTCTACTAAGTAACGCCGATTCTATTTGGCTCATAGAGTTGGCGTTACTTGTTAGATTTTTGATATCTCAAAAATTCATCGAGAAATCCGAAAACTCGGCCATGTCGGTAACTGTACAATATTGATAAGACTCCGACACCCCCTTAAAACTTGGGTGACATTTAGATATCTCCTGGCCCACAACATTAGTCGAATCAGAGACGTTCATACCTCTGATTCGACTATCGTTTCATATCTTTGTAGAAGTACAACATTTCCATCAAACTATTCAATTTGGAGATGAATTTGAATATCTTGAATAATAAATTAGTGATATCGCGTTTGCCAAAATTCTTATATTTGTTGATACTTGATATGTGAGATCTTGTATGTTTCCTTCATCATTTCAGACTCGGTACAATAAGAAAAAGAAAGGCCCGTACAAAGAGGCTATTCGCCAAGCTCAAAACGAAGCACGAAACCAGTTAGCCCCGGACACCGCTGGTAATGTCCTCAATGTTTGCGGATCACCTCGCGAAGTCAACGTTCTTTCATGAGGTGTAAAACATGAAAGAGAGAAATAGAGTTTGATCTGTACTTTGTAGTGTGCAGTGCGATTGTACATATTGAGTTTGTTACGATACCCAAAAGCTGAATTCTGGCCGCGGGATTGTTACTTGGTGGTGCATTTCCTAGCAAACAAAGCACAAACATTCAATATGGTTTCAAGTATTTTCAATATATCAACGACGCCTATTCTGTGCCATCCAGTCAGTGCAGGTCTGAATGACACCTTGCAATCTTGATCATGTCAATGGTTCTGAAAATGGATGTGTGATCTAATAAAATCCAGTAGCTAGCTTTGAAAATTGTGAGATGCTTAGCAAGACACAGTTTTATTCATCAGGATTTTGGATACACGTATTGATGAAATGTTATTTTGTACGAATTTGAAAATTACAGGAAATGCTCTGAATCAAGTGAACGTCTCGCGTGTCCATTCGGCTAGAAGAAAAGAGTGGAGGAATCCAATACATAGCGGATTGAGAAGCAAATTGTCTTTTTCTATTTTTGCATTGAGAGTTTAGAGTGAGGTACTCACTTTGCTGAAACTCGTAGAGCTCTGTGATATTCTTATTCATGAATTCTATGAGTCATGCCGCGGAAACGTCTTTGTATCAAGCAAATACCTGTGCAGTTGTCAATCTGCGATGAAACAAAAATCTGTTTTGAGACATCAATACACTTTTTAATTTCTCTTATCCTCATTACAGATCAAACCTGAGAAGACTTTGAACTTGACCACGAATCGACCGTTGAACTGATTCAATCAAATTTCAATTGATTCACTTGAAGTTTGACTTATGATTTGAAATGTCTCATTTCAACCAAGCTTTTTACTTTGATTATTATTCTTTCACAACTTGATAGGTACAAAAGACTTTTGAAAAATCTTAACAGTTTGTAAGACTAAGACTCATTCAACTTATAATTCGTACACTGCCCATGAATATGAATATTTTATTGCAGTTTCATAATCGAAAAGTTAAGAAATAACTCGGAGTAACGTGCGAGAGATATCGATGTTTCACAACGATATAAATGACTCATCACTACCAGAATAACATCTATTGGAATCCTCCATTATTTTTGGTGACATAACTATTCTACTGCAAGAAGTGATAGAAAAAAATGTATACGAATATCTCGTGTTTTTTACCATATAATTTTTATGAATATATTTTCTCACAATGTGCGGCATCCAAAAACGATACAATGAAGATGCATTTAAACGAAAATGTTTCTTACTTGTGTGCTGTGAGTGACGAGAAAATGCTTAGGGAAGAATCATGTACTGCTGACTTGAACGTGAAATAATAGAGAGTAATTGATAGCAACCGTGTAATCGACTAAAACTTGTTTCAACATTTGTTCCTCTTTATAGAATGTTTTATTGCACAGCATCGAAACATGTTGTTGATTCAATATGATTATATTTTGATTTCCTCTAATCAATTAGTGCACCTCTGCTGCGCAGTACTATCAGAACTATTCGACGTTGATGTAGTTTGCAAATCCCCAAGAACGTTACTTTTAACTCCCTAAAATCTTTGAATCTTTTTAATCTGAGGAAAATACCCGACATGATACCAAGAAAAAACTTCGTATTCTGTTCATTTTGATGAAAGATTTGCATTCAGATCCAGTGTTGTATTCCAATCGTTATCTCATCAACAATACTACTAATTTTTTCGTTTGCATTGTGCTTTAGTTCTCATCGACAGAGTTATTAGATATTGCGTGGTTTGCCCATCGTTTGAATATCTCCTCATCTCCTTTGACTGTTTTTGGAATACGTGAGTTGCACTTTACAATTCGATTATTTAAATTCATAAGTGTTGAATTTAAAACTGAAACACTGGATAACTTTTGTTAAGATAGCCGTCTTTTTTGGTGTTTACTTTTAAATCGAGCTTTTGAGCTACTAATTATTGTTGAATTTGAGGTTGCTACGTGAGTTCATTTGATTGATACTCTTCATTTGTTAGCACGGCTTATGAATTATATTAGGTGACAAGAATTTTCAGATTTGAAATGGTTCCCTAAGACTTAGCTCACGGAATTGATTGAGAATTCAATTGCTTAGAGGGTAATTCTGAACTGAAGTAAGAGGACATTTTTGTTGGGAATCTGAATTTCAAGTTTTCAGAACAAATATAATGATTCACCATTTATTACCAAACAAGAAGGGATGTTTTTACTTTAAACTGTGATTCTTGAAATGTTTTATAGTGGATATAAATATATATCAAACATGGATATTGATTGTGGTGATAATTTGTACGTATAACTGAGAGACGATCTTTTGATGTTTGAGCTCTGATTTATACTTGAACTTACGCGATCGTCCTTGTGAATAAGAAAGAGTGAATGAATGGAAGAAAATACTTCTTCAGTGTACGTGACATACTAGTATTCATGATAGGCGAATACATTATCTTGGTGATTTTGAAATGAAAACTGATCGTACTAATATTACCGACTTTTTCGATTCGCTCTCCGTACCGCAAATGACAAAGGTACGGAATTATCTGAATACCGTCACTGTAACCTGGTGCTTTGACACTGAAAAAATTGATATTTTCAGCATTTAGAATATGATCGTCTTTGCAAAGTACGACGTTAGATCCGAAATTCGGATCATTCGAACATTGTCTTAAATTGATATGGGTTGCGTAAAATACAACAAATATTTCTGATTTCGAGATTCTTTTATTACTCATCTTCCCTCGCTTAAGCTCTTGTTTTTCGCTGTTTGGAATTGAATTAGAAAACAGTTTCCTTCGGTGAATCCTTTTTAGTTCCTTTTTCCTCATACTCTACATTCTTGAAATTTTCTTTTTAACTTGAAGATTAAGACTACAATACTCTTCTTCTCATTATGCAGATAAACCATCTCACATGGATAGTTTAGTGGACCATCGCTTCTCTACGTAATTTGTATGTTGATTGTATGATTCCGAGTTATCAAATGGATGCTTACATTTTCCAAGTCTTTCGACCTCTCCTTACTGAAATTAATATATTCTGGTCATGCAAATAAAAGTTATTAACAATTTTTTATAAACAATTGAAAATATCTTTGAATTGACAGGAAAAAATTTTTTTTAGGTTATTTGAATGATTCTACGTCCAAAATGTCTTCTGACATTTTCCATGAAAATGCATAGTTTTCCCGGAAAAAATTCATGAAGTTTTGAAAAATTCGAAATTTTAAATTTTTGAGGACCTGCAGAACAGACGTGAAATGAAATTTCTTGATGCTCTAAAGCTTAAAAGTTTCGTCTATGTGCCCAATTTCAGTAAAACCAACGAAAACCCCGGAAAAATGTAACGCGTCTTCGTCAGTTGACGGACAGTTTCCTATGTTTTTGATCCCATCAATGCGTAAATTTGAGCGGTTCACACGTCGTCGTTGGCTCGTTGGTGCTCACACGTCGGACCACTTTCTATACACTTGCTAACATCCCTTTGTACCGGGAAATTCCGGAAAATTTGTAGGATTTTCCAAATTTTCAGAGAATTTGATCTTTTACTAGAATGAATCACCATGCCTTATTCAACTTACACATAACACTGTTATAAATGATGAGATCACTTCAAGATATATGAAAACTTCCATTATAATGAGACATGCACAAAATTTGATACGTGTGATTTTCCAAAGATGTATCAATAACATACAGTAGCCACCAAGAATAATGGAACATCGATACTCGCACAAAAACATCGACTGCTCAAAAAATATTGATCGTACGGAAATTTTGGAAAAAGCATCTCAAAGATTGGAAAAAATGCTAACTTTTCATGTACCTCAAAGAGTTTTTCCATGTATTTGCCATTTGCAGTATTCACTGTCAAAAAGTGAAATTTTTTAAGTCGCGTCAATCACCTGTAATTTTCACGGGCATAGACGGATCGAAAAAAACTCAGCAGGATCTTGTAGGGCTTTCGAAGACCTTCAATTTCCTTTTTTTTTTAAATTCTCTACGATGATTTTAAGCCAAACAATCACTCTCGGACGACAACGATGGAATATGCGTGCTACCTGTATAGTTCCAAGGGCGTTCCGCCTTATCTTGATTTCACCTCGTTTGTGAACATGAAATATGACTTTGAAAAAATTTCGAAGGATACATTATCGACGTCAAATTGTCTGAGATTACAGAAAATGTAGATGAAACAGCCCGCAAATGCGCTCCTAAAGAGCTACGTTCGATTCAAACACTGTTTTGAGTGAAAAATCATAATTATATGAAGGAAAACGAACGTAGCTCTTCAGGAGCGCATGTGAGGGCACTTTCAACCACATTTTCTATGGAAGTCCAGACAAATTTTTATCGATCATGTGTCCTTTGACATTTTTTCAAAGTCATATTTCATGTCCACAAACGAGGTCGAATAAAAATAAAGCGGAACATCTTCGGAATCATACAGGTCGCACGTATATTTCATCGTTGTCGTCCGAGAGTGATTGTTTGGCTTAAAATCATCGTAGAGAATCCAAAAAAAGGGAATTCGAAGGTCTTGGAAAGCCCTACAAGATCCTGTTGAGTTTTTTTCGATCCGTCCATGCCCGTGAAAATTACAGGTGATTGACGCGACTTAAAAAATTTCACTTCTTGACAGTGAATACTGCAAATGGCAAATACATGGAAAAATTCTTTGAGGTACATGAAAAGTTAGCATTTTTTCCAATCTTTAAGATGCTTTTTCCAAAATTTCCGCACGATCAATAGTTTCTGAGCAGTCGATGTTTTTGTGCGAGTATCGATGTTCCATTATTTTTGGTGGCTACTGTATGTTATTGATACATCTTTGGAAAATCACACGTATCAAATTTTGTGCATATCTCATTATAATAGAAGTTTTCATATATCTTGAAGTGATCTCATCATTTATAACAGTGTTATGTGTAAGTTGAATAAGGTTTAATGGTGATTCATTCTAGTAAAAGATCAAATTCTCTGAAAATTTGGAAAATCCTACAAATCCGGAATTTCCCGGTACAAAGGGATGTTAGCAAGTGTATAGAAAGTGGTCCGACGTGTGAGCACCAACGAGCCAAGGACGACGTGTGAACCGCTCAAATTTACGCATTGGTGGGATCAAAAATATGGGAAACTGTTCGTCAACTGACGAAGACGCGTTACATTTTTCCGGGGTTTTCGTTGGTTTTACTGAAATTGGGCACATAGACGAAACTTTTAAGCTTTAGAGCATCAAGAAATTTCATTTCACGTCTGTTCTGCAGGTCCTCAAAAATTGAAAATTTCGACTTTTTTAAAACTTTATGAATTTTTTTCGGGAAAACTATGCATTTTCATGGAAAATATCAGGAGGCCTTTTCGACGTAGAATCATTCAAATAACCTAAAAAAAATTTTCCCGTTAATTTAAAGAAATTTTCAATTGTTTATAAAAAATTGTTAATAACTTTTTTTTGTATCGATTTGCCACATTCTACCATCGAAGTTCGGATTTAGCGGATCAAAATACATCGAAATCACCTTGTTTCATCCGGGGACACCGAAACCCCTACGGAAACCCCTTCAGCCGCCAGACTATTAGGCAGCTCCTAGATACCCTCTGATATCAAGAGCCAACGATCAACATTTCTGACGCAATATTTTTTATTTGACAAAATTGATGAGTTTCAATTTAGAGGATTCTAATGCTACTTCATGACAAACGACAAATTCCGAATAATTTTCACAAGACCCTCCCAACAATGACCTTCGGAAGTGTACCCAACATGCCCAAATATATTTATCTCAAAAGGGCTTGGGCCAAAAGCTACACATGTGTAGGCACGGCGGTAAAGATGATATTTTACACTTTTTCACCGATTTACATCCTTTGCTTGGGAAACTTGAGCCAGTTCGGCACCATTTCATCTAAATCAGACGTACTTCATTTTGACCTGTTACAAGCTTCAAAATGAGCTATAACACGTGGGAAAATGTTAAGGTAGACCAGAGTTGTTGAGAAAATGTCTTAATGGGGCGGGGGGGGGGGCAAGTTGGGTACACTATTTTGTAAAAACTAAAAATCACTTTTTGGAGAAATTAAGACAGCTTGACTCCAATTGGCCAAATTTGAACGTATTGCAGCTCATTTTGAAGGTTTTGAAACAAGCTTCGAAATGGACTAAACTACGTTGAAAATTGTTGAGGTAGATTAGAGTTGTTGGGGAAATGGCAATGGGATCAAATTGGGTGTACTTCCCTGAATAAAGTTATTGAATTTCCAGACAAAGATTACGCGATGAAAGACTCTACTGACTATTTGAAATATCTCGAAAAGCGCCAGAAAATCGCTATGAGGATTACCGATACGTGGTCGCCGTCTACGGGACCTGGGGAGAATTCCTCTGTGCTGGATCAATTATCGCACCGAAAGTACATTACCGTTTAAAAGTTGGTGCACACTTGAAAAAAAAAAAAAAAAATTTCGATTGTGCTCACTCGACTGCTCGGATCTCCTTGGTCCAAAATAACTCCTCATTTTGTAGCTTTTTTCAAGCACTTTGAGAGCTGTTTGCTATTTTTCCTGCGTAGCTCAAAAGATTCTTGCAAAATTAATCTGAAGTCTTATAGAATTTCATAAAAATCGGGTCATCACGCAAACCTCCGCAAGTCTCGCGGAAATTGATGGAATGAAATGATTCAAAAAGCATCTGAATGTAGAAGTCAAAAGCTTCAAAATCCGCCTTTGAAAGTTTTTCTAGCTTGATTATGGTCCTGGCTGTGACTCTTTTTGTAGAAAAAGATTTTTCTCGAAAAAAGGACCAGTCATTGAGAAGTTATGAATGGACTCATCTTTTCACAGGTATAAGCATTGATCTTGGTTTCTCTCCCCAACAACATGGAAAAACTCGGAAAAACTCAGAGGAATACCACCGTGAGCCCGATTTCTTCACCTTTCGTAGTTTTTGGGACTCTTCTTAGAAAAAAATCTTCCCTTACAAAAACAGTCACAGCTCGGACCAGAAATAAGCAAGAATAACTTTCAAGAACGAATTTTGAAGCTCTTGACTTTGACTTTCAGACGCCTCTTGAATCACTTAAATCCATCAATTTCCACCAGACTTGCGGAGGTTTGCGTAATGACCCGACTTTTGTGAAATTCTACAAGGCTTCGGATTGATTTTACAAGAATCTTTTGAGCTAAGCAGGAAAAATAGCAAACAGCTCTTCTAAAGTGCTTGAAAAAAGCTACAAAATGAGGAGTTATTTTGGACCAAGGAGATCCGAGCAGTCGAGTGAGCGAAATCGAAATTTTTCTGACTGTTCATCAGTGCAACGCCGAAGGTTTTATTTCATTCCGTAAAAGTTAACAGCAGTAGAGACATGTGGACGGCCCTGGACCAGAACGGTATCAGTCAATTTTGATCAAAATTGAGTTTTTGACGGGAAAGGATGGAGAATACGTGTGGAAACATGTATTTACAACTCCAGAAGTGAACATGTATTCTGGAACATCACCAGCGACATGACCGTTTTTGGTAGGAAAAAAGTTTTGACTTACTTTCGGGACCAGAACGGTAATAATAAGTCCATGCTCGAGCACGAAAACATCACTATCGCACACCTTCTATTTTCAATTATAGTGCTCTTGGGGGCTACGTAAAGTAGTGGTAGCCCCCAGAAACTAGTATTTAGGGTCACTAATAATGTTGTGGATTTGAATGCATCGAGTTGTTAAGAGATCGCGAGCTGAATTTGATTGCTCTCTCGTTCACGCTCTTGGATACGAAAGAGGCCCATCTCAATGAAAAATTGCGTAGCCACTTTATCTGTAGGCATCCGCAAAAGTGTTGGGATGATTGTAGGATCTTTAAATAGAACCATTTGCCATCTTGAATCGTCAGTGAAGAGACCGGGTTGACAAGTCGAAGAAATCATAAATCGAGCCTTTTATGCAACGCCGTGCGTAAAACTGTGCGAAAAGTTAACTTTCTATGCAAGGTGTCCGTGGCGAAAGAAATGCGGAAAGTCATTCTCGCACGGCTAAGTGTGCGAGAAAGTGAAATCTGTGCAAAAATGAATTCATCGAAATTTTCATAGGAAATTGAAAACTTAGAAAAAAAATCCAATGAGTCAACCTTGCTTGTCAATGTATTCTTAGGACGGGGGTCCAAACCCTTCAATTGTTTTATATTAATTATATCTTCATCTTCACTTGAAAAATACTTTTGATGGATAATAGTACATTTCGATACAAGGGCGTAAAACAATTTATTCGCGCCCGAGTGATGGGTTTCCGGCCCGAGCCGCACGCGAGGGTCGGAATTATCACGAGGATGCGAATAATAGGTTTTCCGGCCGTGCATCTAACTATACTTTTCGATAAACTGTGAGTAAAAGTCGAAAAACTGTGCGCAAAGTGCACTTTTACGTACAGTGTATCGGAAAGATGTTTATGAATTTCAAGACCACCTTCTCAAATGTATTTAGATGATTGATCATCATAATATCAATTTCGATGGATTAACAAAATTGAATTTTTTGAAATTTGGCGATATTTCTGAGCAACGAGGTATTATGTGATATGAACAAGAGGTTTTTTCTTATACATTCTTCAGAATTCCAGTCGGGGGGCTCCGCCCCCCGAACCCCCCGGCGGGGGCTTCGCCCCCTGCCGCCCCTGGACCCCGCTCTGCGCCCTGGTATGTCATAATTCCAGTCCATCCTCCAAAGACGATGTTGTAGCCAAATTTTTGGCACCAAGTGTGGAACGATCGCGTCAGAGCCGCTCGTTCGACGAATTTTGCACGGAGATCGGTGGCATGGGACGGGCATCCAGGGCGCAGAGCGGGGTCCAGGGGTGGCAGGGGGCGAAGCCCCTGCCGAGGGTTCGAGGATACTTGTATTAGTTAAATAAAAAATCCAGTATAAGATGATAATTGTTGTCATGTTATTCAAGCCCTGGCCGTCAATTTTTTCAAAAGTCGTGGAGGCACAGTTTTCCGCACAGGTTGCATAAAATAGTATAAGCAACGCAGGCGAAAAGTTCCCGCTCTCGTGTCCGGAACCGCGCGAGAAAGTAACTTTCTCGCACTCTTTTCGGACACTCGTGGGGGAATCGTCCTTTCCGCCCATGTTGCTTAATGTACTATTATGTTAAACTTGCTATGATTTTTGTTCATTTTATACTATTTCTCGGTGATCTTCTCAAAGGACCGAACAATTGCATCTGGGATAAGCATAAGTTCAACGAGTTATACAGTTCGATATTATTTGAACAATGAGGATGACGGGAAATACCTAGCCCCGTCTTAAACTCTTGCCAATGTTGTAGCATCAGAGAAATGTGTTAGTCTTCGTGGGGATGTCGAAATGTGATGATTCCGACCCTCGCCTTCGGCTCGGGCCGAAAACCCATCACTCGGACGCGAAAAAAAGTATTTACACCTTTGTATCAAAATGTACTACTTTGAGCAGTCGATGAAATTAAAGCATGATAGAGTCTGAATCGAGACGTGCTAAATGTGATTCTCCCAAAATATCGGTAGCTTTCATGAGATATTTTCTTCTCGCTCTTGTACAACAGAAATGATAAAATTCTAACTCATAGAGCTTTGAAGTATTGGGAGGAATCGCAAAAGAGCAAGAAGTTATGAACTTCAAAAACGACGAAAAAACAAAAGCGAATATTTCCATCGAGAGCGGGAAAAGTTGTTCAGGCAACAAACGAATGTTTGTGCTGAATAAAATCATAGTGGGATGAAAATTTGAAAAAATGAGAAATGTACTACGAGTAGCCATGTTGAAGCAGACGTTATCAGAGTGCCCAAACAAGGCACTATTTACATCATGTATGTAGTAACTTAACAATGTACTCCCGAGAAGTGCTGTTTGGTCTCTACATCACGACGTTCTCCCTTGAGAGGATACTGATTGAGAAACTACAATTAGCTCATGCCACTTTTAAACTTCGTTTCATCCGATTATGAGTTACGTGATTTCCATCCAAATTCGTTACGGAATTTGAACATAACTGCCTCGATTCTGGTACATTTGATGATCAAGGTTAGATGAGGACCTTTTATACATTCTGAATCCTGGCGCACCCTAGTGGAAACAAAACTTGAAACAACATTCGAGAATGAATTTTTGGTTTATCTCTATGCTCGGATATGAAGCACTTCGCAAAATTATAAAGTTGGAAAATTCCGAACAATCTAATCAGAGTTCTTGCTCATGAGAATAGCCCACAGACTGTCGACAATGGACTTGTCTGTGATTGTTGAAAATTCTATTTTTCATCGTCTTTACCTATAAACATACTGCGTTTAGATGCGATTTCAGAGTTCTCGTGATGGAAAAACGCATCTGCACTTCGCTTGCACCATTTCGAGCTCTGGAGGACATGTTTATTATGCTTCGCTCAACAGACAAACTATCTCACTGCCCGAAATGAAGGGGCTGATGAGCTTCGTCCGGAAATATATATGATTTTAATGACTTTTTGATAGATGAAAGTATGATTCAGGATTTGATTGAAATTTCTAAGAATTTCAAGATAATCCTGTTCTTGTCTCGTGACACCTGTAAATTTCAAGACGAATCTGAAATCTTGTTTCAATCTTGTTCAAGGTGACTAAATCAAACTTAAAAAATCTCAAAATTTTGAAAACCCTAGCTAAAATGGTCACCTTCTTACATTACAGGATGATGTCCGTAACTCGAGAAGTCAACGCTCAAAACTCTGAAAGCTACAGTTTTGTTCGAACTATAATGTCACAAATTATTCAGGTTCTATGCAAATCAATTGGAAGTAATCTGAAATACGCTGCTAAAAGTGATTAGCAGAATGCTTTCTCACGGCGTTATATGATGATAATTTTAACGAAAAAGAAATTATCCTATATTTTGAGTTTTTCTTTCGAGGAAGCATTCCAGAGAGATTCGGGTCATCTGAAAGGAGGTTTTTCCAACAATATCTATTGTTTGATTAAGAGAAAATTTTGATATAGTCGGTTTAAAGATGATTAAACTGGAGTCCTTTGTGGAAATTCCCTTCCCCCGAAAAAATTTTCATATGAACAATGTTTTACGGATTTTATGAAAATTTCGTATCAGCCAATCGATTCAGAATGGCGCATAAGTAAGTCTTTAGGTCATTAGAATTGAGATAAATTAGTCGTAAAGGATGATACGAGAGAAAAATGAATATTAATTCTAATTTTCTACTACTTTTTGAGTTATTCTTTTGAGGAAGCTTCTTATAGAGATTCAGGCCATCTAGACTGGGGTTTTTTTAACAATATCCATCGTTTGGTTGAGACGGAATTACGATGCAGTGGGTTTGAGAAGGGTTAAAATGAAATTTTTTGTGAAAATTTTGATTTTTTCGGAAATTTGAGATTTGTGAAGACTCAAATGAATTTCGGTATTAACCAATCGATAGATAATGCAAAAAAAAACCATAGTTTAGGTCATTGAAATCGAGATAAATGAGTCATGAAAGAAGGTACGAGGAAAAAATGAATATTAAGAAAAATTTCCCATTATTTTTTCAGTTATTCTTTAGAGGAAGCTTTTTAGAGAGATTTGGGCCTTCTAGTCTGAGGTTTTTTAAACAATATCCATCGTTTGGTTGAGACGGAATTTCGATTTAGTGGGTTTAAAAAGGGTCAAAATGAAATTTTTGGTGGAAATTTTGATTTTTTCGAAAATTTGAAATCTGTGAAGATTTTATAAAATTTCGGTATTAACCAATCGATAGATAATGCAGAAAAAACCATAGTTTAGGTCATTGGAATTGAGATAAATGAGTCATAAAAGAAGGTACGAGGAAAAAATGAATATTAAGAAAAATTTCCCATTATTTTTTCAGTCATTCTTTAGAGGAAGCTTTTTAGAGAGATTTGGGCCTTCTAGTCTGAGGTTTTTTTAACAATATCCATCGTTTGGTTGAGACGGAATTACGATGCAGTGGGTTTGAAAAGGGTTAAAATGAAATTTTTGGTGAAAATTTTGATTTTTTCGAAAATTTGAGATCTGTGAAGATTTTATAAAATTTCGGTATTAACCAATCGATAGATCTTGCAGAAAAAACCATAGTTTAGGTGACTCAATTCGTGGTGAGACCGTGTGAGAAAAAGATATTTATGTATTAAAAGTCGAAATTCGAGCACTTTTGCTTGAAAAAGCCCATGGATCAAATTTGACTGGGAGCCGAAAGCTGCCAAATCACTGGGCTCTCAGAAATTGGATTCTTCACAACTTGTAGAAAGCCAAAAGTTGATATGGTGAACAGAAAAAGAGAAAGCGTGTCCGATAGAAAACAACACACACACACACACACACACACACATACACGGAAAAAGGGGTGCAAAGATGAGTCTCTGACGGGTTTGGAAGGGCATTAGGAGGAAAAGTGTTACCTACATTTGATAGATTTTGGCGAGAGGAAGAGAATGGTCTTTGGCTTTTTTAGATAAAAGGAATTTTGTTGAATAATATGTTGGTTTTAATGAAAAATTTGATCAAATTTTCGTTGGGGTGAAAACAAAGCTTTCTCTTTAGAGAAAGCAAAAATCAGCCGAATCAACCAAACAAATCACTGCTCTTAAACACAAAGAATCCCAATTTTCCCGCGCAGGTTGCGTAGATATTCACATGGATCGAAGAGGTGAGCTTACACACAACTTCCATCTTCCATTCACAGACTTCTGCAAGCTTGCCGTGGTCAGGCTATCGTAAAGCTCCCTCTCTGACACACGCATACATTCACATATACCCTGAAGAAATACGCGCATGCGCTTTGAGGGTTTATTTCTCCAGGATAGTATATACTCAAAGGGTGGCGCAAGGGTAGTCAGTTGCTCCACGGCATCAGCTGGGGACTACTCGCTCACTTTGATTCAATCTTGCAAGCTCGAACACGAGCTTTCATCGCCGATGCGCATAGTCAGGCCCGGGACTTGCCGCCCTGCACAACATCAGCCGAGCAGCGGTCCAGTAGCCCAGAGCTGCGGCCACCACCTACTACAGGTGAGAGCCCACGTATCTCAATTTTTGTAAGCTTGCGATTTTTTGCCGCAAGCTCTTGATACAGGTACACAATTGACCTACAGTACATGTAGTCGAAGTATAGAGTACGGAATGAGAAGAATGAGTGCAAGTGACCCTGTAGAACAGCTGACGAGTTTTGTAACCGATAGTAGGGTAGAGCTTGCGGTTTCGGAGTCTTTGTTCGAAAGAAAGAGCTTGCAGGAATGGTGCAATATGGGTGTATTGCGAATAGTGATCGCGTGGACGAGCATTTTGTTGGCGAGATCGTATCGGTTTCAAGTTGCACCTGTAACCTGCGATCGTTACCACTTGCTGCCACCCTCAACATCACGAGTAGGCAGAGCAACAAGTTTGCCCAATGCAACTGAATATTCGTGCAAGCTCAGCTTTTCCATTCACGCGATATTGGAATGAGCTTACTTGACAGGCTGTTATGAGATTTGGATGGTGGATTGAGTTATGGGAGACAAGTTTGAAGGAGACCCTGATGATTTATTTACCTCTTGCAATCAAAGTCGATCTCTAGAAATCTCAGATACTATGAATTTTATGATGAGAAGTAAGCTAATCCGTAGACTTGTCGACGCAGCTTCACAACTGTTGCACTTTCAAGATGAATTTTTTTATCATTCAAGCAATCGTTCAATGCATCATTAAAAAATTTCTTCAGATTCATTGAATGAAATTCACAAAGTTGAGTCTTTGTTCGAAAGCAGGTAATGTTGACCACTATGATAATACTAAATGCAAGAGCCCTTTCTTCTTTGCCTTCCTCACTGAAGAACCTATTATGAAGAATTTTAATAAGAAGACGTCGAATACATGTGCAATACTCGTAGTCGATTATTTTGAATAAATAGCTTATCTTTCAGCGATCGCCCACGTGATATTTTATCCCCCTTGACGCTTTCAGTGATAATATGTTCTCATGAAAACCACGCTCGTATACGATCACAATCGTGTTGATGAAAATTGGACATGCAAATCGATGCAAGCTCTCGTAAACAAGCTTTCGCGTGAGCATAATGAAAGGGAAGATTGCTCTTAATACTGCATAGCGGAAGACAGTCATCACAATATTACCACTGAGATAGGAAGTTCAAGGGATGTATAGTTTGAAACTTGATTCAAAGACCTGCAATCACCAGAGTTGCTTGTAATTAACTATTTTCTTGATGGTAAAGTGCCACTACTCGCTTTGGTCAAAGAACTCTGCTAAATTACTTACCAAGATTGTTTCACTTTTCTGATGATCTGGTGGAATTTGCAAAGATGGTGTACATCTAAAATGTTACTTATTCACTTTCCTTCACGTCATCGTTTCAAATTACTAATTCCGTCTTTCCACAAATTTTATTGATAAGGACTTTTCAACTTTTTTTGGTTGTAAACCTGGGTGGAATCGATCGCTTCGCGGCTGAGGGAACACACTTCAGAAAAGTATAGTGATATTCTGCATCAATGACTGAGCGTTGCTGGATTGAATGAAAGTATTTTATAAATCATTTAATTCCTAAAAAATCATCCAACTATTCATTAAAGGTCTTCGTTGGAACAGAACTTCTGTCTTAAATTAATTGTTGATCACTATTACGACGTTAGTGAGACTCAAAAGCGAAATGAAACGATAGATTGATTCATTCTGGAAATTTTACCTTACTGGTTTCAAAAATCTTGATCGGAGTTCCCATGCTTGAGATAAAAAAAGTTAGTCGTCTAGACAACGTTTCAGGCTTTTAGCTGTAGTTATTTCGATTGTATGAGCTGATGAACGCCATATAAAAAACCAAAGATAAATCTTGCATTATAATTACAAGAAAGGAAAATTTTCATTTGAGTTAGTCAAAAATTTGAGAAAAAAAATCTTGGAGAAACGCATTTTTATCGGCGAATGCAGGGTTCGATACATTGTTCCCCTCTATACTCGGGATTAATTAATGATAGAAGAATGATCACGGCACAATGAAGTATTATCCTGATCCTCCTCTGATTGGATACTTTGGATACTACCTTCTTAATTATCTCAGTGGAAACTGTAAAGCGGATACAACCGCGTAAAGTACTAACGAGCTTTTTGTCGTGTATCGAGGTTAACAGACGACTAAAGCCCCTTCAGCAACTGATTGGAAGCTCTTGTTGGTACGAACACAGCATAGCGATAGATCAATGGGTCTAAAAACACGTACTCAGTCCCGTGGTTCAAAGACAGTTCGTTTCCCAGTCGAAGATATGATTTTTGCATGTCAAAGACATTCGAAACTAGGGATTCACACCTTCAACTATACTAATGTCTTGTATATTTTATTCGATGGATATCTCTTCAAATCCCTCTGTTGAGAGATTTTGAGTATTTAGCTGTTTTCTACTCACAAGTAGAAACGCTTTTTGATCTAAATTAATCTATGGGAGCTTCCGGACCAAGTTGTAATACAATTCAATTGGAAGAAACTTGCCCTCTAGCTCAAAAAGTCGTCAATTGGGAATGTATTAACCACATGAGATTAACAATAGATAAACACATATCAATACAGGGCAACGCTCCCAGAGAACTTCAAATCAAGAACTGGATACTTACTTTAGCCTCGAATTCGGCGGATTAGGACTGCTGCGATCGCTGTGCCCAGATGCAAGATGCCTCACCATGATGATCGCTGCGCCCTAAATCCACCGACTCTGCGATCTCGGATTAACGACTATGAATTCCAGCCTTAGGGTTCATTCCATCTCAATTATCGATAAACAAAACAATCGAAATTTCCGAATAAAAGACAAAAGTTTCAGTATTTCTTAACAAAAATATCACTAATAAATACTAAACAATCGCACTTGTGTTAACGTACTCAAAAATGTTGTTGCTTATGATAAAACTT
Organism: Eretmocerus hayati; assembly: GCA_029851415.1. Taxonomy (NCBI): domain Eukaryota; kingdom Metazoa; phylum Arthropoda; class Insecta; order Hymenoptera; family Aphelinidae; genus Eretmocerus; species Eretmocerus hayati. The sequence continues at coordinate 158,108,371 of CM056741.1, forward strand.
ACTGCAGTCTCTCTCACTGGATCCATTAAATGCCTACGATCGTGTCACCTGATTGTTTCTCATATGCGTTAGGTTCTATAATTTTGGATATATTTGGTGCTAAAAAAAAAAAGACTATTTCTCAAAGCCAAAACCGTGACCCAGGTTCTAAAACGCTCTTCTGGTCAGTGATTTACGTAGAGCATCTGACTAGATTCTTATTTTTGACTAACTGTTCAATAAGTGTCTTTATTGCACAGATTTTCCACTTCTCTCAGGGTTTGTCAAAAAATAACTTACGATACTCGAGCGCAAAATCTGTATTTTACATCCTGGTGCCAATCTCGACCCTCACCTCTCGCTCAGGCCAGAGAAAATAAGTCCCTCGGAATGCGAAATAACACTTTTGCGTCCATGTATCGTAAGTCAAAATTTTAGAAAGCCATTCAAGATAATCTTAATACTTGCCTCCAACTCATGGCGGTATCAAGATATTGAGTCAGTTGGAGGTCATTAGTTGATGACGCCATGTAGTTTGTAGAAGTCATAAATACTTGCTTAGTTATCATAGAAGCATCCATCCTTTCACGTCCTATTTAACACGTTCACTGCGATGTCGAAAATCACGTTCGGGTCCTGTGTGCGATGGGCCCCACATGGGATTTTGATCACCGCCGCACACAGAGTTGGACGCGTGAGCCCCACCGGTCGGGCCCATCGCAGTGAAGGTGTTAAACTGCATTACTATGCTTTCGTAAACGCACTAATTACTCGAGAAATCTAAATTCTTCCATCATTCGAAATATTAAAAAGTTTGCAGAGCATCACATATGGAATCGTTTCACTACTTGCCATTCGGGCTTCAATACTTTTTTAATCAACCGCGAGAGCAGCACAATCGAGAGTATTTCCCTCAAGGCTCAATATGCTCTGTTGTTGCAAGTTTTGTAAGGACCCTTTCTTCTGCTATACTAACAAGCGTTTCTTTTATGTAGACTTTCATGAATGTGGAAGGACACGAAAACATCGTCGCCGCGAGGTCGCTGATATCTGTTTCTGACGTCCTTGCCAAGCTCTCGACAAATTATCTCACTGGAATGGAATGGAAATACAGTTGAATGAAAAGATGAAAAGAAATATAGAAAAAGAAAAATGATTCACGGCAAGGGAGTGACTTTTCACGCTCTCCATTCGACTTGATCAGTTGCATTTTTCCATCACGGAGACATGGGGACATAAAATCTCATGGGAGTAGTTTTCTGACGTGGGCGAGGGAATGTTTTACACGAGTCCCTTGGCCCTCATACGTAGGTTCGCTACTGGATTAGTTGTGGTGAAACTCATCCTCGCGTATGCATTTTATGACGCTTGGAAACTGTTTCTCTCAGAAATTGTAGAAAAGATTTGATTCTTTTCCTATCAGATGTTTCATTTCCACTGCTGGTGTATGGGTCATTAACAGTCAGGGATTCTATATTTGAGAGTATGATCAGCTGATCTAAACAAATCAACCCATAGAAATCGAGACCATCTCGAATCGGGTAGATATTTTGTTTCTTGATTTGATTCGCTTCTTGGGAGGTTCCGATTAGGCGCATTGCACGTGTAGGATCTCATAAAATATTCAAGAACGTCACTTACTAACCGGATCATCCAGAGCATTATAATGAGATTTCTCACGATTTTGGTTATGTATGAGTATTCTACGGGGTTCATTTTTGGATAAAAGGGTGGTATTCACACCATTCAAAAACTTTGTAGACTCAAACCCGATCAAAAACTCATAGAACGTAAAATACTGCTCGAAAAGTGACGCGGCATTTTTACCAATTTGAAAATTTGGCCTAACCATGTTTTGAATATGGTCGGGAACGTCGGACACTGTTGACAGACCTCAATAACCATACACAGCATGTAGGTATGGCCTAAATAAGATTATGGAACCTTGAAAGGATGAGAGGCATAAAATATTGACACGGATGTATGAAATTCAACATATTGCCTATGGGTTGAAACAATCTAAAATCGCTTGATTCGATTGATAAAAATGATTCGGAAATCAAATCTGATTGTGGTTGCTTCGATTCCATCCATTCCAAAAATTCTATGGAGTTTGTAAGAATTCACAAACAGAGATTATGACAAGTCATGCGATGAATTCAATTGATGAGTACTGGATATATTTTGTCCAATGGTTCAATTTTTCCAAAATTTTGGAACTTGTCAATCTAAATCTCATGAGAACTCTATCTAATCTAAATCTGAATTAGAATCAAAGTTCCAAAAATCGAACAAGCAGTCAAAAACGGCTGGAACAACAACTTAGTCTGTTATGAGAGTCTGATCTCAAATAGTTTGTTGAGCACCAAACATGATTCCTCATCAGCACCATCAAAGACTGTTCGTCATAATCCTCAAAGACAGCTTCAATCAACCCCTATAGGAAGATAAATACAATTCTGAGAGATTCACGAAGTTCATAAGGAGATTTTTCTTGAACGCCCACGCACACTCACTGATTGTCCAATCCATAACCCATCCTCAATCTCCATCTGCACCATCGCATTACTGAGCGCATTTAGTCACAAAAACATGAGATGAAAAGTGACAGGAAGGTCCGAAGGTACAAAAAAAAACACAATATATCGACGCAGAGAGCAGTATAACCATCATCCCTTCACATATACCTTATACATCTAAGCACCATCGCGCGTGTGAATAGATACCACCCTCTCGCTGTGGCTTTCTTCCGTAGTAGACTATACGTAGATACATCGTGAATGTTCAAAGTAGGTCAGAGGGGCCATTTTTCGTTTTCCGATATATCCACCCTTGCGTCGCACCACTCCATGGCTACTTCGTCATCATCTTTAAACCCCGAGACCATCTCTCGACCCCTACACCACGATAACCCAAGTGCATACTTCCATATATATGTTACCTAAGTTTCAAGAGGTTCCATAAAATAAGTGCAGAATTGCAAGTGAATGAAGTAAATATATCTATAGATACATAAGTACCAGTATGAGTTTCATTGTATTTGAGAATATATATACGTGACGTGAATTTCTGGACCTCTGATACTCTAGCAACCACACACGCTTCAGACAAGTTCCTCTTATCTTTTTGAGCACATTCACTATACGACAATGAGTATAGAAACCGCCTCGAGCCACGGATGAGCTTCTTCTCTGTTTCAAATCGATCGATTGGAGACGACTGGACTGGGCGAGTAAGGACGACGACGATGATAGTTTTTTTTTCTCTTTGATGACGTTCGATTCTGAATTTTCTATATATATATATCTATAGATGTTAAACGTCTCTGAGATTTTGGCGCGCTCAAGTTGAATGCAGCATCGGGCGAATTGAATGGAGATGGATTTCAAAGTTGAGAGGGGGGGGATGAAAGCTTTTTTTGAAAGGAGAGATTTCTTTCAGCTTTGGACCTCGATGTTTTGGCACGTTTCTTGTTTGCCAGACTATTGAGATGGATATAACGCATGAATGAATGCCCGCCCAGAAAATCCTGCCTGATTATTTTGAATGAGTGTGAGCGAGATGAGTGAAATTCTTTGATGCTTGGAGTGACCACCAAGATCTGTCTCTAGGTCTTCGAAGCACTATTATTCGAACAATGAGTCGGATACAAAGTATAAGAATATCCCAAAGGTCATGCAAATCCAAAATTTTACTTGACTGTACCGTGCTAGATTGGGATCACTTTTATGAGAAAGTCAAAAAACCGTGTCGAAACTTATTCTAGTCACTACTGCTCTCGGCGCGTGAAGCTCGATTCGGTCAGTAGGACAGTATATTTTCCAAGATAAGTCCGCATCGCGCCCGAAATGAGCCTGCAAGCACAGGGTAATTATGATTTTCCATTATGAGAAACCAAATTTAAATGCGGCATTTTTAGGTTAGAATGATGGAGAATATGTTTTTTCGGCATGGTACAACGTACATACAACGCTACAACGTATACAACTGAGCGGTTATTTCTGCTCCCAGCTCGAACGACAAAAATGGAGTTTAGCCGCCCTTAAACTAAAAGATAGTAGATACTTTTCGCTAGTTGGGCCTATTTGGATTACAGAAAATACTTTCCCTCATTTGCATTCGGAAAAAATCAGTTCCCGTACCTCAAAACATTAGTGTAACCTCGCATTGGTGCATAATGTACTACTTTGCTCAAAAACGATCTGAAAAGTTCTGATACTCTATGTGTCAAAACCCTCATGCCCAAGATAGTTAAAGTGGAAAGTAAAATTCCTGTATTCAACGAACTGAAATCGATATACTCCATTTTGACCTCAATTTTCACCTACCTCTCAAAAATTTTCGCTTTTTAGGAATTAATTGTACTCGACTATGATTCATCGTAATTTCAAGTTTTTTGTGAAACCATTTCGAAAAAAAAACAATATCCATTTTTTGAATAACAGCGTGGGAAAGAATACGATAATCCTCAGCACTAATTTTGGAAGAACTAGTGATATTTGCTTGTTATTTCTGTTTGGAATGATCGTGAAACGCAAAGAGGCATAACAAGAGAGACTCTAATCAAGATGCTAACATCTTTCGGTCTAATTATTTTAATTATTGTAGCTCACGCACTGACGACTATCGCTTAATTCACACCTCATTCTTCACTATTGTATCAATATTATCAAGAAGAGTACCCATGGTGATATTATTTGTAAAATCGCAATATTAGACCGTTTACCTTTTACTTGCAATTCGTGATCGCAATGATAAAAACTAATGACGTTATGAAAATAAAAGTGAGGCTATCTCTCAGTTTTAATCGAATCTCGCGAGAGTTCATTAATCATCAAGACGATCGAGTAATTATTCCGCATAGAAGGCCAACAACCCCTTAAAGATAGTGAGGTAAAATCATGACTCAGCTTTCTTTATTATTATGACACAGTGAATGAGAAATTTTTATCTACGTGCCTTGAGTACTGACAAGACTATGATGACAAAACCCTAAGAATAATATTAGATTCACGTAGCACGTGGCAAAGTATTATCGTACAAGGATAAAACAAAGAGAAAAATGAGAATTTCAAAATGATTGTGTCAGCACTTCTCGAGTGCATTACGAATTAAAACTCCGTCGTGGTTGTCTGAATGCAAAAAAAACCCACCTTCTTTCTCATCCCAATTCAATTACAAAAATGACTGCGGAACGAGAATAATAAAGCTTGCTCTAATTTACGCAAAATCAAGGCTCTTACTGAATAATGCATTCCCATAAGAGGTCACCAGGCCAATCAGTCACGAATTCAATTCAATGTATATGTATGTTTGTGGATGGATATCACGCAGGATGCATATTGCGCGGCGCATTTGGCGAATATTTATGCGATTACTCATACATCCGTGGCTTATTCATCCTTTTGCGTTTGCGCAGTCCTGCGACGTCGATGCACATGAAAAACGGCAAATGCCTCAGAGTGAATGAAACGAGCGAAAAAGAAGTAAACAAGAGGGTGAGAGGGAAGGGATTTTAATAGCTCTGGGGGTGATTCGCGTGGTTCTGATGGGTGAGGATAGGCTATGACTCATTTCATTGTGGTAAAGTGAATGTAAAAACATTTGAGTAAATTTTATGGATCCCTTAAATTGATCTGATATCTATAGAAGGTGCACACAAAGAAAACGTTCGATTATTGAAGAATTTTTGAGTCGAAGAACCGACCAATGATTGAAACACTTTGGTATATTTCTTCGAAAAATATTTATTCTTGGATACGCTTACAAAGTTTTGTGCGCAAAGTCAGAATTAATTCTTATGCATTATGAATGAACTGCAGTCCGCCGATCGATATAAAACTTGTGATGCACGCGGAGTGATTGCATTCGACACTTTTTATTATGATTAGAAACAAGCGAGGTAACAATTTAGAATATTAAATGCCGATCGGTATATCGAAAAGAATGGAAAATGATAACAATATTACATTTCGTAAAAGTCCATCGTGCTTCAGACTAATCTTTTTAAACCTATTGAATGGTTCCTCAAACCAGAACAGTCTTATAAAACCAAACTATCTGCACAAACAATCCCTGTACTCTCTTACAAACAGTTGAATCACCATAAGTAGTGTAGCTCGAGATTACGTCAGACACGAAATACTCGATAAGCCAAAGCTATTACCGAACCACAAAGCTCTCGGGATGATCGAATTCCGGATTCATTTACGAGATTTATAAAAGATCACGAGTGACTTCGGAATGAGGTGGGATGTTGACAATTGAATGTAACGTCTTGAGTGGATGAGATGAAAATAGACCAAGAAAATAAAGGCGAGGATTCCATTCTTGATCATGTCAATGTACAAAAATAACTTAGACTTGGATAGTGGATGGCGAGACGCGGTAATGGGTGTTCTGATCCCACGGGGTGGTCATGTGATATCTGAGGGTAAAGAATATAAAGGAAAAAACACAATGTATCCATTCACAGAATCTTGGCTACTGCGAGGCATTTCGTTTATAGCGGACCAACACGTAAATATAGTTAGTGGTTATACGGAGTGTGATACGGAGTACGTCTTGGTGTGCGCGAGGGGGTAGATTGAGAAATACTCACTTGCGCAGGCTCGCACTTGGGTTGGTGAATCTGGCGGGCTGAGCTGGGATACAAGTTGCAACAGTATTAGTAACGGGCTTGACGCCGGTCAAGCGTCTTTATACTCGATCATTCTACCCTGTTGTCCTTATAATTCTTTATTCATTCCTCCTCAACTCACGTATTAATCAATGTCATGGCTAGTCATTCTGAACATCTGAACTATTTAATTTAGTGATACCGGTTTACGGCTTGCACTTTCTACAATAGGGTCATTCAAGCAAAAAAAAGATCGGTAGGTTCACAAGGATCCCAAATATTGACTATGATCTGGATGGGTCAAGAAAAGAAATGACATGCAATTTCTTATATTTTTCTTCTAGAATCGATTCTCTTCGAAATTTCAATTTTTCTCATAAACGATAGCCAGTCTATAATGCACATGGAATGAAATATCGGGCAATATTTTTACAGCTCACATACTCTATGTTTCACATATTTTATGTTTCACATAAAATTGGGGAATTTAATCCTCACAACCAAGTACGTCCCTGCTGAAGCGAAAAACGATCGTAAACTTTCATTTGCACGCTGATTCAAATGAATATTTTGGATTTTTCTAATAAGTCCAATATCATGTTTACAATTCTATCATGTTAATCTAATTTCAGACATTCAATCAAAAGCAAAGTGTGATTATAATCCTTTCCAATCTCTATGAAGATATCCACTCAAAGCTCTGAAAATTTGTTCTTAACATGGCTATTGACATCCGAGAAATCAAAGTTTTCATACAGTCCCTACCATAAATAATGGAACACGTAGGGTCTCACTCAAACAGTGATATTTCCAATTTAATTGGTTGTACGGGAATTCTGGAAAGAGGGTTTTGAAGAGCACAAAAAATCTATCAATTCATGGGTTTTGATACTTTTTTACGTGCTTTTTGAGTGCCCGTACATGTGGTCGAAAATCAGAAAAAATTCTCTTTCAATCAATCACTCGCAATTCTGACGGGAGTGATCCGATCACAAAAATACTCACAGGATCTTATAGATCGTCCAAGAATCTGAAAATTTGGTCCTCTGTAAAATTTTTGTGCGACCCTTCCCGTCTGACTTACGAGCTCCGAAAGAGAACTTTGTATCAACATAGGGTGCTTATGGAGATACCGAGCCTGGTACCTGTTTCATTTTCTCTCGCTCTATTCTAGGGCAAAATTGGATTTGAAAAATATCATGGCACATGATTTCGACGTAAAATGATCTCATCTCTCAGAATGTTTCATCAGATTTTGTCCAAGATTTGAGGTAGCAACGATTTCTCGAAATTTGATGTGAAAATTGATAAATTTCGTGTTTTGCACCTAAATTTTTTTAATACAATTTGGCCCCAGGATACAGCGAGAGAGAATGAAACAGGTGCCAGGCTCGGTATCTCCATAAGCACCTATGTTAATACAAAGTTCTCTTTCGGAGCTCGTAAGTCAGACGGAAAGGGTCGCACGAAAATTTTACAGAGGACCAAGTTTTTAGATTTTTGGACGATCTACAAGATCCTGTGAGTATTTTTGTGATCGGATCACTCCCGTCAAAATTGTAGGTGATTGATTGAAGAAAAATTCTTTCTGATTATCAACCACGTGTACGGGCACTTAAAGAGTACGTGAAAAATTATAAGAACCCATGAATCGATAGATTTTTTTGTGCTCTTCAAAACCCTTTTTTCGAAATTCCCGTGCGACCAATCGAATTGGAAATATCACTGTTTGAGTGAGGCCCTACGTGTTCCACTATTTATGGTAGGGACTGTACTTCAGTCGGAAAAATTTTAAACAAACATTCAAAACTGTGTGTACAAAGTCCTCTCGAGCATTATTATGTCCCTCCTCAAACAGATTGATTAAATGTATATATTTACTGTGAAATTGGATTCATTCCGAAAACAAGTCCAAGTCATTCAATTCTCATATCCTAGGCAGTATCTATATCACCCAACATGCTCATTGACTGTGATCGTTTTCTTTCAACATCTGCACAGGAATGAGCCTGAATCTTTAGAAATCAAGATAATTCATGGATTCACCGTTAATTATTGTAATTTAGCACAGAGATCGGGTATGGAAGAGGATGATACAGGGTAGAATGACAATATCACCCACAAATGTCTCAAACAGTAAATGCGATAAGTTGAGGCGCAAAAGTCTCGCATTTCTAGCCGCTTTGTTCAAGCTCGATACGCGCAACAACTGTTTCGGCCCGAGGCTCACTCGCGATGAGAACTTCCGGCAAACGGACAGGACTTCAGTGTCAGGTGACTATCCTAACATCCATAACTGATGATCAAACTTGTATTGATGGACCGATAATGTTATATTTTCCAACCAACTCTTCGCTAGCAAATTGTTCGGTTAGAATAGACTTTGAAACCATGTAAGTCATTTTTTTTGGCGAGAAGAAAGCAGCTCGATTGGTACTCAAATCGACCTAAGGCTTCAAACAGTGCGTACGGGATATACATATAATTCGTTGTACTGTACGGTTTATCAAGTTCAGAGTTTCCATTTCGTTAAACCTGGCGAGATCGAAGGTGTTGCACAAGAGTTTTATAGAGATAAAAAAGTTTCTCTGATGACTCTTCAAAGTCATTTCACTTTTCTCCTCGAATTTCAACGTGAGTACATCAACCTTTTTTTAATGATGCTCATTAATTCATTCGAATGAGGAAATACTAGGAAATCGTTGGACGGATTCTTTCTGAATTTGTCACATAGTATGTATGGTTCGAGGCCTCATCAATTGTTTATTCACGAGAGTCTGTATTCAGTCCTTGTTTGATGAACTCCACATATTTGGTTGTAGAGCAGTTACTGATCATAAGATATTGTCGGGATTTCAGTTGACCCAATTTTGACATGGTTCCGTTTTAAGTAAGAGCAATACTGTTCATTTCATTGTTCGGAGCCCTGTAGACTTGGAAAAATTTTCATAAGTGCCTTCTTTCGAGGCTCCGATGTTCCGGAACCTATCTCGAACTGTAGGTTTCAAAACGTAGTAGTCGCACGTCCTTATCACTGCACGCGTGAGTGACGGGCGTTCTTTCCTCTTCTTTTGGTCATGTAGCCGCACTCTCGCAAAGAACGGATATTAGACATTTTTCTCGTGATCCTCGCACACAACATTTTCTGTCATTTTGCAGAGCCAACACCATTTTCTGATTTTTTAATGTTTCTTGAAAATTGAGTCCTCAAGAGCGTATTCCTCGAATGATTTCTTGATCAATAAGGTGCGAAGTAGGCCAAATTTTTATTTCCAAAACAATACATTGTGTTTCCTTGTCGAACTGAGCATATATATATATAGTGACAGCATAACGGTGATGGTAGTGTGAATATCTCATGCTATCAATCAAAACCATACGAAATTCCGATAACCAAAGAAACTTTTACGCCTATAACTTGCGTTTATTTTCCTCAAACTATGACTTAGAACAATTACTAATAGCACCTGAGATCGATGTATCACCGCATAGAATGAGGATGAATAATTCCTAAATTGCATGCCATCATACGATAGATTTGCTGACTGATAAGATTTTGCAATTCAATTCCATATCGTAAGCGAAGAAGCACGACATTCTCAAGGCCACGGGATCATTGCTATTCAACGTTATGATGGTTCGATAGGATAGTACTCGTTCATTATTTACCACCTGGTGATGGCGTGCACGTGCTCCAGTGAAAGCCCATCATTCTTCTTGAAGATAGAAATTGATTCATGGACTACAGAATTGATCAATTTCTGACGATAGAATTGATGCTTCGTGATGTGAGAATATTTGATTGATGATCCCGAACCGGCCTTGCTTGTAGGAATAACCGTTTAGTATCATTAAGGGTTCACTAAAGGAACAAAACATGTAACCAAGAAAGTTCTGAAACAAGTCAATTCTTTTGTAATAGCATGGCTCAAGTCAAAACTTTACTCGATTCTATTTTAGAAAAAGTGCAAAAAATGTGGCAGATTAGTACATTTTGTATCAAGTATATGAGGTTGTATCGCATCTAAGCGATTGTTTTACGGCCTGAGCCACATGTGAATGCCGAAGTAATCGCTCGGAAGCGAGAAACCTCATGAACGAGCTGCTTATACTTTTTTTTCAATTTTGTCAGCACCCAAACATCATCGAAAAATTGCAAAAAATATTTTTTAAAAATCAAAAACGAGTGCGTTCCGATCATTACAGTTGGTCTATAGCATAGTGCACAAGACTACCAAATTTACAAATTTAAGTAGAATCGAATACACACTTACACTTAAAATTCTCGGTGGACCTCATATAATTAAAGTAGTGAAGTCAACGCATGGTCAGACATACAAATAAATGACGCAAACTGTTTTGTAGACACGCGGAATACGCAGTAAGGCTCAAATTAGTCGGATAGGTCCGAGTGAAGAGTTCCGGAGCTATCCAATTTTGTTATTACGCATCAAAGGAAATTCATTGAATCAAGAGTCTTGAATGTAATGGTAAAGAATGAAGTATACAAGAGGTTTGACTGAATGGCAGTGCTCTGGCACTCGTCACAGTCTGAACGATCATATCATTCAAACATGTCAGAACTGAATGCCTTTCGACTCAATGATTCGATTTGGTGGCGCTACTAAGGGGTCCTCCGTGGAAAAAGACAATGAGATGTCCGAAAATGTTTTCGGTATAAGTATGCCAAAAAGGAAAGAACGATAACAAGGACAATCATCCAAAACCAAGATTAGTGCCTACTTATGACATAGAATCGTTTCAAGTTATCTCAAGATTAGGTTTAGTTATGGTGGAAGATTTTGCGTGTCAGTATTGATGAATCGCGTGGTCTTGAGAACGTTCCCCCGAATTATTTTTGAAACCCGAAGTATTTTACACGAGTTGTGATCTACAACTCGAGTCGATCCCCGAATCGTAGCTCACCCTTCCAAGAAAGTTTCAGTGAGTGCTTCGAATGAGATATCTAATTGAGGTTTCTGTCCGTCAATGTTTCAAGGCAAGCTAAGAATTTTGATTGATTTATATTATTTTGCGTTCTCAATAATTTGCTAACGCGAGGCGAAGTACCCACAATTCAGGAGAATTAGCAGATCGGCTATGACAAGGGTCGGTATGACTCATATCTCACACTATTGAGTATAGTATGTCACAGCCATGTGAGATGCAGACTAAACATGATTGGAATAATCAAATCACAAATGAAGCAACACTTATGACAAAATAATCAGCCTACTCACTTCGAATCCCACTCCTTAGCTATAGTCAACAACTAGTCGTAAAATGATGAAAAATCGCAAAATTACACTATTAAAAATGTTCGACTTTTTCCATTCTCCTAAAAATTCGAAGCATATAGAAACGTCATTGCTGTCGGGATACAGTGAAACCTGTATACATTGGACACCTTCGGTGCAAGGAAGAAGGATCCAAAGTGAACAGGTGGCCAAAGTATATAGACGGAAAAGTATATGTAATGTAGCTATTTGGTGCTCATTTACAGGTTTCACTGTATATCCTTGGCGTCGCTTTTTGAGAATTTCCTCAGATTTTTATGATGAATCCAAGTAAAGTAATCACAAATATCGGTGTTCGGGCATGTCCACATATGTGGACACTTCTAGCGAGCGCCTGAGCGGGTTAATGAGAGGCTGCCCTACTGAGAGTGTCACACAGCACTCATATCGTCACCCCCAAGGAAGAAAAGCACTTCCGGTTTTTCTCGCAATGTCTTTTCAAATGGGGACGTGTTTCTTCTCGTCGGGGGTGAAGATATGATCTAATTTCAATGTTGAGATTAAATTTTCCTGAAAAATTTAGACATTGCCTCTGACAATCTCAAATGAGCCCACACAGTTACACTCTAGATCTGATGAAACTTGCAATTGTAAATTGTGATTCGTCGTCATAATTTTGAGATATGGATGGGATTTGGACAAACGCAACTTGAGGCTATTCAATCCCGAAAAAATTCAATCAAAATCCCTCCGTAGCAATGGAATAGGCATTGAATTTTTATAATTCGACTCTCATATACTCAATTGGTTTGTCAGGATAGTACGGAGTATCGTCAGGATACTGACAATACTTCGTACTACTAACAAGGGAAGGACTAGGTCTCCGGATCACCAATCTTGTCCAAATTATTTTTGCAATTTTGTATCACCCAGTAAATGAGTAATCCGGAGTAACTCTATCAAATGGGCCTTTTGTTCAGAGCTACAGCGAAGAACATTAACATTGCTAGTATATCTATATATACAACTTTTTAACATGGGCCTATATGAGCAATGATAATCTCAGTGGCTGTATCTTTGGTCAGGAGACCCATTGGACAGAGTTACTCTGGATTCTTAATATTCTAGGTTGGACAAAACCGTGAAAAAAATTTGGCCAACTTTGGTGATCCGGACACCTATTCCTCCCCTTGTAAGTAGACTTCGGGACCAGCATGAGATGAAACTTGAGTTGGCACTAAATTAAATTTGGTCGGGCTAGTGAGTTTGGAGAACCTTTTTTCCAGTGCTTTCTTCGCCCATGCGATAAAATCGAATCGTAATTTCAACCTCATTCTTATAATTCGCAGTATCCGATAGCATTTCGATAGAAGTTGACGAAATATTTTGCCGGAAAAAATTAGATCTTGTAGAACTCTGAAAACCGGCTTGAAGATCAAAAATAATCTAAGATGCTATTTCATTATTCTACGTGTGGCTTATAAAGGCAGCCCAAAGAAAATATTATATACCTACAAACTTGCAATAGCCAAACCCTACCACTAGTGCATTAAAAAAGCATCTCATTTTCACACTGCACCACGCGCAGACCATTTGTCCGAAACGGGGACGAGCGTTTGCATCTATACAGTAGTTACCCCCGAGGGGGCCGATCCGAAAACCGCACGCGAATAGGCCAACGAGAGGGCGGTTAGAGAGAAGAGTCAACGGGTCGCGCCCGAGGCCTGAATAAGCCATGGCCAAGAGCAGCATACGATCGATGGGTCACACTACCGGCTCTAATATAATATATACATATAGGCAACTTTTGCACATCGCGTGTCCCTGTCACTTTCCAATAAATGTATGTAAACACATGTAAAAATTCTTTGAATTTTTGTATGTTACAGATATGCACGGGGGAGGTGGTGTGAAAGGCAAATCAGAACATCAACAGACGAATGGAGGAAACGGGGTCTCCGGGTTGAGTGTATCAGCGGCAGACGTGGCATTAGCCTGCAGGCAGGCCGCTGCAAGAGCCGCCAGCCCGGGATCGAGATCAATTGTCACCCTGACCCCTGGCAGGACGCGAAATATCGATCAGGACATGCACGCACTCAGACTCAGCCGGCAGGACAATCCTTACCTTCAGGTTTGAAGCGATTTTCACCTGATACTATAATTTTCGAGCTGACATGATTCTTGCACTTGTTGATTTTGTGTGATGCTGGTTTTTCATTCTCCATTCAGTGCCTTGCTTCGAGGGTAGCATTTTTCAACATCTATTCAAATTTTGCATCAACCGATAAGAGCAATTCCTGATTTTGTTTATGAGGTCACCTTAAATCTCAAATAGGTTTCTATGCGCTGGTGAATCGAGTGTGCAAGATTCTTGCTCTATTATCTATTTATATGTCACTGATGTTGTTGGGTGAAAAAATGTTCACCCAATTGAAACTTTTGTGATACTATCAGATCATCAGAGGAATCATACACAAATCGAAGAAACACATAGTCCTTAAAGAGCATTAGATTCAAACAGAAATTATTCTTTCCAATGTTTCCTTTGAGTACTTCGCGATCTCTGACACGGTACTCTGAGTTATCAATGCAATAAATCATTAGACCCAAGATTCATCATACTTGAAAATGCGACGCTCCTGTATTCTTTCAAAAATCAAAACAAATGAGCTAATGACCACTCTAAATGACAAGGAATTCGCCCAAAAAACCAGAATATTTCTAGGTCATCATAAAATGACAAAATTAAGATCACAAAATCCTTTAATACCACGCGAATACTAGAAAGCCAATGGACGCAAGGAGTCATTGGCACCTTATCTGGATTTTTTTTCTTAATACTTCTTAGATACGGCAAACCATGCAAAATTATTGTTCACCCTCAAAATGGTTCGAGTAAAAAATTATTCGAATGGTTATGATTTGAGATTTTTCCTCCGTCAGATCCTTTCTTATGAGTATACTATCAATTATGAACAGTATTCTGAAGTTAAACAAATGGAGAATTCGACAGAATTCAGTCATTTCGTCATTCCTGAGCCTTCAGCGTACTTCCAAATTTTGATAATTATTGCCAGCGATAATCTATTTCAAAATATCTTAGCTCTGCAGGTCCGATATCAACGTGTTGTTGAAGATTTTATTGTAAACATTGATTCTGGAGCATCCATAAAAATCTACTCTAGTTCCATTCAAGTCAAAATGTAATTCTCATTGTTTGAAAAATGCTCATTAGCCTTGAACATTCTCTAATGAGAAAACGGTCATCGCTAGCGAAGCCATTTGAATGGTCCGGAAAATGCTTAATTTTGTGATCGATGATCGGTCTGCGCTTACAATTGAACTTTGAAGGCTTCCTGTAGGCGGAAGAGGAATTTCGCCTGACCGAACTGAGCCACGCTCAATCGGTCACCAGTCATTCAGCGGTTCACTCGCGCGAGCGATTCCACAACCAGTCAGTGAACAAATCCTCCTCTTTGATATCAAATGGATGCTGGGAACGCTTTGACCGATTCAAGTCAATTTTGTGTGAAAAATTCATGAAAATCATTTTGAACATAAATATTGGCCGATGCAATGAACTACCGAGCTAATGGTCCAGACTTCAAATTGTTCTTACTACCAAAACCAGAAAAATATAATCACTCAAAAACTTTTTGGTGGTTATGATTCGGTCTCTTGAAATAAAGAATTATCAGTCCAGGACAACGCTAAACGAATTTCTCAAAGTTGACAGAATGAGAATAGATGAATAATATTCCTCAAGTGTTTGTGATGTAACAAGTTTCCCAAGAGTCAGAACTGTTACGAAAAAACTCGAATAAATGTTACCTTCAGTATCCTTCTCAAGGACTTATACGCAAGATAACTTAATTTGCTCATCGGGACAAGTAGAAGAAAATTCTTGTTTTGGAGCAGCTTTATCCAGTTCAAAAGGAAGGCTTTTCTCAGAGTTATGGAAAAGAGTCTTTTTAGCACCATTCCCTTGTCTGACACCCGTCATCGCTATTTAAAATCTCACTCTCCCGCAGAATTAAAAAGAATTCAATCAAATTCTGTGTTTCTCAAATCATCATACCGATCGCGTTGAAGTTTGAGATCAATAAGAGATGTGATAAGTCTTTCATCGAAGATAGCGATTCCCCTTTTCCGGATTATAATTTAGCGAGATGAAGGTTGAATTCTTTATTAACCATTGCTGGTTCTCTATAATATACTATATTTCTTAAAATGGGAAATTGCTAGAGCGATCAAAAGAGTCATCAATATAGTCAAAATCCACAATCATGCACCCAGTGATCTCCTTAGAACAATTGACCTCCATTTTCTGACAACAGTGGTGCTAAATGTTCATCCAAGGTTTCGTAACTTGGTCAGCTAGTTTTGATTCGGTCAGACTATTTCATATTCTGCTTGTCTCTTCGATATTGGTTGGGAATCACCCTTTATCTTCAATGAGAGAGTAACCTTTTTTTATTGTTTTCTGTGAGTTTGGTTCACGAGTAACCAGTCATGGAATCATCACAGTCAATAATCAGTACTAACACTTGACAGAATCGAAATCATTGCTCATAATATACTAATCAGTTGAGTCTTGGTAGATATTTACATAATGGACGTTGTCCAATCAATTTTCGAGTACCTCAAAAGTAATTCATGCAAAAGTCAAAAACTGTATACATGTAATTTTTCACATGAGAAAATTGTTCCAAGTGAGCAGAATAATCATAATTCATTCAAATATCCCTAATGGAAAGTACTTCAAACGAAATAGCATTAACCAGAAATGAATGGGAATTCCCGACTAACCATCACAATATGATTTTATTATAGATTTTGGCGAGTAAAGAAAATCTTTTAGATTCAATGGACGAGTCAGAATCAGATGACACCACTCTGATGTCACAGGTATGGACACCTAAAAATAGTATATCAAACGGATCAATGAGTCTATGAAAAAAAAGTTATGTCTGACCAAACTCAGACTTATTCACTTGATACAATGGGACATCAGTAAATTCCAATTTGGGACAATCAGCTGTCATTGCCGATATATATACATATCTCAATTCAGCCAAATATCTCAATCATGATATGTACATACAAATTCAGAACGTGTGAGGCATCAATAAAATCGATACTCATTCATCGTTTCTCGCGCGGAAAAACGTCACGCTCACTATCTGTATACATCCAAAGGCGTTCTATCCCAACAGACTATTCAAAGGAAATCATCAGCAATACACTTTTAATCTATCGCTCGCGTGTAATTCAAAAAAAGGCAAAACTCATTTCCACGGGAAAAGTGGCAATATCCTTTCGCCTTTCTGAATCTAGTTCAGGGATATTGCAACTTGTGTATAAGATGTCGGTCGATCGTTCGGATTGCAGAGGCCAATTGCTCGGGATATTCGATTTCTGACCCAGTATTAGTGAATTACTCACTGCCCGAGTGGACTTTCTCCGCATTGCGACCGATTTGCAATGCAAACGTCTATATAGATATATAGATTTGTTATGTGACGAGGGTGAGTTAGATTTATTGAGAATTCATTTTTATTCTTTATTTTTGATGAAGGAATTTGGTGACGCGGATCCACTGACGCTGGCACAGGTTCATGAACATTTGGTGAGAAGTCCACCGCCGGCGTCTTGGTCCATTACTTCAGCCTTCCATTTTCCTCAGCAACATGAGGATCGCGAACAGATTTTCAATGGAAGGCCGCATTGTACGAGAGCAGGCTCACCGAGGCCGAGTTCGGCTCTTCACAGGCGCGTCTCGACTGAGGAGCATCATCAGGCCAGGGCTGAATCGGCTTGTAGCGACTTAAGGGGTGAGTTTAATTTAAAAATTGAGAAATTTTTGTTGGATAGCTGGAAACCTTCGGTGGTTGATCATGTGTGGAACATTGATAAATTCAAAAAATCCATTTCCCTTCAAATATGATCCGTTGAACTCCAAAATTCTTCTCGTATTTTCGTAGAATCAGACATGAATGAGAAAATAGTACATCTCGCACCAAGTTTAAAAAGTTGTAGCTTCTGAGCGATTGGTTTTTGGCCTGAGCCACAGGCGAAGGTTGAAATAGTCACTCGAAAGCAGGGAACCTCATGAGCCAGGCGCGAATATTATTTCATGCAATTTTGTAAACACCCTAACATCGGAAAATTGCAAAAAAATTATTTCGTACATCACAGTATTCCAGTATCGATATCTTAGATGGCTTTTCACAAATTGAGGAAAAGAGTTTTCTTTGGCATTTGTCTATAAATGAAAAATGAGTTGGTCATAGATGAATCTTAAACCTAATTTCATTTTGTCGGACTGGGAAGGTGATATCATTGGAAGAGGCACTTCGATATCTAGAATGCATTCATTTGGATTTGGGAATTCTATTCATAAGTGGAATCAAAAAGAAACGAAACCTAAAATTAGTTAGAGACATCTCTAACGCTTGTAAGGATTCTGATCATCAATTTTTACACACTCAAACCCTTTTTTCGGCTAGGCTTATTGATAGTAGAACAATCTTTGATTTATACGAGTTTGAAATCTCGACGCACCTATGCGTTTATTTGGTTGAAATGATCTTCAGAAGTTCACTCTATCAAATGCACATGTTTGTAAAGATGATGAACTGTGCAAAATGAGTCCAGACTTTCCAATGGTCATAAGGGAAACCGGATTTCGAGAGATGAAAGAGCTCTTTTGTGGGTTTGAAGTTATTCCCTCTTCAACTTAATATGAAAAGAAATGAGCTTCAAAGCTCTCGAACTACTCAACCACAGAATTTTACCCCACGCTCTTTCTGAAGAACTCTCTTCCTGCCAAGTTGAGCAAGTCACTCATTTTTCCATTCTGCCATCTCTTGTAGATAATAATGAAATATGGAGTCATGGGATCGATTTCTAGAGGACAGAAATGGTCCTATGACGTAATAGAGCTCTACATTCAGAACTTGTGCGACCATCGTGATCCATATTATTCGCAACTACCCACGTAATCTGAAATTCGATATGCATGAGCTCGCATAATGAATTGTAGTAATTTTGCACCTAAATATACGTGACCACACGTATATGGGAATTTATTGAGAATTGCAATTCCCTTGTTTTTTCGGCACAAGTTCATTTCATAATCAAGCTTGGTCTCAAATTTGTTCAAGGATTCATATTTCTATCATCAGTATTACGGAATAGTACATTTCGATACAAGGGTGTAAAAACTTTTTTTCACGTCTGAATGATGGGAATCAACACGAGGAAGCGAAAAATAGATTTTACACCCGTGTATCGAACTAAACTTTTTGATGAACTGTGGATAAAAGTCGGCAAACTGTGTACAAAGTACACTCTTACGCACAGTGTACCAAAATTAATATACCGTAACAGTGTTCGTGAAAATGTGCGTAATTATTGTTCAGATTAAAGTTCATGATTCTGATGAAGAGTTTGAGCAACGGCTTAAAAACTTAATTCGTTGAACAACTTTCCTAATTTCGTGGACAATGAAAAAAAAACTGCAAAAACGTCAGCTTGGTCCAGGCGTGGCGGGAGAATGGAAAATGTATATCTTCCATCAAAGATACAATTTCATGTTGTTTAATGGTAAAATGCCGTATATCTAATTGAGATGGAAAGATATGAGCTTATATTGTATCGGCAAATTAGACTTATCCACAGAAATGATGAGCCAATATCTCACCAGGGTCCTTTCAAAATCTAACAAATTCAAAGAGCTCGTTGTAGCGAGAAAGCTTGGCACCTTCTCACAAGGCATTAGCTCGATAATACTCATACTCATGAATATTTACATGCATACCTACTATCTGAATGCAAAGTGACACGGAAGCTTTCATCTATCAGAAAATTGTATCGAGCCCACTTGGCACTCGAACGGCACTAGGCATCACGAAGCTCTTCTTTCGTATGCTCTGACCATCTCAGTTATGAAAAGAAAGCTTTCAAGCGAAAGACTATATAGCAAAACAGATGAAAGAAAAAAAAGGAAGAGGCTGCCAGTAGATCTAGAGGCTGCCTTGTTCTCGAATCGGAAGGTCACTGCTGCAAGGCACAACCAAGAACCACTCGCTCTAAAAAGCTAGAATCCACACTCTCGTCATACTTGAATTGTCAGGGTCATGAACGAAACAGTAGCTTCAACAACTACGTGTGTGTGAGTGTATGAGTTTGTGGTTGGTCCTCAGCGGAATTCTTGCAAGCTCGGTAAAGAGCCATGCTATTCTATACGAGAAAAGTTCTGCAGAAACTTTAGAGTGCACTCTCGGCAAACTTACTCTATTTATGAAAATTGTGTGTACCTTTGACATGTCTGTATCTGATTGAATTTACAAACCACCGTCAAGTCTGAAATCCTCACTGAGTCATACAAAAAAATGCCAAATCATCAAATAAAAATTGTATGAGAAAGCCCGCTAAGCTTACATCCGGAAGCAATCATGTAAAAGCACTCGACAAGATCAGAAGAGAGCCTGTATAGCACGAGGGTTACTCTCGAAAATGCACATCTCACTCTTCTAGCTTGGAAAAGTTCCGGCTTCACAATATAAAGGCAAGGTAGATATAACGATTACGTAAGGCTAAAGAATATCGAAGCTTGCATGCAAGCAGCACTGAGTCGTGGCATTGCGCCCTCGACCTTGCCCCTCCGGAAAGAGTTCAATTCGGCCACAAAGTGAGACTGGCGCGCGAAACTGGCATCGATCACTTCAATATCTCTTCCGTGCACCTCACCCCTGACACTCTACACCTAGAGCCTTCACACTTTCAAACCCTTATCTAATAAACTATAGACGGCTATCCAAGCATTTCCATATCTAGACTAATGCCGCAAGCTCGCAAGCAGCTCCTTTTCCTCAAAATATTGCCAATTTAAAAATTAACGAAAATTGGATGCGAGAGACGCAGAGAGTAGACGCAAAGTTGGAAGCACCAGTTATGCAGTCATGGATAAAATCGATGAGCTTGCGCGTTAGAAGACCGTGAGCTTTGGAGGCGTGCGGAAACTAGACCTACTACTCTCTGTTAACTCGCGACGTTTGCCCGGGGCTTAAAGCACGTGCTACCTCTCGAGCGATCAACACTCAAAAGCTCAGTGAAATCTGTCCAGGGACACGTGCACGAATTCACGGTCAAATTTATAGATCTATATAACTTACTGTGAGACACTTGTCGGTGTGTTGGATAGGCACGGTTTAATTGAGCTTGCGGCGAGCTTTTCATCATTCATGCACGTCTGAGTAGTGAAAAGCTTTCAAAAACGTCAGTTTAGTTTCTAGGGCATACACGAGTCTCGAAACTTGCATTCATTTGAATGCTGGTTTTTTATACATTGGTACTTTTCTTTCTTCCCAAAAAATTCTCATCCAAATCCTGCATGATTCCAATGGAAGTTAAATTCATTGACACAATCGAATCTAATAACATTTAAGTTAATAATGCTCGTTCAAGCCGCAAAAAATAGCATGAACAAAAATTCAAATCAAATTTTGAAATACTTGTCAGCTCAATATGTTCCGAAAATATCTAGCTCATACATATGCATTGCTAGCTTAAGATGTAGCAGCATATCTTTGCCTCAATTATTAGGGTAAACACTCCTACATACCGAAGCATAGAGTTTTGAACATAGCCCGAGGGTGAAATAGGAAATTATCTCTGACCTGTTTTGAACGCACGGAACTCATTGATGTAATTATACCTTAGCCTCAAAGTGGCGTTACTCAGGCTCTTGAATATTAAATCGATTCCCAACTCGTCGTGACACTTGCAGATAAACTGAGAATTATTGCACTTACGCGACTTCCACACTTCCGCTAACAGATACCCTAGAATCATTGGAAGCGCATCTTCTCATTAGAACGCTTTTTAATCGGTATAGTTCGTTTCGATTCTGACTTTTGGTGTCGGATGGAAAAGTTTCATCAAGTAGCTTATAGTTCAGTTTCTGACAGTGGAATGAATTTATGATCCATTATAACTAGCACTATTGCCTCTCACACTACCGCTCATTCGACTTGTAAATATTCTTGATAAGTCAGAGGCTTCTGAAATGCTTTTGCAGCTCAGGAATGATACTTGTAAAATACAGGGAATTTATCAGCCAGTTCCAGGATTCCACCCATAAGCCACACAGCCTCGTAATATATTTTAGCAAGAAAACCAGATCGAAGCGATCGAAGTAGACTAAACTAGACTGAATTAGGCCAAACTAGACCGAAATACACCGAATGAGACCGAATAGGCGACTAGACCTAATTAGGCCAAACTATTCCAAATTAGATCGAACTAGACCGGAGTGGACCAAACTAGATCAAATCAGACCAGAACATCCATCTATGCACCCAACCACTTACCCACCCACCAAGCTACTTCTATGCACCCAACCGCCCACCCACCTATCAAGCTACTCATGGCCCATATGGCCCTCATTATATAAGTCACCCCTTCCACGAAAGCAACTTGATATGCAGGATCCGGACGGATGAATTTTGGACTGGCGTTTGATAATTATAATTCCCTCGCTAGTTCAGACTTACAAAGGGAGTCCCGAGGGTCCGGGTCACCAAATCTCACCAAACTTTTTTCACAGTCTCCTACCACCTAGAACATGAAGAACCCAGAGTAACTCCGTCAAATGGTCCTTCTGTCCAGAGCTATACAAGCAAAAACGTTAGCATTGCCAGTATATCTATACATACCACTTTTTGAGATGGGCCTAATATATGAGCAAGGATAATCTCAGTGCCTGTATCCTTGGACAGAAGGCCCATTTGATGGAATTACTCTGGATTCTTCATTTTTTAGAAAATACGAGACTGTAAAAAAAGTTTGATGAGATTTGATGACCCGGACCTTCTGGACTCTCTTTGTTAGTTCTAGACTATTGTCGCATAATTTCAACATCAAAATCTCAATTGGGCAGTTAGAATGCATAGAATTCTTGAATTTAAATTGTAAATACGTTAAGGAGTTTTATTTTGGCTGTTATAGTTCTGTTTTTCAAAGCTGATTTTTCAACACGAGGTGAATTTTCTTATCGACTTTGTGTGTTGGAAAAAGCAAACTCCACATAGATATAGCAATAATTCTCAAAGTTCTCATATGCACTTCATCTCAGTGTGAATGCAATTATCGGATACAGAACTGTCAGACCTTCGCCTTTGATTGTTGCCACAAACATATCGATCCAATGGCTAATATTCCTCGAAACATCCGTGACATAGTAATCAATCATAGCCACCTTTTAATCAACCCGATGACTTATCCAAGCGATGATCCAGTGGATGTTGAAGTATCATTTAGAGAACGGTTATCAAGAGTTCTCTCCCAGAATTGATCAAATACCTAAATGGTGTGGTAGAGGTACTGAATTATGATCTTTTGCGCGTAAAACTTTACAGAATGTTAGACTTAACTTGCAGTTGATCAATGAAAACTCGTTAATAAAATAAAGCTCATCTAGCTTTGCATAAAAACTTGATTTTTACCTTCAATGCGACCCGAAAAACCCGTTCACGTTACATTTTAACGAAAAAAAATTGACACTCAGAACTGGAGTCTCGTTGACTATCTGTGTGTGAAAAAGGTATTTATGGGAGTATTTTTGACTTCCACCTACGGAATATTAAAAAAAAATGCATTTGATACACGATGGCAAGGATTTTTATCGATATTCGCGTAATGAAATTCTGATCAACTATTTCACTTGAGCTAAAACGCATCCATAAAATGGCATTTCCTTGATATCGTCAATCTTTCATTGATCAAAATGAATCAAAATCGGGCAAGATATCAGGTATCAAACCCGATTTAACAAAATTCATTGTCAGAGTAGCTTCTCCATGAGATAAAATACCCAACTTAGTACTTACGTCATCCCATAAATTTACGACAGTATTTGGGATCAACATATTGAGCTTGAATTATGAGATTTTGTTCTTTTCCTTCGACTAATTCATTTACGAAATTGTGATTTTTTGGTCAGTATGGTAGCAAATTGTGTACAATGGGTCACGTCACATAAAATACGATTCTTGAAAAATTCAAATCGCAATCGTAATAATTACCAAATTTGATTATTTTTACAGACAGGCACTCAAACACATTTTCGCTGTTGAATCCAACGCCCATCCGATCTCTATCGGAAGTTCGTCGCCTGCACCGGTCAGCCGAAGACAGCGTACAGCTCATGTCGTCCGAGTAGTTATATCGCCTAAAAATGACAGTTGGCGCTCGTAACTACTCCCAACTACAACTATACCATTATTATCTAATATTAATTACCAGGATAACCATCTACCACTAAATAACAAAAAATCGGCACTATGTTATAAGTATATAAAAATGTTGCAAAAATCGTGTCGCTGGCGACCGTCATTGCAAATATTGAGAGCCTCGATTAATAAGTAATGTTTCCTCTTATTAATTCATCTCTAAAAAAAGAAATCATTAAAGAGATGAATAATGCAGTTGGGACGTTTTTACCTCGACATCGCAATTTTTTGCGCAGAAACGAATAAGAGGCCTCAAGAAGAAAATGAAGCACTCACTATGTTCCTTGAAAAAAAAAAGAGAGAAAAGCAAAATTATTCTCTCTGCTATTGTCGCCGTCAAGTACGATGTTCTTACCCGATGATTGATAGAATAATACGAGCTCTTTGCTCAAAAAGTGATCGTTTGTTTGAATTTTTATCACTGCTTTCTGATGAGCCCTTTATGATACATATACGCTGATGGTTGATCATATACGATATTTGGGCTTAGTTTTTTGAGAGCAGTGCATCAAATGTGCAGCTATTCTATATATATAGAGAGAAATTTGAGATATCGCAATCGATATTAGTGATGTCCCTATACAGATTTATAATATCCAAAATGTTTGGAAAAGTTTCTATTTGTTGTTGATGGAGCTCATCGTTAGAGGAAATCATTATATTGTAATCTGTCGAGTCTAAAGAGAATATTTTAAAAAGGCCAAAAAATTTTGGGGAGAATTTTATAACAAAATTTCCGTCTTTGAAAGCAAAGCATCACAGATGTGTAAGAGGGTAGAACACTTTTGAAATGAAATGACCAGATCATTGTTAGGATGAGTTCTGGAAATTGTTCTTAATCTTATTGAGCAGACCGTCTCAGTTCTATTGTGACAATCTTCTAAATTTTTCCAAATTTTTAATACTCTTGAAAAACGGATGAGAAAATTAGAGAAAAAAGTCAAGAGATCGTATGGGATTTCCTCTCATTCGAAGATATCTTCAGTCTCAAATTCTCGATAAATAATTACAGTTTCTACAATGTAAATATGTTCAAATGATTTTAGTCAAAAATTTTCAATGAATCAACCAATCAATCACGCAATGAAAAAAGTTGCGATCAAGAATTTCTGTACAAGAAAGGGATGTTCAAATATACATCTTTGAAAATTCTGAACTATCACGATGTCTATATTACACTAAAAATATTTGATATGTCTCATCAAGAATAGGGAAGAAATTGACCCTTAATAGAAATGAGTTAATAATGCGTCTTCGATTATTAATTAAACATTACTAAACACGATGCATTCTTTAGTCTTTCATACAATTTTAAATAGGCCTATTATACGTTATAATTCAAATAGGAATATAGTTAAGATGTACAGTTTCGATAGTATATGTAAGAGTCGAAGCGCACTCAAGATTATCTTAAGAAACATTGTAAGATTATTTAATTAAAAGAAGGATGCTCCAAATGTTTCACCATTCTAACTTTAGTTTACATCATCATAACTTGATGTAACAACGGCTATGATGATTCCCACCTGTGATCTTAAATCTTTGTCTGAAATTAGAAGTGTATAAATTCATTTCAATCCGTCAAGATTCCCAAGTCATTGAATTCAAAGTGAACTTTCAAATCCAGTAAAAGAAAAAAGTGTATATACTTCAAGAATCAAAAGAAATTAAATAACGTTGGCTCATCACGAGAAAATTTTTAGAAACTAAATTGGAAAGAAAATTGAAACAAACGCTTGGCATTGGAACGTTGCTCTTCGCGATTCGGAGGTATTTTATCCAGATTTCGTTTTTTATTCATTTTTAGCTCAGATTCTATACCTAAACAATTTTAATTTCGATTTGGCATTGTAATAAGGTACTCATGATCACGAAAGAAATGATATTCTATACCCATGAAAGAAATTGAGATTATCTCTCCAGAGACTCTATATTTTCGGAACTTTCCTCTGAAAGCCGTTTTCTTGGGAATTCAAAAAATTTACGACGATTCGCAAATATTGTTACATTATCATTCGAAATTTCAATATCACTGTAGAATGTGGCGATTGATACAGTCGAAAAAAAGTTTTCTCCGGCAGTTATTGACAAAATTTCTCATACTTAATGATTGAAAGTACACAGATAAATAGTAATAATCGAGCATCTTTTGATGATTAGCCAATCAATTTGGCTTAAAATTAACGTAATTTATATGATCGTTGAGTTATGTAAATATAATATATAAAACTTGAGCGATGTGTATAGTTTATTATATTATGAGCATGAGCATTAAATTTGACAGCATAAATAAATACAGAGCTATTATCATAACACCATGAAAAGTTGATAGGATAACCGAAACGTTTTGGTCTACAGCTCAACATCAATTGGTTCCAAAATGGCCATAAAGAAATTTTAATTCTACGAGAGAATTGTATCTATTCGACCGATTCATTTATTGGGATGTTCTTGATAACAGTCTTGATTGGATTTGAATATTTATCATACTTACTTTGTACACTCCTGACGCGGATTCGCCTATTGGAATGAAAGTTTCATGGATCAGTTTTGTCTTGAATAAATTTTTAAATCAACACAAAACGAGCTGCGATCGCACTTTCCAAAATATGGATTACATAATATTTTATTGGTTTTTTGTATAATTTTTTAACTGATGGGTGTGATAATCGATTAATGCAAAAGTTCAACTAGAGACCGCTAGAGAAAAAATGAATCCACGATGGGATCACGTTCACTTTTATAGATGGAAAGAGTTTGCGGGATTACACTATCACTCGATTTCTTTCTCAGATAGCAAAGTTTGAACAACAGTTAGTGAAGCAGAAAAATATCAAGAACATTCCAGTTTGCAATTATTCTAACGCCCGGAAAAGATGCGAACGAAGCGATGGACATATCGAGTTGAGCAAAATTTAATCATTAAAAGAAAGTATGAAAAGGTTTACCGTTGTAAGGCTTGTGGTGACAAGATTTTTATTGAAGAGAGTGTTTGAGATGATGCGCTTCTGTAATATTTTTATAAGATTTCACCATCGACATGAAAGCCTACAAACCACTATGATGAATTCCACGCCAAAGCGACCTACGAAAAGGGGTCATCTCTCAGATTCTTTTTTAACCTTTTTCATTCGATTCTATGGCCCAGAATAGGAACTTCGGACCACCTATGGGACCCAAAAAAAATTTCTCCTTTCCATTGCACGCACATCCGTCAACAGACCGAAAATTTATCGTGTAAAAATCGATGCTCTTTTATTCACGAAAATGGGAATATTTCGAGTTTTTGGATAGCTGTCGATTTGCGGGTTGCGGCATCTGAAAGGGCATTAAAATACCTATCGAAAACGTTGTCGGGAATTCCTTCTCTGTGATTTGGGGGCCTCCTGGAGGCAAAAGAGTGTTCTTCACTAAAATGTTGATTTCTCAAAAAGCCATTTTTTTTATTTCTTTAAAATCATATATTTGACGTAAAATTTTGCGTTCTTTCGAAAAAATGGGTTTCAGAGAAGTTTGGGATGATCCAAGTGACTTATGAGCCATTTTTTGAAAATTCGATTTTTTCGGTTTCAGAAAAAGGCGATTTTCTGCGCATGCGCACAAACGTAGACTTTCGGGACCACTTTCAATGAAAAGCTGACAAAATTCTCTATGAAATGACTACCCGCAAAGTTGAAATTCATGCACTGAAACGGGATCTGCAACGATTGATTATATCGAATCAAAATCACATGAAAATTCAGCCCATTAACGCCTTTGTGGCGCCTGCTGAGATGACACATTCACGAGATCTTCTCGGGACTCAATTTTGAGTACGAAATTGACCTGAAAAAAATTCGGACCACATGGTTTCAACGTAAAATTGTATGAACTTTCAAAATATGCGATGAAAAACCCCGTTTGAGGCGAACCCGAGGTGCTACATTCAATTTTTTTTCGAGAAAATACGATATTTCACATTCAAAATTGCGAAAAATTGAATGTAGCACCTCCGTTACGCCTCAAACGGGGTTTTTCATCGCATATTTTGAAAGTTCATACAATTTTACGTTGAAACCACGTGGTCCGAATTTTTTTCAGGTCAATTTCGTACTCAAAATTGAGTCCCGAGAAGATCTCGTAAATGTGTCATCGCAGCAGGCGCCACGAAGGCGTTAATGGGCTGAATTTCCATGTGATTTTGATTCGACATGATTAATCCTTGCAGATCGCGTTTCAGTGCATGAATTTCAACTTTGCGGGTAGTCATTTTATCGGAAATTTTGTCAGCTTTCTATTGAAAGTGGTCCCGAAAGTCTACGTTTGTGCGCATGCGCAGAAAATCGCCTTTTTCTGAAACCGAAAAAATCGAATTTTCAAAAAATGGCTCATAAGTCACTTGGATCATCCCAAACTTCTCTGAAACCCATTTTTTTCGAAAGAACGCAAAATTTTACGTCAAATATATGATTTTAAAGAAATAAAAAAAATGGCTTTTTGAGAAATCAACATTTTAGTGGAAAACACTCTTTTCCCTCCAGGAGGCCCCCAAATCACAGAGAAGGAACTTCCGACAACGTTTTCGATAGGTTTTTTGATGTCCTTTCAGATGCCGCAACCCGCAAATCGACAGCTATTCAAAAACTCGAAATATTCCCATTTTCGTGAATAAAAGAGCATCGATTTTTACATGATAAATTTTCGGTCTGTTTACGGATGTGCGTGCAATGGAGAGGAGAAATTTTTTTTGGGCCCCATAGGTGGTCCGAAGTTCCTATTTTGGGCCATAGAATCGAATGAAAAAGGTTAAAAAAGAATCTGAGAGATGACCCCTTTCCGTAGGTCGCTTTGGCGTGGAATTCATCATATAGAATTTTATTAGCAACCAATTACGCTCGTACACATCAATATTCAGTGTTCAACAATTTATTTTTGTCAAAACAGGGCAAACCTGATGAGACTTACAAATGCCAAGAATCAACAATGAGTAATTCTGTGTAGACTTTATTGGTCTTTCCTGCCAATTTTGCAAATTAAATTTGCAAAATTGGCAGGAAAGACCAATAAAGTCTACACAGAATTATTCGAAGTATCCTGCAATAGCATCATCATTTAATATAATCAACAATGAGTTCTTCAAAAATTTCATGCAGATGAAATAAGACCGCGTGAATTCTCTTACAAAGCACAAAATAAATTTTCTGCTAAGAATTCATTGTAATCAAGCTAAACTGAATCATCAATATTTCCTTCTATTTGTATTTTCTAAGATTGAGAGAAGGATTAGAAAATGTAATTCCAAAAATTACTCGATTCATGTATCCGCAAAGTGAGTAGCGACTGAAATAGCTTTGAACGTGCTTGAATGTGGCGTTATGATATTGGTTATACGATAAGCCATCATCATGATTCATTGTAAGAAAAAAAAAATTGTTAATGTACCGACAAAATTGTGTTAGAACTCTCATCAGTATGGTACTACCTACAAATGAGTTGAGAGAACTACTCTTGGTTGTTCCTGTAATAAAATATCTTGCAATTGACGACTTGTTGAATTATTCTTAATTTGAATCAATCCTCGATGAAAAATAACAGAACTAAATATTCTGAGAATTCATTCAAGATATATTTTAAAAAACCTCAAAACTGAATCTGAAGTTTGTGATCATAGGAATCTTATTATGAAGTTTCCATTATGCTAATTTGCATTGTTCAATTGAGAAATTTTCATACTCGGACCAGATGCCAAAAATGTAATGAGATCGCGATTTGAAATTTCATAATTTATTGGTGGATTTTTCATTCATGATTTGATTCAATCATGGTTTCATCGAAACAGTTTCAGGCGATATTCGAGTACAACATATACATCGTGCGAATTTAGTCATTGCATGTTATCATTTCATCCTACAATTCAGCCATCAATTCGATTTGAATTAAACTTTGAAACTCGTTGAGATTGAACGATCTATGAGTGTACTGAGATTTGGAATTTTTATCGAACGAGAACAGTATGATAAAGTGAATAGTACCAACGATCGCCATCGCATCAAGTTGGAATGAATCCAAAACTACGTCAACGTCATGATCACCCTTCACTAAAAGTTCTCTGGGACAAGTTTAATTAGTTTTACTAGAGATTATAAAACTCATAATCAAAATTATCAAACTGAGTACACGGAAGTGATAATTCAGAATGATTCAAATTGGGAATAGATATTGTCGATGATTGATTCCCTTAATGGGAAGAACGTTTCTTTCCATATTTGCTCGCTTTGATAGAAACAAAGTCAAGTTTACTCATATTCAATGAAGAAAAGACATGAGTTCTGTTCTACTTTCCTTCGCAACGAAACACCGCAATGTGGCTATCCAAGTGAAAAGTAATATGCATTGCATTGGCCAAGAAAGCAATCACACGACAAGTAAAATGAAAAAAATAATGAATAAAAAGTCAAAGAACGAAGCTTGCGGTTATTTAGAGCGCAAGCATCGAAATGAGATTCTCAATACCGATCTGTTTTCCTCGGTAAGCTGCAAGCTGTGAATACATCAATGCATCACATAAATCCAGTATCTTATATGCACCGCATGAAAAAATCGATAGCGACGCGGCATAGGATGATAAGTATCGCATTGCGCGCATACACCCACACGACATAGGAGTATCTATCTATACTTGTCTACTTCTCCGAAGCTGAAATGACGCCTCGATATATCGCGCAGTCGCGCGCCGGCAGTCTTCCCATACACTATATTATTCTGTATATAACGTTACTATTGCAAATACCTTGCAACTTTTATAATATACATCATATACTATATACATATGAGTTGAGCAAAGCTATAGAGAGAAGAAACCTGTTCGTAGCTTGACGGCCGCGAATTTTACGTAATGTTCATCGATTGCTGCAGCCAAGTAACAGCTTGAGATCTCAAGACTGTGAAATATATCAGTACTAGTGCAGTGTCTTTGGTGTAACGCCTGTAATGTGCAAGCAAAAATACGTCTATTACATTAGTGCCCCGAAGTGGCTAGCATAAAATAATATCGATAGTTTGGGAAGCTTATCAGTTTCTTAAACGATATGAGGGCTTTGCTGATATTTGACCACCTGAACGACGCTCTTTTCACAAAGTGCGATCCCAAGTTTGCCGCGCACGTGCACAAGCTCGCAAAACAACAAGGATTGCTCGACGAGAACAAGGTCGTTGCACTGTTCGAATTTGCGCTCTTTGATATAGCTTTTCTTCCCCCACTTCCACTTCTTTTGTAGCCCGCAATCTTTTGAAAGATTCACTCCCACGAGTTTGCACGAACTCTCATCTTCTGATGGTATTTCAATCAATCGTTCCTGCAAGCGATTTTTACATATTTCTGACTCACTTCATAACTGTAATATCGCCATTTCAATCGCCATTCTCTGACATCCAAGACGGGCGATTATGTAAAATGATTTACGGGATATTCTTACCTATTGTGGAATGTTTGCAATCTGGAATTCACTAATGCTAGAAAGAACTATTGAAATTAAGACAAAATTATTATTACGATATTTCAGGATGAAAATGACGCGTCCAACTTCAAACCCACTCCAAACATTATCATGCAGCTCTTCTCTCCCATTATCACGTCTCAAAATATCATGGCATCGCAATTTGGCAATACCTACACATCTATCAAGTGCCACGATGGTACAAATGTTGCTTTTGAAGAATACATGGGTCACACATTCGTCTTTGTTGCTGATCAAGATGTTGATTTGATGCAGAAGACACTTTGTGTGAGCATAAATATTGTAAAACACATTTGTGGGCCTGATGTTTCTATGTGAGTAAAGGAAAAAGCACAATTTTTCAATTGAGAGCTTTTCTGATTAAAATTCTGCTTTCAGATTAAAAACTAGTAAAAAGAGGAGTCAAATGGTGTCTTATCTCTTGGATGCTTGGAATGAGCTGCGAAGAAGTGAACAGAGTATACTGACAGAAGCTGTAGAACAGTTAGCAGTGAGTCCAGATTTGGCGACTCAAACATTGAAAGTCTTGAGCAATGCTTCTGATAAACTCAGGGCACAGTCTGAATTTGCTAATGTACACGTACTAGTATTAGTTCAACACAAATTTTTATCGCTCTTTTCAAGTAAAAATGCTCAAGATTTACTGGCATCTGATATCTTATTCATGGTACTCCTGTGCCATCTTGCAAACACTAAAAAGGATCAAAAGAATGATGAATTTGGAAAAGATAATGCAGAGGATTTCATTCTCATGTCTCAAGGTTACCAAACTAATAAGAATGAAGAGGAAATTGGACTAAACAAGGGCAATTCAAAGAAGCTGTCTATTCCTACTTTTGCAGATATTACTAAACTTTTTGGTGAGTTATCACTAAATTCATCAACCTGTTTCATATTCATCCCTGTCAAAATATCATTCACCATTAATATTATCTTTTCATTAGAAGGTTCTAGAGAATCATCGGTGAGCGATAATCTATGCTCTTATGCCTTTGATGATGGACTTTGGAGTCAAATAGTCATTCTTGGCTCAGATGAATGTGGCTACACAGCAAATGCCGTTCATATATCCGAGTTAGCTGAAGGAATGAATTTGGTATCAATAATAGAAATCATAAATGTATCAATTTCATCTGGACTCTATGACAGTTTCCAACATCTGAACATCCTAAACAGATTACAAATGCAAAAAGATGTAGATGAATTAAGACCAGCATTTGAGAACTTAGAGTCATCTATAAAAAAAATATTAGATGGTATCAAGAGAAATAGAAGCTATATCAACAGTGATGTTGAGCTGTGTCAAAGAAGGTTGCAAATCAAGTGGGATTTAGTGAAGAGAAAATATGTGGAGTTATTGAAATCCAGAGATGTGGATTCAATTATGCAAGTAGAATCAAATACAGGAGGTTTTGTAGATGGCTTAAAAGAACTTTTTCGTTTGACATGTCTTGATGACAGTTTCTTGAAGTTAGGTACAGATATGATTTTGACTGTCAGCCGCTTAGTGGAAACAAAATTGAGTGACCTGAGCGATTTCCTGAAGACTAAAGCCCAAAAAAACTTCTCTGCTGGATCATATCCTTTTCTTATAGATCGAATAATGAATCTAGCCCTTGTTTGATCTCATGTGTTTTGTACTCTTCAGTTATACATTTGTACATCATTAGAGTTGAAATCATCGCTACAATGTCCATTTACTTCTAAAGAATTAATATCAAGACTATGTTTATTTTTTAATATAGAGAGATTTCATTTTCCTTAACATTTTTTTGAAAAAATACAGGGAGTACACTGACTATCAACAAATATCTTGAGGAGTTCCCAGGGCTGGTACACTTCATATATATTGACCGTACAACTCACAGATTGACAGCACCATCGATAGACTTCACTAATTCTGAGACTCTAGCGCTAACATTAAAGAAGGTGAGCACGAATTTTTTTTAGAATGAAATTAAAATTGATACTGGGTGAAAAAAGCCGTAAATTTAATTCATTAATTTATTGATTAACCGATCACCCTCGAAGCAAGTTCTGCTGCCACATATTTTTCTCTCTTGTAACGTGTACTC
The DNA here is from genome assembly GCA_029851415.1 of Eretmocerus hayati. Lineage (NCBI taxonomy): Eukaryota > Metazoa > Arthropoda > Insecta > Hymenoptera > Aphelinidae > Eretmocerus > Eretmocerus hayati. Next base: position 158,142,073 of record CM056741.1, read on the forward strand.
TAGCAATTGAATGCAGTCTTTTGTGGAAAAAGATATTCAACAGAAAATTATTTATTCATTTAGATATGGACTATGGTAGAACAGAGTAGAATGCATCTACAAGAAGGTCATTTATCTGTTATGTGGAAAGATACAACTTTCAACTATGCCTATTTCTTATGGTTTGAAGATAATTCTGTAAGTATGAAATATAGCAATATCAATCATAACGGCTCTACGTGAAGTAATAATTGATCGTGCAATTCTTTAAGGGTTCTCCACTGAAATGCAAAACGCATTTTAGCCATACCATAAAGGATTTTCCTGTACCTGGCATCTTTAGCGGAGACTACTACAGGTCAGAGTTGAATATAAATCCAAAGATCATAGGAACTTGTCATGAATAACTTTTCATAAGACTGATAGAATATAGTATTATTACTTGATCGTTCTTAACACAACTTATGATCAACTTCAAAGCCCTCGTGAGGAACAGAACGGAAATTTTCGGTGAACTAACAATCAAATATGTAACACCACTGTGTTTTCTGATTAGTTCCATTGAATCTATAACTGCAGTGTTGAGACACTGGTGATCTATCTTGAACTATATGATTGCTTTTTACTTTTTTCTCTTGAACAAGGTACCAATCTGCTACAAATACCATTAAACTTTGTAAGAACTCATGAGTCGAGTTATTGATGATTCGAAATTGCATCATGATTGGTAGAGGCAAATTTATTAGAGTAACAGTAGAACGATATTGAGGAACAGTCACTCGATCACCGCAGCGACTGCGTCGATGATAACTTACACGTGGTCTATTCGACTATGCATGTACTCAGTAGAAATTTCGAATAAAATGTATAACAAAGTTTAATTTTCTTATTCACAGGAAATTGGCCGAGGCATACTTTCCAAAAACCCCAGCAAACAAGATTCGGATTTACGAACTATACTGTGTACACTTAGGCTTGGCTACGTCTTCATGTGTTCTTGAACATTCGAGAAGACTCGCAGCAACGATATGGGAAGTAACCGGCCTCCCCAATAATCCTGCCGATATACTCTAAGGATATGAGAGTTCGAGTAAAGCTTTTCACCATAACAAGTTTTTAAATTGAATTTTACCTTGGAGTATACAAAAATCTTGAACTTGGCTCTTCAAGAGAACTTATTTGTATTCAATATTTCTGGTGTTGTATCAACTCATCAACATTCCATAAATGTGAAAATAGTATTATTTGTATGCAAAAACAATTGTTGATGGAAGTAGAAAAATATCAATATCAAGTCAATTCCATCGTCAATTTTCTGGAAATTGGAGTTTGGAATTGCGTGTGAAAATTTGATCTGTACAGTATTTACAGTTTGTATGAAAAATATAGTACGTTTTGAGAATAGCACAGCCTTACATTGGAATATATATCAATGAAAATCACCTGCATCTTTCATGGACTGACTCCACTTTGAGTTGATTTTGGACGACTTGGGTCCTGGTCTCCTCACAGGTACAGAATTCTCTGGTACTGATTCACTGCGTCTGAGTGGAGTCCTTTTATCTATTTTTGATTCTGATGTTTCAGTGCAGTGAATGATACCTTCATCACTTTCTCGGCTTCTCTTTCGTATCTTTGATTCAAAATCATTGTCCCTCAAGTAGTTGAATATATTTCTGACAGAAGTCAGCATAAATTCACAGTCACTAGTTTGGGGTTTCATCATGCAGCTTCCATCCTTGGTTTCTCCACTACGATTTGTGTTCAATCTTGAACTACTGCTTGCCTCAGTTGATTTGCCCTACGAAAAATTTATAATCAGAAGAATGTCTAAAATTTATTGTAACTGAAGCATTATAATTTGGCAGTCTGACAAAAGTTAGACTAGTAAATAACTACAATTTAGTTTGCATAATATTGGATCATCTAATAGTGCTCATCAAGAATATGAGAACTGAATGAATAATAATTAATTGACTGTCAAAAGCAATTTGTCTCGTGTTAGATTTCTTGGGATGATTAGAGAGCAATCTGTGGGCAATTACCCCTGGTGAGTCAAACATGTTTTCATCAGAATCAGAATCTTGAGATTTAGGATTTTGTTTGGGATCCATCTTCATCTTCTGCATCTTGTACGCTAGTCCCCATGGGCCATTCTCAAATTCTTCTCGGAATTTCTTATTCCGGATTTCAAACACTTCTTGTTCCAAGGCAAACAGTTTCCTATCACTCTCATGGATCAATGGTAAGAGTTTTTTCAACAAGTAGGCTTCAGCAGCTTTCTGCACCAAATTCACTGCATTAATTCCAGGCTGAACTCGTTGTAAGTCATTACTGATGGTAAAAGCATTATCATAAATAGATAGGCTCTATGTGGGTGGTTTGAGTTGAATATGCATACCTTATCTCATTATATATTTGGTCAAAGGCATCTTTTGTGCCAGATGATATCTGAGGGATAGGCTTATAATCTGTTCCATCAGGTCTAGTTGCATCAGCACCCAGGTTGATTATCTTGAAAGATAGTGGTTTGAACCTAGCACTGTTGAAGATACAAATGTATTCATAAAAAATTTTTTGGAATCATCAGATTGAAAATTTCAGTTAGCTTCGCTACATTGCTTTGGCAAAATACATATATTCATCTTTTCACAAAGGAGAAGTTTCTTAAGTCATTACAAGAAAAGGTGAAGCATTTTGAAAATCAGATGATGAGAAGATGAACACCACTCAGAATAGGATAGCTTAAGACTGGCTGGACTCAACACCGACAAAAATTATATCTCAAAATCAATAATAGTTTTTGATAATATAGAGCTTCTAACGCTGATATTCACCACAGGATGTAATACGATTCTGAGTAATTGTAGGATGAATGTACATACTTTTCAGCTCGATACAGTAGTTGTTTCCATTTGAGAGTGCCACTGGACTCGGATTCACCAAAAGTAAGGTTGTAGAATAAGAAGTTGTATTTGGGTAAGAGATCATTCGAGAAAAGTTCAGATAGATGCCTGTGCATGACACAGTCTCGCGCAGACCGCACGTTGATAGGGAAGTTATCACGGTGGTGATACCAGCCAACAACTCTGTCAAAACTGTCTCCTAGAAATTTTTTCACCATACCCCGATCAACTTGACCAATCCTATCATGAAAGGGTGCTGATATTGGATAGGCGACTATACTCTTTATGTCTGAAAAAAGTATGAGGGAATCATAAAAAATGAGTGGAAAACAAGCATATTGCAAGTGACAGTCATACTAGTTAATTTAAGTGACATACTTATTTGTAGTTTACGATGCTCAATGTCCCTGTCAAAATCTGTAACTTTTGTGGAGACGAAAACTTGCACATCTCCAAGGAGAAATCCAAACTGTAGACGGTTAATCATGAGATGATCAATTATTAGTATGCGATTTTTATTAAGTCATAACCATAACCTCCAAGAATTGAATACCGGCGAAACACATTTTTTTATGGTTGGAACGCAAATTTGCGAGACACTTATGACGAAAGGTGATAAAAGCGAATAAAATCTACCTGATCCATGATCGTGTTATTCTCGTAAAGTAGCATAGCCAGGGCAGGCCCGGTTATTGTAACCAGTGGCTCGTCGTCGTCGGCCATGGTTCAACAAGTAAACATTGACCTCTTCACTCACAGAATTATCCTTTTATTTGGAGAATAAACGTCACAAACAAAATTAGAATATTTGGAAAACAACTAGGTCACTTTCACAGGGAAAAAACCATTCACATCACTTTCAATCACTTTGGCTGCTTCTGAGGTTAGTCATGTAAAGTAGAACAACTTGGAACAACTCCCGCACCAGAGATGAGTAGTCTACTCATCTCTGCCCGCACTGTTCCGGCCGGCTTCGTGCGAATGTGCGATGCGACTTCGATATTAGCCAACTGTTGATGTTGATATATGTAATATATATATATATATATATATATATATATATATATATATATATATCTATGTCGTAGGCCGATAGAATCTTCAGGCCGTTAGGATTTCACGTGCGGCGCAATACTGAGCACTTTTGCGTAGAAAGTGATTTTTTATTCAACACTAACCCATCCCTCTTGTTATTGACTCCGAGGAGATTGGAGGAGATGTACTGTGGCGATCGGTAACAAGAGGGATGGGTTAGTGTTGAATAAAAAATCACTGTTTAAACAAACTTCTGTGATGCTCCTTACGCGCTTGAACGCGTGAAATCCTAATGGCCTGAAAATTCTAACGGCCTATCCACTTGCGGCCGCAAAAATTTGTCACAACCTCTTTTGTCCGACTTTTCATTCATATTAACTATTAAGTCGATGATAATCAGAAATCATTTCAAAGAACTCCTTATTGTGATGATTAATAGTTTGGTAAATTTTTTTGCACCTGCTCGTGATCACGACTTGATGAAACATTTGAATTTCAACACAAGAAAGTTTTGAACACAACGTGTTGAAAGTTTTAAACACATGAAAAATTATTCCCAACACTTGAAAATTCAACACACTTTTTTTTCTACACGATTCTAATGTGTTCATATTTTTAACTCAGACCAACACGGATAAAAAAGTAATTTCAACACCAAGGGCGAAAAAAAGAACACCATCCAGAATAAATCCAACACCATTGCGGGAAAAACCAACACAAGCTTCGTAATTTTCAACACAAGTTGTGTAAATTTATACACACAATCAATAAAAATCAACACCACCTTCAAAAAATGCACACGCCTCTAACACCATCCGGGATAGATTCAACACCATTGCAAAAAAACCAACACAAGCTTCGTAATTTTCTACACAACTTGTGTAAATTTATACACACGACCAATAAAAGTCAAAATCGCCTTCAAAAGAATGTACACGCCTCTACCATGTTGGAGTGAATTTTGATCCAAACATAGTCAAATTTACTAATTCGGCAACCCATACCCAGGCAGAAAGATTAGCAAATTTGACTATGTTTGGAATTTACACAAGTTGTGTAGAAAATTACGAATCTTGTGTTGGTTTTTTTGCAATGGTGTTGAATCTATCCCGGATGGTGTTAGAGGCGTGTGCATTTTTTGAAGGTGGTGTTTGATTTTTATTGATTGTGTGTATAAATTTACACAACTTGTGTTGAAAATTACGAAGCTTGTGTTGGTTTTTCCCGCAATGGTGTTGGATTTATTCTGGATGGTGTTCTTTTTTTCGCCCTTGGTGTTGAAATTACTTTGTTATCCGTGTTGGTCTGAGTTAAAAATATGAACACATTAAAATCGTGTAGAAAAAAAAGTGTGTTGAATTTTCAAGTGTTGGGAATAATTTTTCATGTGTTTAAAACTTTCAACACGTTGTGTTCAAAACTTTCTTGTGTTGAAATTCATAAGGGAGTACGATACGCCAATTTGAGATTTAAGTATTTTTTAAGATACCAATTATTCCGACTCAAAGTCTCGAGTTCAGAATTATGTTTAAGGAAATGTATGAAGATTGATCGATTAACAGAGAAAGAGAATAAGCATAACACGTATCAGTGATTCCGCCGAGAGTGCGCCGAAGTAAAATATCCTTCGCTCGTTTGTGAAATACGCTGCTAAAAGTGATTAGCAGAATGCTTTCTCACGGCGTTATATGATGATAATTTTAACGAAAAAGAAAGTATCCTATATTTTGAGTTTTTCTTTCGAGGAAGCATTCCAGAGAGATTCGGGTCATCTGAAAGGAGGTTTTTCCAACAATATCTATTGTTTGATTAAGAGAAAATTTTGATATAGTCGGTTTAAAGATGATTAAACTGGAGTCCTTTGTGGAAATTCCCTTCCCCCGAAAAAATTTTCATATGAACAATGTTTTACGGATTTTATGAAAATTTCGTATCAGCCAATCGATTCAGAATGGCGCATAAGTAAGTCTTTAAGTCATTAGAATTGAGATGAATTAGTCGTAAAGGATGATACGAGAGAAAAATGAATATTAATTCTAATTTTCTACTACTTTTTGAGTTATTCTTTTGAGGAAGCTTCTTATAGAGATTCAGGCCATCTAGACTGAGGTTTTCTTAACAATATCCATCGTTTGGTTGAGACGGAATTACGATGCAGTGGGTTTGAGAAGGGTTAAAATGAAATTTTTTGTGAAAATTTTGATTTTTTTCGGAAATTTGAGATTTGTGAAGACTCAAATGAATTTCGGCATTAACCAATCGATAGATAATGCAGAAAAAACCATAGTTTAGGTCATTGAAATCGAGATAAATGAGTCATAAAAGAAGGTACGAGGAAAAAATGAATATTAAGAAAAATTTCCCATTATTTTTTCAGTTATTCTTTAGAGGAAGCTTTTTAGAGAGATTTGGGCCTTCTAGTCTGAGGTTTTTTTAACAACATCCATCGTTTGGTTGAGACGGAATTACGATGCAGTGGGTTTGAAAAGGGTTAAAATGAAATTTTTGGTGAAAATTTTGATTTTTTCGAAAATTTGAGATCTGTGAAGATTTTATAAAATTTCGGTATTAACCAATCGATAGATCTTGCAAAAAAAACCATAGTTTAGGTGACTCAATTCGTGGTGAGACCGTGTGAGAAAAAGATATTTATGTATTAAAAGTCGAGATTCGAGCACTTTTTGTTCAAAAAGCCCATGGATCAAATTTGACTGGGAGCCGAAAGCTGCCAAATCACTGGGCTCTCAGAAATTGGATTCTTCACAACTTGTAGAAAACCAAAAATTGATATGGTGAACAGAAAAAGAGAAAGCGTGTCCGATAGAAAACAACACACACACACACACACACATACACGGAAAAAGGGGTGCAAAGATGAGTCTCTGACGGGTTTGGAAGGGCATTAGGAGGAAAAGTGTTACCTACATTTGATAGATTTTGGCGAGAGGAAGAGAATGGTCTTTGGCTTTTTTAGATAAAAGGAATTTTGTTGAATAATATGTTGGTTTTAATGAAAAATTTGATCAAATTTTCGTTGGGGTGAAAACAAAGCTTTCTCTTTAGAGAAAGCAAAAAGGGACTCGACGAGAGAATTTTCGTTTTTTCTCGACTCCTTGCTCTAAGAAAAATGTATCTCGTGATTAAAATTATACGTAAGGGTATTCCATACAACTGGTGGTTACCACATTTACCATCAATATAAGCTCAATCTATCCTGTTTGAGTGCTACTTAGTCGCTACTAGAACACTCGGATCAGGTGATCCGAGCACCTGATCGGATCAGGTAATCGGATCAGGTGATCCTTTTTTACCGCAAAAAATTTTTTGGGGTCAAAATCATAGCACGGGGCGATTTAGGCCAAATAAAATTATTTTAGCCCTAGACGAGTTTCGGTGACTCGGTGTGGTTGATTTTAACTTATTTGTGGCTAAAAAAGACCGAGCTACGCATCTCAGAATTGAAGTGTCAAGTTTGTGAGGGGTCGCAGAGGCGGATGGAAAGGACGGACGGAAAGTGCATTTCGCTTCAAAAAATATTCAAATATTCCCACTGCTCGGAAAGTAATTGTACATACACTCTTTTCTACATAGATTTGGTCGAATGCAACCAAATACTGCAAGGAAATGTGTAAAACAGAGCGATATAGCGTGATTTCGAGTCGTAGAGACTAGAGGAAGGTTTGAACACGGAAAATCACACTTTCGGCGGAATCACTCTTATCCATCAGATTGTTTACACGAGTGTCAATCAGTAACTTGTGAGTTTACGCATACAAATGTCGAAAGAGACTGCTCTTTGATTGACGCACCCAACACGAAAATAAATCAATGACTGTCGAAGCCAACTTCAAAAGCTTTAAATTATTTTTCCGTGGCTCAAATGTATATGTACAGAATATTAAATGATTACTGTATTACCTTGGAGAGGAATTTTCTAATGTCTCAAGCTCAGAATGTGATGGTGCTAGTTTTCAAAAAATTCTGGTATTTTTTTGCTGATGTGAAAATTTACGAAAATAAATACTACCAATAATCAGCTCAGTGAGTACGGGGTATACATACAACGATTCGATCAATTGCAGATACATACATACAGTACCCGCCAAAGTGAATGGAACACGGGTTCCTTTACTAAAACAGCGATTACTCAGACGTCCTTGGGTTTACGGCAATTTTACAAAAAGCATCCGAAAGATGAGAAAAAAAAGCTATCAATTCATGTCTTCCAAAAATTTTTCCAACCCAAAACTCATGTTTTTGGTTGGATCCGAAAAGTGAAATAAAATTCTTCATTTCAACCAATCATCGATCATTTATCGGAAAATTACGATAGCGTAAAATTCTTTAAAGGATCTTGTAGCTCTTTTCAAGATCTTCAAAATCATCTTTTTATACGTTACTCTACGGTTTTTTGCACCCGAGTTACGAGCGATCAAGTGAGAGCAAATTCATACGCATTGAAGGTAGCGGAGATCCAAAAAAAGGCGTAATCCACGACTTCGACGGAAAATCTTCTAAAAATCATAAAATACATATATGAATCAGTTATGTTTCAGAACGCACTCGAAACGGTCTCAGACAGCTTGAAGAAGAAACAGCTCATACCTCCTAGATCACCAGCACCCTCGATCAGCACCAACTTCTCTTTACCAGATCACTCGTAACTCGGGTGAAAAAAAAAAAAAACCGTTAGAGTAATGTACAAAAAACGATTTTGAAGGTCTTCAAAAAGCTACAATATTCCGCAAGAATTTTTGCACTATCGTAATTTCCCGATGAATGATCTATGTTTGATTGAATTGAAAAATTTTTCACTTTGCGGGGCCGATTGAAACCATGGATTTCGCGGCAAAAAATATTTCAAAGGACATGACTTGATAGATATTTTCTCACCTTTCGAATACTTCTTTCAACATTCCCGTACACCCAAGGAAGTCCGAGTAATCGTTGTTTTTAGTAAACAAATCCGTGTTCCATTCATTTTGGCGGGTACTGTATTCAACTTTTGAAATTTCCAAACTTTTGACGATGTAAGTAAGAAGTTTTTTTTTGATAAAATAAAACCGGTGACTGTCGTTACGATTTAGCGTCTTTTACGTGGCAGAATGTCACAATAGCAAATGTACTGCATGGGATATATTGTTATGCGTTGAGAAAGCAAACCAATGATCAAATTTTTCGTCGTCACCGGCGTAGTGTGTTTGCAAGAAGTTGTTTGAGTTGCCTTTGCGAACTTGGGGTTTGGATGTCAACCAGTATCAAGACAAGATCGTTTTCGACGATTTCAACAGTGAAAGAACGATATACCTAGTTTTAGCTTAAAAGTTCGACGTGTTTCTCGGAATATGTTTATTATTATCATATACTTTCCGTAAATTGTGATCCCCTACATTTCACCGTAAACAAAACAGAAATATTTTAGGAATATTCTTGACGATAAAAGTTTCTACGTAGGATCATCATCTTAGTATTTCATCGATCATTACTTGAGTAGACGGCAGCTAGTAAATTACGAATATTACGAAATTTCTGAGAAGAATCAACCGCATTTTTTCGAGTTACGCCCAATTCCTGACTGATATGGATAAAGCTTTCACCACCAGATCACCAATTTTAAAATTGAGTCAAAAGACTGCGGTGCCCGTATTCCTATTTTTTCGAGTTCTTCTACGAGTTCTTAAAAATTATAAACAATCGCATTTGCACGAACAAGGGAAAGCACAAGTTTCCCAATATCGTAGGACTACAAGAATCAAATAGTTTTATGATGCTTTATTGTATGAATTCCGCTGACTATCAAAAATTGAAGAAAGAACACTAATGAGCCATACATTTCGAATCCTCGTGACATCGACTACACGAAATCACTCTGCAAATGATTATTATCAAAAGATGATAATCAAGGGCTTAGACCACCTAACTAAACACAAGCATTGGTGCGTAAGTCATCTTCGAATTCTAATAGTAAGTAGTGGGAGCGAGTCTCGCCAAAAATAATCATCGGGCAAGTCGCAAGCTCTCTCTCTGCTACGATCTCGCTTCGTGCAGGAGTACCTATCGCGCGCGTCGTCGCCTTGGAGCTCTAGAGCCCCTTCTCACATCTGGCCGTGGAAAAAAATCTGTGCGCGAGTGCAACACATTTGTGAAAAAAATTTTTTTGACAATACATCAAAAACCAATTCCAAGTGATTCATCTCGTGCATTGTCTAATTTTTACCATCTGGATTGTGGTTTTTTTATACAGTGTGTGGTACGAGTAGCCTTGAAAAAATGGCCAGCGGCGAGGCTGCGCCCGTTTGGAATTACGTGTGCAATAAGTGGGAGCACATCGACCAAAGTGTAAGTTCAAAATTCAACTTGGATTCCTGCAAGTTCAAAGGTATACAAACTGTTGAAAGCTTGCGAACGAACTTGAAAACGAACGAACCGATGCCGAACGATGGCAAAGCTCACTCAAGTCAATGTCGGCCACGCGCTCATCTTATTTTGGTCCGACTCGACTTCCAACATAGCAGCAGTAGCTCAAAAGCATTCACTGTAGGGTATAGCCGTTTGAAAGATCCGACCGTATACTAATTATGCTCAGACTTATCCCGTTATGCAAGCTCTATACTTTGATTTGATGCGTCGGACATCAGTAAATATCTCAAACCGATCACGAGCTTTTTGACGGTGGTATCTAGCTGCCGCAAGCTCATCACAGTCAGATATCGAAGCGTTTTCTTTGATCCTTGGAAATACCGGAAGTAGTTTTATGAACCTGATAATTTTTGTTTATAATCATTATAATGATGATTGTACTGGTGCGATGTAAGATCGTGATGCAGAATTCAATTTAGAAAAGTAATTTCAGATAATTATTGACCAGTTTATGGTTTGAATTTTTAATTCAATTTATCGATGAGCTTTGAAGCTTACCGCTCGAATCCAAACTTTTTGTTACGATTGGAAAATGAAATAAAATTTGATTGTTTCTCGAATGTTTGTGAGTACATACTTATCAAAACTCGCAACAACAATCTAATTGAACGTTTTATACTGCTATGAATAAATCTTTTATCGAGGTCTCGATAAAAAAGTTGCTAGTCACACGAGCTAATACAGCATTATTGCGCGCGGGCGTCAATTCAATTATATTCTTGCAAGCATACCTTCGATCAACAGCTTTGCCGTTGCTTCAAAATATTGGCGTGCGTTTATGTACCACCAGTTGGACCAAGAATGAATGTGTGTGCGAGGCTCTAATGTCTAATGACAATGAGAGATGGATGATGCGCATCTCGGGGGCGTGTAAACAGCTCTGACTATATTTTTTTCTACGAAAATATAAGCAAGCTCGAGACGTGCAAAATTTGCACGGACTTTTGTGATATCTGATCTTTGTTCTAGAATATTAGAATCCAAGATGACCATTGTTTACTCACTCTTTTTTGGGATACCAAGAGTGAAGCCGTTGAATTTGTAAAAGGGTGGATCCAGAAATTTTGACGAGAAAAAATTATGATATACACTACCGTGCAAAAATTCCTGAACGGGGGTTTGAAATCCTCTTTTGCAAGAACGTCGATTGCTCGAGCCCAGATTAACGTGGAGGGATTTTGAAAAAAGCATCTTAAAGATGAGGTAAAATGCTAACTTTTTATGGTTTTCGATTTTCCTCTTAGCCCTTTTTGATACCTCAAATAGCTGATGTTATTTCAAAGATTTCGAGGAAAAACCGTTTTTACTCTATGGGCTGTAATTTGGACGCGGATAAAGATAGAACAATTTTGCAAAAAGCATCTTGAAGAGCGGAAAAAATGCCATTCGCAATCATTTTTCGATTATTTTTTATGTCGTGTCAATGAGAGTGTGAGAGCTTTCAAAGTAGCCAAAACCGTAGTTTTTTGCCATTTTTTGCTGTTTTTACACGTATTTCATTCAAAATCTGAGAATCTGGCTACTTTGAGAGCTCTCACACTCTTATTCACGCGACGTAAAAAATAATCGAAGAATCTTTGCAAACGGCATTTTTCCCGCTCTTCAAGATGCGCAAAATTGTTCTATCTTTATCCGCGTCCAAATTACGGCCCATAGAGTAAAAACGGTTTTTTTCTCGAAATCCTTGAAATTACATTAGCTATTTGAGGTACCAAAAAGGGCTGAGAGAAAAATCGAAAACCATAAAAAGTTAGCATTTTACCTCATCTTTAAGATGCTTTTTTCAAAATTCCTCTACGTTGATCTGGGCTCGAGCAATCGACGTTTTTGCAAGAGAGGATTTCATACCCCCGTTCAGGAATTTTCGCACGGTACTGTATATTAAAATAATTTGTCCAATTTCACCCGTGTCTTCCGCATTTCTCACCCTTTCATTATGAAAATTCTCAAGTATATTATCTCCAAGGGCTTATCATCACACATACCTACTTTTTGTTTGAGACATAATGCCTGAGATTAGTGTTGATCTTTAAAAATGCACCTACTATTCAAATATGTGATAAAAACAAAAAAAACGAAACTGTACTGTCGGCAGTATATCAATCATGAGTACCGAACTATGGATGAAGAAAAGGGCATGAATTCAACTCATGAGACCGAGGCCTTCAGAGAAACTTTTGTGACATCTATTTGTTTCCCTTTCATACTTGATCGTAAAGGTGCATAACTGAAATGTTTCATTCATTTATCAACTTTTTCACTGCGAAGAAATTTTGTCGTGATAATCAGTTGGTTATGGTCTCGACCTTCACCCTTTGATCGATGCAACTATAAGGGCCTAAACTATCTTTTGACTCATTATTCGCGTCCTTGGTGAACACAACTGCCAAGTAAAATTTCTTCAAGGAATATTCTCTAGAAAATATGAATCACTAAAAATCTAATTAGAATAAAATTGTGGGCTCCACCGGTGGGAGCCATTGCAGAAAACGTATTGATGGATACAGTTATTGCATGGACAAAGAAATTAGTGCTTATAAAAATCGGTTTACAAATGTGAATAAATATGATCTCGGGCTGTATATACGAATCGTCATCATCAAAAAATTAATCAAACTATGATATATCGAGCTTTCCGTTAACTTGTAGACCCATTCATCATCCGCAGTTTTTTCTAAACGACGCACGATATTTATCGCATGCTCCGTCATGTTCAAGCATATCAAGTTCCCACATACTTGTCACGATCTGCACTACTCATCTTTCCAAATGTCATAATTTATGACCATTTCGGTCTCCATCCTTTCAAAATCATCCGATAGAAATATAATTGTGAAAAATCAATTGTTACAATCAGAACACAGACATGTGCACAAAATGATGCATAAGCCACAGCTTTAATTCGTTCGTTACTTATAAACTGCATTAATAACTCACAGTCATCGCATTCCAATCAGATTTCTTACAATTGAACTTCTACAGGGCATATATCTATTAAGGGTCCAAATTCCAAGCATTATATCTTTACACCTACCGAATAGATCAAAAAAGTATATCTAAATTCCCTAGCTTATTTGTTGACATTTCAACCATCCTACAGGATCGAAAAAGAATTGAAAAAAACGCTTGCAGAAATTCAATTTCCATCGCTCAGTGTAGCGGAGCTTACAAGCTCTTGTCAGCTCGTACACCTTACATATATCTAATTTTCACCATTGCACCGGGCCATCAGCTGGTCGAACCAGGTGTCCCTTTCTGCACTTCAACCATATTGCTGCCCTGTATATTGAACTGTAATTCTCTAGCAAGTTCGATTATGTAAAATCAATATTTTTGTTCTTGAGCTCTCATTTGTCGAAACTTTTATTATTATTTTGATATTCCTACTGTAATTGCGACTTAGTTTTAAGTATTTTTTGTATATGGGCAAATCTCAGGAACTATGCGGTTTCGACTTTGAAATTTCGAGAATTTCCAGAATGGCAGCACATCTCCGATAAACTTTTGTTTGGTCCAAGTAATGCTCAAACAATGATGAAATACTTGCGTAAATCATTTTGGAGCCCCGCCGTGGATTTGTGAGGGTGTAGAAGTTTTTCCCATGTATTTGCGTGGGACCCTCATATTTTCGTAATTCTAATTGGCTCGTGTGTATGTGAATACATGGCATCCTTGGTGTTGGAATAGAAGAAGAGAGATGAGTTCAATGGTTTACAGTGTTTTCTGAAGGTCTGTGGGACAAAATGTAGATGTGCCTCAACCGTCGAAACGCTCATTTTCGTCATTTGTCGATCCTCACAAGCCTCGCATCGCGACCGATATGAGGCTGTAGTAGGGGCGATTCTCATAGGCATTTCTTGAGGTACAAATATCAGTTTACACGTGGTTTCCATCCCAACGGAATCGAAATTTTCGTGTGCTACACGAAAAACGATTTTTTTGACCCCATTTACGCGAAAATAACTTTTCTCATTTCAAGCCGCATCGTCGTGCGGAATCGAGCACACTATCGTTCTTGGGCTAGATTTGTAGGTTTTTGGATGTAGAATAATATGTCGTTTCTACAGATACGAAATATTCACCGCCCCGAGTGCTGCATCCATTAGAAGAGCGATACAGGAGAAAATGTAGAATCGGAGTTCGCTCCAACGAATCATCGGCACTCCGACGCATTGATAGGCACAGCCTCGGGCGAAAATTATATGTTTCTATGTATTATAATCCATCACATATCCAATTTTCAGACCGATCGGTGAACCGCCCCGCCTGTGGCGAGCTAAGGCGTGAGAGAACTATGGCCCTGTTCGGTCGAAAATTGTGATTTTGTCACGAAGAAGCGTCTCCCAGTACCTTTCTATAGCAATTTTTAGACTTCTGAATGATGCAGAACTATTAAATATGAGTAGATCTTCAAAATGATCTAATGCGAGCGGCGGAAATAACGCGACTGTTGTTCTGACAACGTGAAAATAGGCCTGTTCGGCCAAACCGCATACTTCGTGAGATTTGCCCATATATCTGTATTTTTCGTAAACACCAGACGGGGTACTACCCCAAGGTGTAATAAAGTTCAATACATACATACATACATACTCACCTATACCATTCTTCAATTCCTGAGCTTGCAGTGCACACATAGATACTCACACAGGCACTCACAAAATTGCGTCACCTCAAAGCGCCGGCGCCATATCAAGCTGGATAAGGATGCGCCTCTATATATATAGGAAGAGCTTGCGGGTGGGGTAACAGTGGCCGTGAACTTGAGCTTTGGAACCTTGCCCGTATCAGTCTGAAAGCTTTCACTGCTTTGCGCCCATCTCGGAATATCTTAGAGCTCAAAAAAAAAAACTCAAAATCTCGCGGTCTAATGAGGAACAAGAAAATCTCGTCGAAGCTCAGCAAGCTCTGCGTCGGCTGCTATTCACCTCATAGAGAACTTCAAACGACTTCTGAGGTATGCTAGTTCGAAATGAAATTTAAATTTCTCGAACGTACACTAAGCTGCTTTAATGAAATTGTATTTGAGGCTATGTATGTATAGTGGGATGCAAGCGCGGATAAGCTTGCGAGAGACCGGCCGGCCGGTCGAGCCTCCAATTCTACACAAAAACTATCTATCTCCATCTTCTTGACACCAACACGTCAGATCATTCATTAGTGCGCGTTTAAAGACGAAATGCAATTGATGAGACACATACTTGAATAACACGTGGTTAGGTGGCGCGATCTCTAGCGATTGGTTAACTCGTGATCTCGCGGTTTTATTCCCGGTTTTGAAGTTGCGCGTTTCTTCGTGTCTGTGATGATGGCTTATGTTAATTGATACCGCTTCTTACTCGCTCTGCAATTACCTATCGACTATTTTGAGACTCTTTTTTTCACATTGCACTTGTAGTTTGCTTGAGTTACCGATGCGAATAGATTATACTTCACAAATTGCGCGTTTCTCGCCAAAGATTGTTCGAGTCATCATCATCTAATAAAATTCATCACGTGCGGCGAGAATATTCATAATCTCGGAACTTCTCAGAGCTTTTGTTCGAAATTTTTCGTAAGACTGCGATATCTGGTCTTTGAAAAATCTGTTCTTCTTCACATAGAAATTACTTATTGTGAGAATGACGTAATTGATGATCGTGACAGGTTTGCCATAAAAATCGATAAAAAGAGTATGAATGATAATCTTGAGTTCAACTTTTATGACGAATAGAATCCCGATCCATTTTTAAGTTCCAAATAGACCACTTATATGAATAATTTGACCAATAATACTCAGCTACTTTATATAAGTTTTTTCTTATTGTTAAAAAAATATTCAAACAACATGATTCTCTTCGGCTGGAAACCATCAGATAACTGAAGCGAACGTCTATTGCAAAAAATTTCTAACAACCTTCCCCTAGAAGTCTTGAGACATCTATAATTAAATTTTTGGTAGTGTTTCAATCAACTAATGACAAACAAATTACACCAAATCAATCGTACCAGACATCAGCAGGGGCCACTAGCCTTTGGAACAGCCTTTTCCAATCGATACGCATCGGAAATAAAAATACAGAAAACCTGCACGCGAAACAGATCCTTCTAGACCGTATCCCAAGGTCATTCATGTCGAATGAATTCTCACTCTCCCGTTTTGGATCTCATTCTCATTCTTCTAGTTGGGAAGAAATCGGTTCAGATTTTTGATGCGTCTGTTTCTGAGCTCAATTGATGCGGGATTATTTTAGGCGATATTATTTTCGATCTAAAAATTGTTTGCTGACCTGAAAATTCACCCTTATGGCTGAGTTAAATCATTTCGAATCAAATTGATTGAAACTTTGCTATGTAATTTCCTCTAGAGTAAGATCTTCCCAATTGAAATGAACAGTTATATACGGAAATAACAACTGGTGTTTTCCGGATGAATTCGCAGAATATCTCCTCACTCTATCGACCCAGTGAAATTTGCAATTCGCGGCGCAGGTGTGCCTGACTGCACTTCAAACTTCACCTCGACTGCTTCCCTGGACTCATATTGTCATTGGAACTAACGCGCATTCTAACTTTGCATATCCGTACTTTATGAATTTGGACTTTATTCATCCATTCATTCATTTTGTTGTTCGAGGGCCCAATATAGCTCACTTCGAAAGTTATCATAAATTCGAATTCATTCAATCGCAATTCCATCTTAACGATGAATTTTATTGTGAATATTTATGGAGGGATTTCGTACAACACTGTAAAGAATTTTCGAGATTAGAAATAACGAATATAATTAAACAGACCGAAAAATGATTGCAATTACTGCAACCTTTATCAACGTAGAGCGCGCATCATTAATTTCTCTCGTGTAAAAAACTAATTTTTTTGGTACACTGCGCGTAAAAATGTATTTGCGCGAAATTTGACGACGTTTACCCCCCAGTTTATGAAAGTGTATGTATAAATCAATACACGGGAGTAAAACTTACTCTTCCGATCCTTATAATGATTCCGTCCCCAGTTCTCGGACACGAAAAAAAGTTTTTAACAAGGAGATTTGCAATCTCAACAAGAAGAATGCATAATCTCGATGATAATTCATGGCAAAATTTTTTATGAGCCTAGAACTGACATAAGTCGAATGTTCCTCTCTTCTTATGAATACAGCTGAAATAGTTCGAGTGAGATTGATTCAGTAAAATTGATTTGGGATTGAAAAATCCTAAACACGAACTTATCTAACAAAATCCTGTCACACTGGAAGTTTGAGAAGCATAGGCATAAGTATTCCAAATTTCGCATTCAGCCAAGGTCATCGCGTAAAGATGCTTGTGGTGCATACAAGTGTGAATGACCTCAGTGATATCGTCTGCTGGAAATCCGTGTCCTCTTTTTTTTTTCTTTTCATTCAACCCGAATAAGTTGGCTGACATTGATTATATCTCATCAACTGCTCTCAATATGATAACGACAACTTTATTGAGGCAAGTTACCGATGATCAAATATCAATTCCAAATATGACAAGCTCTCCAACGACGGCAATAGTATTTTTCCACACAATTCAATGTCCGGCAGCACTAAAGTAATAATAATTGTTCCATATGAGTGAAGCGCTAGGAAATTTCTATATCGTCAATGCTAGTTCTGAGATTCAAGAACTATTTTCATATCCAAAAGTACATCATGTCTCTCGATTGTGAAAAAGTCGAATAAGTTTCCGGCACCTCTTTTTCATGACACTGTAACAAATTTGTGGGAAAAACTGCAACCAATCGGTTGCCTACCAGACCCAACCACTGGCTGACATTTTCCCTACGGCGAATATGGGGATGAATGTGTGATCCACGAGATTGGTGGATGGTGGTTGCCGGGCGACAGTTTTGTGTCAGAAAAACACGAAAAAACAATTTTCTTTGTGTTTTTTCATGACCAAATAGGAATAAATAGCAGTGGCGGTCGCGTGAGCCTTTTCGGAAAAAAATTAAGATTAAGCGCATAGAATTGCGATGCAGTATCTGGATTGATGACCTTCGGTCTTATAAGACTGAACGATAAAACAAACAGACTACCTATAGTTTGCGAAGTATATATAGCTTGCATGGGATCATAAACGAAGCCAGCGTAAAATGAACGGTCACCCATCCGGATATACTGAATCACGAAAACGTTGCTTAAGCCGATTTTTTTCGGAAAAGGCTTACGTGACCGCCACTGATATTTGGTTTTGATTTTTTTTTAATTTGATTTTAACGCCAGATTGATTTACACCAACAAGTACCTGGAGTGTAAGTACCACGTACTCCTGCAGAAGGTGCTCAGAGCTCCTGTGCGCAGGCTGGATTCCCTGTAGTAGAGACGAGAAATTCATCTCCGGCACTTCTTTTTTATTGAGGCGAAGTGTTTGGAGGATGAATTTTACGCATCTCCACCGGACCTACAATTTCAGGTGGATTCCAAACCACCGAAAGCACGGTAAAGGCACTTGGAAACATTTCCAGTGGTACCGGCACCGGGGATCAAACCCACGAACTTTCGATTGAAAGGCGAAAGCTCTAACCTCGCTGCCACCGCGGCTTCAAAAATTTATTCCTATTTATTCATGAAAAACATGAACATGTTTTTCTTTTTTTACCGGAACATGTCACCCCCAAGACCACGATCTACCGATCTCGTGGGCCCCGTACTTATCCCCATATTCGCTGTGAGATAAAGTCAACCAGTAACTGGATCTGGTGTGCAACCAGTGGTTGAATTTTCAACCAGTTGGTTGAATTTGACAGTCGACCAGTGTTTGGAAAGACAATTGGTATTTTCTGGTTAACTTTTAAACCAGCTGGTGGTTATCAATTTGGGAGAAAGTCAACCGAATTCTTTAAGTGTATCAGTTCAATTTTTAGATTCTTTCATCTGCACTTTGGTATCGCAAAGGTCAATGACTCACACCTGATAACAACAAAGATTCAACAAATCCAGTATCAAGTTTCTTTCACATCTCACTTGAGGATCAAAATTTTCCTATAAATCTAACAAATCTCAAATTGGCCTCCAAACTGTATAAAACCGATCAGATCAAAGATAAGAAGTATCAAGCCCTCGAACGAGCCTCCTGAATCGCATACAAAATAAACGATGATGCGGCACACTATAATTTCATCACATGAAACCAGACGTTCAAACACAAAATGATGAATAAAAGTCTCGCGAAAAGACATCGTACGATCCACGCGCGCAAGACTCTGAAATCTGTTTGATGGAGGAGAGAGGGACACACACGATATTTGTGGAGGAGGCGCCAAGCCATCGACGGAGTATAAGTCACGTCTGCTCACCTGTCTCGACTTTTATCACATGCTCAAAATTCACATATACTCTGTATAACACCTGATATTCTCTTTTAGGTATGTATATGTGTGATACGTGAGTGCGTGCGTCGCGCGTCAGCCGATTGGTATTCGGGCACTGGAAAAATTTGCGACGTGACGTCCTTGAACAGTGGGGGCCTTCAAAAGATTTCAGGCGGAGAAATGAAACGTAATACTAATAGAAGAAGAAGAAAGAGCGAGAAGTTGAATGAGAGACGTGAAATTGGTGTTTCCGGCATCACTTTAGAGCAAGTGAATGTAGAAAATTATGAAATAACTATTTACTTGGAATATTTATTGAGAATCATAGAAATTTATGAAAAATTTTGCACAGCTGAAGCATTGGACCAAAGATTAGAGTAAAAAAAAAATTAACTAAGGGAGAGAAGGCTTAGGGAAACGTTTAACAGCATTTTTAAACGACTATTTTGAAACATCATCTGACGAGTTAATACCATAGAGATTTGGTACTATCTCGATGGTTAATATTGCAATGGCCTCAAATCAACTGATATGCGCGGATATGCGGGTTTTATCTCACAACTCATTATCTAATGATCTGATGAAGATAATTGCATAATATGAAAATTTGGTCATCACGCATCATGCTCAAGATTGTACCCTCAAAGAAATAAGGAATCATGATTGATTCGATGATAATTTACAATACAGTCAGTTTTAACGCTTCTCTCGCCAAAATCTTTCTTGAGATCAATTGTCAGCTTGTTACAACGTTATTTCATGGCTTAGTATGGATCTCCAAGATATATTTAATATGATGATAAAAATATCACTCGAGATTTTTTTGATCACGAGAACATATGATTGGACGCTCTGATGACTTGGTTAATTTCAGAGCTTTTTTCAAATTTAAAACTGTATTAAAGAAACGTGAAGAAAAAAACAGCTGATCAAAAAGAGAAACAAGCACACTTTTTTAGTCCCAAACTCCCAATTGACCATCTCAATGTAATGTTAGGTTTGTGAAGCTTTTCTACTGCAGGTTCCTTATAATTGACGGCAAGCAGGCACTTGTCTGGCATGGTTAGGTAGCAACAACGCTCGAAACGTAAATCTCGAGCTATTCTCAGGATTTGAGAAATCATCATCAATTTTTCGCGTACCTGCTTCCTTGCTGATAAGAAAGAGAAAGAGCACATAACCGTGATTTCCGAACAAAAAGATTTCTGTGGAAAAGGTGCATTTTTATTGCCTGTTCGAAATGCGCCCAACCTGAGACAGTTTAATCAGAATTTCGTCTCTATTTCTGGAATTTGTGACCAAAATCAGCATTACAACTGATCCCGTCCATCCGTATCAACTCTTGACTGTTCTAATCTCTTCTGAAGGGTGCTCAGGACTACAACTTTTGAGACCCCATGGAAATTTAACATCAAGTTGTACGATCTGATTTTTCTGAATCTTTAAAACTGCATTAAGCGAGTAGATTTCAAGAGAAGAGTTTTTTGCAATCCGATCCTAACCCTGTCCAAGGTGTACTTCAGATACTTAACCGAGAAAAAATACCTTCCGCACTTCCTATTGATCTGAAACCTGTGGCAAATTAATTCTCCTGGAAGGCTGAGTGTGGGCTGACGTCGTACTCACAAAATTTTCGCGAACGCCTTCCGATCCCGATCCCGTCTACGGCGTGTTTGAAAATTTTAACCACCAAAAAAAGTTACCTTCCATACCTACAATCTACCTGAAACTTATCTCAGTCACCATAATCCACTCATAAATGTGTTTTCGTGCGATAAAAAAATTTCAGTACAAAACTAGTTCGGATCTGATCTTCATAAGCCACTAAATCTAGTAGATTCTCCAAAATTCCTTGATACGAAAGAGTTTTTGCGTGAGGACCACGACCTGAATATACACTTTCGACTTGGGATGAGTGCCTGATCACAAATGAAGCATTTCCTAAAAAGTTACTGCGTTGCAAATGCCTTCTAAGGGTAGTCAAAATACACCGAGAATTTTGAATTTTGTTATACGGCGCAGTGCACCTGGAAGTAAAGTCTTAAGTGACCACGAATCATTAATAAAATTCTACTTTAGTTGCAAAAAACACTGTGTTCATTCAAATTTTTGTTGTACCCCTAGAACATTATTGCTTCTTTAGTAAAATGAATGACTTGAACAATTACTGTGATTCGAACGTATTTACTAAAATACATACAGTGAATGATTTCTTTGCATTTTTTCAAATAAAGTATCTGTTTTACATGGGTCAATATAATTTCTCATAATAATAGTCAGTGCGGATTTCCAAATACGTTTAGGAGTAGTCAAGATACATTGGTCTTAAAATAATCCATAGAATCGGCTCGACTGACTATCAAAATATACAATATCTCAAAAATCCACCAAAAATTTCGGAAACTTATCTATGTTGGCAAGTGTGGGATAAAGAATAGGGCTTCGACATCGCCTGGATAACTTCATAATCTCTGAATTTTGTTTGAAATTGATAAAAAATGAAACTTGCTGCAATATCAGTCTTGTATCTGAACCCGCTTTTCTATCTCTCTTACGAATTTTCATTTATTCCTGACTTGAGAAATATTTTTTTCGCGCTAGGCCTTGCTCGAGATTGCCGCATACAAAATAATATACTTGTTATGAATATAACTAAAGTGGATCCTCCTCCAATACTACGGCAAAAAATGTTGAATAAAAATCCACTATTTTCATTTCACCTTTAGATAAAACGAGTACCAGTTAAAATTCCAATAGCTCAACAATCGTCCCAATCACTATTTCCATCTAAAGGAATTTCCGCAAGATCCAAATTTGTCACAGAGATTATGTCGTAAAAACCGATCGCGTGGGTCGACACTGTAAAATCGGTGGGCGATCGTATCCTATATACTTGCGTGGGGTGAACCCACCATATCACACACGGCGGCGTCACGGGCCAATGGCTGTAAAGTACCGATCATCGCCCGATCATCGCCGCACCGCACCGCGCCGTTTGCCGCCGATCCGATCGCTGGTGCTGATGGTCTTCGATTCTGACTTTGTGCGACATTCTGAAATCATAAGCTTTCTCAGTCGATGCCGCGCTCGCTAAGCAAACGCACGTGTGTGTATATGTAGGTAATCCTCATATATTTGCTATCATCAGTTACCGTTTCGAACCGTTTTACCTGAAATTTTACGCGCGCTCTGCGGAAATCTGTTTGTTTTATAAATTATTAACTATATATTAATCAGAGCCGTGAGACTTAATTTTTGTTGTGCGCGAGTTTTGATCCTTGAATAAACGGTTTGGCAGTGTTTCTGAAGAATATTTTAAAATTATATCATACAGAAAGTGCATCCGGCATCAGAGCCATGCCAACCATTGTAAGCAGCCTTAGCGGACCCATGCCCGACGACGTTGTGAGTGTTTTGAAATTTACTGTCTATGTACCTGGTAAATTTGCTCGTTAATAGTGTATGTACGCGTGTCAATCTCTCTTGAATTTTCGGGTCATCGACCTGTTTTCATACCCATACCCAAATACCAATAACATTAATTCTATATATTATATGGAGTGTCTTGTACCTTTTACTACACAAATCGCACGAAATCGAAGCCCGGAATCCAGTAGATAGCTCACACTACACACCGTACGCTAAAATTTGCATATACCGATACTTAATATGGAACAATAAGCATCCTATGTGACTGGATTTTAGAAAATGAAATTTTGAGATTACAAAGCCTAACCACCCACAAGGTACTCCCCAAATTACCGGCTGAATTGAGTGGAAAGACGCCAATCACCACTCACGATTCGACCATTTTTGCATCAAGGTTGCATTTCCAAGCGAAAATCGATTTTCGATTATGGTCAAAGGGTTCCATCGATGTATGTACGAATTATTTTGAGATAGGTATTCCTGAGAGGTGCGTATACCTTATTCTCCCAAACTCATCAAGAGCTTCCCATACGTTTGGCAACTTTCCTTTTTGCCCGAATCGCATAATTACTATACCTCCGATGAATAATTCAGTGGCCCCTCACTCATTAATTCGGACGAATCGTATATAAATCTGAAGCCTTGCCTCTGGAATTCAATTATTAATGATGGAGGAATCGAAAAGCATCAGCGCCAGTCGATTCTTTCCCTTTGTATGAAAAAAAACACTGCCCGCAAAATCGTTCGAAAAAAAACTCTGTGATGCGTGTGTTGCACCAAATTAAGTCTGACGAACAGAAATATCATTTGGTCATATTGATGTAATGGGCAAAATTTGTCTGTACTCGGAATTGATAACTCATTTTTATTGCACCTTTACAAAATTTATCAATTGACTTACCATGGATGTCGAGAAAAAATAATTGGGGGTTGGACAATGAAAGACAGTCGAATGTCTTGCACGGATCATATTACATTTTTTCATCTCAATAAATCAACTAAGTACGTGTATGAGGAGTTGAAAATTGGGAAAGTGGATAATTTTGAAAAGGAGTGTTGTAGAAGAAAATGTAAACAAGCCCTAACATATCGCGTGATTCAAGCGTTCATGGAATTTCTCAAATCTCGAACTATCTAATCTTTCCGAATGAAAAACTACTGGCACTTTATAGTTCAAATCGCGATAATATTTGGCATGGGCTTGACCCAAACTTATTTTTCCCAACAGTGTATGTCACCATAGTTTTGTGAAAAAAAATTATCAGTAGCATTGATACGTCATGCAAATGAGGACAGAGTCCCCCATTGACGCATCTTCTCTTGCGTCAGTATAGGTTGATGCGAAAGACAACTACGAAAAACTTGATAAAAACTAGAATTGTTTTGATAGAATTTTGAATAGTTTCCTGATGGTATCCATGAGATATCGCTCTGTTATCAATCTAGCCTAAGATTATAAAAATTGTCGAGATGTGCAACCGCGAGCTCTCATTGCTACTGATTTTTTCAATTCTCGCGGAATAAGGAATCTTAGTCTCTGAAAAAAATGTTTCAATGTTCTGTCCATAATTATTGTCGTCTAGCCTATGATTCATAACAACTCATTGAGCTTCACGGGTGAATAGAAGCATCTTACGAGTTCGAATTTTTGAAATGTGCAACAATCTGTTTCTACATCTGATACTTTTTCCACTAATTAAATAACCAATATACCTATACCATGTGGTATTCGTGAAGATTTTTCGTGAAAAATTGATACATTATTCTCAAAATATATCTAGACCTGATCATACTTCAAAATTTATCCACCAAACAATGCATATTCCTTGCGAATCCATCTTTTATCACAACACTCGAAAAAATCAGCTTCAGTCGCGTAAAAAATTCACATTTCTTTGGTGATGTGTTTCATTAATCCTCTAAACACTCAAATCTGCCAATACGATGATGTATGCATGTACCTTATCAATCGCGATCACCTTACGTATTCAACAGCTGTGTAACGAGAGAGGAAAATTCAGAGGCGCACGTGCGGGACCTTTGACTTTTTTTTTGTATACGCTTACATGCACACATTACCTATCGAGCTCCTGAAAGACCTTGAATTCCATTCTTGGCAAATGATCCAAGGAAAGAAATGAATCGAAATAATTGATCGTATGATATTATTTCTTTATTTACTCTTGAATAACGATGACAAATAGCTCATACATGATATTACATTATCCGACGAATTTTAAGGCTTACCGAGTAACCGTTTCATGGTTCTCAACTGCGCGGCCTCAAAAAAATTGGTCCGAAAATATTGGTCCTCAATTTTGGTTTTGAAGAAATCTTACACGAACTCGTACGTGCATTATATACATTTTAAGCAACAAAAATCAGGTGCAAGTCGATATAATGAATTATGTATCTCGAGCACTGGATTTCCTTGTTCTCAGTAAGATGCATTTGAATTTTAAGTAGGACCTACCGCGAGAAATGAAATAAATTCGTTTACGTTACCGTGCTCATTCCTCCGTTCGACATTTTTTACTCCCAGCAATACCCTCATTGAGTCAGAATCTTCCCTTTTCCCAATCCCGGATCTGTCAAGAGCTAATTTTTTATGCTAATGTAGATTGAAAGATTGATGCATTACCTCGCGCATTGCTATGTACGAATGGAAACCAAAACATTCTTTTCGATTAATCGAGAGTGGAAGGTCTGTTTTTGGAACAAAGGGGAAAAATGCAAGCTCTTATCTTCAATTGGGGATTCATTGATGTGGGAAGATAGAAATGACATCAGAAGTTCTGCGTGACCTATGGAACATTTTCTCTTACTCCTTTTTTGTGCCTGACAGAGTGAATCGAGTCCTTCTCTCATAATTTAATACAGATATGATGCCCCTTTGGAGATTTTTTTTTCCTAATAAATCTCTTGGGCAAGAGGGACAGAATGATGTTTCAAGTTATTCTGATTTTTGAGATGTACTTATCCGAAAGGTCGCTCAAATTGAAGATTACGCATAATAGCTGCATAAAATTTCTTTTCAACTAGCGACTTTTTTGTACGAAAAAACCATTAGATAAGAATCATCGTCGAAATATGAAAAACAATATCCCTCATTCGATCCCGCTGAAAATTTTATGGTTCTGCACAGATTTGGGATGGATTTTGCTCGATAGATTGACTTTGAATCGCAAATTAGAAAAATTTCTACTGTTTTTAATGACACTTCGGTATGAAATTTTTTTCCTTCCACGCCTGGTACTAGGTATTCGAATGGATCAACACATTCAACGATAAAAATACACGATACTAGATTAGGAAATTTTTCTTTTTTCCATTGAATTTCCATGTGAACAACTAGTACAGAAGTGTTTCCTGATTCAGAATGAGATCGCGAGCAAATTGCGCCGAAACATCATTAATATGACAAATCACGTAATATAGTCCATAACTAATCTAATTTTTTCAATTTGAAAACAAAGTTTACCGCTGACGCATCACATTTTCATATTGAATAACACGTGCAGCGAGTTTATATTCTATCACAATCGGACATGCGGCTGTTTAACCCCAAAAAAATCAATTCGACTCGCACTTTGATTGCCTAGAAAATATTTCAGGAATTATTCCTGACGGTGGCATACATTGATAATATTCTCAACATTATTGATTGAAATTACGGTTGTAATACTCATGAACTAGATTGACAGATGCTGCGAGATAGCAAGTATTATGAAACTGACAATGAGCTCTGAAATGTGAGTTATGCAGTACTTGTTATGAATTTTATGAGACAAAAAATTATAATTGAAAAAATTATCGTGAGTGTGTACTGTTATTATGACTCTCGACTGCCTAATAGGTGTCAACGACTAAGAATGAAGCACTTTTCTATTAGTCGAAATTCCGTCATACCAGCTTTTCTTTACATATTAAGAAATTGCAAACAATATTTTCGTTCATCTTGATACTGTCTATTTCATACATCATCAACATTTAGATAATACAAAGATGTGAGGACGATAATACGTCTCAAAGTTTGTAAGAACTTTTCACGAACTTTTGTAAATAAATCATGAAAGTCTGACAAGCAAATCAGTACAGATTGAGGGATGAGCCTCACATGAGCTTGGATTGCTAAAATTCACGAATAAATAAATTGTAGGGGTCTCCCATTGTTTGAGGAAAAAGTTCATCGCAAAGCAGATCTCAATTTCTTCACTTGTTAGATAAATTCAGTACACATCTACTCATTCAGAAGTTCGTAATCCAACAGTGGCTTGAGTTGTTTTCTGTGCATCTGTGATCAAAAGAGGAGGAAACCTCAAAATTAGGATGATTATGATCATTACACAACTGGTGAGCTCTCATTCAACTTGATTCAAAATTGAAATGAAGTTAGTCGAATATACAGTGGGATGATTCAAAATTGTCAGTACTGCTGGGTAATTAAACAATCAAGGTGCTATAAATATGATGAGCTGATTTCATTGATACGTAATAATTTTGAAATGATACAATGATGACATGATAACCAGTCAGGATGAATCACAATGTTTTCATTTTTTATTGAATCGCGACCGCAACCGTATCTCAATTTTCATCATTATAATCCTAGTACACATTGACTCACGAGAAGACCACCAAGTCCGCACAACACAGATCTTGATGAAATTCTGGGAATCATCTTGTTTCGGTGAGGAATGGAGGTATTTCCAAGGCTTAAGTCTAATGGGCCCCCTATCTCGAAATACAGCTATGGAGGCTATCATTGTTAGTATATCTATATATGTGTCATTTTAACATGGACCTATATTGACAATATTAATCTTCATAGCTGTATCTCAGGATAGGAGGCCTATGGGACTAAATCCTTGGAGATACCTTCATTTTTCACCAAAACAAGATGATTCACAGAGTTTCATCAAGATCCGTGTTCCGCAGACCTGATGCTCTCCTTGTAAGTCCAATTTTCCTGACTACTCGAGTTATTTATGTGAAGAGTACTCTTTTTATGCTGAGCTCATTTATTTTACCAATATTTAGCGATTTAGATTTAGATCTTCAAGATGAATTGTTGAGCATGTGACTAAAGATAGTTGAAAAATGACAGATCGCCAAAACACTTTTTCCAAATCACATTCCGAATTTAGGTGCATTGGCCTCGGACCCGTATAACGTTTATATCAATCTTTATATAATTTGAAAGATAATCTCAACTTTTGAGAATATATTTTGAGTTCGAATCTCTGACGGTAAAAAAAAATTCAAAAAAGTTGATCTTGAGGTTAAGCCCAGAGATTCAAAGCTGCAGAGCTTTACGAGCTAGATGGACGTGATGCAGCTAGAAGCACGACTTGCATCAGTTTAAATACGCTCAATGAACCTCTCTACTGCGCATGAATTGAAAAGTGCATCGAGTTTCATTTGAGCTACTTGCATCCGGGATTTCCGTGGCTCGCGTGACGGTGTCCCAAATCGTAATGATGATTACGTTTGTTTGTCATCGTAATTTTCACCTCAATTGGATGAGATTAATTATTATTGAGATGATGATACCCTTGTAACTATCTCTCATCAGCTACGATTTCCTCAAATTTTAGACGGGTCGAGCAACTGATACGTGGAACTGGCTCGTTGATAAGGATCAAGCAACGCTTATAACTTCAAAGAATCTAATATCAAATTTGCGATACTATTGTATGAGAATACTCAAACCTTAGAGATATAGTGGAATTTGATTTTTTTTTTGGTTGATTACCATACAGATTCAATCGCACGGCCAATTTTCATAGAGAATACGCAACTAACAGATTCTTTATTCAAATATTACTTTTCCCTCAATGTCTTTGCTTTTGAAGGGATATTCTACAGGCTACAATGATGATTCATGGTTTTTCCAGCATATTCTTGATGATTTTTAATCAATTGGTCAAAACATCGAGGTAAAAATAAAGAAAATCAACACTTGAGAAACTTGTTTGAGGCAAGATGTCGTAGGCGCGAGAAAAAATTTGAAATCCTCATATTTTCATCATTTTTCCAAGCTATAGTCACATATTAAGAATATTTCCACACCGCCATCTCAAAACATGGGTGGGTTATGGAAATTAATACCATTTTTGTTTGACTCTTCCGTATCACAAAATTCAACGAGAGCACATAAAATCTTCAAATGCTGCATCAAAACTGGTCGCTCGAAAATCGAAAGTACAAGTAATCGTGAGCGATTTGATCAATAGACGTACTAGCATTGATAGTACCTGTATGGTATAGTTCAAGTTGAATTATACCGAAGCTCGAGGAAGCGAGTGTCACTTTACGGACGTTGAGCCGAGGTATATACCATCGCAATGCCTCAATTTTACTTATTCAAGAACAATACCATGATGACAACGACAATTACCAATGACAATCTGAATTCAGAGCATTATTTTTATATAATCAGTTCAGGATTCACAATCATCCATGGATAGTTTTCTTTTATTTTGCATGTGCTGGGGCTAAATCATGGTTTATGTAAGCCTCATGAACTCTCACGCACGACGCTGACAATTTTTCCCAAGTAAGTATTTTCCTGTTATGGTGTTCAATGAGGAAAAATAGCTCTGTCAAATATTATTCATAATAAGCGATATTTTTCGACTATGAAGAGTTACTCACGCTTGGTTCATGAAACCCTCTTTCATATTTCAACAACCTCGCCATACTTATTTCTCTATAGTTATCCGTTTCATGAGACTAATTTTAATTTCGGCATATTTGTACAACTGAAAATACTACTCGACAGTGACTCTGAGTGTATTGTACCCGCTTCTTACATTGAACCGTTTCTTACTTTTAACTGTGCGGTAACGTTGTTTAAATATTCCCGTTTTTTTTATAATACAGCCATCACGCTAAAAATTTCTCACTGAGGCATATACCTAGAGAGGAATTTCATTGAAACAGATGTGTATCTCGAAAATAATTGACATACTTGTAATACAATACACTCTTGAATTAATATTTTGATCTTCGAGATCCAACAGACTGTGATACTCTTATTTCTGAAAGAAAAATACTATTCAAAAATTCTCTAGGGACCTTGACGCGCATTTTTTACGCAAGATGAGTGCACCCAACATGCCCCTAAATGCCAATCTCAGAACTGGGCACCCGTTGCCCTTCGCGCAACTGTTTTTTACGTTTGTTGTATGTTGAAATATGAGAATATTGATGATTTAGACCGACCCCGGATGGTTTCTGCGTCTCCTACTCTCTCCGAAACCATCAGTGAGAACTCACTGAACTTCAGTTGGTCTGGGATCAACTCTGACTGGAGACTTCAGTGAGTAGTTTCAGTGAGTATCCATTGAAGTCGCAGTGAAACTTCAGTGGTGGGGACTCGTCCGACCACCCAAGGTCACTGAAGTTTCAGTGCGATTTCAGTGCAGGATACTCACTGAAACTACTCACTGAAGTTTTCAGTTAGAGTTGATCCCAGACTAACTGAAGTTCAGTGAGTCCTCACTGATGGTTCCGGAGAGAGTACAAAATATCAAGTGAGTTTATGCATTTTCCTTGTTTGCATCGTTAAAAAATCGCCAACAAAATTGTGTTTAGTAAAACCAACGCCAGCAATTTTTTGTTCGACTGCAATCTTAATGTATTTTAGAGCATTCGATTTCTTGTCTTAAGACCTTCAATCGCGTTTTCGAAAATTGTGAAGTTTTGTTTTGGAGCATCAGCAAAATACTGAGATCATTCACAAAAACGGAGGTGGTTACTTTGAAAGGGTGTGCAGTGCTTATTTTACCACTCAAAACGTGTCTATCACTTCATTATAGACCGGGGATTGTGTTTGGAAATGGCAGGAAGCTCCAAATGTGGTTGCACGCCAATAAATAGTATATTACGCAACGATGTCGAAAAGTTGGATTTACGCACGAGTGAAAATCTTTACACACGAGTGTGAGTCTTTACGCACTGGCGAGATTCTTTACGCACGAGCCGCGTAGCGGCGAGTGCGTAAAGTATCTCAACAGTGCGTAAAGATTCACATCTCGTGTGTAAAGGTTTTCCGAGTGCGGAAACCTGTCGACAGAGTTGCGTACGATATTTTTCGAAATTTTGCGCGGAAAGTTAGTATTCTGTCGGTCACCTCATACGCTAGTAACCAAATCGCGATCGGGGTAGGTGGGAGAAGAGGGCGCAGAGCGGGGTCCAGCTGAAATTCTGAAAATGTATCAGAAAAAGATCTTTTGTTCGATATATCATATGTTATCGCATAGATTGAAAATATCGATCTCAATTCTCAAAAGTTCTAGTAACAAACAAGATCAGAGATATGTAATTTCATGAGATAGTATGAATTTGAATTTTGAGGAAAATTATTACAGAGTTATATGAATGTCACCAAGGACGAGCAAAACTGAATCAACGGATTGGTGGAATAATGTTGTATTCCCTTGGTTCGATATAGACAGAACTTGTCAATTATAATGATAATAATAATGTTCCGAATACACGGGATAGAAAGCGCCTCTGACAGAGGAAAACCTCTTTCTTATGAAAAATACGGGGATCCATCACCGGCACTCTTTAGTGAGGCGAAGTGTCCGAAAAGTAAATTTACCATTTCCTTAGAACGTACAGTTCAAGGTAGATTTTGAACCACGCAAACCACGGTGGAAGCACTTCAGAAAGGTCTCAGTCGTATATACATGTTGTACTGAATTGAATTAGACCCATATTCTACCGAAGCGATCGATATCCATGTTCAATTCGATGACCAACCAGGATATCCAATCGTATGGACTTACCGACTTACTGAGAGAAGGAAACTGAAGTTTAACAATTTAGAGAGCTCATAAGTATTCATTCTATCGAGTGGAAGAAGTCATTACACCTGCTTTGGACAGCTTCGAATCAACGATTGGAGTACTTCGATTCTACAGAACTAAGACAAAGATCATTTTGCCAGTCAACGCAGAAACTTCAAGAGATGTCGCAGGATATCAGGCTAGAAAGAAAATACGGCAGTGCGTAAAGATACGTACCGGTGTGTAAAGACATACCTTACGCACTGTTGCTAACTTTACGCACAGGTCTTCACGCATTCCGTGCGCAAAAATTTCTTTACGCACGGAAAAATGTTCCTTACGCACTAACTTTACGCACATGATTTCGAAAAATGATTTTATGCACTTTATCGCCGATTTACATAGGTTTTTTAAGGAAAATTAAGACAGATTTTGAGGTAGACCAGAGTCGTTGAGAAAATGGCGAGGAAAATGGCGTAATGGAGGCATGTTGGGTACACACTTTCGTGAACTTGCAAAAAAATCACTTTTTGGGGAAATCGTAATAGCTTGGCTCTGGTTGGTTGAAACTGAACGTCCCTTAGCTCGTTTGAAAGGTCTTGAAACAAACTTTGAAATGCAATAAAGTATAATATACCTTGAAAAGTATCCAAACGGACCAAAACTATTTGCAAAACGGCCTAACGGCTGTCATGTTGGGAACACTCACCTTATTTTTCGTTCAAAGCGTGAATTGAAGAACGAGTAGGTCAGAACAAAATATTATATTTCTTAGGTTGCTGTAAATAACTTTTCGAGTTTTACAGATGATTATCAGGAATCAGACAATTTTGAAAAATGAGTGTTGTTTCGTTCGGGTATGTTTCTTGCAATCTGAAAAGACTCATGGATCTTTTCAGATTGCAAAACTCAACATTTCCGCTTTTGTATTAAAATTTACTGTTTCAGCAGCCAGAAAAAGTTTTTCACATTTCAAGGCAAAAAATCAAAAACATTAATAACCTAAAGCTTGAGAATCCTTCTCGAAAGCCGTTATATATCTTCAATCTACTCTTTTTGAATACTCTATTACCTTTTCTCATTACTTCGGGATAGAGTGAGTAACGTGAATTTTGGTTCAAGTAATTTTTGGTTCACTGTTTCGAAGCGCTTTTCTTGTGACCTTCGTCACACAAAGACAAATTATTTCTGGTTCAGTTTGATGAAATTTAAAATCGGTATCATCGGCTCTACAAGGAAAATGGAAGCTTTTCGCGGTTTTAGATTGTTCTGTGGGTCAAGGACGATGTTTGCCCCCGTCGTGCTTGAAAATATTTTTTCCCGTGCTCCAGAGTAGCCAAACCCCACATACTCGTAACGTATCATCAGATTACTATAATTTATTTCTACCGCACCCACAATGGCCAATGACCGAATTGTTGCAAAACTCTAAAAAAAAGTGATCGTCACAACGTTGTCCAGATATTACATCAAAGTGGCAGACGAGCTCAGTTGCACGTACAAGCTCTCGCAAAAGTTCAGATATTCGCTGGGACTTCTCAGCACCTTGCTGCGTGTCGAATAAAAATGTGATCGAGGAAATTTTTTCTCTTCGTGATGGACAATAATAAATGACGAATTGCAAATCGGAAATTTAATTCGACATTTTTTCTTCTTTGTATTATGTCACGTTTAAAAATTCTGATACAGATTAGATTGGTATTAAAGAGAAAATTGCGCTTGAATATGATGACTCATGACTTGGCGTAAAGAATTCAGGTTCGGAGAATTTGGTGAATGAAAATCTCGGAACAACGATCCACTTGGGCTGGAATTTATAGTCGTTGCCCTTATCCAAAATCCTTACGGCTCCCCTTATGCTACACCTTACGGACGGTTTTCAATAACATGTCGCGACTATCTATGCGTTTTTCCGTTCAATCCATTAATGGAATTCCATATTATAGATGAGCGGGTCATATTTGATAACTTTTTGGCCCATAACTGCATTTAGTCTGTTCTGCCAGTTCCAAATAATTTAATACTGCACATAATGTCACGACAAGTTGTTAGAAACCAGCCATAAGGTGTCGGATAAGGAAAGTCGTAAGGATTTCGGATAAGGAGAACGACTATAAATTCCAGCCTTGCACTTCACTATACTTGCAATACTCTTTCTCGACGGATACTCGGGGACATCATTGATGAATGAGGAAAGAATTCTCATTCATGATTCACTCGGGTTGTTTTATTGTAGAAGGAGGCCCTGAATAATGAATCATGTTGTTTAGAGAAATCGAGAGGCATGACATCGTTCCAGTCCGTATTGCAGAAAATTTTTAGTGATGAGAAATGATTCACAGGCTACTCATGTTAGAATTAGTCAAGTGCAATCATCATTCACTTTGCTACTTATTAAACTCATGAAAAAAGGAAGTCTTGTCTCATTTCGTTTGGTAATTTTGCATATTTTTGTGAAATGTTGTCTTTGTATTTTTGAAACAAATTGGGGTTACTAGTATGCATCCTCTTTACAATAAATATTTTTTCGAAATCATGTGCGTAAAGTTAGTGCGTAAGGAACATTTTTCCGTGCGTGAAGGAATTTTTGCGCACGGAATGCGTGAAGACCTGTGCGTAAAGTCACCAACAGTGCGTAAGGTAGGTCTTTACGCACTGGAACGTATCTTTACGCACTGCCGTATTTTCTTTATAGACTGATATTCTACAACATCTCTTGAAGTTTCTGCGTTGTTTAGTAAAATGATCTCTGTCTTAATTCTGTAGAATCGGAGTGCTCCAATCGTTGATTCGAAGCTGCCCAAAGCAGGTGTAATGACTTCTTTCACTCGATAGGATGAAAACTTATGAGCTCTCTAAATTGTTATACTCAGTCTTGCTCTCTCGATAAGTCCATACGATTGAAATATCCTGGTCGGCCCATCGAATTGAACATGGAAATAGTTCACTTCGGTGGATCATGAATTTAATTGAGTTCAATACAATATATAGACCTTTTTGGAGTACTTCCATCGTGGTTTCGGTGGTTTGAAATCTACCTTGGACCGTACGTCCAAAGGAAATGTAAATTCACTTTTCGGATACTTCGCCTCAAAAAAGAGTGTCGGCGATGTATTCATATTCTTTTATAAGGAAGAATCCGTAGGTTTCGAAATCGCTTTCAATCCCGTGTATTCAGAGCATTATTATTATCGTTAGAATTGTCCAAGTTCTTTCTATTGAACCATAGAAATGGCATACTATTTCATCAATCCGTTGATTTATTCTTGCCCGTTCTTGACGATATTCATAAAACTCTATAATAATTTTCTTCGAGATTCAGAATTGATATTATCTTATGAACTTACATATTTCGGATCTTGTCCACTATTTGTACTTTTGAGGATTGAGATCGATATTTTCAAACTATGCGGTAACATATGATATATAACAAAAGATCTTTTTCTGATACATTTTCAGAATTTTTTTTCAGTCGGGGGGCTCCGCCCCCCGAACCCCCCGGCGGGGGCTTCGCCCCCTGCCGCCCCTGGACCCCGCTCTGCGCCCTTTTCCTCCACCTGCCCCGATCACGATTTGATTACTGGCGTATGAGGTGACCGACAGAATACTAACTTTCCGCACAAAATTTCGAAAAATATCGTACGCAACTCTGTCGAAAGGTTTCCGCACTCGGAAAAACTTTACACACGAGATGTGAATCTTTACGCACTGTTGAGATACTTTACGCACTCGCCGCTACGCGGCTCGTGCGTAAAGACTCACACTCGTGTGTAAAGATTTTCACTCGTGCGTAAATCCAACTTTTCGACATCGTTGCGTAATATACTATTAAATATACAAAAAAACGAATTTCCAATGACTAACGTGACCAAAGAGTTAGAACCAACTCAGTCCTTGTGAAAAAGTTAATGGGGTGTTCACAGTCTGTTTTACAGTCAACTAACAGTTACCATGTTATTCTTATGGAAGTCAAAAATTACAGCCACCATAAGAATATCATGGTAACCGTGAGTTGGCTGTAAAACGGACTGTGAACCCCTGTAACTTTCTTACAAGGATATTACGTCATAATATCCACCCAACCAATGTTGTAAAGTCTCTTCTGCACTGTGCTACAAAGCGCACAACATGACTCCTACTCAGAAAAGTTCCAAAATCAAATCATTCTCAATCATACACTGTAAAAAATTGGTTGACTTTCCACCAAAATCGTCAACCAGTGGTTGGTTGTCAAAATCAACCAGCTGGTTGGAATTCAACCACTGGTTGGAATTCAACCACTGGTTGACTTTGTCCCCACAGCGAATATATAAGGATGAATGCGGCGCCCACGATATTGGTCGATGGTGGTCTCCGGTTGACACTTTTGATTCGGAAAAACAAGTTTCGTCATTTTTTTTCACAAACAAAGAGGGATAAACATTAGCCTCGGTCGCGTATGGACGACAAAGCGGGTTGCCTGTCCTGCAGGAGTCGAATACACGTCGTAAGACTGGAGGGATGGATAGATGGACGGATGGGGTGGGAGGGTAGATGAGATGGATGGATGGAATGGAACGGAATGGACCGGAATGGAACGGAACGGACCGGAATGGAACGGAGTGGAATTGAACGGAATGGAATAGACCGGGCCGAAACGGAATGGAACGGACCAGAATGGAATGGACCGGAATGGAACGGAACGGACCGGAATGGAACGGAGTGGAATTGAACGGAATGGAATGGACCGGACCGAAACGGAATGGAATGGACCGGACCGAAACGGAATGGAACGGAGCAGAATGGAACGGACCGGAATGGAACGAGTGGAATGGAACGGAATGGACCGGAATAGAATGGAACCAAATGATATGGAACGAAATGATATGAAACGAAATGGAATTGAATTGTATGGATGTCTCCCATCCATATAATTCAATTCCATTTCGTTCCATTCCGTTCCGGTCCATTCCGACCAATTCAACTCCGTTCCATTTTGCCCCGTCCGTTCCATTTTACCCCATAGCGACCAGTTACGTTCCCCTCAACCAATTTGACTCCGTTCCATTTTGCCCCACCCGTTCCATTTTGCCCCATCCCGACCAGTTCCGTTCCCCTCCACCCAATTTGACTCCGTTCCATTTCGCCCCATTTCGTTCCATTTCGCCCCATTCCGGTCCGTTCCATTCCGTTCCATCCATCCATCCATCCCATCTACCCTCCCACCCCATTCGTCCATCTATCCATCCCTCCAGCCTTACGACGTGTATTCGACTCCTGCAGGCCAGGCAACCCGCTTTGTCGTCCATACGCGACCGGGGCCAATGTTTATCCCTCTTTGTTTGTGAAAAAAAATGACGAAACTTGTTTTTCCGAATCAAAAGTGTCAACCGGAGACCACCATCGACCAATATCGTGGGTGCCGCATTCATCTTTATATATTCGTTGTGGGAAAAAAGTCAACCACTGGTTTGTGCCAAAAATCAACCAGCTGGTTGATTATAAACCAGCTGGTTGATTTTTGGGATAAACCAGTGGTTGAGGAAAAAACTGCAACCACTGGTTGCAGTTTTTCCCACAAATTTTTTACAGTGTAGCATCGGAAAGAATTGTCTGACGCATCGCAATAAAAAGATGAGCTTGCATCAATACAAAAAGCGGTTTGGATCTCGTGTTTATAATAAATGTAGGAGACAACCTATGACACAGATAGGAGGCGGTTTCCGTTGCCATTTTTTGTTTGGCAAAATTCACGCTCACACACGACGATAAACGATGACGATGCTGTCGTATAAATGTAGACGTGAGGAGACACGCGACACACCATCAGGATGTATAGTAGGCGAGAACTCCGTGTGGGCAGCTTTAATGGAGAAAGCTGTTTCGTGGAAAACGGCACTGTCCACATGGCGAACACGTCCTTCTGTCTGGGTCGCATTGCAAAATTTAATAAACGCACGATCTACTATGTATCTATATGTTGCATTATATATAGGCGATACCATTTTTGCGACAGTGAAAGAGCCTTTGATTGACCTATAAACGGATTAAGAAGGGAAAAAGAGACAGGTGATTGATGTTTCATCAAAAAAGATGACACAACCAAGCTCGTGAAAAAGTAAGATCGTCCAAGGTGAGTGTACCCAACTTGCCCCCATTATGCTATTTTCTCAACAACTTTGGTGTACTTCAATTTTTTTCAACGGACTTTGGCTCATTTGACTTTTGAAGCTTGTTTCAAGACCTCCAAAATGATCTGAAGTACGTCCATTTGGAGCCGAGCTGTTTCAATTTTCCCAAAAAGTGATCTTTGAGACTTTACAAAAGTGTGTACCCAACTTGCCCCCATCATTTAAAATAATGTAAATCAGTGATAAAGTGCATAAAATTGTTTCCATTCGTTTTCTTCGCCGTGTAACCACATTTAGAGCTTTTTCCATGTTAAACTTTATTTCCGACCTATTTTAACGCGATGAACACGTTCTGAGTGGACAGAGAGTGTTTAAAAAAGTCGCTCTGTTTGCATTTTCAAGATAACCAAATAGGTGCATGTTGGGTACATGCGGATGTCAGGCTTCTTGTTTTTTCTCAAATCATCTCCGTGTTTTGTACATAAAATAACTCCACATCCGAGTTTACAACTTTGAAAATAAGTTCTGAAGGTCTTGAGACAAGGCATCAGATGCGCTAAAGTACGTTGAGATTAGTCTGACTAAGAAAATTTGGCACCAGTTTTACTGAACGCAATTTTCTCGGTGATTCCTTAGCTGTGCAAACATGAATAAAAGAAAAAACCTTTTTTTTCCGGGGAACGCAGAAATGATTCGGGGTGGATCTGAGCCACTTATTCTCCCATATCCTAAGATACAGTGTAAAAATTTTGTGGGAAAAACTTCAACCAGGGGTTGACGTATTTCCCTCAAACCACTGGTTGACTAACAATCCAACCATTGTTTGACCTTCTTCCTTCTTCCCACAACAAGTATACAAGGATGAATGCGGCGCCCACGATATTGGTCGATGGTGGTCAACGGGTGACACTTTTGGGTCGAAAAAACAAGTTTCATCGTGTATATTCCCCAACAAACAGGAATAAACATCAGCGCCGCGCCAGCCGCGCGAGCATTTTTCGAAAAAAAATTCAGGTTAAGTATCGTTTTTGCGATTCATTATCCAGATTGGTGACCGCTCGACTCTGGCTACCACGCTTACAGCTCGCGTAAAAAATTCACCCATTCTTTTGGTATAGGTATTATACGGGGCCCATGAGATCGGTCAATGGTGGTCCCCGGGTGACATTTGGGGGTCAGAATTATAAGTTTCATCGTGTTTCTCACCACCAAATAGGAATAAAAATCAGCGCCGGCTGCGCGAGAATTTTCGGAAGAAAATTCAGGTTGAACGTTTTCGCGATCACCAATCTGGATACTGAATTGCGAAAAAACAATGCTTAACCTGAATTTTTTCCGAAAATGCTAGCGCGCCTGCGCTGATGTTTATCCCTGTTTGTTGGTGAAAAACATGATGATTCTTGTTTTTCCAACCCAAAAGTGTTACCCAGGGACCATTATTGACCAATCTTATGGGCCCCGTATGATACCCATATTCGCTGTGGGGAAAAAGTCAATCAGAGATAGAATTCGACAGGTAACCAATGGTTGAATTTTCAACCAAAAATCAACTACTTTTACAGTGTAATAAACATGAAAAAAAAAAAAAAATGCGGGAAGGTCAGCGAGTGCCCAGTTGATGAGATCGGCATATAGGGGCAAGTTGGGTACAGAGTCAAGTTGGGTACACTTACCTTACATAGTATCATATCAGTGAATTCGTTATCATGACGATTCACGATTAGTGTTGTTACAGTAAATATGAGTTTCTGACAATAGGAGCTTGCATGTGTGCGACAGAAATTTTATCAACCGAAACACGATGCCACTTCACAAGAATGCTATGACATTTATGAGATGATTCCCTCATCTTTCCATCTGATCTCATATGTATGATCATAGTGTCTCAATTTTTATACGGGTTGACATACGAAAACAGCGTTTTTGAGTGTGCCGCTTCGAGAATAGTTTATTTCGAAAAGAGTGTGAAAATTTTTTTTTCGCGTCCGAGTGATGGATCTCAAGATCGAGACGCAGTCCGAGGGTCGGAATCATCGCGAAAATGCTGCAACTGAAGTATTATGATGTTTGATTTAAGCCATTGTACGAAGTACTTGGGATAAAATTGTGTAGACCCTGAAAACCTAGTTAATTGAAGATTCAACATTAACTCGCATGATTTCACAAAATACATCACTCCAATGAATATTTCTACATTATTGAATATTCCTCACATTTTTCTGGTTTTTTAAAAATTGTGGTGAATAAATAGAGCGTATAAAATGTAAAGAAGGCTACAACGATCAATTCTAGCTCTCTGTAAAACAGTAAAATAGGTCACTTACAAGAAAAATTTCTTCACTTACAACGAAAGTTGAATTTTCATTCGCATGATTTTTTTTGTGAAAATGAATCATGGCGTCAACTCTCAACATCGTGTCATTTGTCCGTAAAATCGACCTTTGTGCTCAGTTTTTCCACATCAGAACCCTCGTAACATCTCAAGTTTACTTGATGATCGAAGCAAGATCACTTATGACGGAAATTCCGATACGGGTATCGAGTATCGTCGCTATACATAGACAAGCACCTACACATCACATATTTGTTCTGACAATATACACTCTCAAGGGTCATACGAACAATGAAGGCGACTACGACACGGCGATACCTCATATCATCGTCGGCGCCAAGACTGACCACACCACTGCTATTCAAACACTAATTGTCATCCTGGTGCCTACCTATTTATCATACCGGACGAGCAAGGTTATCCGCATGTTAAACTAAAATTGTACTTACTCTTATCCCCGCAAACTTACGTGATCTATTTATAAATCGCAAATCTCACTTTGGAACGTATTTATGTACGCGTAATGTTCCAGCCATATGTATTTATATGCAAAAGCTCTTACAGAGTCTGCTTATTCAGGTTTTCTATATATAGACAGGAATGTGTATAAGAGTACACATAATCGCACTACTGATGGAGGGCTCGCCTCTATATATTATCGCCGTTTCGCGAATTGTGACGTCAGTCAAAGTATCGAGCCCCTGTTTCAACGACCAATCGCAAACGAGCCTTTTTCACATTGCCTATACCTATTACCTGCTATCGTGAGACGAGTGACCCGACGAGCTTGGTTGCGCGCCCGCGGGGGCTCGTTCTGCATGCAATAAGTCGGTGGTGATACCAAGCTTGCAATCGTTGCGTCAGCTTTTCGAAAGTTGCGCGCGATTCGGGTTCAATTATTGCGCCTTCACCCCTCGATGCCCGATATGAGCGTTTCTCTAGAACTTTTGCACTTTGCTGAAAATCGATGAAAAATGAAAAATGAAAACCGCTCAACGCACACCTGGGACCTTTTGCTCACATATTTGTGTAGTATTGAGAGTTACAAATCCATTATTGGAACTCATATAGAGTAAGTGGCATCGCCAAAATCACGTTAATAAGTCGAGCTCAAAGTTGTTTTTCGCCGAATTTTCCAGAATTTCCTAAGCAATTATTTGGCAAGATTAACAATTTCGACGAACGCCTTGGGCTTCTTGCAGTTTCGTAAGGTCAGGGTATCCGGTCACAATGGGTTTTATCAACATAGAGCTCGATCCGCCAATGTGGGATGAGAAAAACTGAATTTTTTTCATGAGTCACGTTTTTTCTATCTCACTTCAGAACGGTCGTATTCTAGACAGAAATATCGCACCAACACGAGACTTGTCGCAAAATCTCCGCAATTGCATATACTTCAGATATGCATTTCAAAAATTGCGTTCAGAGCCACGGCAGGAGCTTGGCGTAATCATCTTTGAGTTGAACGAGACATGATTGATTTTTTATTCCCAATTTTCAAAGTCATACAGTTTTGGCTGAATTGGTAGCACACCATCGCGCTTTTGGGCCATTTTTCTTCAATACCACGTGACCACGAAATGCACCCACCCACCCATTGCAGCTTGAATCAACCCGAAAAGTTGCACGGCATCACCAGAATATCCGTAAAACTACACGAGAGTACCAATTATTTCAACAGGATCTTCCCCACATTTTCTTTGTTTAAGTGAGCTAGAATGAATCAACTATTTCTGATCATACAGAAGCCAAAGATATCTCATTTTGAGTCTCGCATGATGATATTTTCACTTCAATTGGGCCCGATAGAATCGATTGTTCTGCTACATCATCATCCATAGCTGTAATCCAGCAGGTGTCAAAGTTCCAGAGAAACGCCCATGTACCTAGTCGTTTGTCATATGGTGTCCACTGCGCAGCGAGCTTGATGCAATTTGGACGTTCTTTGCAAGAAGCAGTTGATATCTGCTATCGATGGAATATTTTGTCGTGAAAACATTTTTGAAAAATTATATTGAAAAATTAAGGTCAATGGATTTGATCGATGGTCAATCGAGCTTTGGGTTGTCGAGCTACTAGGAAATATAATGATATAGGCTAGGTTGTGGTCTAGATATATTTGGGGCTGATTTTACTCATATATAAATCATTCTAAGCTAAAAATGCTGTCTTCGAACGCGGTTTCAGGGTTCGGAAAAACATAACTGCCCTGTGCTCCAGACCCATTTCGGGCGCGGAGGACTTATTTTTCAAACGAAGCGAGGAAAATAAACTGCCCTAGCTCCCAAACTGAGCGTAAGCGCCCAGGGCGGGAACGTACTATTTTTTTCCTTTTTTGATGAATTTACAGCATTTTCTCAAATTTTGTATGATGAGCATCATTTGCTAGCTAAGGAAATGAAAGGTTTGAAGATGTGATGAATACTTTCACGAAACACGAATACTGCAGTTCCATATCACCTGAATTGGATCTGAATTGCAACATCAAATTGGGATAAATATGACAGAGATTTTTGGACTCTAACAAAGACCATAGTCCATCAACAACTTTTTTCATCTCTATTCTATTTGAGTCACTGCGTCATTTTTTCTAGTTCTGACCATCCAACTTCATAGTGATATCGAATTTAATATCCTCTCAAATTGCCTCATTTGATTTCATAATACTTAGTTTATCTTGAAGGCTTGAAGGGATTCAAGCACAAACTTTCTCGACAACTTGAGAATATTCCTTAATGTTCCATCTTCCAAATTCTCTTCCTTCCTTCAATGTGGCCAGGGTATTGAACTTTAGCTCGTTCTCTTAACGCTGGGGAGAAAAAACATTCTAAACTCAATGTCTAAGTCAAAACGTTTTCTCCTAGCACTACATAATGAACAGTAATTCATAACTCCAAACGGATTCCAGTGTGTGTTTGAATAAATTCACTGTATCACAAATGACGAATGCATCAACAGATTGAAAGGTACGTGTAGAAACTCCATAATTCATAGAAAACTTTTAGTAGGTACAAGACTTATCCAGCTGTGGTGAATGGTCTCAATGCATTGGATGTCAATATTTTCGTGCCTCAACCCGCGTAGAAATCGAAAATATTGGCGACATGTCGCCGACCTATCGCTGATTCTTATTGGCGATAGCTTTGCGATAGGTCGGCGATAGCTTGGCGATATGTCAGCGATATGATTTTGCGACAGCTCGCGGACATATCGCCAAACCTGTATTTGCGACATGTCGCAAATTGAACCATGATTTTTTTCCAAAAATTCTACTTCTGAAGGAAATTAACAGAAATTTTACTCATTTTCCATTCCCTATTCAAAATCCAAGGCAATTTTGATTGGTATTATTTGGGGTTTATTCAGTTTGAAATCGGAACGAATAACATAATAAATTTTGCATTTACACTCAATTCGGAACATCTCCCGATATAAAAATACATTCTGCACAAGTGTCTGACCGTATCGTGGAATTAATTTGGTGGCATTATTTACAGAGTATGAAAATATTGGGAGAATTATGGAAATCATATCAAGACACGTGAGTTTGTAAGAAAATCGGCCGTAATTGATGTTGAGCCTTGCGTTGAGCAGCCCTAGAAGTCTGGCGCGTAACTCTTTTTGAATACAGGTGATGTTGCAAAATTGTACAGCAATCACTCGAACAGCATCGCTCAGAGGGATCAAAAAGTACCAAGGCCAACGCCGAGACTCATCACATCAGGTATCAGGAATCTGCAAAAATGAATTTCAGAAAGAATCAATGCACAATCAAGCCGAGATGTCCTGTTTCCAATTAATTTTGATCATTTTTTCAATTAATGAGTAAGACTACTAAAGCAAAATCGTGCATTTTGAGTAGAGTGTGCGCGGGAGGACGCACTCTTGCAAATTTGAAATCGCGCTTGATTGATGTAGAAGCCACAAATTGATGAAAATTAGCTAGGCTACTTGAATACTTATCTGATGCGCTCGACGACTCATCATTGGTCTTGAATTTTCTGAAGTGGCAAAGACAGGTCTCGAACGGTTTTCTTCAACCATGGCAGAACCATGCCTCCTCTCCAGCTGATGCGATGTGAGTGTTTACCTGTGGCGTAGATTATGATATGAATGACTGCTCCGTCTGGTCAAAAATCGTGATATTTCTTTGCTCAATAACTCTTTCTCTCGAGTGGGATTGAAAGC
The DNA here is from genome assembly GCA_029851415.1 of Eretmocerus hayati. Taxonomy (NCBI): domain Eukaryota; kingdom Metazoa; phylum Arthropoda; class Insecta; order Hymenoptera; family Aphelinidae; genus Eretmocerus; species Eretmocerus hayati. Next base: position 158,186,588 of record CM056741.1, read on the forward strand.
CAAATACACAAAGAGAAAAACCAGACCAGGTAGAAATAACATTGGTTGAGGTTAGTCGGACAAACTGAGCACTGAGACTAATTTTTACAAGTTTCGAAGTAAATGTGGGCAATTGTAATTTACTCACTTGCTTGTAATTTTTATCTTGATTCATCGCGAGAGTTTCGTGGGGGTAGTTGTATTTCTCTAGTAATATTTTAAAACCCGGACATTGCAGGTCGATCGATTTGTTTTCCTCGACCACCATCCCAACTGCACTGACTGAATTGTGCTGGTGGTTAGCATCAACAAACCGCTATCATAATATATTGATCCAGAGAGACGAATCGACCAACCTGCAATGTACGGATTGGAATATTATTTGGGAAATAGAATTACTCTAACAAAACTCTCGCGCCGAATCCAGATAAAAATTACAAGCAAGTGAGTACATTACAATTGCCCACATTTACTTCGAAACTTGTAAAAATTAGCCTCAGTGCTCAGTTTGTCCGACTAACCTCAACCAATGTTATTTCTACCTGGTCTGGTTTTTCTCTTTGTGTATTTGGCTTTCAATCCCACTCGAGAGAAAGAGTTATTGAGCAAAGAAATATCACGATTTTTGACCAGACGGAGCAGTCATTCATATCATAATCTACGCCACAGGTAAACACTCACATCGCATCAGCTGGAGAGGAGGCATGGTTCTGCCATGGTTGAAGAAAACCGTTCGAGACCTGTCTTTGCCACTTCAGAAAATTCAAGACCAATGATGAGTCGTCGAGCGCATCAGATAAGTATTCAAGTAGCCTAGCTAATTTTCATCAATTTGTGGCTTCTACATCAATCAAGCGCGATTTCAAATTTGCAAGAGTGCGTCCTCCCGCGCACACTCTACTCGAAATGCACTATTTTGCTTTAGTAGTCTCACTCATTAATTGAAAAAATGATCAAAATTAATTGGAAACAGGACATCTCGATTTGATTGTGCATTGATTCTTTCTGAAATTCATTTTTGCAGATTCCTGATACCTGATGTGATGAGTCTCGGCGTTGGCCTTGGTACTTTTTGATCCCTCTGAGCGATGCTGTTCGAGTGATTGCTGTACAATTTTGCGACATCAACTGTATTCAAAAAGAGTTACGCGCCAGACTTCTAGGGCTGCTCAACGCAAGGCTCAACATCAATTACGGCCGATTTTCTTTCAAACTCACGTGTCTTGATATGATTTCCATAATTCTCCCAATATTTTCATACTCTGTAAATAATGCCACCAAATTAATTCCACGATACGGTCAGACACTTGTGCAGAATGTATTTTTATGTCGGGAGATGTTCCGAATTGAGTGTAAATGCAAAATTTATAATGTTGTTCGTTCCGATCTCAAACTGAATAAACCCCAAATGATACCAATCAAAATTGCCTTGGATTTCGAATAGGGAATGGAAAATCAGTAAAATTTCTGTTAATTTCCTTCAGAAGTAGAATTTTTGGAAAAAAATCATGGTTCAATTTGCGACATGTCGCAAATACAGGTTTGGCGATATGTCCGCGAGCTGTCGCAAAATCATATCGCCGACATATCGCCAAGCTATCGCCGACCTATCGCAAAGCTATCGCCAATACGAATTAGCGATAGGTCGGCGACATGTCGCCAATATTCTCGATTTCTACGCGGGAAAGGAAATACTCATTTTTGCCCCTAAATGCTCTTTGTGTTAAAATATGGTAACTTGAATATGAAGGCGTGAACTCATCATAAACTTGCAACTTCCTCGAGACTATTCTTTAAAAATTCAAAATTGACTTCGTAATCTACTCTGTTGTAAAATTGAAATTCACGAGATATGGAATGCACAAGCATAAAATCCATAAGCTTCATTTATGCCGCAGTAAAAGATGGATTATATCGAATCCAACCCATAAAATCGGCAATTATCAATTCGCATTTTCATTGCTGTCGTAGTGATTGGCGATTTCTTATCAATGCTGATACGACCTTCGATAACGTTGATTAGCCCATTATAGCTCTCACTCCGATGGAAAGTTTCGATTTTTTGATAGCGGGTAGTGTTTAGTGCGTCTCGGAATAATGTGTATACGCTTACCGAATATGAATTCTGAACGAATCTAAAAAAGCTTTTCTGTCCCTGAGAGTTACTGCCCAAAATCCTGAAACTAGATTTCAATTCTGAAAGGACGATGATGAGGATTTCTATCATCAAGACATCACAAATAGTCTGATTTGAACTGAAACAGCAGCCCAGAGACGGAAAGTTTTTTCAGGTTTGTTCAGAACTCATGTCTGGTGAGTGAACGTTAAGAATAAGTTTGATTTCCTTTAAAAAAAAAACACAAAAATCTCCGTCTTTCTTGAAAGTTGGCGAGCCTAGATCTCCTGATGTAATTTCAAAGGAACCAGATTCTTGAAAGAATTCAAAGAAGTCAAAGTCAGATTCTCATGATTGATTGTAGCACGTTGATAGCATGGTATTGGCAACAATCGAATCAACAAATTAGACTGACAACAAATTCAATCGAGTTCAATAACGATTTGTTAAAGCGTTAAACGAAATTGACACGATTGCGGTAGTGGAAGAGTAATGTAAATCTTGCTGATGCAGAGGCAATATTATATTTGATCGCGTCAACTGGCAAGGGATATAAATCGTACCTCGAGTGGAAACATAAGGCAAATTTTGCAGGGCTCTCGGTTTATGAAGATCGAACTCAAATACCTTTTGTGATGCAAAATCAAAGGACTATAACTCGGTTGAATTGAGAAATTGTTGTCAGTCGAAGATATAAAATTTGTTTAATGTTTTGTGCATTGACGGTGAGATTTTCAATTCGTGAATGCCCTGTTTCAGAAAACTTACGAGGGTTACCTCACTAATATTTCCTACTCTCTCCTCGGTAAAGCAACAAATATTGTTGCTTACATCATTCATCGATGCAACAACAGTAAAAGAAACTATCCAGTAAAATGCATATGTTGCCTAGTTAATAACCCTCAAAGGTTCGAAAGCATTTAAATCGAAAACCTCAAAATCATTCATTCAGAATTTCGAGCTTGCACCCATTTTTCATCATCCGTACCGTGTAGGTTTACCGGTGGAAATTTGTGGTGAGGCCAATGAGCTTTAGTAACCTTGACAGAGGGCAAAATCTGACGCAACTTTGAGCTACGAGACGCGAAGCAGCCCGGATATGGTTCTCGCAAGTTTCCCATTTCAGGAGTGCGCAAGCTTGCGGTCAACTGTGAAAGCGCGCAAGCTCCCAAAGTCCAACGCGCGCACGACCTCTGATTGACCTTGAAACGAGCCTCCAGTCTCGTCCTCATAATACAATATAGTAAATCTACGAGTCCATGTTTATGGGTTGACCCACCCTAGCTCAGATTTACGTTCAATCTCGAAAAGCTCACACCGATTCGTTCTCAACGAGCTTTCCGTAAGGGATGCATTAGGGAGATGATAGATAAGCCTCTAGAACTTTTTCACGCCACGTCTCACTTCCGCCTGGTTTCGTGCTCATCGCCTGGATGATCTTTCGTATTTATGTAATTTCAAAATGTAATTGTTGAGAATTGTTCCTGGAATGATAATACTGATACCGCGAAAATTTGAGAGCGAATCTCGCATTCATTTCAATATTAACTTATAGTTGGGTACAAGCATGAGCCCGGAAGCAATTGTACGTTTTTGTTATCATTCCGTGAGATTTTTTTTCTCGATTCGAGAGGGTTGTTTTGAATTTGATGAGTTCGCACAAACGGAGGCAGCTTATCCATCCGGATCATCATGCATCGTATGAGCTGCGCAACTTGATGATATATTTTGAAACGATTCACGCTCAATTGACACGCAATATAATTTTAACACTATCTTTATTTAATTGTATTCGAGGTATACTTGATAAGACATCTGAGACGAGGCATATTTGATGAACTTTTGGAAATTATGCCATGATCTTGCTCTAGGAATTGCACAGACGTCAATTGAGAATTTATCTGCCTGTTGCAATCTCTGTAGATAATGATGGTATAGTATTTGACGCATTATGTAAGTCACTTCATCCATAATTCCATCAAAATTACGTCTTAAATTGGGAAGCCTTGTTAAAATGAAATCGATAAGAAGAACGCGACACCCTAATCGTGATGTCATCAGATTTCATAAGCCGAGTGTTCAATTAATTTTACCGACACCACCTGCTGCGGTTGGTGCAATTTTTTAGAAAATAACATGATCCTCAAGATCGGAGATTTCATCCCAAATTTTGTCGAATTTTTTTCAAATTGTTGATTTCAAGAAGTTGTTGTCAACTTGATAACATGTTTGCAACAGGTGACTTCCTTTCGAATATAATTCACGTTTCGATATTTCTCGAAGTCGAATATCTTTTTTGATACACTGTGCGTTGAAGTGTACTTTTCGAACAGTTTAGAGGCTTTTTACTCACAGTTTATCAAAAGGTATAGTACGATATACGGGAGTAAAACCTATTTTTCGCATCCTCGTGTTGATTTCGACCTTCGCCTACAGCTCGGGCTGGAAACCCATCACTCGGTCGGGAAGAACATTTTCACACCCTTGAATTAAAAAGTGTACTATATTGTCGAACGGATTTAGCTTCTGAAAAATATGTATTGAAAAATTTGCAAATTCCCAAAAATTGACGCGTTTTACTCATATACGTACTGAAATTCGTTTCCTCACGTATCTTGACCTATATCGATGAAATTGTTGGGTTGTCGGGTAGAATTTATTGTATAAAATCTCAATTTGGCCGGGGATTGAAGAAAAAAGATATCGCATCTTTTTGAACACACTCAAATCCATAACATCTCGGGATCTCTCGTACACAAACATTATCTTCCCAGTTAACACCAAAGCTCTGTCAGCGCTGCGTGTCTAAGTCGAGCCTCCAACGCAACTTTATTTAAACGCACTTACGCATCACTCAATTCAATTGCCTGAGTCTCTCGCTATCTATCTTTCCATCAATCTATTTATCTCTCGCACAGACACACACTTTATACATGAATGTCTTGAGTTCTCGAGCTTACGCTTATCATCAGCTTATAAATTCAAGCGTAAATATAAACGAGCTTTTCAGCGGGCTATTTGATCGTGACGTATGCACCCAAAACACACAAAAGCCGGCGCTATTTGCGCCTTTGCGAGCCTCTTCGACGCCTCGTATAGGCATTGAAAATCATCGATGTTCAGCACGTGTGGAGAAATACTTATATCGCGAAATATTCACCCAAGAAAGCCTTGCGTGTAGGTATTCCCACTCTTCATTCACAAATTTCTTCCGATAACTTTGATTCGTCACCTGACGCTGATAAACTTCTGAATTCCTCCATCACTCGGTTGGATGACCTTTGTTTTAATTTAAAATAATGGGTGGGGAATTTCTGTGATTCCCCATATGCCCCTATAAGGCGCATTGCATCGTAATTGGGGTTTGGGGTCAGAATTAGAACTAGTCAAGACACGTTTGTTTAGAATTTCAAAAAACGTGTCCGTACTTGCTGAAAAAGGACGCAGCTGCATCCGTACGTGGTAGCCCTTATATTCAAGTATACCTATATTGAGCAGTGCGGTCTCTGAACTTGCCCTATTTCCTATTATATAATAAAAGGGCTGCGCACTACTAATAGACGTTGTACTTCATGCGCGTATCCCATGCACGTGTGAATAGATCATATGTTGCATCCATCGTGCTCTATAAAAGCTCACAAAGTGTGTTGTTCGGCCTCAAAGAGTAGGGGATCTTGCCTTGACCCATTTTTCAATAGTGGGTTGTGCAACGACGTCTGCGCTGGGCCACGACCTCTTAAGGGCCTAATTTTTCATCACTGCAGAGAAAAAGAGGAAATGCAGTAAATGGTGTCGTGTAAGTGTGCATATGACGATTACGTTTGATATTACCAAATTTCAGATATCGGACTTTTGAGGGTGCAAGTCAGATCTTGTCTTATAGCCCTCATAAAGCTGTTTTTTGCCTTTCATATAGTATGCACGGTGATTTCGACGATTAAACAACCCCCATACTGATTTCCCAAAAGCTATTTTGGACTTAAATTTTTTCCCGCCCTGTGATCTGAATCATTCGCAATGTTTCTATTCATTCGCTTATTTGTATTTGGAGATGTCTTTCATTTATCACCCCAGTAATGTTTTGACTCATAAGTTACGAATTTTGGCTTGTGGCCATGGGACACTTAATACTATACCGATTTATTGCCAATTCATTACTAATACAAAACATTCGGCTATTTTATGAATAAAATTGTAGAAATTGACTAATAACATTTTATAAACCATGTTACACTAGTCATGATTGCTACAATGGATTTAAGGATGCGTTTCTCCAAGTTTGCAGAGGAATCTGAGCAGATGGAAAATCAGTCGGGCATTCATCAGATTAGAAATTTTGGAAATGCCGATGTATCTGGAGACCTGAATCACACAAGAACAGTATATTCCTGGAATTAGCATACAGTCAAAGCTGGCTTAAGGGAGACTTGGATTACTGAAAAGCTCCCCTATTTGAGAAAGAAATCTCGGTCGCTCAAAGGAACGTTTGTGGAAAAGAACCGGCTCATTGACAACCCCTGTATCTGGGGTAAAAACGCTGTTCCCTTCAGGTCCTACTTAGACAAATTCGACTGTAATTTTTCCCTGAAATAACAAAATGAAACGCTTTCAAGCTTATCATTCCAATTATGAGATCAGATTCGAAAAATACGAGAGAAATATTTCATTAAACTCTATAAAATTATGTAAAATCATGGAGTAGTCCAGCATGGGTGGATTAGGTACTTGACTTAAATTTTCGAAAAATTTTTCCCAATGATTCAACAAATTGTGCGATTGCATAGCGTGCAATGCACACGCACACTTCACAATATCCGAGGGGTGGTACTGGTCGTGGTGGTGGTGGTGGTGGAGGGATGCAAGTACCTTTTGATACAATATTCGATATCGAACCGCCCTTAATTTCACTTACACATTTACACACTTGCTTGAAGTATAAGGTTGTATTTGTAAGTAAGTAAGTGCGAACGTTAGCTCTATCCCCTCCAAACCAGCTCTGGGATAGATGCGCTCTGTATTAGTGCGAGTGAGCTGGGTGGTGGTGGTGGTGGTGGCGGGAGACTCGATTCGATTGCTGCTGGCTGGCGGCGCCCCGAGAAGCAAGCATACCGGCGGCGCCAAAGCCAGTTCGTGTCGGTAGCTCACGCGATATAAAACTCGAGAGACGGATACGAGGCTCCACCAGAGCCCAAAGAGCCGTCACCCGGTGTGCGCGCGCGCCCCCTGACATATATATATATATATATATACCAAACCACCCTCGTGTGAACTGTGCTCTACATTCGGCAATCTTAAGGTGTTCAAGGTGTTATTGCACACCCTTAAGTCAAAAATCTCAAAACCTAGTGACAAAATCGTGGAATATTGTCGTGAGTGTGATTTCTGCTGGAATATTTGCGAAATTTTAAAGGAGATAGAAAAACAGTGGACTTAAGGTGTACCCGGTTCAAGTCCGGCAAGGACAGAGCTGCTGCAGGGGTGGCTCTTCCTCATCCCTTCTGGCGCAACTTAAAATGAAAACCACGCCGAGTTTGTCCACTAGTGTGCTCATCAAACCCGAGGTGAGCATCGATAGTCTACCTTGAAATGGCTAAAAAATTATGCCCTTAAGCATTAGGGGTGACAGAGAGCGTTAAGGGGTTGTAGCGCATGGCGAAGAGCCGATGTAAGGGGATCTACCTTACCCACAGCATTTTAATCGACCCCCAAAAGACGATTAAGCCACCGCGTGCTCGTTTGGATCCACGTCAGTCTGTCCGCACATTCATACATACATTTTCAGTCATCGATACTACTAATACTATTACTAAGTCTGCCTCTAACTCTCACCTCCTAATTCTCACCTTAATGTAGTCAACTCGTTTCGGATATCTTAATTCAAGCATTCGAACATTTCTCTGTCGTTCCGCTTCATTCCAATTTCTTGCGTCACTCGTTAACTGTCTTTCAATACTGTTCTCATAGTTTTTATTATTATTGTATCCTCTCAAGATACAAACCTTAAGGAGTTCTTTTTAACTCTGATCGATGTGACTGCTGTTGAAACCCAATGTGGCATGATATTTCATCAATCTAATGACCTTTTTCTGGTGGAATGTCTGGACAGGAAGTGTGCAAAAAACGCTAAGGCCACAAAATTTCTACAGTTAATTCCCACGTTGTCGGTAAGGCAGTTGCCTATGCAATGCAACTTGGATATTTTCAAATCAATATTTATCATCACATCGAGCTTTTAAATTTTACGCTACGGGTGATTAGTAAGAGACGAGTGGCTTTAAATTGTTGTTCATCATCCACTCATTCACTATATATCGCAGTACACGTCCACCCGGAGTAACATACAGATTCATGAGTGTCAAACTCAACCATTCAGTTATCTATTCTATTCACGAGTAAATTCAAAAGTATGTGTAAATAAAATACGTAGAATAGCCGTCGAGGTGACACGCGCAAGCCGGAAAAACTCTAAGCGTACACGCCTCCCTTTCATCACTTCTCTCGCTCAAATACAATACGTACATACATATACTTACACAGCAAAAAAGCACATGTGGATTTACATCTGATGAGGTGCGCGTGTGTAAGGCGCGCTTGCGACCACGTGACTATCCTGAAAACGCTTTCTTTCGGCCCTCAAATATCAGCTGATGCGCGCGCGCATGCTGTTACACTAATTTCCCAGCAATACTCTAAGCTTTTCTTCACATTTTCATTGATGCCTGTGATTCATCAAACTCAAAATTTTCCATGGAATTGCTGATATTTAAGAAGAATGAACTATTGATTTACTTGGGAATGATGTCTTTGGAAGGCGTTCAAGGTTGCCAGAATGTTTATTGATTTCCCATTTTCCTAACGAGTCAGTGTGAGAATGAGGCGAAAATAATACAGAAACTCTTGTGCATACTCGTACGATGTATTAGTTCTTCACTTGCAGTATTACTACTATCATCATGCCGATGACGTCTAGACAGCGAGTAATATTATCAGAGAGGTGCAATTTTACTCGCTTCTCGCGTGCCTTAGAATCTCAAGTTAATTATAGACTATAACTAACAACACCAGCTCCAAAAAAAAACCAGTTGAGATGCATGTACAATTCAAAGTTATTATCGAGAAATGTTGCCATCGCTGTTGTTATCAAAGGGTGAAAATACTGGAAAAAATTTGTAACATTTTTTACGGATCGTTCAGCCATTACTAAACGATCATTGATCTGCTAGAAAATTGTGTTACAAGGCATGTTGAAGGCCATTGAAACGATCGACGACACTGTTGCAAGCCGCATACTATAACTGGTCACTGATAATGTTATCGATACGGGCCTGAATGTGAACTTTGCTATCTACACCGGAAACTGGGAGAAAAATTTCGTAAGAGCCCGTTTGCTCTCTGCACTCCATTGCACAGACTCTTTCACAAGATGAAATCAGGACGCGTTCCATCTGAACTTTGTTCTTCTACAATCAATTCTCGCACTCGAGCTGAGATTACGTAGTACCAGAGAAATTGTATGCCAAACAAGGTCAGTAACGCGATAGAAAAATAGAAACATCATTGAGTTTTATTCGATAAAAACAATGATTCGTCAGATCAACTGAGATTCTTTCGTTTGATTTTCACGCAAGTAATCGGAGAATTAATAATCGAATTCGGTTTGAGAAAGCCACTAGTTCCGTAGCAAAATTTTTACAAGGGAATACTTAGATATCTTCCACCGATTGGGGTGCTGGCTAGGGGACGAAATTTCTACAATTAATAGTATATCGAAATTCCATTGCCAAAGATGAAACTAATCTCAAAAAAGAATATGCATCCAAACAGTTTCCTGAGGTTAACCCAATCACACAGATATGGTCAAAAAATTGCTTAAATCTGAACTGTGGCACAAGCAACGATGAAGCTCATCAGAGCTCAACTAATTAAAAAACAGCCTCAACTGTTTCCCTCGCTATTTCCTGAAGGAACGAATAATTCAAATCCTGAAAGATATTCGATTGTGAAAAAGAAGAATATTTTTGTCTCAGGTATCGATTATTGACAATTGAAAGACTCGTGATAGCTAAAAGTATACACATTTTACGTCAGTGTAATTCGCACGACGATGAATGCATGCGACCACAGCGATGATGCAACATGGAATTTCAGACGTAAACTCACGAGCTCGCGTTTGATAAACTCCGACAGGTTTCTGTATACCTCACAGGTACCTATAACAGGCTGTGTGAAAATAACGAAGAGAAAAAGTAATAAGCCGAGACCTTAACCTTGACTGATATGATTATAAGCTCGTTCAGTCTTTCCCGGAAAATGATCAAATCTTATGGAAACAGAGATTCATCATTCCTTGTTTTTAATTCTTTTTTTTTCTTATAGGCCCCACAAGGCGTAGATTCATGTCATCGAAAACGCTATCGACTAAAATTTTTCATACAAGAAAATCATGCTTCATTTGTTGGAGAAACACTTTAAAATAATCTTCCATATGGATAAGTAGTTCATCCAGCAATCATTCTTCAGAAGGGATGCAAGAATCTCAATGATATTCAGGTGATCCACTCTCAACTGACGGTATGAATTGGCCAGTGGAAATCTTATAAGGTATCCCTAATTTTTCTGCTAATAGAAAAATTCTTCAATGTTGGACTAATTCGTCCCAAACATAATATGCTTCCTGATCGTGCATCTCATCTCAACAATAGATTGCAAATTAAATTGACGAGGTAACCAGCCATGAAACGCTAAGCGCGACGCTGCCGGGAAATCGTGAGTTTTAAGTAGTAACAGACGTGTTACGACAGACACGAACATCGCTCACTGCGGTTGTGCTTAGAGCGCTAACACACAACTGCGCAGTTTCAAAAGATTTTTGCGCGCAGCAACAAACATTCAAGCTCTGATCGATCAATGACTCGCATCACTGCTAGAGAAACTGCTGCTAATGACGAGATTGGAATTTCCTGAAATCTTGTGATGCCATATAAATGAAATGGTCCGTGGACCATAGAAAAAAATAGATTTAAAAAAAACGATCAAGAATTCTTCGATGAGAAAGCTAAACCCAAGAGAAAAAGAATCCAAATGTGGGATAGCAAATTTCATAACGGGTGAATCGGGTCAAGAAAACGTCATCATCTTCGTATCCGTCAATGGTGGCAAAAAAGACTCAGCTGTATAAAAATCACATGCTCGATCTGACATTGGTGGCTTTTGCATTAGCTATATACTGCAGCTGGGAAAAGACGACGCGACGACGGGTTGTGTTAAGAAAAGGGGGAGGAGAAGGGGGGTCAGGCTACCAGTAGTATAAAGGTTACACAATACCCAACGCGCGAGAGATCGATAACGGACAACTGACTCGTGCTAGTGCGGTCTGCCGGCCCCACGGGGCATATCGGTGCAAACAAATTATTGATGTCGATGGTTGATGATAATAATTATGTGGGCAGGATATTGTAAAAATAATATGTAAATTTAACAGATTCGAGACGAGAAAATTTGCGCGGTCTATAGTTGGATAATACGGAGTCTATTCCAACTTGAAAATTTTGAGCTTATAAGAAAGTACATAAACGGGAACAAAAGACCCGTTGTTATTCCATACAAAACCTCTTTTTGAGCTAATTTTGTTAACCAACGATGTCAGAAAAATATCGTGGGGAATTTTTTCCTAGGTTTTACTTCAAATGATTGAAGGAGTGGTGGATGAATGTCATCTGCATTTACAGTGTGCTGCAAATTTTCCACAAAATTTCTCTCAGAAATATCTGCAATTTCTAGTGGCCACGTTCTGCTACTGCTGGATATCTGAAAAATCTTGATAGTCGAATTTTTACGGATGTTTATCCCTTGAATGACACTTTGAGTCAACATGACCTTAAGCGACTTTCACACATTGTTTCCGATGTCAAAATCGGCGAAATTTGAGCGCCACGCGCCATCTGCCTTGACCTCGAGTCTCCAATTATTAGTTGGTGCAGGTGCAACGGCCGCCACGAGTGGCGCGACTCTATATTCGCACCCGTAGCCACCCAAACCAGAGGTAATTTTAGCTGGGGTCATACAGACCCCAGAGTTTCATTTGTGTACGTCAAATCTGGTTTGGCGCTAATTTTCCCTTGATGCTCTAATTCACCTGCTGCAAGTCATTTACCTCCAGTTTGAACCTCTGACTATCAGTTGCGACGTCCTGCTACGCCTATAGTTTTGTGTCCGTCAGACGTGTTTTCAGCTGGAGTCGGGCTGACCCCGGTTAGGAATTGATTTACCCATACTTCATTTCGTCACAGTTCACTATGCGAGTATGTTTTCAATATAACCCTCCCTTTCCGTATTCAAAAACTCCATTTTTTCTCTCCGTAATTCTTCAAAATTAATACCTTTTTCGGAAGATTGGCTATTGTTGATAGATTGATTCTTTATATATAGTATCAGATACAATCCTCTTCCAGATGTCAGCCCTTTTATCTGAAGAGGGAAGAGACTTGCTCATTTCAAAGTAAAAAATCAAAGTTTTTCAAACTTTAGCCGAATTTTCGAAGCAAATATTTCCTTGAAATTTTTGGATCTGTCATCATGGCTTTGTCCATGTAGGGCCTTGTTCTGAGGCCTTGTTTTGACCCTTAACTACAACCAAAAAATCTTCCAATGCGATTTACTCAATGCGAACCGCGAGAGGTACTAAATTTTTGACGTGGGGTCAATATGACCCCAGTGTGTAATTCATAATCGGCTTTTGAAGTCGGTCATCGCTGAGCTCACTTCAAACTCCATACTTATAGAAATCAAGCATATGGCTGAAGTACTATCCATACAAGTTGGAACATTCGGGTTCTGGATATACAAAAAACAATAATTTTGACCAGAGGAGAAAAATTGTGTGCTTTCATTGCACTTATTCTGAAGTTTTTTGGGCCATTGGATTTGCTAAATGGATGGAACTAAAAATAAAAATTTTTAAAAAATCAGTATGAGCAAGAAGAGAGGCCATTCATGAATTGCACGCGATCTTGAAAACATCATGTTTTGACCGTAATAACAGAGTGATAATATTCTCCGGAATGTAGGAATATTATCTCCCCTCTTACAAATTTCGTTAATGATCGATTGTATTCAACTTGATTCTTGTTCTATATAACCCCACAACAAAATCCAACCTCAATTTTGATAGAAAATATATTGATTTGTTCATACTCGAATAAAAGTTGAGAAGACCTACGTTTAACATTAGGGCATCTGTCTCGTGTAAAGATGGGTTACCAAGATGAATTGAAACAGAAATTGTCATTCCTTCCTACGGGAGCTCAGCAGAGAGACATTTCACCAATGGATTGATATCAGAATCTCTTTCCTGGTCTGTTACTCAGAATAGAGTGATCTCGAGAGTGATAATATATAACCACATTTACTTTCAATCTTTCTCATTCACCTGCTTAAATTCCAGTCGTTGAAGATAGACGATGTTATGAATAACGTTAGCTGATAACAAAATTGAAAACTGATAATCATTCAAGAAATTTTTGGCAGACTTGGCTACTACCGGAATTTCAGTCATGGAGTTTGAAATGAGAAATATCAATTGAGAATATCATAATCCAATATCAGACTGATTCAACATTGCAAAGTTCAAATTTTCACTATGAATCTTTATTCATATCCCATTGCTCCGTCTTTTATCACTATATGAAAAGACATACGTTGTCTCCATTCAAAGTCAAACTTTAAATCTCATTTTTTGCTATCAGTCTCGAGCTTCTGTCCAAGAATTAAACCTATTTCAGACAGACTCATTCTTCAATCGATCTCCCTTCGGAGTACTGGTATAATCTGATTTTCGACTCGGAAATTTGATTCGTTCTCGATTATTGTGGGTTTGTTATATACTCAATGAACAAATTCCGCGATTTATCGGATATTTGCCTGAACTGTACTGATACAATCGATCTCAATAAATCAAATAGCAAACAAAACAGAATCACCAAGTGAGATGATCGGTAATAAAATTATGCAGGAAAATCTTGTCGACAGTTTTGCAAAACCATTCAAACATTTACGTGTACATTTTTTCCCTTAATTATTTATAAACGCTGTTGAGCTTACTAGTAAATTAAAACTTCATCTCAATTATCATGAACCTGTTCTTCTCACTTTGTGATCAAGAATATTACTTCGTTCGAAAAAAGTGTACATTTACTCGTACAGCAAGCTCATTCAAACAAGGTAAGACATTTACAAGAATCAAAATCGAGTTTGCCACAAATAATTTCTCTGTCGATCGTAAAAAGTTATCATGCTCGTAAAGGTTGATAAGCTACTGTTAGTCCGAATTGCCAAAGGAGTAAATGCGTGCAATTGTGATTGTGTCGATGCTGGGGATCTAAATTAATTCAAAAATTTTTCCAACAGTTGAAAGTTCATCCAGTTGGAAAAAATACCCCTGATCCCCCTTGATATGTCTGATTAATATAGAACACAATAGGTAAATTAAATCGTGTTACGTCACTACGGTTTTACTATCAAATAAACTCATTTAATTAAAGTCAGAAAGTGTAAAAATCAAATTTTCAAAATTCTCCATCACACGATCTAGAACCCATTGCATTGCATCTCTATATCTTGAAAAATATATATGTCAAAAAGAACCATTCGATGCTGTATTTTCAAACAGAATCGTGACGAAACAGGTAGAAACCAGAAACTCGTATAATACTCTCTTTCTGACAAGAATTCCTCTCTGTGTTATACCGCTTCCTGCGGCGGCGCCACTTCTCTAAAATTTCGCATCGTCGCTCCCATCAGTTCAAGGTCGAAATCGCGAAATTTAGAGCAGCCAAAACCCACGTGTCAGGATGAAACTCGTCGAAAGCGTATAAAGACATACATCGATTGGTCAGTTCAGCAAAAAGATATTCTTGGAGGAAAGGGTAAATTAATGGGTATACCTGCGTGCACATATATCGGCATCAACTGATACACGTGCTTACAAATCGAGTTCACATTATTATACTAATACTAGTAGAGTGCGGCAAACGCATTCCTCAATCGAATGACTCATCCGTATACTCTCATGCACTCAATGTTATATTATCGCAAAGTGTATGTAATGCGTTTATTGGTACACCTCATTGCCCGCGGCGCGGCGATATGAAAAAAATGTCGTGAAAAATGTGCGCTTCTGGCGTAAATATGCTCTTAAATTTTCACGGAATTTCAGTGTTTGGACATACTTTCGTTCGAGACGTTTATTGAACCTGAATACCTGTCACTTAAACCATCTAATAGTATAAGTGTCGAGCTATATTCAAGGTGAGCGATCGCAAGCACTTTCGACAGGTGTTGATGGCTTTCCTTGTATTGGTGTGTACGATGCTAAGGGGTCATCAAGTTTGTTTTCCTGAAATTATGCAATTTGTTTCTCAGATCAGCTGATCAGCTCTTCTATACCGATGACCTCAATAAAAATTCTTTACACTTCCGGAATAAGAGAGTATTTACAGCTGTGCAAGCTATCGATAGTACTAATCAAGTTGGTATCACTTCATCTTTAAATTATATCGTTCAATCATTATTTGAGAATCAGATAATATTCAGGAATTATCTAATTGGTCGTTGACCACTTGCGATTTTTCGTTGTATGGTTTTCCAAAATCAGATTCCAGTTTCGATCATATTTTTTCTTACAACCAACTCGACATTGACTATATTTAGGTCCTCCAAAAACTCTCCAATTTTGTCCTCGACATAAAAATTCGAAGCCGGGATCAAATGGAAGCGTGTGGGGAAATTTTTCAGATTTCAATTAATGCAGTAGTGTTCTGCTTTGTTACAGCAAATTTTTCCGAGTTAATCAGTTTTGGATAACGTAAAAACTCATCAAAATTACAATTCAATCAAGAAAACACTTGTCATTGATCGATTGAGATCATAATGAATTTGGGCTGACGTTTAGTGATCTCAAAAAAAGTTGGAAAATTCTGTGCCACTATTTCAACATTTAGATTTTGGGAAAATACTAGTTACTATATCGTGAACGATTGGTATAAGAATTGCTCTCGGAAATATTCATGGAAACAACACTCAATCTCCAATTGTACAAAATTATGGACGAGTGCTCCGAATTTGACGATTTACTTTTGAGCGAAATGCCTCAAAATTCCGAAATTCGACCCACGAAAGTGCACATTAGGTTGTGAATGAACATAGAGCATTAACGATTAACAATTGAAATATCCTAATACCCAAACTCATTTAGAGATGAAAGTCTCCTGCATGAGCATATAATTTTGAATATCCTTCTACAGATATAATTTCAAGGATTTATCGCGAGTCTTACATGTTTAATCTTGATGGACAGCAAAGGGAAATCAACTTTCCTAGAATTTCAAATTGTTGAAATTTAGTCTCGGCGCGATTTTCGTCCACGTGGTTTCGAGACCTCATCATTAGGTTGAAGGGAATCATACCACATCATATTGATTTGTTAAGTCAATTTTTATTACAGACATACATCTAATTGTGATAGACGGTTTGAATTCTCGTCAACTCAAAATTTTAGAAAAATTATTAGAAATCACTCTCCTAATTCGTCCGTCAAGATCAAAGATGACACCCTTCACTAATCCGTGACACAAAAAAACAAAAATGTACATCCATAATTTTCAGATGATT
Source organism: Eretmocerus hayati (assembly GCA_029851415.1). Taxonomy (NCBI): domain Eukaryota; kingdom Metazoa; phylum Arthropoda; class Insecta; order Hymenoptera; family Aphelinidae; genus Eretmocerus; species Eretmocerus hayati. The sequence continues at coordinate 158,203,350 of CM056741.1, forward strand.
TCAAATTCCAAACTCATATATTCTGCCTCAAGTCCAGGCGCAAAATACACCTGCACGCGTGTACACCTGTACTCTCGTGATATTTGCAGCTCATTCATGATTGCAACCTCAGGGCGGTAGCTAGCGAAGCTTCAGAGTTGAGCTTGCAAGCTTTTGATATGTCACTCTTTAGGGTCGTGAGGTGTGTCAACAGATACTGTATAACACGTCTCCTGCATTACATGATGTATTCTGAAGTAAGGTCAACGAATCGATTCACCCAATGCTCCTCCTATGCTCATTTAACTGTAAAATTTCTCTGCTATTATGTCAAATCATTGCAAGCCTGCTCTTTTTTTTGACATCACCATAACTCGGTCGGAGGATGTTTGGTACGGATCCAATCGATGGAGAAGTATAGAGAAGTGATTACTTACTTCAGACTATAGAATCCACGGTATCAGGGCTTGAATGAAAAATGTTGCAATGAGTAATTTGGGCATTACGAGATTTTTAGCTGAGGAAGTGGGCTACTCCTCGAGGGATTCCAAATAATTTGATAGGAATAATTAGAATTTGTTCAAAAACTTCCCATTCGTCGATTACCCACGTAGATTTCTGTATAACTATCGCACAGATAAAATGTAGCTCGGTTTCTGAGCTCTTCTCAATTTTTTCCTTCAAAATGGAGTATCAAAGGGAAAGAGACAAGATATACGCCAATGTACGAGCGAGCAGTAGAATTTTAGCGTAATCGCGGGGTCAAACCTCAGCTGATATGGATCGTTCATTTCTGGCACAAGCGAGTAATACTGCGCCAACCTACAATCGTTCCCAAATCTATAGATCATGCAATAAGCTTGCCGCATTCCATCCAAAATTCTTGCAAATTGTATGAAATTCTTTTTGCTCTTTCTCAAGCTTCGTCAAAGTTCTTTCCGGGGAAATCCCACGAAGCTGTACTGCCCCATTCTTCTAATTGTGTATTCTGCGCATTGTCTCACATTCGATTCGTACGGTGTAAATGTGAAATTCTGATATAGGGCTCTATCATTGATTGACTTCATAATTTTGACACAAGCCATGACGTGCTACAACAATCGCTGCACAAAGAGAAAAAAAATTTTAATGATATGGGAGGGAGGTTATGAAACTTTGCTAGTAGAAATTTTGGTTATCCTAAAATTGTATCGAATAAAACAGTATCAATGAAATTTTAAAAAAATACCAACTATAGCGTGATCATGCTGTGTAGTTCGTATTATTGGCAAATAAAGTCATACAAGACTTTGGAAACAGTTCAGATATTGATATCTGAACTGTTCTCAAAGTTTTGCTCGTATGGCTTTTTTCAATAATCTTGAAATTGTTTATCCATGCATTGCCGAGACATCAGATGGGTCATTGTACTGTACTCTTCATGATATCGAAAAATAAGTAAGATATTGATATTTTGGGCCCGTACATGAAATTGTTGCGAATTTCCAATCACTGGTGATTGCAAAGAGTACTAATTTGAGAGCTACTAATAAATTTGAATGATTTCTGCCTGTGGAACGATTGCTCATGTTGAGGACGTGATCTCTATTCTGAAGAAGTCGTTTGCTACAAAATATACTCCTCATATTTTACTCCCTTTTTTTTTATTGATGCATTCAATAGATTATTCGAGGATTACTAGCAATATTTTACTCCCATTTTCTTCTTTCTCAGAGGGTAAATTCGATTGAGCTAGTCATTCACATCAGAATATTCATCTCGCGAAGCTCAGATTGGAGGACTACTTTATCTTGAGATGTACAAACGGGGACATTTTATCCTTCCCATTTTCCCATTCAACTTTGAAAAAACTAATTTGGAGAAAAAGAAATTGAATAACACCAGTGCCCTCAAAATGGTACTCACATAGAACAAGATCGTTGAAACACAACTGTTTAGCACCAGAAAGAGTTGAAATTGTACAAGAATTGAGACTGGAAGCCAACAAACTTTAAGATTAGTATGGTATAACGTCACGTGGTCCGAAGAAGCTGTAATCAAAAATGGACTTGGCAAATGAGTTTCAAGCCTCGTCGTCGCGCCACATGTTTGCGCTATGATATATCAGCAACACAGAGAAGTGCGTCTGACGTGTTAATTACTTGCGACCTTCTCATTGCCGCAATTAAAGCTCGTGCACTTGCCACGCTTTTGCGACACATTCTTTTAGAGTTTCGCGCATCGCCTCACATCCGAGTTCATTGAGATCATCGATTAATTATTTTATATGCACTTTGAGTTGTAGATGTACTTACCATGTTGTTTTTGATCGCAGATTCCAGAAAAAAACAATCCAAAATTTTTAAATTTTGTTAGCGAAAGGCGATGAGATCAAAGAGTATTGGGAAAAATGATTTAGAATAAATTGTGCATTTGAGTGCCGATGAAAATATGGTCCTGTAGAGTGTCCTCATAAGTAAAGAAATAAGTTTGCTGGTTTTTATGAAGTAATGAAGATCAAAAGTGAATGGAATGAGAGGTGCTACGAGCCGCATCACCACCAGGTGGCGACACTCTTGATCGCAAGGGGGACAATGCTATTTCAATGAATTCAATGGGCCATCCTTGCAATCGACAGTGCCACATGATGGGTAGCACTTCTCATTATATTTCATTCATTACATTGCCAATGCCGTGTTGAAGAGCCTGGGACCTTATCATTACAAAATTGGTTGCTAATTTTTGCCACGAAATGAATCATCGTCGAAATGGATTCCATATCCAAAGCAGATGGTAATTTTCAGAATTGAACATACGTGGCAATTTTTTCTTTTCAAAAATCCAGCTTTTGCTGGTTCCAGTTTGGATTCAAATTCTGTTCAGTACTGAGTGAACTCCGTGATCGGTCCACGGAAAAATACTTTCTTTCAAGGACGACTTGAAAATTCATTCACCATTCCCATAATTTGTGACTAGAACAATCATCATGATTAGAGTAAATGCATTCACTGATAAATTTCATTCCAATATTTGTGTACGTGTGACATTTTATCCATCTCGTACAAGTTTACAGAAATCTTTGAGAACTTCTGAATTTGACTGAACCAAAATCAACGTTTACAAAAAACCTTCTTACGAGTTAGTTATCTGGTCTACAATTAAAAAGCGAAAAAATCAAGCATGTCATTGAAGTAAATTCGATATCGTGAGCCGGTAATTATGCAATTATATCAAAGTAATGATATCGTCAGCATCGCAATGAGAAGGCTCCGGAGAAAATCTAGCGAGTGCAAACTTTGTGATAGCTATGAAAAGTTTCATATCGCATTTTTTCGTTAAGGATAAACCCGGAAAATGCCATCTCACGTGCGCTCAGCTCTCCCCAGACCGCAACATCACAATGTCATCTCATTACGACCGCGCGCGACGCTTGCATGCATTGCACGATATGAATGTGCGTCTTGCTTCATTCATATCTCGCATTACCTTATCGCTATATAAGTTGTCTTGGAAGAGAGATTGACGTATTATCGCGACGCCTCTGACCCTGACTTCAGATGATAAAAAACTTCTACAAGTCAAGCTGCGGCAATGACTTATTGCTCCTAACCCATTTACAACATTTGTCAACAGTTTGCAGTCAAATTTCCGCGTAGATTATTGGAGACTAGCGTTTTTGCCGTACTCGCTAACGCTCGTTCGGCTTGTAAATGTTTTTGATAAGTCATAGGCACCAGAAATGCTTTTACAGTTCAATAATAGTATTTGTAAAACAATAATTGCTTATCAATTCAAGGTGTCTAAATAAAGTTTTTAAAATAGTCCGCAAAATTCATATTGTGTTAAATTCATTGGCGTTCGCAGCAGGGGGGCGATGGGGTCGATCGCCCCCCCCCCCAAAACTAAAAATTTTGCACAGGTGAGATATAGGGGAACGCGGGTATTAGTGCGCGCCGCCTCCTAGTTAGCTTAAATCCCCCCCCCCCCCCCCCCCCCACAAGTCGGATCCTAGGAACGCCACGGGTTGAATTATACTGGCTAATGGTGGAGATATCATTTCCAGTAAGCAATAATGAATATTGAGGAATTGTATAGTTTCTTTGCAATTAGCTGAGCCAGTATATCATTGTTCAATCGATTAGGCTGAAAAACTTCTGTTACATGGCATATATCTGAAGGGCTAATCAAAGCGAGGTCATATCAAATCTACGTGCAGTGTGCATAAGTTGACCTTTGGTTCAGTCTAGTTCAGTCTAGTGGAGTCTAAGACGGTCTTGTACGGTTCAATTCAGTTTATTAAAATCTAGGTCGATCTAGTTCGGTTTGGTTTGGTCCAATTAGGTCTAAGTCGGTCTTCTTCGGTTTACTTTGGTCTAAATCGAATTAGACTGATCTAGATGGTATTAGACCATACTAGGCTGAATTAGACCGAACAAAAACTAATCATCCTGAGCTAGACTCAATCGGACTGAGCTGGGTCAAATAAGAACGAATTGGCTTGTTCTAAGCCCAACTACACCGAGTTCATCAGAAGTAGACCGAACTAGATCGACCTAGATTGAAGTAGATCGAATTGGACCAAACTAGACCATATTCGGCAGTACTAAACTGCACTAGACCGAATTAGATCAAACTAGACCTAATTTAAAAGAACTAATATACCTGGCGAGACCGAATTACCCCGAAATCAGACCTTTAAAAGTCTATTATATAGAAAAATCGTGAAAATTTGAGGTTTAAAAGTTGGAATACGAAATAGTAAAAATGGGCTTGAGACGACTCAAATGTAAAGATTTTAAACTTTTTTTATTTTTCACTGAAAATTCAGTGAAAGTTTCACTGGAATTTCGGGTGAATTTCACTGAAACTATAGTGGAAATTTCACTGAAACTTTGGTGAAAATTCCACTGAAACTATTTTCACTGAAACTTGAGTGAAAATTCCACTGAAACTTGAGTGAAAATTTCACTGAAACTATAGTGAAAATTTCACTGGAACTTGAGTGAAATTTTACTGAAACTTTAATAAAAGTTTCACTGAAATTATAGTGAAAATTCCACTGAAATTTTAGTGGAAATGAAAATTTCACTGAAATTTTAGTGAAAATGAGAATTTTACCAAAACTACAGTGAAAGTTGGAATTTCAGTGAAACGTCTCACTGAAACCTCAGTGATTTCAGCCGAAATCACTAAAGTCTATAAGTACATCCATCCATCCGCTAACCCTCCCACTTGACCACAAACCCCACTCACCCAACAACCCACCCACCCACCTATCTACCAACCCACGATCCCACCATGACCCATCCACCCACCCATCACACTTCACCCCTTCCGCATTGGCGACCCGATACGCAGTATGTGGACGGACAGATTTTGCCTGGCCCCTTAATTATTATAGTATATGTTCAGTTTGATGAGTTTTCAGAGTCCTGTCCCTATAGGACACTTACCGATATTACCGAGCTCTTAAATTTTTCGATAAATCTTTGAGATATCGTAAATCTAGGAAGAATTGCCGATTTTTTGTTTCCTCTAGAATCAGCGCCTCTTGCTAGATTTGCGACATCTCAAAAATCCACGAAGATGATTGAGAACTCGATAATTTTGGTACCCGACATCCAAGAATGAGGTACTGTTTACTATTAGAGTATATATAACAGGCTTGGATGTTTTCTTGATGACAAAAAGTTGAGGAAACTTGCTGGGATGAAAAACTCAAGAGTCAAGTATACAATCTTTTGAAATCGCCACGTCACGTTTTTGGGTGTTTCTTGATGAGTATGCCCATTAAATCTGCCCGAAGAAAAAAATTCACCGATATCACAATTTGGAGATCTCGTGAACAGGAATGATTACTCATGTTGTCATTAGAATTTCATAGGAAAATTTCTCGTCTCAATATGGCATACATCTGTTATTATTCGTGCAAAAATTAGAGGATAAATTGCGAATTGGATGTTCATCATGACAAGTGTAGAAATAATGAATAATCTCGTGGCGATTCGATCGTTTCTATATCATCATTATCACAGTTTCTACAAATGATCTCGATTGGCGATTGCGGCATGGTTTCAGCTATTCAGGCCACTGTTTTTGGGCAATTGTCTGATCAGTCTAATTTTGTAGCAAAGAATTAATTCTATCTTCACAAAGAAAAATTCCGGGGACGCTCGACAAACTTCAATTCAGCTTAAATATTCGAGCTAGTACTTTAAAAGTTGATCCTTGGAAGAATGAATCAGGGGAATTCTCCTAGAATACCGTCAACTGGGGTAACTTTGGGACAAGGCGGGTAACTTTGGGACAACCCACGAAAGAGTCATTATCACGCGCAATCAGCAAGGTAGATGATCCTGAGGCTTTGGTCAACACAAAAAACAGTCTTCCAGACTAATGGGTGAAGTACCAACCTTTGCAGAGTGACTCCAAAGTAACTGAGCTAGATTTCACTTGTCTGTATAGATATCTTGTCTGTATTCAGATATCTGAACAAATCCGTCATTACACTGGCGTACTTTCACCCAGTTTCCATTTTGTAGCGGACAAACTAAAAAGTATGCTGGTTTCTTTTGTAAACCAGGGTAAGTTAAGGACACGACTTTGACTGCCAATAACTCTGACCAAAGATGCCCGAATATACTTTTATACCTGTCAATCGAGGACTGGGACTGTGAGCTTTTGATTGACCACAGACACAATGCAATTCTGATGCAACTGATGCGAGATATACAGGTTACAAGAGTTTTAAGGAGAACAATGCGATTTTTGTCCCAAAGTTACCCCAGTTGATGATGGCCGTGGAATTCCCTATATAATGTATGCTGTCCCAAAGTTACCCCAAACCGGTTTAACTCTGGGACACGACTTTGAGCGCTGATATATCTCCAACTGGAGATGTCCAAATTCACTTTATAAACACAGCAATCGAAAGCTGAAGCTGTAAGCTTTCGATTGACTACACATGCAATGCGCTTCTGGTATAACACGTAGAAGTTTTACGAGTTTGCAGGGAAAAAATGCGATTTTTGTCCCAAAGTTACCCCAGTTGACGGTACCTATTTACGGCCAACTCATATCAAGACTCATCAGCTCGACTTTTCCAAACTATTCAACGGTTCGACTTGTATGATAAACTTCTCACTTGGTAAATTCAAAGAGGGGGTTTCCCCATCATCCAGTCTTGCGACTTCGCTCTCTACAGAAAAACAGTCCTAAACAAATGATTTTTCGTAGAGCTTTCTATCCCATCAAAATGAAACTCTCGAGTTATCTGTTGAATAGGATGACTTTCGGTCAGCAAATGAAATTACATGTGCGAATTTTTGGCTTGTTTCAGATTCGAGATGCATGCAAAGATCTCGTCCTCACGGACGAGCAGCTGCGGCTCGTCATGGAAAGACTTGACCGCGAGATCAACAGAGGCTTGTCGAAAGAGACCCACGAGGAGGCCATCGTCAGATGTTACACCACTTACGTACAGGACCTTCCCAATGGCACCGGTACTAATATTTTCTTAACCCTTTTTGTTGCCAAAACTTTTATAATATTGTAAAGCGTTCCCATTTCGTTTTAATTTTCTCTTGTGCCAAGATAGAATGTTCAATGGAATCTCGATCAAATACGAGAACCGTTATAGACGATCAACTTGAAACTGATGTTCGTCTTGGTTTGTAGGGAATCACCATTTAATACTATTTAAGTTATTTCTGAGCCCGTGATAATTTTTCACTTCAAAGACCAATAACCATTCTGAATTATTTAGCGTCCACATGCCCGTTTTTGCAATCACTCAATTGGTAGCACCCATGTGATCATCATTATCGAGATTCCAGATATCGTGATTTCATCAAGTCTCAAGAATTGAAATATCTACTTCTAGAATCGTGAATTATACAGTATATACCTAGCAAGACTTACGCCCAACAGAGAGATTCTCGGAGAGATCTGTTATGATTTCATGATTACACGTTGTTTGCATTGAGAAGTTTTTTATAATTAACTATTAGATACTGCGTTTCTTCGAATTCTTCTATTTGTTATGAATTTAAAAAAATAGTACCTCATAGAATGTTTTGGGTATCAGCATCAGAGGGGTTTATGCAAATCTCCAGGTTACCAAGTCCAAGTGACGAACAATCTTATTGATTAGTCGAGACCATTGACAAACTGAGAATCCTTGGTCAGTGATCTATCAAATCAAATGATGAAGTTGGTGTATCTTTTCGTAAAATCAAAATCACCCTCTCACTTTTGAATCATGCTAATAGCACAGTAATTAGCACAATATTGAATCCCATATAATGACTCTGTTGTCTTGAGATGGATTGAAAAAATATCTCGAATCGAAAATTTTTCAAAATCTCAAATGTCGTTATTTTTTGGAACCAAAGAAACGAATAGACTAAAAGATAAAGCAAGATGATCAATGTTAAAATATTTATTTTCATTTTACAGAGAAGGGCAACTTCCTGGCTCTGGATCTCGGAGGTACAAATTTTCGAGTGCTGCTGATCACACTGAACGGCCAGAGCTTCGATATGAAGAGTAAAATTTACGCAATACCACAAAGTTTGATGCTGGGTACGGGCCAACAATTGTTTGACCACATTGCTCAGTGTCTTGCTCTATTCGTCAAGGACCTCAAACTCGAAAACGAGGTACTTCCGCTTGGTTTTACCTTCAGTTTTCCTCTCACGCAGCTTGGTCTCACCAAGGGTCTTCTCGTAAGGTGGACCAAGGGATTCAATTGCAGTGGGGTCGTCAACGAAGATGTCGTAGCCCTTCTCGAGGAAGCAATTGCAAAAAGAAACGTAAGATTATCACATGTATTTTTAGTCTTTTTCGTTCGTAACAAGAAAAGAATGAAAATGTGCTTACAAGGATTTGATGGAAAAAATCTTTGAATCTAGAACTGTTTAGGTCTTTTGCTGGTTCCCATGGATGATTCGTGAAGATTAGACCTTTAAAAATCACTTGAGTAAAATTATGAGGGAAAATTATTCCTGATAGCTGTTATTTCGGTAGATTTTGAAGCCAATCTCACAAAATTCTCTCAAAAGCGTATTTATCTATAAAATTATGGCTCGATTATGACTTTTGAATAGTTCAGCCATTTACGAGTCAAATTAATGACCAATAAAATGTGATGGAAAACAATGCGATAAGTCCTTTCTTTTATTGTTCTGAAAAATTAAAATCCAGTAATCCTACTGTCAATGAAATTTTTATAAGCTAAATACACATGAGAGCCAATTCTCATTCGATTTTTAACGCCCTTCAAATGATGAACCAAGTGAAGGCGACCAATTTTCAGTGATAAATCTCTTTTTCGAGCTGTAAATGAACTAAATTTCTCATTTCAGGATGTGAAAATAGATGTATGTGCTATCCTAAACGACACAACTGGAACGCTCATGTCGTGCGCTTGGAAGAACAAAAATTGTCGCATCGGTCTTATCGTTGGTGAGTTGATACGTAGAAATATCCATTTTAATCACTTATTAAAAATGCTGAGAATTATATACCATAATATGGTGCGCTGAATATGAAGTACAGAGTTCAAATTTTCATCGTTCAGCGATTTCACAGCTGGGTCGACCTATAGAGATAGTTCACTTATCAAGAAATTGCTGTAAAATTTTTTAATTGATTAAATATATAAGTCATTGACTTATTCCAGACACTTGCCAGACAAGATTAATACTTGAATTACAATCACATCTCTCGATAATAAAGACTCTCAAAAGATAAATTGCTTACGATTGACCAAACACATATTTCAAAGTAAAATTACTCATACTCATGATTTATCAAGCTATCACACTATTATTAATATACCATTGTTTTCTCCTCAGGTACGGGAAGCAATGCGTGCTACGTAGAGAAAACGGATAAAGTCGAGTGTGCGATACCCGGTCGCCATTCAGCCGAAAAACCCCACATGCTGATAAACACAGAATGGGGCGCATTTGGCGAACAGGATACCTTAGACTTTGTCGTTACAGAATTCGATCGGGATATCGATAACAATTCGATAAATCCTCAAAAGCAGATATTTGAAAAAATGATATCGGGAATGTACATGGGTGAACTTGCCAGGCTGGTACTCGAAAAACTTACCAATAATGGCCTATTATTCGGCGGAAAATGTTCCTGCGAATTGCGCAAACGTGGAAAATTCTTTACCAAATACGTCTCCGAAATTGAATCGTAAGTAGTATACTTTTGCTTATTCAGTTTTTGAGATATTGTCCAAAGAACTTTTTTTTTCTCTAAATTCAAAGTCTGGTGATCAATTTGGCTGATGGTTTTCGGCTTTGAAACTCCTTTGTTCGTCAAAATATAGTAAACTTAAGGAACAGGAATCGTGAAATTTATTCAAATATTTTGAGCCGAGACTGGACAAGCTTTGTGAAAATCCAAAATGTTATTTACTGTTATCAGCATCGGTTCATGACGTTTGACTCGCTACACTCATGCTCCTGAAATTTGTACACTAGTTGTGAAGTTAATGAAGTTCGAATTCGTAAGACATAACAGTATTCAAGTCTCGTGCTACGATATATAATATGATTGTCTTTCCGACTATAACGAATATATATCGTACGACATACATTCAAATATTTACCCGACTGTTTCGTAATTTTGAACGTTTCAGAGTAACGCAACTGATAATATCGAGCTACGTCAATTTCTAACCAGTTCGGAGATAGCTTTATCAAATTTTTCAGAGTTGTGCAAAGCCGCTTTATCTAGAATGAGATCCTCAAATGAATAGAGAAGTAAATGCCCATTAGATAAAATAATCGCAATGGAAATATATGGCCGAGGATAGATCGTGCGAATACTGATACGCTTGTCGCGCTTATGTTAGTCTTACGTCACTTTACGAGACGAACCGAGATTAATTTATGAACATCTTTGTGTCTGTCAACTGTAATATGTAAAGATGAGTTAATGAATCACCTAATATTTACAGGGATATCGTAATTTAAACCTCCTATTACCTTTATCTAATGGGTTGCACTGAAAGACGCTCACATGAATTCTCAGATAAATGCACTCAAATATTTTGTAAATTTCGAATCGTTTCAATAGTTTTGATTTCAGCATAATTGTACCTCCAAATCGAAAACTGAACGTGAAGATCTTTTTATGCCTTTTTTTCATACTTTCTGGCAAAATTGTACTTGGCGGACAGTTGATCGACTTTTCTTCGCAGTTTATCAAGAATTGCGTAGTTCAATACCCGAGAATAAAACTTATTAATTGCATCCTAGATGATTCCGATCCTCGACTGCGGCTCGGGACGGAAACCCACCATTCAGACGTGAAAAAATCTTTACGCCCTTGTATCGGAATGTACTATTCAAATCGTAATCTTGAATACTTTGAAATGAATGTTTTATTTATTTTTTTTTTTTTTACGAAAAACTTTGATAATCGCAAAAAAATTATGTGAATAAATCAGCACTCATGTAACTATATACAATAACTAATATTGAAACTATAATTTTGCAGAGATCTGACGGGAAAATACACAAATTGCCGAGAAATCCTATCGGAGCTGGGAATTAGGAATCCAACCGACCAAGACTGCGAAAACGTTCGATACGTTTGCTCGGTCGTATCGAGGCGAGCTGCTCATCTCGCATCGGCTGGTATTGCCACGTTACTATTAAAAATGGGCGAGAACAACGTTACCGTTGGTGTTGACGGATCCGTCTACAGATTCCACCCACACTTTCACGATCTTATGGTCGAGAAAATTCACTCGCTACAGCCTTACAAGGTATAAAACAATTTTTCGCATTCACACTCACAATATCAGGACCTTCCAATTCATTTATCATTGTATATCTTTTGAATTCGTTTTTTGAAAAACATTCCTCCACCAGATCAAAAGGACATTCGGAGGATGAGTTTTAGAACATTTCTCGTTACCGTGGCTTCGATTAGATATCAATGCAGTTGAATCCATAAAATTCTTTGGACATTGCTAGAGTGTAGAACAAACGCGTTAATAAAGGGATCCATGAGTTTTTTAATATTTCTTATTTGGAAAGTATTTTGACCTCATATGGATCCTACAAGTAACAATTAATCATCAGAAAGAATACAAAATTGAAGAATCATTTTTGAGGTCAAAGATTTAAAAACATTTCTCTAACAATGGATTTATTAAAACAGCATGAGCACTTCTGACTTATTGAATTTTTTTTTGTAAAAAATGCTCAAATAACCTCGCATCCTTTCAAGTCAATGCCTCGAGTTTCGACGAAAATTTTCACTAAAAACTTACATTGCAAATGTCATCCCTCGTATCAGAACGTAATTCTGAGGATATAAAGAGTCTCGTATATGATAAAACTAGGATTTTGGAACATATTTTATTTTCATTTTTTTTCTTACTGGCTAATTCTTAGAGCCTCCATTTTTAGCCCATTCAAGAGGATCAACGGATGTTTTTTCACATTTTTTCAGAATTTTATGAGATTTTTTTGATGCATTACAAGAAAATAATCACAAATCGATTAAAATCGGTACTACTCATCATCAGATTGAACGAGTAAACTATATCATCCCGATTGCTCAAATTTGTTTGTCACAAATTTCTCATCTAGAAGTGAAATTTGGACACAAACGAGGCCAACCTGAGCCACGTTCATTTTGCGCAATTGACTGCGGTTTCCGACTCGCGTATAATACAGTCTGGCTCGCAGTAGATTATAAAATCAGCTAGTTGGCATCATCACTATAACATTCTGATGTAATGTCTCATTTTTTTGTTTTTTTTTTTTGTTATACAGATCGATTTGATGCTCTCAGAGGATGGCAGTGGTCGAGGAGCTGCATTGGTAGCAGCAGTAGCAGCTCAAAAACGGTGAAGATGATATGATGATGATAAACGGCCGGGTCGCTTCTCGTCACTCGAGCAAAATAAATCCCTAACTATATATATATATACATAGATATATTATGATCGCGATGAGAGAAGGATGGAGATAAAAAAAAATTTTCCTAGACTAAAAAAAAGTACATACATATATTATACGAATATATATATGATATATTATACATATTATATAATATATGAAATAATGAATTAAAAAAATTTATCGACAGGTTGATATATACACTTATGTAAATAGAAGCACAAAGAAACGTCGTAAGTCGAACAAGTGGGTCTTTGAAATTTTTGAAAAAGTGTATAAAGAGTCGGGAAATATAAATATGTCAAAAGTGTGACGGGATGAGATTCAAACGAGTTGGAAACTAATGATAGTACTTACTTATGTGTTCGAGCTATTTTGCTCGGAATTGCTGAGCTTCAAACGCCGATTGACAATTTTTAACTGGAGTAAATACTTATATGATGATTTATATAGTGAAGAAAAAAAGTGACTATTATGTTTATTAACTGCTATGGTTCACAGGTTCGGCATTGCGGAATCGAATTTCTAGTTTATTATTGTATGATCTTATCATCATCCTCATAAAAAAAATGGAAGGGAAAATAATATGCGTGAGTGATTGTAAAAATTATTTCCTTGACGAGATGTTGATCGTGTCGTGATCCATTTTCTCGTGTACATATAGATATATATTTTTTCCCATCGATTTATCGATGAGAAGACAAATGGTCGGATAATAACTGATTTTGCTGAAATCGAGTCGTCCTTTTTCCAAATGGAAAAAAAAATAATAAATCATGAAACTCCGCGTTATATTTTGATACTGATCAAAGAGCCTCGCATTGCTGTCGTATTTTTAATATAAAAAATGAATCAACTAAATGATCGAGGAGATGAATTATGTAAAATTCAGAGATGATCGATTTTTTTCTCCTTCATTATAACTGATAATCTATTACTTTATCTGAAACACGCGTATACGTATGTATGTAATTCGATTTTTGCATCACGCGTGGAGTAATTTTTAAACGAAATCTTTTTTGTGAATTAGGCATTATCGGCGCAGCTATAGATCGTACCATATTATATATATATAATCTTGCGAAGCTCCAATTTATTGATATAAGCAGCGGTTAAAATATTTCTGTCTGTTAAAATCATTGTAATTAATTGTTGTATAATGTATAAATATTCATAATTCCGTAGTCAAAGGAAGTAAACAAAAACATTAGGAAAAGTTGGCATTGGCTAAAGATGAAGACATGATTATCGTGTATGAGTTATACAAATGGAGTCTCAATGGCATTTGGCAGCTGTACGTTAAGTATGCAAATAGAATGAAATTTTAGAATAATAACAGCGTAAAAATTTTAGAATTCAGTCACCAGTTTTGGATAAGATTCAATGCATTAATTTCTTATTGATTGAGATGAAATTGATGTTTGAAACGTATTGACTCGATTCAGTATCAATCCATCAGATGCATATTATAGAATTGATCATGTAATCAAAGTTCAAACCGTACACGTACTAAATCGAAAAAAAAGGGATGAATATGACTGCGATCATTTTTTAAATCTTTCATAAGCTAGTAATCGAATCGAGATTCATGTTAGCTTGTGGTCAAAACTAACTTTTTCCGATCTCTTGGAGCTAAAATTTCTTGAAGAAAATTCACTCTAGTCCAGTCCTTTTTTTTTCAATTTTATCACAAATGACTTCATACATGGAAACTTCAATAAATTAGTTGAGATGATGCTCTAGCTCTGTGACAACAGGAAAATTTTGAAGTGACCTCGAAGATTCGATGCCTCATTTGAAATTATCAAAATTTGTGTATAAATTCAAAAAATTCTCAAAATTATCTATCTCTCTATCATTTTCTGAATTCATTTGAGATGATGGTATTTCATAAAAAACTTGGAGAAAAAACATCAAGTGAATCGTTTCAGGAGATCTTCTAACGACTATCAAAACTGCCTGAGTGACTGCAAAAGAATGAGTAAGATCCGACGGGATCTCAAAAAAAAAAAATTTAATTTAATTGGTTTTTCAGCCTCTAAGGAAATAATAGCTCTTCCTGGAGTCAACTCTGTTGTGAATGTGTCTCAAGACATGTGCAAAGCACCATATAGACAGACCCACTTTTGCTTGATTCAAGATGCAAATTTTGAAATATTCAAGTACAAACACAATTATTACAGCTTAATCAATGTCAATCGTTTGAATCATGATTCACGTAACTTCCGAATATCATTATCATTTCAAATTTCTAGAATTTCTCGGTTTTATGACGAAAAAGTTGACTTACAATATTATATTTTTTGTCATTAGTCTAGACACATTCAGCGAAGAATTAAAAAAATTTGTAAGATCTCAATTCATTCTATATGCGCCAATAAATATTGATTGAAGGTCTTTCGGATAAAGACGACCAACATTGTAGAACATTTGTCATTCTCAAAATTTTGATAATTTATCGTATTATATACGCAAAGAAGCGAACAAAAAATTTCCTAGTTATTGTTTTCCACATAATTGTTGTTTTTATATATATTTGTTTTATTGTGCTTTATGAGATTTGTTGAAGAAAATAAATTTATTCTAAAAACGATACACCGCTTATGAATATTACCTCGATTCATTATTGTTGAAGCATCTGCTTATTTCAGTAAATTTTGTATGATGCTTGACTATCACAAAACTAGCTTGTTATCCAATTTATCTGGGAAGATTCTTTCTAAAACAAGAGGATTGGAATAATTCAAAATCTCATCAGTCGCCATGGGAAAATGCCCACCATGGGTCATCATGAAACAGATATAGTGAAAAAGTATTCAAATTTTTGCGGAGATCATAGGTAGTAAAAAAATTTTCAAAACTTTTGATTCCAAGAATATATGGATAGTAAAAAAAGATGGGCAATCAGAGCTTCATCTTTATCTACTCTCAGAATGCCATGAGATCCTCCTCATACATGATATTGGAAATGTCTTTCATTTAAGAAATAAGGAAATGGAAATGAATCTGAACAAACTTGTTACAAAAGGCGTTGCATATCTAAATCTAAAATGATAACCGAGTATATCACGTGATCGCTAAGAGCATAAAGATGTAAGAAATCAATGTAAAATCATGCATCCCTAAGACACGTATAAAAATAATTATTTGCTCAATTCATCTACAATTTTCTACAGTAAGGAATCAAAATTGTTAAATATGTGCACGTTGACTTTGCAAATAAGAAACTATTGAATCGCCTGATATTGAGAACCATCTATTATTACTCATATCTCATATTATCTGCTGCAGATAGCGAGAATCACAAACTGCGTATTTTTGAATTTGTGATCAATTATTATATCCACTGTTTTACAAAAGAAAATTTTTCTGGAATATTTAGGTTTGAATCTGTGAATTATCGATAGCCTGTGGCTCTGTGGATTCTCGAAGATCTTAGACGTGTCAAGTAGCTTGAGTCAGTCAATGATGATCCTTTAAACTTTTAAGTTTTTTAAGAAACGAAGACAATTGATTTTGGAATTAATCAAACCCAGTCCCTTAAATCTCAATGTCTTTGAGTCGAATATATCCTGATTTTTGAGTTTTTTCACTTAACCGAAAGTCGTGTAACTCCTCTTTATCTAGATATCACTCGTATTGCTTATAAATCATGCAAAGACTTTTTTCACAAGAAACGAAATCAGCTGCCTTGACGAAATAACATGAAACCATAGCGGTAAGTGTACCTATTCAGCTGCACTGTTTGTATTTTACTCATAAATTTAGTCCATCCCAATAATTTTTGAATAGATTAGCTTATTCTTGAGTTTGTTTCAAGACCTGAATAATGAGCTAAGGTTTGGCAATCGACCAAATTTAATAATCGAATTTTGAGGGCTTTCGAGAGGCAGTAACCAAATTTCTCCTCGAATATAGTAGGCCTTTTTTCACGGGGTTTTCGTGAATCCGGGATTTCTTGTCTTGACAGCCGTTGCTTACAGATTTTTCTACGTATACTTCCAACATTTTTCAACTGTTAGGATGAAGTTCTCCACGAGATATATAAGAAGAGATCTAATAGAAAAAGGCACAAACACAAAGGGCAAATTAGGCACACCGGTTCTGATCAAGTTAACACAAAGCGATTATAGGTGCAAAAATACGTGCAATGTACACGCGCGTGCTCAAAATACGTATCTACTTTTAGTCGAGTACCGTGGTCGAGTATCAACGTCGGTTTGGAAGATTCACTTTTACTGTCATTATGCTTCTGTGTGGGATACCTTGTAAAATTTTTCAAAATTTTTTCTTTGCGAGAAAATACCACACCACCACCACCATCGCTCTTTTTTGAAACGAAAGCATACTGTCAAGCTTTAAGACTTATGGTAAGTGTACCCAACTTTTCCTCGCCAAGACAATTTCTTAACAATCACAACTCTGGTCTACCTCAACAATTTTCAACTCACTCCAGCTCATTCTAAAGCTTGTTTCAAGACCTTAAAAATGAGCTTAAGTACTTCCAAATTCAACTAACTGGAGCTAAGCTGTCTCAATTTTTCCAAAGAGTGATCTTTTATACAGGACGGTGCACCCAACTTGCTCCCATTAAGCCATTCCCTGAACAACTCTGGTCTACTTAAACATTTTCCAACGTATTCTAGCTCATTCCAAAGCTTGTTTTGAGACTTCTAAAATAAACTAAACTACGTCTATTTTCAATCAATTATTGAAGCCAAACGCTGTCTTGATTTTGTCGAAAAATTGATGTAAATCGGCGGTAAAGTGTGAAAAATCATTTTTTTTATACACTGTGCGTAAAGGCGCACTTTTTGCACATTTTGTTGTTTTTCACTCACAGTTGGTCAAAAACCATAAGCCGATACTACTATTAGACTAGGCGAAACTACCGCCATCGTTTGCAAAAATAGGTGAGTGGAATTTTTTTGTGGAATCCACTCCGGAAGACCCTCCTGATCATAGAGACGTATGGACCCAAGCCGAATTCCGATGCAACATTGTTTAAACCGAAATTGTTTAAACAATTGAGAAAAATCACTTATTTCGCCCTGAAACTGATGTTATGAGGTATTTTGGGATATTTTGGATCGAAAAGTATTCTTGTCATTTTTCTCTAGGAGCCATCATTTCCGAGCTATAAGCGTTTTAAAGTTGAAAAAACGCGAATTTTGCGATTTTGAACGTTAAATAAAGGTAACAACAAAGCGAGAAATCGATGTTCTCAAGGTCGGGATCTATCCACTAGGGTGTCATCTACAGGTTCCAATAGCAAAAGTCCATGGTCCCGACTCAGAACCTTCCGTTTTTCGGAAGTTTTCAACGCACTGTTTTCAGTGAGTCTGAGATTGACTATATATATCGACCCGCGATGTATATAGTCATACTGGCGCCTGTAGAAACAGTGCTTTGAAAACTTCCGGAAAACGGAAGGTTCTGAGCCGGGACCATGGACTTTTGCTATTGGAACCTGTAAATGACACCCTAGTGGGTAGATCCCGACCTTGAGAACATTGATTTCTCGCTTTGTTGTTACCTTTATTTAACGTTCAAAATCGCAAAATTCGCGTTTTTTCAACTTTGAAACGCTTATAGCTCGGAAATGATGGCTCCTAGAGAAAAATGACAAGAATACTTTTCGATCCAAAGTATCCCAAATTACCTTATAAAATTACTTTCAGGGCGAAATGAGTGATTTTTGTCAATTGTTTAAACAATTTCGGTTTAAACAATGTTGCATCGGAATTCGGCTTGGGTCCATACGTCTCTACGATCAGGAGGGTCTTCCGGAGTGGATTCCACAAAAAAATTCCACTCACCTATTTTTGCAAACGATGGCGGTAGTTTCGCCTAGTCTATATCGTCGTGCACGTGCACGCACATTTGGAGCATTTTCGCCGGTCCCAAACACTACTTCCGACCTATTTTGACGTAATAAACACGTTCTAAGTGATAAAAAAACTCATATCTCCGATGTTGGCATTCTTGTTTTATCAATAATCTCCGTATATTGCACATGAAACAGCTCCTGCAGATCTGAAAAAATGGATTTTGAAGGTTTTGAGAAAATTAAGGAATCGAATATGAAACTAAAAAAATTTGACACCGGTATTACTGAACGCGATTTTCTCAGTAATTTCTTAGCTGCAGCGTACAATCACGGAAAATGGAAAAATTACTCTGAATATTCTGGAAAACGCAGAACTGATTCGGGATCGATGTAAACTACTTTATACATTCTCATATTTTAACATAAACAATTACGTAAGAAAAATCGCTGGAAGGTCAAGGAGTGTCCAGTTCTGGGGGAAGTTGGATACACTTTACTTTACTATAAAACCCTCAAGAACCTGTAAAAGTATTTGATGGGCACACAAGGAAAGAATCAAGATCGCGTGCCCATAGGGCAATCGATTGGCAACGGTTCGGGGTAGCCAAGAAGATATCAAAATCATTTCAAAGAAGAATCATGTATTGTAATAGAAAATAAATTCATTATTATTTTTTTTTATTTTTTTATTTTGATGGATGATGATATAATAATCAATTACAACGGCTGTGCAAACTTCTTTTCATCTTTACAGATTAGGAAAACTGCATCATGAAACTCGAGTTGACGGTGGTCGAATGTGGCCGATAATTTTCTTTCCCGCTAACTCAATTCCACATGCACTTATTACGTGGAGTTTTTGTCATTCTCTCAATCGCGAATAAACTTGTAAAAAGTTATAATGAGCGCAACGTCGTACTATCGTGGTCGTACTCGTCGAGTACTCGTAACAAACAAATATGATATCCTTGACAGTCACGTTGTTGTATACCTATATCTCCTCCATCCAGTTTGTTTTGTCGCCTGCTAGCATGGGGTGAATTGTCTGCCGTGTATTTGCCAGTAGTTGCGACGTTTTGCTAGAAATGTGACTATCTGATCCATATGCTTCTTTCATAATCCATAAAAATTGAAGAAATAAGTTTATTGGTGAGACTCAACAAAGATGCGGATCAATCTGATGACTCCATCAAGAAAGAAATATCGTGTTTCACTGCAGTATAACCTTGATTAACCAACATTTCTGTATTGAAAAACCATGATTAGTGGCTTGCAAATTGCGCTCAAAAATGCCATTGACGTTGTGAGTAACATAAATCTTCAAACTTTCATCTTACAGATGCGCTTCATATATGTTTTTATCTAATTTATTCATTCACAATCAATCCAGTAGTCTTGCTTCTGGATCATAAAACATTGAGTGTCAATGCTAACAACATGGATATCTAAACTCCTGAAATAATGACTTTTAAGTCATTTTCTTGTCTTATAATTCCATATCTCAGTATGAGGAACCTTTGGGTATTTCTTGTAAAGAAAATTTGGCCAAAATAGTTCATATCTGAGCAATGTTATTCTTAGTCAATCCTGGTGCACTAAAAGACCATCTACAAGGAACCGAATGCATTGCAACATTTGATTTCAACAAAAAGTGATGCATATTCTCTCTGCAACTGTCTAATTTCTCTTTTGATGTGCAGAGTAATATATTGTTGAGGCTTCTGAGGCAAGAACGACTCCTCATCAATGTGATGTGAGCTTTTCCACTCCACTTCATGTTTATCACAATAAGGTGTCTCTTCCTTGAATTGTGAGATACTTCTTTATTCATGTTTCAACATGATTCCATTCTTATCATGTAGAGTCTTCAAATTTTTTGTGAAGTCATGATAATTACTGAGTGTTATGTTAAAGTAGTTAAGAAATATATCTCTTAGACAACTTTTCTTTGATTTAGATTGCTCCTCCGGCAACTCCATTGCAAGATTTCACATATCACTGGAAGCAGTTGATGCACTTCTATGTGAATCATACAAATGATGCTAAGCTTCCTGTGGAAACAACTGGTATTCCAAGACATCTGAACCACATGTTAGAGATATTACTAGAAGAAGAAAACCATGGAGATGAACCAGGTCCTTGTTTGGAGTATTTACTGCAGCATAGGTTATTGGAGTTGATTGTAACATTGGCATGTTCCGAGACACCACCTGGGATGAGACTAGTTGCTTTGTCTTTTCTTCGGCGATTGTTGACAAGATCTAAACATCCACTCCTGCATCATGCAGCCGTGTATGGACCTGTCCAGAAACTTATAGTGATATGCAATGGGAGTCTTGCTTCACCCATAGAAAGTGAAGAGATACAATTTCTATTGTGTCTTTGTTTCTTGGTGTGCAAATACCCTCATGTTACAAACATTATCAATGATTCAAGTAATGTGCAACAAGAGAGTGGGATTTTGAGCTGTGACACTCAAAAATCAGAAGTTGAAAGGATTACCTATACGACTGCCAGAAAAACAATAAATTCTAATCCTTTGTTCAAACCACTTGATACACAAGCGATCACCTTTGTAAATCCAGATTTATTTGGATCTGGGTGAGTATTACAGTTAAATTAATGACTTGATTAATGAAATCAAAATTACTTCACATTTAGAGATCAACTTGGATTTTAGCAAGTACATAATTCAATATTGATTTTCTTAAAAGCTTATTTCATTAAACTCTGTTTATGAGTCATCGAATGGTTCTCAACAAGCCTCCAATTTTTTATTCAATTTTGCATTCTTCAATCTCCAAAAAATCAGGCTCATGATCAGTAATGATTACAATTTTATACACTTCAATGCCCTACTGAATTTTCTATTTCCTTGTAGCTAATATAAAATACTTTCTTGGTTCTTTACTCTTCCAGAAAATTGAGATCGTCAATCAGTCATTCTGCAAGTAAATCTCACTCTTCATCGGAAAATTTTGAGAAAGGGAAAACATTGAAACATACATTGGAGACATCATCCAGGTCAAATTCTTCCTCTCAATCTAGCAGATCTTCAAGGGATGTTGAAGTGGTATCCCAGTCTTCAACTCCAGTGACTGCAGAGCTTTGTGACGACATGACTAACCCTGTTACAGAGATTTGCAATGGCTTTCCATTATTGAAACATGCAGAGTCTTATGACCCAGTCACAGCTGCACTTAGTGACCTAGGGATTGAGGAGGATTGTCCTTCCAGTAATAGTGATATCAAATCAAGCAACAGCAAACACGATATCTCACTGGACAGGCTAGCGACACCAGAGCATTCTAAGTGTTTGCTTCTTGACTCTATAAAGAGTTATGTTAATAGTGCTGTGAGTTTTCATTTAGATTCTTGTTTGAAGTCATGAGAGACCTTTTCAATCTAAGCATCTGCACATGTGACACAATTATACATCTTTTTTTCTCTTGCATCTTATAGTATGTCCAAGTTCCTATCAGTGTCTTACTTTGATATAATTTAGAGCATAATTGAGATAAATAAGATCTAATATCTCAATCCCTCATTTTCAGGATAATACAATTAGGATACGAGCTTGCGAAGGAATAATGGTCTTAGCATCTTTGGATGATCCTTTTTTTGCAGAGGTCATTGCCAAAAGTGATTTAGCCATTGTCTTAGCAAAACGCCTTGAGGTTCTTCTTAATTCAATCCCGGCTCATATTGAGCCAAATGAAATTGAAGATATCGAAGTTACATGGGGCCTTGATTCGCCTCCCTTGCCAGGTGGGAAGACGGTTCTCGGATGCCGCAAGGTGGCTGCTTTTTTCATGTGGATAGATTTTTGCGCACAACTTTCAAGGGAGGCACATCCAGATGTGTCTGAAACTCTGACTAAAACGATCAGAGTGTCGTTTCTCGAAAAAATCTTGGCTCCTGGTCTTTCTTCTCATCATGCTATCCTCATAACGGCATTGATGACAAAGTGTCTGAAAGATATTTCGCCCTCACCACTGAGTACAGGTAAACTCGATTCCCATAATTCTGCGCTCTAGAAGTGATATTTTGTGTAACTAGAAGTTGATTAGAATATAGCAATGAATATATCTACTACATATGATCAATTTTTAGAAATATGCCAGTGGTTGGTGGATAGCCAGACAGATTCAGCGGGTCAAAATATATGGTCTGTGCCTGTTTTCCACAGACTCATTGAAAATTGTTACAGTGGCAGCGATGAACTGATCATAGAAACATTTAAATTATTGGAGGAGTTAATGGAGAAGAAAGATAATCATGTTTTACATAATCTCATTTTTGTGTTCTTAAATACACGGGCATATTATGACTGCAGTGCAGCAGATAGTTCAATAGCATCATGGAGTGATGAAGAGGATGAAAGAGAACGAGAGAAAAAAAGTTCAATGTGTATTTCTCAAGGAACTAGTCATAGTAGGACCTTAGCTCCCAGCAATATACACAGAGTTTTAAATTGGTAAATGAACATTATGCATATTCTTAGTTATCATCAAAGTTGGATTAATCACTTGTCATTTCACCCATTAAACTTTTCCTTACAGTTTTTTATCTTTGATTCCGCGACAACTGCAGACTGTATCGGAGAACAACTATGGAAGATACATGGGCAATTGGGAGAAACAGTATTCAGTAATTGTGAAGGATTGTGCTCTTTTTGCATGGCCCCTAGAAGCAGTTACTGTAGATGACTCCATCAGTCAAGATTCAAGACTAGGAATGGACAGTTCTAGGGATAGATTTTACCCTGGGCCTTTTCTCAATATGCTGCTGGAAAAAGTTACAAGCATTCCCAAACAAAAATGTGATATTAATTTGCAGTTGACTCTTCTAATAACGAAGCTAGCTTTACTTCCTCACCCATACCTACACGAATTTCTTTTGAATCCATTGATTCCATTGATGCCAGGAGTGAGAAGTCTATTTAACTGCTTGCAACGCGTGGTAAAAAAACTCATGAATGAAGTGTTGAAAATTGAAGGCTATAAACAAGCTTTGAAAGATGCTAGAATGAGAATATTTGATGATTGCTGTAGCCAAGATTCAAATGCTGCTGAAAATTCGAATAGGTAATGATGATTGAATAATTAATTGATGTCGATGATGTTTTTTTCATATAGACTTTAGACTCGCGAGATCGTTTGCTGTGATCAATCATACTCTAAAGTGATATCTTTATCCCATTTTCAGATCAAAAGAAGAAACTATTCTGCTTGAGAGTGTAATTATAACTGAAGAATTTTGCAAGGAGTTGGCAGCCATTGCTTATGTTAAATGTCATTACTCAACGTAATGTACGAATAAACCAAAGAGTTTATGTAAAATTTTCAACTGTACATATTACATATAAGTAAATGATGATGCACATAACTATGTCAGAATTCTAGTGTATAAAAAATATTCCATCTACACTTCAAATGATTTCAAGGATATTAATCCAATAACGTCCTTATGTATAGTATTGTATGATGATATCAGTGTTATGCATATTCGTTTTATCCAACTTATGTTGATTTGGCTAAGGCTGTGTTTTTCCAAGAAGCTTTATTATGTGTAAATCTTTAAACATGTTGAGTTGTTAAATTTTTGCATAAAAATGTTTATAGATTATGAAGTAGTCAAGAGACACAGTTATCTATTCATTTTATTAAATTTTCAAAAAAATGCCAGTCTTCTTTTATTCAGCTGCATCACAATTTTTTCCATGTTCAAAAGTTTACCGCGATTAAGAAAGTCTGAAGTTGCATCGATGAACCTATCGATTAATCGCAATTGCGCATATAGCTTCAGGTGTAAGTGTACACTGGAGCAGAAGACAAACCCATTTGACCTGTCCCGAATTGATTTAGTTTGATCCTGTTTGATCCTAACCAAGTTTCAATACGCGTGTGCTCACAGGGGTGTAATTTTTCATTTTCCAAGCGGAAAAGCAAAATGAAAAGTCTAATCTCTGGGACAACATGACAATATTCTGCGTGAGACGAAACACCATAGTCCTTGGACGGAATAGAGTTAAGCTAAAAGGGAAATCAAACCATGGAGCTGCTTGGGACTGCCAATACATTCATCACTCCCAATCAACTAGCCAAAATAATTCTAGAGACAATTACTGGTCAGAAATTCCACAACTCCAAGGCAATCAACATCAACAATAAAGCCTTGTCTTCCAAAGGAGATATATCATTCCAACTTGGTCTGGAACACTGGAGAGGCCATATCATAACAGAGTCTGATTGGTACAAGCATTCGGAAAACATACTACAGTATTTTATGCTTAGGATATGCAAATATAAAAATCCTAGCTTGCACAGCGATTTAATTCTTGAGATATTTAAGCAAAATGTAAGTAAATATAGATCATCATCACTTATGAATTGTCTCGTCACTTAAGGAATGAGTCACTGGCAAATCTTCTACTGCATTGCAACAAGTTCATTTGATTGTTCAACTCACTAAATACTGCACAACTGTAAATTAGATTAAATGGTGGCCAATTTTTCATGGAGTTGATGTAAAGAATTCAATATTGTATACAAATGAATGAAAGAAAAGTTCAATGCTGCAATGATTTTTCGATCTTTCAGATAACACAATTGCTGGAGCAGATTTGTGCCACCCCTAAGAGTCTACAATTTACAATAAGTCTGTCTCAGAATTTTGTTCTACTGAATTTTAAGAGGCAAGTGGCATCATACCTTGCTATCAAAACTGCCATAGACCATGGTCCACTGTACGGAAGCGTGCATGGTTGTAACAAAATTTACAAGTTACATATAGATTATGATGATGAGTCTGTTACCACAAACATGCGCTTAAATCTTCTGAAAACTGTGTCAGTAAATCTACTGAAATGTCAAGGCTACCTTGTCCAAGATGAAGAGTGCAATGAAAACTATGTTTATACCATCAAGTCAGAAGGTAGTACTGCTGAAGGATACAAGCGTTATTTATGCGGAGCTGTTTTGAATGATCACAAGAGCAAGGAGCGTGGCATGACTCAAAAAATGTATTTACGGAGTAAAGTTGAAAAAGTGAAAGAGTTAAATGCACAAAGGTGTCCTAATATTTACATTGATAAGAATAATATTGAGGGTGACATTGAGAAAATTGCCAATGCTGCAATCACATATGAATTGTTATCCACTAAACATTCTATCCCTGTAATTGTTGAGAGTTCTGATGGCATTGACAGATCTATTAAAGGTAATTGTTGTCATCAAAGTTACTTCTTGGCAAACATTATTGATTCACTCAACAATTAAATGTTTTCTTTTGCAGAGGCGTCATTTATTTTATATAATAATGTTAGAATGACCGCAATATTGGACAAATATGCTAAACTAGTTCTAGAAGATGAATTCCCGCAAATTGTTCCAATAGAAGAAATTGAAACCTTCAACAAGATTATAGATGATGTATGAGTATTTTCGATATATTTACACTTGATATGAATGATTCAGCAAACCGTAAACTCTTGTTTTCATATGGAATTTTTTCTATTCACAGGAATCCTGGTCGCTTGTGTACAACTATATCATGAAATATCCCGATGTTCTGAAATCTGTGATCACAGTTGAACCAAAACTTGATATTAATATCCAATCACTATGGTTTTTCGTTTCAAGCCTTTGTCACGATTTCAGCAAGTATTATCGCAGGAATCGTATTTTAATGGTGAGTAAGAAAGACGTTATCATCCGCTTCGGACCTGGATAATATTATCTCGCTCGGTTGCAAACTCCGCTCTTGAATAGGGCTTTTGACCAGATATTTCGTCATCTTATTTCAGAAAGGGGTAGATTTCAACGACCAAATAATAAGTATAGCCACAGAGAGGTTACATCTGCTTCGAGCACTGCGGATCGTTTTGAGGAATTCATTGTCTCTCCTAGGAGTAGAAGAAGTTATGTACATGTAGGTGCCTAATACTTATGATTTATGAAATAGAAACTTGTTTATTTTGTAA
The DNA here is from genome assembly GCA_029851415.1 of Eretmocerus hayati. Classification (NCBI taxonomy): domain Eukaryota; kingdom Metazoa; phylum Arthropoda; class Insecta; order Hymenoptera; family Aphelinidae; genus Eretmocerus; species Eretmocerus hayati. The sequence goes on from CM056741.1 coordinate 158,230,060, forward strand.
GACCAGCTTATGCATAATGTTGATAGAATCAATATTTTTTATATTTATTATAGTTTCGTTAATAAATGAATGTCTTTGTTTTTCACCAAGAAAAGATGTTTGTATCATCTCTGTGAATTGAAATATTGACAGTTTCCGCGCATAAGCTCAACAATAATTATGAAAAGGTTGTAAATGATTAATATCGTCAATTTGGATACCATCGCTATACCGTCAGCGCTTTAGGGAGGCGACAAATAATTTAGTGCGCAGTTACCGTATAATTAGGTAATTTTGGTACAGTGAGTGCAACTTTGGTACAGTACCGGAAAATGACTTGCGGCAAGGCAAGTATAGCCATATCTCCTATCGCTCTGAAACCTCGATCGCGCAAGCAATCTTTTAAACCACCACAGATCCCGCGTTAAAGTTTGTTGTTTATTGAAGCATTTTCGAAAAGGGATAATTCATCAGCAATAAACCGGTGTTCAAGCCAGCGTGTACTATATTCCAGAACAATCTGCGAGTAAACAGCGTTACATTTCGATCACACTATCCCATATTGAAGAAATCGTTGTTTCATTGGGGTATTAACAACTTTTGGAATTTTGACGAATGAAAAATGAAGAAAAGCCATATTTTGGGGGTATGAGGATAGGGTAACTTTGGTGCCACTGCGTATGATAGCTTCATCCATATCTGTAATCTTATTATTACTTTATAGTGATATATAGTGAGTGTCCAGTAGAAACTCTTTCGAATTGGGGAGTTTTTCGAGTTGATGAGTTTTTCGAAACGACGCGCCCGAACAATCTGCATGAAATGCCTTAAATAAAATCATTCATGCTAAAATCGATCTACTCAAATCACATCATCTAATCATGACATACTATGTGATAAAATTTATTGAAAACGAACAACATCATTGGAATTTTTAATCACAGTCATTATACAAAAAATCAGTTATTTTTTCTTGGTGTAAGGACTGCAATCCCACACGACCCATAAAACTCTCTAATGAAGACAGAGCTGAAAATATCTTTTTCGCAATTTTCCGATGTTTGGGTGCCTACAAAATTGCGAAAAATAACTTTCGCGCCTCGCACATGAGGTTCCCCGCTTCCGAGCGATCATTCCAACCCTCGCCTTCGGCTCGGGCCGAAAACTGATCGCTCAGGAGCGAGCTACAACCTCATAAACTCGGTGCGAAATATACTATTTCGATACACTGTGCGTAAAAGTGCACTTTGCGCACAGTTTGTCGACTTTTACTCACAGTTTATCGAAAAGTATAGTTAGATACACGGGCGTAAAACCTATCATTCGCGTCCTTGTATCGAAATGTACTATTCCGCACAAAATTTCGAAAAATATCGTACGCAACTCTGTCGAAAGGTTTCCGCACTCGAAAAAACTTTACACACGAGATGTGAATCTTTACGCACTGTTGAGATACTTTACGCACTCGTGTGTAAAGATTTTCACTCGTGCGTGAATCCAACTTTTCGACATCGTTGCGTAATATACTATTTCCTGGTCCCTCCAGCTCCCTTGAAAAATGATCTGAGAGGGCTTGTGATACACCATAAAAAATACAACCTCATCTACTCCATTCTATGAATCAGTGCCACTTCTTTCCATCTCATATCCATTTCATTATTCGACTCCAACGAAGTCACACTGTTAAAAATGTCTTTATCACTCAAGTAGATTTGCGTAGCGATAATTGTGTAGAAATCACCAAATTCCTCAAAAGTCAGCCCATATTGACACCCAACATTTCTCTCACAGTATCCCAATACTGACTCACAAAAGTTCGCGTTAGGGAACTATTGGTTTAAATGATTGGCAAAATTTGATGAAATTTCCAAGTAGGGGAATTTTTGCCGGCGAAATTTTTTTCGAGTCGAGGGGTTTCCAGAGTACAGTGTATTTTTTCCGAGTAAGAGCGTTTTTCTCAAGAGCCCGGCCTTTTATTTCAAGTTAGGGAATTTTGAGTTGAAGAGTTTCTACTGTACTTGCTTTTGTTGATGTTTGTACTAGGAATTCGTCTATATAATTCATGCTAAACGTTTCATGCAGATGACTGCTCATAGTGATTTATGCTAAGATACAGTAAAGTACCACGTGGTACGAATTTGTGACGCCAAATACGGTGAGCTTGAACCAAGTTTTGATCCGACTGAAAGAAACTCCGGAAATTCCAACGGGATCATCAAGTGGGGGTCAGAACAAGTTACTAAAAAATTTTCCACCGTAAGCCGTTGGGCGAATTTCGAATCTGACGACTTTCAAGTCCGTATGATCGAAAAATATGAGCATACGGGCTCATAATCATCACTAAACTCATCACACAATCTAATAATGTTCAATAACTTCCAAAATACCGTTATTCCCGAGGTTGTTCCACATCAATCTACCCACAAGAACAAATAGAAAACACCGGTATGAATGTTTAGCTGCCCGGAAGCGGTACTTATGAATATACGTTGTAAGTCGCAAGAATATCTGAAAAAATTTTCAAAATGATAACTCGTTAAGGGCAAACAGCAAGATATTGGCTCAGACGATCACTCATACGGTATCATGTACGATAGAAAGCAGCAATCACAAGCAAACCCGACTTTACATGACCCGTCTCGTTCATGTTTACATACATACCTCGAAGAACTTGATTTCGCGAAGCGATAGCGTTTGTTCCCGAAAGCGTAACTCGCTCCCCAATCGAAGACAGTTTAATGCACACAGACCTGGCTCATTCAGAATTCTTTATTTTTTGATGAAAAATCAGATGCTACTCGCAGAAATATGATTGGTCAGACAGCACAATCGTAGTATGAGAAATATCGTCAATTTTTTCTTCTAAAAAATGGTCGCAGATCATCATCAGGGAATTTTCTCACGCCTGTTTGCAGCACATGTATGGGCTTAGAGGTTGTAAGTAGTCCCGAGTTATAGGTTCATTCTGCTGCAAAAACATGCCTTTATCCTACTGTATTCAAATGCCAATCTCAACACTCGAGAAGGTGAACCATGCATGTCCCATGCAAAGTTTCGTGATTTTTCAAACTAGATGACTCAGCAGTTTTGTCTATCTCAGTTTTAGGTCCTCAGCTCGTTACAACTTGATCATAGGATTGTAAACGAAGAGTTTGAGCTGGTACGGAGCCCACATGTGACGATTGGCACGATGAGTAATCGAAGTACTAAGCGCGGATCACACGCCTCGTACGAATCACTACGTTATTCCGTATGTTTGCTCATGAGTATGATTTGTGGAAAATTTATTATTTTTGAATTGTTACATGTGTGAGAAGATCGAAAAAAGAGTGAATTGATGATCTTCTACGTATATCTTACTGATTCTCAGAATATTCCTTTTGTGACGATTTATATCAAAACACTTCCTTTTTAGGTATCTCAAGACTCAACAACGTTTTTGTTCTGTATGTTTTCGTGGTGGGACGAGAGTGTTCTGTGAGTTATTGAGCATGATTATATTGTGTGATGAGCTGTGTAATGATTATGAGCCCGTATACCACATTTTTTGATCTTAGAGACTTGAAAGTCGTCTGATTCGAAATTCGCCCAACGGCTCACAGTGAAAATTTTTTTGGTAACTTGTTTTGACCCCCACTTGATGATCCCGTTGGAATTTTGGGAGTTTCTTCCAGTCGGATTAAAACCTGGTTCAAGCTCACCGTGCAAAGCTTGTGACATCAAACTACTTCTCGCGCGAGGGACAGACGCAGGATGGGGTTGGCCAGGGGAACGAGAGGAATAAAGGAATTTTTCCTTTCTACATTACAATCGAGATTCCGCTCCATCGAGCAAAAGCAATCTATACCAATTGGAGGTATCAGCCCTTACCTTTACAACATGATTTGAAGAAATCCCTTTCTTCATTGAGAAACAAGAATAGAGGAGGATGATTCGTCATCATTTTGTTGAGTTTCAGAGAGGATACACAGAAGGTTGACAGATTGGAATTCATACACTCACGTCGCGTATTTGGAAATCATATCTTAGCTTTGACATACACTAGTAAAATGTTCCAGCCCTTGTCCTATTGAGTCTTGCAGTTTGTTTCGGGTCCTAAGTATAAGAAGTATCTTCTCACTCAGGACTTGGAGATGCTCTCTGCCTATCGATAATTTAATCCCATCACGTCACCTAAATCAATGAGCCCAAAGGAAAGCTATTATTCAAGATCTAATATCGATATTCTGTACTGATACATATGCGTCGAATGCATAATGTACATGGAAGGTTCTCTAGTTAAGATTACGAACGCTAACTTCCGCGACACCATTTCAGGCTCTCACTTAAGGAGTGGAAAGAAGAAATTTGATCAGATACAACCACTACTTTTGAGACTTCATTCAAGTAAAAAAATTACTCTGTGGTCTCGTGAATACCTCTCTTTTCAACATTCGTCCATCAGTGGGAGGAGAAAACTATATACATAGTACTTGAGTTGCGTAATCGCGGGATTTCCATGACGAGGGCTGAAAACGCAGTTTTCAGCCCGAGTGATGGAAAGCCGCGATTACGCAACGAAGTGCATACGCGTTTTTATAGCCGTCCGGCTTTAATGGAGCACATTGCGGGCGATCTACGCGGCCGTCAAGGCCGCGTAGATGGCCGCAATATGCTACATTAAAGCCGCGGCGGCTATAAAGCGATTTTACGATCACGGCGAGTCAACCTTCATCACGTAGACCTATGACAATTCAACTCGGAGCCACTTGAATCAAGCGTATTTATGCTCAACTTGAGGCTTTTGGTTTAAGCTTCAAAATGAGCTAAGGCACGTTGGAGAGTATTGAGTGCTACACGAGCAATGCATCAATTCACCTTCAATATCGTTATTTAACGACAAATTCAGATTAAAACGGGAGTTTTTCGCTATAGGTTGTCGAGATCATGCTTTACGCCGAAACTGGCTTGTACATGTTTTCCAAGTCATACTCAACGCGGAAAAATTGCTACATAAGCCTTTGGATCTGTCCACGCCGTTGGATGCACACTAGTACACAAGAAAGAATGCCCAGGATCTACGAGTGGATCCCGCCGCAGCGAACGCGTTAATCGTTCAATTCCCTCGGACTTGACCACGTTGTTGATTTCATTATTTACTCACGCAAAGATCCGGATATCCCAAAAATGCTGCATATGAGGAATCTACCAAACCTTCAATTTTTGGACCATCCGAGAAAAAAAAAATTTTCCTCGTCGTTTTTGAATCCAATTCGATAGTGTTTTGGTACCTCTAAAATGTAAAAAAAAAAGTTGTGCCCACCATTTTTGAAAGAGCTAAAATGAGGTCACACGTGTTTTTTTTGTTTAGCCCAGATCGATTTTGCATCGGAGCGCTGCAATTTCCCAGTTTGGAGCCGAAAATTGAGATTGGCATTCTGAAATTGGTGAAAGCTCCACAACTTCCCTTCTAATCGGTCTTTTGAGACGGGGCTTGGTGATGAACATCAAACACATCGTATTCTATCAGACTAGAACCCTATGTCGACATTTCGCATAGAGTCACAAAAAGCGACATTTGATGAAAAATGAAAAAATGCAATTACTCAAAAAAACATACATTCGTATCCCTCTGAATTTTTTTTGAGAGTACTTTGAACGATGCTAAAAATTATGCATTTACTACGAGACTAAAAATTCGAAGGAGACGCTAAAAAAATTTTCTGGAAAAAATTCTAAAAATCAAGTTATTGTTGAAATTCGGTGACAACTATTGTGGAAAGGTTTATTTCCTCTTCCAAGAGTATCGTAATCCTATGGAAGTGTCCCAAGATGATTAATTCCAGGATCTATCGCTAAATTCTGTTTTTGAGTGATTACAGCTCAACTTAGCGACAGATCCCGAAATTGGTCACCTTGGGACACTTCCATGGGATTACGATACTCTTGGAAGAGGAAATAGACCTCTCCACAATAGTTGTTACCGAATTTCAACAATAACTTGGTTTTTAGAATTTTTTCTAGAAAATTTTTCAGGGGCCTCCCACGAATTTTTTTGCGCCTATCGTGGTAGATGCATCATGTTAAGCATCGTTCAAAGTACTTTAAAAAGAAAATTCGTAGGGATACGAACTTATGTTTTTGAGTAATTGCATTTTGCTTTCTCAAAGAGAAAGGGTTGTATTCGTGACAAGACATTTTTGCTCAATTTTTTCACTCAAATTAATTTTTCATTCTAAAAATCTTCACTCATAGCGAATCGGCTTCGTACATTTTGTTCCTCTCGCCGATATCTATCTATTGTAAGCCACGGTTTTTCCTCCAGGCTTCTCCCTGGTCCTCCACGAATTTAACTTTCTCTGTCGTTGCCTGTGTCCGTCTGTGTGTGTGTCTGTGGAACTTCATTTTTCGTCAACGGTTTCTCCTCAGCGTTTCGACCGATCTTTCTCTAATTTATGTGAGTGGTAGAGCACCATGTGAAGATGTGCTGAAAGGATTTATAGCCCAATCTATTAAACAGTTCTCGATTAATGAGTATCCGAAAATAAAAATGTCAAAATTTTCCAAAAATCGATTATTTTATATTCAAATATCTTTTCTCAAAATCAACAAATCAAATTTTGGGTCACTTAAACAACCATTTTTTCATCATTTTCCGTCAATTGGTTAATGTGGAATTTTCATTCATATCTATCTCTACCAATTAAATCATGAATCTTCTATCAATGAAAAAAAAAATCATGTACATTTCTTTTCCCATACAGTTTAACGTAATTCCGTATTAACCAATCGATCAAGGATGGCCAGATTAACATTTTATTAGGTCACCTCAACTTCCCTTATGAAGTTTTTCTAGACATGAATTCTAAAAACTCCTAATAATTTCTTGAAAATTTCAACATTTTTATTTTCCAATACTCATTAATCGAGAACTGTTTAATAGATTGGGCTATAAATCCTTTCAGCACATTTTCACATGGTGCTCTACCACTCACATAAATTTGAGAAAGATCGGTCGAAACGCTGAGGAGAAACCGTTGACGAAAAATGAAGTTGCACAGACACACACACAGACGGACACAGACAACGACAGAGAAAGTTAAATTCGTGGAGGACCAGGGATACGACTGGAGGAAAAACCGTGACTTACAATAGATAGATATCGGCGAGAGGAACAAAATGTACGAAGCCGATTCTCTATCCTTCAAGATTTTTAGAATAAACAAATCATCTCAATTGTAAAATATGTTTGGAATCTGTTGTCTAAGCACATTTCGACGTGAGAAAGCATTCTGCTAATATCATTTAGCAGCGTATTTTTCATTTTTCATCAAATGTCACTTTTTGCGACTCTATGCAAAATTTTGAGCACCATAGGATTTTATTGTGACAGAATACGGTGTGTTTGATATTCCCCATCAAGCCCCATCTCAGAAGACCCATTTGAAGGGAAGTTGTGGAGCTTTCACCAATTTCAGAATGCCAATCTCAATTTTCGGCTCCAAACTGGAAATTTGCATAGCTCCGATGCAAAGTCGATCTGGGCTAAACAAAAAACACGTGTGACTTCATTTTAGCTCTAAAATCATATACTTCATCGCGGGGGAATCTAATTTCTTGACTTTACCCCATTGGACGGTCTTAACTGGAATAGCCCTGTGGAGCTACGTTATAATACACGCCCGGAAGAATTATGGAATAGAATTTCTAAAGCTTCCAAAGCAGAAAACATCAAGAGATATTCAGCGCAATGAATAATAGAATGACGTTAAAGAAGCTATTTTGTCGAGTAGCTCCAAGTTTTATCGAATGGGCGATCTTAGAGCTGCAAAATCAGATAGTTGTGAAACAACGTACCCTGAAATAGTTTTGTTTCTTACAATGGAGTCCAATGTCTGAATGACCCTGCAAGATACATGGTACCTCTTAACGTTGTGTTCCCTCGCCAAGAAACTAATTGAATTGAAAGGTCGTATGTTATCGAAATGGGTACATTACTCCTGACGCTAAGACCATGTATTTTCGACAGCTATCGTTTCAATTATCTTGATTGTATAGAGACTACCGTTTAGACTGTCTTGAGCTTCACATAGGGTATTTTCATAAAAATATGGAGCTGACAACGCCGATCGAATTAGTACCAAAATCAAATTTGAGCCAATCGCTTCTTGTTTTCATTTTTCAAATATTGATGAAGATTTTCTCCGCCCTGGCAAAATATATATTTGAAATATAGAAACATACTTCGTGAATAATACATTTATGTATTTAATTTCACTTACAATGAGTATCATTCGATTTCGTTAACACGTTCACTGCGACGGCAAAAATCTCACACGGGTCCTGTGTGCAATGAGCCCCACTGGTGTGGCCCATTGAATGGGATTGTCATCACCGCCGCACACAGAGTTGGACGCGTGGGACCCACTGGTGGGGCCCATCGCAGAGAAGGTGTTAAATGATTACGACCAAGAAATTCTTCGTCGATGTTTGAATTATTCAAATCCCCAAGGTCATTCCAATTTAAATATTATGGCGACAGAAAATGAAGTAGTCACCGGCGTGAATTGTATTAGACTGAGACTTGTGTAGAATTATTAGATCAAGGATGATTATGTTGAGCTGGACCGGACGAAAACCGTAAAAATTACTTTTGCCTTGTCAAAAATTCAAACAGATACCTTCAAAGCTTCCTAGAATCCTGATAATCTTTAGGCTCGGATTCACATTCGTTAATCCGAGATCAGGATCGGCGGGTTAGGAGCGCTGCGATCGCTGTGCCCAGATGTGAATTGCCCCGCCACGGCGATCGCAGCGCTCTATATCCGATGAGTCTAATATCGGATTAACGACTGTGAGGGAAATTTCTTGTGGTCACACCGACAAGATAATTCACACTTCAACACCAACACTTTTCTCCGAGAGATGGCAATCGATTCAAACACCATTCTTAATAATGACAAGGCTCGTAAATATCCTCGATGAACTCGTGTCTTTTGACAATCGAAACAAAGTGGGATCAGTCGCCCGTTAGCGTATTGCTGTTGAAGTCATTACACGTCGATTCATATGGTTTGTGACGGAGTTGATGGACGGTGATCAATTTTTCTTTGATTTAATTATCAGAGTACTGTGTATTGTATACCATCAATAACTCAAGACCCCTAAGCATTTATTCGTCTCTCTTTAAAAGATGTATTTGCTAATCAAGATATTGAGGTACTCTTGACATTCTATTTGCTAGAATTCTAACAAAACATTGCAGCTTTTGGCAGTGTGCCAAGCAATAATGTCACATCGTGTTGTTTGGCAACAGCACCGTATACATTCTTTCTTCATCTGTTGACTCACTAAAATATATACCGACGCGATGGGGAGTATGCTTCATCTTATCCAACTCCTTCGTTTTTACGTAAAATCTCCAAGATTTCTATGCAAGCCAAGACGATATATGAAATTCCAGCTGGTTTGAATTGGAAGTTAAGCACTGCAGAGATAAGCATTTTCGTCGAATCGATTGTACAGGGTCACATTCATTTCCCAACTTTCGATTTTGTGCTCATGCTTGAAATTTTCGATTTGATGAGTACATGCGAAATGAAATCTTCCAGAGGGGTACGGAGATGCTCTGAAAATGCCACTCTGAAGCAACTTTTTCCAAAGAAATTGTAAGTGAGAATTTCGCTTCCCCAACCCCCCCCCCAATGTTTCTACAATCCCTATGATTTATTTATATGGTTGCAATTTCAAATATCCGAATACATTATTACGGCGTAAAATTTCACGAGAAATGTGATGAAGCTATCAATACTCAATATTCAGGTTCAAGGTGCCCCCCTCCTCGAGGTGTTATCGATTTCTTTTGAAAAATAAAAAATGCCTTGCACAGGGTAGCTTGTACCACAGAATTGATGATTAACTCGTATATTTCTTGTGAAATTTGACGTAAATTCAAGTGTCACTATATTATGAAGATAACATTTGGGCGGATCAGCGCAGGTGAAACGATTACAGCTTTTAGAGAAGACAGATGAGAAACTGTGCTCGAAACGTCAAATTATGAATTATTCTGGTGAATTTAATACAGTTAAGGCGATTCGGTCACCGTGCACGCTGGAAGTTATTCGCACTTTTATCAAATTTGCTTGCGATTTAGGTGAAACGACGAGAAGACCCGCGTTTATTATCATCTAACAATTACAAAGTGCCTATATTATGGGTTAGGAGGTGGCTGCGATCAAGTTATTCGCACTTTTATCCAATTCTTTTGCGATTTGAGCTAAATGACGAGAAGACGAACTCAAGTTAGATGATAATAAACGTGGGTCTTCTCGTCGTTTCACCCAAATCGCAAGCAAATTTGATAAAGGTGCGAATAACTTTCAGCGTGCATAGTGCATAGTGACCGCATCGCCTTAACTGCATCAATTGATACAATTACGAGTTGTCACTCGTGGAGTTATGCATTTCAAGGTCGTTCAAAGGCGCGAAACCCATTGAAATTGTTCACAGGATAAAACAGAATGTAGTTATTTTGCCAGAAAAAAATGTCCAAGATGGATTTTCTATATAACACGAGCTCCTGTATCTTTCGTGTTCTTTTCTTGTGCTGTCATCAATTCGGAGAGAATTGATTTCCCTATAAGTCAGAAATTGAGAATGTTTATCAAAATGTTAGTCTCGCAATAGAATATCGCAAAACGTTATCAGGGAAACGTTATCGAGGATCCAAAACCTGGGTCCTGCGGCCGTGCGTCATATGATATTTTTTGACCAACTGTAAACAAAAGTAGAAAATCTGCCCGAAAAGACATTCTCGCTCACAGTGTGTCAAAAAATGTTGCCTTCCGGATGTACATACCACCATGTATTTTGAGACGTTGAATCGATCAACTTTTAACTTGACTGCTGACACGTCTCACAATTTCTGCCAACTACTGCCACTTTTCACCCATCGACAGATGCCAAATTGGCTTGAGTACAAGATTGAATAATGTATCATCGGTATGTCACATCGAGTTTCGATATAAGAGAAAAATGATGAAAGCTCTGACACACCAGTGCATCAAAAGAAAAAGCGCGTTATCAAAAATCCCCACGCTCTAATTGCTAAGGTAAATGAATGTACAGAACGTATGTACGACGCTCATTACACTTTGAACAAGAGGGGTGAAAAGCTCTCAGGCTTTATAAAATATATTCCATGTCTGAGGAGGGTAATAATACTGGATATCGCAGCTGGACTCGTACGTAATATGGAAAGATAAGTTGTGTGTATGAGAAAAGTTTACTTCCCGCACGTAAAGTTCAACATCTGAGTCGATCTGTCGCATTTTATATACTCTTATATGGACATATAAAAGCGATATACCAACGGACAAAAATACTTATGTATGGCATACGTACAAGCAAAATATATATTATCTATACTGCATATATCGCACTTTCGGAAAGGAGACGAGCAGCTGTCGCATGTTAATACATGTGTTGTGTTTTGCTCTCGAGCACCAGGCCACAGCTGCCACTACGGCTTCTGGCGAGGAACCTAATATAATATACAGAGCATCACATCGAGATCGAGAACAGCCGTTTTCAGGGCGTTTTGAGGTAAAGATACTGAGTAACCATGTGGCATTAACCATGTACGTGTCATGCTCAAACCGAAACGAGACTACATACCTTACAGGACGAATATAACGTGACATCAGGGCGCAGAGATCGTGAATCGCATTTCGAAACTGGTCATTCGGATGTGTATCCTCTAGCTGTCACTTGCGGAGATGCCAACCAGACAGTTTCTGATATGTTAGACAAATACTATATGTATGCGTGTAGGGGGTTGTACGTCTGTACTTGATGATGGACAGTCGTGTCGTGTCGGGGTTATTCGTCGAGCGAGACCGATACTATAGATCAGGGCGTGATTCTGCCATCTACACAGTGATTCAGTAATTCGTAACTCAAAATTTAAGGGGTAGGATGATGCGATTTTTGTCCCAAAGTTACCCCAGTTGACGGTAGCCGTGAAATTTCCCATAAAATGTACACGGTGTTCCTGAAGCGCTCTAAAGTTTTGCGAAGATGACGAAAAAACTGGATACGCTATGATCTTCCTCTTGTTTTCCCGTTTCATAACCCGTTTCGACCGGAATCGGATCTGATCCGACAGTGAAATGCGAGCAGAGAATGTGAAAACTCCATATGATTGTGACGTCCCGTCGTTGTTTGTCGTAATTTTTGAGTCAGAATATTATCATTTTTCACTCTGTACGGAATATTTTCTCGATCTCTCTATTTTTATTTTCCGTATTCCTAAATAGCGTCCGCAATTAGTTGTATTCATGTTCATCAGTATATGCGTGCGTTTATCTATTTGCGCTGAATTGCGGCAGGATCGCTTTTTTCGCGCCACTGAGGGTATGAATCACCCTGTTTTCCACATTTTCGGCCCACTTTCCCCAGATTATCGCTCTTCTAAAGTGTCATTGTCGCGTTAGTCCAGTCAGTCTCGGTCGGGCAAGCCTTCGGGCTGCAGCTCGTCGAGTTGTCCTCTGTAAAATCTTTTATATTGAAATTCTGTATTAATTTCCAATCGAACGAAATTCAAAAATCATTCGACTGTCCAACCATTCTGGGAAATCGTAAGTTATCTGAATAAATTTACATTTGTTTTGAACAAACGCTTTTATACTCGAAATTTATTTCTATTGAATCATCTCAGAATTTTCATAGATATTTTGAATTAATTCATCCGGAAATAATTCACGGTTATCGGAAATGACAAGACTGTGAATCTTCTTTGAGAAGTGTTGAAGTAATCTAATTAAATATTCAAATCGGTCGTAAAGTCTGAATCTAGTTCTTCAATTATTTCTGATATTCAGTTCACGAAGAAACTATCCAAGAATCATAAAAATAGAGACCCGAGCGCACGCAAGTGCAAGAGCCAGCTCAAAGGCATCATATTGTATATATATATATTCGTATACACAAACAAGTGAAGCTCGTAACGTCACAGAAAATGGGGGCTCGTCCGGGATGTCACATTCTCCAACTTCTAGGAGAGATAGTGTGGTCACGTTGAGTGACCTAGCGCCGCAGTCGTATGCGATGATGGCATTAGCCGATAAGGCGTTGATTAATATAAGAAGTAGGCGAATCATTATGATATTGTTTTTCTGTGAACAAATCAAGAGTGCATAAACATATACATATTCAACTATCTGCTAAAGGAGGTTCGGTATTCTTAACTCTACGCTTAGGTTCTATTTGAGGATTAATATGAGATATTCTCAGCCTATTGGCGTGAACAATTTTGTTTGCTTTTTTATGTCTAATTCTTATATTGTTCTTGCTCAAAACTTCTAGAACTTTGACTGGACTGGACTAGTGATTTCCAAATTTCCCCGGTTGAGGACCCGACAGGAGAAATACAAAGTCTCCAACTTCGAAGCTGACCGGGTTTATACGACGATCAAAATGTTTTTTAGAGCGAATCTTAGAGGCAGAGAGATTTCGATAAGCCATATCCTGAATGCCATTCAATCGAGTAACCAAGTCTTGGACATAACCTTGATATGTTGGCAATAAATCTTCCTCGCGAAGTGGATCGCCCGTCGGGAGTCTGGCTAGTTTTCCAAATACAATCTCAAATGGCGTGAATTTTGTACTTTCATGGAAATTACTTTTATGATGGAGCATACAGATATCAAGCCACATGTCCCAGTCACCATCAGCATCAGTGTATTGTTTCAAGAACTCAGAAAGGGAGTGGTGCGATCTCTCTAAACTACCGTTACTCTCTGGGTGATAAGCGCTTGTCCTTATTCTCTTGATGCGAAATCTCTCTGCAATTCGTCTCATGAGTTTACTCAGAAAATTTTGGCCCTGATCTGTGAGAATTGTTTTCGGGCATCCGAATACACATATGAATTTTTTTATGAATGCGTCCGCTATAGTGGAAGCTAGGGTGTTCTCTAAAATTTTGAAAGACAATCTTGCATTGTTAGAATGTACTGAAATCCAGATCTCGATTTTCTGAGAGGTCCGACGATATCAAGAGCAACTTTGTCGAAAACGTTCCCAGGTGTATCCGTAATAATCATGGGTTGTTTCGTTTTGACTCTAACAAGTTTCTTGAGCTGACAATCTAGACATTGTTGGATACGTCTTTGAATATCCTCTTTCATATTTTCCCAATAATAATTTTGTTTTATGCGTTTGTGAGTTTTCGAAACCCCTTTGTGACCACCTATGGGGGATGAATGTAATTCATGGAAAATTTCGTCGCATTTTTCGGGGGGTACGTATTTCAATTCTCCAGTACACACAATGATTTCAATATCACTATCTCTGAATACCACGTCTATCAAATTGAGGATCTCTGACCAATCAATGTTCAAAATATGTTTACTGCGAGCGATGCTCATTCGATCTTGTTTCTTCCTGATCATCAATTCTTTGAGAGTTTTCAGGGTTGTAAAGATTCTACTCTTAACGGTTTTAAGAGACTCGAGTTGATTTGAACCAATACACAAAGCGTAATAGTGTTTATTTCTTCTACGAGGTATCAGGGTGATTTCTCCAGGATTCGACAATTGAACACGTGGTATTTTTGCTGAATCAATAAGAGCTTTTGCTCCCTTGTCACAAGGCGAGTCATCTGAATTGACAAAGTACATGATATTACCAGGATCTCATTGAATCAGTTCGCGAGTAATAATGAATTCAGGTTGGCGAGTCTTTGATGAAATGTCATTGTCATCGACGTCAGGACCTGACTCCGAATCTGATTGCAGATCAATAATGTCTTTACTCAGATCTGGTGGATCTTCAGATTGTTTCACAGAGGAAGAATGAGTGAACTCATCTGATTTAGAGCCTTGGGCTGAGCTGTCCGATCTGCCCGCCTGAGAGTGAATTTCAGGACCCGATGCAGGTTGCTGATCATTCTGAGTTTGGACTTTCTTAGGACAGCCGCGTTTTCGTTTCTTGTCGGCGAGGGCGTCAGGCTTATCCATTATGGTAGAGTCGAGTGGTAGATCTTGAGATTTAGGAGGTGCTCCCAAATCTTAAATCTTTTTCTGAGCCCGAGTCAACGCGTTAACGGCAGAATTCTCTACTGGATTACGAGACAAAGCATCAGTGGCAGCATTTGCTTTCCTACTCTTATGGACTATGGAATAACAATAATCGGAAAGGTTGAAACGCATTTTCATCATTCGAGCATTCAAATCCGCTGTCTTGAAATATTTCAGAGCCTCATTGTCAGTGTAAACAGTTACTTCACGGCCATACACGTATGATCGGAAAGTCTTGAAGAAATGTACGATTGCAAGAGTTTTTTCCTTCGTAAACTTCCAGGTTTACTTCCCCGCCTCGAAGGACTCGACTGATGTAAGCTATGGGGTGGTCTTTGCCTCACTCGCCCTGCGACAAAATTCCAGAAATGGTCCACCCTGGAGCATCGGTGGTGATATCATAATATTTATTGAGAGATCTGAATAAGCTAACACCGGAGCAGTACAAAGGAGTTCTTTGAGTTTTTGAAACGATTTTGCGGCCTTGTCCGACCACTCGAATTTCACGTCTTTCATGAGTAGTTTCGTGAGTAGTTTTCCTATGCCTGCAAAATTCTCTATAAATCGTCTATAATAACCAGCCAGGTCGAGGAACTATCGGACGTTCTTGACGTTCTTCGGAGTAGGAAAACGCTCAACTGCTTCGATTTCTTTAGGGTCAGGGCTGAGGCCTGCAGCGTTCAATTTGCGACCGAGGTATATCACTTCTTTCTTGAGGAATTCGCATTTACTAAGCTGAAATTTTACACCTGCTTCGCTTAGCCTAGCGAAGAGCTCGAGTATGCTCTTGAGGTGCTCTTCTAAGGTCTTGGAAAACACCACGATGTCGTCGACGTACCCGTAAACACTTTTTAATCCGCGGATTAAATTATCGATAAATCGCTGGAAAATAGCTGGGCTATTTTTGGCATCAAACGGAGCTATTTTGAAGTGCCGGCTGGACTACTGAATGCAGTCTTCTCTCTGTCCCTAGGGTCTAAGGGAATCTGGTAAAATCCTTGGTCTAGGTCTAAGGTTGTAAAATAGACCGCACCGGCTGCACAATTGAAAATTTGCGTGATATTCGGAAACGGGCAGTCATCACTAACCGTGTTCTCATTCAATTTCCTGAAATCTATCACTGAACGCCACCTGGGCTTGCCATCCGGTCCTGGTTTCTTTTCAACTATACAAATAGGCGAGTTATAGGGAGATTCTGACTTTTCAACAACATCTAGTTTGTACAATTCTTCGACTTGTCTATTGATTTCATCATTGAGAGCATGAGTAAAACTGTACTGTTTACAATTGACTGTGTCAGCATTACCAGTATCTATACGAGCTACTGCTAAATCCGTGCACGGAATCGGATCACCAGGCACGTAAGTTAGATCTGAGTTTCCACGAACTAGCTTGTGAACAAACGCTAACTCTTGTTCATTTAGACCGCCCGTATTCACCGAATCTAGAATTGATCCCTCGTTCCAGTATATACGTACTGAACCTCTGAAATCTCGATTAAATCTGTAAACCGGATCCCGTCAATTCTAGGACAGGTAACTTCGATGTTCAGTTCTTCCGCGAGTTTGTATAGAGACGTGTTGAAGCAGTGTCTTACGCTCACGGCATCGTTTTCAAATACTCGTGCGAAGGTTTCGTCTTCAATCTGAGGAGGATACTCAGGGGGAGAATCATTCTTGCTTTCATGAGTTGGATTTGAAGTTTCAATTATTGGAGCTTGCGAATCATGCTCATTTTCGACGAAGGGTTCAAAAATTTCAGGTTTTTCGATAGAAAAATCGAGAGATTACTCAGTGGATAGTCCGCAGAATTTCCGCCGTTCGTTAGAATGACGTACGAAAAGTTGTGTGATATCACCTATCTTCATCATATGATGTTCAAAGTTCAATATGGCTTCTGATTTAGATAAAAATTCTGCACCGATAATAGCTGCTGCTGGGAGTTCATGTTCGTCGGCAACTGCTAAAAATTGTGTATTTATTCCAAATAATTTCGCTTCGATACTACCCAGAGTCGGCACGTATCCGTCATCTATACCTTTAATGTAAGTGTCACCGTTATCAAAGATTTCTGCATCGCGAGGCGGCATACAATGCTTGACCATGTTCATTTCAGCCCCTGAATCTACGAGAGATTTTTCGACCGATCCTGTGGGAGGATTGCTAACATTGATAAAAGGTAGGGATAACCCAGTTTCAATCATTTTGGGTCGATACAAATTACTCACTATCTCATATTCAATAGAAAAAATTTGCGGGAAACTCAACGAGTGTACATTTCTGAGATTGGCATATGGGGTCATGTTGGGTGCAAGGGGCAGATTGGGTACACTTACCTTAAGATACAAAAATAGCGAAAGAGGACCGTCAGAAAGGTTTGGGGTCCGGGAGTGAAAGAAAATCCGTGAGTTCAGTTTCAAAAATCGAAATTCAACAAGCTCATGTGCAATATTTCCTAACACCTGGAAATTTGCTGCATGTATCACAGATTTCATGCTACGAAACAAGAAAATCACCGGCAGGCGGCTCATTGATTACACGTTTCCTGAGCCGGCGACTCTTGAGTTCAGTTGGCAAACGATTAGCAGCAACCTTAAAAAGAAGATTTGAAAAGTTCTGTTTACCGCCAGTTATGTTCAACGGCTTTCTAAAATGCTATTGCGGTGTTCCAAAGATTTGAAAATTGATTCAATCGAGGATTCAATCGAGATGATGGTTGCTAATTGCAGTTCTAAAATGGAAGAGGACTATTATTTGATAACGATCGCACAATCTGGTCTTGAACGAATGTATAATGTGATTTTCTAATGTCTCATTTTGAAAGAAATGGTGGATTGCACAATGACGGTAGTAAACGAGCGCTTCTTCCACTAATGCAACAGAAACTATTGACAGGTAGCAATCTATACGAGCGTTGAATGCTGTCTTTCATTGTTGACAGTTTTTATCTGGGTCGCACAAAATTATATCAGTAAAGTAGAAAGAACTAATACCACCAGGACAAATGTCGAGCAGGACACTTGTAACACATGCGCTCTTGACCAGATGTGAATTTTCCCGCCAATTTTGTGCTGCCGAGCGAGAGGGCCTTGCGTTGCGAATAATGTATTATACCCACCACCGAGACTCGTTATAATTGCTACCGTCGATTTGCTTCATGTGCACGGGCGCACGTACGTACGCTTACAGCACGTATTCGCCATTCACTTTCGATCCCATCCTGCGAATTTCGTGCTACCGTGGCCACCGAAACTATTCGGTTTGCACGTCACGTTCAAATATCTCGAATTTTTATCGCTCGGTTCAAATTTTTGCGTTTCGTACTTATACGATGTGGATATCAATCCGGTGATGAAATTCTAGGTTTATTTTTCCATTTTTTATCGATACACAGCGCCAACGAAATGGTAGCAATCTAAGGTGGAATGGATCATTTACGTTCCAATTGAAAATCCGAACCTTTCATGAAATGATACTCTGATTATGGGTATCTATATCAATACATGGAGTACATATTTCAATTATCGACCAGATTAATTCTGTCTGTATTAGATGCAGGGTCGTCATTGATTACGTCCTTAAAATTAAATGATAACGTGAAAACCTACTATTTGTTACACGTTAATGTGTCTCAGCTCCCTCTCGAAAAACAGTTTCAATAACTATGCTTTTTTTAGATTAAACAAGTTCGCTGCGGCAGGCCCCACCGGTGGGCCCAGCATGTCCTTCCTCCAGTGGTCAGAATTGTTGCCTTATGGGAAAAAAGATTGAGCGGGAACCACCGGTGGGTCCTTCCGTACCTGGGGAAAGATCACCTATTTCAGCCTCTGCAACGAACGTGTTGAATTACTAAGAATCCATGAGCGCTAAGCTACATGGAAGTATGCACCCATACAATAATTATTGTGCTGAAAATGAATATAATTACTACGCAGCAGCTGTAAAAGTACAACAAAAAACAGGTCTCAGAGGGAAAGTGTTTGGAGTCAGGCGATCCTTTTCCAAGTCAAACGATTTACTTTCGTTTCGAAAAAGTTTCGCAAATAATAGAGTAATAGACATTTTCCGAGATTTTTCCTTACCAACACAGTTGATGGGGTCGTTGAGTGTCAGCTTGGCCGATCATCGAACATCGTTGGGCGCGGTTAGTACTTGGATGGGTGATCGCCCATCTCGGTCTAATCATCCTCAACTTGATGACTTTTCTGATCGATCAATTGACACTTACACCTCAGCAACGTGAACGGGAGGCACGAAATATTACATTTACTATGTTCATGCATACGAAAAGTGGCATAAGCATCGTTAGGGTAGCAAGATAAATGTGCCGAACTCTCCAGAGCAAGTTGTCTCCCCTCAGGAGTTTTCCCTCTCTCCACGGACTAGATTTCCTGGCAAATGCGGAGAGGAATTAGGTTAAGGTGAATGGCCGGATCTCAAAACACGCCGCGATAATACACGGGACGTTAAAACCCACGAGATCCGCCAAGGTCGTATACAGTCCATGGGCTGAAGACGACCGTTGAAAATTTTCCATCATGCGAAACAAGAGTTTGTTTAAAGACTCGGTTATTCATGGATTACATCAGGTAACACCGCAGTTTCTCATCGGATGAATGACCGCAGGTTCGGAAATCTAACAGGTCAAAACAATTTTTCGAGTTTTTGGATGAGAGCATTTTTTAAAATAATATGTAGATTGCACGGACTTACATAACGTCAGTTTCTGACCAGCGGTTCACCAACTTGTGTGGTGGCCTCTTCAAAGCTCTTACAATGAAGTATTACACGTGAAAAAGCGTCAAGATAAATACGTAGTAAATCAAAATGTAAAAACTCAACGATAACATTATTCGATTGACATTGGACGAAGTTGAATGCTCTTCCGTATGTAATATTTTGTAGTAACAGCTCTGAAGAGGCTGATACATGAGTTGTCGAAACATTGATTGAAAATTGGCGTGAATGAAGGGCGTTGAACCTGCACATTATTTTACAAGATTGTCCTATACATTGAATGAATTATCGAAATTTTCAGATGTTTTGGAAGTTTTCTCACCACATAGGATTAATTCGTAACTCTCATTGCTCTTACATCAATTCAAAATATCCAAGCAATAAGAAAACGGCGAAAGACACCTAATATCAGCGTAGGATCAAAATTTTTCATAATTTTTCTAATCTGATCTCTCGAAAATTCCATCAAAATTCTTCGGCGCGAGTTCGCAAGTATACTAGGCTCGGAAGTTGGAGATTGATGATGATCAGCAAAATGAGCTCCGAGCCTCGTTTCAATAGAAGCGAGGAGAAATGGCATACCCCTCGAATAGAAGTATGGGGTTGAGCTTAAATTACTTAGATTTGGGAATAGGGCCCTGGGTTTGTTTATTCGGATTCGACGGATTGAGAAATTCAAGTTTAAACAATTCCTGGTCATATATGTATTTCAAAAATTCCCATCAAAATCGTCGTACTTCGAAGGGTAGTTTTATAGGTTGCAGAATGAGGTTCCACGATGAGGATTCAACTCGGCGATGTGGTCAAATTTGCGCTAACGAAAGAATCAATGGAAAAAGTTTGTTCAATTTTTGTTGAATTCCTGATAGATTTCGAATCGAGTCCATCATTCAACAAAACTTACTTCTTTCGTGGCGAAGAGTAAAAAGCTCTATCGTGAATGTGAAGCCATCCGAGAAAGAAAGCTTGTTATCGATTCAACGTGAATTCCATTTGCACCACGAAGTTATTCACAAATTACTCATAGGTTGCGGGGTGAGAGTGGGGAGAGCGAGAGGGTTACTAATGTCTCTCACGCTCTTCATATGATTCAGCAGTTTTTCATCTAAAAAATAGATTATTTCCCCCACGAACCTCACGGGGAGCCCCCAAAGAGTGAAGATTTGTCAAAAATAACCAACATACGGGATTGTTATCCGGAAATCTGGAGAAATTTCAGAAATATGATTTCCAACGACATTCAGTGACAAAAAGTCGTTTACAATCACTCCTACACAACAAAATTCCTAGAATCTCCCACACATTCATGTGAAAGAAACCACATCATCATTCACAACCAGTTCCACTAACGACTACCATGAATACGAATTCAATGCTTATCCTCTCATCAATGTGCCTAATGATCCATTTCTAGTGGTGCCAATTTCAGCAAGGTGTATCGAACCGATACGATTTTTTTGTCCAATTGACGATGGCTGCAAAATTTTTTCTCAGTAAAATACACCTCGATGGGTAAGCTGAAAATGACAGCGCGCCATTTATACGATGGTTGCAGCAATACCTCGATGATGGGAAGAGGGATAATAGCCTCTACATAGTGCAACGTTCATAAGCTCGTCGAACGTCAAGTCCTGGCGCATCGTTGTGTTATTGTATACGAAGAGGGGCTATATAATATTGCACGATATAGCGAGACAGGATGAGAGTTGCACGTCAGAATGCGCAATGAGTTCGGTCTAAACGGAATGGAAAAAAAAAGTTGAAAAGGTGGACGGGAGCTTTGGAAAGAGCATAAATAATGCCTTTTAGAGAGAAAGAGAGAGAGATAGAGGAGCTGAGGGCGTGAAATGCAGCTGATTTTAAATGCACGCCTGTATGACTATGTATAGTGCGTATATAATACTCTCTATGAAAGCTCTGGGATCGAGTAATTTTTGATGGAAAATACTCTTTACCATCACGCCACCGTTCGCTCGGATCGCATTTTTCTTCGGCTTGTCGCGCATCACCATCACCGCACCAATTCCGCGTCACAGTTCATCTCCCTATTCATTATTCTCTTTTTTCCATAGTAATATTATAGGGTAGCCAACCTCGATTTTCTGCCCACCTCAACCATCAGGACCCTCGAAAAATTTCGACTTATATCGATATAAAAAGCAAATTTTTGGAAGTCATCTCGATTTCGATCGAAGCTCTCCGCGTTGTAGTGTCGCAATGATGTCTTCTTCTTTTTCTAGGTTATGGACATATCTTCCTGCAAATGAGCGGATTTGGCTTTAGCCATTATCCCGTAGGTATTGGTCAAATGTAGCTGGTTGAAAGTGGAGAGGATGAATATCCTTTGCTATGGCAAACTGTTACCCAACCGGAGGGAGGATATAAAGTTAGAGAAAAAGGAAAGTGTAGGAAAGGATCAAGGGAAAAGGGACGAATAAAAACATTGAATCTGTAAATATGGAATAATTGTTAGAGAGTAAAATAACACCTGATTGTATAAACCATCAGGCAGATAGAGAACAGGCTTTGAGGAATTAGTTAATAAATTTACGAGGCTCGTTAGGCTGTTTCCAGCATAAATGGTTTTGGAACTTTGTATCCTTCTGAAAATTCGATAACTTTTTCTTCGCAAAGGAACATCTTTTGAAAATCTAGGACCCACCAAAAGAATATGGTGTATATTTCCATCCACAAATGGATCAGACGGACACTCTGGGGGATTGATGAAGTTCTTACGAAACAGACTTGTAGTCAAAGAGTAGTGGTTAGAGAGAATACGATTGATTGTAACAATATGAGTCCTAGTGAAGGACACTTACGAAACCAAAGTTGAGATTTTTTGTGATGTAGAAGTTTCCAAAGAGTATAAACCAGTATTGGTAGCTTTATTGGTGAGATCGGAGTGTATTTTTTTGTGAGTTGTATCTAAAGTAGGTT
Organism: Eretmocerus hayati; assembly: GCA_029851415.1. Taxonomy (NCBI): domain Eukaryota; kingdom Metazoa; phylum Arthropoda; class Insecta; order Hymenoptera; family Aphelinidae; genus Eretmocerus; species Eretmocerus hayati. Next base: position 158,252,771 of record CM056741.1, read on the forward strand.
GGTAGAAGTCCGAGCGAGGAATCAAGGATTCATCTATATGACCTCGACTACAAGCTTCTTTGGCCAGTTTGTCAAAAGATTCATTACCTGGAGTACCACAATGCAATGAAACCGAAATGAGATTGATGGAAAGATTGTTTTTCTTAGCTCGTAATGAGAGACTCTTGATGTCTAGTGGAATGAAGTAGAAGTTTTTAGAGAAGGGATTGGATGTAAAGGAATCAAGAACACTTTTTGAGTCAGTGAAAATATTCAAGAAGACAAGTTGTTATTAGTTGCAGATTGTACAGCTCTCTTGATGGCTAGAGCTTCAGCAGTAAAGATTGAAGCATAACTGAAAATTTGTGCTGGATAACCGGGTCCTTCTCCCAGTTATCAGAGAAAGTAACAAAACCAACGTAAGAGGATGAATTTTTCAATCTCGCAATAATATAAGTGGAAGAAGATTCTGAGTGAGTTCCGTATATGGACGATTCCGCCAAAAGTATTGACTTTCATGTCCTGAGGCCCCATTTTCAAACGGTATGAGGTAGGCCCAATCTAAAAGTTGGATGTTTCAACTGCCATTATTTAGTACCAACGAAAATTGGTTTGAGTGACGATACTCGCTGTTTTTATACGCTTTTATTCCACTTCGCCAAGCTGTGTTTTTTCCCTCAAATCCTCATTTTGTAACCCTATATCGCCTTCCGGTCCTGCGGATGTTCTAGTGAAATCAGCACGCGTGCGAGATTGCCCACCGAAAAAGACTGCCTACTCATCGCATCAATCGACGAATCTATACTCGCGCCAATCATCAGCGCAATGTGGTGCAATGCTTTTAATGAACAACGACAGAATGATGGCTACGGTTTGCGGCAGGATGTTGCACGGTGCCACGTTTAAATACGATGGATACCCATTATATTCGCCACCCAATAGCGTGCGCATCTTCGCTATAGCTATAGTTATACTACACTCAAACTGTGTTGTGCATTGAGCAATTTAATTTCCAAAAGTTTCTCTTCATTGCACCATGTCAAATTTTATAACGTTTCTTGGCCTCCCTCACTACCGCTCGTTCGGCTAGTAAATGTTCCCGATAAGCCAGGGGCCTCTGAAATGTTCTTGTAGTCCAATACTGATGGTAAAAGAATGATTGCTGATCAATTTAAGGTGCCAGGAAGAAATTTCTCACGGAGTTCACAAGAATGACATCATCTTAGACTAGACCTGTTAATAGATAAACCATTTTTGGGAATTTGGAGTAACTGTTCTGAATTCTCGGAACGGCTGGGTTGGATATATCATTTTTTTTGGAGAACTAAACATAATTACACCAAATTGAGCTGAGAAGGACGTAATGAGACCGGGTTATACCGAGCGAGATCGAACTAGACTCAACTAGACTGAACTAGACCCAATGAGGCCGAACTAGACAGTACTAAACCTAATTACACCCAACTAGACTGTTACGGTCTATTTTTCAATACTGTTCTAATGTACAGTATCTCCCACCCCTAGACCACCCACCCCATCCCCATCCCTATCCCTGATTATGCTCGCTAAAATAATATGTTCGGCAAAAAAATCTTGAAGAAGCTATCACGTGTAATCAACCTACAGAATGTTGAATTATATTTGTACCACTTGAATTTATTACTCAAAATTTTTTATTTGATTATGCTGTAATTGATATCTGTGTGTATCGTTCCAGGGCTGTATAGGGTTTTACCCCATAGCCTCAATAAAGTCTTCAATCAATCAATCACCCCATCCCCATCCCTACCCATGTTCCTATCTCTATTACTGTTCCCACCCCCGGACCTATCCCTATCGAGGCTCCTAACCATATAAGGTAAGTGCACCCAACTTGCCTCTGTACCCAACTTGCCCCCATATGCCGATCTCAGGAATGGGCGCTCGTTGACCTTCCCGCAATTTCTTTTTACGTTTTTTGTTAAGTTAAAATGTGAGAAAATACGTAGTTTTCAACGACCCCGGATCATTTCTGCGTTCTGCAGAAAATATAAAGTGAGTTTTCCATTTTTCGTGTTTGCACGGCTAAGAAATCACCGAGGAAATCGCGTTCACTACAACCGGTGCCAATTTATTTTTATTCAACCAATCTTGACGTACCTTAGCGCATTCGATTTCTTGTCTCAAGACCTTCAAAATCCGCTCTTCAGGGTTGCAGAACTCTGATTTGGAGCGATTTTATGTACAAAATACGAAGATGGTTTGAGAATCAAGAAGGCCGACATCGGAGTGTACTCAACATGCCCCCACATGGTTATCTCAGAAAGGCGTGCAGTATGACTTTTTTTACAGCTCAGAACGTGTTTATCACGTCAAAATAGGTCGGAAACGATGTCTTGGGCCAGCTCAAAGCTACAAATGTCGCTGCACGGTGATCAAAACGGATCAAAGCGATTTTATTCACTTCATCGCCGATTTACATTGTTTTAAATGATGGGGGCAAGTTGGGTACACACTTTTGTAAACTCTCAAAAATCACCTTTTGGGAGAACTCAAACAGTTCGGCTCCACTTCATCCAAATTGGACGTATCTTAGCTCATTTTGAAGGTCTTGAGACAAGCTTCAAAATGATTCGAAGTACGTTGGAAAATATTGAGATTAGCCAGAATTATTAAGAAAATCGCTTAATGGGGGCAAGTTGGGTACACTGACCTTATTTATCCCTGTCCCTATCCTTATCCTTACTCCTAACCCTATTCTTATCCCTATTCATGGCCCTATCCCAGCTCCTACCCCTCTATCTAGGCCTGCCCCTATCCCTGCCGAGGCAGGGATAGGATCAGGGATATCAGCGCAGGTTATGGTGCTTTGTGATCCCCTCGGCGATGGAACCTCGTGCGGATCTCGACGCTCATGGGTCTACAGTGATTTTTTTTGAGTCAGCTGTTAGAAACAAAATAGTCCAAAGAAGCATTAAATTCATACTCCATCAATAAAAAAGTATATTTGTACCTGTGTATGTGTGGAAAGATAAATACGAGGATAAATAAACGCGAAAAATAAAGGCTATCTCTAGATCACCTGTCGCGGCTACATGATTCATAATACACTTGTGGGCTCTTACTTTAGCGTGGGCTTTTCAACGTCTCACGACGACGACGATACTTGCAAGGATAATGGCCATCACTTTAAAGGTGCTGCTTGATATAACCCTTGTGATAATCTCAAAGAAACTAAGGCAAAAAGAAAGAATTATACGTTCTAAGTACATATAATACTCGTGTGTTGTGTATGTACAGGAGTCAAAAGCAGGATTAACGACTCTAGGGCACTATATATACAGAAGAGCCGTAATAGTGAAGCCAACCGATGAGTGATACGCGTTACACGTCAGCGCCACGTGAGCGGCAATTATTTTCACGAGCAGTGTTAGCAGTGCGAATATTGTGGGTGCAGTACAGTAGATATAGATATATCTATAGGTGTATATACGTTTGGTTGAAGGCCGACACGAATTTTCACGCTTGAATTATGCAATGCCGCGGACCCGAGATCTCTCGTATAACGTTCAATTTGAAAATTTTACGAGCTTGAACAACACGAATTGTTTTTTTTGCGTTGCCATACTGAATCTATGTGTATGTATATGTATGTACATATGCTACCATTACGCGTCGCGTCCTAATTATGCAACGTATCCATTGTATTTAGCTAAATTGTTTTGTTTTTCGCCGTTGCGAATCCCACGATTATGTACGTACAGCGAGGCTAATCATTCTGGGCACGATTTTAAGAACGTATATATGCTAATTTTTTTATGTGCATCAGTACATCAAGTTTATGAAACAGTGCGATGAAAAGACTGTTTACAAAGTATAGGTGTTTGTTGATTGAGAGAAAAAGTGATGAGTTCATTTTACAGTGCCAATCGTTGAAACTGATGATTAGGAGAAGAATCTTATGCTCAAGCTTGAGTGTTTGATGTTTTGAGTGTGGATGCCAGGAAAGTTGACAGTTGAACTTGACGTTGATGTTTAGTCTCTCGTTGATCAATCAACGTTTCATTATCTCTTTAGACCTAAAACAAAGAATCGAGAATTTACAAGTTGCAAGTCAAGTGAAATAGATTGGTTTTCTGCCCAAAGTTTGGCTCGTGCCAGAACGAATCAGTCTCGGAATCACTATAGTCTAGCGAAGCGTTTTCAATGATTCTTCAAAATTTATTGTGTGAGATGGTATATTCATATCGAAACATTTTGATGCCTGTAGTCCATAATGTATACATTGGTGATTACGCCGAAAGTCCGCTCTTTTGGGGGCAAAATCATGGCAAGGCGTGATTTAGGTCAAATAATTATTCTAGCCCGAGACGAGTTTCAGTAATTCGTTGTAGTTGATTCCCATTTATTTGGGTATAAAAGAAATATGTCGAGCTACATGTCTCAAAACTGAGAAGACGGAATTGACAGGGACGTCGTGAATGCAAGAGTCGAAGGTGAGCTGTCTACAGGGAACGAAATTGACATTTCGACCCTTTATTAGGCACTTTAAAATACAGGAACGTTAGGATTCAAACACTATGAATCCTCAAAAAATGCTATGATATACAATCTTAGTCGTAGAAACTCGAAGGAGTTTGGAACACGGAAAATCACATTTTCGACAGAATCACCAATATCCATGTTCATCAAATATCTCATCATTATCGTTGCAGGATAAATTGATGAAAAAAATTGTTCAGAATAGGCTGGTCGAAAAGTACTCTAGATTTGACAATTAAGAATAGAAAATGACAAAGCAGGTCTAAAAAAATTTCCTTACAAATTGTGGATTTCCGAAGCTTCCGATTTTTGTGCGCTCACATTTGATAACACTTTGATCAAAAAATTGTTGACTACGACATGCAAATCTATTTAGAGAAAGGATAAAGAATTTCATAGACACCTGCTAAGAATACAAAATCCCGGCCAGTTATTTTATTAGAAAAGCTCAGAAGAAAAGATTTATCTCACTTGCCTAGTTTGCGGAAACGGAAGCATTGCATCATGGAACTGAGGGGACGAATGTCCAAAAATGTCGGCATACTCTTTAAGATTCATTCAGACGACCAAAACAATTTTCAAAATCACCATGAAATTCTGGTCACCATTGAAATTCCGCGAATTGCTGATCTTTATTCAAACAGTAATATGCTAGATTTCTGCCCTGATCAACTTTACATTCCTTAATAAAAAAACAAAAAACTTTACATTCATCACACTTTTTCTATATAATCGACTTTCTAAGGTTGATGTCGATACATGGGCAACTTTGATAACATTTCCAGATTGAATATGGTGAGAATATATCGTAATACCAAGACAGAGTAATGGTTCCATCCCTATCTCGTGGATCCTCAATGATGGCCATTCGTTTGTTAATAGAGTTGCGAATTGGAAAATTGTAACATTTTTTTAAATTGCTGCTTACAGGAAACTGCGAGTGCGGCTATTTGCATTATCGAGAAATGGGATCGTTAATTCATCATATTGATATGATTCGCCAATAAAAGGATCATCTGTGAATACCGAGATTTGCCCGTATGATACATATATATATATATATATATATATATGCTCGTTTGTATGCGAACGGAAAAGTCAGCAATACCAGTGAGTCAAGTTTCTGGTAGCGTAATTTTACAATAATTAAGAGCCCAGCCAAAATTTGTCCGTCAGCATCCCGCACATCGGGTTGCCTATCGGCAGGAGGTGAAGGGCGATGGGTGGCCGTATGGGTCATGGGTGGGTAGATGGGTGAGTGAGTTGGTAGGTGAGTGGGGGTTAGTAGCCAGGTGGGTTGGTTGGTGGATGGATGGATGTACTTGAACTGGAGTGATTTTAGTGGAAATCACCAAAGTTCAAGTGATAGGTTTCCCTGAATTTCAGTGAAAATCGCTAAAGTTTTTGTGGAATTTCACAAAAAGTTTGGTGGAAATTTCGCTAAAATTTCACTAAAATTTCAGTGAAAATCGCTTAAAGTTTAGTGGAAGTTCCACTGAAATTTCAGTGAAAATCGCTGAATTTTCAGTAAAATTTTCACTGAATTCTCTGTGGAAATTTCTAGAGATCCAGTGAAACTGTCACTGAAATTTCAGTGGAAATTTCTAGAGTTTCAGTGAAACTCACTAGAGTTTCTACTGTCTATTGGATTCTAATGGTTGTCTGTTTCAGTATAATTGCATCTTTGGATGTAAATAACTATTTCGAAATTAGTATATTGATGAGATGGGTAATAAGGGTATAGATGTTATTCATTGCTGAAGAGAGAAATATCTTTAGTGATTAATTTCTTATCTACCGTGTTTCGCCTATTATAAATCATGCTCGAATATAAGACCTCGTCAAATATAAGACACCCCTATCGAGGACCCGGTGAAATATAAGACCTATCTCGAATATAAGACACCCCTCAAGTATAAGCTATCCTTGAAAATAGAATGTCTTTGAATTGATTCGATTACGCTCCTTCATCCTAACCCTTCGATGATAAAGTAAGAAATTCGAAAATCTGCCTTCACATTGATTGGATTAACAGATTTCAAGAATTTGATAGGTCATATCTTCCGGGATTGGAAATATAGGACCTATCTCGAAAACAAGGCCTATCTCGAAAATAGGGCCTCTCAGTCAGGCCTATAAAGCTATAGGCCAGGTCTTATAATAAACGAAACACGGTAGATGCAGATTATAAGTGGGATAGGATTTACGAGGTAAATGATCGTAGATTTCTCAATACCCTTCAAACAAATCAAATTAATCAGGCGCTTATCCAATTTTCTCCGTCCGGATGCCTCGTAATGTGGTGGCGTCGCAGATGTTGTTGGTGGATCGGTAGGATAGTGGGTCGGCGAATCGGTGGGTGCGGTGAGTCGGCATGTCCGGTGAATTGGTGGGTCCATGTTGATGTTGCTGGTAATGGCTTTTGACTTATTCGTACGGATTGGGCTTCTTAGTTGATTTGATGGTGCGATCAGTTGTTCTAAGATCCAATCAGTCGAAAATTTCCTTTTGGATGGATGGTCTGTGGCTGAAGTCGAGGCTGGGTCAGGGGCTGGGGCTGTGATCAACGCTGGAGCTCAAGTTTTTGCTGGGGCTGCGGCTGGGGTCGAGGCTGGGCCGGGGCTACGGGTGGATCTGAGGCTGGGGTTATAGTTGAAGCTGAGGTTGTGACTGGGACTGAGAGTGAAGCTCTGGCTGAGACTGGGGCTGGGGCTGTGGATAGGTCGTGGCTAAGTCTGTGGCTCAGGCTGGAGCTGGAGCTGAGGCTGGGGCTAAGGTTGGGGCTGAGGCCGAAGCTAAGGCTTAGGCTGGGGCTGGGGCCAATGTTAGGGCTGAGGCTAAGCTGGAGCGTGGTCTAGGGTGAGGTTGGAGCTAACGCTGAGGCTGAGGCTGGAGGCTGTGGCTGTGACTAGGGACGAGATTGGGCTGGGGCTGGGACTGGAGCTGGGGCTAAGGCTGGGGCAATGACTAAGCCTGAGTCTGATGCTGGGGCCGAAGCTGGAGCTAACACTGGGCTGGGGCTGGAGCTGGGTCTTAGGCTAAGGTTGGTGCCGAGGCTGAGACTGGGGCTGTGGCTAAGGCTGAGGCTGGGGCTGGGACTGGGGCTAGGGCCGTCGCTGGGACTGGCTAACAGGGCAAAATTCCCAGATACTTACTAGAGATTCAGGAACTTCACTATGCACAACATTACTCCAACTCAATAGTTCTGAATCACAGTTACTAGGTCACATCAAGGAAATTATTTCATCCGAATCCACTGTACTATAAAATCTCAACGTTACATCGTTGAACTACAGAAGCATTTCAGGGGCTCATAACGCATATCAGAGACACTTCCAAGCCGGACGAGCGTTAGTGAGGTAGGCAATAACACTAGTAGTAAATCACGCGTCGATAGTGCTGGAAATATTATTTTTCCTTGCGTATATAGCAAGAACGCCTAGAAACACGCTGTTTCTACGTATGGACGTATAAATGGAATTTGGTTGAAACTGGGTATCTTTTCAGTTATGGTATTCCATCAGTAATGGTATTTTCAGTAGATGCACGAACGATGATTTACTGATACATTTCACACTAAAATCTGAGCGCAAGCCGCGAATTTGAGATAAGATATGGCTACCCCTTTTCCGATTGGGCTCACCAAACGAGTTGGTAAGTATTAGATACCTATCACAATATGTGAAAGCATTGCTCAAGGTAGGGGTTGCGTGGGATTTTTCATTACGTGATATGAACCCTATATTACACATTTATGAGGCAAGTGACGGCACATCTGGTGGTGTCTGCAGGTGACGGACTCTCTCGTGTGTGTTGTAAATAACATGTGTCAAGCAAACGTTGTCAGTTACGGGGTGGGCTTTCCACCTTTGGTCGGTTATGATGCAGTTTTAAAAGTGATGCTTGTACGCTTGCATTCACTGAGCGATGCGTGATGCTCATAGTAGCTGATGCAGCTGCAGCAATACCAACGAGGCGCAAACTTGCTCTCGCATGCATTCGTTACAAATGTGCTTCTTTGCAAGTTCCATCGTCTCCCGACACTCTTATTTGACATTCAATATTTAAGTATACCTTGTGAAAGACTTACGACTCATCCTGTATCAAAATCCGTTGGAAGAATGATGTGCTAGAAACTATTTTCACTTCAATGATATGTACATGACTCTATATAAATTTCAATCACCGATAATAATGGAGATCTTCAGACTTATCAAAATTTCTCTTGGGATCGGTTTTTACCTCGGTTTTTACCCAAAACTATGGTTCTGCTCACAGCTGTGCCGAATATTAATAAAATGTTATCCCCATGTGCATTCTCGGCAGATGTGAATATCCAAATAATTTGCGAATAAATATTGATCGAAGAAAGAAGACGAGATGTTGTTGAGTTCAAGTGACTTATACGGAGAGCATCGTGAAATGTCAAGCTCGTCAAGCTGAGAAAAAGTTTACACGTCTAATCTATCGCACTATATTTGGCAAAAGTAGCTCACAAGAAGAGTCCAAGGGGTTCGGGAGCTGGATCTGGCTGAAACTCTGGGAATCATCTCCTTTTGGCACCAAAAAATGATACCCAAAACCTCAGAGTCTAACGCTCAAGCGTTTCCGAGCTACAGGCCACAACCCATGCATTACAGTGGCTGGAATTTATAGTCGTTTCCTTACCAAAACCCTTATCGAGCGCCTTATGCGACACTTTACGGCAGCGTCCAGAATTTTTGACGTGGTCGCGCGTCTACCTTATTCGTTCACTCGGAGGTAGACAAGAGCAGAAATTTGAAGGATAAATGAGCTAACTATCAGCTCGAGCGGCTGCTTGAGCCACAGAAAGTACAGGCAAATAAAGATGAGCAGCCACCGTCAAAAATTTTTGACCCTGCCGTAAGGTGTCGCGTAAGGGGATTGGTAAGGAGTTTGGTAAGGGAACGACTATAAATTCCAGCCAGTATATCTATATATACCGTTTTCCGACATATCGATGGCTCAGAGTAAAAAGGAACTACCTGAAATCGTAAGATTGAAAAGAAGTATCCAAGAATGTCTGTAAAAGGAACTATCTGGAATTGTTTACTTGGAAGGAACTATCTAGAATCGTAAAAGTTGAAAGGAATTATCTGGATTTGTCTGATTTAAAAGGAACTATCTGGACATTTTGTTTCAAAAAAGAACTATCTGTGAATTTCTGGTTTAAAAGGAACTATCTGTGACTTTTTGGTTAAAAGGAACTATCTGAATTCGTCTGATTTGAAAGGAACTATCTGAATTCGTCTGATTTAAAAGGAACTATCTGAATTTGTCTGGTTGAAAAGGAACTATCTGAAAATGTCTGGTTTGAAAGGAACTATTCGTGAATTTTCGGTTCAAAATTTTCAAATAGCTCCTTTTGACCAAAAATTCACAGATAGTTCCTTCTCAACCAGACATTTTCAGATAGTTCCTTTTAAATCAGACGAATTTAGATAGTTCCTTTCTAAAACAAACATTTTCAGATAGTTCCTACTAAATCAGACAAATTCAGATAGTTCCTTTCAACTTTTACGATCTTAGATAATTCCTTTTAACCAAAAATTTATAGATAGTTCCTTTCTAAAACAGACATTTTCAGATAGTTCCTTTTAAATCAGACAAATCCAGATAGTTCCCTTCAACCCTTACGATTTTAGAAAGTTCTTTTCAGCCAAATATTTATAGATAGTTCTTTTTAACCAGACATTTACAGATAGTTCCTTTCAAGTCTTACGATTTTAGATAGTTCCTTTTTACTCTGACAAGGAGAGTCCGGAGTCTCCGGGTCCTAAAATCTCACCAAAATTTTTTCACAGTTTCGTACCACTTAGAATATGAAGAATCTAAAGCAACTCTGTCAAATGGGCCTTCTGTTCTGAGCTACAGCCAGAAACGTCTTTATTGCTAGTATATCTATATATATATATATCACTTTTTAAAATGGGCCTATATGAGGAATGTTAATCCCAGTGGCTGTAGCTCTGAACGGGAGGCCCATTTGACAGAGTTGCTTTAGGTTCTTCATATTCTAGGTGGTACGAAACTGTAAAAACATTTTGGTGAGATTTCAGGACCCGGAGACTCCGGACTCTCTTTGTGAGCCATCGATATATAGATATACTGTAATGCATGGGTTGTAGCCTGTAGCTCGGGAACGTTTGAGCGATAGACTCTGCGATTTTGGGATCGATTTTTTGGTTTGGGACTCTCCTTGTCAGATTCAATGATAGTCGACAATTGTGAATATAAATGAGTGTTTCGGGAATTTCAATATTTATTCGATAATTTGATTTCTTCGGGGGTAAACCGGGTTCTCCTCACTAAACGACATATAATTATCGTCATTTCTCAGATACCTTAACCTATTACTTATTAAGCGCCTGAAATGACACACTCAAAGTCCAAAACCTGTATACATCATAACTTTTTAGGAGCTATTTGATGTTCAAAATCGAGATCGACAGAGGTAAGAAATTTTAATGACGATGAAGAGGTGTTCCAACAAGTTTTTTCATTCCGGTCAAAATCTTGATCTCAGATTCGTGAATTGAAATTTCTTGACCCATGGATGTTGCAAATTAAGACCCCATGATAATACGTTTTTTTAACCTATCAAAGACATGGTTTATTGTTTTGGATGAAAAATCGTACGTTTTCCGGCAAAACATTGAATAAGGCTCTCCAGGATTGCCTCGGGCAAGAATTTTCATCAGAAATTTCAGAATTTCAGACAATTTTACGTCGAATACATGTACACCGATTTTTTGAAGGGCTATATATTGTGAACTTTCTCTCCAGAAATATGTCGCGAATGTGTCATTTCAGCCGCTGATCGAATAATGGATCAGATATGGAAATTTTTCACGCAACATACGATTCCCATCTTAGAAAATGTCTCATTAATGTAGTTAAACTTGTTATGATAAATTTCTGACATTTATATAAAATAGTATAAGCTCCAAAAAGATGACCGAAGAGATCAATAGACAGTTGCCATTCGAATGATGTTGTCGGAATTCCCTCTGCCGATTACTTGTAGATGAATACCTCATCAAAAAATGCAGAAGGATCAATTCTTAAATATGAATTTGATTCATAGGTATACCGTGTTATTTTGAAGCAATAGAAATGTAAGACACAATTAAACATAGTCACTTTTGATGAGAGAGAAGCCACTAAGAGAAGGAAACCCCTATTTTCCAAGCGTACATATTACCGTTGGGCGATGACATTCGTGATTAATTTCGTTTCTCCCCTCAGCCCTCCCATGCACTGCTAGTTGATACCTATAGAGCTCACCGCTACTACATCTGAATGAGGCTTTCCACGAATTTCCCCCGCATAACGAACTTTTCAAAAATAAAGGGTGTCATCATATGAACATTCCCCCACCAAAGATTTTTCTTTCCCTCGCTTGCGGGATTTCAAATACCCACCTCTTACAACTGATTTTCTGGTTTCCACAAGCCACACATGCACCCTTATTTGCGGCCAACGTTATGTATACATGTCATCGAATTAGCTGTCGGTGTTCTCCCCCCAAGTTCTTCTCAAGTTCAAGTTTCTCGAGGACGCGTTACTGCATCACACTGCACGTATTAGGTACAAACATACAATGTGGGCCCGAGATTTTTAAACGAGTATATGTAATAATAGAGGGTCCCATACTCATGACCAGACGGCAGATCGGACGACGACGACGACGATGACGGGCATCGATCACATAATCATCGCAGAGGGGGGAAATCTCGCAGTATAACGCGTGACCCTTGCATTATATTATAGCTCTGTCTCTGTCGTCTGCTCGAATCGTGCGTTATAATATTGTGCATGCCAAAGGGGTCCCCTTTTAGATATTGCAACGACCCGCACTTTGAGACCAAACCGTGCTCTATCATCTCGCATGTTAGCCGATATACTTATAGATATAGGACGTAATATATAACGTGAGCGATGCATTCCATCGGCTCGTTTGTTGTACATACTTGCAAGTATAGTAATATGCAGCCTATTACATTATACGTGATTTTTCTTGGATTTGAATTTAGTGCCGAGTTCATGCTTGATCATTGTTGTAATACTTAGGCTGCGGCTACATGCAGCAAAACAATTGGCGCGAACGCCGATAAGCCGTGAGTGCGACAAGGAGATAAGAGTGGCGCCAAATAGCCTGTCCTTATCGCACTCACGGTTGGTATAGGCGTTCCCGCCAAATGTTTTGCTCATGTGGCCGCACCCTTATAGGTACGCACGCATACGTACGTGAATTTAGCTGAGAGTTGGGGATACGAATCGTGATATGCCACGATCTGATGAGCGGCGACGTCTACTTTGTGGGTGATTGTATTTGAGTTGAAAGCGAGCTTTGTGTGAGAAAGATTGGGACACGCGTGTGTTTCTTGTATTAGGACGTTGTTTGAGATGTTTAAAATGCAGTTAAATCACTTTGCCAATACCAGTAGCGATATCTCAGTACTGTGGGCATTCAGTCACCTTGTTCCAGGCCTCAAAATTAACAACTTTTCATGATTGGAAGGATTGAATGAAAGGATAATGAAACCCTTTCAACTTCCTATGAAAAATATAATCAACGACCTTCTTCAATTCTGAAAGGGCACAATCTCCTTGAAATTTCTTGATTATGTAGCGCAACCGGGATAACTCTGGACACTAACAACTATCAAAACACCAATTTATGACACCTTCCTCAACGGTATCCCAACGGTACAATTCGCCTCTTTTTCGATTCCAACAGGGGCTGATGTGCTAAAAATCTGGACCTTGTAAGAGCCACCAGGTTTGAAGGATCGTCTAATTTGATAAGAAATCGGAAAAGAGGCAGTCAAAAATAGTTCGCGAGTGCACGATGCTTTGTGCGATGACTGTGAATTATAGAATAAATACTAATTTGCATATTTAGAAAAGTAAAATAACGTCACTGAAGCTGCTTTCCACGGTCTAGTATTCGTCGCTTATGGTATTGACATTGTTACTAGCTTAAACTGATTGTGAGTTGGGAGTCACAGAGAAATATCCAAATTTACCAGGTACTTAAATTTTATCTTGACTTGAAGGGTACCCGACAAACACAGTGGGTTCTGCTGGATCCACAGCACAAATAGTGTTCCCAGATGTTCTATGAGCAATTCTATAGGGCAACCGGAACCTCAACAGAACCCAACTTTGTTGGCTAAATGCTAAATGTAATGCTATTGCATACGGATTTACTCATGAAAAACAATGGATACCCCAACCATCTTTCACCTGTGTTGGGTACCTCATCCCAACCCTTGCCTTCAATAATTCTTAGTTTTGTAGAAGGAGAAATTACCGTGTCCCGCCTATTATAAGACATGCTGGAATATAAGACCTCGACAAATATAAGACACCCCTATCGAGGACCCGGTGAAATAATATAAGACCTATCTCGAATATAAGACACCCTTAAATATAAGACAACCCTCAAGTATAAGCTATCCCTGAAAATGAAATGTCGAATCTACTTCCATTGCAAAACACCAACGGATTGGTCCGATTCTAATGGCAGAACTGCAATCTACGGAGTCTGCAAGTGTCGCAAGTAAATTCATTGACATCGATTCTTGCTCATCAAAAATAGGATAGGTCATATCTTCCGGGGCTGAAAATAAAAAACCTATCTCGAAAATAAGGCCTATCTCGAATATAGGGCCTCTCAGTCAGGCCTAAAAAGCTATAGGCCAGGACTCTTATAATAAACGAAACACGGTAGGAATAGTTTTCGGAAGAATTGAAAGGAAAATAGGATTATATGATTTTCCAAGAGTGCTGTCTGAAAAATATTATATTCGATGGATTTTTTAGCTGTGATATTTCAGACCCAAGACAACTCCCCGCAAAATGGCAAGTAATTTTCTTACATGCACTACTCTTGCAACTGCCATACCTCACTCAATTTTTGTTTTTTTGGGATCGTTCCAACACGCCTGTATCAAAAGAGAAGATTTTCCCATTAGGTACATTTCTTCAAATCTTCCTTTAGGGGCGATATCTGTCACTGTCATTGACAAAATTTAGCTCATCCGACAAAACTTGGAGAATCGGCGTTACCCGTCTCGGTCGATTAGACTATATTATCAAAAATTCACCGTGAATTCACTTGGAAAGTTCCTAAACCATTTTCAATAACAACTCTGGTTTACTTCACTAATCTCTGGCTAATCTCAAATATTTCCATGGTATCACTTAGCTCATTTTGTAGGGTTCGGAACAAGCTTTGAAATGAGCTAAAGATACTCTGAAAAATATTGAGATGTGCCAGTAATTGAGGTAAACCGGATTTGTTGAGAAAATGGCCTCATAGTCCTGTCCGCACAGACCCTTTTGTTGTACCATCGTACAGAACTTGAAACCGAGCCCCCCTATAGAAATCATGTCCAATTATGCCCACGTTACTCTCATTTTCATTATTCGACTTCTAGATCATAATAATTTTAAGGTGGGTACTTTACACCCAGTATCTTCTGAGTTACAGCTGTACGCGACGATACAACGAAAGGGTCTAAGCGGACGGGACTATCATGGGGCGAAGTAGGTTCACTCACCTCAGATTAATTCGAGTAGAAAAAAGTTTATCAAGAATTGCTTGCGATCAGTGCATGCTAATTCCTGAACTTGGCGTTCCTGTGAAATTTTGTTTGAACAGGCGCTCTCCTGAAGCATAGTATTTAATAGAAAGTTCAGAATTCTAGAGAGAGGCTGTCAGTTTACGCCATCTTTATGCCCACCGAAGGCATTGATTTCATGATTGTCATTTTTTGACGCAGATAAATTGTTATGAACTAAAAATCATTCGGTCAAGGAACCATCTCGAAAAAAATCCATTCTTATCTTGCCTGAGTTCTTTGGAATAATTTTTCACAGTTTCTTACGTGCCCGACTTTCATTCAGTTCTTCGAAGTAATGCTTACCCTGAAATTACGTTGATTATTATTGTGTCCGTTCGCTTGCTCCACTCGGTACATGAGTACCATACATCATATTGATTATAGGCGTCTCACTTTATCGATTATGAACGTATCGCCTTTTCTCAACTCCACCATAATCATGGAAATGATCCTCCACGATGTATATACAAAGTATACACAATCGTGCAATCTTGTGGTACGGAAAAATGCCCTGTGTCATACATCATCACTGTCATAACAAGTATTTTCTCCACTATAGATTTTTCATGAACTAAAATATCTTATATCAAATCCACAAGATCCGCAGAAAATTAAGATTCCTGAGGTAAAATATCGGGAGCAAAGCCACAACTCTCGATTAATTTGAGCTCTGTACGAAACAACCCCCGTACATCTATTATTGGATGAGTACAAAGTATTCCCTCTAATCTAACCGGGCCTCGTTAATTGAAATTTTTCACAGAGGGAAATTCTTCGCAAGCGCGGCGCAAAATTCGATTCCAACACGGATAGGGAGTAGGGGAGATAGAGGGGAGAGGTATAGAGATAGATAGAGAGAGTTAGAGGAGGATCGCTGGGTTCGCAACAGCTAATTGAATCGCGTAGATATCGTATATGCCCCCGGCTCGATTCTGAATAATTACACGGCGTGATTTATTGATTCCGGTCAGAGCAAAGGTAATTTGATAAAGCTACTCTCTCGGTTAAAGTCACTGTGGCGCGCGGATACACGCCATATACTTTAGTCTTGAGTTTATATGTAGAGCGATTTCGCTTTTGTTATACAAAGACAATCGTATATCAAATTCAAAACCTCTAATTCCCACCTTTTACTTTGACCTGTCCTTCGCTATTAGAACATAATACAAACGGGTAAAATATATCACATACCTGTTTTATAGTAGCGTTAATTCCACAAGTCCGGATATATTTCCAAGTTGGAATAAATGTAGCTATGATGATGGCGATGGTGATGGTGGTGGTGGTGGTGGTGGCAGCAGTTGTACCTGTAAATGATAATGAAACATTATTCGGTTTACGACACAGAGCATAGAGAGTCGAGCTTGCCACTCTGTAATTACACGACTTTGATGGTCAGTTTCAAATGTAAGAATGAGTTTATCGTGTACTATCTGTATATGGCTTAACACGCTAAAGCGCTCTTTATTCACTTTTTCAACCATGATGTTGATATAGATATATATAATATACCGCTGTGCGACTACCTAACGATTTCCTTTATTATTTCAGGAAGTTTTTATGATTTTATGGTATGAGCAATTTTGCGGACAATGTCGGCGCATTTCTGAGTGATCAAACATCACATTTATTATTTCTCGTTTTCTCGAGCGCACCTCTGTGCCCCGTGTGATATTAAATGTGTATGTCTGATGAAACACAACCTGCTTGTATTATGCGTTTAAAGATTGAGCCGAAGATAACCGAGAGATGAGCTTGATATATTTTGCAATTAATAATTAATTACACTGCGGATTCAAGCTTTTGAAGATTTTTATCTACCTCCATGTAACGATGATGTGTGCATTGACAGGATTGAAAGATAACAGAGAATGTAATTGACAAGTTCTCAATTCATCCGACTTGATCAATTGAATTAATTTTGAATGTCTGATTGATAAATTTGTATTCGAAATCTAAGTAGATTCATAATAAGCCAGTTCTTCCAGTCAGTGGAGTCTCTCGTTTTCAATGGGTAACAGATTCAAGTACCTGTTAGAATCATATTTTGTTGCCTTAATGATTGATATGTTGCACGATTAAGGTACACTGCGGGTCAAAAGTTTTAGAACCCCCAACATTTTTTTTCTGATTTTGTAAGTAGATCTACGAGGCTCTACTTGACCTAAAAGGACTTCATCAAAGCTCATTTTGAAGGTCTTTTCACGTATTCCAAGATAGCATTATTCATTTCCATCAGTACGAATCTGGATCTTCCCAATTTGAGTTTGAAAAGGTGCCAATTTTGATGGATTTTTGTCAGAACCTCGAGCAGAACCTCCTGGTTATGGTAGCTCAAGGGTACAGGAATATTCTGAAATGTATCTTAAAAGTCTTGAAAGTACAAGTATAGAGCTTTGAAATCCGTTTTCCAACATCCATCTACGTTACACCTACTCCAAGCTATGACATTTTCTCTGAGGAGAGTTTTTCCGAAAAAAGTAGCACCCTTACTAAAAAATGACGAAGAAATTTATTTCTGGAGGCATGTTCCAAAGGTTTCTCGTTCTTTTGATCGTGATATGGAATACAGATACCAGGATCAGAGATTATATTCTCCTTCAAACGCAATTGTCTGTCTTTTTCGAATTTTGGTGTTAGTTTTTGCAAAAAATCTGTCTTCACGGAAAATGTCATATAGATTGGAATAGAAGTAACGTAGGAGGATGTTGGAAAACGGATTTTAAAGCTCTAAACTTGGACTTTTGGCTACCCAAGCCAGGAGGCTCTTCGAAAAATCATCGAAATTGCCCCTTTTTCGATCTCAAATTGTGAGGATCTTGATCCGTGTGTATAAAATAGGATAATGCTATCTTAGAGAACGTGAAAACAACTTTCAAAATGAGCTCTGATGAAGTCCTCAATGGTCAAGTAGAGCCTCGTAGATCCACTAACAAAATCGGAGAAAAAAAATGTCGGGTGTCCTGATACCTTTGACCTGCAGTGTAAATTTTAATTCGAAAGTCTGGGAAACCATCGGAAAGAATACGATTAGTCATCGAGACGAAAATTCTCTTTTTCAGAGTACTGAGACTCACAAAGAACACCTAAGGGTAGTAAAATGCGAAATTGCCCGAAATTCTTGGAATAGTTCCCTACCTCCAGGAAAGAAACCCAATTCACAATTTCCAAGCCACCTGAGACTTTTCGTTACTTCCCTTCAGTTCTGAACTACACGACTTTGCTTTTTTTTTTACTAAGGTAAATGTGCAGCCTAATTTTCTCCGAATCCCTAATTTGATCCCACTCATGTGTCGAGTATGAGCACTCGCAGAACTTGACGAAGATAGACGGAAATTTTATGCCGGGAATTTTCATCGATGCTGGAAAGTTGACAGGGATTGCGAGTCAATGATCAGACATATACGGGCCCGTATCAGCATATTGACGCTGTATAATTTTAGTGATTTCCTTTTAGTGTTTTCTGCTAACTCTGATCTTTGGCCTCTAACATTCCTGAAAATTCTCAAGAAATGCGATATCCACGTAATATTTGACGAAGAATTTGATATCCTTTCCAGTTTTGATCCATCTGGTCACCATTTTGATCGGAAACAAGAATACTCTGTTTAGGAAAGTTTAGCACATCTAGGGTTCTTTCTGGCTTCCTAGATGGGGAAGAAATTCTTAAATACGTTTCAAATAGGAAATTCGATCGCAAAAAATGATTCCGCTCTTGATTTTGCTGTAAAAATTTGTAATTTTTCTTCAAAACGCAAGAACTCATACCGAGGTCATGAAACCATGTATTTTATAAATTATCAATATGGCCGGGAGTCGAAAAACGCCAGGATAGAAAGTTATTGTTCTGAGTCCAGATTCGTGTCCAACAGCTCAAAATACCCACACGTCGTATGTCGTTTTCACTTTTTCTAATCAGAAATTGTTTTTTTCGTTATCCTGTGGCCTGTGTAATTGGAGTAGTCAACATTCGTCAAAACACTACTATGTCAAACGGGAATCATTCTAATATGTACATAAGTACTGTGAGTGGGTAGTCGCCCGAACAAAAATCAGTAGATCAGTCCCGCACTGGTCAGACACACGAATATAGATACAGATGTATATGTATAGCAGTAGCATCGCAGTGTAACACACCCCTTTCTGGAAATCGTCTGTCTCTTCTCTCCTCCCGCGCTTCTTTTCCACGCCTGACACACACCTACATATCGCTCGCTCGTGTTCTCCTCTCCTCTTCGCCGGTCAAACCACCCACCCACCTCCCATCATATGCACTTGCTCAGATGCGCGCGTCGCTATACATGCACAGCTGAGTAAGAGAGAGAGAGATACCTATACATATCACAGCTGCGTAGCTCACATATACATCCACACAACACTCTCACGTATTTTCAAAGAGACAAAGCAAGAAAGAGAGAGAGAGAGAGAGAGAGAGAGAGAGAGAGAGAGAGAGAGTTGTGGCGGGGCAGACTGGCTCGACATCGCTATACTGCATCATGCCGTTGTCGCCGCCGCCGCCGCCGCCCCCCGGTTGAGTGGAATAAAGTGAGACAGAGTACGGAAGCCGAAGTGGCTCACCGGTAAGTTACCGACCGGTGGCGCAAATCACCCACCGGTTGGTGATTTTTCAACCACCAACCGGTGGGTGGTGGAAAAAATTGAAAATCGTAGATTTTGCGAAAAAAGCGTGATTTTCACGCAAACAAATGCTTTCCCCCCGCCATACGAAGAGAAGGGTACATGATAGCCGTGTTGGAGTGAATAAAATCGCTTTAAAATTTGTCTTAACCGAGATTTTGTGGTTTGTGCCAAACCTAACCTACACAAAGTATGTATTTACATACGTTTGACATACATCTGCACATAACTCGATTTGAGGCTCATATTTTTGACCCAGGGATCCAAAAATTTTGGGATAAGGTGACAAGTGTACCTAATGCGCCCCCACTGGTTTAGCTTTGTTCTCAACTTTGACCTGTTCAGTATTTTTTCGAGCTGTCACGATTTCCCCAAATATTGATTTCCCGCAAGCTCGAGAAAAGGTGTGCCTAATTTGCCCCCATACGTAAGGCCTACTTTCATTTCTTCATATTAATTAAATGATAAGGGAATCAATTTTGGATCGACCCCGGATGGTTTCTGCGTCTCCCAGAAATTATTAAGTGAGTTTTTGCATTTTTCGTCTTTGCACACTTCAGAAATCGCCAACGAAATTACGTTTAGTGAAACCGGTGCCAAAAATTTTTGTTTCGACCAATGTTAACGTACATTTAGAGCATTCGATTTCTTCCTTCGAGGCCTTTGAGATCCGTTTCGCCCGTAAGCTGACATATCTCGATTTAACGGAAAACCTATGGAAGTGTATAGGCCTTACGTATATGGGGGCAAGTTAGGCACACCCTTTCTCGAGCTTGCGGGAAATCAATATTTGGAGAAATTGCGACAGCTCGGAAAAATACTGAACAGGTCAAACTTGAGAGCAAAGCTAAACCAGTGGGGGCGTATTAGGTACACTTATCACCTTATCCCAAAATTTTTGGATCCCTGGGTCAAAAATATGAGCCTCAAATCGAGTTGTGTGCAGATGAATGTCAAACGTATGTGAATACATACTTTGTGTAGGTTAGGTTTGACACAAATCACAAAACCCCGGGCAAGACAAATTTTAAAGCGATTTTGTTCACTCCAACACGGCTATCATGTGCCCTTCCCATCGTATGACAGGGGGAAAGCATTTGTTTGCGTGAAAATCACGCATTGCTCGCAAAAACTACGATTTTCAATTTTTTCCACCACCCACCGGTTGGTGGTTGAAAAATCACCAACCGGTGGGTGATTTGCGCCACCGGTCGGTAACTTACCGGTGAGCCACTTCGGCTTCCGTAACAGAGAGACCGGGCCGGCCGCGCTATTGCATGGCACACACCGAGAACCGACTCGTTTGCTTTTGCTGCTGCTGCTGTCAGTAGTCTCTCGTCCTCCGCCGGTGTAAGGTCGTACGAGCTGCATAATACTTAGAATAATACACAAATCACGGTAGTGTTTCACTTTTTCGACTGGCTCTCTGTCATTTAAACGCGCTGTTTTGATTTTTTCCTGCAGCAGCAGCAACAGCAGAAAGCACGTGTTTAAAAAGCTCACCCGGGGCAAAAATACTTACTCACCTCCAGGTTTATTACACTCGTCGACGAATTCCACGTTGATTATTTATAAATATATATAGGTCCAATAGCTGCTGCTGCAGAGTAATTCTTCCGCGTTTCCGTCGACGTTGATAAATTTATCAACCAGAGCGTGGACAACCAACTACTACCTATATACACCATCCCTCGCAGCTGTTCGTTTTTTAAATACATCGAAGAAGCAGCAGCAGCAGCAGCGCGCGCAACCGACAACAACAAGAGTCCAAGAACGGCGGTGTGCAGGCTCAGCTGGTTTTTCAGAGTAATAGCTCCTTTTGCTCGTCTCCCCGGCTTGAAATTTACACAATCTTCATCGTCACTTCAGGGTAGCTTCAACCATCCTGAGGCCATCTACAATAATATATTATCAAAATCAGTGCAACGGCCGTCCTTTCATCATATAACTACCTATACTCGCGACACGTGAAAATATTTTCAGTGATTCAACAAGAAAAAAATAAGTGATTAATTTTCCGCGCGTGTTATCTATATATATATACGTCAATCAGCCGTGTTTGTTGTGCAGTGCAGAATAAGAGAAATATAAGTCGTACAGTGTGCCAGCTATTAGTGTGTGCCATTTTGCAAAAAAAAAGAAAAATATACAAAGAAGATAAAAATACTCACATATAGATTAGCGCGGCCCACGAGCTAATCAGGGAGAGTGTCTGTTATCGAAATCCCAAACTGGGATAAATATGAGCATTGCAGCCCTCCTGCAAGCCGCTGAGTACATCGAACGGAGAGACAGAGGTAAGAGAGAGAGACAGACAGACATAACCTCTTTACTCCTTTTTAAAGTCCACTCTCTTCAAAAGTTCAACCTATATATCAACTATGCGCTTCCCGGTAAAAAAACATGATGCAATGCAATGCTTCGAGACAAAGCCGCCCGGCAACCCGGCTCGACGACGATCAGCTGGGCCGCGCCGCCCCCAGTCTCCTCCGCAACACCTGCCTTTGCAATTTCATCGATCTTCTTCTTATCACTGTAGCTGTAGCTCGATTTCCTTTGTCTCAAAATATTCCAAATAGCTTGTTCAATTTGTCATTTTGAATTTTTTTTTATAAAGTTGAACTGATGGTTCCTCATCTGACTGTATTTAATTCATATGTGATGTTGGCTCCGGATATGAGCAATATTCTGCTTTGTGCTCGCCACATCAAGACCACCTGCTCAACGTTCCGCCCAGCGACAGCGACACACAGCAGACATTGCAGCATTGCACACATTCGCAACGAGACTGATGCACTGCTTTATATGGGATGACGTCCGTTATTATTCGCGGGAATTTGATTCCAATACACTTGGTTCGATAGTATAGATCCTACTTAACTAATTTTCCCATGAAAACGATACGCGCGCTCTGCGACTCATATCATGTTAGGTAATGAAATCGGGGCTTCTTAGCTATAACCTCTAGTCTCGTTCCGGTTAACATTTCAAGGTCTTCATACTACTCGTCTTCACGTGCATATTATCGACATCTGCTATTATTTACTCGCAGATATACCTATGATGTGATGCAATACCGGTTAGCAACGCGATCTTACTCTTGTGATCGTGAAAAATAAATTCATACTCTTGCTTGTGCATCAAAAACTCAAAACTAGGTGAAACGCTTTATAATTGACTCGTTATTACAAACTTGGTAAGCGAGAATACTGAATCAAAAGTGAGGAGTCCACAACAGTAAATCATGAGGTTGGTGTCGACAGGGAGGTATATGGTTCCTTTATGTTTGGGGTGCTCCCGCGCGCGGCAAAATTTCCCGCTAGTGCAAATTCTCTTGATTGTACCGTGCGGTGCTGCTCGCTCTTATTTCTAAAGAATCGATGCCATCTTACTATAAATTGTTGAATTAAATGATGATTCTGAATGGTATTATATGTGCCCTTATATTCTATATTTTGAATCAAACGAATTGCCCGATGTCCAGGAAAACTCGCACTCATCCATTCCAATTTAACAACATACTTTATTTATCAAAATGTAGTATCTTTCTACTAATGCAACGAGTCTCCGACAATATTCTTGTATAACTAATTCACACTCCAAAATTTTCGAGAGGATAATCTAAAGTAATCAAATCCACCCTGTATTCAATCGTAAAGTTTCCCACGACGATGCGAATATCAGTTTTGTGAACATTTCAAGCACAAAAATAAACTTTTCATGTAAAGTCTTGTATCTCCTCGATCCACAGGTTTTTTTTTACCAATCGTATGAATCCGACATTCCAAAAAGATGAAATTGAAACAGGGTGTGTACCACCAAAACTTTTCAGAGTATGAAATTGAAAACGTAGGCAAAAAAAATTCTGTAGCTGACAGCATCACCACTACCACCACAGTCACCACCACCGTGTCCCACGAGAGTAGTGCATTTTTCACGCAACTTGATCGAAGCGTTGAAATGAAAAATGCACGTGAAGATGAGAGAGAGGAATAAATGGAAAAAAAACTCGCGTTACTCTAGACGACACGTCCGAAACGCGCTATCATCCACAGAGAGACTGTACGAAAAAAAGCAATTATCAAATTTGATGAAACAGTGCGCGCCGTGTTTATTGTAGCCTCTATGTCGTCGTGGATGACGTGAAAAATTGCACGCGCGATGCTCTCGTCAGAAAAAAATGAAAAATAAAAGACAAACAAAACAAGCCGAAAACGAATATATTAATTCAGAAAGCTCAAGAGCTACGTGACCTTGTCGCGTGACAAAGAAAGTGATTATCACAATTCGCGCGCGTATCTTCACTTCGACGACACGAAAGCCTCGCGACTTGAAATCATTGACACAAAGACCTCTTTGAGAGTAATTCTTGAAAATAATTCGATCTCTCTTTGAGAGTAGTGATACAAAATTTGATCACGCTGCAGTGGCCTCCCAAAATTAGATCGGTATTTGAAAACTATTGTATTTGAATAAGATGACCCTTCGATTTTCCGACCATAAAAACACAGAACTTTTCAATCTCCCCCCAAATGTCAATAAACACAAAAGAATATCGTCCAAGTATGCGAATGAATTTGTGAAGAAATGTACGATAGATTCGCATTTTGTGATTACGGTAGTATTATTGATAATTAAATTTGATTCACCGTTATTCTGCACAAAAAAATTATCTCTTTTCTTTCGGCTGTCTTTCCTTTTTTCCCCGTGTGCGGCTACTACCTATAGTTCAATTCATGAATTATTTCTTTGTGTCTAAGCAAGCGAGCGAGCATCATAATACTTTTTTTATTGCCTCGTTGTCGTCGTCTCGATCGATTTTTTGCGACTTTTTACAAATATTAATCACTTTACACCAACTTTGTACCGAGTTTAAATGCTATATAATACATTAGAGTAGTAGATTGGACATCAAACGCGAAATGCCGCTCCGAGTTATAATTATTTAATGACCGATGATGTATATTTTGTGAATGAGATAAGGATTCAAGTTCGACACGGAGAGCTTATCAGTAAAAAACGCGACTGCATGCGTGTGAGATCTCTCGCAAAAGTAGTAAACCATTTTCACTTTATTGTTGCGCGAGGCAAATATTTTTCTCAGGCTCGTAAAGTAGCTGTACCTGCTTGCCTAGTATGAAAAATGTTTGTTCTCATGCAGCATGAGAAAATGTGATGGTTCACAAATTTATCACGCTGTAAAGTGTAACCTTATTATATAAGTTTCAAAATTTTGCAAATCGGATTTCGCATGTGACATACGATGTAATAACACAACTTGATCGATTACTCAAATTTTTGTGTAAAAAGTTGAGTATTGCATACACGAGTTGAGAGGACGAATGGAATTTGATTGAAAATCTTTAGCAGACTTTGATCAGAATTTCTCACAATTCGAAAAGTGGATGAAGTAGTTCCTCATGCCTACCTTGCCTACCTAGAGAAGCTTATTATACATACAGTACATGGGCATTATATCGGGATAATCGACACGGATATGTCAGTTCCGTGCATACCCTTTTATGGCTCTATAGGCGACGGGAATCAACGTAGCGCTTTCATCTTGGAGATTTTGTCTAATGCAGTGATATTACTTTGAAAAAATTGCTACAATATATGCAGGTCACTAATTTACTGGTCTAAAAGGGTATGCACGGAACTGACCCAAAACCCCCCATAACACGCCAAAAATGACGTGGCTAGGGATCACGTCACGCGTTTCGGACTTGAAACCTATGAGAAATAGTTGGTTCTATACCATACTTTGATGGAAAAATGCGAGAATAATTATTTGCCTCGCTACAGCAAGTCTGCAAGCACAAGACTAATGAGAATCGTGCGCGGAACTGACATTTCGATCCTTAATCTTTAATAAAAATAAAAAAAGATGAGTGGACGGATCGATCTGTAACAAAAGTTCCAAGGGTTTTTCAGTAGAATACGTATAGGAAAATTGGAATAGAGTGATTCGGAGCTTGCTCGTCGAAATGCAAGGCCTGAACATGTTCCGGGTAAACTATCCCGAGAATAGCCATATACATACCAGATACCACACGTCAGCACCATCACCGTATCAGACGCTACACAGTCTGAGACTACTTGAAATATTCTCCATCTTCGATCTGAACCGTGCCATGCCTCCCCCCGAGCAACGTCGAACTGTCTTACATCTTCATCCATTATGCTAAACTTTTCACTAAACCGGCATATATGGATTCTGCTATGTATATGTCAAAATTTTTGACATTCTATTTTGATGTATTGCTCTCGTTAACTTTCTCGCGAAGTACG
The DNA here is from genome assembly GCA_029851415.1 of Eretmocerus hayati. Lineage (NCBI taxonomy): Eukaryota > Metazoa > Arthropoda > Insecta > Hymenoptera > Aphelinidae > Eretmocerus > Eretmocerus hayati. The sequence goes on from CM056741.1 coordinate 158,278,855, forward strand.
AATCCTTCTTCCCTGTAGTCTCAGTCACTTCATGTCAACATTTTGCAATTCTGAGTTCTGACTTGTATTTCGAAATCGGTGTAAAATTTTTGAGCTCATCTCGGCACCGATCTCGGTGAAGTTTTTTAGAAAATGTTTAATAAAATATTCCACAGTCGGTGGTGCTATTGTTTTCCTTCCACTTTGTTTTTTTCTTAATTGCTATTGGCAATATACCAATTTGACCGCTAGAGGCGCCACCATCGCTTTTCAAAAGTTATAGAAAGCACCTTTAATTTGAGCTCACATCGTCTTCTGATTTCGTTTTATACATAGTTGTTCTACATATCTCAATCAGAAACGAGATCAGACTCTTGCGAGGCTCAAAATTGTATGAAAATATCAGGATTACCTGAAATACGTGAGTTTTCAAACTCAAATCTGACTCGCTGACGCTATACTATTTCCAAAACTGAAAATAAAAATTCTCTAAAAGGCGAAAAACGACAGAAACTTGCGCTCAGCTCGGGCAAACTGGACGATTTCATAGAATTTTTCAAAAAATCATTCAGTTCTCTTTCAAATTCTGCCAGTATTTTCCCGAAATTTTTGCTGAGAAGCCTCCCGCATTTCGCCATTTTCCGCAAAAGTATCGTAAGAATTGAAGCAGCAGCATGGAGAAGTGAGTGGGGAAAGTCAGATGGCCAGCCGCGAGGCATCATATCTCAGAAATGGTTTTGGTTTTTAAGAACACACGTTCGGCCATATTATGCGTGCAACATATCAAAACTGACCATATACGCGGGCTTTTCATAAGTACTTGTACGTATGATGATCTCATGTTATCACTCCGCACTTGCACGAGAAGATACTTATGATAACAATATTACTTCCTATCACATCTTGCTCTGCAACTTTTCTTCTTCGAGCGATTCTCAGATGTGTGTTTTTATACTCGCGCGACCAGCTGTTCTCTTATACTCTCGAATACCGAGATCTGCGTGTGTGTTCTTCTCATGCAGACGCATTTTATATCGAGAGAATGAACCATTGACTGACTGACATACGCGGTGTGTTGTTTTGGATATTTCTATTTCCAGGGTATATTAGTCCGTCTGGGATTTTTTGCGTTTGGTTTTTTCTCCCATTCGCTCTTTGTGTGATGATCTTCTCTGCCATATATAGGCTTTTGGTGTAATTTTTGCATTAAATTCATGCCTCATCATCAGTCATTGGCGTGAACAATTTTTTGGAAAAAAGTAAAAAATACTATAACTTTTTCGTATTTCAGACTGATTGGGCCAACAAGAAGTGCATTCTAGCAAATTCAAAAACCCCATGAGTCTAATTCACAAAGACGCTCAAAGCTCAATAATTGATGTGTACGGGCTAAAGAGAAGGATTATGCAAGTGTAATTGACTCTGAGATCAAAAATGTTACCAATAGTACACGGATAAGTGACATTGACTGTAAAATTCGAGTGACATTTCTAAAAGAGCCATTTCGGTCTTTTTATGACTTCACATGTATGATTCATCGAAAGATTTATGAGGTCTCTGAAAATGTTGCCCCTTCTCCCTTATCGTGTAATGATGAAATGGAAACAAGCAATATCGCTTTTTACGATGCCTTTTGACGATTAGTCATGACCACTAAAATCAATCCCGTAGATTAATCTCTTTCAATAAAAGCCCGATCATTCACTCAAATTGAGTGCCCGACCATGTTTCTGAAAGTGCAATATTTACCTCTGTTATACAATAAAACTCGAAATACTTCACAATGTTGACGTTCATCCAAACTCAACACGAGATAAGCGTGCATCCTTATCTCATCAAGAGTAAAATTGCAATCAATATATATATTTTTTTTAATAATCAGATTCGTGTAAAACTTTCGCACCGTATCGCGAGGAAGTTCGTAATTATATATTATTCTTAAAATTGTGTTCCCAAATGTAATTTGCGGTAAAGAGTTGTTGCAATATTACTGCGCACGGCCTTCACCGTAATCATATTTTTGATTCTCATCTTAATGAGCTCTGCTTGGTTTGTTCTCGAAGTTGTGAAGTTACGAGTCTTGCAACTACACGGTTATAACTTTCATTATGGAGAAAAATAAGTTTGAGGGAGAACATCGTTGTTTTTGTATGATCTAAATTACAGGAAGTTCAAACTACATGTAACTCTCGAATTTCACTTGCACAGAGCCGAAGTATGAAAGTTCGAAGAGTTGTGTTAAGTTTTGATAGTCAGAAATGGTAACTCACAGACCAGTACAATTATTATTATCAATAGCTTAGCTTGTGGAAAGAGTGAAATTTTTGTATTATATTGCGATCTCCTCTCTTCCAGCGTGTATCTCAATTTTATAAATTTCTTTTGGGAATCACTTACTCAGAAAGTTGTAAAATCTCAATTTTCAGCATCTTTGCAATCACCTTGTAATTTTGGGGGATACTCTAACCAAGTGAAATTTTCCGGAGGGGGTCAAATTCAACTACACAATTTGATCGAAATTCGAATACTGCTGAAATACCTTTGACAGATACTCAAAGTTATTGAAAATTCGAAAGCCTTTGCTCATAACCTAAAAAAATTCATCCCACACAAAATCGATTCGATTGGGAGATCGTAACCAAAATAAGAAATTAGTTGAAATGTTACAAATATGATGAAATGAGACGTTTGGTCTCGTTGGAAATTTTTTGTATGAATATCTCCGAGCAGATCTCTACTATAAAATATCAACATCAACGATTAACGATTCTTCACAGTGCACACAAAGTAAAAATCGTTAACGAAGTAGCCAATGCTTTGAATAAAAAAAAAATTTCTTGCATACAATCAGAGTATTGGACTTTTCCAGAGCTTTCAAGGAGATATTTCGATGACAAAAGCAGTTATAGTATTCCAAGAATTTTTCATTTTACGAGTCAAAAATATGAGATATTGACTACAGCTAAGATTGTTATACGATGTCCTGAATCTGAAAAGTAAAGTCGCGCGAAAAAAACGCTAAATCTAATTTCGACTCATCCTCGTCTACTTGAATATGTAATCAAATAAAAAGTTCCAGCTGACCAGTGTTAACGAATCATTTTTACCCAAAGATAAATCTCCATGGAGACAGAGATAAATCTGGAGAAAGGAGAAACTCATTGTTTGTGAATCTTGAGCGCTGAGATAAAGTCATAACGTGAGTGACCCAGTTCAATAGTTTTGAGAGGAGCTCCGAGTCTTTAATGGCGATCGTACAAATTTCTCTTACATATCTTGGCAAAAAAAAGAATAAGAAGTTGCTCGGCAAGTCTGCTGTTGCTGCTGCTGCATTTATGAGTTCATATACGCATATTTCTGATGTTCGCGAAGAGGAAAACGAGCTCAGCCGCGAGTTGAGCAAAGTGGATCGCAGATATATATATATGCAAGAGAGAAGTAATCGGCTGATTGCCGTATGATGCGTCTGGAGCTCAAAGCATGAGGCTGTTGTTGCATATACTGCGCGAGTATAGAACCTTTATATTGCGTAATTTGCGCGCATGAGAGGCTTCGTGACGTGGGCACCCGAGTTTGCAAAGAAATTATGAAAAAAATACTACCTAATTGTGCGTCTTAAGGGGACGTCGGAGCCCTATCAATATTGTACAGTTACCGACATGATCGAGTTTTCGTATTTCTCGATGAATTTTTGAGATATCAAAAATCTAACAAGTAACGCCGATTCTATGAGCCATATAGAATCGGCGTTACTTAATAGAATCCCGATATTTCGAAAATCCATCGAGAAATCCGAAAACTCGACAATGTCGGTATCCGACATCCTCTTAAGCGCGTTCAGAATCCGTTTGGAAATTAATTGTGGATGTTATGGTTTTTCCAAAAAAAAAATAACCAAGTTTTCGGGTGCTGGGAAACTCAACTAATTTTTTTCTCGGCAACCGTACACTCTGGGAATTGTGCGTTTAGTGCGGTCGATTGCGCGTAGTTTTTCCTACAAGTGAGTATTTTTACTTAATCGAAACATAACTTATTTCTGTAGAAAACTGACGAAAACAGATTTTCAGCGGTTGTGCACGGTCAACGGAGCAGACGACGCGGCGGCGAGGCGAACCACGGCGTGATTCGTGTTTGACGAATTCGATGTTCTTGGAGAAGAAAACAATAGTTTCTCGGACAGCGATTATGCAGCTGAAAAGCTAAACCATCCCTCGTGGGAGATGATCACCGAGGAGATAAGAGAACTTTGCTAAGACATTAGTTTTGCGTTCAAACACTAAACCATCCCTCGTGGGAGATGACCGCCGAGGAGATGACAGAAGTTTGCCTAGATAGTGGTTTTGCGTTCAAAAACTAAACCATCCCTCATGGGAGATGAACGCCGAGGGGATGAAAGAGATTTAAGCAAGATTTTGGTTAATTAATAAGTATTTTCGTGTTCACATAGCAGCCGATAGCAGAGAGGCGCTACGGCGCATGCGCTGGTCTTGCACCTCGACCTCCTTCTGCTCCGCAGCTTGCCGAGAAGCAGTTTTAGTTGATTACCGACCAAAATAAGGGTGATTTTTGAAAAGTAAGAATACTCACTTGTTGGAAAAACTACGCGCAATCGACCATACTAACCGCGCACAATTCCCGCAGTGTAAGGTTGTCGAGAAAAAAATTAGTTAAGTTTCCCAGCACCCGAAAACTTCTCTATTTTTTTTTGGAAAAACCATAACATCCACAATTGATTTTCAAACGGTATCTAAACGCGCTTAAGACGCACAATGAGGTAGTATTTTTTAAATAATTTTTTCGCAAACTCGGGTGCCCACGTCACGGAGCCCGCATGAAAGCATCGGAGGCTTGTGCGGATCGCGGATATATGCGAAACTCGCTCTTTCATATTTATATATACTCTGTTTTTGCGGTCGTCGTTTCATGGTTCCATCACTATATACACGCACAGCTGGTATAGTTGTGAAATTTATTTCGCATTTTGGACGTTTCGTTATGTATGAATTTTCTTCTTGAACATGTATTCAACTTGAAGTCGACAAAATTTCGCAGCATAAAATTGTATCTCTTCCGAGGCATGGCACTGCGTACTGGCAAATTTTGAGGGTATTTGTCAAATTTTATGAGGAATTTTAGGTGGTTGGGGAAATAAATTAGGGAATTGCAGCGCAAAAGCGACTCAAAATGATCAGACTATCCTTGCGATTTGGTCTTATAATTATTGAGATTATTGAGAAATTATTGTGAAATTGTCAGTGGGAGTGTATGTTATATATGATTGCCAAGTTGCAAACTTGTCCATTTAAAAATTATCATATAGTTACAAAGTTATTTCTCTACTAAACTGCACCAGGCATAAGCAGTCGTTAATTTCTTACAGAGACAGAAACTTTGGCGATCCTATTCTTCGCAGTTTTCAAAACGAGCAAATTTGACGGATGATAAGTGTATAGTTGTCATTAGAAAGTGGAAATTTTATCCGTAATATCACAATACGACTCCTTGCTATATACAGAAATCGACCAGCTAATATTTTCAAAAAATAATCATTGATATTTCTTGTACATTTCTAGACTCATTCGAGTCTGCATATCAAAAGTATACATAAATTTTCAGACTTAGTTAATGAAGACAGATCAAACAATCTTCTACCATGATCCTTTTATTCTCAGAAAAACACTTTCAAAAGTGAATATTTACAACTGCAGAATCATATAGAGGGATGGCTTACGGGGGATTCAGTTGGCCATTTGAGTAATCGGATAAACTCCTACACATCGGGCCCACGAAAAAAAATTTCCCGACTAGAAAAGGTGGAAAACTTTCCTAACGTATTTTGTGAGTTGCTGAATACAAATTCTCAGAGCAGCATTTTTCCTTGGCCGTTTTCGATCTATGGACTTAATTATGGTCAACAAAAAAACCTGGGTCTGAGTTTTTGCGTTCTAGAGATGAATTGAGACCTTTTATAGTAAAACTTTGAACAGAATCGTTTTCGCCATCAAATTTCACGTAGAAAACGCATCTTTGAGGACTTTTGTACACCTTCGGAAGCTAAAAATATCCCTAGATGTGCTAAAATTCCCTATGCGGGATGTTAACACCCTGGAGTAAAAGGGTGACTAGATAGGTCTGGATGGGGAAAATCGAATTCTACGTTAACACGTTCGCTGCGACGGGCCCCACCGGTGGGACCCACTCGTCCTTCTCTGTATGCAGCGGTGGTCAAAATCCCATTAAATGGGTTTCACCGGTAGAACCCGTCGCACACAGGGAAGGAACTGCGATTTTCGGCGTCGCGACGAACGTGTTAAATTTTACGTCAAAATCTTTTTTTTTTTTTTTGAGACTTTGACTCGGACTTTTAGCGATGAAGGGGAAGTCGAGCGAAAGATCACTGCACATATTGGGCTCCAATATCGATCGGCGCGGCGTATCGCTGCTGTGTTGTAACTATAGTGATTTTCCAAGCGCAACTAACCCGAGAACTAAGCTCTTTTTCAGTGTTTCAAATACGATGATAATGTGGGATATGATGATATGGTGGTGCAGGATCAAATATAACACGAGTCAAGAAAATTTTTTTGATATTAAACTTGTATTACGAAACTATGTAATGTAGCGTGTCACACTCGGTGTCACACGAGTGTGCGGTTGCTACTGATCATGGCGTGAAAATGCGCCATGCTACTGATGTTTGGTGCTCGCGAGTTTGCGAGCAGCAGAGATCCAACTAACTTTCAACAATTCAGAAATATACACTTCGCGCGATTGTAAGAGTCGTTTGAATGATCATTTCTCAAAGTGATGGCACACTTCTAAACAGTGGTTATTCCCTGTCTTTCATTCCTGATTCCCCACATTGTTGAAAATTCTTAAAAATACGTACCCAATCCTGAAATTTGACCTGGAACTCGATTCTCGCGCCCTGACGATTACCATAGGGAATTTGAGCACATCTAGGGTTTTTTTCATCTTCCTCCTGAAAGAGACCGAAATCCTCAAAGAATATGGCTTGGACGTAAAATTTCATGACAAAAACGATCTCGCTTTCAATCGTGCTGTAAAATGTCTCAACTTTCTTCTATAACGTAAAAATTCGTATCTAGGTATTTTTGTCACCAATATATATGACCATAAAATGGCTAAGGAAAGGTGTAATTCTGAGTTCGGATTCGTGTTCAGCGTTCAGCAGCTCAAAAGAATGTAGCTTATGTCAGATATAACCTGTACATTTTCTAGTCGGAGAATTTTTTTTTATTTTGTGCGCCTGTGTTAATAGGGTGGGCTGAAAAATGACTTTTTTTGAGAATCGATACGGGCTAGTGCGCAAAAGTTAGGTTTCTATATGTAGATGTGAAAAAACTTTTGCTGGGCGCTGAGGAATGAGATTTTAGGTTCGAGCAAGAGCTATCAAGCTTTTACGAGAGCTTTTATCAAAATTAACGTAGATTTAAATAGGAATGTGCCTAATTCGGCACTTTTTTCTTCCTAACTTTGCTTGTATTTCTGATGCATCTAAACATTTTTCAACGTACTTAAGCTCATTTTGAAGCTTGTTCCAAAACCTACAAAATGAGCTAAAGTACGTCCAATTTTGATCAACCCGAGCCAATCTATCTCAATTTTTCTAAAAAAATGATTAGTTTTGAAAAATTCGAAATTAAGCGACTTCCCCCTCCCGCCTCACTCCTTTCAAACCTCGCAATGGAAAAATTGAGATAGATTGGCTCGGGTTAGTCGAAATTGGACGTTTAAAATGAGCTAAAGTACGTTCAAAAATGTTCAGATGCACCAGAAATGCAAGCAAAGTTAGGAAGAAAAAAGTGCCGAATGAGGCACATTCCTATTTAAATCTACGTTAATTTTGATAAAAGCTTGATGGCTCTTGCTCGAACCTAAAATCTCATTTCTCAGCGCCCAGCAAAAGTTTTTTCACATCTACATATAGAAACCTAACTTTTGCGCACTAGCCCGTTTCGATTCTCAAAAAAAGTCATTTTTCGGCCCACCCTACTGTGTTAATCATCCAATCATCAACTAAGCAAACATTGGAAAACAATTTCTCAAGTATAAATGATATTGAGGAGTCAAGCATTAACTTTTCCGGATCAGAGTATCTCTTTGGATGTCAAAATTTCAGTGTAATACCAACTTATTTTGGGTATTTTTTCTGAGAGGTGGTTGAGGACGAAGTAACAATTGATCATAGTAGTTTTTAATACAAAAGATACTCAAAAATATCACCGGAGAATACACACAGTATCATAAATAAATTCTTATGGTCAATATAGATAGAGTATTATATATATACTCAGCTAAATGCGGCCTCGATTTTTTCTTGCTAAATAAGAACGAGCCCTCGGGAACAAAGGTATAGGCAGAAGGCAACAGCAGCTTTTGAACATGTAAGTAATGCAGCAGGCAAAAGCAAAAGCACATTGCACGCGTTTAGGAGTATCTCTGTCTCGCTCTCTTTGCACGGCAGGTATATGGGCATACGCCAACATATATATGAACACTTATATGTACCGGCATAAAGAAAATTGCTGGAAAGGAGAGGGAATCGTATAAAAAAAAAGCACAGGAGGAAGGAGATGTATCGCCGCGAAAGCGCGCAAACGCGTTAAGTCAAAGTCAACAAACAAACAGCCAAACAAACAAATAAATGAGAGTGTTTAAGAAAGAGAGGACCCCAAAAAATCTCGTTCGGCTCGTTGCGCCGTTATTATATACCCCGGACAAGAATATATCACAAGTACTCTATATATATATATATCTCGCTTTGGGTGCATGGCATGTATATGCACAGCATCCAAGGTTGTTGTGATGCACCAGCTCTGATAATTTTAATGTTGTGGCGATGAATGAGATAATACAAAAAAATAAAGTAGAGAAAACAACTGATGACCGAAAGAGACTTTTTTCTCGCGATTTATGAAAGAGAGATATTGTCAATGTAACGTCTTAAGGAGTGCAGCCTATTTTTATTTTAATGCGATGTTGAGCGTGGACAAAATTTTTTTAGGCATAATCGGTAAAAGTGGCAAAAAGAGAGAGAGAAGAAAGAGAGCGGTTCACCTCCTCGCGAAGAAGAAAAGAAAGGTTGTTTCGTTAAGGTCGACGCACTTGCTGATGCTGCTACAGCCGCGAGCATCAGCAGGAGGGGGTGGTGTACTGACAGCCATACCGAACAACTAATATAAACACCCCTGTGAACCTGGCCCGCCAAATTGGACCAAAATATGCTTGTGGTAGGCCGGAATTTGCTGAATTTGCTTGTCCAAGTCTCGAATTTTGGTCCGGCTGCGTTTTTGAGTTATGAGCCCTCAAAGTAGCCCGATTCCACCCCCCACTCCTCCTTCCGTGCATTTACAGAAGTGCCCAGATCTCCGCGAATTTAGCTGCTGGAGGGACGCACGCGGGCTCAAATTGAAGCTTGAATTTTGGGCCATCGCAAGCAAATATAGAAAAATCGAAGTAATTACGTTGAAGTACCAAAAAACTGCTCTCAGTGTCCCCGTGTATAAGCATACGGGCGGGTGGTCGGCGGAGAGGGGACAGTCGAGGGAGAAGAGGAGAAGCCCCGCGCAGACGCATCATCGTTCAAAAAACTTGTCTGCTGCGCTGATGATGTGCATCTGATCGTCGTCGTCGTTCATCACGCTGTGCTTACACCGGTACCGAGGTCGACGAGCACCCTGGGCACTGGCCCTGGACTCTCTCTGCTCTTTGGATGAATGCGTGTGTTACAGGGAGAAGCTGCGTGTCATCCTGGAGGACGTCGCCAACATGTGCTGTGTGCCTGTGCACCACGACGCCCGGGGCTCCACGCCCGACCTGGTGCACCGGCGGTGGTCTTCTTGCCCAGTCCTCTATGAAGCTACGTCTTTTCACGCTCTCGTTGGGATCGGACGAGACAAAAGTACCGTGATTGCGAATGTGCCTTATCTGCATTTTTTTCAGCAATACTTTGAGGCCAAGAAATTTTTACACAATAGTTTTAGGATTATGTGGACCCGAAAAACTATTCTCCCTTGACTCTAAATGTGTTAAGTTTTTGTACATTGAGTTGATCATCATGAATTGAAATTGAGTCTTACTATTTTGATTCATGGTTCTCTTGTCTCATTTATTCTTGGAAGACATTGTAAGGTATAAACTGATCTCATGCTTTTTCATGCGATTGACATTTCTACAGTAATCGTTTCACATCAGTGGGATCTCAGCACTATACAAGCGCAGGGCTTGCAGCTTATTCGGTTCTATATGCCGTGCTGAACTTGGTCAACTCAGAGCCTCTCCAGTGAGAATAGAGGCATAATCAAAAGTCACATATTGTGCTAGTGATCATTTAAAGTACTGCCAATCATTTATGGCTCATTTTATATCTCATGTTTGAATCATGCAAAGTCTAAATTGAATTGTCCATACCCACACTGTTTAAATAATATTCTTTTGGAATCGGTGAAGAAATACTCTACCCTTGACTTTGAGAGGGGAACGATAGAATAGTGACATCAACTTAGATTCATTGACTTCTATCAGGTGCAGGCTATTAATGCTTTGAGGTCTTTTCATTGCAACACTGTTAGTATACATGCAAGACTTCTAGGCAATCGCTGCTAGGTGAAAAGATTTTGAAGTGTTGGTCATGTGTAGACTCGGATATCAGTTTACAAAATGATAGATGAGACACTCAAATGAGAACTGTGAGTGAATTGATATAGCATTTACTGTAGAATTGAACTAACTAATATCAGAACATCCAAATTTGGCAGGATGATCTTATCCCTACACTAACAATGACAAGTTCTCATTTTCAAGCTTTGACAAAACTCCAAACAGATCTTCATCTTGGAAATCTTGTAAGAGTCAAAGCGCTTCTGAAAATATTGAGTCACTCAAGTTTTGCATCACTAACACTTCAAACTGATTGAACAATCAAGTGGTGGGTTATTTTTTTCATTGAAATGCTATTGATGCATGAAGAGATGGCAGGTTCAAGTGATGGAATTCCTGCCTCCTTCTTTGAAAGAATATGCAACAGAGCTCTAACAGAAGGAACTTGGATGACAATTTCCCAATATCAAAAGATAAGAATTTGACTCTGAAGCTCCCAGGCCTTTGAATTGAATCTTATATGCTCAATCTACATACATCAAATATTGGCTTAGAGCGCAAGGTGCATGAAAAGACGTAGCCGTAGCTTGATAGAGGACTGGGCAAGAAGACCACCGCCGGTGCACCAGGTCGGGCGTGGAGCCCCGGGCGTCGTGGTGCACAGGCACACAGCACATGTTGGCGACGTCGTCCAGGATGACACGCAGCTTCTCCCTGTAACACACGCATTCATCCAAAGAGCAGCGAGAGTCCAGGGCCAGTGCCCAGGGTGCTCGTCGACCTCGGTACCGGTGTAAACACAGCGTGATGAACGACGACGACGATCAGATGCACATCATCAGCGCAGCAGACGAGTTTTTTGAACGATGATGCGTCTGCGCGGGGCTTCTCCTCTTCTCCCTCGACTGTCCCCTCTCCGCCGACCACCCGCCCGTATGCTTATACACGGGGACACTGCGAGCAGTTTTTTGGTACTTCAACGTAATTACTTCGATTTTTCTATATTTGCTTGCGATGGCCCAAAATTCAAGCTTCAATTTGAGCCTGCGTGCGTCCCTCCAGCAGCTAAATTCGCGGAGATCTGGGCACTTCTGTAAATGCACGGAAGGAGGAGTGGGGGGTGGAATTGGGCTACTTTGAGGGCTCATAACTCAAAAACGCAGCCGGACCAAAATTCGAGACTTGGACAAGCAAATTCAGCAAATTCCGGCCTACCACAAGCATATTTTGGTCCAATTTGGCGGGCCAGGTTCACAGGGGTAATATAAACTCGTTCTTCTTTCGTTGAATTTATAGATCTACAGATATATTCATATATGGGCGATCACACTTTGCAATCACTCGTTTTTCTCGTTTTGCTCGTCTCTCTGCATTGCGCGATGTATATTATATCGTGTGTCTTGAGAAGATTTTTAACTTGTGCAAAGCCAAGGAATGCAATGTGTTGAATTTCCTTGATGCATTTTGATGGTGGGTAACTTGGAAAATACAAGGATTTGGTAATTTTGATTCATTGGATCATTAGGTGCGCGATGATGAATGATTGGAAAAATGTGACTTCGACCCCTGCTATTCCATGACCATCTCGTGTTTTAATGTTTTAGCTTCCAATAATTTATCTCGGTTATTCGGTTAAGGTAAGTGTATCCAAAATCCCGCCCCCATGCCGATCTCAGAACTGGGCATGCTTGAACTTTGCGCAAATTTGTTTACGTTTGTTATGCTGAAATATGATAAAATGGATGATTTAGACCGACCCCGGATGGTTTCTGCGTCTCCCTTAAAATATAATGTGAGTTTTTGCATTCTTCGTGTTTACATGCTTGAAAAATCGCCAACAAAATTGCGTTTAGTAAAACCAATGCTAAAAATGTTTGGTTCGACCAACATTGACGTACATCAGCGCATTCGATTTCTTTTTCCGAGACCCTGAAGATTTTTTTTTTGGAATTGCACAACTTGGATTTGAAGCGATCTCATGAGCAAAGTATGGAGATCGTTCGCAAAAATGAAAAATGGATGCCAAAATTGATGTTTACCCAACATGCCCCCCATGTGGTCATCACAGGGAGTGCAGTGCGAGTTTTTTTACCTCTCAGAATTTGTTCATCACGTCGGAATAGGTCATCAGAAATGATGTTTGAAATCGGCAGTAAGCTCCAAATGTGGTTGCACGCCGATAAAAACGATTTCATGCACTTTATCGACGAATATACATCTTGATCTTTTTGGGAAAATTAAGAATGCTTGACCTCACTAGTGCTCAATACGTTTGATTTTGATCAAGCTTGATCAAAATCAAAATGCATCTGAAGTTACGAACGTTCGTAACGAACGAATTTTGAAATTTTAAAAATTTTGATTTTTGGGCCTGGGGACTCATCAAGAGGGTGGATTTTGCACAGTGGATGATGATGAATACTCGTGAGAATTGCCAAAAGTGAAAACTACCCTGAATGCGGGGGTTGGTATAGTTGAAATATCCAGACTTAGGGTGGTATGAGAACGGCGGCTGCACAATGACTTACCAGGAGAGGTCATCACATCCGGATCACGGATTTGGCTGAAACTTTGGAAATAGTCTTCTTTTAGTACCAAAAGATGAAATCCAAAATTATGGACCCTAACACTCAAGCGTTTCCGAGCTACAGCCAAGAACATTAGTACTGCCCATATGGGCTCATGTTAAAAATCATACATATAGGTATACCTGCAATGCTAATGTCCATGGCTGTAGCTCGGAAACGCTTGAGCGTTAGGGTCTATATTTTTGGATTTCATCTTTTGGCACTAAAAGAAGACTATTTCCAAATTTTCAGCCAAATCCGTGATCCGGATGTGATGACCTCTCCTGGTTAGTATGTATGTAGGAAATCGGATAAGTTTGTATGCGCAATTTTATTATGAATATTTGTTTCTGATGATAAGACAAGATTCTGGGAAAATTTTCAGCCCCCAACTCGAATGCGAACTACCCCTAAGCAGGGGATGAAATCTGAAAAAAAATTCGTTGTCCCGGTAGATGAGCTAAATCAAACGCATTTGAGCTCATTTTGAAGGTCGCAAAACAAACTTCAGAATGAGCTAGAGTACATTGAAAACTGTCGAGGTAGACCAGAGTGTTGTTGTGGAAATGGCATAATGGAGGCATGTCGGGTATACCCTTTCGCAAATTTGCAAAAAGTCACTTTTTGGGGCAAATTGTGATAGTCCGGCCCTGATTGGTCTCCATTGAACTTACTTTAGCTCTTCTCAAGGGTCTTGGAACACGTTTTGGATAGAATTGAAGTATATTGAAAGATATTCAAGAGGCATGAAAGGTATTGGCCAAACGGCTCTCAAGTGAGGGCGTGTTACTCTCTTACGTCAAACGCACTTATCTTACTCTCTTACGTCAAAAATTAAATTATTCGAAAACAGTCAGTATATCAAGTGTGACTGAATGGATGGAACCTATTACAGTTTCAAGAAGCTCTCGGCTCTTTTATCTGAATGTATTAATACACTCAGATTTTTGATTGACCTGGATATGTTCCATTCAAAGACGGGATGATCTTGAAAATCAAGGAATTTTTTTCCAACCATCCCGTTAAACACTCTGTGTAATCGGCATATTCTATGAGAGCAAGTTTTTCATTCAATTAAGTGAGAAGTTCAATATTCTTCTGCTCTCTGCGTGTATTTTGCAGACTAAGGATTCTGAGAATAATGATTTTGGTTTTTACCTATTTCCACACCCGTGAATTACTGAGCAACTCAACATTCACAGATTTCTCCAAGAAGGAGAGAGGAAGAGTTAGAAAAAAAAGAAGGGATGGATTCTGACGTCATTCAGACCGCGAACGCAATCATGATGCTGAATGTTGATGGAGCGAGAGTATAAGTGTGATGTTCCTATACTGGCTGGCAACTCTGTGGTTTGCGCAGTGGTGTAGAAGTACGGTTGGTCGGGCAGCGGCTCCTCTCTCTCTGCGCTTCTGAATTTTCCCAGAGAACTGACTGACTGACTGACTATATGTATATATGACATTATTCCACTGTATATACTATGCTATACTGCTGCTGTGCGCGCGCGCGGAGCTAATTACGCCCGTCGAGCTCGAACGATGAAATATTCATGGCGACCGGCTGTTCTGGCTGTTCTCTACCGTTGTCGTCGACTTGCACACTGATGTCTGTGTATTATTATGCTGTTCAACAAATTTCACTCGTTGAGTATGTTTCTGTGTAGTATAACTATACCTAACTATACTGCTGCTGAATGTACGCGAATATAAAGGTAAAGTGTATGAGCAGTGCAACCAACTAAAATATCAAATTTGCGACAGGTCTTATATTTTTTTATGAGTCATCCGCGGGTGGGGACGTTTTGACTCACAGGTTACTTAGACTGATGCACGCGCGTAAGTTTGGTCCCCGGTGAGCGATCCGTGCTCCCTGAACTACTTGGTTGATGATGATGACAAATTGTCTGGTTGTATGTCACTTGATTGCATGTGAAGATGACACTTTAATTATATACCTCGAATTTGGGGGATAATTATCTTGTGAATACATAGTTCAGAGATTTCAGGTGGATATATGGGAAAAGTTATGTATAGAAATATTTCAGATGTACTACTAGCATCCTGACAGAACATTTTCCATAACGTTCAAAAAAAGAGGAAAAATCCAAAAAATTTCACAGTAATTTTTCATTCTGCCATTTTCAAAGGAGTTATCTATGTCCTTTTGAATGCTTGTGAATTTGAATGAAAATGATTGAATTATTCATGACCTTTGCCTGTAAATACGTATTAATCTGTCACAGAATCCTCAAGTGAGCCGGTAGACATTTTTCTTCTACCGTGATTTCTTTGAAGTTTTTTCCTAAAAATAGAGACACTTGCCTCATCGAAAGAGAGTATGAACGAGATCAATTTTTAAATTTATTTGACTCGTTAGGTTGTACACAAATCTTGAAAGGAATCTCTAATGCTACTTCTCGAATGCTGCTATCTCATGATTCTCGTCTGTGGAGATTCCAAAGGCAGCTGATAAGTTTGTAGCAGACACGTGTCTCCAAAAGCATGGCTCAAGAAACTTTACAATAAAAAAATTAATAACCTCAAGCTGCCTGAAAAGCCAGAAGAATGAACTAACTTATTGTTTTTTTCAACTCAGACATTCTCAACATTTTGTTGAGGTTATTTTGCGGGAATCGAAGTTCATGGTGAATTCCAAACTACCTTGGATCGAATTTTGTTCCTAGATGCACAAATTTCTTGTTTCCCATAATTCACAAACTAATTTCTGAAAATGACCAGATTTATGATGACTGACGAGGAAAAGTTCAACTTTGCGGGTCCTGGATTCGTCCCGAACTCTGTAAAACAATTTGTTTTGGTGTGGCATGGAGGTGTATCTCCTCCAAGGATTCAGTCCCATGGGCTTTATATCTTGAGGTCCCAGCTATGGAAATTATCATTGGCTGCATAGGCCTATGTTGGTAAATCTCACATATAGATATACTGACAATGCTAATCTTCATAGCTGTATCTCAGAAAAGCAGGCCCATGGGACTAATTTCTTTGACGAGTCCATGACTCGCAAGGTTGAACCTCTTCTTGGGAGTCGGTTTCATCATGCAACTTAGGTGGTTCAGAGCGACGGGACCCACCGATGTATCCCGCTTGTACTTCTTCAATAAGTTCTGAAGTTTTTTGTCTTGTGTGATTTAACATTGGGCTGGACCCACCGGACGGAGGAACCGGAATTTTTGCCTTCGCAGCGGCGAACGTATTGATATCAGCAGATTAATGCTTATCGTCATCAATGGATTGTCAACCAAAAAGATTCAGGTGGCAAGTTGGAAGTGATATCACTGAATTATCATTTTGATGAAGTCGTGATACGGAATTGTAATTTTGACGGAGACTCATTACGAAACCCACATTAACTTGAAAACAAGACGACTCCTCAAAAAAAAATCTAATGGGATATTCAATATCATCAGAATGAACAATTATGACAATGATGAAGAAGTCTTATTAAGCCCATTGATAAAATTTCACCTTTTTTCATACTGACAAAAGATTGAAGAAAAAAATGTAAATATATTGGATTACATTCTCATAACCAGGACTAGTCTCTAGCCACTTCCCTTCTCCCCATTCTTCATTGCTGTGTACAAAAGGTTCCGAAGTGATTCCTGAAATCACCAACCACATCGTGAAAACTGCTGCACCTCATACTCTTCCTGCCTCATAGCCCTCCTACTTGTGTTTTTTTAATTTTGCACCGGAGCTCGAAATTTGATTGCACCTTTGATTGTACACTTCCCGTCTCAGTTATACTACATCTGCAAATTTTTGTTTCGAAGGCGTCGACAGAGCTGTTAAAATGTATCCATTAGCACAAAAAGAGAAAGAGCGAGAGCCGTTCCAAATGGTGAATATTTTAAAAGTTGTTGTCCGCTCGTTCACTTTTTTTTAACATTCTCGATTCTCATTCTTTCATACTGATACTCGGAGGATATATTGTTGAGGAGGAGGCGTCGATAACATCAAATCCGCATTAAAATTGCAAATTGACCACCGCTCTCTCGCTCGCTCGGCGCATATAACCCGGTATAGCCGACCAGCTGAGCGTAGAGATACCGCAATTCCACTCTCACACTTTGCCAATTCATACTTTTACGTACTTACATCATCCACACGCTCTATACTCGGTTCTTCGCGCAAAAAAGCCTCATGGCGGAAGTTTAGAACCCGGCAAGCAGCTCTATACGGTTTGTACAATTTCTACGTGTGCGAATATATAAACCTATACCTGTATATAGACCAAGAAAGAACAGTGTAATGTCTTCTGCTTACTTTGCTAGTACTACTAGCGTGCTGTTTCTGATGTGCGCTCTGGCCACGGCTCTGGCGGATGGAGGGATGCCACGTGTGCAACGAGTGAAGCCTCAGAACGGCTGTTCTGGTCTGGTGAACTGAGAGAGTCACAGCCAAGTATCGGCATGTGTAAAATATTATTGTCTGGTAGTGTTGGGTGTCGACATATATATATACTGACTTTCTTCTTCGTGTCCACTTTTTGCGATGCTCTGTTTTCGCTCGCTTCAACGGACTTTACTCCGTGTACTTGTTGTGTTCTGTATTTGAACCCCTTCTTTGGTGACTCGATGCTCTCAGAAAAGGGTAGTCAGCGAACCTCGAAGCTCGTGTCACGATAAAGTGATGGATAATAATATATGAGCGGACGATTATTATGAGCAGTGAAAAAAATATTGGATCGATGCTAATCGAATTATTTTCAGACTTTGGGCGGAAGTTATAGTACATGCTTCACATCTTATCTCTCTAAAATGTCGATACATACCATGGAATTGGCTAATTTTGGTGCAGTGGGTGCAACTTTGGTACACTCCTGAAAAATCACTTCTAGAGCTGCTGCGTTCAGTCATGATCATCGTTCAGTGGTGAGGCAAATGATTCTATCGCTCTGAAACCCATGCATCCTCCCCTCCTGACACACACATAAACAATGTGTTAAGCCATGGTAGATCCCGTGTGAACGATTGTAGTCGTTTATCGAAGCTTTTTCCAAAAAGGTTGATTTAGCACCAATACGCGGGTGGTCCAGTTAGTGTGCCTGGCAAGAAGTGTTTCGGAACGAACTACGGGTGAATAATGCTACATTTCCATCACATATACGACCATATTGAAGAAACCATCGTTACATTGGGGTATTTGAAGCATCCGGAATTTCAATGAATGAAAAACAGGGGAAAAACCATGAAAAAGTGCACCAAAATTACCCCACTCTCCGTAAGAAGCATGAGGATAGGGTAACTCCAGTACAACTTCCTATGACAGCTTCTTTTCATCTCACCTTGAGTCGAGTGATGGTTTATGAGGTTTTAGAATGTTTCAAACAGCTTAAAATGAGACTTCTGAACGATTAAAATTAGTTCACTCACATGATGGTGGGTAGAGTTGAAATATCTTGTAAGTGTACCAAAGTTGCCCCATCGGGGTCTAACTTTGGTACACTTACAAAACTGCTAATAGCTCCAGTTCAGATGCATCAAATTGATCTTTGTAGCCTATCAATCAAAATCTGAGACTGTAAGCTTTCGATTGACTACTGATAGAAGTGGGTTTGGTTAATGTATGTTGGAATGCCGAGCGAAAGAAAATAAAAAGTAACAAAATCATACCAAATTTACCCAATTTGACGGTGGTTATTTGGCGCACAAACCCTTGGAGAAGTTCCTCTGGTTTGGAGGAACCAGAGGAACTGGTTTCATCAAAAGCTCGTGTGTTAGAAACGTGCCAATTGAATAATGATTTAGTTTTCTCTTTTATATAACTACAAGGTGAAGAGGCTGAAATAGGCTAACCGGTAATTTCTAAGTGAGTTGACCTAGCATCATAGAAATGTCTACACACAAACTTTTTACATTTATTAGAAAAAAAGACGGAGTTTAAGCAAAATCTCGCCGTTATTTTCTTACCATCTCTGACTGTTCACCATGAGAAATCATATTATGATTACTTTAATCTCACCAGTTCGTTTCGGACACTGAGAACTTGGTTTCCTTCCTTCTGAACAGACAGATCTCTGCTTTAGCATTTTGACGACTGATGTACTATTTTCATTCACAGTATGAATATTTCGTGCAAATATAGTTGGAAGCAGCGATGGATCTCATTGCAAGGGTATGAAAGATTCTATTAATTTCCTTCAAAAATCGCTGTCGGGTCCTGCGTGCGATGGGCCTCTTTCATAATTTGGTCTTGGTCATGAACTAGACTCTCGTATTCTGGTAAACATGTCTGTATAGAAGCAAACATTTTTTCGGATTGTTGTTTATCCCCTGGAAGGAGTAAATCACTTTGAGAGATTCTTAGTGGAAATTTGTCCCGAGTCATCATGGGCTGGTGATGATGGGAGGTTGAGGAATGAAAAATTGCGGAACTCGCCGGTGAATTTCGTTGCAAGCAACGACAACGTGTTAAAGGGATTTTGATCACCACTAGACACAGAGTTGAATCGATGGGGCTCACCGGTGAGGCCTATCGCAGTGAAAGTGTTGATCGAAGCTTCCACCTCGATTCGAGATGACTCTTTCGCATCTAGCGAATTTTTCCCTCCAGCTTTGACCGAAAAATAGCAGTCCGTTCTGGTGAGAACGTCGATTGAGAAAACTTTTCGGTTCATTACAAAAAGCGTTTTCTTTTATTTTTATTTTTCTTGGAGCGAGCATTCTGTGACTTGATCACACGCAATCCCAATCAGTCAAGTTTACTGACCATGATTCTCGAACGATATCATTATTTTACCTAACCATTAACTATACTGTTCGAATATTATGTATTTCTCCGACATCATTCTATAGTAGTTGCTTCTGTAACTTTCCCTAATTTTCCTGATACCAAAGTTGTGCGTGCACCTCTCAATCTCCATCTCTCTTTCTCAAGGAATTACCTCCGAGCGCGCAAGTCTCGACACTCGGATTAACGTGGAGACGTGCTGCTGCACCTCCTTCTTCTTTTGTCACCGTCGTCGCCGTCGTGGAAATGCGACTAGCAAAATTATTCGAAGCATAATGACGACTCGAACTTTGACAATCGCTCTCTGCCATTCTGTGGCTCTCCCTCCCCCCTCCCTTCCCTTCTTTCCTTTACCACCCTGAGATCTTTCCCTGTAAACCAAGTTCGACGCTCTAATATCACAAGCGCAATTTAGGAGCCTCTCCTTAATACTGATTCGATGTAAATTACATAGAATTCAATTCACTCGCTCGCTCGTTCTCGTCGAAAGCTAAATCGTGACATTTTCAAGGTATACGCATCGAGTGAGAGAACTGTATTCGATCAATGAATTGAGACTAGTTAGTTATGAATATACGAGAGAGGCGAGACACCCGTCATCATAATTTCCTTCATATCTATACATAGCTTACCTGCCTGTGTGTGTGTGTTTGAGAATGAATGAAGAGGTATTGATTCATTCTGGATGAGGAATGATATATTTTTTTGATGAAAACAAACGGATGATTGTGTATCAAAAAGAACAAGTCAAAAAATGACAAGGCTCGTTTCAGCGTTACAGGACAGAACGACCGATGTAAATTTGCACACGACACTCAATCGCGCGAAAATTTCAAGGCTGCTATTGAGCGATGTTCTCTTTGCGGTGGCGCGGCGGTGACAATGACTCGCTTACTTATAATATACTCGGATGGCTCATTTTGCAGTCAGCGTTCGTATCATAACTGTTAACTTGCTGCTCGAGCTTGATTAGAACTCATTCGAACGGGCTGCGCTGAGTCTATTGTTGGAATGATGTATTCGCAAGATGCGTGGCCATTGTTCACCAAGACTGTGGTAATAGTATATTAAGCAACAAGGGTGCCAACAGATATTTGCGCACGAGTCCCCGCAACGAGTGTGCAAATGGTCCGTTTGCACACGAGTGCGGGGACGAGAGCGCAAATGTCGGCACCCGAGTTGCTTACGATATTTTTTGTTATTGCTGTGAGCAAAAATGTAACTCGCCCAAAACCCTAGAAAAAAGTCGCGGATTTTTTTGCTCTGGGGTGAAGGAATTCTCTTAATTTCTGTTCTCTTTAGTTATATTGAGTATTACGAGAAATTGATCCGTAGATCCATTAAATCGTATACTTCATGTATTATTTTGAACGGGACAGAGCTTATCGTCATCACGTTGAAACACCCATATTTTGAATATAATTATGGTTTCACAATGTCTAGTATTATCCAAAGTAAATCGAATATCCACAATATGTCGGTTAATCACTCCTTTGACCGGAGATGATGTTAGGGCGTGGAGAAGGGCGCAGTGCGGGGTCCAGGGGCGGCAGCCCCTGGCGGGGGTGCAGGGGGCGAAGCCCCCGCCGGGGGGTTCGGGGGGCGGAGCCCCCCGACTGAAAAAAAATTTTGAAAAATATATAAGAAAAAAGTCTTTTGCCCACCCCCTTGACTGGAAAAAATTTTTTTAATTCATCAGGAAAAACAACTTTTGCAGAAGCAGTTTTTACTTTACTTGCTTGTACTACTTGCATTTAGGCATGATTTTCAACATATCCAGATTCTTGTTATTTTTCTACATATTTACAGCCATAAATCTACAAATCTCACTCTAGTCAAATATATCTATTGAGTATAGGATGATCAACCATCAATCCAAATTTGGTAAGCAAACTGTGCGTAAACGTCCCATTTGCACACTGTTTCATCGTTTACGCAGTGCGCAAATGGATATTTGCGCACTACCGTGTGCAAATGAGTCATTTGCGCACTGTGCAAATGAGAATCCGTGCCCAAATGGGCCATTTGCACACGCACACTTGCGTCTAAACGGCCATTTTTGCGCACAGAATAACAAAATAGTACATTAAGTAACAAGGGCGCAAAGTACTTTTACGCACGAGTTCCCGAAATGAGTGCGTAAAAGTGAACTTTGCGCAAAGTTGTAACTTCTGCGACATGAGCAAAGTGTTTTGCGCTGTGCGCAAAATAATTTTGCGCACAGTGCAGAAGACTTTGCGCACCGCGAAGCGTGCGCAAAGTTACAACTGTGCGCAAAGTTTCACTTTTACGCACGAGAATTTCGGGAACGAGGGCGGAAAAGTTGCGCCCGTGTTGCTTACTATACTTTTTGATATTGGTGCGGAAAGTTGTTCTCCGCGGTCTATCTCTTGGAAGGCGGGGGAAAGGGAGGGTGAGGACGGGGTCCAGGGGCGGAGCCCCTGGTGGGGGTGCAGGGGGCGAAGCCCCCTCCGGGGGGTTCGGGGGGCGGAGCCCCCCGACTGAAAAAAAAGTTCTGAAAATGTATTATGAAAAAATCTTCATGATATATCATATTTTACCGCATCGCCAAAAAATTTTGATTTCAACTTTCAGAAGTACTAATAGAAGACAAATGTAAGATAAGAAGTTCTCATCTTTATAGAAAGCTACACCACTAAATTTCATGGCAAAAAATTTGATCTCCGAGTCATCTGAATGTTTGTAAAATTTTTTGTGTTCTTGCAAATATGGAAAATTTCGACTGAAAAAAACGGATATATATTAGGAAAGAAATATTCAAAATTACTGGACAGGTATTAACAATTAAAGTTGAAACATTACATGAGTACGCTATGATTAGGATGAAATTTAGGAGTGAAATACACAAGAAACTTTCAACATTTTATCAATGAATAGGTGGAATTTTTGAGTAATTAGAAAGTTTTGAATACAAAAATAAAAATTATCCTCCAGGGAATGGTTGGCATCAACCATAATTTGTCAATTACCCTAGAAAAGCTCACATTTACATTTGAGTCAATGCTTAATTATCTCAATCAATTATTAAACACAAATAATAGATTTAATGGTATTGAACATATACTTTCAACTAATGAGGTAGCATGTTTGAATGTTTGGGATTTGTTGAATACAAAAAAATTTCTCAACATTGTGGTACCACAAACATAAGCTCATTTTTCATCTCAAACAAAAATATATATATTTTATGAGTCACATAACACTCAGAATGATCATGAGTCAGTACAAGAGCTAGCGTTACTAGATTTCTAGCCATGACTAACGAAATGAAGTCATAATTGATTCCGATGAATGGAACTTTGACTTTAAATAGACTTGACTCTGGACTTATACGAACTCTTTGACACGATAGACTAAATAACTCTCATTCAACGAACTTTGCGCACGATTATGGCAACTTTGCGCACGATCGCGACAACTTTGCGCACGATTTCAAACTTTGCGCACTGAAAATCGTGCGTAAAAAAGAATTCGCTCAACTTTGCGCACCGCACACTCACCCGCAAAGTACTTTTTCGGCACAACTTTACGCACACAATATCAAAAAAATTATTGTTGATGTGGCCATCCTTTTCGAAACTGAATCTTTGTTCAGCTGCTGTCATTGATTTTACTCTATAATAAGTTTAAGTGCAATCAAAACCACATGAGATGGGGAGATTTTTTTCAATAATAAAATTGATCGTATTATCCTCCTAAACCTGTTGAAGTGAAATTTTCACTTCAAGTTAGGGCAAGACTTAGATAGCTCATGTCTAGGTT
Organism: Eretmocerus hayati; assembly: GCA_029851415.1. Taxonomy (NCBI): domain Eukaryota; kingdom Metazoa; phylum Arthropoda; class Insecta; order Hymenoptera; family Aphelinidae; genus Eretmocerus; species Eretmocerus hayati. The sequence continues at coordinate 158,302,560 of CM056741.1, forward strand.
TAATTTGACTCATAATGAGTGATTGGACAAGGATATTGCTCCTCACTCGATTATCGACTTGAATTAATATGTAGGAATGGATTTTTACAGTCTCAGGAAATAATTGAGACAAATTGCTGCTTCGCCCCAATCTCTCCATCGAAAGGATTTTTTAATGTATTTCTAGGACAGATCCATCAACCATTCATATCGATACACACACATTCTGATTGATATGGGGACCAGGTCACATCGGTCTCGTGGTTAAGAGTGACGTTTGGTTACCAAGAGTGCGACTAATCGACTCGACATCTAGTTAAAATAAATATCTCAAATTTGTAACATCAACCATTTTATATTATATGTCAATAATTGGAAACACCTTTTGATTAAAATGAATATGTCTACACGCCTCTAAAAAATATTTTTACGCCCAGTCGACCGAAAAACGTATTTCGATACTCGGGCGTGAAGCTTTTTGCTTTACTCGTGCTAATTTCGACACTCGCCAGGGCTCGGGCCGAAAACAATCACTCGAAAAGCAAAACCAAACTTCCCACCCTCGAATCGAAAAATACTATTTCGCAACACTTATATGTTATTTATCATAGAGTTTGGAGTTTAGAGAGACGTAGCTAACTGGTGGAGACAAAATTGATACAGAGTGCAACGAAGTTGTTTCACTTTTTGGGAAGTCAGATTAGAACTTGACGAATGAGGACGGTTCTTTACTTATTTTCACTAGGGCAAGCAATTTTTTTTTCACGAGGAACCAAATTATCCTTTTCAAATTTCAAAAAAGTTTCAATCAAAAATGATCATCTTGAATCTATTAATTTTATTATGGAAAAATGAGATCGTGCGAAACATGTTGTATCAAATATTGTGGTTCTCTCAAACTCTGATCTCAAATAAATCGGAAAGATCCCATAATTCGTCAGTCACACCGTCTCAAAGCTCTAATATAGCACACGCAGCTGCTACTACCGCTGCATTCAACCGAACGAGAATCAAATTTATTCGACTCTCTTATCGCCTTTCGATTCGTGCCTATTAGAGCTGAAACACTTCACGCAAGGGCGAATATAGCAGCAGCACCACTTGTCGATATATTCAAAACAACCCCATGACTTTTCTGGTATACTACTCTACCACTGCCTCTTGGCTACTTTATTTCATTGCCACTCATATTATTTCTCTTATTTGCACCAAAATCAGTAGGCAGCAATAGGCAGGTATATTCCCTTGTCACCGCCTTTCTTATATACAAGCATTTCTTATATTAGAGCAATTCTTCTCTCAGGAGTTTTCCTCGTTGTCGGATTTGCAATCGGTTCTTTGCGATTTACGTTTCTCGTGCGAGACTCGGAAACGTGCTCTAGCGTCACATTTCTCTCACTCTCTGACTCTCTTGGGCTCTTGAAGCCGCCTTTCGCACGCCACTTCTTCTTCTTCTATACTTCTTCTACTCCTTCTGTTCCTGCAGACCCCGTGTGCTCACGCTCTGCTTTGTCGTCGACGTCGCGTGCAGACGAAAAACGTACTTTTTTTTTCTCTCATCGTCGATGACGACGACCGACCCCGACGAGAGAATTTTCAACGCCTCGCATGAGAGGGTGTTTCAGAGCTTTTTAGACTCTTTTCACTTCTTTTCGATATATATTCTTTCTATATAGAGCCCATTTGCTTTATCCAACAATTCGTTCCTCTTTTTCTGATGCCCTTCTGTATTATAGTATATAGTATAGACGGGGTACGTTGACGATTCCTTCCTACCTTTCAATTGCAACATGATTTTTTTCCAATTTTGCCTCTCAACGATCACCAGTAGAGAGAGAGGAAAGAAGGAGAGAAAGATATTGTCGTGGGACTTTGTTTCCCCTTGCGGTAATACAGATTTGTTCGATTTCCTCTCAAAAACTTGTCTCCAGTAATTCCATTTGATTATGAGGTGGTCGGAATTACTCAGTGCTGCCAACTTTTTCTATTACGGGTATTAGTAAGCTCGCATTATGTTGCGATCAAAGTTTAACGTAATGAGGGTATAGAGAAAATCAACTAGAAACTTTTTCTCTCAATAGAACGACGAAGAACATATACTTCTTCTTTGTTTTTTATCGATCGAGGAACTGTTTCTGTGTGTTATTATGAATTTTACTTTGAGTCCTGACTTGTGTGTATACCGTCATAATTTCTGCTTTGTCTAGTCATTCTTGGATTTATATCACAAACACTGCGTAAAGATATACTGAAAAGTAGGGATGAGAGTCTCGCAGGAATAAGTAAATCAAATTGTGAATAATTTTGCCTCGTTCAACTGATACTTATCCTCCGTCAAAAGAAAGATTTATCCAAATTACCACCAAAAAACATTATATTTCTGAATCTACTAAATTATCGATTTTTTCCCTCGTTCATCACTCTCATCGTCCATCTGGATTTACTATCGCTGAATATTGGGAAAATTAATGACAAAACCTCAACTTGACTCGTGATATTGCTCTATAAAATTCATCTTAATTTCACCTCTGAGCGAATTCTTCCTGGGTTCACGCAGAATCTCATCATCTTATCTAAAAAATTTCACCTAACTCGACAAACTTTCTGAACAACGTGGTCTCGTTTGTGTTGCAGAAGCTGAACATGGATATGCTTCAACAATGCCGATACCGGACGACATACGGATGGTCAGCAAGAGGTCCAAAACGAAGAAGTCCCAAGGAAGCAGGTTAGATCTCATTTTACTAGTCAATATTCTTTAGAATAGTGAACTTGTGCAATCTTCTATCTTCGCGATATTAAGTGTGATGATATTTTCAACTTCTGCACCAGAAAAGTCACGATAATTTGATTAACTTATCAGAAGATGCCTTTCGAAATTTGGACCTTGGAATCTCACTTAGAATTTTCTTGATTAAACTCATTCGTTGCACAATCAAAGACGCGAATGTTAGATTGGAGGTTGGTTATTGGACTTCATCAAAATCCTGATGAGTGAAGTTCACGGATTGAAATCTATCTTCGTGTCATTTTCAAGAAGTTTTTCCAATAGAGCGCTATCTATACAATAATCTTCTCTTATTTGAAAAAAACCGCCATGAACAAACAGCTTCCGATCATGATGAGCATCGTAAGATGAAAAAGAACATTGGGTGAAAGATCATTATCACTTCAAAACAATCTGACGGTTTTGTACCATCTCTAACTATGGTTTCTTGTCACTTTGAGTAGTTTTTTCACTGAGGGAATTTTATGCCTAGAATCCCGAATATGTGTATTACGAATGGGATATTATGAGCTAAATTAGGTAATTTTAATACGTTCACTGACATTATGAGAATTGAGCTTCTGTTTCAATGTGCAATAAGCCTGTTTGGCGAAGCTCAATGCAGTGAAATTATTAATAGACAAGATATTGTCATGTTAGTTTTGTCTCTGATCACACCGGAAACATTCAAAAATTTCGAATATTGCAAAATGCATGCTCGAAAGGAACAGAGTTTCGTATTGATTAACAGTTATGCTCTTCATTTGCAGGTCAACGCACAACGAGTTAGAGAAAAACAGGTAATACTTGTTTCATAATTTTTCAAGATTATAGTCTACGCCAACAATAATGACATTGATCTCTTGTTAGTGTTGGCTATAAGAGTTGAGATATCTGAGATTAACATTTAAAAATACTCAATTTTTTAAAAAAGTGTGGGGCGTTAGCGTGTTAGGAACCGTTTTTCGAGATAAAGATCTCAGTCTGGTGGGTCAATTAAAACTCAAATTTATCAAAATTTCACGCGATAAGTAATGTGTTGGAAAACGTGGTTGAAGAATAAATCAATATAACTCCACAGCTTTAAAACTCGAAAAGCACTTGAATGGAATTCAATTATTCTTTACTGTTTTTGAGCCAATTTCTACTCCAATCAATCAGAAAGGATAACAAAAAGCCCACAAAGTCGATTGGCTCATCAATTCATCAATTGATCCAGTACAGGGGCGACGATAAGGGTTACTCAGAGATCTTTGGCTATTCAAATCCTGACTATACAAACGAAACATTGAACAAGTTGAGCGAATGTCATTTTCTTTTCATCCAAGCATGTTCATTTCAAAATCCAAACTCAGGCTTTTCTAAGCTCGCGTCACGTTTTCACCTGCTTCTCCTGATTCTTGTTCCATGTCTCTCTCAAACCCTTCAACACCAGCACCAAACGTTGCACTTTTCATAACTTTCTCTTTGCAGAATTCCAATTGACTGACTTTATTATGAATTAAGAAAAGTCCAGAGAGGCAAAGAGAGGCAGACTTTATAGAGACGGAGGTAAAAGGGATGAAGAGAACAACTTCTTTCATTACTGTGTCGAGTTTGAGTGTCTTGCGTTACTTTTGCCTTTCTCTCTGGTATACTTCCTTTGCAGCTCCTATAACTATTCTGTTGCTATTGCGTTTTGTTAAACTTATAATTGGCTCTGAAACGACGAAAATGCTATCAATTAAGCTCCCATTGTTCAGAGCGTTTTAGAATATGACCGAACCATAATATCGTGAGGCTGTGCTCTGTATTTCACCGTTCACATTTAATTGGAGATTAAGTAGATAACAATAACACGACGCTTTTCCGATGCTTTATCAGAAAAAGTGTCTTTATAGCAGTATCGAAAGAGTTGAATCGATTTGACTTTGCGTGGACCTTCGATACATTTTTTCGCATCGTTATATATTGCATTAAATTGGAGCAGTCTTTACAAAGACATTCTCAGGCGGTAATCATACATGAATGGCCTCTGATATCATATCAGCGTGTATGAATTTCCTGCTCTGTTGTAAGCTCGCGGATAAGAAATGCAAGCAGCACAAAAAATAGCTGAGTGCAATCACCTCTTCGATTCAATGACAGCAAAGTTTTTTCTTCTTATACATCAGTGAGTCGTGCAGGAGGTAATTATCTTGAGTAGTTCCGATACTGTATGTGGGTGATTCCGCCGAAAGCGGGATTTTTGGGCAGGAGGTCCAAAATCGTCACGAGGACTGATGATTTGGCTTCAAAAATGATTTCAGTTCCAAACGAGCTTCGGAGACTCACAGTAGTTGGTTTCCACTTGTTTGGGTATGGAAAGGAAGTATCTAGAGCTACGTATCTCAAGATTGAACCCACAGAAAGATATATCAAGTTTTAGGTGCCGGAGAGGAGGACGGGAAGGACATTTCACCTCTAAAATTTTTCCCACGGCTCGACAACCAATCGTAAACTCTTTTCCGCATAGATTTGATCCAATGCAACAAAATACTTCAAGAAAATGTGTTTTACAAAGCCATATAACGCGCCGGGGAGGTGCACAACATGGGGACAGAAAGGACAGAAAATTTTGTGCGCCATTCTGAAAACACGTATATGTGATGCGCTTGGATGGGGATTCCAATTTTCGGCTACTTTCGTACATGAATTGAGTGTATTTGGATGTCTAGATGATAATCTCATTGGTTGGAAAGGGAATAGACAATCGGGGACTTTGCTGACCTAATTGGTATTGTGCGAGCAGTTTTGGTGCAAATCCGTCTTCAAAATGTCGGATGTCCGTGCGCGAATTGAGGGTTTAATTTCGGCTCGCAAAGTGGTGGAATATGTTGTTTGAAGTATTCCAATTTGAAGTGCATAGCTACACATGGGGGTCATCAACTCCGCATATGCGTGGTGATTAATTCAAAAGCCAAAGGTGGGTTGTCTACAGGGGACGGAAAGGACATTTGGACCCTTTCTGAGGCACTACAAAATACAGGAACGTTAGAATCGTCTTCAAAACTATCAACATAGTTGCGCACTAATAGAATACGCTCCGGAGAATTGCTGTAATGCACATTACAACTCTCAGAAACTTGGGGGAACTTGGAACATGGAAATTCCTATTTTCGGCGGAATCACTTATGTATATTTTTGTAAAAAAATTTCAACACCAATGATAATTGTCGATACTTCCTCATTGACATCACACTAGAATCATCAGAAAAATAATAGTCCATCTTTTGGCAATCAATTTTTTTGGCTCTGCTTTCAAACAGATTTGAAAATCATTGCAGTACACTCCTTTTATTGGGAACATTCTCAAATTGATCAGAATTGGTCCAGTCAAGGAACGAGACATTTTCGATAACTCGTGTGACTTTTTGACTTTTTGATGTGCTGAACACAAATCGCTCTTTATGATGTTCTTAGACAAGTTCAAATATTGATTGATACGCGGAGATTCAGGCATGTGTAGGTGTCTATAAGAGCTGTGCGTTGATAACAATGACGCAGCGCTGAAAGCTTCTTTTCAATTTCGTGTAATGGCCATCGCTGATGCAAAAGCATCTCTGCTGATATTCCCATATATCGGATTTGAATCTACTCGGATTGTGATTTGTGTCTCAAAAATTCTCCCTAGAATTTGTGCAGTTTTTCATTTACAACTTCTTTCGTCAAAGTCATTGAAGAAACAGGAATAAACTCCGAAGTGTATTTTCAACTGTATCCAGTCTACTGAGGCATTTGGACGATGTAAGATTCTCATTAGGAAGGATACAAGAACGTCCTCTCGATCAATCCTGACACGAAGAGTGTCTGAGTAAACCATGACATATGTGCTTCTGCAGACATTTGTGTGCGTTTTACCACAGAGAAAGAGAGTAAAGAGTAAGCACGTGTCTACTAGAGTGGCCAACGACTTGGCACGACGGAATTGTATGTCTGTTTCAACTGTATTTTATCAAGTACTTATACGTGGGTGCGTGACACCTTCTCGATCCTCTATGTATAGACCCAGAGACACTCCAAAGATCCAAAACAAATGCGACTCTCGCCAAGTACGGAAACCAGAAAGCGGGCGGGTTTTAGTACTGGTAAAATAATCTTGTCGTATATGGGGGACAAGGAGCAAGAGATAGAGAAGAGGCAAAACTGGTTTTGTGGCGCTTGGTTGGAATCGCATCAGAGTATTATAGAATAGCAGGAACAGCCAAGAAACTGATGTTCTATACATTGAAGGCGACTTTAGCTTCCCCTTTATCCTGACTTTAAGGGGGTTAATCATTCACCTCCTGGACGAAGGAGTTTGGGCGTTCAAGACACATCAGAAAGTTATAGAAACAGCCAGGGAGATATATGTATATCTATACATGTAGAGGCAAAGCAGCAGCAGTTTGAGCTTGATGGAGCAATGTGTCTGTGGTTGTGGTGGTTAGTGTTGTTTGTGTGAGGATTTAGCAAAGGGGCAAATGAGCGCAGATGTTGGTGTGCGCGTGTCCACCACCTGGAACGGTCTTAACGCAATTAAACTATTAGCAAGGCTGGAATTGATGGCACCGAGGCGATCTTTTAATGAAGATTTCCTCGTGGACTTTTTCTTCTTGCAGCCGGTCGTAATGAAAGGCTTTGGCTTGACGCGTTTTAAACGTAGTACTGGATGGTGAAAAAAAATTGAAATTAGAGGTTGTAATTTTTTAATTTAAAAAGAGAGACGAAAATAGAGAAGCATCATTGATTGTATCTTGTTTTATAGACTGACAATAAGTGATTTGAACTCTGTTCGGTGCTCAAATTGAACTATTGTTAGAGATCGCTGTAAGCAGCAGTCATCTTGGATTCCTTTTGTCCAATTTTGGATATAATGTTTGGAGTACAAATGTATTCTCGCAAAGCTCTGCATTTGACCAGTTGTTCTCTCGATGTTTCAAAAAGGTTGTTGTCTTGTCGATGGTTATTGGATAGAACCTTTCACTGAGTTTTTTACGATCACGGATTTCTAGTTAATTGATACCAACTTGGAAATTGAGACATGTCAAGTGAATTTCTTGAGAATCCATGATTCTCTGTTATCTGAATTTCGGCATGATGCAGACTCAATCAAGTTATCTGTGCAATGATTTCATGTGGATTCTATGTTTCAATTAGATGTCTTGAGTAAAGTCATTAGAATCAGAGGTATATTTTTGAAGAACATGTTGCCCCTTACTTGCATTTTATAAAGTACATGAATGAGGGCTTTACATTCGTTGGAGTCAAGATTCTTGGTGGGAGGGCTTACATGTCATGGTACATAGGGGAGAGTGGGGCGAATTAGGACAAGGGCGAATTAGGACAAGCAAGATAGCTCGTTTGTGGGTGAGTCTAGGCTTCCGCCGCATAAAAACATTTTCAATACCATCACAGACAATGGTTTTTATCCCGGTTAGACCTCCCGAAACGATACTGGGAGTCTACGCTGACGTAGGGGTGCTTTTTGGGGGCCTCACGCGGTTTATTTTCCAAATGCAAGATTACACGCTGCTTCTACCGAAGTGCACTGGCTCAATCGCCGTTTGGGGGTCAAAAACTACGTCACAAAACGAAGATTTTGAGCCGTCGTGGGTCGAAATCGGCCCACTTGAACTCAAGTTATCGCAATTTTGCGAAAAAAACGCTTGGGGGCAATTTAGGACAAACTGGACGGGGCGAATTAGGACAATGCTAAATCCCATTTAAAATCGGTCGACCGGTCGCGAGTCCGTGTTTTTCGATGATAATTACCCGTATCTATATATATTATATAGATATAATATGATGTATATTGTATAATGATACATATTATGTATATTATATATTATATAATATATATATGATGTATATTGGGTATATTATATATGAATGATGTATATTGGGCGTTTTTCGAGGCGCGGGAGATTCAGGGATAATTGGATGATTGAAAATGGGTGAGAAAATGAAGCTACGATGTCTAATGACGGTCTTATAGGAGTCAGATTAGAGGTCAAAAGTCGCTCTCGCCGTGTTCCAAGATAGTCCTCGATTTAAGCATTTTCACTCTCGCATTTGGTGACACTGCCTTGAATGTTACACACTATCAGCGGGATCGTTTATGTAGCGGCGAGTATGAATACCTCCAATACAGAGTTGTTAAAATCCACTGCTCGTGCATTACACGCGCGTGTATTACACGTGCATTCGTGCATTCGTGCATCGAGCTTTCTGCTCCGAAAGGTTAGGTACTCTGCATGTTTGTTTTTGGAAATCAAGTTTTTCTAATGAACTACGAATTATCTCAAGATTATGATGCGCGGAGAAGTTGGATAACTGTCGCTAGCAACCCAAAATAGTCGATATTGGGGTCCAGAGCAATGATCATGCTGTTCAAAGCGAGGTGATGTCTCCAAAAGCTCCAACACCCGAGACAACACATGCCCTTTTCTCGGTCGATTGTCGCAAGCTACAGATTTTGGCTGAGTTTTCGTCAAAATTTGTGGGCAGAGGTCTAGTGATCGATCATCTTATCAGTCATTACTCAGAGACGGTTGCTTTACATCATAAAAGCTCGATTCGCAAACAACAAACACTTAGAATCTCGTTTGCTCAAGGCAACATAGTTTGATTGTTCACTTTCTTGTAATCGCTTTTTTGAGGGTGAAAATTAATCTTCCAGCATAATGACGAATAGAGGGGGCTGATTTTCTAACTTTAGCACACCTAAACTTTCCAGAATCAATGAACCGGGAAGGAAAGTTCGTATTATTTTGGTTGGGTGTCTTCAATTTCCACAGGAATTACTTCATATTCAAAAGCTCGATTATCAATCTGGACTTCGATCTCAATCATTTTGGGAAGCATGTGACAGCTACCCGGCATCTCGCGTGGCGTAATCTTGAGATACTTTGTAGTTTACTCGAAAAACTCGATTTTTGAAAAGTAAACATGCAGAATACGTAACCTTTCGGAGCAAAAGGCTCAATGCACGGATGCACGGATGCACGTGTAATACACGCGCGTGTGATACACGTGCAGTGGATTTTAACAACTCTGCTCCAATATGAAGAAAAACTAATGAAAGTAGACTCTTAGAGGCTGCGAATCGATTGCTTATTCCTAAAGACGGTAGTGCGCCAATAAACCGCCTAATTCAATAATGTTCAAAAATGACACAAAAATGGCTCGCTTTCTGAGGCTCTAAGGAGGATATAAAGGTCGCGGGCGAGTTTCCCTCTCGATTTAGGGTTACTACTACGTATTTTGGTGAGCAAACTCGACTCTAATAGTTGAGGAATATTGCATTATACCTCGATCTTCAAAGGCTGTCCTAATTTGCCCCCAAAACTGTCCTAAAGTGCCCCCAAACGCGGGGCGAATTAGGACAGATTTTTTTTCTCAAACTTCAAAAAAAATTATGAAAGCGGTGACCTGGAGGTCTGAAAATTTTTTTACAATTTATTCAATAGTTGAACTTTCAAGTCCCGTAGCGCGCCTATCCCCAAGTATCGCCAGAAAGCCCCAATGCAAAACCTGTCCTAATTCGCCCCACTCTCCCCTATAAATGTTGGCAACTGATCTTATGCACAAATCTTGATCAACATCATATTACAATCTAATGGCTTTTGCTACAAAATAATTGTTGTGCATGGTTTTTGAATATTATCTTTTCTCCAGCCATTCCACTTTTTGGTTTACCTAACTGATTTGTTCACATCGATCTTTGTGACGAATCAAATTCATTCAAACGCTTAAAATCTCCTTGATTGAATGGAATTCTTGTGAAATAACTACTTTGATCACAAGATTCTGAATGTTCAATGTTGATCAATGATTGAGTAATATCTCGAGAACTAATATTCGCATCTAAAATTTCCATCCTTGTGCTATCATTGACCAATAGTAACGTGCACTTTTTCGACCATGTAAAGATGAATCACATCTCCTCCATTTTCCTAACATGTCACTCATCCAAATCCTAACAAGGCCGAACAAGAATTTACCATCAACCCATAGTATAAAAAAAAGTAACCTCTAAATTTCTCCAAACCTCCATCAAAAAGAACGAATGAATCTCATCTTCCCTATCCAGCTTCTCAAGTATCAACCCTGAGGCAGTAAAATCATGACTCGTGACTTTATATGCATGAAAAAAAAGTTGCTCCCTTCCATGCATTAGCCTCCTCCGTCGAATAAAATGGGAGTGGAAGAAGAGTGAAGTAACAAGACTTTTGGTTGTGTGGCATAGAACACAGCAACCATTTTCAACTCCCATATATACAATTATAACGGGGTCAGGAAACTCTCTTCGAAGCAAAAGAGCCTCAGTAGCACGAAAGCACAATGAGGGTTAGTTACAGTATATAGCATAGCATCAGTGGCGAACCGGATACTTTTCCATGGGTCATATCGTCGTCGTCGTCGTTGCAAACCATGCACACACGCAGCTTCCTATATTATATACTTATACCAGCCCACAGAAAGCTGTCCTAACCTCGATTCAACCTGAGTTTAATTCATACTCGTAAACATTTTCCACAGGCTGCCTTTTTACTTTGAAGCTTTTTCACTCCACTTTGAGCTACACACACACACACACACACACACACACACACACACACACACACACACACACACACACACACCTATGCAGATATATAGTTTGAAGCCACCACAGTATATATAGGCTGCTGACTGCCTTCCGTTTAAAGTTTGAAGCTCGAGCTTTTAGAAACTGAATTCTCGAGACCTTTAGAGAGCTTCACTTCGGTTACACTGCTTCCTCAACTTCTCTGACGTATTCAACATCAGAGACTCTGTGACGAAGCCATCATCTTTGAAGCAAATCCGACGCTTGCCTTGGCCTCTATAACTATAGATCTATATTTGTGTATATATCTGGTTTTCTGTGTCGCTTGAAGCGCGCCCTACGACGACAGAGAGCGGTGTGGATATTGATCGACGTTCACTTCAACTTCAGAGAGGGGAAAACGGTATAGAGAGTAGGTAAGCTATGGCTGCTGTTGCTATACTGCTACTGATGGTGATGATGAAGTTGCTACTGGTGTCGATGTGGTGGGACTTTGCAAGCGAAAGGTTGAGTCTCTCAGTTACGAACCCTTCTTCTCTATTTTTCTTTTTTTTTACATCTTTATCCAAGCTGAGATTGATGCTCTTTCCTTAGGTCTTATAGAGCGTCTGGATAATTACACCGATTGTGGTGGGCGAGATTGAGGAGAAAAATCCGCTGCTTCGGGGGATGAGGATGGTGAAGAAAAATTAATTACTATCTTGGGGGTAGCTTCGAGGCTTTCAGTTGCTTTAGATCGTATAATAGGTTAGGGAATCTTATTTGATGGCATTTTGATTGAATTACTAGTGGATGAGGTATTTGACACCTACTAGGTGATATAGCTTCCGTGTTACAAATGTTTGCCCATTTTAGTGGACAGTTGTATCTATGTTTAACTGATTGCGTGAACATAGTCACTAAACATAGATCTGTCTAGTATAACTTGACTATTTTCTACTTTTGTTTCGATGCCAAGAGCAAAAATCTCGTTATTTCAAACTCATTGACCATACATAATATTACGTACATGTATATTATAGAGTGTATTTTGCATTTACTCTTCAGGACAGTAGAGTTGTTATCTATTATACCTTTAATACGAGTTTGATACGAGTGGAGGAATATGAAATAAATCAAACTGTACATATCTATTGGAAAAATTTTCTCGAAGACGCTGTACAAGTGCAAGCTTATTTTTTTTCTCGGGTTGAATATACAATATCGATCGATGAGTCGATTCAAAGGCATAATATTTTCAGAAAGGTGTACAACCGCAGACATAATAGAGTTTCTGAATGGACTATTCTTTTTCAACGTTGTTGGCCTCAACTACATATACCTATACATCAGCTTCGATGGTGCTGCACTAAAACATATTGGCAAACGATAAAAAAATCTCAATCAAATTAACTAAAAGAATGTGGCTGGCTCAGGGCTCGTTTGCACAAAAGTCATTAGTCAAATTACAAAGCTCATTTCCGAACAGCACATATACATACATCTCAGATAATCTCAGCAGCAGAGTAGTAGCTCGTTAACTATTTCGTCCATAGAGGGTCAGAAGCACATATAGCGCGCGCCGTAGCAATCCAAGTTGTCGCGTCATCAAAGATCAGACTAGTTCAACGATCGTATCCCAAGTAAACTCTCTCTCTCTCTCTCGTAACTCTTGAAGAGTAAAACGTTCTCAAACTTGCAAGCTCTTCCCAAAGTGTCGACATGCCGGCCGGTGTGTCGAAGTCTCAAAGCCAAGCAGTGGTTAAGCGAGGTCAACTCCCTTTTCCTCTCTAACTATTCCCTTCTCATCCTTCTACCCTTTCTATGACTTGTACCAATAGCGAGTAGTTTGTGAACGAAACGGTCGGATCCTACTTATAATTCATCCTCGAATCTGAAACATGAAAACGAAGAACTCTTGAAGCGATCGATCGATCGATTTCTTTGAAGGTTGTCTATATAAGTATGAGCTTTCTAAAGTCTGACCACAATCGATACATAACCTAAAGCTAAAGCTTCCTCTCCACCCCTTTCCATTTTCATTCCCTTGAGCCAGCCATCTATATATCTGGTGTTCGTCTATCTTTTTTTTTTTTTTTTTTTTTCTTGTTGTGTTCAACGGTTGTCTTGAGCCAATGGACTATTAATTACAACCGGGGCGGATCTCGTGGGTTCAACATTTCGTGTTTCATCGTGGCGTGTTTGAGATCCAGCCACTCACCCTAACCTAATTCTCTCCTTATTTGCCCGGGAATCATGCCCGTGGAGCGAGAGAAAACTCCTGGAGGAAGAAAACCTGCTCCGGAGAGTTCGGCACATTTATCATGCTACCCTAACGATGCTCATGCCACTTTTCGTATGCATGAACATAGTAAATGTAATATTTCGTGCCTCCCGCTCACTTTGCTGGGGTGTAAGTGTCAACTACTCGATCAGAAAAGCCAGCAAGTCGAGGTTGATTAGACCGAGATGGGCGGTCACCCATCCAAGTACTAACCGCGCCCAACGTTGCTTAACTTCGATGATCGGAAGAGGTGACACCCAGAGACCCCACCAACTGTGTCGGTGGTGTTCATCTATCTGCATCTCCGGTTCTACTCTGGTACTGTACATATAATGGAATCTTGTGCCTCCTCATCACCGCGGGCTTGGCTGATGCCTATATCGCTTTGGGGCATCTATCTCTCGTCTCTAATTGCGATCGATGCCATCGTCGTCGTCATACTATAAACTGATGAGAAGAGGATGGGGACGAAGATGTCAGTGATGAGCCTCCCTCGTGGGGTGCATATACATAGATACAAATGTCGCTGTAAATTCATCTATATCTTTCTCTCTTCCTATTATCTGTGTGAGAGGAATTTTATACGAAGGAGACTTTGAAAATTGTCGAAGCCTCGTGCATTTTAAAGTATACTGCCTTGAAACAAGAAACAGGGATACATTCATGTGATATTCCGCCATTCGCGAAAAGAGATATCTCCTTCTTCTATCGGATGGGGTAAACGGCACACAAAGCAGAGAGCTTGCAAGTTCGATCTGATGTAATGTGCGTGTGTGTATGTATTGGTGCGAATATTAGGGAAACTACTGAGCTTTTTCGAATGCTGCTCAATCGCGCGAGAGAGACTATTAGCGATGATGCTTCTGCGTGTCATATATATTGTGCTCTATAGATTCTCATATTCATGCATGCTGAGAAAAATGTTTGCTCGAATGTCACTTTGATCTTTGAGATTCGGAAAATGCTTGCGTTCACCTCCCCTCTCTCTCTCTCTATGTAGATGTAGGATGCGCTTGTGTATTATGATCCTCTTCGATCTAGTCGTCGTCGTCGTCGTCGTCGTCGTCGTCGTCGTCGTTTCTCTTAGAGCGCTTCTTTTGATTTGCAAATTTTGCGTATGCAAAAAGAGGGATGAGTTGGAGTCTTGAAAAATTCTGTGTGGCTTTGATTTGTCCTATTTGAATTTTACCTCTGGAGCATGTCTGCCAGTGAATTTTTACTCAGTGTCTCTGGAGATACCTTTGATTTGTTGTTTGTACGGTGAAGATTTTTTTCTTGCTTGTTATTCATGTTAAATAATTTTTGTTGTTGACGATTTGAGAAATAATGATCTGTCTCAGAAGTTATTTTAGATGGAATTTTATCCCAAAGTAGTTATTATCGTTAACTATGCTGATTCATTCAATCACATCATCTATAATAAGGTAAGTGTACCCAACTTGCCTCTGTACCCAACTTGCCCCTATGTGCCGATCTCAGGAATGGGCGCTCGTTGACCTTCCCGCAATTTTTTTTACGTTTGCTATGTTAAAATATGAGAAAGTAAGTAGTTTGCGTCGACCCCGAATCATTCCTACGTTCTCCAGAAAATCTCAAGTGATTTTTCTATTTTTCGTGATTGCTTAGCTAAGAAAGCACCGAGAGAATTGCGTTCAGTAAAATCGGCGCCAGATTTTTTTGAGTTCAACCAATCTTAACGTACCTTAGCGCATTCGATTCCTTGTCTCAAGACCTTCAAAATCCGCTCTTCAGGGTTACAGAACTTTGATTTGGAGCGATTTTATGTACAAAACACGAAGATGGTCTGATAATCAAGAAGGCCGACATCGGAGTGTACCCAACATGCCCCCATATGGTTATCTCGGAAAGGCGTGCAGTATGGCTTTTTTTACCACTCAGAACGTGTTTATCACGTCAAAATAGGTCGGAAACAGTGTCTTGGGCCAGCCAAAAGTTACAAATGTCGCTGCACGGTGATCAAAACGGATCAAAGTCATTTTTCGCATTTCATCGCCGATTTACATTGTTTTAAATGATGGGGGCAAATTGGGTACACACTTTTGTAAACTCTCATCAAAAATCACCTTTTGGGAGAATTCAAATAGCTCGGCTCCACTATATCCAAATTGGACGTATCTTAGCTCATTTTGAAGGTCTTGAGACAAGCCTCAAAATGAGCTAAGATACGTTGGAAAATATGGGGATGGGCCAAAGTTATTAAGAAAATGGCTTAATGGGGGCAAGTTGGGTTCACTGACCTTATATCATTATGAACAAATTATTCCCAATGATAATCGGTGGTCGCATTTTTTAAAAATAATTCAGAAAAATCCGGAACAGTTCCCGAAAACCCCCTGGTTGTGACGAAAAATTGATCAAAACACAGATCGAAGCCGCATACCCGATAGCAAAAGAAATTAAGAATAGGTATCCGAAAAACTGTCAAAATTTTAATTCTACCATTCACCGACCTATCAGTACCTATTCATCAAACTGATGTAATCTCCTGAATGTCATGAACATGATTTT
Organism: Eretmocerus hayati; assembly: GCA_029851415.1. Lineage (NCBI taxonomy): Eukaryota > Metazoa > Arthropoda > Insecta > Hymenoptera > Aphelinidae > Eretmocerus > Eretmocerus hayati. The sequence goes on from CM056741.1 coordinate 158,318,688, forward strand.
CAACGTCCCAAGCTCGCGGTGCTGAGGTGGTTTTCAAATCGTTGGATATTTTGTTGAATTCTTTGGCGTTCGTTTGCGATAATCGAACGAAGAAGATGATCTGTTTAAAAATTGAATCGGATCGATCAATATCTCATGTATTGATACGACATTGCATCTTCGACATCCTCTTACTTTTTTGAGAAAATGTTTGAATCATTCTAAAAACCAAAAACCATATTCAATCCATAGGGCTCAATTTGTCATAGTAAATTCTGTTCGATATATTTTCTGACAATTTGAAACACATGAGCTATCAAATCGACTGATTATCGTGAATTTTCCCGCGGATATACGTATTACATAAACTGCTTGTATGATAATGAAACAAACATGCATGATGAACATGACCTCGAGGTAATCTAAATGTGCGGGTAATATAATTTGCCAAGGATATTATTCATTTTCACTTGATCAAATATTTCAAATATTTCAGCAATTCGTGTCAAGGTTTCGCGCACATCAACCACCGTGACAGTTAAAAAGTGTCTTCTTGCAGAAAATGAGCGCAAATATACTTGAGAATCAGTTCAAATTTTTTTTCAATATTATCACAAGAATACTTCGAGTGTTTGAAGAGGAAAAGAGGTGTAAACCAAAGTATGTGCGAGTGCATAAGGTTTGCAATGAGATAAAGAGATTTTTATACAGTATATACCTCCCAAAATGAATGGATCATGCATGGTCTCACGAAACCCACGATTACTCCGACCTACTTCATTGCACGAGGATTTTTTCAGAAAAAGATCTCCAAGATGACGAAAAAATCTATCGATTCATGTATTTCAAATATTTTCCAAATGCACTTTAAGTGGTCATGGTCGACGTTAAGAATGTCAAAAAATTCTTCTTCGGTCGATCACCTACAACTTTGAATGGAGTGGTTGGATCACTAAGATTCTCCCGAGATATTGTAGATCATTTCAGAACCTAAAATTTCTCCCTTTACAATTTCCCTCTACGACATTTCGTGTCCGAGTAACGAGCTTGGAGAGAAATTTCTGTATGACATTATAGAATGTCAATGGCAGTAGAGTCTGGCATCTGTTTGGTTCCATCTTGCTTCATTCTAATGCGAAAGTTCATGAAAAAAAATATTTCGTCACATGATTTTGACGTGAAATGATCTCATCTTCCAGAATTTTTGATCATATTTCGTCGTAGATTTGAGGTGAAAATGAGTAGTTATCAATCCTCAAGTTTTATTGTAACTATTAACTCATTTCATGTTTTGTTCATACAGGTCACACATTTTAGACAAAATTCTGATAGAATTCCCTGAGCGATAAAATCAATTTATGTCGAAATCACATGGTCTGATATTTCTTTGATGATTCTGTGCCCTAGAATAGAGCAAGACGAAACGAAACAGGTGTCAGCCTCGAGATCTCCATAAGCAGTATATGCATACCTCGCTTCAAGCTGCGATAAGTACCATAAAACTGACACCAAAATCCACCTATGAGGTATTCTTCAGGAGACCCTACACAGTAAGGATCCGTTGCGACCGAAATCGTATCGGTTCACGCCTCCAAATGGCGAGTAAAATCATTTTTCCCATGCATAAGTATATGGAGGCCCATTTCGATAAATTGGTCATTTTGCCATGTTCCATCATCATTCTTTTGATAACTAAAAAACGGCCCGTTTTATCGAAAGACGTGTAGAGAAACTTTATGTAGAACTTTTAAAGATGTACTTAGAAAGTTATGCTCTGGAAAATTCTCAAACGGTGCGTCTACTCGAGTTGTGAGGCGTCTTTATTATAAGTTTCGTGGATTTTGTGATATTTCTATGGGACATCATGTCTCGAACTTCATATTTTTAACATATTATGGAATACCGGAAGATTCTCTCGAGCTATATCAAGTAGAATCTCAATAACTAATAAGAAAAAGTTCCCTGAATCATCCTCCAACAGTGCGAAAGTGGTTAAAAATATGAAATTTGGGACATGATACCTCATGGAAATATTTAAAAATCGATGAAACTTGTAATGAAAACGCCTCTCAACTCGAGGTAGACGCATCGTTGGGGAGATTTGCAGGGCACGTTCTTTTTAGATTTTTGAAAGTTCTACGTAAAACTTTTTTACACATTTCTCGATAAAACGGGCCGTTTTCGAGTTATCAAAAGATTAATGAGGAAATATGTCAAAATCGCCAATTTATCGAAATGGGCCTCCTTATACTTATACACGGAAAAAATGATTCTACTCGCGATTTTGAGGCGTGAACCGATACGATTTAGGTCGAAACGGATCCTCACTGTGTAGGATCTCCCGCAAAACACCCCATAAGTGGATTTTGGTGTCAGTTTTGTGATACTTATCGTAGCTTGAAGCGAGGTGTGTATGTAATACAAAGTTTCCTTTCCAAGCTCGTTACTTGGGCAGGAAATGTCGTAGAGAGAACTTTAAAAAATGGAAATTGTAGGTTTTGAAAAAATCTACAAGATCCTGTGAGTGTTTTTGTGATCGGATTACCCCCGTCCAAGTTGTAGGCTCGGTTGTAGGTGATCCACCGAAGGAGAATTTTTGTATATTTTCAACGTCGATCACGGCTACTTCAAGTGCACTTAGAAAATGTTTGGAACATATGAATCACTAGACCTTTTTGTGATCTTTGAAAAGATCCTTTTCATTGAAATTCTCATACGATCGACTAGGATGGAGTAATCATGATCTGATGAGGCCATGGATGATCCATTAATTTTGCAAGGTTCTTTAATACACAGAAACAAGGGATGGAGTAAAATCAAGTTAGTGATTGGTGCAAGTCTGATGGAATTGAAAAAATTTTTATCCACTGCTCATATGTTCCGGTAGAGGTTTATGCCTCTTTTTTAGCAATTAATCTAGTGTCTGTTTCTTATGGGGTCTTGAAAAACTTTTGCTGCACAGAGAGAGAGAGCCTGCTCTCGTCATTTTTTTCACTAAAGCTGTATTATGTAGAGAAAGAGATTGTATAGAGCCTAGCTGGCCATTTAGGGCTTATAACTTATAACTCTCGGAGAAGTCAGGAAATTACCTCGTTAAGAATTACGCTGTCATAAACGATAGAGCTGCGCCACCGCTGAATCGACGCAAGCACTTTTGCAACGCGAGAGAGAAAGAGAAAAAAAAAGAAGAAGAGAGCTTATCGTGAACCGTACAGAGTCGGTGCACTATATTATATGAATATATATATATATATATATATATATATATACACACACACAGTGTGAGGAAATGGCAGACACAGTGACTGAAAAATATAAATCCTTCCAGCTGATGTTACATCGTTAAATTTATACTGCTATTGTGAGTTATGAGTTTGCAACTCTGCTGTCTCTCATATCTCTCTCTCTCTCTCTCTCTCTCTCACACACTTTGAATGAAATCCTCTTGTTTTCATGCTGAGTAAGAAGGATGTACTCGTTGGGTTTTCCATCAGAGTGTGTATACAGTCGTTGCATTCGAGACTGCAAATTTTTTGGTAACGTGTCTTTATTTGCCGTATCAATTGTGGTTAGGATTGATTGTCACATCACTTTTGCGTATCTCTCATTTATTTGTGTGAATGGAGGAGGAAAAACTAGAGTGGCATTGCGTTGTTGGGGTGTATTTCACGCGTCTAATTTTAGTATTTTTTTTTATCGTGAAATACGATGGTATCGCTTGGATATGAATTGTGTCATACTTTCTCACTGTGTCCAGACAAACAGAGAATCGGCTAACACGATTAATTTCAAGTTACTCGTCTACTTTATGAGTTATTCTATGGTGTACTTTTTTTATCAAAATAAGAATACAGTCACACAATATTTTGAAGCTATCACCACGACACAGATGTTCAGAATGTGAGACATATTCTTTGGGAGGTTGAGAAAAACACTTTTTCATATTTGCATAGTGAGTACTTGGAAGTTTTTCAATTTTGGTGAGAATTAGCATTGAATAGTATTGCTTCCTCTTAGCACAAGAGCTATTTCACGATCTTTAAGTTATCAGTATAGACGGGAATTATCTAACGAACATGAGGGTACGATTGGTTCCCCGAAAAACCTGCGATAAAAACTCAAAAATACGAAAATGGTGTATTTGCATCAATGTTTTCTTTCTTTGAAAGAGTGGAAACATAATCCCAAAAACATCAATTCCAAATCTTCAGAATCTTAACGAGTCCTTGCTTCAAAAATGTTCATCTTCGAGTTCATCTTGGTGCAAATACTGAAAATGAAATGACAGTAAAGTGAGAGAAAAAACAATGAATGATTTCCCGAAACATGTTAATTCATCTGTGTTCTTCATTTTTTGAGATCATAATTTGAAATTTCATACAAAGCATGATTTGAAATTATTATCTAATTACCTCGATTATTATGATCGTGATTGTGATCAATCTTGAGCATTGCTGGGTTCTGAGACAACTGAGGTGCGACAGTCAAATTCAGCTCGATTTCAAGTGATAACACTGAGAGTCGAGCAAAAAGCACGAACGATACACTGTCTACTAGTCCCGTCTTTTCAATGTATAGATTACCTTTACCCCAGCTGCAGCGGCGTGTATATTCCACCCGCTCAGCACACACGGATCAGCTTTGGCTCATCGTCGCAACTCTTGAGTAAAATTCGAGCTCTATCATCCATCGCAGATCATACTATACACTTTCACTATACGGAAAATGACATTTTACGTATAGAATATCTGGTTAACCTCTTCTCTTTACGCGATTTTCGCTTAACAAAAAGCCGCCTCAAATTCCCCTCGTCAGCTTTTTCTCTCTCTCTCTGTGTATATTTCGCGAGATATCGTATAAAATTCGTCGCCGATATGACACCCTTCCAACCATCACCACCCTAACCTCTACACACACACACACACACATGCATGTATGTCTATAGAAAAATTTCCCGTGTGCCTAATAAACGCGCCACGCGCGTCTAAAGAGATACCGAGTGCTCGGGCTAAATGATTCCTATGTGCGCATATGCGTTCGAAAGCCATCAAACCCTCGCCGTTCAACGTGACGAGGCGATATATATATGTACGAGGGTTACCTTATATCACCTCAATCCGAGGGCGAATATTACATGAAGCGTAAAAAAGAGAGAGAGAGAGAGAGAGAGAGAGAGAGAGAGAGAGAGAGAGAGAGAGAGTGGCGAACGCAAAAAAAAGACCGGTTATCCGCGAAAACGAGAATATGCGCGCGTGCGATGGAGTTATGTCGAGTTTTGGGGGATGGTGATGGTGAGGTTAGGGTCTGATATAACCTATATTTATATCTATATATATGGGTGGACGCGTGTGGTGCATTATTGGACTTCCAGGAGGAACTTGGTCTCGTGTGCGCGGAGTCTATTGATTTTTTTTTTCTCTAACATGACCAAAAGGAGGGGTTGGTTTAATGCTTATTCCTGCAGCTTGCCCTACTCTCTATCTTTTTTCTGTAAACTTCGTCGTCGTCTCTCTCTTCCTCCCTCTTTTTTTTTGCTCTCGCTTGAGTTTAATAAGCGCGCGTGGTGTGTTATCTGGAGTAAAATAGGCACGAGTTCGTACATCAGCTTCGGATGGATATATCGTAAACGCGGTATTCTTTCATTTGTGCTCTTGAATGCGTTACTTTGCCAGAAATTTCTAGGGGGTGCACCATGTTTTGGGGGTCTTTCAGTGGGTTATATAGGTGCTTGAAAGCGAGCGTGTCAATGATTCAACGGTGCTTCCACAACAATAGATGCTGTCGAATTTCGTTAACACTGCAACAATGCAGCGTGTCAAATATTCTGTATTGATTAATATGAAGATGAACGGTAATATTTTCCATTTGGATTGGATATTTGTGAGGTCACAGTCAGACGTTTTGTTTTTATCTATTAAAATTTTTCGATCAACATTGTCGTGATCCTTTTTGTGGAATCGAAGTATGAAATTATGAATTCATATGACAGAGTCTTGTCGTTCTAAGGTGTCATTGTTAGACAGTACGATTATGCAAAGTTATGAAGAAAAAATTTGGTTAGCCTCAACGTGCAGTGGCAAATCAAGGCAAATTTTCGGTATTGATTACTGGACTTCCATGTAGCTGCTAAATACCAAGAGTTCACTTTGATTTCTCGTGATGCAACGCCTTTCTTATGACGGATTTTATTTCTTGATCACGGGGGCTTAGTGAAATTATGAAAAATGTCATTTTTACAAATAACTGGAGTGATCAGTGCGCTTAGACTCTCAGACTTCGACATTGGAGATTGGTTTATTGTCCAGAATATTGATATGTATATCGATGAATGTAATTGAGTATCATGTTTACGTGGCTTGATAAACCTACTTACTGTACCTTACATTTTGACCAATAGAACCTCGAATCGAACAAAATGAGTTCCAGCAAAGTACTTTTTGTCTCCTACACTCTTCCTTCTGCACGTAACAATTTATTTCTATTGATGAATGTATTCCTCAACGATTTTCCAGAATTTTCTTACGCTGCGATCATAGATTTGGCTATCTGTAAGAGTTCCACAACAAGTCACGTGGCGAAAGTTTGTTCAAGTCACAAAACCGTAGTAGGCATCGTCATCCCATCAGAAATTCAGATGAACTCAATACAGCGAGAAAGAGAAGTTTTCCCGTTTCGGAAGAAACTTTTTACATCAACGTGGAGAAACATCTGTATCGAAACTAGGATAACCAGATGCATTGGATTTCATTCATAGCCGACGCCTTTGAATTTTCGATTCTTTGCATCAATCAGCAAACTTTCTTCTCATGCCAAATCTTTCTATTTCTTCCACACCAATGTATTTTTATGATCATTTATTCGTGATGCAAATCAAGTAGACTATCGATAGTGGTCAATTTTTTCAGTTTATCCCATGGACATCCATTAATTCCCAAAGATCTAGTTTTTTTTTCCATCGTTATCGCCAAATAAATACGAGCCTTCGTTCGATCTGGCACGTCATTTTCCGCCGTTCAAGTAAACAATGATCAACGAAGCCAATGAGCCACTCTATATAGGTAGATCAAGCTATAAGCCGAATCACGTTGAATAGCAATCGTCAAATGTGATTAGCGCTCGACAAAGCAAACGAGCGTCGACAACCGTCTGCTCGACTCCACGTATAAATCCATCCGTCAGTGGTATAGAATGGCAGCAGCAGCAGTATAACGTGGCTCATCGATTATAACTTTACCAGTGACTAACTGGCGGGGGGGGGGGGGGTGCTGCATCAATATCCCGCATATACACGTGGCACATTCATACATGGGGCAATCCATGTCAACTCTCCGAGGAAAATAAGGATTTTTTAGCCGTCTGTGAAGGTTGTAGACCGAGACTAGAAAAAATGCGATCACATCATTATCAACGTGATTTTTTCCTCATCTTTCCGATGGCGAGGAGGTCCGTTTTTCGAATTTATACCAACATAACCTCAAAAATTGACAGTCAAATTCCAAAATGGTAATAATTCAAAATTAGCCCTTTTACTCGTTTTTTGATATTCTTGGTCGAAAAATTAGGAAATTTTACATCGAGATAGCTCCCAAAAATGAGGAGGCCTCTTTATTTTCCCGACTAATAGAACAATACTTGAAGTTTGTAAAGTCGTTCCCGTGCGATTTTCCACGCGAAGGCATTCTGGAGCATTTCATTGGCTACAAAGAGTTCGACGTATTTTCGCTCATATCTTTTCGATTCGTGCCAATATAATTTCAAAAATCGGGAATCATACATGAAACATTTCGCAATACCATTTCATTCTGGACAAGATCAATTTTACAAGAAAGGTCATCAAAAAAGTAAAAAATAGGTTACTTAGAGTTGAGTTGAGACACTTTCGATGTATGATTTCCGGTTTTTGAGGTTACGTTTACACAAATCCGACAACGAAGGTCACCATCGCAGTCTTCCTAGCCGTTTCCCCATTTCCCATATTTCCATTTAATGAAGTTTCCCTTATCTTTCCCCTTATTTCCCCTATTTTTCTCTGTCTTGAGAAAATGTCTGAAAATTTGGAAATAATACATCGCATTGACCTCGCTGATCACTAAATCCATGAGATACTCTGTTCAAAACCATAGAAAAGTGTATCCGAAAAAGTTTACAGCCATACCGCCACCTTATTGTTTCCCTGCAAGTCCGTAACTATGGACATCTGCACACTGAACGGGTTGGAATTTGATAGACTTGCATCCTACAAGATCATGTGACCATTCCCCTATTTCCCCCTTATTTTCGCGGCTGAGTTTCCCTTTTTTCTGTAGAAATAGTGGCTATGGAGACTGTCATCGGGAAGATGGAAAAACTCTATTGCTCAATAGTTGTTTCAATGTAAAATTTCCTGGTCTTTCGATTAAAAATATTGAAAAACGAGAAAAAGAGTGATTTTGAGTTTTCACCATTTTGAAATTTAAGAATCAAAATTGGAAATTCTGATGGCAGAAACTCGGAAAACCAACCCTATCGGAAAGCTGAGAAAAAAGAATACATCGAAAATGATGTGATTGAATCTTATCTGGGCTGGGTCTACGCGGCTCTTGTACACGCCCCAAGATTACACCTTTTTGCGTCTAAAAACCAGACTTGGAGAGTTGACGTGAATCGCCCCATATAAACTCTGATATATTATACCTATAAAACGCACACGTGGTCTACCGATATCGCTATCATCGATAGAACAGTATAATAGTGTCTCTGGTGGATCATGCATGCCAATTTTAGTTGATTTAGCTTAGCGGATCTGTAGATATGTATTACTACTAGATCTCGACTAGATTATCTACCGCGAACCACTAGTAGACTGCATCAGCATCGAAGACACACCTATATTTGACAGCCATATGTACATGACACGTTTATGCATCGCATGACCCGCGAACAGTGAGTTATGTAAGAGTCGCGACGACGACGCAATAGCGAATGTGAGTTTCGAATGTGCATTGTGTTGAATGTATGCATTCCGATATCCTTCTGAATGGCTGCATGCGCTTGCAATAAGCTTTATTGAACCGATGCGGTTATATATATTTTTATGATATAAATGTGATGGCTCCTCATCGGTCGTCATTGCCCGTAAATAATCCATATTATATATAGTTGATGCCGCACCCCGTCGTTTATTCGCACAACGTAAAAATCGGAGAATAACCTTTTTTTATACGAGGCTCGCGTCCACGTATTCAGTGATGTATGGATGTATTATATGCTCTCATTGTTTCATGTGTGGGTTTTCGTTTTATCATTCTGGGCTGCGTCAGATTGGAGAGATGTGATGAAATGTAATTGCTCGACTGTGCATGAGGCTTTGATGGTGGAGCCCTACCTCTAGTCAGATATCTGTCAAATTTTGCGCCTTTCACATTTTTCCCGTACGGAACATGGAGTTGTTCCGTATTGATTTAGAATTGTCGAAAGCTTGATGCATTATTTGTACTATATTGACCAAAACAAATTGCGGGGATCAGGAAGCTATGCAGATGCAATGCCAAAGCTTGTGGAAAATGTAATGCACTCATCCATACTCAACTTACAGAACAACTGCGTTGGAAGAACTTATCATAAGACTCTCACAGGAAACTTGAAGGAAAAAATATAAGGGTTCTCATGAAAAGTAATCATGAACCATGCACGAATCCATAAAAAGAACGTCTTGGTCAGACTGCCTGATTTTTAATATGATGATTCTTTTCCATCTCATCGCCATCTTGATAGATTAGTAGGGAGTCACATCAATCTTTTCTCATCTACCAAGTGCTTTTTTTCTCGTACGAGGGATAAGTTTTTCACAGATTTGACGAAGAATTTGACTTCACTTTACGGATTCCTCCCTTTGCTATTAACACGATCTCTTATACTTTCTTAATAACACATTTTTTCATCCTCAATTTGTTACAAATTCTTCATGAAGCTATCCAAGGATGCAACAGTTTCGTCTCCAAGATTCTTTCAAATTAATTGTAGTTTTACTACGACACCATCTCAAGGGTATCTAATGAACCTGGAAACCAATTCCCTGAAAAAAGAACAATGTGAAGCGATAAAAAAATTCCTGAAAAAGCACGTTCTCGAACGTGAAAAAACAAGAACAAAAAACCTGAAAATTCCGGGCTAGGTTTTGACGAGACACTTGGCAACAGAAAAAGCTCGGCTCTTGTTTTTCACCATACTCATGCATGTGCCATATAGGCATACATAGATAATAATACTTTGATCGAAGAGAGCCTGCCCTCGCTGACCACCATCAGTAAACGAACGATTTGCAGCATAGGTGACGTGAAAATGGATCGCACTTATTGCGCATTACAGAAATACGTGTATCCTTGCGCGCCCTTTGTAAATCGTAATTGCGTCTATGCAAATTTGCGCCACGACTACGAAGCAAAAATGTATAGCATGTATAAGGTACGTAGGTACACATACATCAGCAGCAACAAACTAGAAACACAAGAGACAGCAGCTGTGTATATGCTCGTTCTACTATTACCATCATCGTCGAGAATCGACTTTGCTCGGCACGCGCAATTTTTTTCACCTTCTTCGTCTCTCTCTCTCTCTCTCTCTCTCTCTCTCTCTCTCTCTCTCTCTCTCTCTCTCTCTCTCTCTCTCTCTCTTCGTAGCACGATTACCCTTTTGAAAAGGGTTCACCCGGTGTGCACAAACTGTAGGGGAGTTCTCGGTGCTCATTGAGCGATTTTTTATTACCTCGCTCGCTCGTTCGGCCTTGGGTCGACTCTAACTTTACATCTCGAGAGTCGTATGCAGGCGCTTTGGTTTCAGTCGTTTTCTCTTGCGAAATCGATGTATTAGAGTTTAGGGATGGACTTGGAAAAATTATAGTGTGAGATTGAAAAATATATTTCCGTGAACAACAGGCTATGAATGAGCATGTAGTCGATTTTGGACCCATACTCGAAGTTGCTGCACATTGGTCCAAGAAATTCCTGAAGTTCGGAAAACGCTTGGATGGCTCGTGGAAATTTCGGTATTAATTCAAGCAGGATTTTCAAAAAGGGAGGTGTAGTTGTTGACTAAACACAAATTACATATAAGCCATCAGATTAGGAATTCAACGAGAGCTGCAAAAAGAGAATAAAGACATTTTCTGGTGATCATCATCACGTTTCCCGCGTGAATTTTCCCACTGCACGTGTAGTGTGAGAAATTTTGATAGCAAATTAGCGGGTATCACTTCAAATTATGTCACTTGAGCGATCGTTATTTCATTCCTGCAATGCTGAAGTTAGCATATATTATTTCGATACAAGGATGTGAAAACTTATTTTTGCATCCGAGTAGATGAGTTTTTGGATCGAGACGCATGCCAGAATCAAGATCATCACAAGCATGCAGAATAGCATATTACACCCGATGCGAAGGCAGGCTGTTCTACGGTCGTACGGTGGTGGTTATTCTTCTCGAGGAGTGTAGCGAAGAGAAAATATCCTCCATACCTGGAAACAGCCTGATGCTGAGGGCAAATAAACGCCAATTTTCTGTTCGCAGACGGAACCGAAAGTTGCGCTTTAGAGTCGCTTTATGCTAAAAACCAGATTTATCACAAGTGTATAAAATTATCATCATTATAATTCTTTTTTTTTCATAAACTAAAATACTTTTTTGACAAACTGTGCGAGAAAGTAACTTTTCCGCACTGATTTTCCACTTTCTCTCACAGTTTGTCAAAAAATAGTATTCGATACACGGGTGTATCGAAATGTACAATTTTAAGCACGATTTATCAAGGAATATCATATATCTTTCTTTATCTATGTCTGTACCACAAAACTTAGACCGACGCGACGATAGAGCCGAATAATCGCGCGTAGAAGGTCCAGCGTCTCGCTCGTCGTCGTGAATTGAGTGACCTCGTTGCACATAGCAAACTGCGAGCAGAGAATAATTGCAATAAGTGCAGGGGGACGATCAGTCTCTATTTCGATCTCTATTCAAAGAAAATATATACAGTACCGTTCATAAGTTCTCGATGGTCGATCCCTCGATTACCCTGACTTGCAACAGCAATAAGTCGAATTCCATGCGCTGTGCGAAAATTTCACAAAAAGCATCCTAAAGAGCAGAAAAAATACTAACTTTTACTGGCTTTGGATGGTTTTTACCGACTATTTTTGAGCGTCCTACACGCCGATGAAAAAATAGAAAATCTTAAAATTTTTCACTTTCATTGAGACACCTGCAGTTTCGATGTGGATGAAGATACGGCAATTCTGGAAAGAGCATCTTGAAGAGCGGAAAAAATGCTATGTGTAACCATTTTTTGATTATTTTTTCCGTTACGCATGTGAGAGCATACCAGCTGTCAAAACACCCGAAATGATAGTTTTTCACCAGAAACGGCACAAAAAACGGTGAAAACCCATGATTTTGGGGATTTGGACAGCTCGCACGTCTTCATACACGGAAGGGGAAAAATAATCAAAAAATGGTTACACATAGCATTTTCTCCGCTCTACAAGATGCTTTTTTCAAAATTGCCGTATCTTTATTTGCATTGAAACTGCAGGTGTCTCAATGAAAGTAAAAAATTTTAAGATTTTTTGTTTTTTCATCAGCGTGTAGGTCCTTCAAAAATATTCGATAGAAATCATCCAAACCCAGTAAAAGTTAGTATTTTTTCTGCTCTTTAAGATGCGTTTCTGAAAATTTTCGTACAATGCATAGAATTCGACCTATCGCTGTTGCAAGTCAGGGTAATCGAGGGATCGACCATCGAGAACTTATGAACGGTACTGTATCATAGTTAAATATCAGCGTGGCGCCGCGCACTACACCCAATATATGCTTAGGGCGATGCGGTCACCATGCGAGCTGAAAATCATTCCCATCTTTATACGATTCTGATGCGATTTGGGCTAAGAGACGAGTGCACAAATACTTGTTATCATCTAACTTAGATTTGTCCGCTCTTCGTTGAGCCCAAATTGCAATAGAATTGAAGAATGTTGGGAATGAAAATGTGCGTATATTGTAGGTTAGGACGTTCTCGCGGCCGAGTTATTCCCACTTTTCTCCGATTCCCTTATGATTTGGGCTGAGTGACGGATTGAAGAATACAAATTGGACAATAACAAGTATTCGACAACTCGTCTCACACTTTGAATCATCAAACTTTTTATGTAAGGTGTATTTTCAAGGTCCATGGTTACGGTGCACGGTGATCGCATCGCCTTAGACACCTGATTAATAAAAAAATTTGCGAATTCCTCAGAGGCAAAGCACACACGCACCATTATAAACATACATATATGCACTCTCGGCCCCAAATATTTATACACCACAGGCGCTATTTATGCTGACTTTCGCAAATATATCGCCCGGCTCTCTCTCTCTCTCTTTTCGTCGATATAAATAAGCTCTCTCGCTTGAATCACGCCGCTCTCGCACGCAAATATACCCCAACAACGTGTGCGAAACTGATGTAGAGAAGAGAACACGTGGTGCGCCTGCATAACACACCACACGCATGATATATATGTGCAAAGCCTATTTAGTATGTCTGTAATGCATGAGAGCCGGGTGTATTATAAGGGCCTGTATACAAATGAACGACATACCAAACCCTCTCAACACAACTTTGTGCAATGACACGATGCTTTAGTCCGGAAAGTGCACTTTCGTGTTTTCATCTTGATTCTTGGACATTCCAATAATCCCGTTGCGATTCAAAATTTGTGATTAGAAATGAAATTTCTGCTAATATATTGGTATAGCAATCCATAAAATTTTGTATAAATATTTGAGGACGCTCGTCAACCTTAAAATAGTGACCGACGCGCCATTTTGTGGTTAACATGGTGTATTGAGAGTGCAATATCAACCAAACAACATAGAACGGAGTGCAATATGTTCCCAAACGCGGCGAATTTTTCTACAAATTCAAAACAAAGTTCCGTCGAAATTGATCCAGAATAGAGCTAATGAAGTTGAAGGAATGTTTCTCGCTATTTTCCACAAATTATTGAAAAATTTTTCTTGCACCTCTACGGGCTCAATTTTAATACAATACGGATGAAACTTTTTTTTTAAATTTTTTGAAAAATTCTCCGCACGTGGCAACATATTGCTCTCATTTCTATGTTATTTGGTTCATTCTATACATTTACAATGAACCAACTTGACCGCAAGATGACACGTCGATCGCTTCTTTGAGACTATGGGGAACCCATTCGAGATCGGCAGATTTGAGCGTCACATATCATCAGATCATGGAATTTGAAATCGTTTTCATCGCCTCGCCTGTCACTCTGATCACCTTGGAACAAACGAGCGTCGAAAACCACAAAGTATATCAAAGGGAAATCAAAAACCCTGTCTAATGTCATGAAATGTCTCTCAAGAGTAGAGCTGACAATGATTTCCGTCGAGATTTTCGTCCTCGACCCATCTCTGCATGGACTAAATTGAAGCTGAAAATATAATGTGCAGAACGTGGAATGAGTGTTTCGCGCCAGTTTTTACACCTTAATTTATGCTCGTTCTTGATAGATGAGTGACTTTTTTAATCTTTTACGTGAAATTCGTGCATTCCAAACCATGAAACACGTTGTTGCTCGGATTTTTGTTGTCGCGCGAAGGTACGGCATCCGTCGTTCATTTATGGACAAACCTTAAACTAGACGTAATATCATGGTGATTACGCGGTACATATCACTCTTACACAGGAGGTATGAAGATGACGTGACAACAAACTCGAGGAGGTCATCGCTACCAAGATTCTTGCGTCCACGTCAAGTTTGTATAGGTAGTGGTGAGATGGCCCCCGGGAGACTTGGTTGGTAGCAAAACTGCTTTGACGTTGTTTTTTTCCACTCTCAGGAGAAATTCTCGCTTTGCGAAGACTCGAACTTACTACTCTTTGCAGCTGACACACATTTTAGCGCCTCGGACAACTTGTGTTTACCTTGACAGCGTGCCTCGCTGCGGAGAGTCTATTTTCTGTCATTGATTACCGCAAAACAAACGTGTCACGCGCTCCTCTCTCCCTCTCTTTCTCGTGTGAGTGGATTTTTCGTGCCGTCAGTCGTTTTTTCTAGCTTCGGATCGATTACAAAAGTGATAGTCTGGTGGAGAGAGTTTTGCTAAAATTTCGTGGAAATGGATAAGCTTGGTGAAATTGGAAATGTACAAATCAACTTCATATTTTTCTGTAGGCGGTATGATTATACATTAAATATTCCAAACTACTGTATTTTGGCAAAAATGGCAGGTAGACAATTACACAGATACACAAAAATTTTCTTGATTTAATGGTTCAACAGTTTGACCTTTGTGCTTATGAAGTTGCTGAAGCCGTGTCCGGGATTCGTTTGGGCCTCAGCATGTCAGGATTATGATTCATCACCTCAAAATATATCATGGTTTCTTTGAGATGTTTCGAACTCATGGGTAGTGTACATTGCCCCTAGGTTTCGCAGGTCCTCGAGCTCAAACTTGGAGTCAATTAAATTCTAGCTAATCATCATTCTGACATAACCTCAGAAACCATTATTTGGAAGCAGCGTTCACAGTATGGTCATAAAATCGCATGTTTTTGGGTCGCCGAACCCAAATCTGGAATTCCTCCAACCCCAACGAGTCACTCGTTTGACATAACCTCAAAAAACCATGGTTCGATACAAAAATTGTGAATTCAAGATTTCTGACTTCAGTGCTGATGAATTGACTCATCATACTCGCAAGTTGGATTATATACTATTCCCCCGCAATCACTGCGAAACGAGCTTCGAAATGCCCTAGATTCAATCAGGGCCATGCACAGTTAAGATTGTTCGGTTATGACAATACATATCGATCGATGTACAAACTGAAAATACGCGGAATTTATATATTTTTCCTTCGCAATATTTTTCAAATCCATCCACCGGATCTCTACCAATTAGTTTTTCATCGAATGAATCTACCCCAAAAATTACGCAAAACTTATCGAAACTCATCGTTTTGTCACTCAGAAACCAACTCTGTGACGCAACACGTACATACCTTCAGAAGAATGCGCGTATTTCATCCAACCGCTTTCAAACGCCCACGAACTAATCGTGAATATTTCTCAACGCAAAGATACTCGTTAATTCCCCTGAACGAATTGAGACATTTCTGCAGAAAACATCCATCATACAGGGATTTTCGAAACAGGTACTTGAAGAAATTCCGATAAGAATATTTATTGAAATAGAATTTGAAATTGATGCTTCTCTGTCACATCTGCAAGTTGTCTTGGATATCTTCCATGTGTCTACTGAAAATAACTCAAAATAACTCTAAGTTCAAATTTTTATCATCTATATTAATGATTTCGAACAATCAAGACTCTCCTGAAACGTCAGCGACTATGCGCGAGCACATTGAACAAGCACAGAGCAATTACCTGTGAAAAAAATTCCTGCGTACAAGTACATTTCAGTCGAAAGTGCGAATGCATCGTAATAATCTCACGCAACGTTTTCTACGGCTGCACGCGATTAACCGTGGGCGCACTTGAATAAAACGCGCATTCTCGACAAACATGAGAAAGCGATAATGTTTCTCCACCACATCGTGCCTTTCGACTTTTTTTTGCCTTCGCGTTGAAGCTGGAGATTGGTGCTCAGATGCGCGCATAACGAGCAAAGATTTGACCCACTTCCACTTTGCCTCCCTTTTTCACCCAGCATCACCGCAAACGCGATTACCTCTTCTGCCTTGATTTCCCAGATGCTATATAACTTTTTCGCGCTCCTTCGCAACACGCAAGCCATAATAATCTTTCACAATTACAGTCATTAGTATACTCCAGATTCGATTCTGAATTTGTGCTCTCGGTTGGATGAGAGATTAATTTTTTATCCATTTTATGAATATTCTTCAATGCAGAAAGACATTTTTTGTATCAGGATATTCTTCATTTATCTACACGTCATCGAGAAACTGTTAGATACCATTTTAGAACCATGAGGGCAGTCACAGTGAAAGAGAACTCTCATATTTTGAATTTTTCCAAATGCTCGATGCATATTCATAAGGATTCGTCCACAACGTATGCAAGAAAGAAATTTCATGGTTATAAAACCCCACTTTCTTCATAAGATTTTTTGAATGGATGATTGCTGACTCGTGTCGTGGAGCAGCGTAAGAAATTGAGTAGCCGTCTTATCTTTACGTAATTTATGGATAGCCCTTAGTACTTGGAAATACAGAAAAATGTGTATAACGCCGAAACCATCTTCTAAAATTTTCAACAGGATTCTGGAGGTGCGTATCTGACTTGAACTGACAACTGCGTGTGGTCCAGACTTGATTATACCAGTTCGGAAGAGAAGAGTTACAATGTCATTCCAATTCTCTGTGAAATTTAAACGAGTATCGAATTATTAGATTCGATTTCTCTGTTTGCTCGTTGAAGCGGTCAAATAACTTTTCTAAAATTGCTACAACTTCTCAAATTAACATGAGCGACTAAAATCATTCTAGAGTAGTACAAATTTCTAGCTTTAGGTTCATTTTCTCTATCACTAATTGTGGGCCTTATTTCCTTTCATGAACACCCAACTAATAGGAGCAAATGTAATTGCGATCGAGGTTGTGATGTATTGTTCTTTATTTGATCTTTCTCATTCAAATATTTCTCTTCGTCGATGTCAGGATTTTCCACATCAATTATTTTTCATTCGAACATGAATCTCATCAAGATGTGAACCAAAAAATATTTAAAGTGGTGGACTGTAGTTCCAATGATATCGTTCAAAGGTGTCCGAGTACTGAGTTCTAAAATTCTAAGCAAAAGTTCCAGTCGATACATTTTTATTCAGAGTGGTTGCGCTTGCGTATTATACCTCTGGATGATGATTGATGGCCGCTCTATAATTGCCTATTCTATCGTACGGAACGAGTGGTGCCTTGCGTCTACTCAAAGATGCATCAAGTATCGACTGCAGTTTTAAATCGAAGCCTCTCTAATAGCTTGAAACGAGACTGGCCATTAGCCTATAGCGGTGGTAGAGTAATAGCTGGCTATCGGCCTGCAGTGTGATCAGGCCATTATACTGTTCAAGCATTGACCCTGCATGTTCTCGGACGATGCCCGCGATGGCCTCGTGGCTGTGTTGACTAACGTCCTCGTCAGACTACGAGGCTATGACAATACTGTGTGAGTCATGAGAGTAGATTTGAGACACAAAATTGATCGATTCTGACTTGAAGTACTCACGTATAAAATAGAATGGATTTTTTGGTAGATATACTGTTCAGTGTTACTTCATTCACGTTCCAAAATTTTGTAAGACCTCTAATTTTTTGATCTATCAAAATTTTTATGAAAGTGATAAGACAATTAATTACTGTTCAACTATTGTGGATTAGTGAATGTTGACATTTTTATGACGTTTCGAGTCAAACACAGCGTGTTGTGAAGAAATGGGTCTCAAGTTTCGAAGAACGAAACGTCTCTCACTGCATCGACATCCTTTGGAAGTCTGATCTCTTTACTGGCCTTACTTCTCCATGAATTTCATTGACTTCTACGCGACTTTTGTGCTGTTATTCACTAGAATATCTGGGTCCAAAGAGGAGATACTTGAGTGATGATCAAACTATTTTATCAGAGAATTTGATACAGAATCAAAACTTTCAAAATTCAAATCGGAAAGTATACAATAATTATCCTTGATACATCCATCACATCAACAAGTAAAAGTGCAAATATGCACTTCTAAATAAAATTGTATTGGGGATAGAAAGCTGCCCAATCACTGGTTTCATCTTTGAGTAATTCTCCACAACTCATAGAAAGGCAAAAATCGATCAAAGCGCGGCGGAGAAAAAAAACAACACACACACATAGGCAAAGGGACGGAGAGATGGAGTCCCTGAAAGATCTTGGAGGATTTTAGGAGGAAAAGTGTTACTCACAATCGATAGATTTTGGTGAGAGGAACAAAATGGTTGAAGCATTATTATGATGAGTGGAATTATGTTGAAGAAGATATTGGACTGAATGAGAAAATTGATAAAAAATTTGGTGGACCAAAAACAAAGCTTTCTCTTCAGAGAAAGTAAAGAAGAATGGAAATATATTCATCACGTTGACACGCACGTGAAGTCGACTGAAATGGAAATCTTTTTTTTTTTACAACAAAATTTTGCATCCGGATCAATATCTATTGTAGTCCCAATTAAGTTTTCTTAATTTGCTTTACCTGTTCAAATCACACACGGCTCAACACATCGAATATCAACTGCATAAAATTCGCTTATGAACGCCATATCCCCCTCTAAATTTGCGAATGAATACCTAATACGAGTACTCTCATCTTGAAGCTTGCACACGAACATCTGAGAGATGAACATATACGAGCATAAGCTCCTCTCATCCACGCTATTTACGCTTCACGATCACGTTGCTAGGCTACAAGGTCACGTGGTAAATTGCTCAAGGGCCTCTTTCTATAAAATACTCTGGTACGAGTGTATAGTATGTGTACAGCATCTCAGATCCTTTTCTCGATGCTTTTGAATACATGCATCCGCGATATATCCTGATGGGGTTTTGCACATGCATGTGCTTTGCTGATGGTGGCTTGAGGCCATTAATGGCAATGGTGCACGAGAATCGTGATGTATTTTTTTTTCCTTTTGCATGAGATCGCCCTTATATACTCACTGCATCCTCTTTCTCTCCTGAGGCTCTTCGTATTTACAAGCGGCACGGAGACCTTCTATATATTATGATCTCGATCGTGATCACGTGCTGATCGCCTTGAGTAACCCTTTACCAATGCCTTTCTTCCACCTCCTCCTCCACATCCTCCTCTGGGCAATGCACGTAATGCAGTTTCTCTTCTCTTGTGCCATACAATGAGGGTCTCTGTGGCAAGCTTATGCTTGGACTTACAGTAAACAACCGTATCGACTATTCTGAAACTTGCTTTTGAAATGTGCAAGTATCTTTTGACTGTTGGTTGTGTCTTCAATTGGAAAAATTATTGTCTGAATCTTTACGGCGTCCGTCGGATCAGTAATTGATAAAATTCTTAGATAACGATCTATTGTGGGAGTGTTTTTCGAAGGCATGTTAAAATTAATTGAATTGTGGAACAGGATGTACCGTAGTTCGTTTTCTCGAATTACGACTATCCGTAAACATTGTTGACTACTATGATTTCATTCTTCAACCATACACTATGATTGATTGTTGCGTGAGAGCCCCTTTGACCAATAAGATCAATTTCTTAAAATCAGTCTGACGGGTTCATTTTCTGCGATTTTTTCTGTCTTATCGAATGTATTCATGCTAATTGAACTGCCATTGGATTCGGTTGATCAATATGTCACCCAGCGCTAAAGAAACCTCAAATACCTCCAATAATACTGAGAAAAATCGTGTCAAAGACTCATTACTCAAAAGAGATGATCTATGAACCAACTGTCTCTTATGCAATGAGCTGTTGATATCGAGTTTATGAATAATATACCTAATTGTTGCGTGAGGTCAACGCCGGATTTGAAATAGTCCCTTGCGTACGGACCTGCAATCATTTATAATTTTTCCTATAATATTTTATAACAGAGTTAGAATTTCAAAAACTTATTACAGTCTCAAAAGAGCTCCTTTGCTCTGACCAAAAATCCATGCCCTATATAGTTTCAAAAAATATCTCTGTCGATTCCACCTCGAGCTTCTAAAAACTAAATACTTTTCTCGTCCAGTTCCATCCTATTGTGGATAATCCAATTTAGATATTTTTCAACATAGATCTGATGGAATTGTCACAACTATTTGATCTAAGTGTCTGTGCAACCAGCTTTTGTTCCAAGCACAAAATTTGTTTTGTCCATACCTGTATTTTCGAAATTTCTATTCTTGTCATCTTGGACGTATTCTTTAAAATACTTCTCAATCACACAAGTCGAAAAAATATTCCAAAAAGTTCTAAGAAATCAATACATAGAACTAAGACACTTTGATTCTTGTCGACAAAAAATTTCATGCTCGACAAAACTTAACTTCCGCGTGCCATTGCGAGACATTATATTCGTGTTGAAAAAGTCAGGACAGACGGTACAAAGATCATATCGCCACGATGACGTCTTCTTATCTTGGATTCACAAGAATTCTCAAGAGATGTTCAAGAGTATAAGCAAGCAGCAGCAGCTCTTGGTAGAAAATCACATAATTTACATATAATTTGGCGAACAAAATACACTACTGCCATGCCATCTTCTACTGTACTGCGTGTTTGCCTTTGCTCCGAGTCACTGCACACTCTTGACGACGACGATCCTCAAAGGTATTTGCATCATAACGAGGATGACGACGACGACGACGCCGGAGACGGAGACGGCCCTGAATGTTACCGTAAGCTCAGAGCTTGAAATTCCGGTATAGCTGTGAAATACAAACCAGGAGTCAATAACCCTCATGCATATACGAACACGAAAGTGAGAGAATCAGAGAATGAGGCAGAGGAAGAGAGAAGGAGATTACATCTGCGGCTTTGATGTGTCGTAGTCGTATGGCAAAACGAAAAATTCTCTCGCATAACGAGCTCTTTTTATCATCCTTACGTGCTACCGTATTACCATGAGTATTGAAATTCTCAAGAGAAACATCTCGAAACATGACGATATATTTAGCAAAAAGAAGGTAAAAATAATGAGCGAATGACATAAGAGTGCGGGTTTGTCTGGACCGACTGAAGTATTTCGTAACCCTTTTTAAGGATTGTAGTTATCGATTTTCACGAATTTTAATCTCATTTTCTATACCCATTAGTTATCCTGATAATAATTATGATCACTGAATGATTTCTTACCATTTTCTGCCAACTGTTAAAATGCCTGATTTTCATCTGAAATACATTGTCTGCTAGGGTCACCGCAAATGAGGACACGATGGTATCTGTTTCAATTATTAGGCTTGTTTTGCGAAGAGGTTCTAGAGAATTCAATCACATTCTGCTGTTCCATGGTGCTTACCAAGTCTTTTTCGAGAAGTTTCCTGATGGGTATTCTAATTTTTCCTTCCAGTGTCTTTGAGGTAGAATTTCCTCGTCCAAAATTAGAATGAATCAAACACAAATCAATAATTTTTTCCTCGATTGAATTACGGAATGTCAATGCAGAGCAGACCATTATCGTATGTACACAGCAGTGATATTCAGCAAATTTTTGATTAACGATTGATGAAAATCATGAAAAAATTAAATTAATGAGACGGTGAGAGAAAATTCTGCGTTTTACCAATGGCCAGCCAATTTTGCCCGAGTGCGGCGATCATCATACTCATTGCAGACTATTGTATAGATGACCGTTGCATTGCAGACAGCAAGTCAACTGAAACGTTCAAGAACAAATTGAGGGTCTACGTGGGAATTTCCAAAGTTTTCCCTGATTTCTCTGATATCCAGGTTCGGTAGACTTCATGTAATTCCTTACATGAGGAATTCGATTCCGTATTGGCTCTGCGGGTTGTTGCGAGAATGAAACCTCGAAACGACTCTCTTGGGAACTACTTGCGATTTTCCTGGGATTTTTTCTCTATAAAATCAATTGTTTCCAATGTCGGGCAAGCTCGATATTTAGATACTTTCAGGAGATTGGAGATATGACTTACGCACTTTTGTATAACATCGGACATTCGGCACCCAATTAGGATTTGTATAGTCATAGAGTTTGAAATGAGTCTCTGACAGAAGGACAATTTTATTAACTAATTTGGGTTTGGCCTAAACCGAGTGACCAAAATTGAACGAAATTTCTGCAAATAATCGAGATTACATGTAATCCTGAAAAAAATATGAATCAGCACTAAACATTTTCAAATGAACGTGAGTGCTTAAGAAAGTAATGAAGAACAGAATGGGATACTTCACCTATTTGATTCATGGATGCGGCCGTGAATGATGCCCTTTAAGCCCAGTTCGGGATCTCCTCAGAACCGTAACCAGATGCGCAACGGAGTACATTCAGGTTTCCCAGCAATGTCTAGTTTTTGAATAATTGCAAATATTTTTCGGATTAAATCATTGAGTCAGCGGGCTCCCCAATGAAATTTCCAATCATTTGAGCTTTGTTGCGTCTCAAAACTCGTGATATATTTTGCGAGATTTACTGTCGCTGCCGCATCATAGGAACCACGATATGCACGATTGCCGTTTCCCGAATCTCGCAAAATATATCACGAGTTTTGAGACGCAGCAAAGCTCAAATGATTGGAAATTTCATTGGGAAGCGAGTTGACTCAATGATTTGGTCCGAAAAGTGTTTGCAACTATTTAAAAATTAACTATTGTTTGAACTACGCTATGAAAATCACCGCGGCGCTATCTATGGAGTAGTAGGCACTACGGACTGGCCTTGAAGTTTATTCTCGATAGTATTTTTGACCCACAGTTTAGTGTTTCCGTTTTAATTCTAAGCGACTTTCTTGTATTCGACTCATCTCATTGGTTGGTAAGGGCATGATGAATCCTCCTAACTCTGTCCATATCAGATGGTAAAGCGTTGCGAAATCAAGTTATCGCGCACCCCTCTCTCGACAACGAATCGAGTTACGAGAGAGCGGTCGGAAATGAAGTTTGAATTCAAGGAAATTGAGTCCTTTGTAATTCCCGCGGACTGCGTTGCGCAAGGAAGAGTCATCTTATCTCGTTCGCTCTCTCCCACTCTGAAGTAAAATATTCTCAACGCTGTTTGAAACCCAGTTGTTATTCTGCAAATAAAAGTTTCGTTTGCAGTGAGCAAGGCACTCTAGAATTTTTTCGCAATCTCTTTGAATATCTTTTTCCACTTCTCATCCGAAATTTATACGGAAAGGATGAGAACCGTATTCTCCGATAATATTCACATTTGAAATGTAACTATGGCACTCGATATATCGTAAAAAATTCAAACATATTCTTTCTTCTGTATGTTTCAGGTGAGTGAGTATAGTCGAATTCCTGACAAATCCAGTTGAACAAGAGCACACGTGAGTCGTCCTTTACCCCATCTTCGAAGCTTTTATTTCAACTTTTTGATCCGAACTTGTCGGATAGAATACGAGATGCGGCTTCGCTTTCAAGCGTAAGAGCCACACTATACCTAACCCAATGTACCTCAGTAGTAGCAGTAACAGCACCAGCAGCAGTTCAGCCAATAAATTGCATTTCGAATCAGAGAGACGTGACTTTGAATGCATCGAGGGGACGTTCTACACTCCTCACTTCTCGACTCTCTCCCGTATTATACCAGGAAGCTCTCCCACGCGCCACGTCCAAATCTCCTCTTTATTCTCCAGAAATTCGCATGGAACATTCGTGTGCACCTCAATGTACCTCCATCAGCCCCAAGACCAGAATTCACACTACATCGAGATGGACATGGGGTCAGTCAGCCTCTAAACCCTACCTTCCATAAGCCATAGCTCTGTTGTTCAATAGAGAGCGACGACGACGCCAAGCAACCCTTACCGCCCGCATGGGCTTTACAGCCTTCACCCCTCACACATGCACACGCACACAAACACACACACAACACACACACACACACACCACATACATCTGTGGGTGGTCAAGCTTTCGGCTTTCACCTGTGCTAAACGACGGGCGTCGGCTACGACTCGACCTCAAAGCGTTCTCTCCCCCCCCCCCCCCCATCTCCACAGACTCCAATTCTGACCACTAGGGGGTTAATAACGTGCTCATTCGACCGTAGATACCTTTCACCAAAAGCTCTCGTACCTCTTGTGAAAGCTGTTTCATCGGGAAGAAATGCCAATTAGTCCCGAATGTCACCACCCTTGCCATATCACATCAGGAGGAACGTTTAAAATACACCAGACAGGATTTTAGAATATGCACCAGAAGAGTTAGGGGAAGAAGAGCTGAAGCTTTTGCGATTAGAAAAAAAAAGCTGCCATCAAGGGGGAGAATCGTTTGGTGTGAAATCGAGCAGAGCAAGATAGAGATGAGACTGCTAGTGTGGTGGTATAGTGGTTGCGGAGGCTGCCCGAGGGCATCGGCGGTAGGACGATTCGGTCGCTCGCCATCAGCCCATTTGAAATGCATTGAATTTTTAAGCGGCGCAAGCAAGGCGCCTACTATGGACTGTTATACACCGCAGCAGCATCATATAGCCCTTTGTGCTCGTCGTCGTCGCTTTGCGTTCCGCTGCTCTGTTCTGTTCTGTTCTGTGTTCTCAGCCGCAGACAGAAGCGCAGCCTGGGGTAGGTTTGGTATAGTAGTTGTACACTAGAGTTGCCTCCAGAAACTCATGCAGCTTGTACCGAGCTTGGTATCACGCACCTGCGACCGTATAAAAGCTTCCACTCTCATGCCACATTCAATGTACTCGCTCTGTGCGTGCGCCTCTACAAGCCTATACGTAGGTGAGTACTCAGTGCCTGCGGCCCGCTCTCTGTGTACAATTTTCTGTATGTAGTTTATGATGTGTATGACTTTCTGTTTTCAGTTGATTTCCCTCCCAGTTACGAAGGGAAAATTGAATGACAGATGATGGTAGTTGGTAAAACTTTTGGTGTGTGGGTGACGATTCAAGACTTTTGGGAAATTTGGACTTGATTCTGTCCTTTCTGGACAGGGTTTTTAATGGAATCCATTTTCAATTTAGTTGAATTTTGTTGAATTCTATCCAATAACCAATTTCATAACGGAATTTCACTCAAAAAATTATAACCATCATTATATTGATGATTATGATTTTTAGAGTGGGATTTAGTTACGAAATGGGTCATCAATTAGAACTCAACGAAATTCAACAAAATTCGAAATGGATTCCATTGAATACCCTTTTCCTGGATGACTATTTGACCGAAAAATGGGCGATGCAGTTATTTCATTCATTATTTCTCATAAAGATCTGAACTTGGGGAATTTGATAGATAACTAAAACAATATAATCGTTCTGTAATACTTGTTGAGCAAAAACTTCCAAACAAAAAGATGAACTAGATTTGCAAATAAATGACCGATCTCATCATGAATACATGTAGAAACATGTAGAAATATGGATGGCGAATCTTTCTGAGTTCAAACCATTTTTTATTCATGTTCTCCTCATTTCCGAGAAATTCCCAGGACATTCAGTCGAATTTCACAATAAAAACGAATTATGTCACTAGTGAATACGATTCTGAAATGTTCTTCATTGTAAAAATGACGGATTTTGGCAGCGAAGTTGAATACTGTTGCAAACATGAGTTGAAATCAATCTTGTACGATCATGATTTATGGACATGGATAGGAGACGAAATTAGAAATAAAATTGAAGATTATCAGATAAGTTGACTCATTAGCTTCTTCAGCATCGATTCAATAATCTCGTCGATCAAGCCTTAGTGGAAGTCAATCGTTAGAAGAAAATGAACATTTAAAATCTCGATTGATCAGTAAGATGATTGGCAGCGGACCAGATCCTCTTATATCTCGACATGATTTTCCTGAACATGCTCGTACGAAATTCTATCTTGAGAAGATTTAAATCAGGGTTCTTCTGGCTACCTAACCTATAGAATCATGATCGAAATCGCAGACGTCAACCACACTATTAGGATATGAAAAAATGTTTCAATAGAAGTAGAAACGGCCTAATCAATTATTGCCCATCACGAATTCATGGGATTTGTATAGTTTAGCGCACCAACTAATCTCCCTATTACAGAAAAAAATTAGAAGGATATTCTGGCTTCTCACTCCGTTTCCTATATAATGCTGATCACTGTTTCATAGTCACTCCAAAAAATGGACCACAATGACAAAATCACAAATATTGAAAGAGACAGCAAATTTGGCAGCGCACCTGCCGCGTTGGCTAAAAATAAATCACTACATAGGCAATCGAGATGCAATTCAACTCGCACCTCCAGTTTTTTGCGACCTCCTGAAGGATAAAAAGGTAAAGAAGGCAAAGAAGAAAAAGAAGAAGAAGAGGAAGCAGAGAAAGAGAGTCGGAAAGTCAGCGCGCAGAAAGTTAATCGAGGCGGCGAACAATTTCGCGTCGCGATTTCGCGAGTAGTCTGCGGCAGGCTTTTACTATATAATACTACTACTAGTACTACCACTACTTTCATGAAGGGGGTACGAATCCGGGGTTAATACCCGGCTTATCCGCGCTGCATCGCGCCGAGTTCTCCTCGCCACTTCGTTGCCTGCACCTCACACGCGCCACCGAGCTTCTCCAGAGCATTCAGAAAGCAGAGCTCGACTACTCCGCACTCGACTCGACTCGACTCGACGCGACAGCAGCCAGCAGCAAGCGACGAGGCCACTACTTATCCGAAAATTTTC
This sequence comes from Eretmocerus hayati, assembly GCA_029851415.1. NCBI lineage: Eukaryota > Metazoa > Arthropoda > Insecta > Hymenoptera > Aphelinidae > Eretmocerus > Eretmocerus hayati. Next base: position 158,345,984 of record CM056741.1, read on the forward strand.
TGCCTTCCTGTCTAAAACGTCGCCATACCACCCGCATGGCCCGCGCCACACCGTTCTCCACTTCCGCTTCGAGACGCTTTCAAACCACCCTTGCCGCCCTTCGCGCTCCTCTATTCCTCGTCGACGAACTTTATAAACCTTCGCAGCCTGTGCACAGAAAAAGAAACCGTCAGACTGTTTGCTCTTTAGAAGGGTTTACCAGCTATAGAAGTATTGAGAGACGGATT